>OX384045.1:15745000-17132500 GCA_947534325.1 Agonum fuliginosum | reverse complement strand
AAATCTTTTATATTTATATCCTTTATCAATAGTATGCTCATTAATTAAAAACACTAACTACGTAGTAAGTATTACTTAACTAATAATTTAACATACCGATTTCGTAAAAATTTCTTACCTGTGGTCCTTCCGGGTAATCCAGGATACGTCGTATTTCCAAACGGCCTCACTACCAGCTTCCCCATGAGTTCGTAGTACGAGACCCCAGGACTTGGACATTTTTGTTCCTTTTGGTCGGGGCAATCTGGGCACGTTGGAGGTGGACACAAATCGTCTAAGGATTTCGGTTCTGGGGGTTGAACCCCGTAGATGGCTACTCCGGCTTCCACCAGCGGTGGTGGTGTCACAAGGCGTGGATCCACCTCTGCAAGATGACATCAAAAATAATGTTAGAATACAATTATTAACTACACAATTGTATAAATATTTCTATTATTAACATCGTAATCGAATTAAACAAGATACAAGAAAACTATAAGTTTCTGATAACCGCTCTGATCTATTTTAGCAGGCATTCAAATTTGGTTGATTGTGTAGGAACTAATAATTTTTTACCTTCCGCTTACCTGTAAAGGAAGGTATTGGAATCATGCAAAAAATCGGGTAGTGAGTTTTTAGTGGATGAGCACGAATTAGGGTCCTTACAACTCATTTTTGATAGTTTCCCGATGATGTCTGTATGTATGTGTGTGTGTGCGTGTGTGTGTATGTGTGTGGTCCGGGCCGATGCCGTCTGTCGTATAACTCAAATACGAATTACCCAAAAATTTTGATATTTGGTATTTTACAATTGTATACGAATAAGAAGAGCTCATTAGATTTTGGTACAAATATCTTCAGAGGAAGTGATATTTTTTGAAGATTGAAAAGATTAAGTGTCCAAAATTTCTATAAATTTGGATAAATATAGCATTTATTTGTAATAAGAATAAGAGGAAAAGTTATTTGCAATCTACGTTATAAAAAAATTGTCTTTATCTGGTAGCAAAAGAACTGCAGTAAAATTTAAAAAATAAATTTATCAAATAAAACATTGAAATCTTGTAATCCATGTTCGGTTGATTTTTGTTTCTGCATAAAAAATATTGACAGATAAGACGGGTTACAAGTTGGCATACTAGCGCTATATAAGTCATAACTAAGCTATTGAATGTAGTAACTGAAAGGAGGATTGCTTCAACACAGAAGAGTTTTCGTGTGAATGAATCTTTTGATTCAGGTGATACTAATTTCTGTGTTTGAATATTTTAGATTTTTATTTGTATATTTTAAATGGGCACCAGATTGTACGTATACATTTCTGTTTAAAGTCTAGATATGGCGGAAGGTTGTGTGATGGCCACGTCAGATTTTTTAGTTCTATATTTTTACTGAAGTTTGTAAAATAAAAACTATTGACGATCGTTTTCATATTTAAAAATTTAATTAAGGAAATGGTTGCAAACATTATCTTAAAATAACATGTTTGTCTATGCCAAATAATTCGAACACGTATAATACTTATGCCATTGCAATTTGTGAACACTTGTATGAGATAAATATGATTTCAAAATTGATAAATATGATTTAAGAGAAGATAAACTTTTAATGTTCTGTAAATTTTGTGTCACATCAATATAATAAACTTTTTCAATGTCAACACCTTTAACCGGGGTTGTCAGAACCCCGCCCATTAAATTTTTTTCGAAGAAACCCACCCAATTAAAAAATTATATTTTGAGAGAAACGCATGTAAAAGAGGATTTAAAAAGTTGTACATTGTACAGGAATATATATCTAAATTTGAGCAAGAGCATAAATTGTTTAATAATAATTTATTAGGTAAATTAAGGCAGCAGTATACACAGTCGGGCGTTTGTATTTTACTAATAACATGATTTAGGTACAATTATTAAGAAAAAAAATTATTTACACGAATTTTGAATTTAAAAAAAAATGAAAATTTAAATTTGTATTAATTTTTTATTTCAAATCAGGAATGTTTTTAAAAGAAATTATTGACAGTCAAATGTTAAGATAGCTACTGTATAAAATAATTTGTATTTTTTTGAGAAAAATATTCTACAACTATACGCTAGGATACCGTATTCTTAAAACAAATGTACCTATTTGTTTTTATCGATACATGTTTTATACAAAAGACTGCATTTTTTAATCAATTATAACCAATTTTATTTGTTCGAATCAAAGCTACGTTTCACACATCAATACTGGAAAGGTACAACAACAACAATAAATAGGCGGTACATACGTTGTTTTTAACTTATGTCATATTAACAATTCCGAATAAGGTAAATATGTGTAGGTATAATAATAAAAGTAGAATTTAAACGTGCACAACATTTTGAAAAGCGTACATTTATATGAATCTGTACTGTATACAACCATTTTAGGGTTAACGTTTGGTCGGGAATGTTAGATATTATCCAAAATTCTCTGCAACTTATATTAATCAAACTTAAGTACTTGTTTCGCTCGAGAGAATCCATGATAATAAATGCTGAAGTAGTTGTATGATATGCGGATGAAAGGCTGAAATTCCTCCGCGAAGTTTCCATCCAGTAAAATGCGGTGAAGAGAACGAGAGAAGAGAGAAATTGAAACACGTGTGCTTCTCGCACATAATTTCACGTTCACGAGGAATTTCAATACTACATTGTAACGAGCGATGTTTCTATTAGAAGCTGATATATATCTTACTAAAGCTTTGAATGATTGAACCAAACCTGATACAAGACATTTCAATACTGAGACGAAACAGTTAAATATTATATGAAGAAGTACAACCAGAGGTGATCATTAGAATTAGAAATAGATAACTAATTAACCAATTTTATTTTATTATATAAGCAGATAAATTCATACCTGCGGTTGCACCATCAAAATTTTAATGTCAGCTCAAAAAAAGTATAAAGTATAAAAACTTAAATAAGATAATAGAACACTTTACTCCTTTACATACAATTAGTATAGAATGCGTTATGTGACCGACTAAGGTTCGAATCTTGTCGGGTAAATTTTCATTTCCCCTGAAGCGTACTTTTCTTTAGCAACCATGACTACGCGTAAAGCCGGGGCCAGACATGCGGCATTCGGCGAATCCCGAGCACCTGTTCGCCGAACTTCGCTCAGTGTGTATGGGGAGTTCGTGATTTGGCGAATCGTTCGGCGAATTGTTCGCCTCTTCCCGCCCAAAGTCGGTAAACTAGCACACACCAAAGTGGGCGAACGTTCTTTTAGAGGGGCTTCGGACAACCGATCACACATTCAGGATTCGGCGAACAGCGAACTGTCGAATAACTCACTTCAGTTCCAGCTCAGTAGCGAGTAACTAAGTTATTGAACTTATTCGTAGTAGCAATATATTTTATTATAAATACAAATTACAAATTATTACTATAAATAATTTTTAAGTAGGTACTGGTTTAGACTTCCACACGGCCTCAATCGATTATCTATTATTGTTGTTGTTAATCTGATTGATTGATATTACAAAAAGATTTATAATCTCGTTAAATTCTTACAGTCCTCTATTTTGTATAAATAAATGAAAGAAATAAAGCCATTTTGTCCCCTGACAAGAATTTGGAAAAATGTAGAAATGTTGTTTTTGCAAATGAATATTCAACTAGGCGAACATTCGGCCTTTTTCCATATTTTTGCTCGTTAATCGCCGAATGCGGCATGTGTGAACACAAAGGCGAACACCGTTCGGCAAATCACGAACGTTCGAGATTCGTCGAATGCCGCATGTCTGGCCCCGGCTTTAGATATTATGTAAACAATTACTTTCATTGTAGAAGATTTGAAAAAAATTATTTAAAATAACTTCCGACCAAAAAAAATGTTTGCTTGAAATACAATGCAATTTTTATGCAAATTAAAAAAAATTGTTTCATGATCAGCACGTCGGCGTCGTACAGTATATACCCTTTAATTTTTTGTCCTAAGTTGTGAACACCCTGTATAAAGCCGGGGCCAGACATGCGGCATTCGGCGAATCCCGAGCACCTGTTCGCCGAACTTCGCTCAGTGTGTATGGAGAGTTCGTGAGTTGACGAATCGTTCGGCGAACTGTTCGCCTCTTCCCGCCGATAGTCGGTAAACTAGCACACATCAAAGTGGGGGAACGTTCTTTTAGAGGGGGTTCGGACAACCGATCACACATTCAGGGTTCGGCGAACAGCGAACTGTCAAATCACTCACTTCAGTTCCAGCTTAGTAGCTAGGAATTAAGTTATCAAACTTATTCGTAGTTAGAAATTTTTATTATTGTATATACAAATTGTTTCTATAAACAATTATTTAGACTCCCAGACGGCCTCAATCTATTATCTTTGTTGTTGTTGTTAATTTGATTGATTCATATTAAAAAAGGTTTATAATCTCGTTAAGTTCTCTATTTTGTATGAATAAATGAAAGAAATAAAGCCATTTTGTCGTCTGACAACTTAATGTTCAACTAGGCGAACGTTCGGCAGTTTCCCATATTTTTGCTCGTTATTCGCCGAATGCCGCATGTGTGAACACAAAGGCGAATTCCGTTCGACAAATCACGAACATTCGGGATTCGCCGAATGCCTTTAAGCCGGGGCCAGACATGCGGCATTCGGCGAATCCCGAATGTTCGTGATTTGCCGAACGGTATTTGCCTATGTGTACACACATGCGGCATTCGACGAATAAAGAGCAAAAATATGGGAAACTGCCGAACGTTCGCCTAGTTGAACATTAAGTTGTCAGACGACAAAATGGCTTTATTTCTTTCCTTTATTTATACAAAATAGAGGACTTAACGAGATTATAAACCTTTTGTAATATGAAACAATCAAATTAACAACAACAACAAAGATAAAGCCTGATTTATAAACTTGACGTGGACGTTGCAGTTCGCCGTTGACGTTGACGTTCAAAGTTAAATGTAGGAGAAACATTAGGCCTTTTTTATTCATCTAACTAGGTTACTTGTGGTTAACACAGTGGTTAGCGTAATACGTCATAGTGACGTATGCAGTAACATTTTCGAATGAAATCGTTTCGGTTACATCGTTGGTTACCTCTTGTTTGTCAAATTTAAATCAGTGAAGATATTTGTTGTTAGTTCGTAATTAACTTTAATTGTTTTGAAAATGGAAAAATACTAAAAAAATTATAATGATTTTTACTGAGTACATAATTTGTTTCACATTCAATAAATATTAATACTTATCAATATTTAGAACATTAATATCTCCTTGATTAATAATAAGTGTTCAAAACAATCATAACACTGACACAACTGACAACTGACACTTACAAATTAGAGAAAGATGAACATAGTAACTATACAGCAAACCGTGCTACACACCACGGTCAGATATTTGCTGTAACTATAACTAACCAGGTTACGTCGTGACGTTATTAAATTGTGAATAAAATATGGTTAAAGTCCGTCCCAAACTTCTTTGCCGTGACGTCATTATTTTATTTTCAAGAATAACTAAAGAATACATTGTCTTACTCTTTCTATCTTATTACTGTCATATATTTAGTTGAAACACGTATGTCATTCGAAATTTGCGAAGTATTGATACTGTTACGTGAAGTTTTGTTCTTTGTTTTTATTATGAAGTAGAAAAAGAAAGAAATAGAAAACGTATAATTATATTGTTGATATACCAGCAATTTGTTATTTGAGTAGGCTGTTTTTCATATTGTTTTATGAAATATGTATTGTAAATTTTGAAACTGTCAAACAAATAAAAACTATTTTCACTGTGATTAAATAATTTAACATAGGTATATCGTTGTTTTATGCATCCATTAGCTGTTTACATATAGATATTTATAATAATATTTATAAATATGACCGGCAAACGCAATAATAAACAAACAATTCAGATTGTCTTGAATTTGTACCAATATTTTACTGTTGAAAAAGAAAAAGGAGAATTACTTATTCCCGTGTCAGCTGTTCTAGAGGTATTTATTTATTATTATATTTATATAGTTATTCCAAATATTCACATAATATAGTTTAAAAATATTTGATTTCAAAATATAACTTTCCCGCCATAATTTTGTAACAATGCGCAATATGATTTAGATCTAATTTTGATGAGTAATCAACATCTTCGAAATTTATTATATATTTACTTCTCCCACGAGGTCCGTGAAGTTGGCGTATACATTAAAAGATATTGGATAAACAAATAGTTATATTAAATTTGCTCATTTTTTGCTAAAAATTGCTAATAGTTTTACATTTTTTGCTCTGTCCGTTTTAAAGATATTTCTCATTTAACCTATATACGCTAACTTCACGTGGCGTATACATGGGGTAAAATTTCAAATTTGTTAACACTATCTTTTTTTGCTCATTTTTTGCTATTTATTGCCGTATTGATGACATTTTTTGCTGTTATCCTTCATTAGTTATAAACAAAAAACCTTTGTATACGCTAACTTCACGTTGCGTATACATAGCGTAAAATTATTATTTTTTCTATACTATAATAATTTGCTCATTTTTTGCTATTTATTGCTGTATTGATGAAATTTTTTGCTGGTGTCCTTCGTTTGTTATAAACAAAAATCCATTGTATACGCTAACTTCACGTTGCGTATACATAGTGTAAAATTAAAACTTTTTTAACGCTATAATATTTTGCTCATTTTTTGCTATTTATTGCTATATTAATGACATTTTTTGCTGTTCTCATTTATTTGTTATAAATTAAATTAGCTGTTGTATATGCTTTTTCTCGGTTCTCATATGCATAAATTAAATACACAGATAGTATAAAATTAAAACTATCTTAATGCTATATTTTGCTCATTTGATTTGCTATTGCTATATTCATGAAAAGTTTGGATGTTCTCATTTATTTGTTATAAATTAAAATAGGTAGTGCAAGTAACGGTTTTCTACCGCGTTCTCTAAAGATATGTATTCTCATTATTTATTAGTTAAGTACCTATGATTATAATTTTAAATATAATTCTTTATTATTTTATAACATTTTGCTCATTTTTGCTATTCTCATTAATTTTTTATAAAATAAAATATCCATTGTACGCGTTTTCTCCGTACTGTAAGTAGCTATGCAAAATGCACGCAGCCATAGTGTAAAATTAATACATTACTAATATTAAGGTCATTTTTACTTCCCCGATCTATGTAATAGAAGGAAGTATTGTAATCGTGATTTTTTGACAGTTCGAGATTTTGGGGAATCTTCACGATTTAGACCCTACTGAAGCCAAAAATAGTTATTTGTTTCATTAATACAAAAAATGCATGGAGTTCGGCGATCTTACGAGTCCCAAAATAGCATTTTTTGTATGAATGAAACATAATATTTTTTCGCTAGTCGCTTAAATAGATGTAATTTTATAATTTCATTTAAATTGACATATACTCATATTACGCAACAATTAAAATTAAAATGTATAACCATGACAACAACAATGTTTTTTTGTATTAGGAAGAATAGATTACTTTTTGGTACAATTGCTATGGTGATCATAATTCATAAACAATCCCCAAATGGCGTCCTTTTTTACAAAAAACAATGACACAATTGCATCAAATACGTCCGGTTGGCGAAAAACATAATTTTAAAAAAGTCGGTTTGTTAGTCTGTCGGTCTGTTTGGATGTTGCATAACATAAAAACGCGCTGGAATTTTGGACACACGCGCGCGCACGCGCACAGACATCATCGCGAAAAGGGAACACGCTACTGCGTCAAATTGCCGTAATGTCAAATACCCGCTGTGTCCGTAATGTCAAATACCCGCAGTGTCAAATTGCCACTGTGCCAAAACGAATTCCCACCACTTACTAACACTAACGTACTAACTTGTAATAACGTATGTCGAGAGACTACTGCAAATTTATTTCGACACAGAGGCAATTTGACGAGTTTGTGGGGCTCTAGTACGGTTTTGTTAGCTTTGTTAATGTAGTAAATACCAAAACCGAGTTTGTGGGGCTCTAGTACGGTTTTGTTAGCTTTGTTAGTGTAGTAAATACCAAAACCTATGCCCGATTGCCAGTAGTCTCTCGACATACGTTATTACAAGTATGTAAGTGGTGGGGATGCGTTTTGGCACAGTGGCAATTTGACATTGCGGCAATTGGACACAGCGGGTATTTGACATTACTGCAATTTGGCGCAGGAACATGCACTCCTCGAAAATACTTTATTCGTATTCTATGGATCGTAAATCGTGCTTATTCACTAAAAACTCACACTCGAAAATTTTAACTCGTCACAATACCTCCCCTTATAGAATATAATGCGGGAGGTAAAAACAACTGACCATCGTTTAAATGTTGTTATTGATTTTTCGACTAATTTTTTCCCAGAGAACTTTAATTTTGACTATTTCCCACATATTAATTAAACCAATCATTTGCTTCAATTTTTTAAATTCTGACCAATGACGTACAAAATATATCGGCAAAAATTGAAAAAATTCCCTAGGGATTGTTCAAGTGACAATTTACCCGTTACATGGTCATGTATGACAATTTTGTTGATTTAGTATTGTTTTTAATTGAAATTAAAAGTGTCAAATGAACCTTTTTGCGACAACTTCTTACGATGAAATAAAAATATATAAAATATAACGCCAAAAAATACAGTTACGTCAAAAACCTTAGTTTGGAAGCAATTAATAATGAACTTGTGAAACGAAAGAAACTAAAATTTATAATTTTGACACTCAAAGGTTAGAAAAATATTAAATGTCAAAATAAACAACCGTTTCGGCACAAAAAATTAGTCTTTATTTAAAAACACGAAAAACCACGAACAATTATTCTAATCGGTCTGCGGCAGTGTCAAATTTTGCTTACTCCGGCATTAAAAAACATTTAATAATAAAAATATTAGGACAGTTTAACGTAAATTTATTAGTTCATATTTTATGTCTGTTTATTTGGGAAATAGTCTAACAAAATATATCTCGGATCTCATTATTTTGCAGGTAAAATTATTTCTTAAGATTGTTGCTTATAGGTAACATTCCTCGACAAATTATTGAATGATAAAATCCCTCGCCTTCAGCTCGGAATTTTGATCATGTCATTTGTCTCGAAATGTTACCAAGCAACAATCTTTTGAAATAAATTTTACCAGCAAAATAATGATCCCTTGATATATTATTATTGATAATACACTTGAAAAAATTTAAATAATTTTTTGAGAAAAAATTGAATATCGCATAAATGTCCTTTTTACATTTTTACTAAACTTATTTCCCCGAGACCCTAAAAATGACACCAAACTCGGTATAAATTGAATAATGTATAATAAAAAAATCTGCTGTGTCCACCACAGTACTTCCCCGACTATAAGTTTTAATAACTTACTTTCGTAACGCCGTTAATTTTAATTTAAATAAATTTATCTTTCTTTTCCCAAACTATTTAAGTTGATACCAACTTCGGCATAATTTAAATACCATGTAAAAAAATCTGATACTTTATTCACTTAAAACTCACACTCGAAAATGTTAACCCGTCACAATACCTTATACCCTTATAGCATATAATGGCGGGAAGTAAAAACAATTGACCATTGTTTAAAACTTGTTATTGATTCTTCGACTAATTTTTTTTCCCAAAGAACTTTAATTTACAATACACTTGAACAAATTTTAATAATTTTTTGAGAAACAATAATTTATTATCGTATAAATGTCATTTTTTACATTTTTACTAAACTCTCCCCGAGAGCTTTAAATTGTCACCAAACTCGGTATAGGTAATTTGAATAATGTATAATAAAAAAATTGACGATGAGTTAAATTTTATTTTTGTTTTTCTACTAGAATTCTTTTCCCGAGAGCATTAATTTGATACCACACACGATAGTAGGTACTTTGAAAAAATAAAAAAAGTTATGTTTATAAAGTTGGTATCACTGATTGAGTAAAGCTCAGTAACGAACTTAAAGTCAGATTTTGGCTCAAGATCTTAAATATAAAATTTCAGTCCAAAATTCCAGCGCGTTTTTATGTTATCCAGACAGACCGACAGACTAACAAACCGACTTTATTTAAAATTATGTTTTTTGGCTTCAGTAGGGTCTAAAACGTGAAGATTCACCAAAATCTCGAACTGTCAAAAAATCGCGATTAAAATACTTCCCTCTATTACATAGGTCGGGGAAGTAAAAATGATAATATTAGCTTTATATAGAAGATATAACTTTTAACAATATCTCTAAAATTATGAAACTATGAACAAATTAAATATTTTTTTAAAACTTTTATTAATTACTTAAAAACAAAAGCAACGATTTTCTTTATATTTTCATATCTCATGTAGACGTATCTTGTCTGTTTGCATAAAAACTATGAATTCATAAGACCACTATACTTTCAAGTTAATATAGGTAAAATATAATTTTTCATCGTAATTTAGATTAAAAAAATTAAAGTATTTTACCTATAACTTGAAAATATAGTGGTCTTATGAATTCATATTTTTGTGCAAACAGGCAAGATACATCTATATAAGATATGAAAATATAAAGAAAATCGTTGCTTTGGTTTTTAAGTAGGTAATTAATAAAAATTGTAAAAAAATACTTAATTTGTTCAGAGTTTCATAATTTTAGAGATATTGTCAAAAGTTATATCTTTTATATAATAGCAACACAAAAATCCAATTTCGTACATAATTTACAGGTTTAAAATAGGTAAAGTATAACTGCTCCAATGTATGCTTGAACTCACGCCAATAGGAGTGATGTTTAACGTTAATATTAGTAATGTATTAATTTTACACTATGGCTGCGTGCATTTTGCATAGCTACTTACAGTACGGAGAAAACGCGTACAATGGATATTTTATTTTATAAAAAATTAATGAGAATAGCAAAAATGAGCAAAATGTTATAAAATAATAAAGAATTATATTTAAAATTATAATTATAGGTACTTAACTAATAAATAATGAGAATACATATCTTTAGAGAACGCGGTAGAAAACCGTTACTTGCACTACCTATTTTAATTTATAACAAATAAATGAGAACATCCAAACTTTTCATGAATATAGCAATAGCAAATCAAATGAGCAAAATATAGCATTAAGATAGTTTTAATTTTATACTATCTGTGTATTTAATTTATGCATATGAGAACCGAGAAAAAGCATATACAATAGCTAATTTAATTTATAACAAATAAATGAGAACAGCAAAAAATGTCATTAATATAGCAATAAATAGCAAAAAATGAGCAAAATATTATAGCGTTAAAAAAGTTTTAATTTTACACTATGTATACGCAACGTGAAGTTAGCGTATACAATGGATTTTTGTTTATAACAAACGAAGGACACCAGCAAAAAATTTCATCAATACAGCAATAAATAGCAAAAAATGAGCAAATTATTATAGTATAGAAAAATCTTAATTTTACGCTATGTATACGCAACGTGAAGTTAGCGTATACAAAGGTTTTTTGTTTATAACTAATGAAGGACAACAGCAAAAAATGTCATCAATACGGCAATAAATAGCAAAAAATGAGCAAAAAAAGATAGTGTTAACAAATTTGAAATTTTTCCTCATGTATACGCCACGTGAAGTTAGCGTATATAGGTTAAATGGGAAATAACTTTAAAACGGGCAGAGCAAAAAATGTAAAACTATTAGCAATTTTTAGCAAAAAATGAGCAAATTTAATATAACTATTTGTTTATCCAATATCTTTTAATGTATACGCCAACTTCACGGACCTTCTCCCACGTGTAGATGACTTAAGTTAGTTTTGTATATGGATCCTTTGTCTTCAAGCATAAGTGCATTATACTGTTCGGTTATTATTGTTTATGCTTGAAGATAAATGTGTTATTATACAATTGGTGATCCATATACGCAGTTGTATCAAGAAGCATGGGAAAAATTTAAGTAACATAGTTAGTCAGTGGGTGATCGTGGTCTGGCTCGCAAGTCTGAGAAAATGAGTTCTCACTATAAGTTTCGACTAATTACGTAGAGTTAGTGATCGTTTGACTCAAGTCGGTAACAGAGACGGGTTTTGCTGAGAGAGCGCCGTTCTCATGAGTTTGGTACAATTACGTAATTAGTAATCTGTCGAGTCACTGTGTGACTCTATATGTCGAACAGATTGTAGTTTTGTGATTTTCGTTTATATAGTAGTAGTGTTTTCGTTTATATCGCTTTGTGTAATTATAGTTTTAGTTCAATGTTCATTAATAAATATATAGTCGTGTTTATTAGTTTTCGTGTAGTGTGTGCCATAGATGTTTTGTTAGTTTTGTTTTAAAACTAACTGGCGCAGTCCTGTAAACCCTGTTACCCATCCTTTTTTTTTCAATATTACATTGTCGCAGTCTGTAGGATGGTGTTTTAAATAAGATATTAAATTTATCTAATATCCTGCACCATAAAAGAATCTACGCATCCCATAATTAGTTTCGCTCCTATTCGTTCCTGTATCGTTATTCCATCGTTAAGAAATGACACACACGTGTAAAAATAATTGAACTAAAATCGGTTTTAAAAATTAGTGCAAGTGTTTAAAATGGGTTTATTGTATTTGCAACATGTTTATTCGGCACCGACGCCGCCGCAACCGATTCCTGCGCAGTTTCATCTGTCACCATCACCGTGGCAAGTTCCAGTTCCAGTATCGCCGTCGTATCAGTTATTATCGCCGTATCCAAATCTTGGATACTCATATCTGATACCAGCACAACCGATGCCAGCGACGCCTCAGCCACCGCAATTACCAATAGGAAAAATTTCCTTGGCTGAAATCGAGTCTTTATTAGCAGCAGAAAATCGTATTTTGGTAGACATTCCGCGTCCTACAGAAGTCAGATCAGCTAAGATAGAAAATGACGAAAAATTCGAACAACCCCAAGTCAAGAAGACTAAAAGTAGTAAAAAGAAACGTAAACCGCTTCTGGTTCAAAATGATGACTTAAGTAAGTCATGTTCGGAACAAGAACAAAGTACAGTACTTGTTCAACGCAGTGAATTGTGCTACGTTAAGGCAATTCACAAGAGGCCGAAATCCTCAACACGTAGTGAACCAGAGAGATGTAATGATCGCTATACCCGAAGTGAGGAATTATCGTTTAAACTTCATTCTTCACCACGATACTACTTTGATCGCCGCTACCGTTCTTCTTGGTTGTATCATCGTCAGCAGGTAAAATCGCATCAAATAACACTGTTTCGAATCCAGCAACAGTTTCATGTCGACAACGATCAACAACCGCCGCGACGCTATGCAAAGCCGTCGCCGAACGTTCGTAGTCTACGTCCCCATCGTAATGAAAAACCACCCCCTTGCCCATGTAGTGATTTGTACTGTGGTGTGTTCTGTGATTTGTGCTACGAAATTGTTAATGTCGTTTTAGTGCAAATATCAGTGTTTATGTTCGTTACTTCAATTTTGTTTATGTGTTCATTAAATAGTCAGCAGGTAAAATCGCATCAAATAACACCGTTTCGAGTACAGCAACCGTTTCTTGTGGACAACGATCAACAACCGTCGCGACGCTATGCAAAGCCGTCGCCGAACGTTCGTAGTCTACGTCCCCATCGTAATGAAGAACCACCCCCTTGCCCCTGTAGTGACATGTACTGTGGTGTGTTCTGTGATTTGTGCTACGAAATTGTTAATGTCGTGTTAGTGCAAATATCACTGTTTATGTTCGTTATTTCAATTTTGTTTATGTGTTCATTAAATATAAGTTTGTATCGCTAATTAGTAATTATTGTATTAAAATTAACATTCGCTCTATGATTTAAAGATATCATGTTAATTTTCATTCGATCGTTTTGTTAATTTTGCTTGATTGAAATTGTTTAATTATTTCATTGAAATTTCGTTTAGTACGGTTTGAAATAATCATATCGTTTATTATTTTGTTTAGTTTAAGATCTGTCTATTCTGAGTAAGATAAAAGTTTGAGTTTTTCACTGTTGTGTTTATCAAAACCATATTGCTTATTGTTTTGTTTAGATTAAGGTTTGTTATGTTTATCTATATGTTTAGATTTAGATGAGTAGTAGTTCAAGAGGTAGCCCTTGCTTACCAGACCCGTATTCAGAAACCTGTATTCAGTAAAATTTTGGAATTTTTGTTGGAAATAATTTTATCTATTTAAGATAAAATTATATCTACATGAGGGAGGAATGTAACAATGCGCAATATGATTTAGATCTAATTTTGATGAGTAATCAACATCTTCGAAATTTATTATATATTTACTTCTCCCACGTGTAGATGACTTAAGTTAGTTTTGTATATGGATCCTTTGTCTTCAAGCATAAGTGCATTATACTGTTCGGTTATTATTGTTTATGCTTGAAGATAAATGTGTTATTACAATTGGTGATCCATATACGCAGTTGTATCAAGAAGCATGGGAAAAATTTAAGTAACATAGTTAGTCAGTGGGTGATCGTGGTCTGGCTCGCAAGTCTGAGAAAATGAGTTCTCACTATAAGTTTCGACTAATTACGTAGAGTTAGTGATCGTTTGACTCAAGTCGGTAACAGAGACGGGTTTTGCTGAGAGAGCGCCGTTCTCATGAGTTTGGTACAATTACGTAATTAGTAATCTGTCGAGTCACTGTGTGACTCTATATGTCGAACAGATTGTAGTTTTGTGATTTTCGTTTATATAGTAGTAGTGTTTTCGTTTATATCGCTTTGTGTAATTATAGTTTTAGTTCAATGTTCATTAATAAATATATAGTCGTGTTTATTAGTTTTCGTGTAGTGTGTGCCATAGATGTTTTGTTAGTTTTGTTTTAAAACTAACTGGCGCAGTCCTGTAAACCCTGTTACCCATCCTTTCCTTTCAATATTACAATTTCAAATTGATTCATACGAACTACAGGTATGACGTAACGGCAAAGAAGTTTGGGACGGACTATAGCATGTAACTATAAGTAACCATAGATGTAACCGGAGTGAATAAAAAATGCCTATTATGTTTCATTTATAAAATCAGTTGCCGTTCCTGTTCGTAGTTGGCGTTCCGTACGCATGACGTTCGAGACATGGCCGTCTCTATTTATCAGGCCGGAGTGTGCACATTATGGCAACAAGACTAGCGGTCCCATTTTTACAAAACGAACGAAAATGAATAGATTACTTTTTCAACTATTTTTAAATTACTCAGAAACTACTGCAGATATCGTAATTAAATTTTTACCAGTTATTTTCATAACAATGTTCTTAACAAATATAAGTTTTTAATTGGAAATTGTTTATAATAAAATTGTAATATTTATTTAAAAGATGCTATGTTCATAAATAATGTAAAAAAGTAGTATGCTGCTAACTTTTGTATTTGTTAAAATAGACATATAGTATAAGCGTACGAAGTGTTGAGAAATGTTCAAATTTTATTCTGTTAAAAGAATTATAACGATATCTTAATTGTATCGTAAGATATTTAACTTAGAAAATTTAATGCGTTCACGCTCCATTATTATAAGCGCGCAAGACCGCTGTTACTGTTCCCGGTAGCCGTGTTTAGGTACAGCTACATTCAGCGTTCGTTGTCACTTCTTGTTTATAATTTAGTAAAATACTAAATCATATTTAAAATTGAAGGTAAGAAATATTAATTAAAACTTATTATTAGTCCTTTTATCGTAATTATTTTTCATTTTTGTGAACACAAAGAAAACAGAACAAAATTTTAAAGTAAGTTGATTGTTGTCATCATACCGTTTAAAATAAATGTTTCTATCAAAATTAAAATAATGTTATGTGTAATAGAAGAAGAAAAAACTGTTAATGAATATTGTACTATTTAATTTGTAATTTTTGTATATATCAGATGCCACGTCGTTGCTCTGCGCCAGGGTGCAAAAGTAATTACGATTCCAAAATTAAGGATGGTTACGTAACAACTTTCAAATTTCCAAAAGATGAAAAGTTATTAGGTATGTTGTGCAAACTTATTTATTTTATACATTGTTTAATTGTACACTTGAAAATTCTATAATTAAACATGTTTTTACTGCATATTTTTGTAATTTCCCATACAACGTATAGCGCGCGTAGGACCACTACCGGTACTCGGTGCGCTGTTGCCAGTGTGAAGACTCCGGCCTGATAAATAGAGACGGCCATGTTCGAGATAACCAACTTTTAACTTTTGAAGTTCACCGTTGGGTTACATGAACGTCCAACCAATGAAAATGAACGATCGGGTCACGTGATTTTGAATTTGCATGTCAATTTTATAATTTGGTGATCTGACAACTGACATGGATGATTCACAGAGTTTAACACAATCAGGTAATTATTTAATGTATAAATAATATCCGATAATATCATATGAAAATACCAAATAGGTTATGATCACTTGCCAAAAACAACAGTTGAACTTTGAGTTTATAAATCGCCACATTCTAACTGCAACCGCAACGTTACCAGCAACAGCAACGGCAACGTAACAGCAACGTCAACGTCAAGTTTATAAATCGGGCTTTCGATTGAGGCCGTGTGGGAGTCTAAATAATTGTTTATAGAAACAATTTGTATATAGTAAAATAATAAAAATTGCTAACTACGAATAAGTTTAAGAACTTAATTACTCGCTACTGAGCTGGAACTGGAGTGAGTGATTCGCCAGTTCGCTGTTCGCCGAATCCTGAATGTGTGATCGGTTGTCCGAACCCCCTCTAAAAGAACGTTCGCCCACTTTGATGTGTGCTAGTTTACCGACTTTGGGCGGGAAGAGGCGAACCGTTCGCCGAACGATTCGCCAAATCACGAACTCCCCATACACACTGAGCGAAGTTCGGCGAACAGGTGCTCGGGATTCGGCGAATGCCGCATGTCTGGCCCCGGCTTAAGATGACGGCTAGTACCCGCACACATGAAAAAGCTTAGAAAAATAAATATCTATAATCGATGACTTACAATATGTGGGTAAAAGGCGATTGTCAAACAAACATATTATTTGAATTTAAGTTTTGTTTGTTTGTGCAACCAATAATGAGTTATTTAGGTAAGTATTTAAAATACGGCCTGGAAATTTCATTTAGTACACAACCAAATTAGAATCTAAAATAAGTAGAATTTTAAAATATTCGTACATTGCAATATAACCCAATTAATTTCTTAATAAATTAATATCTTGCTTATTACTTTTGGGTATTCATAAAAAACGTAAAAATATTTTAGACTGAATCATTTTATGTCTAAATTACTGACGTAATTATGTTTGTTAATATGACAATCTAGGAAAATAATATTTCCACGTTTAGACGATTTAAATCTATATAGGAGTGACGTCATAAAAAACAAGCAAATTATTCGTATGAATCAAGATTTTACTTTTTAGTACAGCATGAATTTGGTAGATGGTAATGGTCAGTTAAATATTATCTCTTCAGAAACCGGCCCTTTCATTGTCATTTTTTAATTATTTACAGCAAATATTTTTAAGTGACAGTACGATGTTAAGATAACTGAAAAAGGTAATGTATATTTTTTAAACTTTACCTCAACACAGTTATTAGTACAGTACAATTTTGGGTGCTTTTCTACGCACCTTTTCCAACTGTAATTCAGAAATCGTCAATTGTAATTCAGAATACGTCAATTGAAATTCAGATTAGTCAGAAACAGTTAATTGATATTCAAGTGTAATTCAGAAACCGTCAGTTGTAATTAATTCAGATTAGTCAAGTTCAATTCAGAAACCGTCAATTATAGTTTAGAAAGTGTCAATTATAATACAGATTCAAACGTCAATAATTATAAATAAACAATTTCGTAGGAAATGAAATCACATTTTAATAAAATAAGAAAAAATGTGTTTTTAATGTAATAAATAACTACACTACAATTATGTAGGTACTACCTTACAGTTACAACCTACTTACACGATAGATATTACACCAGTACCGTCAAACACAACGACTGATAGCGCGAAAGTAAACAACTAGAAAATTAGATAAATGTGGATAATGCCAGCGGACAGAATATTAAAATTGTTGGCAATTGAGTGCATCTAGTTCATTTTTACTTCTTCTATAAGGCTCTTATAAAGTTCTTTTACCATTTGAAATTATTATAACTCTATTTGAAACTAATTTATTTACTTTTATTTGTGTTTATTTCACGGCTTTAAATAAATCCCCAGCAATCTACTTCCCGAGATAAAATGCCTTCGCGCCTTAGCGGCTCAGTGCGAAGAAAGGAAAAAATTAATATAAAACGCAAAAAAACGTGACGATAGTTCAACTCCAATCCATCACTGTCTGTCAACTTGTCGCGAATTTGACCTGCCCTTAAGCTTTTTTATACACACGGCTTTTTTGTTGGCCGGTAAGTTGATATGTCGGCGGGAGCTTTCAATAAGAGTGATGCATTGTAGGAATTGACTGCGAATTAACATATCTTGACGGTTTTATGAGGCGATAAAAGTCATATTTCCTTCACAAAAACTTGTTAATTAATTTAATCTTATCGTTTTTTATGCTAATTTTGTAACACTCCTTATTGTATGGGGTGTATAATCAATGTAGTGAAGTGCATTATTAAATAAAAGAAACTTATTTTTCATTATATTGGATGAAGAGTTATATAAGAAAAAATATTTATGTTTTTCTTTTGGTTCTGATATTTGACTTAAGTACTTGTTTTATTTTTATTAATTTTATTGAATAAAAACTTATTTAAAGGTTATACCACTGATACACTGCAATTTGTTTTCATTATGTTTGACAATTTAATTGAATGTAATAATGAAATGAATACACCAACCATTTAAAACAAAATGTTGCGTTTCACAAGACGTCTTTGTGAACATAAAACATGAACATTAAATATACCTATAGGTAAAAAATGATCACTGTTCAATAACTAAAAGATAATAGGTATATTGAAACAAAGATTCAGCGATCATACGATAGGTTTAAGAATTGTTTATTTTTTCTTGTTTTAAGATAATTTAATTACGACTATTTAAATTTTTTTTTATTGTTATTCCATGCATGTAAATGATGATAAATTTACTTAAAAAGTTATTTTATCTACGTAATATTCCTACAAGTTTAATGTACCTACGTACAAATATAAATGCTAATTCCACTAAAACTGCAAAGAATATTCCTTGAAATCTAGCATTCAGATATGCGCCCGTAACATTTAAATTTAACTTAACTCATTGCATGCGCAATCGTTTTGCTGTAGTACCTTACCTACTGATGTTTGTTTTTAATTGCTGAAGATAAATTTTACAAATTTTCAAACAAACTTATGAAAGATAATGCAACCTACATTTTGTTTGTTTAGTAATCACCGTAAAGCTAACAACGTAACAGCTTGAATTTAATTAGAGAACAAACAGAGCTAGTCGAAAACTCGAACTAGATAAGTAAATTAAATTGATAGTGCATAATATCATAGTATTTTTACAAAAAAAAAACACCTGCAAACTTGGTTCACACAGGCAGGCGTTCGTTGTTTACTTGAGTTAGGTACAGTTAAAAGAAAAAAATTACTTATAAAAATATAAATTGGAATTTTACATTGGTCTGTTTTTTCAAGTTTAAAAATTGCCCAAAAAGGAAAATTCCAACATAGGTACCTACCTATTATTATATTTTTTTTATTTAAAATAATGACTATACATGAACAAAACAAAATTAATGAGGATAGATAGACATAACGTAATAAAGAAATGAAAATAGGAAAATATAAAAAGTAGTAGAAAAATGTAAATCATGATAATAAGATTAGGTGCAATCACTCCACTGAATTCCACGGTCAGAATGAATACACTTTAGTCCCGCGTAGCTCTAGATGGCGCTAGTGCAGGCGGATTCTTAGTTGTCAGTGTTCATGTTTGAATTTTCCCTTGCTGTATTTCAAAATACATTTAAATTTGAGGTAACAGCAAATCTTACGCATTATTAGTTATTTTAACAATACCTAAGTGTAGCATATTTTTGTTTTATTTGTGTGACAGATATAAGAGAATGGTAAGTGATACATGTATAGCTACAAACGTGTATAGAAGTATAATTTTCTATAAATATTATATGAATACTAACATAATAATGATATATTTATTTTATAATTTTTTTCGTGAAATTGAAATTCATTCTTATTTATGTTTCATTGAGGTTGAATGGCTTAAAATAATATTGTTTATTTTTTATTATATTTTATATAGTTATTTAACTAAATTATGTTACATTTCCTATTAATCGCTTGTAAACGTAACGTCCACAATGTCCAGTACATGCAGCGCCTCGCGGTGTAACCATAGAAACGGAGAACTAAAGTGTACCTAGCCTGACCGCGTATGCATAGATAGTGGAACTAACTAATCTTCTTTACCGTGATGTGAACAGAACACAAATATTATCAAAAAGAACAAAGATAAGAATATACAAAACATTAATAAGACCAATACTATTCGCTGCGAAGACAATGTCAAAGAAAGATGAAGAAAAAAAAAAATCTGCTGTGGCCAGTACACGACCTCTCGCCTAATTCTGCTTATTCTACTAATCTAATAAATAGTTTTACTTACATTTTAATAGTTTCATGTTATCATGTTCATGTAATATGTAAACGATAATGTAAACCAAGATGCAAGCAAAAGATGTCAACTGTACTGTCACTGTCATTATAATTCAAATTTTGAGTAAAAACAAATTTCATATCATGGACAACAAGATACTGGTACTTAGTTGCACTTTATTTTATTGCTAAATACTACCAGATTCAGCAAATTGTATTTAAAATTAACTGTACCCATAGATAATTATATTATCTTTTATTTTTATTTGCAAAAATTGTCATAAATAAATAATGTACCAATTTATTTAAGAAAAACTATATCAAGTTCCAAAAAGTACTACTTCCGGTTTACGGATTTCTACCAAAATCTTATCCGGTGTTAAGATCCCTATTAAAACCTTAAATATGAAATTTGGTTATTAAAGGTTTGATACTTTTTCAGTTATCGTGGACGAAAAATCGTCAGTCCATACATTCATACAAACACACACACACACACACACACACACCACACACACACACACACCACACACACCACACACACCACACACACACACACACACACACACACACCACACACACCACACACACACACACACACACACACACACACACACACACACACACACACACACACACACACACACACACACACACACACACACACACACACACACACACACACACACACACACACACACACACACACACACACACACACACACACACACACACACACACACACACACACACACACACACACACACACACACACACACACACACACACACACACACACACACACACACACACACACACACACACACACACACACACACACACACACACACACACACACACACACACACACACACACACACACACACACACACACACACACACACACACACACACACACACACACACACACACACACACACACACACACACACACACACACACACACACACACACACACACACACACACACACACACACACACACACACACACACACACACACACACACACACACACACACACACACACACACACACACACACACACACACACACACACACGCACGCACACACACACACACACACACACACACACACACACACACACACACACACACACACACACACACACACACACACACACACACACACACACACACACACACACACACACACACACACACACACACACACACACACACACACACACACACACACACACACACACACACACACACACACACACACACACACACACACACACACACACACACACACACACACACACACACACACACACACACACACACACACACACACACACACACACACACACACACACACACACACACACACACACACACACACACACACACACACACACACACACACACACACACACACACACACACACACACACACACACACACACACACACACACACACACACACACACACACACACACACACACACACACACACACACACACACACACACACACACACACACACACACACACACACACACACACACACACACACACACACACACACACACACACACACACACACACACACACACACACACACACACACACACACACACACACACACACACACACACACACACACACACACACACACACACACACACACACACACACACACACACACACACACACACACACACACACACACACACACACACACACACACACACACACACACACACACACACACACACACACACACACACACACACACACACACACACACACACACACACACACACACACACACACACACACACACACACACACACACACACACACACACACACACACACACACACACACACACACACACACACACACACACACACACACACACACACACACACACACACACACACACACACACACACACACACACACACACACACACACACACACACACACACACACACACACACACACACACACACACACACACACACACACACACACACACACACACACACACACACACACACACACACACACACACACACACACACACACACACACACACACACACACACACACACACACACACACACACACACACACACACACACACACACACACACACACACACACACACACACACACACACACACACACACACACACACACACACACACACACACACACACACACACACACACACACACACACACACACACACACACACACACACACACACACACACACACACACACACACACACACACACACACACACACACACACACACACACACACACACACACACACACACACACACACACACACACACACACACACACACACACACACACACACACACACACACACACACACACACACACACACACACACACACACACACACACACACACACACACACACACACACACACACACACACACACACACACACACACACACACACACACACACACACACACAGACACACACACACACAGACATCATCGGGAAAATATTAAATTCGTATTCTAGAGACCCTGAAACGTGCTTATCCACCAAAAACTCATACTCGAAAATTTTGACCCATTACAATACCCTCTTATAGAATATGAGGCGAGAGGTAAAAAGCCGAAAGGAAAATTATACAAGCCCGACAAAAATGAAGGAAAATATAGAATGAATTATGAAATCGAACAAAAACTCGCTAAATATCGTGACTATGATAAAACAATAAAGAGCAAAATGTCTAAGACATGTATGGAGAGCAAAGAAGGGAGGCGTGATTAAAGAAATATGCCAATGGGAACCAGGGGGGCAAAAAAGAGAGGAAGACCAAGGTAGGGTAAAATGGACAGAAATTATGTAAAAATATAAAATAAAGGAAATGGGATTGATCTATCCTAAACAATAATCTAGAGAACTTCGCAAGAAGTGGCGAAACCCCTACGTTTTTTTGAATGTATATGTATTATAGATACCTACCTACATCTACTACCTACCTAACCTACGTATACATCTATCAGATAGTGTGATTAAGAAAGACATTCCCAATCAACAAAAGTATAATAATTAGCTGTAGGTTAGTGGTTGGGGAATAATAAAGCCGAAATCAGAATTAATTAGATGGGTGCTGGAGATTGCTTTAATACCTTCAGTTTAGGTCTGAAATGAACATACTAAGTTTTCTTTTTCTCCCTCCTACTAGGTGAGCTTTAGCCGCTACGTACTGATTTGTGGTAAGAAAACACTAAAAAAATAATTAACATTACAATATCTCAAAACAACGAATGCTATCAAATAAGTACTTTGTTTTCCGTACATTGAGACATTATTACAAAATTTAAGTGGTACTAATCGAAATGAACGAGTACTAATTGTAGTAATAAGTAAGTTCACTTCACTAGGTATATAAATTAAATTTAAAAAATATATTTATACTAATAATTGTGGTAGGTACTTATGGTTTTATTAAAAACTAGCT
Source organism: Agonum fuliginosum (assembly GCA_947534325.1). Classification (NCBI taxonomy): domain Eukaryota; kingdom Metazoa; phylum Arthropoda; class Insecta; order Coleoptera; family Carabidae; genus Agonum; species Agonum fuliginosum. The sequence goes on along the minus strand of OX384045.1, from coordinate 17,108,452 downwards.
GAAGTACCTAGCTTTGCCCAAGTATATCTGGGAGCAATTTTGTTTCAAGATGGCGGAGTGACATATATATATACCTATGTCTTAAGTTAGATCCTTATAGCTGTTACTGTACTAAAGATCCCAATCGGTGCAGTACATTTTGATAGCTAGCCACCATTTTGTTTCAAGATAGTGGACTAACATTTTAATATGCCTATATTTTAGGTTAGATCCTTAACTATTACCTACGAACTCAATCGATGCAGTACATTTTGAGATAGAAAGCTGACATTTTAATATGCCTATATTTTATTATATATTTATATTATACATTAAAAAATTATGAAGAAAAGCGTTGGTGGGTACTAGGTACGGCCAATTTATAAAAAATGACCACAATATCTTAAATTGTTTAGATTAATTTTTTTAGCTGTTACAATGTTGCAATTAACCACTACCTGGTACATTATGAATTTTGATTTTACAATTAGAATTCTCAATATAATTTTAATTTGCACGCTACCGGTTCAGTATATTTTGAAATAGCTAGCCGCCAGTTTGTTCCAAGATGGTGGACTGATACCCTATATTTTTTCTCGGATGCTCAAAGATATTCACGCAAAATTTGGGAGCAATCGAACAAGCTCAGTGCAAAATTTGTGATTTGTCCTTGTGATCAATTTTTTTTGTAAACAGGGAGCGATATAAACTTTATTTTTAAATGCAACATATTGATTGATATGATATATTCGGATTGCATTTTTTATTCTCTTTTGGGCAAAATCAATGCTGATAATGTACAATATGAATAAAATTATAGAAATCAAGCAAAAGAAATTTTTTTAAAAACAAACGAATAACAACAATACTATCAAATTTGGTATTGTCGAAAAGAGAATGAAAAATGCAATCCGAATATATAAAAATATCATTATGTTGCATTTAAAAATAAATAGTATATTGTTCAACAAGAGTGGATGTGATGCCTATATCTCACGAGAACGCGTTTGCAGTCACGACCCCATAGGGGGAGTGTCTGCAAACGTTCGCGTGAGATATAGGCAATCCACTCGAGTTGTACAGCCTATTTTTTCTACGAAATATGGTTTTTGCAATAAAATGCACTCAATATACCAAAAATTATTTAAAAGTAGGGTTACATCAATTATTTTGTGACATATGACATTTGAATAATTGTTGCCAACGTAAAATCTCTAAATTTTATTTGCTTTTTTAGCAATAAAATAATGCTTTTAAACATAAATAATTATTAAATAACAGTTGATTTAATGTTTTTAGGAATTATTTGTCATAATAAAAACATAATTTGCACGCATTAACAATTTTTTGACGTATTTGACTTTGAATTTCATATCCACACCTGGTGTGGATATGACATCCCTATCCACACATGATAGTATGAAGGTATGTTGCCAATATCCAGTAGGGAGTAGAAAAAGTATATATCGCTTCTGGTTTAACGGGAAGTTATACAAAAAATTGATCACATGGATAAATCCCAAATTTTGCACTGAGCAAATAATGTCCTGTAGGAATATTTGTGGATAAATATTAAGAGAGATAAATGGGTGTGACCACTTTTTCAGACACAGTGTAAATTGTTTGAAATGTACAACATTAGTTCGTAGGAGACAACAAAAGTGCGTCATTATGAATTTTTCAAAAAATTTTAAGAGGCTAAAATATATAAAATGATAAGAATTTACCCTAGTTTCATATATCTTGCGACTTGAGATAAGTCAAGCAAAATATTCTCTCAAATATTTGAAGAATGTTCGATAATTTTCCTCTGTGGACGGGAGTAATGTTTACGAAGCAGTGAACCGGTCTGTAGGGAAATATTTAGATTACCTGATGAATACTGTTTCATTTGAAGTTGTACTTAAAAAAAGAATTTGAATCGTGCATGCAACATTAAAGCTTCAAGTTATGTGGGGGGAGGGGGAAGCGCAAACACGGTAAAAGGAAGTTTCTACAGTTTCTGTAAAATTTAAGGTGGTTTCAGCGTGTCTCCGTGTCCATGTAAAATTAACGAAATTTTCAGAATATATAAACAAAGTTCTAATATATTTATCTTCAAAATTTCAAGCAGATTGACCATGTAGATTCCAAGATAATTGATATCAAAGTTATTGACTTTTACACTGCTAGGATATGTTGACCCAGCAAAAACATCTTAATTTCTGAAAATACATATTGTTCCCTCCATGTAGGTTGTATGAAAAACATTTTCTAAGGTAGATTAAACTATTCAAAAATCAAATTTAAAAATTTGTAATTTTTCACCACATGGTTATTGCGTAAAAAATTATTGAACATACAACAAACTTGAGTTCTTGTATATTTCCCGAAAAACTTGGCAACGTTGCACTTGCAAAAATCTCCCTGTACTAACTTAGATACTTTGAACTTGAAGCAAAATAATCTAAACAAACTGTTATTTTGTAGATACTATTAAACTTAATACTGAATCTTAATTAATAATGATAAATAATCAAATAGTACAAATAACGCTCATTCATATTTGACATCTTACAAAAAAAATAACTTAACCTAAACGTCAAATGTCAAATCTGACGTAGTATAGTAGTGCCACGTTGAAAAACACAGTGCTGCGTTGCCACGATTATCATCTAACTACGCATGATAGAAACCGTTCATAAAATTAATATTTCTCTAAAAAATCATATTCTAAAATATAAAATTATAATAAATAACCTATATGAACACAGTTCTGTGTCTACTTATATAATATATAATGAATTTTCTAAATAAAATTTTGTATACGGAAAGTTGGTATTGGAGTCAAATGAATGACTTTATTCCACTTTAATTTAATGTTTTAGGTTTTATTTAATAACATATATTTCTTTTAAATGTAAAAAAATCTGTTACGGTATTCTTCCAACCCTTGAAATATTTTTCTACGGCAGTATTATATGTATTTAAGTTCATTTTTCAATTTTTCATGAAGACTGTCAATTGATTTAAAAGTATCGCTGCAACCACCTTAAAGTAAAACAGAATGTTACAATATTGGCTTTTCTGACTTCATGAAATCTATGAACTCAGGATTAAATGGTGGAAGGAATTGATTATTGTATTGTTTTGGAGAACATTACAAACAAAGATTCAAACTGTTTTAAAGTCGATAATAACTATCAGATGAAATTAGAAATTGATTAATAAAAAGTTTTAGACTAATTAATGGTTATCTATCTAGTGTGTTAATGAGAGCGATTAATAATTGAGACATTTTAACGTGAGAGAAGCGAACGCGTTAGGCTCGATGCACACTGGCGGCATTTTGCCGTGCGGCGGCCGTGCGGCGCCGTTGCGGCACCGTGGACGGTGGATGCACACTAGTGTTGTTAAGGGTGCGTTACAGATGTTTTGCAGGTTGCATAAAAATATATCAATTTTTAATAGCCATTTTCTCCGCTCCTGGTCAAAATATCTAGGCAAACAAAACATTATTGAAATTTATATTTTTTTTTCTGTTTCCTGAAATATTTTTTGTTCCAATATTGTTTACTATAAACATTAAAACAATATTTTTATTCAATATTATGCCCTATATCAATACAAAATTACTCTCAGGAAACAATATTTGCTCTAATATTCACACATATGCAATGTTTATCTTAATTGTTACAGTAGTTTTCTCAAAAATGGCTATTAAAATTTATTCAAATTGAGTAGATTTGAGTAGCAAAGTAGTCGAAAATAGTTCATCCTTTACCATAGAGATGGCAGCTCAGTCGAAATAACTTAATTGTCACTAAATATCGGTAATATAGTTTTCGACTTTCTACCCAACAGACAGTGACAATGACACATTTGATTTGAACCGAGCTGGATAACCGATAACTACTATATTTTCTACATTAGTTATACTTTATTTTCACGAAATCTTATATTTATTCTAAGAAAAGAAATCAAAGGTCGTGATTAGGACTGATGTACAAAATTGTTCAAAATAGAGGTCGGCTATTCAGGCTTTTGTTTTTTAAAAGTAAATTTAAGGGCTAGAAAGTTGTTAAAAATTGCGGCACGCGTTCCGAATTTGTTTTTATCGAAAAAATTATAGAATCATATCGTGTTTGATACAGTGTTGTGACTGATCTAGATCACTGATCTAGCTCAATTTACGTGATCTTTGGTCTGATCTAGATCATCTTATATTTAAGGATCTTGAGTTTGATCTAGATCAAATAAATATGATCTACGATCTTAAAATAAGATTATATTTTTAGATTTTTCTACGCTATATGCAAGTTAAAGCATGAAATTGAATATTTAGCAAAAGTACGAGTTTAATATTTTTAATATGTTTTAATTTTAAACTGTAGATTAAATCGCTTGAATACTACGTATTTTCTTCTTTTTTATGTACCTAATGTAATACAACAATTACCTAAATATTTTGTCTAATATTGATCTTTTTACGATCTAAAGAAAAAAAGATCACTAATTTCTGATCTGATCTAAAAAAAGATCCTATCGTAAAAATTGATCTAAGATCTGATCTAGATCATATTAAACTATCTAGATCAATTTTAAAATGATCTGTCACAACACTGGTTTGATATGAAGTTAAAGGGCTAGATAAATCATATTATTTAAAATAATGGCCGATGATTTATATTTGTTTTTATCGAAAAAATTATAAAATGATATCGAGCTTGACATCAAATTAATGAGCCAAATGAGGGCTAATTAAAATAAAATTATTTAAAGTGGTGTTCGACGATTGGCATTTGTTTTCAATAAAAAAATTATAAAATCATATCAAGTTTAATATCAAATTAAAGGTAGATAAGGGCTCAATAATTAAATTATTGAAAATGGTGACCGACGATCGGCATTTGTTTTAATCGAAAAAATAATAGAACTATATCGAGTTTGACATCTAATTAGAGAGCTAGGTGAGGGCGAGGGCTAATTAATAAATTTATTTAAAATTATTGCCGGCGATTGCAATTTGTTTATATAAAAAAATGTTTTAATCATATTGAGTTTAATATCATATTAAAGTTCTTGATGGGAACTGATGTACTATGTTGTTCAACATGACGTCTTTTGTTTATAGTTGGATAACCAGGATATTTATTTTATTACACATATTATCTTATTCTATTCTAAAATTGTAATGGCTTAACTAAAATTTATATTGAAGAAGAAAGATGAATAATTTGAAGTTGTAATTAATTAATTATAATTTCATCATACGAAAAGATTACAATTTATTTCGGTAGAGTCTAAATGTTACAATTATTGATGCAATTCAGGGTGCGCGGAGTTCCTTTGTCCCGCGGTAGCGGGACCTAGTGTTAGAGCCGCGTAACGGGTCCTGATGCTAGTTTTACACTAAATTAACAATAACTACTCTATAACTAAAACGAAGGAGGGACTAAAATATTTCATTTTTCTTACATCTGCTAATGATAATTCAATTTCAATTTTGATTTTGAAGTTTCTTAGAATTATTTAGAAACATCTGATATTGCAATCAAATCTAACAAAAATAATTCCTATTGAAAATATTTTTAACAATTGATCGCCACACAACAATGTTTCAGAAAAATTTGTCTAATCTCCAGCTAAATTGATTCCAGGAAAATATTCTCGAATCTCGACAATAAAAAAAATTCTAAGAAATTTGGTAATTTACGCCTCAATATAATAATAAATGTTAAATTTTATATAACTTATTTAGTTCTCCAGTCCAAACGAATACTTGTATATATAATTTCTGTTTTTTACAAATACACACACTAAGTGAAAAATGGCTAGCAATACTTTTTACAGATAGTAATTATAAGAATATTATATGCCGAAATGTCAAATTAATCGATATAGAAATTTTATATGCCCAATCATATATTTATTGCAGAACTTATAAAGATACTTTGAAAAATTATGTGCGCCGGTCCTATTTGCTTTACTTACATGGTTTAATTTATCAATTAAATATATTGTAAAAATATATTTTTAAAAATTTAATACCAAGTTGTATATAGATGCTAAAAAACGATATGAGGAATGTTTAAATACTGATTTAAATAAGAAAATCTCTTTAAAAACGTGTTAATCTTCATTTTTTTAGTATTTGTAAAACAATGGATGCCTTCACGTATAAAGGAAAAGATGGCGAAAACGTAGGAAAATTAAACAATTGCGATGACTATTTAAAAGCTAAAATGTGGCTAAAATATAACTATTGTTTTTCCAAATGGCTTTTAGAAACCAACAAGATAGGTCTAGTTAATTTTAAGTTCTTGTGACCAAATAATAGATTTGTTATATTTCTTCTCATTTTCCAAAGTTTTTTTCGAATTCGTAATGATATAATATCTGCTTAATAACGAAAATATTTTTAAATATTAGGTTACATCAATTTATTTATTTTAAAAATATTTTTATAAATTAGTAATTAAAATAATGTTTCATAGTTGACATTGACAGTACCTATTTGCTATAAGTTTGTAATCCCACAACTATGCGACAAAGCAGAAAAACAGTAAAAAAACACGGTTTGAATTATAAAATGATATACATAGTTGAATTTCTAACAATTTTTAGCAAAGATGAAACATAATAATTGACAACAGCCACTGAACAATGGTCATGGTCATACGATGGTTGAAAATTGTCATTATTTTAGCATTTTTGTCCAGAAAAAAACTAAACAGTTTTAGTTATTTTAGGGATGTATTTAGAGATTCAGAAACGCTTTTGTGGCTATGTAGGAATAAAAGAAATAACTAGAAGTCATTTGGATATATTTTAGCCATAGTAACCTTTTGCTTGTTGATGATAATTGCCAATAAGTTTTAAACGTTTTCAAAACGTTTTAGTGACAAATGTTTCACACCATAATATAATTAATTTCAAATAACCAATTTATAACTAAAAGCTGGTGATGAAAACGTTTTAATAACTAGAAATAAGATTTTATAACGAACAAGTCAAAAAATGCTACTTGGGTGCAGAATTAAGAGAACACCCTGATAAGTTTTTTAAATATTTTAGGATGAATATTCAGTCTTTTGACGAACTCGCTGCGCGAATTTTCGACAAAATACAGTCACAAGATACTCGAATGAGACTGGCCATACATCCTGTGGAAATGTTAGCTGTAACTTTGCACTTGTGCATGTAAATTTTTTATCATGCATTCCAACAACGTATTTAGCTCTCGTGTACCACTCGAGCTAATTAAAATGTTGTTGAAAAGCACTCAAAAAAAATTCCGGAAAGAATTAATGCACATGTGATATTATAAGTGAAAATTTGTAAACTTTTATTTATTATGGATTTGAAATTGCCATGTAGACAAAATAACCTTGGAGACCGTATACATATTTATAATATTGATAGACATTTGGACCATATTTTATTATTCAACCTTTAAATATTATTTATATATTCATATAGTATTTTAAACATTTAAAAAGTCCTTGACAATATTGTAGATATACTTAGTAATTAAATCAATTATTAATTCTTTACACATGATAATACGAGTATAAATGAATTGTTATTACAAAAATTATACTCACTTCCACAACAATAATGTACAGAAATTTCAATTTAAACAATAATTTCAGCAATGCAAACACGAATATTTAAATGAATGTATTAAAATAATGAGTATTGGGCATTGTTTCTGTTTTGGTACCTATACTTAATTTTATTTGGGAAAGTTCTTAGAAATAATGTAATGAGCATTATTATAACGCAATTTATTAATTGTTCTTCAGTTATAATTTTTGTCATTTAAAGTGCATATTTTGATTTTGTTAATCTTGAACTTCAATATTTGATTCAGATAAAATCATGATAACATTAATTAATAAAAAATAATTATGCACACCTCACATTGTAATAAATTAATAAATAAACTGGAAGTCCTTGATAATTATTTGTTAAATACAAATTAAACAGTTATATAATACTTCAAAATGTAAATATATTCATGATTTTATCAGCATCAATAGAGACAATGATCTTTTAAATCTTTATTTAAGTACATAAATAAATATTATCATACGCAAAAAATGCTTAATTACATTACATTATCATATTAGATTTAATAAAGATTATAAATGTACTTGTAGATAATACAGTTTGTTATATAATAATGTTTTTAGGGAAGAAATGACGTAGGATACCATGGATCTTCTCAAAAATACCTACCCCTAATATTGACGCCTTAGCATACAATGGGGTAATGCAATATTAGCATGAGATCATGTCATTATTGCAGAACACTATATTGCTGTTTATGTCTGATAATGGCTCCACCGTTTTTTTTTAGAATTTTGGCTCCAATTGGCCTCTAAGAGGACTCAAGTTTACTTTGTTTGAAGGACGGGTCCTAAATGCTGCTGCTGAAAAATCGACATTATATTGAGAATACTCCTATTCATATCGCTGATTGGTTGCCTACTTTTATGCCGCTGCAGGTAAATAATTATTAAATTAATCATAATTTAATTAACGGCTGGTAACCGCACACACAATCAAATGACTCACTGTGTGATGCTACCACTTACCCAATACTGTGCGAATTATTTATGACAATAGGCTTCCTAATTATAAGATAATTTACTTCTTATATTATCTACAGAATCCACTCCCTGTTCACACAAGGACTCTTTGAAGACTCTTTCATGCTCCTGAAACTTAGAATATAAAAAATTTTCTGCTTTAAAGCTATCAATGAATTAGATTCTTTTTAGCGGCGTTGATATTTGACAGGCAATTCTCACCATAATAATGTTTCTCAAAATTCAGAAGCATGAAAAAATCTTCAAAGAATCCTTGTGTTTTTACTTCCTTGTACGAAGTAAGGAAGTATTGTAATCGCGAAAAATTTCGGTTCTCAGATTTTGACGGAAATATCCGTTTTGACCTTTTCTGAATCCATTATGACTAGTTTCGACGTGACGTCTGTACGTACGTACGTACGGACGGACGTATGTGTGTCGCATAACTCATATACGGTTAGACGTAGAAAGTTGAAATTTTGTATTTAGGACTGTTATAGCATCTAGTTGTGCACCTCCTATTTTTGGTTTCAATCTATAAACCGGAAGTAGTACTTTTTAAAAATATTTCGATAAATATTTAATTTAACACAAATTTTTTTATTTTAAATGAAAGATTATGTGATTATTACCTAAAATCGGTATTTTATAAATATTTTTGTATCTGGTATTATTTAGGAATAATTAAAGTATATATGTATAATTTAGTATTTCTTTATCTTGTAGTCCATGATCGATTAACATTTGTTACTACGTAAAATTTAAATGATTATGACATGACAGTGACAATAGTAAAATATGCTTTATATCTTCTTCTGCAGTTTGAATAAAATGACTAAAATATATTTGTGAGTATACTAGTATAATAAGTTAAAAGAATTTTTTATATTATTCTACATTTTAGTTATTAAGAAAAGTATGAACACACAAGGCGTACAAGGAAGTCATGTGGTGTCCACGTCAGATTTTTTGATGACAGTAACGATTGGCAAAATTTTATATAAATTTTTTATTAAGTCCTGTTCTCACACGGATTCTTTCTTGTTTGGAATAAAAGTATTAGAAACACTCGTTGAAGATTCAATTTAGTGGCGCCGCTATTTGACAGGCCATTCTCACCAGAATTATTTTTCTCAGGATTCAAAAGCGTGAAAGAATCCATGTGTGAACAAGTTCTTGTATAATAATAAAATAATGTATTTTAGGAGGTAAAGTGGCAGATTTAGGTAAAATAGACTGTACAAAACATTGGCCACTATTGTTTCGAGGTACCTCCGAACCCAGATCTAAAGAAATGCTTTTAAACATACACGAAGTCTTCAGCAATTTTATCTCCAGTCTCCAGATGGCCGTTTCAAACTAATTCAAGGCACATATCAAAACGGGATCTACGATGATTATTATGGGAACTCAGGTAGATCATCCAACTCTCAAGATATGACACAGCCACTATTTTGAATAACGATGTTAATCGTGCTATTTTGGGCGCTCTGATTTGGACCCCATTGACAGAAAGGACTATTTATTTCATGAGGAACTCGCTGGAAATTAAACAGCTGGATGCCAAACGAGAAAACTTGACTTGTAACACTGGGTATTGTTTGTTTGATGTTTGGAAAGACCCGACTGAGACTACTGATATTGCTGGGAGTCAATCAGGAATTGTAAAAGAGTTAAATGCTTCTCTTGAAGCCTACAGGTTACAGTTAGTCCCTCAGACCAATAAACCAGTCGATCCTAATTCTAATCCGGAGTTCTGTAACGGAACTTGGTTTAATTGGTTGGACCCTGTTTTAAAATGTACTGTTAAAGTTTAAATTATTTAAATAAAGAATACACGAAATACACATTAAAATAATAATGTTAAGTTATGTGCATGAGTAAACTAAGAATAAGTTAATTGTTTGATTATTTTATTAGACTTCAGTCAGCAATTCTAGTTTGACTCAGTACTACTAACAACCATTAGTTGACGGCTGGTAACCGCACACACGGTACAAATATATTACTAGACGACTGCCAAAAGGCGTGATATTATTTTTTGCTATTATCTGTTACATGTGTGTTAAACTTTGCATATCAGTCCTCAAAATTATATACCTAACGATAAATAAAAAATATGTATTTAAACATTTTTTTAATCAAAAATAGATATAAATTATAATTCTTTGCGTACAAGTATATAAACAAGGTCAGTCTCATTTTTTTCAGTCGTGCTTTTAACTTCAGAATGTTGTTCAAAAAATATTTAGCAGTAATTGTAATAAGTTTAGTTAGCTATGTTATCGGCAAACCTAATATTATTATATTTATGGCTGATGATATGGTAAGAATGTGATTTTTAAAGAAACCAATAAACTGGTCATTAATTCTGCAGGGAAGAAATGATGTAAGTATTCACGGGTCTTCTCAGATACCTACACCAAATATCGACGCTTTAGGGTACAATGGGGTTGTTTTAAACAAACATTACACCATGCATATTTGCACCCCTTCTAGGACTGCTTTCTTAACTGGAAACTACCCCATAAGATCAGGTTCGTTTAATAATTACTCGTTTATTGCACTCTTATGAATAACTTTTTTTTAGGTATGCAAGGTTTTCCTTTGGCATCAGGTGAACCACGAGCCTTGCCCCTTAACATGGCAACAATGGCTGAAAGGTTATTAAAATTAGGGTATAACACCCATTTAGTTGGCAAATGGCATTTGGGACATCAAAATAGATCTGTTACACCCAATGGAAGAGGGTTCGAAACCCATCTTGGGTATTGGAACGGTTTCGTTGGGTATTTTGACTACAAAATCAGAGACCAAGTAAGTATTTGCTGCGCAGACACACTGACAAATATGATACGCACAATTTCTTGTAGCTATTTAATGGTTTCGATCTACACAGAAATTATAAGGCAGCCTTCAACCATAAATTTAAATACGCAACAGAACTATTCACAGAAGAATCAAACACTTTAATCAAAAATCACAATACGTCAAACCCAATGTTCCTTTTTGTGAGCCATTTAGCCGGGCACACTGGCAAAGAAGGGGTTGCTTTAGAAACCCCGGATCCATTGGGTGCCTTTTTTAAATACTCATGCATTGACGATGTTCACAGAAGACTTTATGCTGATATCATAAACCGGATGGACTCTTCAGTTGGACAAGTTGTAAAAGCATTGAGTAATAACAACATGCTGGAAAATTCTATTCTTGTTTTTATGTCTGATAATGGAGCCCAAACTACAGGGCTCCTTCATGCGAACCATGGATCAAACTGGCCGTACAGAGGACTAAAGTATACTCTATGGGAAGGAGGAATAAAAAATGTTGGGTTGATCTGGAGTAAACAGTTGATGAATAAACATTATATTGAAAATACACCGTTCCATATTACTGACTGGCTGCCCACACTTTACGCGGCTGCAGGTAATATATTTTTTTTATTTAGCTTCTTGTACAACGAAATATTTTTCAGGGGGAGTCGTGGAAGACTTAGGTCCAATCGATGGAGTAAACCACTGGCCATTACTAACTAAAGGAATTCCAGCAGGTCCAAGAAAGGACATCTTGCTCAACATAGACGAAAAAGACAATTACGCTGGAATAATGTCTGCAGATGGTCGTTACAAACTAACACAGGGCACATATTTTAGCGGCATTTACGATAGTTATTACGGAGATTCTGGTAGAGCAAACAACACTCCAAAATATGATATAAATTCTGTTCTAAACAGTGATGTCAATACTGCCATTTTAACATTAAATAGTTTTTCACCTTTGACAGAAGAAATTGTAACTGTCATGAGGAGCACGCTAGAAGTGAAACAATCTGACGCACCAAGAACTGATCTGACTTGTAACAAGGGGTACTGTTTGTTTGATTTATTGAACGACCCGACTGAAACTACTGATATTTCCGGGAAAGAAACAGACGTTTTAAATAAACTAAACATTTCTTTGAACACGTATAGAACTCAGGTTGTTCCTCAGACTAACAAGCTTGTTGATCCGTTTTCTACTCCGATTTTATGTTTCGGTACTTGGTTCACTTGGTTGGATCCTAAGAAAAAATGTGATGCGCTTTAAATATTTAAATAAAGTGTTCACAGACCGTTACAGATTATAATTGTCTGTTTCACGGTCCTGTAGCTTATATGAAATTGTGGTACCGTACTATTAAAAAGTTTTTAATTGAGCAAGAAGGTTAGTAATATTAATTTATTATATTATAAGTTATATAGAAATAATACTTAATATAAATGCTTAATAATTTTAATATTGTTCGTATTATATCTGTAACTTATAAAAAATACATTTTAAATCTCGAATTGTAAATATCACTAAATGACAGCTGTCTGAGCTGTCTAACTAATTGATTTTTCTATCAAACGATTTGCTTTTCAAAAGTGTCTTGATTACAAAATTTTTAAATAATTCGTGTTATTTATAAAACTTCAACGTCTTGTATTTTGTTAACCAGGAGGAATATGATCAATGTTCAATGACACTTTTTGCTTAACATGACCTCAGGAATAAGCTGTTAAAGTTTGTTACACTAGTCCTGAAACACCCTGTATAATACCATTAGTGACTATGATTTTGCCGGCAATTTTTGCCCTCTGGTCACGACTTGCGTCGAAAATAAACACGGGTGCGTAGCACGAGTGTTTATTTTCTAAAGCAACAAACAGGAGTGACCAGACGGCAAAAATTACCAAAAAATCATAGTCGGCTTGACAATTTCTCTAATTATTTCATTTATTCCAAAAAAGTAATGTATTTTTAAAACAATCATCAACTGACATAATATCTAAGCAACGCTTCGCGACAATTTTCACTAGTGAAAATTGTCAGTGTAATTTTCACTAGTGAAAATTGTCACTGTAGTTCGTCTGTGATTGGTACAATTCAGCAAAATACTCTGTTTTGATTGGATGAAAAACTATGAGTGGAATTGTCACTAATAATACCATAAAGTATTCGTAGTTATGTAGATTATTTTTCTGGAATAGTATTACGAATGTTCTTTGTGCTTGGATAAGAATATTACGAGTGCGCAGCACGAGTAATATTCGCAAGGACAAGGTACATGAGTGGTATAATATACTACCATATAAATAATCTACTTAACTATGAATACGAATGGTATTCAAGAGATTATTTATTGAATCAGATTAAGTTTTAAATTAAAACGCTGAAAAATGCAGTTATCCATGACTTCACAAAACACATATTTTGATAAAATTTAGACGTAACGTCAAATGTGTTTTATGTGTTTTTTGCTGTTTCTTTACAAATAATATAATATAAATAGTGAATTTCAAATAAAAGATGTACCAGACCTTTAAAGAAAACCCAGAGATAGAAATAGTGCAATAAAAATGGGAAATATAGATTATAAATATTTAATAAAATATATTTGTTAAATAGTCATACCTATCTAAAAGTACCTACTAGTAGTGAATATTCGACACAAAACCTTACTAGTACAAAATAATCATTTTGATTGGCTGTCAAAAATTCAATATTCTGCATTTTTATTGTTCTTTTTTTGACAGATGACAAATAATGTGAATAATCATAATTAAAAAGGGTGCAAAATGTTCCAGGCTTTGGGCGCTTATTTTGCTTAATACGCTACTGTAGGTAATGTGCTAATGTTAGTTTCGTATATGTTCGTGGGAAAAATCAATTAAAAAGTAATGAATGAGCATGTCTGAAAATGTTTATTCAAGCATTTGCTAACCGGTTTGTGCAAATTTTCCCACCTATATATAAATGAATGATCACGTAGTAACGAACAACGGACTCGGTACGTAGTAAAATACTTCATCTCTTTGTCCCAATAATCTTGTTTATTAATTTTGACATTACTCTTATGAGTAATATCGTAATAGCCCATGAATTTAAAGGTATAATTTAGTGTTGTTGGTGAAATTCGAACTATACTATGTCCATCGAACACATAGAGTAATAAAACTAGTGAGCAGAGCCAAAACTGCGCAGTACAAAATGCGCAGAAGTAAGCTTTACAAGCAACAAATTTTAAAAAGCAGAAAAATTAAATAGTTTTATTTGAAATAAATATGGAAGAATTATATATTTTATCATTTAGGTATAACATAATTTTAAAAGAAATATGAAGTATACAATTTTTATTTACGAACGATTTTTTTGATGACCGATCTCAGCAGTTGAGTTTGCCTAGCAGTGTAAAACTGGCTTACCAATAGCAATACCGTATTTCAATTTCGCGCTACTACTCTATCTGTTCGGTGGACATAGTATAGTCTGCGACACATATATCATGGCGGGAGACGTCATGTGACGTTTAATTTCTTGGTACATTATGTCACCATGACGTTCCCCGATATGTTATCGCTATATTGATAGTACCTACTATCGATAAATGAACGATAGTTTGAATTCAACGATAATTTTTGTTAAACGATAATAGCTGTTTCTCATCCGACAGCTTTTGATTATTGATAGTTGTGAGCAAACCATTAAATTAAATAAATATTTTTACGACACTATCAAAAAAAGTTGACATTGATGTCCGCAATTTAGGCCGCGATACATTTCGCGGCCGCGTTGCTATTACTAGTATCGGCTAGGAAGTAAATTTGGCGTCCGCTTATTTAGTCAAATATAGTTTTGTCAAAGAGTAGTTTGACCAAAAATAATGAAGCCAAACTGGATTTTAGTCAAACTGTAATTTGTTCAACTGGAATTTTGTCAAACCGTAAATATGCCAACCCGTAATTTAGCCAAACTGTATTTTAGACTAACTGTAATTTCACAATTCGTAATTTGACCAAACCGCAACTTCGATTAATATATTGTCAAATCATTTTCAGGTAAACCGTAGGTAATTTAGCCAAAACGCAACTATGTATCGATAAACTATTGTTTAACTGGAAAAAATATTGTTTAATTATTATACAGAGAACAATTGGTAGTACTATCGTTACTACATGAAAACTATCGATATATCGATAGTTAATATTTTTTTTAACTATATCTATCTATTGATAATTTTTTTCACCTACATAACTCGAAATATATTTGCTTGAATATTTTTTGACAGATGGTTTAACCAATCATATTGCGTAATGATGACGTCAAATGACGTAATGCAACCAATAGAATTGAAAATGTAAAATGATGTATCTGACAACATAATTTTGTAGATTAGGTTTTATTTTGTTGCGTTAGTTACAAAAAATAAATAAATTTGTCACATGAAACGTCAAAAATGTTTAGCAAAATGAGTCGTTTTGGTAGTATTTTTAAGAAGAAAAATATTCTTCCTAAATACCATTCGAGATAATAATTTTTTGAGAGAATTTTTGTCTATTCCACGGCAACTTATTGCAATTTCACTCCACAAAACATCATCTGACAATACCCCTCAACTTCGTTTCGGGAAATTGATAGATGCTGTTTTGTGTCGTGAAATTGTTAGAAATAAGTTGCCGTGGAAACGACAAAACAATTCTCAAAAAATTATCATCTCTTATGGTATTACCCCTGAATATTTCACGAATAATAAGATAATACAGTTTAAGTATAAGTGTCAAAATTGGATAACCATAGAGATATTGGAGATTCTACTGTGGTTTTGTAAAATAATCAATAGTTATATCCCAAATGCTATGAATTTAATCGATTAAATTTGAAATGTCTTGCTTATGTAATAAATTTAGCTTAAAAAGTGTTTGGGTACATTATAATTTCAAAAAACCCGAGAACGTATATATGGCGTATGTTGAAGGATTTTATCTGAAATAATTATGTACGGTAACACTTTTTTAAAGAATTTTTTTTTAAATAAGCAAGACGTCAAATTTGATCGTTTCAATTATTCTTTAGCACAAGGGATATATGTCAAGATTATTTCATAAATTCATAGATTTATGTGTACGATTACAGTATTCATGGGAACATTTTTTTGCAACCAAATTGATTGATTCTGACATCCACCTGACATGAAATAAATTTTCTCTACAATCGTTCTACAATATGAACATTGTTATTCAATTTTGAGTTATAGGATACCTATGTACAAAATTGAAGCAGTAGGTAAACTATTGAATTTATTGCGTCAAATTGGCCTCAAACTACGATTGTGAACATTTTGTTTGAATTTGTTTTGTTTATAAACGTTGTCATAATGATGATCAATTTCAACGATTTCATTGAATTGTTATAAGCACAAAGCACGGTAAATAATAATAATTTTAAAATTAGCTACATTGACGTTATACGATTGTAGACAAAATATTGTATTGTGTGCACCTCGTTGGATAAAGATTGTTTGTTGCCCTTGACGGGTCGTCAATCTCGGCTTCGCCTCGACTGAACAAATTTCTCGCCGCGTGCAACAAACAATGCTCTATCCGTATTTGATATGATACACAAATAACTATTGTTGTTATACGTAACTATTGTAACGTTAGCAAATTTTATTTATTTACTTCTGTCAAATAAATGTCAAAAATTAATAAATTAAATTTGTTTGAAATAAATAATTCGGCATGTTTAAAGATATAGAATATCAGTAAATATACAAATCATGTACCTAAATATCTTTCTTTTACGACTATTTATCGGACTAAATATGACTTCAAAAAGCTCAAAATTTGCTTTATGGTCATTTAATCACTTGTTTAAAATTCACACCAATGAAACTTGAGACATTCCGATTGGTCAAATATGTAATGAGTGAAATAATCAATAGTTATATCACAAGTTCATGACAAATACCTGAATATTTTTTCGAGTACACGAATGTGCACGAGAAAAAATATTCACTTATTATACATTATACTATAAGTAGTCATAGTGATGTCGATTATTTTTCTGGTAGTATTACGACTTAATATTCGCAATCACAAGGTACGTGAGTGTATAATATAACTACCAGAAAAATAATCTACTTACGAATGGTATTCAAGAGATTATTCATTGAATCAGATCCAATTTTAAATTAAAATAGCAAAAAATGCAGCATCCATGATTTCAGAAAACAAATATTTTGAAAAAATTTAGACTTAACGTCAAATGTGTTTTATGTGTTTTTGGTGTTTCTTTACAAATAAAATAGTGAATTTTAAGTGAAAAATGTTCTAGACCTTTGAAGAAAACACAGAGATAGAAATGGTGCAATTAAAATGGGAAATATAGATTATAATAAAAATGTTCATTTGTGAAATAGTCACCTAAAACTATTGGTAGTGAATAGTAGACCCACAACCTTACTAGTACAAAATAATCAAGCCTACTCATTTTGATTGGCTGTGAAATTCAATATTCTGCATTTTTATTGGTCTTTTCTTGACAGATGACAGATGATGTGAATAATCAATAGTTATACCACAAGTGCATGTCAAATACCTGAATATTTTTTCGCGTGCACGAATATGCACAAGAGAAAATTTTCTGATGTATTTGTCATGCACGAGTGGTATATTGGTAGATTATTTCTCGACGAAATTCGATATTTTTAATATAAAATAATTAATATTTGATCTGTCACATAAATGTCAGATCAATGACATTGGCACGTTGTCCACTGCAATTTAACAATATTTTGAAAAAAAATATAATGTAGATAGTAAAAATATATAAATTTTAATAAATAACTAATTTCTTGATGATTTGTTTCTCGTGTTGGCAATATTAAAAATACTCGTGGGTACATTGCACTTGTGCACGTACTCACTGATACTTGAATGTTTTGGTTCGATATTTAAACAATACGCTTGACCCGTTCCTCTCAGAGCGACGCGAACGCCGCTCTAGCGGTCGCGCTCGGCAAAAGTTGGCTGAGAAAATTCAAAAAGTAAATTGACGTTTACGAATAAAAATTAATTTTATTATAAAACGCAGGTATCATAACTAGATATAATGACTTCTTACATTGTAACTTGCGGTTTTCAACCAGTTAAAATTGATATATTTAGAAATAAAACTTTTAATAAAGGAGAAAACTGATTGACAGTTATCATGTCAGCGATGTAAAAGAAATTCAAAATTCATATTTTAGAAGAATTTCTGGCACTGTTTTGCGAGAAACAACTGGTGCGAATAGTAATAAGAAAAACACAAATGTTTATAAGCCATTAATTGAGGTAGGTAGGTACTTATAATAATAATAATAATAATAATAATTTATTTAATAATAATAATTCTCAAATAAATAGTTATCTTGGTACTTTTTTCGATTTGAAAAAAATTTAATAATTAAAAATTATTTATTTCTTAGTTAAATTCAAATAGAGAAGTAATTGATACCTACTGACTGCAACTGCAAATGTGGAAAGGGATACTGTAAACATGCTGCAGCTATTTTTTTATCTGTATGTTAATTTGGCGAATACATGTTCTAGAGTAAAATTCAAATAGCTAGAACCCTGCGCGAAGTACGAATTCTCGTCTTAGAGAGAGAAACATAGATGATAAACAAGAGGAAACTACGCTACTGTCTGTTCTACTAAACATCAGCTTATTCTCATGTTGACATTCGTAGTGTTTTGCTTCGTGTAACCCTGTGAATTTTGTAATTGATTGTGATTGAGTTATATTTTAGTTTTCTTTGAAAATTAAGTGAAGTGCAGCGCAGCATATACTCGCTAGCTCCGCTTTTGTAAAACGGACAGTACATGACAAGCTCTGCCTTCTCGCGCAGCCCAGGGTCCTAGCTATTTGAATTTTACTCTAACAAGACTGACCAGTCCATGAATTGGAATCGACCTCCACAAGTACAGTTAGATAAATACCACAAAGGATCTACAATCGAAGTTGTATCGGCTCCGAACGTGTAATTTAACAAATATAGCTTATTACTTCAAAAAATACAATAACTACAATAAAATATAAGAGTGTAGAATTAAGTGAAATTTGTTTATCCCTGCCTTCGAACACGAAATATCCAAATTTTCTTTCGCTCCGTTTCATAGTTGCGATTCGGAAATGAATAAAACTTAATTTCGCAATTGTAACGCTGGCTATTAGGACAATCAGGAACACAACACACCTTCCTAACGCTTTTTCCTCACTGTCTTTCATTTATATTCGCTAAATTGTAGATATAAAGTACAGAAAACTATTATTTCTTACTATAGTCCATTAACTGCAATTGACAGCTCTCAGCACATAACTTACGAATTTTACCACGAGGTGTCACGTCAGGCGCTACGGGTCAAGCGTATACTGTAACCTGCTTGGTTGAAATTTTTCTAGGGAAATATGCTATAATGTGAAATAATATCTTCGCTTGAATGAAGTTTAATAAGAGTTATTGAAAAAACAAAGTACGTATGTGCGTATGTGGGACTTAAGAAGTGTATTGTTCAATCACAGTTTCTACCAAAATCGAGTATATGGGGCTGGAGAATGATATTTGGTTTATTTATTTAGTTCAATTCAATCAGAGCTTCATTTTTACCAATACCGACTATTTGCAAGTCATAAAAAGGGTAATAGTAGTAAATTTAAATACAATGGTACAAGTGACAAATAATAGTTATTTATGTAACAAGTACGGAAAATAAAGTTTCAGAGGATGAATCTGTTTACAGACGTAGCGTAAGTCGAGTCCTTAAATTTTTTAGTATTTTGCTCTCTAAAATTGTTTAGTAGGCACTAAAGGTAAGGTAAAGGAGTTAATTCTTATTTCTGACAGATATGTCAATTTTTTTGCATGGCATAACCCAAATCTTATCGACTTTTGCGGGTAAGTATGGATACATTTCTTCATATAAAAAACATAAATGTCAATTATCAAAGTCGTAGCAACATCAGATTAATAAATATAATCACGTTTCACTTCGGCAAGTTTAAAGTTATTCTTAAAATTATACTTATTCGTAATTCTTAAATTTTTGAGACTAAACTCACCTTTACTATACAAAATTATTGTCAAGTGCAAGATTTATACGAGTGTATAAGAAAGTTGTGTGGTGACCACACCAGATTTTTTTGCTTGTTTTAAAAAAACTAATCACGAATATTTTGATAAAGTTTTGGCATGAGGGCCAAAAGACAGATTACACCCTTGAACGAATAAATGCCCTCCGCTGTCTAGCCTCAAACTTCGTCCGCAGGCGTAATATTTTTCTTTCGGCCCTTAATACGTAACTAACTATTGCGGACTCCAAACGCAGTTCGCAAAGTAACGATTTTGGAGATCATATAGTACTAAAAAAACCATTTTATTTCAAATAATTTGTACTCTGAATTCTGAAACAAATATTAGAAGTTGCTGAATTTTATTCAAGTGCAGGCTGCAAGAGAAGATATTAAATTTCACATTATATACTATTTCGTAATGAATACCGATTAACATAACAACATTACTACAATAAGTTTGGTCGCCATGAATTTTTAGGCGATGCAGTTTCCCTGTGATTACCTTTTCCGCGATTAATTTCTAGGGGATTAGTTTATTCTCAATTTCAATACATTCTGTATATTTACATGATTCAAAACAGGCATTTTAATAAATAAATCCACATCCAGATAAAATCATGCAAAACAAGACCAATTCCTTATTGATGGTAATAAATTCTGATGTGTAACACTTTCAATTTATCAAAAAGCGAATAAAGATCATTGTGTATTCACTTCTTCCGGACTTCTGGTCCTTGGGGAGAGAGGAAAGGAAAAAGGTCAAGACTGGTCCAAACTTGATAAATCACCCCTTTAGAATAGTGATGGTGAGATGTCTTGTGTCGCATTAAGGTGTTGAATTTTAAAATATATGTTTTTAATAAAAGGATACTTTCTAAAATTTGTCTACGATTAGTTATATACGCATGGTTATTGGCTAAGATACAAATATCAACATGGTGTATGTTCTTGCTCTGATATTTCTCTCTTCATTTAAAAAATAAAAATTTTAAGGATGGGGCTGAATATAATTCTTAAATCTATACCTATACCTAATGTAGGTAGTTCCTAATATAAAAATAGAGGTAGCATGTTATTAGATTACTTAAGAAATAAGTAAACACCACACCTTTCAAGATTTAGAACGGATAAAAGATGTTATTTTCGCACCACATTATTGCATAAAAACAGGACATCAACACAGTATCTGTCCACTATTTGGAGACGAAATTCAATTCTGAATTTAGAATACGATTTTTTCACGACTAGGTAGGTAGGTAATTATAATTATAATATGTACTAGATACTAGATATCATATATATATATATACATATATATTATAAACTGATATTTTCTAAATACAGGGTGTTCAAGTTAACGTGCTCACCATTGGGATCTCGAGAACGGTAAAAGATACGAGGTCGGTTAAATTAGACAAAAGTTGCCTTTTTAGGGAGCCAATTTAGAAATGTTTTTGTTTTCTCACAAAAATGCATAGGTGACTAGATATACGCAAAAATGTCATTTTTGCCAATTTCGTTTTTCACCTATAACTTTTTTGTTTGAATTGGTATAATTTTTTAATTTGCACGTTCTATAGGCAGTTTTTAGTGAGGAATTCACAGTAGTCCTCAAAATTTTTTTATCTCATATAGATTTCGAGAAATTCAACCATATTCAAATTTTCATATGATAGTCCGGTCGCCGAGCCATGTAACCTGGAAGTTGGGTACAACAAATATTTTATGATTGATTCTAGTACTATTTGATATACTGAATCATAATATGACGGGTGCCAGAGCGGCACCCCTGGGCAACTCCGGGAAATTCGAAAAGAAAATGGATTTTTTTGGTTATTTGCCAATAACTACTAAACGGGTAGTTCTACATTTAAGATTGTCCAGTGCATTTTTGTAGAGAATAAAATTTCCAAAAAAATGACACTTTGAACTGCTCTCTACGATTAACCGTTTCTGAGATACACGCGTTCAAAATTTTCTTCGAGAGAAACTTGAATTTCTTTTACTTTTTTCATAATTTTTGTGTTTAATGACCTGTAACTTCTAAACAAATTAAAATTTTGATATCCGGTTTCTTTTATTAAATTCTGTAAACAATTCTCTATAAGATGGACTATATGAAATTTTTCTTGAAGGCCTTAGTTAAACCAAAATTTTAAGATTTTCTTCGACAGAAACTTGAATTTTTTTATTTCTTTCATAATTTTTGTGTTTAATGACCTGTAACTTCTGAACAAATTAAAATTTTGATATCCGGTTTCTTTTATTAAATTCTGCAAACAATTCTCTATAAGATAGATTGTATGAAATTTATCTTGAAGCCCTTAGTTAAGCCAAAATTTTAAGATTTTCTTCGAGAGAAACTTGAAATTTCAATTTTCTCTGGAAGAAAATCTGAAAATTTTGGCTTAAATAAGCCCTTCAAAAAAATTAAAATGATCTATCTTATAGAGAATTGCTTGCAGAATTTAATAAAAGAAACCGGATATCAAAATTTTAATTTGTTAAGAAGTTACAGGTCATTAAACACAAAAATTATGAAAAGAGAAAAAAAATCAAATTTCTCTCGAAGAAAATCTTAAAATTTTGACTTAACTAAGGCCTTCAAGAAAAAAATCATACAATCCATCTTATAGAGAATTATTTGCAGAATTTAATAAAAGAAACCGAATATCAAAATTTTAATTTGTTTAGAAGTTACAGGTCATTAAACACAAAACTTATGAAAAAAGTAAAAAAAATTCAAGTTTCTCTCGAAGAAAATCTTAAAATTTTGGCTTAACTAAGGGCTTCAAGAAAAATTTCATACAATCTATCTTATAGAGAATTGTTTGCAGAATTTAATAAAAGAAACCGGATATCAAAATTTTAATTTGTTTAGAAGTTACAGGTCATTAAACACAAAATTATGAAAAGAGTAAAAAAATTTCAAGTTTCTCTCGAAGAAAATCTTAAAATTTTGGCTTAACTAAGGCCTTCAAGAAAAATTTCATATAATCTATATTATAGAGAATTATTTGCAGAATTTAATAAAAGAAACCGGATATCAAAATTTTAATTTATTTAGAAGTTACTGGTCATTAAACACAAAACTTATGAAAGAAGTAAAAAAAATTCAAGTTTCTGTCGAAGAAAATCTTAAAATTTTGGTTTAACTAAGGCCTTCAAGAAAAATTTTATATAGTCTATCTTATAGAGAAATGTTTGCAGAATGTAATAAAAAAACCGGATATCAAAATTTTAATTTGTTTAGAAGTTACAGGTCATTAAACACAAAAATTATGAAAAAGGTAAAAGAAATTCATGTTTCTCTCGAAGAAAATTTTGAACGCGTGTATCTAACAAACGGTTAATCGAAGAGAGCAGTTCAAAGTGTCATTTTTTTGGAAATTTTATTCTCTACAAAAATGCACTGGACAATCTTAAATGTAGAACTACCCGTTTAGTAGTTATTGGCAAATAACCAAAAAAATCCATTTTCTTTTCGAATTTCCCGGAGTTGCCCAGGGGTGCCGCTCTGGCACCCGTCATATTATGATTCAGTATATCAAATAGTACTAGAATCAATAATAAAATATTTGTTGTACCCAACTTCCAGGTCCAAGCCGATTTTCTCATTTGGCGACCGGACTATGAAGCTCATAGTTGGCTATGACCCGTCTTAATAGAGATTTTTTTTCTCTTTTCAACGATATAAAACATAAGTACATTGAAATTAAAATAAAGGCAGAAATTACATAATAATTATTTTTTAAATTGTTTTAATCAAGAAAGCCTACGAATATCGATAAAATAATTATAATTATTATCATAACACATTGGATTTCTCGGAATTTAATTAGAATAATCCGCTAATATTTAAAAAGATTACAATTTTCATCCAAACAAATGGCAAGTGAATAACCATTTTTTCGATTTTGGACCTAAATTTTGAACGCTCATATCTCGGAAACTAAAAAAGATTTTTAATTGCGGTTTGCGCCATTCCTCGTATTTTAGTTAGCATAATTTGATACTTTTTAGAAAAATCAATATTCGTGGTCTCCCTTAATAAAAACAGTTAAAACAATTATTATTATTAAATTTCTGCCTTCATTTTAATTTCAAAGGACTTGTGTTTTATATCGTTGAAAAGAGAAAAAAATCTCTATTAAGACGGGTCATAGCCAACTATGAGCTCCATATGAAAATTTGAATTTGGTTTTAATTTCTCGAAATCTGTAGGAGATATAAAAGTTTTGAGGACTACTGTGAATTCCTCGTTAAAAACTGCCTATACAACGTGCAAATTAGAAACTTGTACTAATTCAAAAAAAAAGTTATAGGTGAAAAACGAAATTGGCAAAATTTACATTGTTGCGTATATCTAGCCACGTATGCATTTTTGTGGAAAAACAAAAACATTTTTAAATTGGCCCCCTAAAGGGGCAACTTTTGTCTAATTTAACCGACCTCGTATCTCTTACCGTTCTCGAGATCCCAATGATGAGCACGTTAACTTGGACATCCTGTATAAGTTATCTTATAAAAGACTGAAAAATGGAATAAATTAAATTATTATATAAAGGGTTACGAATTTGACAGCAATGTATTAGAGCGTTCTTTTTAAAATAGAACATAGGGAATCAATTTAACAGAAATATTTTATATTTAAAATTATATGAAAGTTACAAAATAACAAACAAATAAACAATAACTATAATAAATTTTCAAAAATCCCTCCATTCATGGCTAAACAATGACCCAATCGATTGTAAAACTCTTGAGTAACATTAGTTATTTGGGCAGCTGTAATAGTTCCAGAGACGTTTTGAAAATTTATTATACTTAAACTGGATTCACATGAGCCGTTACCGCCGTACCGTTCCCGCCGTTCCGTAACCTGATTGGTTGACACTGAACGTTCTCAACGGTCTGAGCGTTAACTGCGAGAATGAAATATTTCAACTTTTGACGGCTTTGACGGTCCGTTGTGACCGTCATTTCCATTTGCGCATGCTCCGCGACGTAGCATACGGAGATTTGTAGTAATACCAACCTAGTAATATTCTTATAATCCTTATCTCCGGGATTATAGAGACAGGGATGCTTCTGAACTTCGGTAATTAAAATTTCAGGAAAATTATCAATTTTTCTTACTTATCGTTACTCAACAAACAACACAAGTGACATTAGAATATAACATAACCAAACAATTTTAGTTATATTTCATTTTGGTGTAAACGGTTCATGTGAATCCAGCTTTAGTTATTGTTTATTTGTTTGTTATTTTGTAACTTTCATATAATTTTAAATATAATATATTTCAGTTAAATTGATTTCCTATATGTTGTATTTTAAAAAGAACGCTCTAATACATTGCTGTCAAATTCGTAACCATAGATAATAATGAATAGTCCTATGTTTTATGTTAAAATAAATTCACGGTATAATTTACTTGTTCAAGTGACCAAAAATTTCTAAACTCTTTGAATGTTGCTAAGATACTAAAAAAATCCGGAAATAAACAAAAATCTAAATGTCAAAGTTGTCATTATTGAATTAAACATTTACAAGATAATTTATGTTACATGTAAGTAAAAATTATAGAAAATGGTTATTTATAGAATTATTAGTAGTTTATATGAGGAAAATTGAAAAACTAAATTGTTTGCATTAATTTGACGTTTTTTATGGCGCACTGCGCTATAAAGTGGTTCGTGGGCTATAAAGTGACATTTACGTCAAAGAAATTCGTGTATAAGTGTCAAATTATGATATGATATGACCGTGCATAAAAAAATATTAACCCTTTTTAATCTTTTCACAATAAATAATAATAAAATTTCTGTCACTCACCATAGAGTGTAAACTCCCCTCTAGTGATGCCATGTTCATTCTTTGCTATGCAATAATATCTCGCAAAGTCCATCTGACTGACGTTGACGATCCTTAGCTGCATGACAGCCTTGTAGACGTCTCTCTCGATGTTGTTGTCGACTCTATACTTGCCATTGTGCTCCAGGAGTCGACCATCTTGTCGCTCCCAGTAGCGCACAGCTTCGGGGTAGGCCTCCACCTCGCATTCTAGGACTGCGGTGGAACCGTTGTAGGACCCCACCATTTGGTTGCGGATTCGAATGAGAGGAGGAACTAAAAGGAAAAGCAAAATTTGTGAACAGGTCTAAACTGCAATAAAAAAATTTACGAATAGGTTCGCAATAAAACAATATCAATTCACTTATCTTTAGAGTCCGGATTATATGCATATGCATATTTAAGATCATTAATTATATTGCTTTTGCCTCATATTCTATAAGGGAGATATTGTAATGGGTCAAAATTTTGTGTTGTGTGTGTGTGTGTGTTTTATATTTATCGCTCAAAAACCAGAAAAAATACTAAAATTTCACCATTGTCTCTAAGATATTATGTTTGAATTGTGGCCGAACTAGTTAACATAATTATGTATGTAACAAAATATTATCTATGAAATCAATGTTGAAGACCGAAAGTCGATATCTTGATTCATTCGAAAATAAAAGCTGTTTTTGTTTGAAAAGACAAAATTACGCTATTGTTGAAAATGACTAGAAATTGATTTTCTCGAGAACTGTACTATACAGAAAAAATAAATATACCATTTTATAGCAAATTTTATGCTTTAAAATTTCCTACATAACAATTTTTCTCGTAATATTAACCATACGAGATAATAAAATGGCGGCTGTCTCTGGTACTTAACTCTTTGGCACCACTTCTTATGTGAAAGAGAATAGTTAAATTGACATGTACTTATGCCAATTTTCACACTTTAATAACAAAATGCATAGTTGATATGAAATTTGTCCTATAACCGCCGAACTATTTGCATTTCGTACAAAAATTAGATCAAAATATGGTATAATTTTTTTGGATATTTATAACATATATTTATTAAAAATGCATATAACTGCATATTTTGTACTTACCTTTTAACCCAAAATTTCAATTAAAAAAAAAATTATATGTATAAAATTTATAATCGCTCAAATTTGATACCACCTACAGCAGTTTTTACATTTATTTTAAAGGTAGGTAGGCACACTGGCACATAAGTCGAATTCCAGAAGTTATACGTTGTTTTGTTTATTTTATATGATATTCTTAAGCATTGTTGACAAAATGTAGTATTTTTCTGATTTATAAAAATAAATTATTAGTAAAAATGAATAAAATTATGTTGCACATGCATGCATATGCATATATTTGTAAAATGTTGGATATTTGTTTAATTTTGTATATATAAATTAAGTATATTTTGGCCTTATTTCAATGCATATTTATTACAGAGAATAAAAGTATTTTAGGTATGAAAAATGTACTTTTTGAAAAATTCGCACTCAATGCACAAAATGAGTGTGGAAACTATTTTCACCATTCATTTTTCTAAAGCCTACTTTCACCATCAATTTTAATATCTGAGAACTTGTGAATTCGCACTTTCTTAGAATTTTTTTTTATGTATAATACGTACACAAACTAAATTTTTAAAACTCTATTTTGCGTACTTGTATCATAAATACTTATTATGTACCTATAAAGGGTTTAGTAGATCGCCATAGGGTTTTCTACAACCCTAAACTCACTGATTTAATTTGCTCAACATTTAACCAACAGTTGCAAACGTAGCGATTGACCTAAACAAACATTTCAACTGAATACTGAATACCTACCACAGTTGCGCGGTTCAGAAATCACGAATTCAACATCAAATGGAATAGAAAATACTGTAGAAAGGTAGTTGTATTCATGAATTGAAACGTAAAGTGAGTACTAAATTTTCATCCTTTCTCACAACACATTTACGCGCGACAAACCTAAAATACTATTTTAACTTTAACAAAATTTGCATCTGTTAATTGAGAACCTATGAATAACAGTCATCTATGAGGCTGCCCCAATAAAATTAAGCAGATTACATAACTTTAAAATTTCGTATAAAGCAACATGAGCATGGGCATTATCAAAATATTTGACATAGTTGTCATAGTAACCATAAATAAATAAAATACTACAATTCATTTCAGTTAAGAAAATAGCAGATGGCACTGCGATGCAGTCCGTTTTACACTCATACGAGTACATTTTTTATTTCAAACCTTGGAACGAGCTTAAAAAAGTTAATCTTGTTGAATGTAGCTGGTATCTATAGATTAAATAAACACACACATAGTTTTACTATTTTCAGGTTATGAACACTTGGATATGGAAATAAAAACGCAGGTTTCTCCAATGTTCGCTAATGTAAATCCACCTCTTGTCTCGACCAATCAGATTCAAGGATATCATTGCCCAATTTACCCAACGCTTTTTTCTTAATTGAAATGAGGTATGGGGAGGAGGAAGTACGTATTCGTAGAGCTTGAGCTTGACTGCGAAATGACTGTTTAGCGTCCTAGATATAACTTTTAACCGACGAGACCAAAAAATCTCAGATTCTTATCACATTTTGCAGACGAGTTATGCCAGACATAATATTTTTTCTGCAACATATTCCAATATTATTTAAAAAGTTGACATTTTGAAACTGTCAATAGAACGTAGAACTATTGCTTTTGTAAAATGATCAAACAACTTTTTTTTTGAAAACTGTTACAATATTGACGTTTAGGATTAATCGGATTACTCATTGTGACATCTAATGTTTCCATGAAATATTTCAATAATATTAAAATGATATCAGAAATCGACTAAGACAATCTGCCTCCTGATTGCTGATGTATAAGAACCAGCGCCATGTGCCAAGTGTAATAAATATATTAAATTGCGGCTCTTTCTTCTACCAAAAAAGTTATTTACGTTTAGAGGGACGAAAAAAAACAGTCCAGCACGAACATACTTCATGGTAAAACTGAATTATATAATAATTATTGAATTACAGTCTTATTCATAATAAGGTGGGTTCGGTAAATCATATAGAGTTGGAGTAGTCATGGAGTGGTGTGGGAGTGGAGTGAATTGTGTTACTAAAGCGCACTCCAAATATTTATTAACAAAACGAATAATGAGTCTAGTTTTTCTAGCATTGCCAAAAAACATTCTTTCCGGAAAATTTTTTGAGTGCTACCCAACATCTTAATTACGTTGTTGAAATGCACGATAAAAAATTTCCTGGATGTAGCAAGATGACTTACATCTGCTAGGCTCTGAATTTTAGTTATCTTAAGTTATTTTTAGATATAACAGTTCAGAGGTCATTTTCATCCCTCCGTACCCCTAAGCCAGATGTTCCCCTGATTTTTGGGCGTCTGAGCTCAGTTCTTGTGGAGAGTATAAGTTTTTAGTATTATTCTTTGCATTCGTGTTTAATCAGAATTTGTGTGTTTATTAAAGTCAAATATTTTAAAATAAAGTGTGTTAAGTTTTTGAATGTCATGATTAGTGCCGCTCCCTAATTCATCCCTTCCTAATTCGCCCACGACTGGTTATCCCTTTCCCTTAAGTAAACTTTCTTCCTTTTTATCCTACCTAACCACTATTTTACCTCTGTTTTGCTACATGGACATGAATTACCTAATGCACGAGTGCATATTCGGTAAGAATATCGCAATGCCACCGCCGCTCTATTTTTGAATTCTTTTTACAATAGAAACATGAAATATTTACTAAATTTGTATTGACCATTAATAAATATGAATTATTTACCTTATTAATTGCTTATTTATACTTAAAATAACAATTTAACCAATTTTTAATTTAATGTCAAAATGACAGATGACGGGTAAAAAATTGCCGGAATTTTTTTTATATAACCATGGTTATTATTATTGTAATCAATTCATCCATTGGCTGTTATTGGTGTCATGCGATTTTCGAATTAATTGTTTATTTTTTTGACAACCTGTTAATGAATTAAGTTAGCAAGAGAATTATTTTTTGAATATTCTCAACAAAGTTTTAGAGAAAATAGAAAATTACGCGGAAATAACAGTACCTACCGAATATGACAGATAGACAGTTTAAGATGCATTTTCGTATGACTCATGCTACTTTTGAAGATTTGTTATAAAAACTACACACTGGGTACATTATCTCCTGAAAATTAAAATTTTTAGAGACAGTTAGATTAGATTTAATATCGCTATTAATATAATATCTGCCTGCATACTACATAATATTTGTATATTGCACGAATATTTTCTCGAAGACATTATAAATATAGAACGAGAAAATTTACAAGAACAAGAAGCAATTGCAAGAAGAAAACGAAAGTCCAATGCAAATTTTGTATCTAAACATAACCTCTAATAGCCTGTGCCTTGTGCCTGTACGCGCCATTCCGAAACTGATCTTTTCACTCTGTGTAATTACCGAACGATGATGGAGTACGAAGAGTGAATGGAACATTATGGTATACCGAACGCATCTATAATTATTGTTTTTGTTAACTGAAAACCACTTCCCATTTCCATTATTAATTTTGATTGAACGAATTATTTACATTTCCGGACGCGTTTTTACTATTTTACCGCCCAAGGGTGTAAAGTAAGAGTTACAATTATGAACAAATTTCTTTGACACAAAATGGTTTACAGTTTAGATTTTAAGTTTAGATTTTTAAATTCTGTCAGTGGATGTAGTAAAAACACGTTAAAGTTCTGACAGAGACAGTTATTTAAATGGATTGATTGAGAAGTACGTATCCTCTTCATTATGGTTATATATTATATAATAGTAGTCCATAAAAGATGTCATGTCAGATGCATTTTTCTGTTTTCAGTTAGTCATCCTGTTGTCAATATGTGTAAATTTTAATGTAAATGTTATTAAATTATACTGTAGGTTATTTTTTATATCGTAATGAGAGGGCGAGTGGGCAAAAGTTTTGTTATGTGTACACTTTATAATGAAAATTGAGACCTATTTTTGAATAAGTATGTTGTATTATTCTATTTTAGCGTATAAATCTATTGTTTTTTGTATTGATTTACTTTTTTAGGGCGTAAACCTGTTAAGTAATAAAGATTATTATTATTAACAAATATAATCACGTTTCACTTCGGTTGGTTAGATCAAAATTTTCTTAAAGAGGAATTACAATTACACTCACTATACTTTCGCCCTCCCGTTGTCATAGGAATAACTGGAGTGAACAGTCTCAAGTATTGTATCCAGGTAAAAAAAAACATAGGTATTTCAATAGTAGGATTGAACATAGGACTATTTCGATAGGTAATTTTAATTTTTAATCTTTTCGAAAAAACTTAATATTTCGTTGACCCTGTTTGAAATAACGAAAGCATTTTGACAGATAGATTCTTGTGATTATATTGGTTGCTACGTACTATTGTCAAGAGCGGTTTACAAAAACGTAATTCAAAAGATATGTCAATAATTATCAATTCTGATTTAAATCTTTGTAAGTGTTTTGCGTTATTTGTTGTTGTTTTTAAAATTTTACCTTGATATTTGTATTATCTTATTCTCTTATTTGTGAACTATTGGAACTTCTTTTTAAATATTGACAATGTTTTGGTGGAAACCAAAGTCCTAAACCACGTCCTAATTAACTGTCAAAATTATTTCGTTATTTCAAACAGAGCATAGTGAAAAAATATGTAGGTATCAACTCATGGTAAATAATATCACTATTATCAAATACAAATATAATTAAGAAGGTTTTACTTACAATGTACTTCCAATTTAAAAGTCGTGTTGGCAGCAGGTGGAATCCCATTGTCTGCTATGCATTGGTAAGGCCCCATATGGGCCCGGTTTACTAACGTCAGGTTTAGAAAGTAGCCAGAGACAGACACAGCTGAAATAGATTTAAAAACGCAAAAATTATTAACTTTATATTTTAATTTGAGAAGGAAGAAATAATAGGTACCCCAAACCCCAGTCAATATAGATAAATGATTGTGTGCATTATTTCATAATGTCGACGTTTCGGACCTTCTTCAAGATTACAATAGAAAAACAGTCTCAATAAACAATAAAACTTATTCAGGTAAAGTAATTTTTTGATTGGAGCAGAAGAGGGAATACTGACTATTATTCCCTGGTATTATTTCCTGAAGGATTAATATATAATATGGCATTATGTAACAAACATCACACATTTAATGTTCAAGTTATACCTTAGTCGTAGATAATAGCATATTATACAACGACACGAGCGAGCAAAGCGAGCGCGGGTTTTAATCATCGGAGGAAATGATAGTCATTATAGCGAGTTGTATATTGTATACTATACTTTATCTACGACTAAAATTTTACAAATTTGATTATAGAACGACGCTATAATGGACAGTGGCGCTTCCAGGATTTTGGGTTGGTGGAGGAGCTCGGCTGAACAATAAATAGCGCTTCAGGCGAAAATTTTTTTTGGTTCAAGGTCAAATACCTTAATATTAAAAGTTACATTTTTTCGAAGATGAGAAGCTATTATGTTTTAGTTATTTTTTTGATGTGCAAAAATTTATTAGATTCAAGAAATAAGAGATCAATAAAATCGCAAAACACATTACAAAAATTTTCATTTTGTTTAAATAAATATACCATTAGTGACTATGACCCAATTAATGGATATTGATTTTTTTAAATGTTAATTTTTTTCCCTCAAGGGTGGGGCCCGGGCCCGACCGGATCCCTTCGGCTCTTCCCTGGGTTCGCCGCTGATAATGGATGCTATTATTCCCGAAGATGAAGTTTATAATATATAACACGAGCCGAGCAAAGAGAGCGAGGGTTTTAATCATCGAAGGGAGTAATAGCCATTATAGACCAGGACATTTACATAAAAATAAATAAATTTTGCGTAGCAGCTCGAATCGGGATGGGGTATTCGACATCTTACTCGGAAAAATGCCAGGAATTCATTGTACATGTGAAAAGGAGCCGCTCGACCGAAAGTGCATCTCCGGTGCATAAAGTGCATCCCCGAAATTGCATAATTCATTCAAAATTATACAAAGTCGATAACGTAACGTAAAATAACGTTAAAATTACTCCTTGGAGGGTTTCGAGGGTGCTGATTCCAAATATGACCTCGGAACACCCCTACGATGCCCGGGGGGTGGCTCTGCGGGGATGGATTTTGGTCGAAATTGAACGAAATTGCCCCTACACGAGAGGGCGCGAAAAACCGTTCCAGAGATATTTCCCGGGGGGTTTCGAGGGTGCTGATTCCAAATCTGACCTCCTAACACCCCTACGATGCCCGGGGGTGGCTCTGTGGGGGTGGATTTTGGTCAAACCCACCCCTTAACGGTAGGTCGCGAATATCTGGGTCAGAACTACTGTCTGGGGGTTTTCGAGGATGCTGATTCCAAATGTGACCTCCTAACACCCCTACGATGCCCGGGGGTGACTCTACGGGGGTGGATTTTGGTCAAAACTACCCCTTCACGATAGGTCGCTAGAATCCGGGCCAAAGTTACTTCTAGAGGGTTTTCGTAGGTGCTGATTCCAACTGATCATGCTCATGCTACATTTACAATTTTGGTTAAAATTTACCCCCGCAGAGGCACCCCCGGGCATCGTAGGGGTACTTCGAGGTCAGATTTGGAATCAGAACCCTCGAAAACCTCCGGACAGTAGCTCTGGCCCAGATATTCGAGACCTATCGTTAAGGGGTAGTTTTGTCCAAAATCCACCCCACAGAGCCACCTCCGAACATCGTAGGGGTGTTAGGAGATCAGATTTGGAATCAGCACCCTCGAAAACCTCCCGGGAAGTAACTCTAGCCCGGATTCTCGCGACCTATCGTGAAGGGGTGGTTTTGACCAAAATCAACCCCCGTAGAGCCACCCCCGGGCATCGTACGGGTATTTCGAGGTCAGATTTGGAATCAGCACCTTCGAAAACTCCCGAGAAGTAACTTGTTATGTTATATTTTTAAACTAACAAAAAAAAATTATTTTACCGGGCCGCCAACTCAGTCTCGAGAGAGGGGTGGATTTTACAAGGCGACAAATAATAATAGTTTTCTAAATTTTTGGGCGCCATACTATTCTCTCCGGTATTCTATTAATAATTGAACTATATTTTGTTTATGATTCTGAATAGTAAAAGAATCTTTTCTAGAAAAATTGAAAGAAATTTTTAATAGGATTTTTATATTTAATAAATTAAAATCAAAAATAAATGTAACAACATTCGAGATTTATTGTGGCGATATGTTATATAAAAATAGATATGTAATTATGATGCGCAAAAAATATTAAATATGTAATTTAAATATATTGTAAAATATTGAAATTTAGTATTCACAAAACAAAAAATAACCAAAATAACTAAATAGCCAATCAACGATGTCACGCTTAGCAATACGCAACTATCTACAACTAATTCAAACTGGACCTACTTACACAATCTATCATCGACTTTAGGAATGCATTCGTAAACTCGTAGTCCCCCAATATGAATAAAAATCAAAAGCATAGCGCTGTATGGCTTTACAAAATTCATATATAAAACAAAAAATACTATAGACCAGGAAAATAATTTCAAAAGACGTCTAGAAATCATTCCTAGAGGCAAATCGTGTAACAATTAATTAACAGGTTGAATCTTATGCTTTGATACCCGCTGAACACGCCTAGGTATGTTATTTGCTCGAATTCTCACTCCTTGTGCCCCAAATTCAAGATGGCGGACAAAAATTGAGTCCGAAAATCAGTTTTTCACATTTATCTCAGAAACTGGCCATATTAGGTAAAAACGTGTTATATAAGAAAATGTAGATGATAAAATTCTCTATAAGATAGATTCTTAACGATTTTCATGTAAGTGGCACAGTGTTCGAGAAAATCAAGAAAATATATTTCGAACATTTCAATCATTAAAAACCAAGTCCAAGTTATGTCTCCATTCATGAAAACGGCTATAATAATATCAACTCTCTGTTTTTGTTATTAAATTCTATGAAAATTTTTCTATAAGATACATTATTTTAATAACTTTTTAGCGCGTTCATTGAGCCAAAATATATAATTTTCTTCCGAGAAATGTAATCTTTTTTGTATATTTTGTGTTTAATGAACTGTAACTTCTGAGCCAATAAAAATATTGACTTCCGGTTTCTTTTATTAAATTCTACAAACATTTCTGTATAAGATACAATATTTTAAAAAGTTTGTTAAGCCAAAATATTCAACTTTTTTCCTAGACAATGTTTACAAATTTTTAATTTTTACCTCTCGCCTAGAGAGGTATAGGGATCGTGAAAAAATTCGATGTCGAGATTTTTGTCAATAAGCACGTTTTAGCACCTTTAGAACCTATTTTGACTATTTTCACGATGATGTCTGTGTGTGTGTTTGTGTGTGTGTATGTGTGTGTGTGTATGAAAGTCTGTATGTGTGCCTACTATGCTCTTTAGTTCTTATTCATTATCTCAAATTCTATTGAACATAAAATTCTAATATTTTGCAGTATATATTTGTACATGTTAATGAAGAGCTGATTAGATTTTGGCAAAAATCTGCCAACCGGAAATGATATTTTCTTGAAGCATTTTAACATTTTTTGCTAAAAAGTATAGAAAATTCTGCGATAGTTACAATTTGTCATACGATATTTCAAAGAACAAATTATATCTTACAATATTTATTTAACATCTTGTCTATATCTCTTACCAATAAAGGAAAATTATTTTTCAAAGATATATCATTTTACCTACCACGATTTGTAAATCACAATATAGGAAAAAAATTTAAAACAAAAATGAATATGTCAATGTGACAGATGAATAGACGTATACCCAATTTCTAAAATGTTTGTGGCACCATTTTAAAAGAAATGTAAATATTATTAACTGAACATAATGTAATAAGGTAATAATAAAGTTAAATTTTTATCTATAAAGAGCTAGTTAAAGAACTAAGAACTATAAATTTATTTTCAAAAAGTTTGTAAATTTATTGCAAAATTATAATTTAAGAAAGCCTTAACTAAAACCAATTTCACATAAATTACAGTGTTAAGGCGAGAGGTCGTGTGCTGGCCACATCAGATTTTTATTTATTTATTGTGTTTAATGAATTGGAACTTCTAAACGAATTAAATAACATATAGAAAGTTATTCGAGAAATGTTGAAAAATTAATTGAAAACAAACCGCAACTGGATATTTTTATCTGTTCAGAAGTTACAGTACAATAAACAATAAATACGAAGAATTATAAAAATTTGCTACTGTCTCTCGGGAAAAAAATTAATATTTTGGCTTAACGAACGCCCCAAAAACTTTAAAAAAATGTTGTATCTTATAGACAAATTTTCGTAGATTTTAATAAAAGAAACCGGAAGTCGATTATTTTATTCTTTTACAAGTAATAGTTCATTAAACACAATAAATTTAAAAAATTCTCAACTTTGTCTCGCAAAAAAATTTAACATTTTGGCTTAACTAACGACCTTAAAACTTTTTAAAATGTTGTGTCTTATAGATAAATGTTCGTAGAAACTGAAAGTGGATATTTTTATTCGTTTAGAAGTTTAGAAGTAATAAATAAATAAAAATTTCAAATTTCTCAACTTTGTCTCGGAGAAAAGTTTCATATTTTGACTTACTGAACACCCTTAAAACTTTTTAAAATGTTATATTTTATAGAGAAATGTTTGTAGAATTTAATAAAAGAAACCGGAAGTCAACTATTTTATTCGTTTCGAAGTTACAGTTCATTAAACACAATAAATAAATAAAAAATAAACATTTCTCAACTTTGTCTCGAAAAAAAGTTTAATATTACCTCTCGCCTCATATTCTAAGAGAGGTATTGTAATGGGTCAAAATTTTCGAGTATGAGTTTTTGGTGGATAAGCACGTTTCAGGGTCTCTAGAATACGAATTTACTATTTTCACGATGATGTCTGTGTGTGTGTGTGTGTGTGTGTGTGTGTGTGTGTGTGTGTGTGTGTGTGTGTGTGTGTGTGTGTGTGTGTGTGTGTGTGTGTGTGTGTGTGTGTGTGTGTGTGTGTGTGTGTGTGTGTGTGTGTGTGTGTGTGTGTGTGTGCGTGTGTGTGTGCGTTTGTATGAACCGACGATTTTTCGTCCACGATAACTTAAAAAGTATCAAACCATTTATAACCAAATTTCATATTTAAGGTTTTAATAAGTATCTTAACACCGGATAAGATTTTGGTAGAAATCCGCAAACCGGAAGTAGTACTTTTAGAAGTTTGGAAAAGTTTTCCTTAAATATATTGGTACATTATTTATTTATGACAATTTTTGCAATTAAAAATAAAAGAAATTGTAATTATCTATGTGTACAGTTAATTATAAATACAAATTGCTGAATCTGGTAGTATTTAACAATAAAATAAAGTACAATTAATATTCTATTTTTTTTGAAATTCCAGTATCTTGTTGTCCATGATATAAAATTTGTTTCTACATAAAATTTGAATTATTATGACAGTGACAGTACAGT
Organism: Agonum fuliginosum; assembly: GCA_947534325.1. NCBI lineage: Eukaryota > Metazoa > Arthropoda > Insecta > Coleoptera > Carabidae > Agonum > Agonum fuliginosum. The sequence goes on along the minus strand of OX384045.1, from coordinate 17,070,580 downwards.
TGACATCTTTTGCTTGCATATTGGTTTACATTATCGTTTACATATTACATGAACATGAAACTATTAAAATGTAAGTAAAACTATTTATTAGATTAGTAGAATAAGCAGAATTAGGCGAGAGGTCGTGTGGTGGCCACAGCAGATTTTTTTTGCTTAACCAACAGCCTTAAAACTTTTTAAGATGCTGTGTCTTAAAGAGAAATGTTCGTAGAATTTAATAAAAGAAACCGGAAGTGGATATTTTGATTCGTTTAGAAGTTACAGTTCATTAAACATAATAAATTTTAAAAAATTAAAAATTTGTAAACATTGTCTACGAAAAAAGTTGAATATTTTGGCTTAACAAACGCCCTTAAAACTTTTTAAAATATTGTATCTTATACAGAAATGTTTGTAGAATTTAATAAAAGAAACCGGAAGTCAATATTTTTATTGGCTCAGAAGTTACAGTTCATTAAACACAAAATATACAAAAAAAGATTACATTTCTCGGAAGAAAATTTGATATTTTGGCTCAATGAACGCACTAAAAAGATTTTGAAATAATGTATCTTATAGAAAAATTTACATAGAATTTAATTTAAAAAAACAGAAAGTTGATATTATTATCAGTTAATAAATGATAGCCGTTTTCATGAACGGAGACATAACTTGGACTTGGTTTTTAATGATTGAAATGTTCAAAATACATTTTCTTGATTTTCTCGAATACTGTGCCACTTACATGAAAATCGTTAAGAATCTATCTTATAGAGAATTTTATCATCTACATTTTCTTATATAACACGTTTTTACCTAATATGGCCAGTTTCTGAGATAAATGTGATTTTCGGACACAATTTTTGTCCGCCATCTTGAATTTGGGGCACAAGGAGTGAGAATTCGAGCAAATAACATACCTAGGCGTGTTCAGCGGGTATCAAAGAATAAGTTTCAACCTGTTAATCAATTGTTACATGATTTGCCTCTAGGAGGTATATTTTCGAAAAAATTTCCTGGTCTACTAAACCAATTGAGAAATCTCGACGTTGTAAGTATAACATGTGTTATAAAACACAAAATAAATATAAAAATAAATTTTAAAAAAACGAAACAGAATTACTATAAATTATTAAATTCTAATTACAAGAATATTTAATTAACAACGACTTTAAGAAACACAAGCAAAACGTTGCAACAAGAAGAAAAATGGCGTATGTCGAACAGGATCGTCTTTCCAAGAATTTCACCGAGACAGACACAATATGAATGTAGTTTCCTGCTTGGCTGTTATAGGATAGCTCCAGAAAATGCTCGGATAACTGTTGTATCTCTAGGTGCCCCTCAAAATCAACCTGGAGTCGGCCCTGGCTTCGACTACTCTCGACCGCGTGGTAAATTGGTACTTTTTAAAAGTAAACCAAAACCGTAACTTAAAAGGCTAAAAGGAAATACTACATTATAGCAACAATCGATGGATAACAACAATCTATAAACTGATGGAACACTTACGTAACTATTTGATGCCTTTTTGATAGAATTTAGTTAGTGAAATATTACGTGGAAATCTTGAGGAAATCAAATCCGTCACCAGGACGATAAATACTCCAAGTATTTAAAATATATCGTAGTATGGAAAAATAATCCGTTTATTTCAAAACGTGCCACAACTTTTATAACAGCAAAAAATCACAGTGGCGATTCCATCACTACGTCCTTCAAACTCTCTCACATTCAATCTTCGTTTAATCCAATATCTTGTACTCACTGAGTTAATTAAATATTATATCTTTAAAACTGACTACATTTACTAATACTAGTTCGACATCGCTGATAATGTAGATTTATGTATTTTATAAATAAACAAACGTAACGTCAAAATTAAATGTAACAAACTCTGGCCCTCTCGCGACATATCATTAAGGGGTGGTTTTGTCCAAAATCCACTTCCCAGAGCCACCCCCGGGCATCGTAGGGGTGTCCCGAGGTCATATTTGGAATCAGCACCCTCGAAAACCCTTGAGGAGTAATTTTCATGTTATTTTACGTTACATTATCGACTTTGAATAATTTTGAATGAATTATGCAATTTCGGGGGATGCACTTTCGGTCGAGCGGCTCTTTTTCATATGTAGGTACAATGAATTCCTGGTATTTTTCCGAGTAAGATGTCGAAAACCTCATCCCGATCCGAGCTGCTACACAAAATTTATTTATTTTGGCCTAAATTGCTGTATTTTCCCTACAGCGAGTTTTTCTACGAATAATGTACTATACTTATAAAAGTTTTATTCAAAATCAATACATTATGCAAAAATTGGGACATTTCCAAAATATCATAATATATCACACATCATAAAACATTGAAATGTTTTCTAAAAATATTTTGCACAGAGAAATTGATTCAGGTAAAGCAATTTTATGATTGGAGCAGAGGAGGGAATACTGACTATTGTTCCCTAGTATTATTACCTGAGGGATTAATATATGGCATTATGTAACAAATATCATATATTTAATGTTCATGTTATACATTTGTTATAAATCGACGCTATAATGGATGGTATTATTCCCGAATAAGAAGTTTAAGACACGAGCAAGCAGAGCGGGCGAGGGTTTAATCATCGGAGGGAATAATAGCCATTATAGCGAGTTGTATACTGTACTTTATCTATTATGTACAAGATTTTAATAAAATAAATAGGTACCAATAGGTACGCAAAAATTTTGACATTTCCAGATGTCATTTCTCTATCACCATGTTATACATAATAAAATATTGCAATGTTTTCTATACAAATAATTTGCACAGAGAAATTGATGCAGGCAAAAAAAAATTCTGAATGGTGCAGAGGAGGGAATACTGACTTCGAGTATTATTCCCTGGTATTGTTCCCTGCGGGATTTATGGCTTTGTGGCATTATGTATACCTTTAGCAAACAATCAATGTTGATGTTATACCATACATTAGAGTAAATAAATATATTTATAAAAAATATATATATAAAAATATTACTTACGTGAAAATCACATAATATTATCAATAAATGAATACAAAATATTGTTGAAGTTGAACTCAAACTTTCCATACCACATGGTCAACAAAGAGACTTATAATATAATATAAGTTTAATTATCACAATAAGGTCACACTCACAATGTCACAGAGCACAAACAGAGAACAGAGCGGACAGAACTTTAAAAATTGTATCAGTTCTACCAACTGAATTTAAAATTAACAATAAGAAGAAATAAGGTAACAAAAATAAGAAAAAAACTTTAAATGACTACTTGCCAATTAAATTACAATAAATTTTGTTTATAATTTCAATGTTCGTTCTCACCAAGTTCTCACATTGACACTATTTTGTTACCTATTGGGGAATTATGCCTAAAATGACATACCACTTTTTAAAATCGTGATAGCGGTTTAATTATCAGAAAAAATAAGAATAGCTTAACACGTCACATGAATAATTAAACTGAGATTGCCTTGATCAGTCTTCTGCAAGTGCTTTATTTATATATTTAATCGTATCATCTACTGTTATTACCTTTTTTCATGCAACATTTATTAATAATTATAAACAACATAATACGTTAGTTACTTATAATACGTTAGATACTTATAATTCATTAGTTACGGACTTAATACGTTAGATACAACCATAACCTTTCTTGATTTCTTCAATTTAAATATTAACGAAATTAAAACCCATTTCAAAAATTTGTAAAATTTGTAAACGTACCTTTAACTATAAATCTACAATTTATTTTGTTACTTATTCACTGTCTCAATATTACACTGTCTTATTATTTTATGATCTTTGTATTTGAACAACATATTTTAAACATAATATTGTAAATATTATAATGTCAAATATGTATATTTATGTAGTGGAAGCTCATAATCGGGCAACTGTCAGCTTCCCTTGTTTCTAAATAAATAAATAAATAAATAAATAAATAATATGCAAACTGTCAACTAGTTGACAGATAAAATTGTTTATTTGTTTTAACATCGCTGTCCTTGATGAAACGATTAAGCTTTGAATCCTTTGAATATAACGCGAATATATGCGATTTAAGCCCTCTTGGATGTTCAAAGAGACTAGGTCGACTCGGTTTCACCTCGTCGCTTAGCAACATCTTCAGTATTATAAGTCGCATAATATTCTTGTTATATTAATAGCTATACTTGACAAACACTTCAGTTCTGTTTTATTTATTAGTATTATGACTAATGACTATATAGGTGTTAAATAGATAAAATTGTATTCAATATTTTAAGGATTTTAAGATAGATTTTGGTAAAAAGATCATCCAATTTTATCGTAAATCGGTGTTATGTCGTTCTTGTCTTGCTCACTAGTTAATCAAATAAACAGGAATTTAAATAAAGATTAGACAAGAAGTCTGTGATTGATAAGTAAGACTATATATGAAGTTTTAATTTCAATATTGCCATTTTGAAATGTTCACATTGCCATTACGAATCTTTTATTAATTAATCTTGCGTAAATAAATACCAATGTACCGTGCGCAATTTAATTAAATTCTGCGAACACTTTTTCAGAATTCTCATTAATTAAAATTAACACCGTTTTGAAAGACAAGCGCATTTCAAACAATTCAGAGCTGAAGGATATACGATTTTAGAGTAGAATATGCTTCAATTAAAACATAATTTAACATTTAAATATAATCGAGTATAGTAGTACCGAGATTAGAGATTTTTTACAAAACCAGGTTGAGATTCTGAGATAATTTATGAATGGAATACGTTTCTGGACTGGCTCCTGAGACAAATAATAATGAGTAAATAAATAAATTTCAGAAGAAAATTTAAATAAACGCTGCCAAGATCAGCAAAATTAATAAGTGCGAACAGCTAACCAGGGCCTCAGGGCCGTGTCAACCCATTTTGTTATATCTAAATTGGAGCAATAATAAGTATTGCAATAACATGTTTATTGCATCCTTTAGCTTTATCGACATCGATAGACCAGGGAAAATACAGCAATTTAGGCCAAAAATAAATAAATTTTGCGTTGCAGCTCGGATCGGGATGGGGTTTTCGACATCTTACTCGGAAAAATACCAGGAATTCATTGTACATATATGAAAAAGAGCCGCTCGACGGGCTCGACCGAAAGTCAAAATTATACAAAGTCGATAACGTAACGTAAAATAACGTGAAAATTACTCCTCGGGGGTTTTAGAGGGTGCTGATTCCAAATATGACCTTGGAACACCCCTACGATGCCCGGGGGTGGCTCTGCGGGGGTGGATTTTTGCTAAAACCACCCCTTAATGATATATCGCGAGAATCCGGGCAGAGTTATTTCTCGGGGGTTTTCGAAGGTGCTGATTCCAAATCTAACCTCGAAATACCCCTACAATTCCCGGGGGTGGATTTTGGTCAAAACCAAACCTTCACGATAGGTCGGGCCAGAGTTACTTCCCGGGGATTTTCGAGGGTGCTGATCACAAATATGATCACCTAACACTCCTACGATGTCCGGAGGTGGCTCTGTGGTGGTGGATTTTGGACAAAACCACCCCTTAACGATAGGTCGCGAATATCTGGCCCAGTGCTACTGTCCGGGGGGTTTCGAGGGTGCTAATTCAAAATATGACCTCCTAACACCCTTGTGATGCCCGGGGGTGGCTCTGTGGGGGTGGATTTTGGACAAAACAACCTCTTAACGATAGGTCGCGAGAATTCGGGCCAGAGTTACTGTCCGGGGGTTTTCGAGGGTTCTGATTCCAAATCTGACCTCGAAATACCCCTACGATGCCCGGAGGTGACTCTGCGGGGGTAAATTTTAACCAAAATTGTAGAATGAGCATGATCCCCAAAAAAAAGATGTTGTTTCAACACAAAAACCTATCGTGATGGGGTGGTTTTGACTAAAATCCACACCCGTAGAGCCACCCCGGGCATCGTAGGGGTGTTAGGAGGTCAGATTTGGAATCAGCACCTTCGAAAACTCCCGAGAAGTAACTCTGGCCCGGATTCTCGAGACATATCATTAAGGGGTGGTTTTGGCCAAAATCCACTCCCGCAGAGCCACCCCCAGGCATCGTATGGGTGTTAGGAGGTCATATTTCGAATCAGCACCCTCGAAACCCCCCGGGAAGTAACTCTGGCCCGGATTTTCGCGCTCTCTCGTGTAGGGATAATTTCGTTCAATTTCGGCCAAAATCCACCCCCGCAGAGCCACCCCGGGCATCGTAGGGGTGTGCAGCACCCTTGAAACCCTCCGAGGAGTAATTTTCACGTTATTTTACGTTACGTTATCGACTTTGTATAATTTTGAATGAATTATGCAATTTCGGGGATGCATTTTATACATCGGAGATGCACTTTCGGTCGAGCGGCTCCTTTTCACATGTACAATGAATTCCTGGTACTTTTCCGAGTAAGATGTCGAAACCGCATCCCGATCCGAGCTGCTACGCAAAATTTATTTATTTTTATGTAAATGTCCTGGTCTAATAAGGAATACCACCAAATATAGTACAATCAAATACTTTACGTAATTTTGAAATAAATGTACCTATAGAATTACTTTTTTTATATATGTATAGAATTTTTGTTTTTTCAATAAACAAATATAATTTCATATTTTTATGTACCTATTTACTTTATTTCACAATAAAACAAGTCACGGGTACAACTAATATATGTCGATTAGCGACGTTGACATGTAGTCGCTACTTGACGTTTAAACTACGTGTATGGTTGACGTCAAGGTCACGTCTATGCATGATGTGTAAATGGCGTTGATGAACGACGTCGATTCGATCCACACATAGTGGTCTAAATAACGTCAACAAATTGCGTCACGTATTCGTCGAAATCATGTCATATTGCTGTTTGGGTATTACGAATTTTTGTTAGTTTAAAAAAATTCTCTTGAATAGAAACTAGGAATAGGTGAAGTTTTTGGAAATTATGAAAATTTGACATATGACAGAAACATCGAAATTAGGTTATCTAAAAACGAAATTTTTATTCGTGTATATTATATAAAATATGCGATTGCAAGTCAAAGCCATTTTATATTGAAGTTTCTTTACAGTGTGGTCTATAATTATTTTTTTTATAAATGTAGTTTTATATTTTGTATTTTTCATTAAATAAAAATAGTGAAATAATATACTAAAAATAAAAAATCCTTTTATCCTCCTTGAGTTCCACATACTCTTTTTTTGTAGAAACTCTTAAACTTTAACCCTTTTACCCTTTAGACCAGTCATTTATAGCAAAAATCAAGGGTGTTTTTGTTATAAAATTTAACAGAAAACTACTTGCACCATTACTTCGGGGATACCCTGTAGATTACTAAAATCCAAAAACCAGCCAAATTTTTTACTTGTGAAATTTTTTTGACCAATAATTATTTTAAAAAGGCTCTTTTTTCGTTTTTTGCAAATATGATAAAAAGTACCGGATAAATCGCGTTACTCATAAAAGATCGTTTGTAGAGAATGCAAAAACCTACAAAATGGTTTTTGGAAAATTTCGATCCGAGCATTTTTCGCCGAGAAAAGCCGAAAAAACGCTCAAAATGGACCTTTTTTCAAAAATTCGTATCTCCGTTAATTTTCAATATTAAAGACTAATTTGAAATGATAGCCAATAACATGTATTTTGAACTGCCGAAAGATGAAATTTGTCGCTTTAATAGTTTTTGCACAATCGCGTTATAAACAATTTATACCCTAATCTTGCAAAATGCGTAAATATTGGCTGAATCGTCCGATTTAAATTTTGAAAACGGCTTCTAAAAGTAGAAGTCAAAAGCTACAATTTGTATATCTCCATTTTCATACAAGTTTGGAGAACATTGCTAAAATTGCTTCTGAACATAGCGCGTCGCGCGAAAATTCGCGGCCGAGACGCACCGAAGCAGTACGAAGACTGCTTTGTACTGCTTCGGTGGTTTTTGCATTCTCTACAAACGGGCTTTTATGAGTAACGCGATTTATCCAGTACTTTTTATTATATTTGCAAAAAACGAAAAAAGGGCCTTTTTAAAATAATTATTGTTCAAACAAATTTCACAAGTAAAAAATTTGGCTGGTTTTTTTATTTTAGTAATCTACAGGCTATCCCCGAAGTCATGGTATAGTAAAAATTTTTTTGGAGAGGAGTCACGTCATCAATGTTGGTCACTAGATAATGACGTCACGGAACCAGATATTGACGTCACGGAATACTAGATTTACATAGTACACTAATTTAATTTTTTATATGTAATGTGTGTTGCATTATTGAATTTACATGCGATGCTTATTTTTGCGATCAATTTAATTGAATTATTAGACAATTAATATTTAAATATCATTGTAAAATTTAATATATTTCCAGTTAGAACTCTATAGCGTTACAGAAAAATTTGAATGTCATGTAAACGTGCAACACAAAACACAATTCTTAATTCAGTAATGCCAATGTGTGGTGAAAAAACAAACTACAATTATTTAAAATAAATTTAAAATGCATTAAAAACATTATGTTCGGCTTTAAAATTATTATAAATTTAATGAAAATGCATTATTCTTATAGTATGCAAAAAAGTAGTATTTATTTTATTCATTTAACATCACTCGGTCATTACTACAGTTATTTTCCATTTTGTAATGTTTTGATGACATGACTCCTCTGCAAAAAAATTTCAACTATACAAGCAGTTTTCTGTAAAATTTTATAAAAAAAAATCTATATTGACTGGTCTACTTCTTGAGCCAGATAAAGCTGACAGCTTGCGGCTAACTTCAGGTTTGGCCGATGGCCGTACAGTCGAGTTTATCCAATCATAGTGATAGAGGCAACACTGTCTCTGTCATTGAGAAAGGTCGATGATCTGTACACATTTTTAACAGTATTTAATAGAAAATAATAATAATTTTTTACTTAAAATCTCAGGGTAAGTGATTTGTCTTGTTTTACGTTAATTTATATTTATAACAATATGTTTAAGTTACAGAAAAATTTCATCAAGCTTCATATACCTAACCAACAAATGGCATTCATACAGCAAAATCAGTTCACAAAGATATAACCAGAGATGAAATGGCTAAAATATGCGCTCCAGCGATATAAACGATTATATTAATTTGTTCCATACAGTACATAGTGTTACTTTTTACTTAATATCTCAAGGTACCTAAGTGATTTTGGTTGTTTACATTAATTTATATTTATAACTATGTTTAAGTTACAGAAAAGTTTCATCAAGCTTCATGTAACCAACAAATGACATTCATCACAGTCACAGTTATAGAAAATCAGTTCACAAATCAGTGGCGCACCCAGGATTGCATCTTGGGGGGGGGCGAAGAATAATTTTTTAATGAAACCTGTAGTACGGTACAAGAAAGAAATGCGCCGCAGGAGAAATTTTTTTAGAGTTCAAGGTCAAACACTTGAAAGTTTAATTTTTTTTAAAGATAAACAGTTGCACGTTTTACTCTCTTTCTTGTGCACACACATTGTTTTTTCGGCAGCTCTCTTGATATAATTTCATAAGAACGACTCTGAGCAGAGTCATGTCAGTTAGGTATATAGAAAAATTGAATTTAAGTCTTATTAAAATATCCCAATAATCGTACACATGCGTTATACGGAGTGTATATTATTGTATATTTGAACTATTTGAATTTAAGATTATCATAAAAACAGAAAAAGGCGATTATTTTTAGTCTTCAGTGAACTTAAATAATCTTGCATAATGTTTAAAGAAAAAATTTGAAAAAAGTCCAGTCGTCTGGGGGGGGGGCCTCAAGCCTCACGAGCCCCCCCCCCCTTGAGTGCGCCCCTGTCACAAATGTATATCCAGGGATGAAATGGCTAAAATATGCGCCCCAACGTTATAAACGATTAGATTAATTTGTTCCCTACGGTACATAGTGTAACTTTTGACTTAAAATCTCATGGTAAGTGATTTTTATTGATCTACATATTAATTTATATTCATAACAATATGTTTAGGTGACAAAAAAGTTTCATCAAACCAACAACAGTTGATGACAAGATACGGTAACATCAGTTCTCAAAGATATAACCAGGGATAAAACGGCTAAAATAGGCGTCCAGCATTGTAAACGATTAGATTAATTTGTTCCGTATAGTACAGATTACAGAATAATGTTATTTATTTGTAAAATTGTAATGGCCAGTAACACCAACGAGACTTCAATTTTAAACCGAGTTCAAGTAGACAAATTCGAATCAAATAATATAGTTATTTGTTTCATTAATACAAAAATGCATGATTTTGGGACGAGAGACGGTTGCCGGACGACGCGCAGCGGAATTCGGCGATCTTACGAGTCCCCAAATAGCATTTTTTATACGAATGAAACAATATTTTTTCGCTAGCCGCTTAAATAGATGTAATTTCATTTAAATTGACATATTCTCATATTACGCAAGTCACTTGTCTGCTTGGGATGGTCATAATAAAAACTTTGTATCACTTCCGGTTAAACCGGAAATTGCTACAACTTTTAATCTAGCATAGGGAATCGGTAATGTCACATTTTTTTAATAATGTACATAAAATAAGCTTTACAACGATACTATAATATCATAGTTTTACTCCAACCATTTCAAAATGGCGGCGAAGTGACACTTTGCTGTCAGCTGTCAAAACAATCGCCGAAAAACAAATATTTTTCAAAATGTGTTCTTCAAAGCTGAAATATGCTGATTTGGAGTGGAAGATAAATACTACAACGACAAAATAAAAATATCTGCTGTGGCCAGTATTTATTAAATTATCTGTGTATCAAGTACGAAAAAAATCAAAGTAGCTGACCTCTTGCGGTCAATTGATGAACACTCACACCCAGGAAAATAATCAGATGTCATATACCTGTCATAAGTTGTTCTTGGAAATAAGGGAAGAAATAACAGTTATGTTTAACAATGTACAAAACGATATTGTCAAATCAAGATCACAAGTGAAGGTTTTGTCAACTGTCAATCTGTTTGTTTTTCTGGGTGCGAGGACATCTTGGCGTTGATCGCAGCGCCTCTACAGTTCGATTTTTTCGCGAATAGAGCATTGTTTGTTGCACACGGCGAGAAATTTGTTCAATCGAGGCAGAGCCGAGATTGACGACTCGCCAAGGGCAACAAACAAGCTCTCAACGAGGTACACACAATATTTTTTTCACCACATGCGGAGAAAACACAATTTTTTTCTCGCGAAATAGTGAGGAAAGTGAGTTTTCCCTCTCTAGAGAGGAAAGTAAGCAGTGTTACCACCAGTGTTATTTTACGATGAAACATTTCAAAAATTGTAAGTAAATATATTATTTTATTGAAAATTCTGATTTTATAGTGATATACTGTAAACTATTATTTAACAATTATTACATTTTATACTTTCTTTTTCTACAATTTCACGATTTTACAACTTAAATTTAATTTGGTATATTGGCCGCAGTGAAACATTTCGATGTTTTTAAACGTCATTCTGACAGATGGCAGTTATAACCAAACTTCTAATGTGTTTCTTCTACATTAAACAATGCTTTTAAATATGTCGTGAAAAAAATGTTGTGTCTAACACGAGAGGAAAGCCCCTTTCAACTATCACTCGATTGCCTCACTCGCTTCGCTCGTGACACAAACTTCGACCTCGAGTAGGAAAAAGAAGCGCTTTCCTCTCCAGTTGGACAAATAACTATTGTCTACAACCGTTGTACAATATAAACATTGTTATTCAATTTTTAGTTAAGATATGTACAAAATTTAAAATAAAAAAATTGTCTTAAATTAATTATTTATCGAAATATTTAAAAAAGTACTACTGCCGGTTTGTAGATTGAAACCAAAAATATAATGGCTTATTAAGATTCGTATTAAATGTTTTCCGCTGTCAAAACGATTATATTGTATTTTGTTTATGGCTTAGGTACTTTATATATCACTTCCGGTTATACCGGAAATTGGTACAACTTTTAATCTAGCATAGGGAATCGGTCATATATTTTTTTAGAATGTCATAAAGTTTTTTAGAATGTACATAAAATATTCTTTACAGCGATACCATAATATCATAGTTTTACTCCTTCAACCATTTCAAAATAGCGACAAATTTTCTTCAAAATATTTACTAATAAAAATCAATTACAAATAAAACATGGCAAACTATGAAGTTTTACTATCACAACAATTAATTTTGTCTAAAATCGTTGTACATTATGAACATTGTTATTCAATTTTTACTGTTTTGACGCACAAGTGCGACAAAAACTATTAAATTTATTGCGTCACATTGGCCTCAAACTACGATTGTGAACATTTTGTTTTGTTTATAAACGTTGGCAAATAATAATTTTAAAATTAGCTACATTGACGTTATACGATATATTGTAGACAAAATATTGTGTACACCTCGTCGGATAGAGGTTGTTTGTTGCCCTTGGCGAGTCGTCAATCTCGGCTTCGCCTCGACAACAAATTTCTTGTCGCGTGCAACAAAAAATGCTCTTTCCTACTTGATATACAAATAACTATTGTTTTCAAGTAGGTAAAAATTGATTTTCATAGTTTGCCATGTTTATTCTTAATGGATTTTTATTGGCAAATATATACAGGTTGGTGGAGGTGAAATGCGAACATAGGGAAATATATGACAATGGAGTTATCATGCTAGGCATCGCGATATACGTGGAATAATTACTGGCAATGTCAAAGTAGCTGTCATATTATTTGAAATTTTTAGTTTCATTAAAATATTTTCTTTGCATAATAATGTATGTGTACGAGCAGAACGAGAAAGTTTACATGCACTTTTAGATTTTATTATTATTTCTGTTATTGATTACTCTTTTTGCCACACAAATTCACATTACTTCGTTTTGTGACACTACTACAAAATATATCAAGATACCTGACATGAAAGTTCGATTGTCATGTATGTTCCCTATGTTCGCATTTCACCTCCACCAACCTGTATTTGTAAATGTTTTGAAGAAAATTCGCCGCCATTTTGAAATAGTTGGAATAAAACTATGATATTATGGTATCGTTGGAAAGCGTATCTCTTGAAATAAACTAAATATTTCTATTGCCAGACTTATGACAATCAGCCTGTATAATAAAAAAAAAAATTTCAGATTGTTACGAGAATTGTTGGCTAAAAATTTATTGATTGACATTGACAAAAAATCACGAGCAGTGATTTGTAATCAATGTCACGAAATAAATTGGCAACAAGCTCTTGTAAAAAAATCTGAAAATTTTGCAAACACAAATTTTAACCACGATTGATATTCGGATGACTATCTGACGAATGAAAAAGGAAGTTATTAAAACGGCAAAATTTTTACACTTATCAAAACTAACATAGTTACGAAAATACAGCAGTCTACTGGCTAGAGAAGTGCGAAAAAATGTGTGTAAGAGTGTTTTAACAAAATAAAACAAGGTATCTAGGTAAAATATTTGAATTTATGTTGGTTTAGAAGTTTATGAGTGGAATAGTCATAAATAAAACTTAATATTAATGTTAATGAAAGCATGTATATTAAGATAAGTTTATTATTTGTATAAAGTGTACAAAGTTTACTTACTAATGCAAGTTCACCTCGTAAACAGAATGTATGATAACTTCGACTGCAGTTTGATACGCTGATTACAGATCAGACCTTTTTTAATTCAAAAAATTTATAGATCTATGCTTTTGAAATTTGGTTGCGCGCTCATTGTTGGGCAACGTACATCCGGTCAGAGAAAGCGAGTACGATACATAATTAAGTAACATGATGTGTGTAGGGCTGAAAAAATATCGCTATATCGATAAATATCGATCTTATTTTTAAATATCGGATATCGATATTGAAAATAATTTGTATCGATATTAATCAATATTAATAGATATTTATATCGACATAAATAAGTAAAAATATCGATATTAATTGATATTTATTGATAAATATATAGATATTTATCGATTTTCATCGATAAATATCGATTATTACCGATTTTTCAAAATATCAAAAATTATCGAGATGGAATATCGATATAAAAATTTGAATATCGCGCAGCTCTAGTGTTAAGTGATACTGCAACAGGTGCGTAGTAATACGCAGTAACAATATAAAGTGAAGTAAACAGCATCTTGTTTAAAATTTTCAAAATGTAGGGCAAAGTTTAGTTCAATTTAAAGACATTCAGCACAGGCATGAACCATAGTAGCAAAATCGTAAAAATTTTAAAATTCTACATTAATATAAATCTGTCAAAATGCGCGCGAATCGCCAGCATTGGTCTATTCACTTCACTTTCTGTTGCCACAACAATGTGCACAACCTATTGCGTATCAGCTTGTTGTCTCACTCAACACGTTACTTTGTATTTATCGCACTCACTTCTTCTGACAAAATAGGTCTATAAGCTTATACTATTAACGTAACTCGAGCTCGAAGTTATGATACATGCTGTATTTTACATCATACATTAGCATTGAATTGTTTAACATTTATTTATTCATATTCATCATCACTAAATTGATAATCCAAATATTTAAATTCCTCAGGAGATTTGACTTGTGAAATCGATTTTTTATCTATAGCAAAAATTGGATTAGTTACATAGAACAGTTTCTTCTTTTTTGGTACCCGCATTGTTGACAAAGCTACACATTTCTCTACGTCAATAGTAAAACATCTCTTTTTAAAAAACGCACAAATATGATCTAACGTACTTTGAGTTGCTAGCTTAGATGGTCCAAGAATTACAATATTGTCATAATCTGCTAGCATTGCTTTTCTGTCTTCTTTCAGTTCTAAGCCCGCTTGATGGTCAATAGAAGATAATAATTCGTTCATTATCAAACCTTTGAAAATAGATATATAGTCTTTTGGTTGGTCTATGTTTGGACAATCAGCAAGTTCTTGAATAATTTCTACGATGCGAAAATTAATCCCGGTTTTGAGTAGTAAAGTTGGTGTATTCTCGAATAATATTGAATCAAAAATGCTTTGGAGATCAATTGTTATAATATTATAAGGACTAGCTCGGCTCCTATGTTTTCTTATAATATTTTCTAAGATATGTTTGTTGGTTATACTAGAAATGTTTTCATCGAACAGTCCAAAATTACTTATTGAGTGTATACGTTGAAATATAATTTCATTTAGTAGTTTTAATATAAACGATATATTTTCAGACTTAAGTGGTGCAATGTAACCAGTATATAATATTATGTTAAGTAATAATTTAAGAATAGGTGGATCAATATTTGTTGTAGTTTCATCCAAATCGAGTGTTTTTTGTACTTTTTTAATATGTTTCATTTTGATCGGAACATATATTTTATCCTTTTTAAGTGTTGGTATATTATCAAATAACAACTGATTGGAATTAATGTCTATTGATGATTCCTCCATTTTATGTTTAACGTCAATTGTTTTAAGTATCTTATTTATTAAATTGATAGGTGAACCACCATTAACAATTTGCTGAATATCAACGGAAAATTTGCAATCTTCAGATTGACTTGATGCTATAAGGTAATCAATTGTTTGTATTTTAGATTCACATTCCTGTTTATTTAAATTTCTTAGATTATAACCAGAACCAGAAGCCTGTTGAATTGGTGAGTTTTTATGTAAATTAACTGAACTATTAGAAATATTCATTTGAGTCATTGGTTCAGGAAATTCTATATCACTAACTTCAGAATTGTTTACATCAGATAAGTCAGAACAGGATAAAAAATTAGAAGTGTTTGTTTCTAAATCTATTACTACTTCTTTATAGCTTAGTAATTTTCTTCTACATTTGATACTATCAACAGAACGGCCAAGTTTCCTCGCTATTTCTTGTATGACAGTCTTTGAGATAATTCCAGGTCTAGAACGATGTTTCAATTCAAGTTTGGCTAATTTTTGTTCGTCGTATTTGGTCCATTCGGCTCTTGGGCGTGTTTTTGAAGCTTCTTTTTGCAAATAATTATTATATTCTTCTGTGTGAGCATGGCGCCGATGTTGATTTAAGCTTTGAAGTGTCGAAAATTTTCTGTCACAGTTTGGACATGGTAAGGTGGACTCAATGATTTCTTGAGATACTTTTTTACAATATAATCGTTGGTGCTTTTTAAGACCTTTTTCGTCTTTTAATTTTGAGCCACATTGACATATGACCGGCATTGCTTATACAAGTTAAATTTTTTTTTAAATAATTCGTTTTGCAGGATATTGGCCAGTCAAGTTTTATAAGTCTGGAAAGTACAATAAATTAATTTCTTGCGAAAAATTATTTTAAACTAGAAATAAAACAAAAGTCTAGTGAATAGTGATATTTCTATGCTAGTGATAGAAGTGATTGGCTGGAACACCGCCGTATACACACAAAACAAATCTAAATTAAATGTCAGATTGTTTTATTTATGTTAACAGTCATTCATTACAAGTCGTGCAGGCCGTACAGCTAAGGTCAAATCTGTCAGTTTTGATTCGCCAAGAAAATATTATAACCAACAGTTTAGGTAATTTGAGACATGTAAATTAACAGAAAAGAAAATATTAAGTATCAACTGAATAACTGTCAAAAAACAAAAGAATCTGTTGATTTACTTACCGTTCATTATAAAAATTGCTACGGATATTATAACGATATTATGGTTTAAACAGAAACGTGCTTTAATTATTCCGGTGTGCTTCTGACCACACTTTTCTGAGAGTCGAAAACGAAAAGTACTTATACCAATAACCAATATTATTTGATTTGTGTGAACGTGAACATAGGCAATGGCAATAGTGATAATCAAAATCAATGGTCGTCAAGTTGACCATGTGTGTGCCATAGAACAAGAAACACAAAGAAGAAGCGACATATCCAGCTATTTGCGACTTATATAATTGTCCCTGATGCCATCTTTTGCTGCCCAAAAGTACTAATTTTAAAATTTGGCTGGAATGCAGTTGACGTGTTTTCCTTAAAATGCGTTTTTTTAAAGAGATGGTGTTTTATGCTAAAATATGACCTAAAAACACAAAATTAGAGCGCGGAAGAGTGTTTTTAAGGTTTAAGGTTTTGACATTGACCATCTGGTATTTGAAACATTTGCAATGAAATTTGGCCATTTTAACACGTGGAGAATAGGAAATAGCAAAATAAACATAACATTTTAAATTATTAAATGATCTGACTGATTCGGCATTTTCACGTTTTACAGAAACTAGAGACGATTTTTTAAATCCATATAGGAGTGACGTCATATCAGATAAATTCTATCTACCACGTTCACTAAATAAGCTATCTCTTTCTTACACATTTTACTCGTATAAATCAATAAATCTATACGCATATCGTATGTCATAAGGGGCGGGGCTTATCAATTTGTGTTTTAACGGCAGTAGCAGAACAATTATTCATATAATATAGTATTCATTATAATATGAAATATATTTTCTTACATATTATTGTTTTCTTTTAGATTCACAAAAGTTCGTTATATACCATTTATTATGTAGTGCTGTCAACTTGTCAATTTTCTGCTTATTGTTGTGTCAAGTGTCAACATAAAATATTAAGGTTAATGTGATTTGTTATTTAGTTTTGTTCAATTTTATTAATTTTTTATTATTTCCTACAGAATCATGCGATGTATTAAAATGGTAAAATATGATTAATTTTAAAAATAGAAAAAAAACTATTGCTTTTAAATTTCGCGTATAGAGAAAGACTGCCAGCACCATCTACCAAACTCATGCTGTACTAAAAATTTAAATCTTGATTCATACGAATAATTTGCTTGTTTTTTATGACGTCACTCCTATATGGATTTAAATCGTCTCTACCATAGAAAACTCAAAATGACAATAATTGTCAAAAAAACCATAACCAAATTTAAAAATATCTATGTCCTTATCTAATCGCGACGTTGCCAAAGTTATTATTCTAACTTCATATTTTAGTACGAGTGTATAGGAATACGAAACTTGTAAATAATGTGTTTGTGGGAGAGGTACAGTTTAAAGAAAAAATATGTCTACAGAAAATTCCTTTGTTATAGTGTTTGGTATTATCGTATTATCTTTCAACTATTTTTATACAATCTGTGTACCTATATAATATTATGTCAAAAAATATATACTAGGCAATTATAAGCTGTATAAGCTTATAACATTGAACACATTTTTGAACAGGTACACTCGAGAAACAATTACCTTAACAAGATTGTTTTGAATAAAATGAAGTTTTGTATGTTAACCTCAAAGTGTCAAAATTGCTAAAAATTGAGTAAAAGACAATAAAACTAGTACATATTATTGCCTAACATTTATCTGACTATAAACCCATATCATATTCGATGTTACAAACATCGTGAATTCGTACTGAACAATGCAAATTTTGCATTGTACAGTTTGCATTGCAAAATGAAAAGTGTTTGGCAGCACTGGTTTAAAATTATGAATGGGATGGGGTAGTTGCAAAAAAAAAGTTGTTGATTTTTACTTCCCCGACCTATGTAATAGAGAAGTATTGTAATCGTGATTTTTTGACAGTTCGAGATTTTGGTGAATCTTCACGTTTTAGACCCTACTGAACCCAAAAAAACATGATTTAAAAAAAAGTCGGTCTGTGTCTGTCGGTCTGTCTGGATGTTGCATAACTTAAAAACGCGTTGGAATTTTGGACTGAAATTTTATATTTAAGATCTTGACCCAAAATCTGACTTCAAATTCGTTAATGACGCTCATTGAACCAGTGGTACCAACTTTATAAACATAACTTTTTTATATTTATCAAAATACTATCGTCTCGGGAAAAGAATTTTAGTAGGAAACAAAAATAACATTTAAACGATCTTCAATTGTTTTTTTTTATAAAATATTTAAATTATACCGAGTCAAAAACTTATAGTATATTATGCGGCTAAGTCAAGTCGGCCCTACCACTTAAATATTTATATAAAAAAAATATTAGTTTTGTTTGCGCTCGTATTGCGCTTTATTGCTCCACCAATATTTTTTTTGCGCTGCTCTAATTTTGCCATAATTTAGAGAATAAATTAGGCAGGGCCAAGTTGACACTAGCCCTACCTTTTTGTAAATTTTACAATTTTCATAATTATTTCGATAGTCGTTCGTTTGCGCTCTATTGCGCCATTAATAAAAAAATTTGCGCTTGTATATTTTTTATTTTATTAATAATCAAAGTAGGAAAGGCCAACTTGACAGCGAAAAAAAAAGTAAGATTGTGTCATATTTTTTCATTACGCTTCATTCTATGTACATTGCGCTCTTTTGCTCCGAAAAAATATTTTTTTGCGCTGCTATAATTCAGCAGTAATCAAAGTAATTAGTTAGGGAGGGCAAAATTGACATATCCCTCCCTTTGAGCTATTTTAAAGTTTTTATTATTGAATAGATAGTGCTTTATATGCGCTATTTTGCTCTATTAAAATTTCATTTTGCGCTTGCCTCAAATTTATTTTATTTAAATTCTAAATTGGCAGGGCTCATTTGACGACAGAAAAAAAGAAAAAATTTATAGTTTTCTTATATTGTAATTAAATCTATATACATTGCGCTCTTATACTCCGTCAAAAATTTTTTTTGCGCTACTGTAATTTAGCAGTAGTAGACATAATTGGTTTGAAAAAGCGCGCGAAACGCTTTTTAAAACGAATACCTACTTTATTTGGAAGTAAACGGTAAATTTGGTTATTTCATTGTTGTCCGAGGCTAGGCGTACATTTAAAGTTTCATAATGTGACTCAATAATATTTGTATGCAAAGGGCTAAAAGTAGCCTTTTGCAGATAAAGGCTAAAACTGCAGTACGAGTGAAGCGATGGGCAAAATTAGGCGAAGTTTTCAAAAATATTTTCAGCCAGAAGTATAAAAATACACGGCTTATTTTTACAATTAATTGATTTTTATTAACAATCAACAGAAATTTTGTAATTTTTCAACTGTATCATCATATCTACGAAAGCTTAAATTTTGAATGTAGGAAAACATTACAACATACCAATACATAAAAGTGTAAATAAACTTGACATTTGGAAAGAATTTTGTGTGAAAATTGGTAATATTGATATACTTAAATTTAAATTAATCTAAATAAATTATTTATGATTACTGGAAAAGAATTTTATAAGCAGCAATCTGAAAAAATTGTTTTCAGACCGTCACTATTAGCAACGGTCTGCAAAGAAGTAATGGTTTGCAATTATTAATCATTTTCAAGTAACCGCCAAGTGAAATGAAGTTATTTACATTTTATTTAAACTTTATTTACCTTTTATTTAAAATATGATGTATTCTATTTTTAATAATTTCTGAGTTAAAAATTTATTAATATTTATTAAAACTTTGTAAGTGGCTTAAAAATTATATCGTAAAAATAATTTGTTCGTAATATTATTCTAATAAAATTGTTATTTTACGAAAGTAAAAAAAATTAGAAGCATAGGAGAACAACTTAATTAGTGCAAAAAGCATATATTTGGTACGCGTGCAGCTCTTATAACATATACCTCTCATTGAATACCACATATTTATAATAACATACAATAAATAAAATTAAAAGCGTAACATATTACGATCTGAATTTTTGGTCTATTAACAGGATTTAATAATCGTAAAAACATACTGTATATTTTTAAACTTCTGGCTGAAAATATTTTTGCAAATTTTAGCTCATCGCTTCACTCGTACTGCAGTTTTAGCCTTTATCTGCAAATGGCTACTTTTAGCCCTTCGTATACAAATATTATTGAGTCACATTATGAAACTTTCAATGTATGCCTAGCCTCGGACAACAACGAAATAACCAAATTTACCGTTTACTTCTAAATAAAGTAGGTATTCGTTTTAAAAAGCGTTTCGCGTGCTTTTTCAAAGAAATTATGTCAACTACTGCTAAATTACAGTAGCGCAAAAAAAATTTTTGACGGAGCATAAGAGCGCATTGTATATAGATTTAATTACAATATAAGAAAACTATAATTTTTTTCTTTTTTTCTGTCGTCAAATTAGCCCTGCCAATTTAGAATTTAAATAAAATAAATTTGAGGCAAGCGCAAAATGAAATTTTAATAGAGCAAAATAGCGCATATAAAGCACTATCTATTCAATAATAAAAACTTTAAAATAGCTCAAAGGGAGGGCTATGTCAATTTGGCCCTCCCTAACTAATTACTTTGATTACTGCTGAATTATAGCAGCGCAAAAAAATATTTTTTCGGAGCAAAAGAGCGCAATGTACATAGAATGAAGTGTAATGAAAAAATATGACACAATCTTACTTTTTTTTTCTCTGTCAAGTTGGCCTTTCCTACTTTGATTATTAATAAAATAAAAAATATGCAAGCGCAAATTTTTTTATTAATGGCGCAATAGAGCGCAAACGAACGACTATCGAAATAATTATGAAGATTTTAAAATTTACAAAAAGGTAGGGCTAGTGTCAACTTGGCCCTGCCTAACTTATTCTCTAAATTATGGCAAAATTAGAGCAGCGCAAAAAAAATTATTGGTGGAGCAATAAAGCGCAATACGAGCGCAAACTAGATTAAAATTTTTTTTATAGAAATATTTAAGTGGTAGGGCCAACTTGACTTAGCCATATTATGCAACAAGTTTAGAAAAGTGGTGTTTTAATGAACGAGAATGGCAGGTTTAACAGCCATACGAGTTCATTCATGGTTATTTACGAACCAAATGCGGGAAGATTTTGATCCCACATGAGCGGTTTTTTACGTGAATGCTGGGATGTCCCGAAAGAGGTTTGTACAATGTTTCTTTGTAACTAATAAAACTATAATCAAATACATTCAAGTTGTAGTTGTAGTCTGATCATTAAATTTGAGCATTTGAGGTTACGATGTTTTTTCTACTCACTACTACCGACAGATGGCGCGCTGCACACAAGTTTTATTTTTAAATATTGGCGGTTTTCGGTGGTATTTACTAATATTATAATTCCGGGAAGTAACACTTTATAAACTAAATTTTATTATTTTTAATCTAGCTTAGGCAGCAAATCTGTAATTTTTGCCATGTTAAACACATTATTTTTTCGGCGATTGTTATTAATTAATATTAATTTAGTGATTATTTTAAATATATTGATAGGTATCGCAATCCAATTATATTGCTATGCGTATGTTGACAGTTGCTATGAAAAAACAAAATAGGTTAGATATGTTGATGAATTTTATAAAAATGTCAAATTTGTTGATTCACCAAACCATAGCAACAATTACTTTTGCTGCCTAGGCTTTTTTTACTATTTTTGCTGCCTAGGCAGCAAAAGTGACCCGTTGCTAACTGTCTGCTGTTAAAAACAGCACTTTTAATGTCAATCGCCGAAAAACAAATATTTTTCAAAATGAGTTCTTCAAAGCTGAAATATGCTGATATGGAGTGGAAGATATTTTGTTTGTTTTCCTGGGTGCGAGGACATCTTGGCGTTGATCGCAGTGCCGCTACAGTTCTATTTTTTCGCGAATAGAGCATTGTTGCACACGGCGAGAAATTTGTTCAATCGAGGCAGAGCCGAGATTGACGACTCGCCAAGGGCAACAAACAAGCTCTCAACGAGGTGCACACAATACTTTGTCTACAACCGTTGTACAATATGAACATTGTTATTCAATTTTTAGTTAAAGTGTTCGTCTACCCTAAGATTTTACAGCGTTACAGAGGTGTACGCCTCCCACGTTTACTTTAATTATAATTGAAATATATTATGCTTTTACATATGAGTGTATTAACAAAGGTGTCTTAATGCTTCTATATTTTTATTTTTTGTCTTTAGCCTAGGAATTTGACGTAAGCAAAATTTTAAAATGACGTTTTTCGCGGTTTTTTGTCATAATTTGATATTATTTTTTTCGGTCACTATAAACGGCAAGAAAAATTTAAAAACCAAGAAGCATGCAGCTAAGCTTCCATTTTCGAATAATTTTTGTTTTACTTAATTTCTTTAAAAAATACAGAAGTTATTATGGGAATCTGGAGCCATGTTTACAGTATTTTTCAACTTCAAAATGACATTGCATAGCTAGGGTGCGGGAAAGTTCGAGTTTCGGGCTGGTTTCGGGCAGCCGTAGTAGTGGGGAAGAAAGTCAAATAGGAAAAAAAGTAATATCGAGAGTACTCTAGGAATTCGAAAAAATGGTAGACGAGCCTCTTAAGATATGTACAAAATTGGCGCACTAGTGCGACAAAGTACTGTTTTGTCGCACAAGTGCGAATAATTTAAAATTAAAAAAATTGTCTTAAATTCATTATTTATCGAAATATTTTAAAAAAGTAGTGTTGCCACGAGACGAGACAAACGAGATGTCTCGTCTCGTCTAGTCTCGTCTCGCCTACTGTTTATCTCGTCTCGGCGATATTTTATCTCGATTTTCGAGACGAGACGAGACGAGATAAAAGAAGCCGAGATAGGGTCGAGACGAGACGAGACGAGACGAGAGGACGAGACGTCTCGAATGTCTCGATTATGATAATAAATTAAGTAGATTAATTAGATGTCCATGTATTTGAATGTGCTAGATCCATAATGTGTGTATGTGCTATATTAGACATATGCTTACGTACTGGAACTTGCAAGCAAGCAAAAGTATAGGATTTTGTTTCTGCAAATAATTTATTTTTTAATACAAAAAATGTTGGAGAACTGAAGCAAATTTAGGTTTGTTTGAAAGGTAAACACTATAATAAAATGCAGAATTATTTTTGTTTTAATTTGGATTATTATAGTAAAAAAATCAACTTTCCCAGATTGACAAAGTGCTATCTTATTGACAGCTGGCAGTCTGTGAAGTGTAACTTTTGGTGCCTAGGCAATAAAATTATTGTAATGCCTAGGCTTACACAACAATTAGTGCGACAAATATAATATACCTAGGTACGTATTTTTTTCATATGCAAATTATGAATATTAAATGTTTATTTACGAGAAGTACAGTAGCAAATTGTTGTGACGGTACTGTGGATCATAAAAGTATGAGTAACAGTAACAAACATTATGTAGTACCTACCTACACTTGTAACAACATAACATAGACATGAAGGGGAAGCACAAAAATTGAATATGAGACACCGCGAACCAGTCCCAGAGACATCTATACTTGATGTCAGCTTAGAACGTAGCGTTGAGTAAGATAGGACGATGATATGCTTGATTCTGATTGGTCGAGACGAGAGGTGGATTTACACCAGCGAACATTCGCGATTTCATTTCCGTTTCACATTTCAAGTTTATAACCTGAAAACAGTAAAACAACGTGTGTTTCTTTTTTACTTCCTTGTTATTTTGACAATTTTTATTCATCCATTATTCTATAGATGACAACTTACATTCACAAAAAATACCTTCTTTAAGTTCGCGCCAAAGTTTAAACTAATAAAATGTTTGGGTGTAGAACGGACTGCATTCACAGTGCCACCTACTACGTTCTAAGCTGAAACCGAGTATAGTGGCAGTGAATTAAACTTTTGTACCAAACATGATTATTATTCTTAAAAACCGGCTCAAACTCGAATCGAGTTATCTTTACGAGTTTAGATATTATTTATATTGTTCAAATGGCGTGAATTTATGTATGTATGAATGTATATTGTTCAACAAAATATTTAGATCTTTAAAAACGAGATAAAACGAGACGAGACGAGACAGAGAGTATCTCGTCTCGGTTGTATCTCGTCTCGTCTCGGTTGTATCTCGTCTCGTCTCGGCAAGGTTTTATCTCGGTATTTCGAGACGAGACGAGACAGGTAATTATCTCGTCTCGTCTCGTGGCAACACTAAAAAAAAGTACTACTGCCGGTTTATTAAGATTCGTATTAAAACCTTAAATATAAAATTTGAAATTTTAATGTTTGATATTTTTCCGCTGTCAAAACGATTATATTGTATTTTGTTTATAGGAGTGGAATTATCATATACACTATACAGGGTAATTGTCGTAAGTCCGGCAGTAGGAATATTTCATTAATTTCAAGATATACAGAAAATTTTTATATGCCAAGCTAAACTAGATAAAGGAGCTCGTAAGATAGTCATAAAAAAAACTTTGTATCACTTCTGGTTATACCGGAAATTGGTACAACTTTTAATCTAGCATAGGGAATCGGTCATATATTTTTTTAGAATGTCATATAGTTTTTTAGAATGTATATAAAATAAGCTTTACAACGATACCATAATATCATAGTTTTACTCCTCCAACCATTTCAAAATGGCGGCAAATTTTCTTCAAAATATTTACTTATAAAAATCAATTACAAATAAAACATGGCAAACTATGAAGTTTTACTATCACAACAATTAATTTTGTCTACAATCGTTGTACATTATGAACATTGTTATTCAATTTTTACTGTTTTGACGCACAAGTGCGACAAAAACTATTAAATTTATTGCGCCAAATTGGCGTCAAACTACGTTTGTGAACATTTTGTTTTGTTTATAAACGTTGTCATGATGATGATCGATAATCACGATTTCATTGAATTGTTATAAGCACAGAAAATAATAATAATTTTAAAATTAGCTACATTGACGTTATATGATTGTAGACAAAATATTGTGTACACCTCGTCGGATAGAGGTTGTTTGTTGCCTTTGGCGAGTCGTCAATCTCCGCTTCGGCTCGACAACAAATTTCGCGTCGCGTGCAACAAAAAATGCTCTTTCCTACTTGATATACAAATAACTATTGTTTTCAAGTAGGTAAAAATTGATTTTCATAGTTTGCCATGTTTATTCTTAATGGTTAATGGATTTTTATTAGCAAATATATACAGGTTGGTGGAGGTGAAATGCGAACATAGGGAAATATATGACAATGGAGTTATTATGCTAGGCATCTTGATATACGTGGAATAAGTACCTACTGTCAATGTCAAAGTAGCTGTCATATTATTTGAAATTATTATTTTCAGTAAAATATTTTCTTTGCATAATAATGTATGTGTACGAGCAGAACGAGAAAGTTTACATGCACTTTTAGATTTTATTATTATTTCTGTTATTGATTACTCTTTTTGCCACACAAATTCGCATTACTTCGTTTTGTGACACTACTACAATAGTTATTTGTATAACAAGTTTTGAAAATATAGTTTTGTCGAACGCGAATGAAAATTGCAGCCCGAGCGAAGGGCGGGATGCAATCGTTTAAGTTCGGCAAAATATTTTCAATACGTGTTATACACACTATTTTTTCTACTCCTGCAAAATAAGGAAGTTAAAAAATACAAAAATAACCATTAATTTTTGACATTTACTGTCAAATTTTTAAATTTTTGTGAAATATCAATGTTGTTGCGAAAACAATGGACATTTAAAAAAAAGCAAAACTGTGTTGCAAAGTGCCCATAAGTGTGCAAGAAAGTACTTTGTCACACACTTAGGTACTTTGCAACACACTTAGGTACTTTGCAACACACTTAGGTACTTTGCAACACACTTAGGTACTTTGCAACACACTTGCGACAAACAGCTGCTTTCAACATTAAAAACAATGTAGAAACATGAACTTTCAGAAGCAGGCGTAGAAAAAATATATCAAGATACCTGGCATGAAAGTTCGATTGTCATGTATGTTTCCTATGTTCGCATTTCACCTCCACCAACATGTATTTGTAAATGTTTTGAAGAAAATTCGCCGCCATTTTCAAATAGTTGGAATAAAACTAAAATATTATGGTATCGTTGGAAAGCTTATTTTATGTACATTCTAAGAAAAAATATGACATTACCGATTCCCTATTATGCTAGATCAAAAGTTGTATCCATTTCTGGTGAAACCGGATATGACATAAAGTTTTTATTGTGGTGACCATCTTACGAGCCTCTTTATCTAGTGTAACTTTGCTTATAAACATTTTCTTTATCTCTTGAAATAAACTAAATATTTCTAGTGCCAGACTTATGACATTCAGCCTGTATAATAAGTGGTTAAATCGAGGGTTAAATTTTGCTGAAAAAATTTCAGATTGTTACGAGAATTGTTGGCTAAAAATTTATTGATTGATATTGACAAAAAATCACGAACAGTGATTTTTAATCAATGTCACGAAATAAATTGGCAACAAGCTCTTGTAAAACAATCTGAAAATTTTGCAAACACAAATTTTAACCACGAATGATATTCGGATGACTATTTGACTAATGATAAAGGAAGTTATTAAAACGCCAAAATTTTTACACTTGTCAAAACTAACAGATACGAAAATACAGCAGTCTATTGGCTAGTGAAGTGCGAAAAAATTTGTGTAACAGTGTTGTGACAAAATAAAACAAGGTATCTAAGTAAAAATTTTGAATTTTTGTTGATTTAGAAATGTATGAGTGGAATAGTCATAAATAAAACTTAATATTAATGTTAATGAAAGCATGTATATTAAGATAAGTTTATTATTTGTATAAAGTTTACAAAGTGTACTTACTAATGCAAGTTCACCTCGTAAACAGAATGTATGATAACTTCGACTGCAGTTTGATATGCTGATTACAGATCAGACCTTTTTTAATTCAAAAAATTAATAGATCTATGCTTTTGAAATTTGGTTGCGCGCTCATGGTTGGGCAACGTACTTCCGGTCAGAGAAAGCGAGTACGATACATAATTAAGTAACATGATGTGTGTAGGGCTGAAAAAATATCGCTATATCGATAGATATCGATATTATTTTTAAATATCGGATATCGATATTGAAAATAATTTGTATCGATATTAATCAATATTAATCGATATTTATATCAACATTTATCGACATAAATAAGTAAAAATATCGATATTGATATTTATTGATAAATATATATAGATATTTATCGATTTTCATCGATAAATATCGATTATTACCGATTTTTCAAAATATCAAAAATTATCGATATTATTTCGATATGGAATATCGATATTAAAATTTGAATATCGCGCAGCTCTAGTGTTAAGTGATAGGTGCGTAGTAATACGCAGTAACAATATAAAGTGAAGTAAACAGCATTGCTCAATTTAAACGATTCTGCACAGACATGAGCCATAGTAGCAAAATCGTAAAAATGATAAAATTCTACATTAATATAAATCTGTCAAAATGCGCGCGAATCGCCAGCATTGGTCTATTCACTTCATTTCCTGTTGCCACAACAATGCGCACAAACTATTGCGTATCAGCTTGTTGTCCCACTCAACACGTTACTTTGTATTTATCGCACTCACTTCTTCTAACAAAGTAGGTCTATAAGCTTATACTATTAACGTAACTCGAGCTCGAAGTTATGATACATGCTGTATTTTACATCATACATTAGCATTGAATTGTTTAACATTTATTTATTCATATTAATCATCACTAAATTGATAATCCAAATATTTAAATTCCTCAGGAGATTTGACTTGTGAAATCAATTTTTTATCTATAGCAAAAATTGGATCAGTTACATAGAACAGTTTCTTCTTTTTTGGTACCCGCATTGTTGACAAAGCTACACATTTCTCTACGTCAATAGTAAAACATCTCTTTTTAAAAAACGCACAAATATGATCTAATGTACTTTGAGTTGCTAGTTTAGATGGTCCAAGAATTACAATATTGTCACAATCTGCTAGCACTGCTTTTCTGTCTTCTTTCACTTCTAAGCCCGCTTGATGGTCAATAGAAGATAATAATTCGTTTATTATCAAACCTTTGAAGATAGATATATAGTCTTTTGGTTGGTCTATGTTTGGACAATCAGCAAGTTCTTGAATAATATCTACGATGCGAAAATTAGTCCCGGCTTTGAGTAGTAAAGTTGGTGTATTCTCGAATAATATTGAATCAAAAATGTTTTGGAGATCAATTATTGTTATAATATTATAAGGACTAGCTCGGCTCCTATGTTTTCTTATAATATTTTCTGAGATATGTTTGTTGATTATACTAGAAGTTTTTTCATCGAACAGTCCAAAATTACTTATTGAGTGTATACGTTGAAATATAATTTTATTTAGTAGTTTTAATATAAACGATATATTTTCAGACTTAAGTGGTGCAATGTAACCAGTGTATAAAATTATATTAAGTAATAATTTCAGAATAGGCGGATCAATATTTGTTGTAGTTTCATCGAAATCGAGTGTTTTTTGTACTTTTTTAATATGTTTCATTTTTATCGGAACATATATTTTATCCTTTTTAAGTGTTGGTATATTATCAAATAACAACTGATTGGGATTAATGTCTATTGATGGTTCCTTCAGTTTTTGTTTAACGTCAATTGTTTCAAGAATCTTATTTATTAAATTGACAGGTGAATCACCGCCATTAACAATTTGCTGAATATCATCGGAATCTCGAATTGGATCAATTGTTTGTATTTTAGATTTACATTCCTCTTTATTTAAATTTCTTAGGTTATAACCAGAAGCCTGTTTTATTGGTGAGTTTTTATGTAAATTAACTGAACTATTAGGAATATTCAATTGAGTTATTGTTTCAAGAAATTCTATATCACTAACTTCAGAATTGTTTACATCACATAAGTCAGAACAGGATAAAAAATTAGAAGTGTTTGTTTCTAAATCTAGTACTACTTCTTTATAGCTTAGCAATTTTCTTCTACATTTGATACTATCAACAGAACGGCCAAGTTTCCTCGCTATTTCTGGTATAACAGTTTTTGAGATAATTCCAGGTCTAGAACGATGTTTCAATTCAAGTTTGGCTAATTTTTGTTCGTCGTATTTGGTCCATTCGGATCTTGGGCGCGTTTTTGAAGCTTCTTTTTGCAAATAATTATTATATTCTTCTGCGTGAGCATGGCGCCGATGTTGATTTAAGCTTTGAAGTGTCGAAAATTTTCTGTCACAGTTTGGACATGGTAAGGTGGCCTCAATGATTTCTTGAGATACTTCTTTACAATATAATCGTTGGTGCTTTTTAAGACCTTTTTCGTCTTTTAATTTTGAGCCACATTGACATATGACCGGCATTGCTTATACAAGTTAAATTTTTTTTAAATAATTAGTTTTGTAGGATCTTATATTGTCCAGTCAAGTTTCATAAATCTGTACATCATAAGTACAATAAATTAATTTCTCGCGAAAAATTATTAGTCTGCTTTTAAACTAGGAAATTAAACAAAAGACTAGTGATATTTCTATGCTAGTAATAGTAATGATTGGCTGGAACACCGCCGTTTACACACAAAACAGCTCTAAATTAAATGTCAGATTGTTTTATTTATGTTAACAGTCATTCATTATAAGTCATTACAGCGAAGGTCAAATCTTTGTTTTGATTCGCCAAGAAAACTAACTAACAGTTTAGGTAATTTGAGACATTTAAATTAACGGAAAAGAAAATATCAAGTATCAACTGATTAACTGTCAAAAAAACAAAAGAATCTGTTGATTTACTTACAGTTCACTATAAAAATTGCTACGGATATTATATCTATTTTATTATGGTTTAAACAGCAACGTGCTTTAATTATTCCGGTGTGCTTCTGACCACAGTCGAAAACGAAAAGTACCTATACCATTATTATTTGATTTGTGTGAACATAGGTAATAGTGATAATCACAGGTCGTCAAGTTGACCATGTGTGTGCAATGTCGTCATTGTCTTCTGCCACATAGCCTTCAATAGTTTACAAACCATGAAGTAACAAAGGCAACATCGCATTTTGTGTCATAGGTAGTCTTACTGATGTATTTGAATAAATTACAAAAGTAGAAATAGTAATTTACATTATATGTGCGGTAGGTTCAATTTTACAACGCGAGGTTCTAAAGTACTACGCGAAGCGGAGTGCTTTAATAAAACCGAGTTTTGTAAAATTACCTACCGCACGCATAATGTATTCTATTTTTTTGGCCATCATACTAACTATTTATTACAAATATGTAATTTATATAAAATTTCAAGTTGTGAACATTGAATTTTAAAATCAAGCCGCGTTGAAAAACAATCTTGAAAACAATGAAATGTCAATATAATTAAAAACGTGCATTTGAGTCAGCAAATGTCACATTTAAAATGAAACTTTTTCACTTATTTCAGACTCTATTAAATAATTTACTGGGTAAACGAGCGTTTTTAAAGGTTTTCATTTTTATTACAAAGCAATTTTTTATTTAATAATCTCTAAATACTAAAAAAAAAAACGGTGCGTGCGATTATGCACATGAACGCTGAAATAAGTAGGCCTTGCTGCGGAATAAAAACAATAGTTGAAAGCAGTTACCTGTCAACAATCAATGTAAATTTAGTTATCTTCCTTTATTGATTGTTGACAGGTAACTGCTTTCAACTATTGTTTTTTTTTCGCGGCAAGGCCTACTTTTCAGCGTTCATAGGTGCATAATTTAAGTGCCCGTAATTTAATATTTTAATAATACAACATATGACTTTTTTATACCACCGTAAAGCAAATTTAATGTACTTACTTTTCAAATTCGTAAAAAATAAAATGTTCCATTTGAAATTTGAAAGTTGCTATCACTTTCTCAAAAACCGGAAGTGATACCAAAGATTCATATCCGCTATCATTTACTACACATGATACTGTATAAATCATGTATTTGACAAAAAACGCTAAATCAACAAATAAGTGAGATAAATGCTGGTTATTTTATAAACAGACACCCTGTATTTTCGAAATTAATTAAATTAATGTTTTTAGGCATAGGACACCTTTTACAACATAAGAAGATGCAAAAATACACACAACAGAATAATAAAATATAGGGTATTCCATTTGAAAATGACGAGTTATAGCCATTTGAAATTGAGTAAATTTGATTCTCTGTATTGAACAACCTGTATAATAACATTTAAAAAAAGTTATGTCAGAACAAAGAGTATAGTTACAGTTGTACAGAAAAAAAATTCTTAATTTTTACTATTAAAATAACTTCAGTACGCCTTTATAAAAAATCTGACGTGGACACCACATGGCTTCCTTGTACGCCTATTAAACTGTTCATACTTTTCTTAATAACTAAAATGTAGAATTATATTATACAAATATATTAATATATAAGTACTACTACTATTGCTACTATACTCACAAATATAATTTAGTCATTTTATTTAAACTGCAGAAGAAGATATAAACGATATTTTACTATTGTCACTACCACTGTCACTATCATGTCATAATCATTTGAATTTTACGTAGTAACAAATGTTAATCGATCATGGACTACAAGATACCGAAATACTAAATTATAAATATATACTTTAATTATTCTTAAATGATACCAGATACAAAAATATTTATAAAATACCGATTGTAGGTAATAATCACATAATCTTTCATTTAAAATAAAAAAATTTGTCTTAAATTAAATATTTATCGAAATATTTGAAAAAAGTACTACTTCCGGTTTGTAGATTAAAATCAAAAATAGGAAGTACACAACTAGATGTTATAACAGTCCTAAATACAAAATTTTTATAAGCATATAGTATATTACATTACAAGTCATGAAAATGTTTCATTGCAGACGAGGAGGCGTTTGAAGAATGCGAGGATGCGCAGCGTCCGAGCATTTCTTCAAAGCCTCCGAGTCAAGCAAAGACATTTTTATGACGCGTGATGTATTCTATTTTTTTTAAATCGGCAATTAAGCTTAAAATTATAAAAAAAATTAGGTTTGCATAAATCATCAGAGCTGTGTGACAAATCATCAGAGCTGTAACAAATTTTAGAAAAAGTTGTCATGACAAGTAAACAAAGTTGAAAGTAAAAATGCCTAGGCATGAAAATAAAATTTTCATGCCTAGTCATGAAAATCTTACTTTCATGCCGCAAATTAGTCTGGAAATGACGATTTTCATGCCGATTTTGAAAAAATAATATTTTTTACAACAAAAATATTAAATTGTATTAAATTATAAGGTTTAGTAGTTATTTTGTTTTGTTGTTTTTAAATTTCAAAAAATAACCACAAGTATAAAAATATAAATTGGCTACACTGCTAGACAAACTTAGTAAAACTTCATACATATTTACATTAGTTAATAAATAATTTAGTTAGTATAACCTTCAATTTGAAAACAATCATTATTACAGTCGTTGAAGAAATCATTTATGCTATAATATTCTGTATTTATTAGGATTCGTTTGACATTATTTATAATATTATTAGTTGACCCAGTTATTACAGTTGATGGTAGAGAGTTAAGTATTATGATTCCAGTGAATTCACAGGTTTTCTGGAATGCTTTTGTTCTGTGTTTAGGAATAATAAGGAATTATTAGTCTGTCTCGTGGAATAATCAGAGTTTGCAAATTTAAATTTAATGTGCATATTTTTTAACACATATTTTACTATTTCTAGTATATAAGTTGAAGGAACAGTTAGAATTCCAAGCTGCCGAAATTTGCCTCTCAAGACTGACGTAAATACATACTGAGAATAATTCGGACAGCTCTTTTTTGGACAATAAATATTTCCTGGATACGAGGTGATGAACCCCAAATAGTGATGCCATAGGTTACCACGGAGTAAAAAAAATCTGACGTGGACACCACATGACTTCCTTGTACGCCTTGTGTGTTCATACTTTTCTTAATAACTAAAATGTAAAATAATATTAAAAATTCTTTTAACTTATTATACTAGTATACTCACAAATATATTTTAGTCATTTTATTTAAACTGCAGAAGAAGATATAAAGCATATTTTACTATTGTCACTGTCATGTCATAATCATTTAAATTTTACGTAGTAACAAATGTTAATCGATCATGGACTACAAGATACCGAAATACTATAAATTATAAATATATACTTTAATTATTTTTAAATGATAGCAGATACAAAAATATTTATAAAATACCGATTTTAGGTAATAATCACATAATCTTTCATTTAAAATAAAAAAAATTGTCTAAAATTAAATATTTATCGAAATATTTTTAAAAAGTACTACTTCCGGTTTGTAGACTGAAACCAAAAATAGGAGGTGCACAACTAGATGCTATAACAGTCCTAAATACAAAATTTCAACTTTCTACGTCTAACCGTATTTGAGTTATGCGACACACATACGTCCGTCCGTACGTACGTACAGACGTCACGTCGAAACTAGTCATAATGGATTCAGAAAAGGTCAAAACGGATATTTCCGTCAAAATCTGAGAACCGAAATTTTTCGCGATTACA
Source organism: Agonum fuliginosum (assembly GCA_947534325.1). Taxonomy (NCBI): domain Eukaryota; kingdom Metazoa; phylum Arthropoda; class Insecta; order Coleoptera; family Carabidae; genus Agonum; species Agonum fuliginosum. Next base: position 17,036,437 of record OX384045.1, on the reverse strand, counting down.
ATACTTCCTTACTTCGTACAAGGAAGTAATAACCGTAATAAATCGTAAGCAGATCGGATATATCAAAAAATGATGTAAGTATACGGATACAATACCAGCACTGGTTTAATTTTTTAATTACATGCTCAATGCTCAACTTGTGTTGACCATTTAATATCTTCGTCCATAAACATACCTAGGCATTTAGTAGTACTAACACGAGATATATTTAAAGCTGTAGAGTCTATTAGGTGAGCGGTTCACCCCTAATTTGAGAACATGGGGGTACTAACCTCATTGCTCCTGGATGAAACCAATTTTTATTGGTGTATTGGTGTGAGTAATGTATTTCCGTAACATTTTTTTGCCAAAGCGAGTGCACATTAATTTGTTATTAACAATTTAAATAAACAATTGCTTGTAACTCGAGAAGTAAACATTTTTTCGAAAAACTTTTCGGACAAAACTTGTTGCATTTTTTATTCTGAACAACTTTGTAAAAGGCATTTTTCACGAAAACTCGATATTTTTCAAGATATTTGCAAAGAACTTATTAGAATGCCTTTTCCGCAATTTCTATACGGGGATATCGGCACTTATTCCTCTTCGGTCACGGACAAAACCATTTTCTATTAGTGTATTTATGTTATGTTGGTACATTCCCGTAACAATTTTTTACCAAAGCGACTGCACAATAATTTGTTATTAACAATTTAAATAAACAATTGCTCGTAACTAACTAAACATTTTTTCGAAATACTCCTCGGACAAAAGTTGTTTTATTTGTAAGAAGGCATTTCACGAAAACTCGATATTATATATTATTTTTTAATTCTGGATTTTCGAACTGACTTAGGTACCTGGTTGCTCCAGACCCACGAAATTCATTATTACATGAATTGATTTCATTGAAAGTCAAAATCTTAAGCATGAAAATTAGATTTTTGATTGGATCTGGCGATAGATGGACATTTCTCAACATTTTAAATTCAATTAACAATAATTTTTTTTTGTGAAAAATGCCTTCTTACAGAGTTGTTCAGAATAAAAAATGCAACTTTTGTCCGAAAAGTTTTTCGAAAAAATATTTAGTTCTCGAGTTACGAGCAATTGTTTATTTAAATTGTTAATAATAAATTATTGTGCAGTCGCTTAAAATTGTTACGGGAATGTACCAATAACATACATACACTAATAGAAAATGGTTTTGTCCGTGACCTAAGAGGAATAAGTGCCGATATTCCCGTAGAAATTGCGGAAAAGGCATTCTAATAAGTTTTTTGCAAATATCTTGAAAAATATCGAGTTTTCGTGAAAAATGCCTTCTTACAAAGTTGTTCAGAATAAAAAATGCAACAAGTTTTGTCCGAAAAGTTTTTCGAAAAAATGTTTATTTCTCGAGTTACAAGCAATTGTTTATTTAAATTGTTAATAACAAATTAATGTGCACTCGCTTTGGCAAAAATTTGTTACGGAAATACATTACTCACACCAATACACCAATAAAAATTGGTTTCATCTAGGAGCAATGAGGTTAGTACCTCACCCGTGTTTTAGGCCGAATTTTAGGGGCAAACCGCTCACTTATATAGGTATACGACTTGCCGAATTGAGTCAGAGCTGAATGAAGTTTGTTTTATCTAAATTTAGTTTTAAACACTTTATGTTACACCACGCGAGAATGTCACTGACAACACTGTTTATAAGATCCGGGTTAAATTGCAATTTATTGCCTGATAGTAAAAAATAAGCATCGTCCGCATAGAGTATACAGGAAGCATTTCGTACTGACAGGGGTAAGTCGTTTATGTAGATTAAGAATAAAAGCGGCCCTAAAACAGACCCTTGTGGGACTCCCTGTTGTATAAGACCCTTTTCTGAGTAAACTGGAATATTTCTAATGCTGGAGTCAGGTAATTTAACAGATTGACTTCTGCCGGATAAGTAAGAGGTGAACCACGATAATACCACACCTCTCACTCCATAACACTCCAGTTTAAGTAACAAAATTTTATGACACACCGAGTCAAACGCTTTACTGAGATCACTAGATATTGCGAAGACACTGAGGCTTTTATCGAGGTCACTGATTATATTAAACACAAGTTGGGACACTGCACTTATTGTAGATTTATTTTGCAGGAAACCATGTTGACAAGGAGTTAAGATATTGTGCTTTTTGAGAAAGTCTATGAGCCTTTTGTAAACCAGTCGTTCCAGAATCTTGGAGAAATTATTGAGCAGAGAAATGGGCCTATAATTTTCAATCACCCTTTTTGTGTATTGGAGTGATTATGGAATGCTTGAAAGTTACCGGAAATTGTCCTGATGACAGCGAAAGATTGAATATGTGCGTTAATGGTTTAATAATGAATTTGGCACAATTTTTAACAATCACACAAGGAATTCCGTCATAACCACTAGAGTAGGTATTTTTTAAACCATAGATTGTAGACAACATTTGTTTTTACCTCTCGCCTCATATTCTATAAGAGAGGTATTGTAATGGGTCAAAATTTTCGAGTATGAATTTTTGGTGGATAAGCACGTTTCAGGTTCTCTACAATACGAATTTACTATTTTCACGATGATGTCTGTGTGTGTGTTTGTATGAATGTATGGACTGACGATTTTTCGTCCACGATAACTGAAAAAGTATCAAACCTTTAATAACCAAATTTCATATTTAAGGTTTTAATAAGTACCTTAACACCGGATAACATTTTGGTAGAAATCCGCAAACCGGAAGTAGTACTTTTTGAAGCTTGATAAAGTTTTTCTTAAATATATTGGTACATTATTTATTTATGACAATTTTTGCAATTAAAAATAAAAGAAAATATAATTATCTATGGGTACAGTTAATTATAAATATAATTTACTGAATCTGGTAGTATTTAACAATAAAATAAAGTACAATTAATTTTCTATCTTGTTGTCCATGATATGAAATTTGTTTCTACATAAAATTTGAATTATTCTGACAGTGACAGTACAGTTGGCATCTTTTGCTTGCACCTTGGTTTACATTATCGTTTACATCTTACATGAACATGAAACTATTAAAATGTAAGTAAAACTATTTATTAGATTAGTCTCGAGATTAGTAGAATAAGCAGAATTAGGCGAGAGGTCGTGTACTGGCCACAGCAGATTTTTTTTCATTGGCTATGATTCTTCAAATGACTCATTGAAAGCGTCAATAAAAAACTGAAAACTTTTATTGACATTAGTTTCTTGCAGGACATCACATCACGATTTTTGCTGTAATTTGATCGAGAATTTATCATGGTTTTTTATGGAATATATTCTTTTCTGAATGTATTTATGTTTAGCTTGAGTGGTTATTAATATCTCAGATTCACAAATTATTCATGATCCAGATAATCCAGTATTGAATACTTTAAAAGTTGCTTGTATATTTGAAGATATTATGAAGTTGTCTATACAGGTGGAAGTGGTGGCAGTGATACGAGTTGGTATATTTATATTTCTAACAAGATCAAATGATTCTAGAAGAGAATTTAGATTACGTTGGTCTGTTGTATTAATAAGGAAATTAACATTGAAATCGCCACAAATGAACAGTGAAGAATTTTTCTGGCAGATACTACTTAAAAGCGAGTCTAAATTTTCTATAAAAACCTCAAGATTGCCTGCAGGAGAACGATACAATACAAATAAAAGAACAGGTTTTTTTAGATTGGTAAGTTTAACGAGAGAAAATTCAAAATGCTTTTCCGATAACAAGTTGTTATATTTATAAATATTTTCAAATTGCAGATAGTTCTTCAGCAATATGCAAGTACCACCATGCTCAAGGTTGCTTCTGCAAAAGGCGGATGCAGTACGATAGTCAGCTACAGTTATAGTATTTACCTCCTCAACTTTTAGCCAGTGTTCATTTAGAAGAATCACATCAGGATCAAGATTATCCGAGTTCATGGCAGCTTCTAGTAAATATTATTTGTTGCGCAAGCTTTGTATATTTTGGTAGAATAAAATTAGTATATTTGGTTTTGTGGACTTTGGATAAGTTCCGAAAATTGTAATTTTTATTAGAATTAGACGAGGCATCATTGTGGTTTGAAGTAGATGGTACGGCGGCCTTAGGATTCGAAATAGTTGGATCACTGGGTAATTTTTCGGTTAATGACCGCAGCTTCGATAATGTATTGTTCAGCTCAGCTTCAATAGTAGTTTGAGTCGCGGGTGCGTTTTTTTTTTAGTTTAGTGCTAGATATTCGTCTGTTCGGTACCTAGTTTAATGTTTTATATGAATTGTGAATATGCCTGTGTATTCAAGAAAATTAGGTGATAGAACCTATACAAATTATACAAAAGAAAATTTATTGTTAAAAAATTATTTCCCGATGTCCAAAATGTAAAACTAAACCACTTATCTTACTTACTTTTTTCCCATCTTTCACGTGGTGGGGTTATTTTGAACATATTTGATACAGAAAAGTAGATATATGACATTTTATGCGTTGTTCAAAGTTACCCCAAACCCGGGGTAACTTTGAAAATTAACATTTATTTTTTTATATAATGATAGGTAATAAAATGTGACGTTTTGACACCACAGCTTTCTTCTTCATAGTCTAACCTGTTAGGCAAATTTTTTTTCAATGAAATAAATGCAACGACAACAAAAATATGAGCATAAATATAATCAAACTGTTCAAAGTAACCCCATTTGACGGTATATAATTTCTTAGAAAATCGCATAACACAAATAACATCCAATGGATGAATGGATTACAATAATAGTAACCATAGTTATATAAAAATTTTCTCGGAAATTTTTTACTAGTAGCTTGAGTAACTTAACTGAAATTAATAAGCGGAAATTTTTCGTCATCTGTCACTTTGACATTAAATTAAAAATTGGTTAAGTTGTCATTTTGAGTGTAATTAAGCAAATAATAAGGTAAATTATACATATTTATTATTGTTAAATATAAATTTAGTAAATATTTCAAGTTTTTATTATAAAAAGAATTCAAAAATAGAGCGGCCGTGTCATTGCGATTTTCTTACCGAATATGCACTCGTGTATTCATTCATGTCCAGGAAATTTTTTATCGTGCATTCCAACAACGTAATTAGCTGTCGTGTACCACTCGAGCTAATTAAGACGTTGTTGGAAAGCACTCAAAAAAATTTCCGGAAAGAATGAATGCACATGTGATATTACAAGTGAAAATAGTTGGCAGGTTGCATCAATAATAATGAATCGTAACATGCCAACATGAAACATAATAAAGTCAAGTAAATAAACAAACAAATCATTTTCAAAATGTGTTCATCAAAGCTGAAATATGCCGATTTGGAGTGGAAGATAAATACTACAACGGCAAAATAAAAATATCTACTGTGGCCAGTATTTATTAAATTTTCAGCTATAATAACCCAAGGACATTGATAATTACGAAATAATTTTGTGACATCCGAAAGCACGTTGCTTGGTAACCGCCCGACGCCGCAGGCGGAGGGCTGTTAACCTAAAAGCAACGTGCTTGAGGTAGCTGTCACAAAATTATAAGTATTTATCAATGGTCGAGGGTTATTCGGACAGAAAATTTTATTAATTGAAGTATCATTTTCATTACCAAAACGTGCAAATGACATTTTTAATCAATTATTATTATAAACATAAACATGAACATAAATAATTGTAACCTAGCAACATATTTGACATAAGTGATAATGTCCCATGGGTTGCTTTCAGTTAAATGTTGTATTCATTGGTCAATTTCGTACACGTGATCAGAAATGAAAGAATTTCATTGGCTATTTTGTTAAGCTAAAAATTTTCAATTTAATTTTTCTAAAATTTAAATGCAGATTAGGTACAGGAAATTAATTTTATTCCTTATAATTATTGTTAACATTTTATATTTGAAATATTTTTGTGACTACTTCCGTATTTGAGACAATAGTTATTTGTGTATCTAGTACGAATAGAGCATTGTTTGTTGCACGCGGCGAGAACATTTTTCAGTCGAGGTGGAGCCGAGATTGACGACTCACCAAGGGCAACAAACAAGCTCTATCGAACGATGTGCACACAATATTTTGTCTACAACCATTGTACAATATGAACATTATTGTTATTCAATTTTTCATTAGGATATGTACGAAGTATATAACACTATTATAGCTATTAACATACCTATGAATGTTATGAGTATCATTACAGCCGCAGATGTCAGTTTGAATTCCGAGCTCGTAGAGCGAGGATTTTAAGACATCTAAGGCCTGTTATGACTCATAACATCCGTGGTTTGTTCAATAGTTTATCGGTTTCAGAATAATAACACGTTAAAGTCATTATAATAAATATTAGTTTTTGAAATTCTTTAATGAATAACGTCATTGTCATCATTTTAGAAGTTGATCAAGTAAGTCTGTTGTCTGTAAGTTTTTATTTAACGTCATGGTTACAATTGTTTTGTATCATATTTATAAATAATTTTTTTATTTAATATAATAAATAATACAGTTAATATACACTCGAGGAAAATAAAAACGCACCACTTGAAAATGCACAAAAATGACACAATTTCAAAGTGCGATATCTCGGCTGCATTTCGACGAAATTAATGAATTTTCGAGTTCTGAAAACGTTGAAGTCTTATCTTTAATGTGATGATAGCCAATGTTACAAAAAATCCACTCCACCCTCTCCCACCCCCCTAAGAAAAACGAATGTATCTGATGTTCAAAAAGGTTCAAATTTGGCAACTCATACGGAGTGACAAAAAAATCGTGGACCTTATTGACCAACAGGGTAATAAAGATCAGACTTTTCCTGCAAGGTCCGCAAAATTTCAAGTGCCTGCGATGTTTTGGCGCGAAGTTATGAATTTTTGAAAAAAAAGTGCCTTTTTGAGGTTTTTGGCCATAACTTGGCGAATTTTGCACGAAAATCAATAAATTTTGGATTTTCGAGAACGATAAAGGTTTCTCTATTCGGCCATGTAAGTTAATCTGCCATCAAACCCGATCCACCCCCTGCCACTCCCGGATAAAAAAACATGTTTTTGACTGAAAAATGTTCAATTGTAGCAACTTGTAGCGTGAGTAAAAAAAATCGTGGATCTTATTGCCCAACAGGACAATTAAGTTCAATCCTTTTCCTTCAATTTTCTCAAAATTTCAAGTACGTGCGATAATTTGGCAGAAAGTTATGAATTTTTAAAAAAAATTTGTATTTTTGTGCTTTTTGCCCATAATTTGTCCGATATCGCATCAAATTCGTTTATTTCTTAAAAAATCTAACAAATAAAGGTGTTTAAAGAAATAAAAATTTTAAAGTCACTTTTAGATAATTGTTAATGAAATTCAGAAACCTCAAAAAGGCACTTTTTTTCAAAAATTCATAACTTTGCGTCAAATCATCGTAGGTCCTTGAAATTTTGCGGACCTTGAAGGAAAAAGTCTTATCTTTAATGTGATGATATCCAATATGACGAAAAAACCACTCCACCCCCGTTTATTTCTTAAAACATCTAACAAATAAAGGTGTTTAAAGAAATAAAAATTTTAAAGTCACTTTTAGATAATTGTTAATGAAATTCAGAAACTTCAAAAAAGCACTTTTTTTTCAAAAATTCATAACTTCGCGCCAAATCATCGTAGGTACTTGAAATTTTGCGGACCTTGCAGGAAAAGTCTGTTCTTTATTTTTTTGTCACTCCGTATAGTCCTGGACCTGACTATGGTTCTGTAGAAAAAGTTGAGTAGGGAGAATTTTTCTTCAGCAATGGTTAGTAGATGGCTTAGTGAGTATTTTTTACTCGGGTGGCCATCCGCCACCTGGTACATTTTCAAACTATGACGTCATGAAGATGGCGCCCGCTTTAATTCAAAAGAACCCAATTAGTCCGGCGGTTATAGGACAAATTTCATATCAACTATGCATTTTATGATTAAAGCATGAAAATTTGCACACATATCAATGAAACCATTCTCTTTCATATAAGAAGTGGTGCCAAAGTGGTGCGTGCTGCAGACGGCCGCCATTTTGAAAAAATGGTTGCCATTTATAGTTTTTTGCATTTATCTCATGAACGATCAGTATTATTTAATGAAAATTGTAGAGCACAAAATTCTCTATAAAACGGTATATCTATTTTTTATGTAGGTGGTACAGCTTTCGAGAAAATCGTGAAAATATATATGAGCAATATCTAGACATTTTAGGTTAGACCGCAATTTTGCCTTTTCAAACAAAAACAGCTGTTATTTTTGAATGAATCAAGATATCGACTTCCGGTCTTCAACAATCGATTACTTATATAAATTTTTATTATACATATAATTTTAAACTCTTCGGGAGCACTAGTTCGGCCACAATTCAAACATAACATTTTATAGACAATAGTGAAATTTTTGTATTTTTTGTGTTTATTGAACTGTCATTTCTGAACGAATTAAAATATTGACTTGCACTAGATTCTGCAAATCATTCTGTACAAGATACTTTGTATTAATTTTTTATTGAAGTCTTTGTTAAAACGATATTTAAATTTATTTATCAACTACACCAACAGCGGCCATGGAAACTTTACTGAGTCTACCTCCACTTCATCTGGTGGTGAAAGCGAGGGCACTCAGTGGAGCATACAGGCAGAAAATACTATCAGAGGAAGATAATTCTCGAATAGGACACTCTGCAATCTTCACAGAGATAGAGAAACAACCCATCTTACAGATGACACCAGATCGGGTAAATAAAATGTACATCATTGACAAAACCTTCAGGATACTAATTCCTGGTAGGGATGCATGGGAACATGACAATAACCCGGTGAAAAACGAGGACATAGTAATGTACACGGACGGCTCCAAGACCACCAAGGGAGCCGGAGCTGGAATACATGAGGTAAGAGGACTGAGACACAACCTGTCGGTTGGACTCGGGACAAATACAACAGTATTTCAAGCTGAAGTATACGCTATCTTAGCTTGCGTGCAAGTACTACAGGAGAGCAACTACACAGATAGGAAAATCTCCATAGTAACGGATAGTCAAGCTGCACTAAAGGCATTGGGATCATGTGAAGCGGGATCGGGCTTAGTCCTGAACTGCATCCATGAGCTAAATGCGTTAGGAGCAAGAAACAAAGTAAAACTAATATGGGTACCCGGGCATTCGGAAGTAGAAGGAAACCGGAGAGCTGACCTTCTAGCAAAGGAAGGAACAAAACTGCCTTACATAGGACCAGAACCAGCTTGTGGAGTCTCATTCGAAACAACCAAGCAGGAGATCAAAACTTTGCTTTGGCAATGGCACAAAGTCCACTGGAAAGAGTCACCAGGTCAAAGACATGCTAAGGTCTTACTGGATGAACCATCCAGAAAAAGGACGGAAAACTTACTGACAATGAGTAAGAACAACACAAGGTTGTTAACAGGACTTATAACGGGACACTGTGAACTAAATAAGCACATGCATACACTAGGACTCATCGAAGAACCAATATGCAGAGGCTGTGGAGAAGAGGATGAAACACCCCTCCATCTGATATGTCACTGTGAAGCTTTTGTGAACAGTAGACACAGGCTCCTGGGAGCCAATAAATTGCAGTTAGAGGCTATAAAAAGAATCAAATTGAAGCAAATCCTGGACTTCATCAAAGAAACAGGACTCATCAACGAGGATTAATTTCAGAGGGTACAATAGGCCTTAAGGCCGCAGTACAGGGACGACGCAAGACCACCTCTCGTAAAATAATAATAAAGACTTTTTCCTCGAGAAAATTTACTAGAAAAATAACAGTAAAATTTCTTCGATTTCTTAGAAAGAATATCTTTTAATTGCGAGTAAACATAAGAAACTTTTTTTAAATATAAGCATGCTTCTAATACAAAAATCTTTAAGGAATCGAATGCTGCAAGTTTCAAGTCAGTATTTAGATCCGTTCAGGTACTATAGCTGATCAAAGATAATAAATAATAATAACACTAAAAATTTTCTATTTTCTCGAGGAAAAAGTATTTAAATATCGTTTTAACAAAGACTTCAATACAAAATTAATACAAAGTATCTTGTACAGAATGATTTGCAGAATCTAGTGCAGCAAACCGCAAGTCAATATTTTAATTCGTTCAGAAATGACAGTTCAATAAACACAAAAAATAGAAAAATTTCACTATTGTCTATAAAACGTTATGTTTGAATTGTGGCCGAACTAGTGCTCCCGAAGAGTTTAAAATTATATGTATAATAAAAATTTATATAAGTAATCGATTGTTGAAGACCGGAATTCGATATCTTGATTCAAACAAAAATAACAGCTGTTTTTGTTTGAAAAGGCAAAATTACGGTCTAACCTGAAATGGCTAGATATTGCTCATATATATTTTCACGATTTTCTCGAAAGCTGTACCACCTACATAAAAAATAGATATACCGTTTCATAGAGAATTTTGTGCTCTACAATTTTCATTAAATAAGATTTCTCGTAATACTGATCGTTCATGAGATAAATGCCAAAAACTATAAATGGCAACCATTTTTTCAAAATGGCGGCCGTCTGCAGCACGCACCACTTTGGCACCACTTCTTATATGAAAGAGAATGGTTTCATTGATATGTGTGCAAATTTTCATGCTTTAATCACAAAATGCATAGTTCTTTCCTATAACCGCCGGACTAAATATCTCTGCTAATACTTACCCGATTTGCATGGAAATTTCGACAAATTGTTGTAATTATTATTTATAAAGTGAGTAGCAATAAAAATTATTGTTATTGAATTGTAAAGAATATTTTTTGACAGATGGTTTAACCAATCATATTGCGTAATGATGACGTCAAATGACGTAATGCAACCAATAGAATTGAAAATGTAAAATGATGTATCTGACAACATAATTTTGTAGATTAGATTTTATTTTGTTACGTTAGTTACAAAAAATTAATAAATTTGTCACATGAAACGTCAAAAATGTTTAGCAAAATGAGCCGTTTTGGTAGTATTTTTAAGAAGAAAAATATTCTTCTTAAATACCATTCGAGATAATAATTTTTTGAGAGAATTGTTGTCTATTCCACGGCAACTTATTGCAATTTCACTCCACAAAACATCACGGAAAATTCCCCTCAACTTCGTTTCGGGAAATTGTCAGATGATGTTTTGTGTCGTGAAATTGTTAGAAATAAGTTGCCGTGGAAACGACAAAACAATTCTCAAAAAATTATCATCTCTTATGGTATTACCCCTGATTATAATACAAAATAAAATATCAAGATTTGTTTTTACCTCTCGCCTCATATTCTGGTACCTATTGTAATGGGTCAAAATTTTCGAATATGAGTTTTTGGTGGATAAGCACGTTTCAGGGTCTCTAGAATACGAATTTAATATTTTCACGATGATGTCTGTGTGTGTGTGCGTATGTATGTATGGACGTATGAACGTATGGACTGACGATTTTTCGTCCACGATAACTTAAAAAGTATCAAACCGTTTACAACCAAATTTAATATTTAAGGTTTTAATAAGTATCTTAACACCGGATAACATTTTGGTAGAAATCCGCAAACCGGAAGTAGTACTTTTTGAAGCTTGATAAAGTTTTCCTTAAATATATTGGTACATTATTTATTTATGACAATTTTTGCAATTAAAAATTAAAAAAAATATAATTATCTATGGGCACAATTAATTATAAATACAATTTGCTGAATCTGGTAGTATTTAACAATAAAATAAAGTACAATTAATATTCTTTTTTTTTTAAACCCTGCGAATTTGATTTTGAAGTAGGTAATAGAAGGCAGTTTGATGCCGAAAAAAAATTTAATAAAATATCCCAGTAATTTTATTGGAGCATGTTATTGTATAAAATGTGCTAAATCCTCCTGCACTTGTAGAGAAAATAAAGTAAGCTGTTGCTCTTTTTGTAAATGCAAAAGTATTGAAGGGTCTGATTCGACTTGTAAAAATCCTTTTTAGATGAAGTTGAAAATATTTTTGTAATATTATACTGATGTACAAAGTACAATACAGTATAAAAATTTATATAAATATAATAAATTTTTATTTATGGTACTATCATTGTATTATCTTTTTGTCCAATATTTTTACCGATTTTGTTAGAATATAGGTACCTACATTATATTTTGTGAAATTATGGAGAACAAATAAAAAAGTGTTTTTTATGATTTTCTTATTTTATTTCTATTTAAAATATAAATAAACAATAATAATTATTTTTGCTACTCACTTTATAAATAATAATCACTTATAATATCACATGTGCATTAATTCTTTCCGAATTTTTTTTGAGTGCTTTCCAACAACGTCATAATTGTAATGCACGATAAAAAATTTCCTGGACACGAATGAATGCACGAGTGCATATTCGGTAAGAAAATCGCAATGACACCGCCGCTCTGTATTTTAAAATTCTTTTTACAATAGAAACTTGAAATAATCACTAAATTTTTATGTTACATTAATAAATATGTATTAATTACCTTATTTATTGTTTATTTACACTCAAAATGACAATTTATCCATTTTGTAATTTAATGTCAAAGTGACAGATGACGAAAAATTTCCGCTTATTAATTTCAGTTAAGTTACTCAAGCTACTAGTAAAAAATTTCCGAGATAATTTTTATATAACCATGGTTACTATTATTCTATTTTATTCATCCATTGGCTGTTATTTGTGTCATGCGATTTTCACAATAATTTGTCGAAATTTCCATTTAAATCAGGTAAGTATTAACAAAGATATTTCATTCTTTTGAATTAAAGCGGGCGCCATCTTCATGACGTCATAGTCTGAAAATGTACCAGGTGGCGGATGGCCACCCAAGTAAAAAACACTCACTAAGCCATCTACTAACTATTCCTGAAGAAAAATTCTCCCTACTCAACTTTTTCTACAGAACCATAGTCAGGTCCTGGACTAGTATGAGTTGCCAAAGTTGGACCTTTTTGGACATCAGGTACAGTTGTTTTTCTTAGGGCGGTGGGAGGTGGTGGAGTGGATTTTTTGTCACATTGGCTATAATCACATTAAAGATAAGACTTCAACGTTTTCAAAACTCGAAGATTCGTCCAATTTCGTCGAAATGCAGCCGAGATATCGCACTTTGAAATTGTGTCATTTTTGGTGCATTTTCAAATGGTGCGTTTTTTTTCCTCGAGTGTATTATGATAAACAGGAGAAGTAATTTTTGTATTATTGTTGTTTTGAGTTCCGTTTGTATTAATAAATAGTGTTATTTTATTATTGTTTTATCTTCATTTTCTTGATTGTTTTGACATGTCAGTATGGTAATATTACCTTACAGAATACAGTTATTACTTACTTACCAGCCTACTTTTGTGCATGTAAATATAGGTTTAATATCCTGAAACCGGTAAAATTTACTACCTACGTCAAATTGGCCTCAAACTACGATTGTGAACATTTTGTTTGAAAAATGTTTTTGTTTATAAACGTTGTCATAATGATTATCGATAACCACGATTTAATTGAATTGTTATAAGCACGTCAAATATTAATACTTTTAAAATTCAATTTCAAGAGATGGTACAAAAAATGTTTATAAGCCAAGCTAAACTAGATAAAGGGGCTCGTAAGATGGTCATAATAAAAACTTTGTATCACTTCCGGTTATACCGGAAATTGGTATAACTTTTAATCTAGCATAGGGAATCGGTTATTTATTTTTTTAGAATGTCATATTTTTTTAGAATGTACATAAAATAAGCTTTACAACGATATCATAATATCATAGTTTTACTCTTCCAACCATTTCAAAATGGCAGTGAATTTTCTTAAAAATATTTACTAATAAAAATCAATTACAAATAAAACATGGCAAACTATGAAGTTTTACTATCACAACAATTAATTTTGTCTACAATCGTTGTACATTATGAACATTGTTATTCAATTTTTACTGTTTTGACGCACAAGTGCGACAAAAACTATTAAATTTATTACCTACGTCAAATTGGCCTCAAACTACGATTGTGAACATTTTGTTTGAAAAATGTTTGTTATCTTTATAAACGTTGTCATAATGAGTATCGATAACCACGATTTAATTGAATTGTCATAAGCACGGCAAATAATAATACTTTTAAAACTAGCTATATTAACGTTACGATTGTAGACAAAATATTGTGTGTATCTCGTTGGATAGAGCTTGTTTGTTGCCCTTGACGAGTCGTCAATCTCGGCTTCGCCTCGATTGAACAAATTTCTCGCCGCGTGCAGCAAACAATGCTCTATCCGTACTTAATACAAAAATAACTAGTGTGCACCTCGTTGGATAGAGCTTATTTGTTGCCCTTGGCAACTTGTCAATCTCGGCTTGGTCTTGACTGAACAAATTTCTCGCCGCGTGCAGCAAACAATGCTCTATCCGTACTTAATACAAAAATAACTAGTGTGCACCTCGTTGGATAGAGCTTATTTGTTGCCCTTGGCAACTTGTCAATTTCGGCTTGGTCTTGATTGAACAAATTTCTCGCCGCGTGCAATAAATAATACTTTATCCGTACTTGATACACAAATTACTGTTGTCTAGAATCGTAACGTCAATAAAGCTAATTATAAAATTTTATTATTTTCCCTGCTTATAACAATTTAATTAAATCGTGGTTATCGATCATTATCATGACAACGTTTATAAACAAAACAAACATTTTTCAAACAAAATATTCACAATCGTAGTTTCAGGTCAATTTGATGCAATAAATTTAATAGGTAGTTTTATGTTTTTGTCGCACAAGTTTTTGCATTCCAACTTCAGATCGCTTCTCCTAGTTTTTAAATCAAATATGGTAGTGAATAGTCGACACACAACCATACTATACTCAATTTGAAAACTAATCGGTCAAATCTGAAGTTGGAATGCTAAAACTGATCGTTTTTGATTGTCTAATGTAACACTAGTTTTACACCACACAAACTTAGTAATGTAAACAAACGAATATTCTCCATCTGGTCTCGTCAGCTGTTGTCAGTGATTGTATCGAGTTTTCCCGCTGATAGGTCAAATTTAATTTTGCCGCCAAAAAAATCTAGTGATATTTTTCTCGTATTTACACAGTGTAAATATGGCTCAGCGAGACAACTTCAAGTTTGTCCGTTTAGTTTTTAAATCAAGTATAGTACAAAATAATCAAGTCTACTGATTTTGATTGGCTGTGAAATTCATTATTCTACATTTTTATTGGTCTTTTTTGACAGAGATGACAAAATAATCATTAATTATTTTTGGGTTTGTTGATAATAATTTTGTGGATACAAAAATACAGGTTCCAAAATTTTATCTCTTCAAAAATATTGAATTAAAATAATAATGCAAGTAGTCCGTTCGAATAAATTTAAAAAAAATATATTACAAAAAGAAACTTACTTTGCCAGGAACCGAGTTGAATGACAGCCCCATCCGCCCGTCGCCATTCTACGGAAGGTTTCGGGATTCCTGTAGCCGCACACCTCATCCTGACATTGTCTCCTTCATGGACAACAATTGGTTTATTGCCAAGGACTGATTTTGACCCTGCAACAATAAAATTAATACACAAATTTTATAATTTCATCCTTGCAAGTTTCTCATTTCTTACGCTAGATCTTTGCTCCTGCATAATAAAAGCACGTCGGGACTAATAAAGGAAATCTCGCAGGAGAGAACACGTCCTTTAATATGCCCCTCTCGTCAGTCTTGTTATTTTTATGAGACACACAATCTTTACCGTACGTGTCACGCTTATTAACTTTGAAAATATTAAAATTTCTGCTTGAGTAATTGTCAGATTTCAGGAAGATAACTTTGATGATTTGCAGGAAGAAGTTTTGTCGGAGTTTGAAAAAGGAAAACAGCGTTTAGTTTTCTTTGTCTGCAAAGTTGGAATTAACTTAGTTTTTTTATACAAAATTAATAAGTGATTTTTAATATTTTGAACTATTATTTGCTGATTACTGAGTTTTGCCGCTTTACATTACCACTTACCATCGTACGATAGTAAGCGTATAAACGCATAATTCGATTCAATCACAATGATGACCAGAGACAAATAATACCTAATCTTACATAACTTTCATGATATGAAGTTTAGTACACCAAATTCATTTATCTTATATTTTAACAATGGGTACATTTGTGTAAAATGCCACCAAATTCGGTTAGTTTGAAATTGAAATATAAGATCAACCAGATCAATATCGTATGTATAGGAAGTTATACAAAGTTAATGCACATCGGACTCTAAAACAGCTTGCTGATATTTTGTTTTTAAATGCTGGAGTGGAAAGTGGAAGTATTGGGTATTTTTTAAAAATTTGTAAATGCAAATCTATATGTAATAGTTATTTATGTATCAAGGGCATCATGATGGTGTTTATATTCATCCGGGGACGACATGTTTACAAGAGCCAAGTTCCTCTAGCCCGAGGGTTTGTAAATCGCCCGAGGGCTATAAACATCAAAGATGCCCGTGGTGCATACAATATATTATGTCTTACTATTTTATTAAAAATATTCCGCGCGTAACATTTAGCTTTGACCTTTGACGTTGTTTGAATATGTTAATATTTTTGGTATCCTAACAACGGACAGGAAATATATTAATTTTAGAAGAAAAATATTTGTGATTTGTTAATATTACCATGGTAATTTATTAATGCCTTGAGGCATAATGAAGTATATAACGTACCTCATATCGATGACATAAATAAATAATTACATACTAGGAAGGCAAAATAATATTTAGCCTTTCAAATAGGTACCTAAGGTATGTAAATGTCCGAAATTGATTATAAGTAATTTGAATGATTTTCATTGTATGCTGAATCAAAAAGCAACTAAATAATTTACCCAAAAATAGCATTAAAATAAATATTTTTACATAAAATTAAATTTTTAATGATCCAACTAGTTAATTGATAAGTATTTAGGGATTCATTTCAACCAAGTTTTATTTCCGTAGGTAAGATTGCAACGCAGCTGCATTTTCTGTAGAGCGATTTTTCGTCTTTTTATCAAAACTGCTGTTCGTGTCGCCGCGTTTTTCGATAATTTGGAATGCAGTACCTGGCACGAATATTTTATTAGGTATCGTAATACCTAGTTTATTATCTATTATTGAAATAAATTACGTATTGAGCCGTGCATGTCACCAAAGATGCTCACAAGCCAAGGTAATGAAAATTTATTTATGTAACAAAAGTAAGTAGGTACGCAAAATTCAAAATTCAAATTAGTAATAGTAACTATGAAATTTTGAGAAACGTAGACAATGAAATAATAATAATGCAATAGAGAAAATAGTCCTATAAAAGATTAAGTAATAGCTCATTGTTAAGTACTATACCTAACGTAATTTTAAAGGACTGAATCTGCTAAAACACAATTTTGCGCTCGCAAAGTAATAATTTTTAGAAAGCATGTTCCTATACTAAAATGATATCAGTTTGTTAATCTACTTTAATTATAAATAAATTTAGGAACATTTCAAAGTGGTGCAAATGCTTATGCTTAAGGTAGTAAATCCATGGGTAGTGACAACCCAAAATATGACTTAAATTAATATACAGCATTCATTACAAGTCGTAGAATTTGAATAGAAATTAAAATTTATAGGTAACCGTTGAAATAACGAAGATAATTGAATTTAAAGTTGACACAAAAACGCGCTAAAATACATTGCGTATATGGAGGTTACCAGTAGATTTACTAAACGATTAGAAAATTTTATATCATAACAACCCAACACATATTTGGAAAACGAATATGTTATTCTTTGATATTTGAGGTATTTATTAGAAAAATAAAAAATATGAGTCACCGCAATAATGGTTGAGAAATCGCATTCAAAAGGTTCCAGTCTCAAGAAAAATTATGTTTTTGACGTACTACTACTGCATTTCAGTATAAACTTAAATTTCAATTATGTTTTTTATTTAATTGGATACCTATGATTTGTAATTTACATCCAAATCTACGATTTTTAATGATTTATTTCTGATTATTTGACTGCTTCGGCCTCACCTCACACCGAAATCACGCACGCTTATGACCGACGGATTTTCTACCTTAAGCGGTTCGTGTACGTTTTTACCGAATTCCTAGAATACTCTCGATTTAATTTTTTTTCATTCCACTCTTATCCTCTCTTCGAGGGCTGCCTGAAACTCGTACTTTGCCGCATCCTAGCTATGCAATATCATTTTGAAGTTGAAAAATACTGTAAAAGTGTTTTTGTTGCGAGTAAACTGTCAGATTATTATTGACTTCAAAATAATGTTTTTATAAAAATTTAATAGAGAAAGAATGGGTCTACAGATATGCATTTTTAAAATTAAAAAATTAATTTGTATAAAATTTTCTATTAAATCCTTGTTGAAATAAATTTTTACCATTCTTGTACTGGTCACAAAACACTCGCTACGTTAGTACATTTTATCCTGGATTTTAGGTGGTAGACGGGCTAAATGCGCTTGAATTACATTGTTGAATATAATCAAATAATCTTGTCAAGAACTGAAATTTCATATATTTGCACAACGTCGTAAGTTCTAATTAATTTTATCATTTTAACGCACATTCGATTATCAATTAGCTTTTTAAATAGAATTGGAAAATTACAGTTAATTAATTTATATTACCTACATAAAATTCCTTTTTTTCACCGTATACCTACTTTAAGTATTATAATTTACCCAATTTTTATTTCAAATGAAAATAAAACATAACTCTATTGGGCTACTGTCGTATATTTTTTAATATTTTGGTACGAGCGATAAGAAGCACCAATTAATATGTGAGCGAAAAAATTCTTCGTAGGTAATTGGATGCATTTTTTTACAGTATAATTGAATCAAATTTAAAAAAAATAAGACAGGTGCTCAAAAGAGACATGTATTTGAAAAAATCATTAATTTTGTTACTTGAAGTATGCGACAATAAAAAGGTATTTAGTATAATCTAATAAGATTGTATTTTTTCGCCTTATTTCAATAGTTAATTAATGAAGTAGGGTTCATTTAAAACGAAAAAATTAAATGGAATACAATGTCGAAATGCAAAAATATCAAATTATAATTATTGTTAGAATTTGTCAACAATGTTATTCGAATACTTTTGGTCACCGGTTTCCTCCTTAATGCTAATATGGTTCGTGATCTAAGGATTAACTGATGATTTGGAATTTTTTACAGTGAAAATTACGAATCAAGTAATTTTATTTCTGTTCATCATCACACAGAGTCACTAGAAATTAACAAATTTTCCCTGGTATAAAAAATGAATTGTAAGCCCATAAATCTGTCTGCAGAATTGTATTCAAAAGGGGGCATAATTTCTTGAAACAGGAAAAGTGAAGAAATTAAAATGCACTGCAAGTAAAATTTTCTATTTGATTCATAATTAATTCCCATTATAAAATATTAAATATTACGTACAAATATAGGTACGGCCATAAATGATATTCTTCAGTAAACAGATCTAGGTGTGGGGGAAATTATTCTTCTATACTCTGTCCGCCGAACAGATAGAGTAATAAAATTAATGGGCAGAGCCAAAACTGCGCAGTACAATGTGCGCAGAAGTAGGTTTTACAAGCTACAAATTTTAAAAAGCAGAAGAATTAAAAAGTTTTATTTGAAATAAGTATGGAATAATTATATATTTAACATTATATATTTTATCATTTATGCATAACATAATTTTAAAAGAAATATGAAGTATAATTTTTATTTATGAACGATTTTTTTGATGATTCAATACACGTAATATTTAGTAAATATTAGCTAGTGCTAAGTTGTAGCAATATACAAAAAAAAACGAAATGATTTTGACATTCTACCTATTCTACCCACAGAACAAGAGACACAAAGAAGAAGCGACAGATCCAGCTATCCGCGACATATGTAATTGTTCCTGGCGCCATCTCTTGCTGCCCAAATGAACTGATTTCAAAAAATTTACAATAAATTATTTTTAATTTTTATATAAATTTATATAGAACAAAAAGTAAAACAGTTTTTTCTCTAATTTAATTTTTATATTTAATTTTAATAATAAACTACAATATTTTAATTATTAGTATTTGCTCAAAAAATATTTGTATAATTTTCGTGACAAGTATTAAGAATGCGTATTCAAATAATGCCGTTTGGCGAAAGGGATATCATCACGAATCTTGTAATTCTTAACATTCCACCGGTTGAGATTGAGATTTTTCTGGCAGTTTTTTTTTTCGCTTCGCCCTCAAAAATTCGTTATTCCTGATTCCATGACGTTTTACTGAATTCGTAAACGTAAAATAACCATTGCAAATAATACAGTAGTTGATAATAATTACCACTTTTAACACAGATAAATATTAATATAGATGTAATTAATACCTTCAATGTCTCCAACTTTCAGTTTTCAAGCATAAATGACATAAGTAATAATGACTGTTGTACGATATTTAAGTATTTTTTTATTTTATTTCAGCAACTCTGATCATAATTTTTATTAAATACTTATTTCGGGCAGCAATAGATGGCAGCACATGAAACCACATAAATGAAATTCCATATAGCTGTCGACCGCCTGATTCTACCTACACATTCACGTAGTATTGATGTATATTTAGAACTGTCAAACGTTAACCTAACATATTTGACGTTTAATAAAATTAAATTTTCTCCAAATTAAATAAGTACGATCAACGGAAAAAACAAACTCATATGTTAACATAAATCCAAATGCCAAAAAAAAAATGCAATAGCGGCTATGTGGTTAGGCCACAGTACTAGCAGTTTCCGTTGTTACCGATCTCAGCAGTCGAGTTTGCCAGTTTGCCTAACAGTGTAAAACTGGCTTACCAATAGCAATACCTACTCTATTTCAATTTCGGGCACATTTGTGGGAGGAGCATCTACTCTATCTGTTCGGCCGACAGAGTATTGTTAATAATTACAAAAACGAAAGAATCTACTTACTATGTGATTTATAATAATTATAGTCCGTTGGGTTAAAAGATAAATAACTTGATAAAAAATAATAATCAAAAAAATTTAAACTAAACTTAATATTAACGCATGTACATTTTTACTAATAATAAAAGTTTCAAATTTTTAAATGAATTTTTGCAGAAGTAACAACAATTTATAGCAAAAATGAGCCATGATTCAATCTTATAAGTTATTACGAGTATAAAAAATTATAAATGTAAAACCGAATTATTGATAATTTTTATTTGAATTTTAAGAATACTTTTTCTAAAATTCATGTATCTTTGTGGTACACGTTAGTGTTAAATTTTTGGTATTAATTTTTTTTTAATTATTTTTTATTTATTAATTCTTTTACTCTACTGACTTTAATTAAGAATCCGATAGTAGTATTAAATAAATAAATAATGTTTCAATGGACAGTGGTCTTGTCAATTAAATGATTCAGTACAATACAAACAGCGAGGCGAATTCCTCGAAAAATTATGTGCCAATAATAAATTGCTTTGTTTAATTGTTTTGTTTGTGCATACGTACATTATATTTATAATACAATACCAAGCTTTAATTGCTCCCTTGTCTTCCGATTAGTGGCCTGTGCCCTAAAAACCCTTGGAGTGTTCGCCTCCATAAAAATATAAAGAACAATATTTGATTATAACTTGGCTAAATAAACAACCTACATTCTGTTTTCACGCATCCAAATTTTTTGTTGAAACAAATTTGCATTTTTATAAAAAGTACACATTTGTTGTACGAAAAATTAAGCTAAAACCTTTCGTAACTGCGTCGAATTTGATTATTTTAAACTAAAAAGCTGGGCTTTCAGTTAAATTTATGTTTGATTTAGCGAATTGAAAAACGTGAATGTTGTACAAATTTGAGTGCGCTGCAGTTTTAAATAAATATTTTCTGTGGAATTTTTAATCGGCTTGTCGCTAATTAATTCTTAACGCTACCGAATGTATGATCTACTGATTAATGAAGACTTACATTGTTTTCCTTTGTCAATATTTTAATAGATTCTTATTTTAGAGATAAACTTCAAATAAATAATACGCAGATTAGACGAAACTGTTGTTTCGTCCCGCCAAGAAAAACCAATACTACCAACTAGTCTTTAGAGTAAAGCAAAATGCATAGCACACTCAAGTTTGTCAGTTCTTCCCTTAGATGGAGGTAAGTAATTCCAAAAACATTTTTACTTCATTCTTTGAGACAAGCGTCAATAGATATATTACAATATGAGGTCATACATAATCATTCTAAATAGCTAGGAGATAAATACCAAGTTGAAAGTACAAAATGATAATTTCTAAATTCATTTATATCGTCAGTCCCTAAAATTGTCAAAAATTGAGAGACTACTTACATACACACATTGTGTTAAGTACAAAAATAAACTTCAAGTACAGGTTATACAAGACATAAATTATTTATTTAAATGAATCACTTTTTAATGTTTACAAAAATTTACACTACTTTTATTATTATAAACAAAGAACTCTCTCACTCCATACTGCCAACTCTATCATAACAAAAAACAACTTCCAGTCAAAAGTGTTCCCAACTCAACAATTTTTTCTGTTTCTAACACACTCCCACCTTGAGTTGGCATCATTACATCAATACAAAATATTTATAACATAATTAGTTTATTTCATGAAACGTTGCGGTGTCTTCACTTCTCGTCCAGAACGCGTACATACTGGGGATCTTTCCGGTGTTATATTTTCGCTTCTTATGTTTTCTTGTGTGGGTGTTGTTTCTTCATTTCTTTTGTTCTCTTGTAAAATCTGTTCTTCTCTGGGTGTTATTTCCAGTGGATAAATCCTCTGGATTGGGCGAACAATTTCTCCTTTTCCAGTTCGTAATTTTACTACGCGTCCAATTCCATCTGAGCCTGTTATGACTTCTACTGTGATTGCACCAGTTTCACGTTCTTGTTTAGTTTTACGACAGTTGTTCACGAACCGCCAAATCCAAGCTACTAACTGTAGTATTTTGTCATAATTAGAAAATTTATAATACAACCAGGTATCTTCGCATTCATTGTTCATTATCATAGTGGCTGTACAAACTGTCTTCTTCTTCTCTTTTCTTACTTCTTCTTCGTCGTAGGTAAACTTAGAAGTCGGCCATTCTGCTGGAGCACAACTGAGCCACGGAGACCCCTCCCACCATCTGGATTCGACGAGCTGCTTGGCACTACACCCTCTCGACGGAAGATCCGCGGGATTGAATTTTCCAGCTATGTGTCTCCAGCTTTTTGGATCTGTCAAACTTCTAATTTCTTTGACTCGGTTAGCTACAAACGTAGCCCATTGTTCTTCTTGTTGTATCCATGTTAAAACTGTCGTGGAATCACTCCACATCGTACAGCTAATATTATCATTCGTCAGGCTCTTCAATACTTCTGTTGTCAGCCTAGCTCCCACCGTCGCTGCTAGAAGTTCAAGTCTTGGAATAGTTAATTCTTTCATCGGTGCTACCCTGGACTTCGCTTGTATGAGTTGAACTTCTACTCCACTCGTAGTTTCAGCTCGCAAGAATACAGCTGCTGCATACGCTATCTTGCTGGCATCGCAAAATGTGTGTATGCTCCAAGATTTACGATTGCATGGACCGCTGACTAACCATCTGGGGATTTTTATTGACTTCAGAAGTTTCAATTCTTCAGCCCACTTCAGGAACTGGCCTTTTATTCCGTCCGGAACATCTGAGTCCCACCCGATTTTTTCGGACCACGCCTGCTGCAACAACAACTTTGGTCCCAACGTAATTGGACATAGAAACCCTACAGGATCAAAAATTTTATTAGCAACAGATAGAATATTACGTTTCGTGATACAGTTAAAATCATTGTTCAGATTGTCTAAATTTATTTCAAGAGTGTCAGTTTTTCTATTCCATTTTAGTCCAAGAACCATCGAAATTTCACTCGGTTCACTCGCGTCACAAATAACTGAATGTTCCCATCCTCGAAGATTCATGCAAGCACCGGCCATTACTTTTTGTGATTCATAAATAAAATCATTTAGTTCTTTTTTATCACTGACACTTAGCACGCAATTGTCCACGTAAAAACTGTTCATTAGCTTTAACACTGTCTCTCGCGAAAATGTCATATTATTATCACTGTCTGTTTCTTCCAATGCTTTTTGCAAATGATAATTTATTACTGACGCTAACAACCACGGGCTACATGACAAACCAAACACTACCCTCGTATGTCTGTAAGTTTTTAAATAAAGTTGACTGTCATCGTACCACCACAAAAATTGTAATAAATTTCTGTCCTCTTCACATACACTTATTTGTAGGAACGCTTTTTCAATGTCTGCTATCACTCCGATTTTATTTTCCCGGAAACGTACCAAAATCGACGGAATGAGTTCAAATAAGTTTTGTCCTTTTTCTAAACACTGATTGATTGACGGGTAACCTTTTAAATTCGCGGACGCATCGAACACCGGACGTATACGCGTTGTGCTGTTTTCTTTCACGACGTGACGATGCGGCAAATAATAGACTGGTTCATCATTGCGTAAATCAGTAACTTGTTCAATGATGCCTTGGTTCTCCCAGTCCTTCAGAACTTGATCATAGTCATAAAAATTATTTTCGTTCTTGAGTTTTCTTGTTGTAACTTGCAACCTCTTCTCAGCTATGGTTAGGTTAGTAGGAAGCTGTGGTCGCTCTTTCAACCACGGTAAACATATTTCGTATCTCCCGTCACTGTTAATTGAAACCGTTTTCAAAAAATGTTCTGTTGCTTCTTGTTCTTTCTCTAACCTGGTTTTTCTTTCAACTGGATCCTGTATTCCTAGAACATCTAACTCCCACAGTTCAGCTATCTTTGCTTCTTGTGTAAACAATGAAATTGCTGTTGTCGTAGTACTTTCACGGTTTTCACCTGGAACTTTTCCTATTAATGTCCATCCCAGGCTTGTCTCCATAGCAACTAGACCACACTTTAGTACATGACGGTGTCCAGTCATCAATCTGCCAGCTACATCTGCTCCTATCAGCAATTCTATTATTCCGGAAACCTTACCCGTGTCACTGATGTTTATTTTATTCTCCACGAGCTCATTCGTCCATGGACCTCTTCTGACAGGCGAGATAGCACCAACAATGACGTTTTGGTCCAGTACATTAAAGTTACAAGTATATTTATCATCAAGAGCGCTAACCTGTATCTTGTATCGGTTGTGGATTTGTTCAGTACTTTGCGCTCCACCAAATAATGAGTGCACGAACCGTTCTTCTCCATTTTTTTCATATTCCATTTCAGCTACAGTCTTCTTTAAAATGTATGAGTACTGAGATCCTGTATCTATTATTGCTCTCACGTATCTGTTTTTATTTTTATTTTCTAGTTTTACAACTAGCGTCTGTAGAAATACATGCGGGCTTTTAGAATGATTCGCAAATGACTCAGTTTTATTAGTAGTGGCTTCCATCTTCTCTTCTTCTTCGCCAGTCTCTTGGTTGTTTGTTAACTTTGGGCACATTAACGCTAAATGTTTTCCGTGACAAATAACACAGCTTAAAAACATCCGACAACGTCTGGAGACATGTCCCACCTTTAAACATGAAAAACAGGCTCTTTTCTCAGTTATAAACTTACGTTTCTCTCCTATTGTCATCTTTTGTGCCTTTATGCAATCTGCACTCGAATGCTGTCGTTCACAAAATATACAACTGATAGTTTTTACGTCTTTATTCATATTAGATAAACTTGCTGCGGTTGGAGTATTTCTTTCTGTAAAATTTGTGGAGGGCTTTTTCTTTGGCTTTGAAGGTGTGGCAGTAAGCCCAAAACCAGCGGTTGCTAAACTTATCCTTTCCTCATTTTGTACTTCAGCTTTTAGAAATTTCATCAACTTGGCTAGTCGATCTTTTGGTGCAGCTTCTGTATCAGCGGTGGTGTCTGTTAAGATGGGCGAACGTTGCCACACTCTTAAGAGTTCCTCTGGTAAGCTTGATTCCACCAGCGGGTACAGCATTGACGCGTACTTGTCAGAAGTGACACCCAATGACTCCAATGCTCGCAGTTGGGATTCGAGTTTATCATAAAAAGAACACAAAGTCAGTTTATCATCAGAATTAAGAGCCTTTTTTAATACTAAAGCAATTAACTCACGTACATATACTTCGACCAGCATGTCCTCTTGTCCAAATCTAGCTTTGAGACCCTCGAGCGCTTTTTTATAATTTTCTCCGGTTGGTGGAAAACTATTCAGAAATTCTCGTGCTCTACTGCCCTCCAGGGTATTCTGAATTAGATACTGGAACTTATCTTCTTCAGCCATATCTTTATCCGCATCTATTTTCTTGAACATGCTCCAAAAGTAGAGCCAATCCTTCAAATCACCGCTAAATTTTTTAAATTCTATTTCAGGTAGTCTTATTTTTCTTTTGCCTTGTTGCTCCGCAACCCCTACTGCATGAATGTCGTGTACTGTGCTTGCATTCATGATATCACTTGCAGCGCTATTTGTTTCAGATTCTCGTACTTTTACTAAACTGTCTATTTCGCATTTTAATTTCTGAAACTTAGACGCATATTCTTCAACAGTGGTTGACTCTCGTTCAAACTCATCTAAATTGTTTTCTATATCAAGCATCAATTCGAAAATTTGAGAATCCCACGATTCCAGTTCTTCAGTCTTCTTTTGTAATAAATTTAGATTGCCCGCTACTGAATTCATATCTGGATTCTCCTTTTCCAATTCAGTGCTTATTAAACTATAAATTCGTGTAAACGAAGCACGTATTAAGCCTCTCGCCTTTTTTGCACGATCCATTTTCTTCGTATAACCTCACTTTTCTTTTTTGACTACTCAGTCCTGTCACGGTCGCCACTTTTTTGTTAAGTACAAAAATAAACTTCAAGTACAGGTTATACAAGACATAAATTATTTATTTAAATGAATCACTTTTTAATGTTTACAAAAATTTACACTACTTTTATTATTATAAACAAAGAACTCTCTCACTCCATACTGCCAACTCTATCATAACAAAAAACAACTTCCAGTCAAAAGTGTTCCCAACTCAACAATTTTTTCTGTTTCTAACACATTGCGAACTATTTTGAGTTCGCAAAATAATGATTCAGGAGATTTAGGCTATGAGATGTTATTTACATTTTTTAGTATATTTATGCATTCTAAAATCGATACTTTGCGAACTGTTTTGAGTCCGTAAAATAATAGAGAGGATCCAGTCCTTTCAAATAACGTAACCTATGCAATTAGCTGATTTTAATTGGGTATGATTTAACTGGGAATTAATTAAATAGATATGTGCATTAAAATTAATACTTTGTGCATTAAAATAATAGATATTTATATTTATACACCAAGTGAAATACATGAATGTTTATTCAAGAGAAGAAAGTTTAGTTTAGCCCGAAGGGCGAGTGGGATAATTTCTTCGAGTGAATAAACATTCGTAGGTATCTCACGTGGTTTATACAATATTTTATTCAATTTTGACGAAATTATTTCAAATATATGAATTATATATTTATTTTGACATAACAAAAAAACTGATCAAAGTAGTCGTTAGTCGTTAGTGGCATTTTTGACGAAATAATGACAATTTAAAATGTCAGAGTGATTTAAAATGAGTTGAGTGATTAAAAAAAAATTAATTCACTTGTGAATAAACAGTTATTTAAAGTTGTTGCTATGGAGTTAATAATAGCAGTTTAAAACGTCAAAATTGAATAAAAAATATTTAGCATTAAACAAATATATCTATTTGAAATAAATAATTTAAAATTGAGAAATATTTTATTTATGGTGTGCTTTAAAACGATTTTTTATGCATTAAAATATTAAAAAATGTGCATTAAATAAATATTTTTACTTCAAATAAAAATACTATAGGTAGGTATCTAATGGAATAATTTTGTTAAATAATCCTTGTTAAATTTTTGGTAAAAACACAAACTAAATGAAAAAACCATTTCCCTTCTTGAGTCCCACATCCTCTGTTTTTGTTAAAACTCTTCTTAAACTAAACTAAATAAAAATACCTTTTATCCTTCTTGAGTCCCATATATATACCTACTCCATTTTTGATAAAAAGTCTTCTTAAACTAAACAAAATAAAGACATCCCACATACTCTGTTTTTGTTAAATCTCTTAAAAGTAAAACACTATATAAATAAAATATTGCACAATTTTAAATTATTTATTTTAAATACCTAGGTAGATATATTGATTTAATCCTAAATATTTTTTATTTTAATGCACAAGGTATTAATTTTAATGCACATATCTATTTAAATAATTCCCAGTTAAATTGTAGTAATTTTAATTGTTTAATCGCTTATTATTTTCAAAATTTTATTTTAAAGTTATATTTTAGAATTTCGAATACTTACTAAACAAATCATATACTAAAAAAATATATTTAACACGTATACAAACTGAGTTTTAGAGGGCTCACCTAATTTAAAGTCTCGACTTACACCTCGTCCGTAAATAGATTCGTTCTCCAAAACTCTATTTTGCGTACTTGTTACATAAATAACTAATTTATGCTGAACATTCACGTTTGTGACTCATCATACAATGCATTTAGGCGTTAGAAAATAATTAATCAATAGAAACAGTTTCATATACTTATAATATTTAGTTTATGAAAAGAAATTTGCCTTTATTTGTAATGTTGATTATTCTGTGACAAAGTATGTTTTACTCGAACTCGAGATATATGTACCAGTTGTCATAATTAGCGTTGTAGCGTGGCCCGTGGCCCATAATGATATTGTTTATTATTATAAATGTTTCAGAAAAGATCGTCCACACGGTCTACACATAATGACTTCAATGGATATAATGGTTTATATTCCTATCGCTTCTCAGGATCTTCTTGCGAAAAACTTATTGAAAGATGACATTTTGCCACCGCTACTGCGTGGTCTTGCCGAAACTGCTTTCTTTCTGTAACTGACTGATATAGTTTGAACCACGAGCACGAAAGGCTTCATCGACAAAAACATAATGGATGCAACATATGAACAAATGATATCCAATTCAACCACCCAATCATTGTGCACGCAAAAGTTACGACGGCGTAGAAGGGTCAGGGTAAATATTTTTTTATATTGAATTCCCGACTTTTAAACTCAGGATCCTGACTTTTAAACTCGGGATCCCGACTTTTAAACTCGGGATCTCAGCTATTTAATCCCGAGATTAAAAGTCAGGATCCCGAGATTAAAAGTCGGGATCCCGAGATTAAAAGTCGGGATTAAATAGCCAAGATCCCGAGTTTAAAAGTCGGGATCCCGAGTTTAAAAGTCAGGATTAAATAGCCAAGATCCCGAGTTTAAAAGTCGGGATCCCGAGTTTAAAAGTTAGGATCTCGAGTTTAAAAGTCAGGATCCCGAGTTTAAAAGTCGGAAATTCAATATAAAAAAATATTTACCCTGACCCTTCTACGCCGTCGTAAAAAGTAAACCACGTTTCCTCAAAATAAACCAAAGCTGTAAAGGTTGTTCGCGCGACCGTTGTGAATGTATAATTTTTTCACGTGCAAACAAAAAATTAAAGCTTTGACTAAGAAACCCGTCCACATTTGAAGAAGCTACAGTAATCTAGACCATTTATAGCCAGTGTAGTTCTTATGTGGGGCCGAATTTTTTAAACCATAAGATAATTAACAATATTAAAATATTACTATTTGCTAATTCTACATAATATCTCTAGTAATACCTACTTTGTCACAATTAGCAGTATCAACATTACCAATAATGGGAAATTTCTCCTCATAATGTCATCTCACCAGTTAACAGTTTATCACTAATAATAAGTAATAACGAATTCATAAAATAATAGTCCAGGCAATCTAGCGAAAAAAACCTCTAACCTGGGCAAAATTGCTTCAGAAGCTTTCTAAACGGTTTTCGGCTCAGAAAATGTCACAGAATAACATATCCAAAATCTGCTAAAATCGGATCACGGGAACACCCCCAAAAATGGGTTCGAAAATTAAAAAATGGCCGCCATTTTTAGTTTTTTAGCTTTATCTTGTATGTGGATAATACTACGAGAAAACTGTTACATACTAAATTGTAGAGCATAAAATTCTCTACAAAAAGATGCCAACAATTTTTTTAAAACTATTACAGTTTATGAGAAAATCGTGAAAATAAATTTGGTTAATTTCTAATGATTTTAAATCAAGTCGTAATTTTGTCTAATCACACAAATATTGCTCTAATTTTTCAACGGATAATAATATCGATTCGCGGTTTCCAGCATTCGATTACTATAACTTTTTTCTATAAGAGACATAATATAATATTATATAAGCAAGAAAAATATTAACCAAATTTCTGTATTTTGTATTTAAGAAAATTATTACATTTCAGTTTAACTCATGCTCAAAACAAAAATTAATATAACAATTCTGATACAGAAATGACTGAAAAATCGAATGCCGCAATCCGCAAGTCGATATCTTCATCCGTTTAGAAACGACAGTTAACTAAACACTAGTTTTATTAATAAAACTTAAATATCTCAATTTTCTCTGAATAAAAAATTTAATTACAGTTTAAATAAAGGTCCAGAATTTTTATCAAATAATGCATCAAATAGAGAATTTTCCAAGGAATCGCATGCCGCAAACCGCAAGTCAATATCTTAACCCGTTTAGAAACGACAGTTAATTAAACACAAAAAATACAGGCATTTGTTTTTCTCACCTCGGCAAATAAATCACACCTGTGCCTTAAGTGTTGTCCCAAAATTTTTAAAAATTATGTCTCTTATAGAAAAGCTTTAGGAATCGAATGCTGGAAACCGCGAATCGATATTATTATCCGTTGAAAAATTAGAGCATTATTTGTGTGATAAGACAAAATTACGACTTGATTTAAAATCATTAGAAATTAACCAAATTTATTTTCACGATTTTCTCATAAACTGTAATAGTTTAAAAAAATTGTTGGCATCTTTTTGTAGAGAATTTTATGCTCTACAATTTAGTATGTAACAGTTTTCTCGTAGTATTATCCACATACAAGATAAAGCTAAAAAACTAAAAATGGCGGCCATTTTTAATTTTCGAACCCATTTTTGGGGGTGTTCCCGTGATCCGATTTTAGCAGATTTTGGATATGTTATTCTGTGACATTTTCTGAGCCGAAAACCGTTTAGAAAGCTTCTGAAGCAATTTTGCCCAGGTCAAAACGTAAATTGCCTGGCCTATAACGCAAACATGATTTCATACATTCGAATTTTGAAAATGTATTAACAAAAAATATTATGTAAATAATTCAAACAGTACCTACCTAATAAAAATTGTAAGTATTTATTTAACAATTTCATTTTAGTTTTTGGCTTGTTCTCAAAATGAAGATGAATGAAGTATTTATTGCAGGACGTACCTAATCATTAACAATTTTGATATTAGAAGAACATCTTTGCATTTAATTTTTTAGAATATACCTATACCTACTCGGAATTATCACAAAGTACCTATTAGTCTAAATGATAGCACTTAAAATAATACATTTAAATACAAAAAACTAATTATATTCTCTCAAAAACAGATACGAAAGAAGTGATATCACACAGTTATGGTTATGCGCCAAATACAAGGTGTTCCGTAATATGAAGCACTTATTAGAATGGCATATAGTACTTAACGTACTGATCACGAAACAAAAAGAAAAATTAGTTTTTGAGGTTTGTCAAGAAAACAGTTTTGGGCCACTGGTTGAATACGTAGTTTTAATATTAAATATTACATTGTAACTATAACTAAGTTTGCATAATACAATAATTAAATTTGGTTTCAAGTAGCCGGTCACATAACACTTTCAATTTTGCTATTAAGGTGGTGGTGGTGAGTTGTTCGATTCGTTACGTGACATTGTTTATTATTAATCTAGTCTAGTCTTGATATCGCTCTTGTGATTGTTGCAAAAATGAATGATTACAGTAACAATGAGTTACTGGATATGTTGCTAGTGTATGGCGAAGCAGGGCAAAACGCTAGATTAGCCCAGCGCTATTACGCCGAACATTTTCCAGGACGACGGCATCCGTATCCTCGCACATTTGTTAATCTTACTCAACGCCTTCGCGACACTGCTTCTTTGCGACCTAATCGAGGAAGAGACGGTGGAGCTCGTCAGAGACCAGCAAATGTTGAAAATGCAGTCTTAGATTTGGTACGCAATGACCCAACAATTAGTACAAGGAGAATATCTCGCCAACTACCAGGTGTGACAGTTTGGAGAATTTTAAATAATAATAATTTATATCCTTATCATTTTCAACGGGTCCATGCGTTAATTGAACCCGACCATATTCTTCGAGTAAGGTTTTGCGAATGGCTTCTGCATCAACATGCCGTGGATCCTAATTTTACGTTAGAAGTAATATTTTCTGACGAAGCAATATTTACTCGTGATGGCATACACAATATTCATAATTGTCACAACTGGGCTGAAGAAAATCCGAATGCTGTTGTCAGGAGTCATTTTCAGCATAGGTTTTCGCTAAATCTTTGGGCTGGGATGGTGAATGGATCGTTACTGGGACCATACATACTTCCTAACAGAATGAATGGCCAGAATTATTTATTATTTTTGCAGAATAATTTGCCTGAATTATTAGAAGAAATTCCTCTGAATGTACGTCAAAAGGCATGGTTTATGCATGACGGTGCACCACCTCATTTTAGCAGAACTGTTAGAAATCACCTAGATAGAGTATTTGAGGTCAGATGGATTGGTCGAGGAGGTCCTGTACCTTGGCCTCCTAGATCTCCGGATTTGAATCCATTAGATTTTTATTTTTGGGGTCATTTTAAATCCCTAATCTATGACAATCAAGAGGCTCCTGAAACCCTTGAAGAATTAAGGCAACGAATTGAAAATTGCGCTGAAAGAATTGTACAATTTCTTTAATTCAACGTGCTGCGTAATGTTTAGCTGTTAATGGAAATAATTTTGAACAGTTTTTATAAAAATAAAGTAAGTATTTTGAAATATTTTGTTTTCTTTACCTACGCATCCCTAGAACACAGATTACGTAATACTTAAATTAATTTCAATTATAAATTACTTTATGTAATGACGATAATTTATTTATTTATTCAAAATAAATTTTGCCCAGTGATACTAAAAATGTTCTCCTTAAGTAAACTACCCTTGTTTATAGGAATTTTGAACAAATTATTTTTGTTTCGTGATCAGTACGTTAAGTACTATATGCCATTATAATATGTGCTTCATGTTACGGGACATGTTATACAGGTATAATGCTCGAAGTTCATCAGAAAATAAAATATCTTGTATATATGTGTTTTCAATACTTGGCGGCCCGTCACGTTCAAAATACAATTATTACTCTTTAAGACCTGTGAAAAAATAATGAAACGGCATCGTATTGAAAAACACATTATATATTATATTTTTGCACTTTCGGGACTAAAACTGTTCTTTAGTCTTTATTTTTAGGGACTAAGGTTCTTAATTTGATCCCAAGGGATTATTTCTCGTATTTAATCCCGTTGTCAAGGAATTGAATTAATTAATCCCGTTGTCAAGTAAATACGTGTATTTGTTACAGAGTATCTAGGTAACAATATAAATATTTGTCATAAAATTTACTGTCAAAATTACAAAATGTGTATTCTTTTAAACTATTTTGCATTCTTTGAGGATGAAGTGCAAAAAATAGCGTATATACCACAGGACTAAAGTACCTTTAATCCCTCAGGTGATTATTTCCCTCACCTTCGGCTCGTGAAATAAACTTCACCCTCAGGATTAAATCATGCACTTTAGTCCCTCAATATATAATATACTATTTCTGATTAATTTCGAGCATTATATACTTGGCGCATAACTGGCTATCAGTTTTTTCGTATCTGTATCCTCTTGGCGTATGCTTTACATTTATAATGTTTTTAAGGGGATTTGTATTTCTTTATTTAAAATATTTTATATTTTATAACATCAATCACCTTCATTTTAAACAAGTAAGAAAGATTTCATACAAATATACTTAAACTTTTACTTAGCAACGAGTTTAAATTTAAAACTTTGCATTACGTTGTTGTAAGTAGCAAGTTTAAAGTATTAAATGCATTAAATGCCAAGTTTTTAAAAATATATCTCGTATTTAAAAGTATTTGATTAGATATTCTACATTATGTAGGATGATGTTTTACTTATTTAAGAAATTAACGCATTTGATAAGGCTCGTGTATCTACTACATAGGTACACTTGTAAAATCGAAAATTATGTCTATTGATAATTAGGTGCAGGGTAATATTTACAGACAAGATTCATTACCTACAAATAAACAATTATTAAACAGTAGGTATATGCACGTTTTTCAAAAAGATCCAAAATAATGAATTAATTATATTAACCTCCAATGCATTTCATTATTTAAATCTAATTTCACCGACAAAGCTTAAAATTGTATTTAAAATTATTGTATCTATAATAATTATTTATATACTGGCATAGTTGTTAATCAACTACCTACAGGCATTTGTTAATTTGTTAGTAGTTAATCACCCGTAATCAGTTATTTATTCTCTCCCAAATTTTTCAATTCTGATTAAATCCAAAATAAATCCTCGTTTAATTAGTTTCCGCGATTTAATTTACCATTGAATAACAATTAACGAAAAAAATTCTACCTGCTATTGAGGGTGGAATGAGGAGTTCACTTCCATTCTTTCCGGTGAAATTCCATGCGTTAACTCCTGGAATTCCGGGAGTTCCGTTAGTTCCTGGACGCCCTGGGCGACCCTTAGGACCATAGTTGCCTGAAAGAAACCCACACAAAATTAGAAAACTCAAAATATTTTCACTTATAATATCACATGTGTATTAATTCTTTCCGGAAAATTTTTTGAGTGCTTTCCAACAATGTCTTAATTAGCTCGAGTGGTGCACGAGAGCTAATTACGTTGTAGGAATGCACGATAAAAAAATTTCCTTAACATGAATTAATGCACGAGTTCATATTCAGTAAGAAAATCGGAATGACACTGCCGCTCTATTTTTGAATTCTTTTTACAATAGAAACTTGAAATATTTACTTTTGTATTCAACATTAATAAATATGTATTATTTTCTTTATTATTTGCTTATTTACAGTAAAAATGACAATTTAACCAATTTTTAATTTAATGTCAAACTGACATATGGCAGTAAAATTTCCGCTTGTAAAAATTTCCGATAAATTTTTATATAACCATGGTTACTATATTATTGTAATCAATTCTTCCATTGGCTGTTATTTGTGTCATACGGTTTTCAAAAATAGTGCGATTCTAAGAAATTTTACGATAATATGGAAAAATTGTAAAACTGTAACCCACGATTCAATTGTACTAAGCAGCTTACAATTTTACAATAACTGCAATTATTCTGGTGAACATATATCTGTTATGGTTGGCAGCAGCGTAACTAAGGGAAAGGTAGCAGGATACGCTAATATTTCTGTAGTTAGGAGGTAAAAATACTAAAAGTCCCCACCCCTACTAATGCCGTTTCATGGCGGGAGGGGGTGCGTTATATAAGCGCATTTGGCCTTTATCAGTTTTTGCTTATCGTTATATAAGCGCAGAAATTGACGTTATATAAGCGCAGAAGGGGACATTTGAAAAGCACAATAGTTTTAGGGATTGTACGACAGTTTTTCTACAATATTTTTTGAATTTTTTAAAACTAACCTAACCTAACCAAACCTAACCTAATATTTTTCTGAACTTAACCCCATCATACTCGAAGACGATCTGGACTAACTTGTTATGGTCAGAAATCTCATTTTCGAAAAATGAACGTTACGATCTGCGCTTATTGTACATAAATTTACTGATTATATTTCTGCGCTTTTCATACGTTTTGATGACCTGAAATGCGCTTTTACAACTCTCCGGCGGGCGGGGGTGGAAAGGTCACTGTTTTCTGTTTTTCGCTTATAACGCGAAAACGGTGCATCGTA
Source organism: Agonum fuliginosum (assembly GCA_947534325.1). Classification (NCBI taxonomy): domain Eukaryota; kingdom Metazoa; phylum Arthropoda; class Insecta; order Coleoptera; family Carabidae; genus Agonum; species Agonum fuliginosum. The sequence goes on along the minus strand of OX384045.1, from coordinate 17,000,454 downwards.
CGATAATAAGCAAATTAGCAAAATAAAAGATAATTCAATTTCCTACAAGATAGTTTCATACTTTATCTTCCTAGGTGTTATAGATTCCAAGATATTTGCCAGCAAAAATTGATATTTTCCAAAATACATTTTTTTACCTTACATTTTTCGTCAAACTTGTCCTTCTAACACCTCAGCTTTATGTTTTTCAGAAAAGTTGGGCAAGAGAAAGTTGTAGAGTATTAAATTTCCTTCAACAATATGTAATATATAATACTACTTTATCTTCGACAGGTCAGAAGTTACAGCAATTTGAAGTTTTTTGATAAATATCGCGATTTTTCAAGAATAGGTACTGTTTTTATCTGTTATTATCGTTATTTATGTATTTAAAAACTGGAAGTTAATGTAAATCTTACCTACCATTGGCAAATTGTGGTTGTAGCAATATGAATAATTAATTAATTCATACACTCATTAATAATTTCGAAATTTGAAAATCCGGAACGAATTTTAAGGTTTTAAGAATATACATTTTCAGGTCTATTTCGAAAAATTAAAAACCTTTATCTTAAAATATGCGAAATATTATACCAAATTAGATGCAACAATAAAATATTTCATTATAAGAATATCAACAAAAGAGAGATGACTACAGGTCATTAAAAACAAAATAAATTTTAAAAACTAAAATTTCTAAATTTTCCCATGTCGAAAATCTTAAATTTTTGGCTTTACTAAGGGCTTTAAGATAAAAATAAAATAATCTACCGTATAGAGAATTGTCCGGAGAATTTAATAAAAGAAACCGGATGTCAAAATTTTTATTCGTTTAGAAACTACAGGTCATTAAATACAAAATAAATTTTAAAAGACTCAAATTTCTCAATTTTCCCGCGGCGAAAATCTTAAAATTTTGACTTACCTAAGGCCTTCAAAAAATCTATCTTATAGAGAATTGTTCGGAGAATTTTATAAGAGAAACCGGATGTCAAAATTTTTCTTCGTTCAGAAACTACAGGACATTGAACAACAACAAAATTTAAAACTAAAAAAGTGAAAAAAAAAAAATTTCGGAAATTATAAATTTTTGCTGGCAAATATCGTGGAATCTATAACACCTAGGAAGATAAAGTATGAAACCATCTTGTAGGAAATTTAATTATCTTTTATTTTGCTAGTTTACTTATCATCGTACGATGCACCGTTTTCGCGTTATAAGCGAAAAACAGAAAAAATGGACTTTTCCATCACCCTCCCACCATGAAGCGGGAGGGGCTGGGGTGGCGACTTTTAGTATTTTTACGTCCTAACTACCCCCAACACATTCCTGAAGAGAAAAATTTCCCCCCCCCCTCCATGTGCTCTACAACCCATTCATTGACTGGACTATAATATACTTGAAAAAATTGGAATAATGTTTTGAGAAACAAATGAAAATCGCATAAATGTCATATTTTACATTTTTAATTAAATTTATCTCTCCGAGAGCTTTAAATTATATTGAATGAAAAAAAATTTCGCCTGCGGCACATATTAGAGCACTATTATTCAACTTTCATGCGTACAAGATATATTATTATCCTTACCGTAATTCTTTACACTAGTCCAATCCTGATTTTATGTAGGTACCTACCTAAATGTAGTTTAGTAAATGTTCAATGTATTTTACTAACATGTTAACAAACTTTTGAAAGTTAATATACGAAACACAGAACAAAACAGTCACTTTTAGTTTATTATGAGGTACATAGCATTTAACACAATACTCAGAGGAATTAATTTCAAAATGACGTAAAACAATTACCTACAAGTTTCCAAATTAGTAAGAAGGATAGTATACCTTTTGTTCTCATAACCTAAATGGCTTTCCACTATTTGTAATATAACGTAAAATTTGATAATAAAGAATTTCATATTTCGTAAATTTTCTAAGGTTTTTAAATTTTTCTTAGTTAAAAATATAATTTTTTATATTTTCGGGCCCTAATTTTAGGTAGGTACCTACTTTGTTATTTTGAAGAGGAATTTTTCTATTAATTATTTAAGAACATAAGTTTTGAATGAACTTTACTTATAGCCAATATTTATTGACTATGTGCCACAAATTATTCTTCATATCATTCAATTTCATTTTGGGCAGGTGTATTTGAAAGAATCTTCATTTTAAAGAATCTATTGACCAGTAAATTACTCATTACTTTACTTTTGTTTTAAGCATGTGTTCAAGTTCATCTCTATATTTTTAAAGTTCAGTTCTATCTTTAAACTCGATTTGTTCCGTCCAAATCTAAACTATCGAATCAATTGCGACTTCTGCTGGCACCAAAGGCAATTCTGCTCTGGTATTTATCACCGAAGCCCAGCGTCCGTGGGTCATTGAATTGATTGGAATTGGACGCTCCTGTGGCGTGGGGTTTTGCGCGGTATTCGGGAAAAGTATTGGATGTTTCGACAATAGGTTTAGCTTAGTTAAGCCCCGATTCCGAGTTATCAACGGATGAGATGCGAGATTAGTTTGAATCAATTGGAATTACAAATGATTCTAGCTAATTTAAAAGAAAGAAAAAGAGCAAATTGGTTATTTTTTGTGTTGAAAGCTCTTTTGCAGTAGTACGTACTACCTGCATTAAAAACAGAAGGATAGAAATAAGTTGTAAAAACTATTTGTACAGTGTTTTGAGCAATGAAAATAATAAAAATTATCTTGTAGGTATATTTATATTATTTATGTTATTACAAAATAGACCAATTAGTCCATGAGCCAATTAATTTTTTGGTACCACCTGGAGTGGCAAATGCTGACTATGATTTTTTTGTTCAGTTTTATATGTAGACCAAGAATAAATGTGATAGGAATGTCTAAGTAGTAGCTTTATGGCACAAAATAACGATTTTTATAGTAAATAGTGATTTTTCATCATCAAATTATAAAAAGGTACCAATCAAGGTGGCACATGCTATCAATGTTTTTATTTTTCAGTTTTGTGTTTAGATCAAGAAAATATACACGGACTATGGAGTAGCTTTTTGCAGAAAAAAACAATTTAAAAAAAAAATAAAGAAATCTTAGTATTTTTAAATTTTTGTGTGTTTAATCAATTATAATTTCTAAACTGATAAAGATATCGACTTCCGGTTTGCAGCGTTGGATTCCTCAGTAAATTATACGTAAGGTACATTATATTAAATTTAACCCAAAATTTAATTATTATCTTCAAGTGATAATTTCAAAATTTAGGAATTTAAAATAATTTTTGTGTTTAATCAACTCTACTTTCTGAACGAATAAAGATATCGACTTCCGGTTTTCGGCGTTGGATTCCTCAGTAAATTTTACGTAAGATACATTGTACTAAATTTTTGTAAGGCCCTTTTAATAACCCAAAATTTAATTATTATCTTCAAGTAAAAATTGCAAAATTTAAGAATTTTAAATATTTTTTGTGTTTAATCAACTCTACTTTCTGATAGAATAACGATATCGACTTCCGGTCTGCGGCGTTGGATTCTTTAGTAAATTTTACGTAAGATACATTATATTTAGTTTTTTTTGTAAGGCCCTTAATAACCCAAAATTTAAATATTATCTTCAAGTGAAAATTGCAAAATGTAAGAATTTTAAATATTTTTTTTGTTTAATCAACTCTACTTTCTGAACGGATAAAGATATCGACTTCCGGTTTGCGGAGTTGGATTCCTTAGTAAATTTTACGTAAGATACATTATATTAAATTTTTTGTCCTTGATAACCCAAAATTTAATTGTTATCTTCAAGTGAAAATTTCAAAATTTAAGAATTTAAAATATTTTCTTGTGTTTAATCAACTCTACTTTCTGAACGGATAAAGATATCGACTTCCGGTTTGCAGCATTGGGACATTTTTATGTAAGATACATTGTACTATTTTTATAAAGACCTCTAATAATACGAAATTTAATTATTTTCTCCGAAAGAAAATTGTAAAATTTTAGAATTTTAAAAGTTTCTTTTGTTTAATCAACTTTTATTTTACTTTTGGGTTATCACGGGCCTAACAAAAAATTTAATATTATGTATCTTAAGCAAAATTTACTGAGGAACCTAACGCTGCAAACCGGAAGTCGATATCTTTCTCCGTTCAGAAAGTATTTAAAATTCTTAAATTTTGCAATTTTCACTTGAAGATAATATTTAAATTTTGGGTTATCAAGGACTTTACAGAAAAATTAATATAATGTATCTTACGTAAAATTTACTAAGGAATCTAAATCCGCAAGTCGATATCTTTACCCGTTCAGAAAGTAGAGTTGATTAAACACAAGAAAATATTTAAAATTATTAAATTTTCACTTGAAGATAATATTTCAATTTTGGGTTATTAAAAGGGCCTTACAAAAATTCAATATAATGTATCTTACGTAAAATTTACTAAAGAATCCAAATCCGCAGACCGGAAGTCGATATCTTTCTCCGTTCAGAAAGTAAAGTTGATTAAACACAAAAAATATTTTAAATTCTTAAATTTTGCAATTATCACTTGAAGATAATAATTAAATTTTGGGTTATCAAAGGCCTAACAAAAAATTTAATATAACGTATCTTACGCAAAATTTACTGAAAAATCCAACGCTGCAAACCGGAAGTCGATATCTTTATCCGTTTAGAAATTAGAGTTGATTAAACACACAAAAATTTAAAAATACTAAAATTTCTTTCTTTTTTACCTCTCGCCTAGAGAGGTATAGGGATCGTGAAAAAATTCGATGTCGAGATTTTTGTCAATTAGCACGTTTTAGCACCTTTAGAACCTATTTTGACTATTTTCACGATGATGTCTGTGTGTGTGTGTGTATGAAAGTCTGTATGTACGCCTACTATAGCCTTTCGTCCCGGTTCATTATCTCAAATTCTACTGAACATAAAATTCTAATATTTTGCATTATACATTTATATATGTTAATGAAGAGCTGAAAAGATTTTGGTAAAAATCCACCAACCGGAAATGGTACTTTTCTTGTAGCACTGTAACATTTTTTGCAAAAATTGTATAAAATAATGCGATTGTTACAATTTGACATACCACACATGAAAGAATAAATTACATTGTACAATATTTAATCTTACTAGTTTCTATATCTTTAACCAATAAAGAAATATAATTTTTTTAAATATATAATTTTACCTACCACGATTTGTGAATCCCGAAATAGAAATAAAATTTAAAACAAAAATAAAATTGTCAATGTGACAGATAAACAGAAATAATATAATGTATGATTATTTTATATTATTATATCAAATGTTATACGGTGTTGTTGTATTTTATTTAAATTAAAGCTTAATATTTGGTTAAATACGAGGTTAAATAATAATACTTCAATGTCAAAGCGAGAGGTATTGTAACGGTCACGTCAGATTTTTTTTAATTGTTTTTTTCTGCAAAAAGCTACTCCATAGTCCGTGCTATCATATATTTTCTTAATCTAAACACAAAACTGAAAAATAAAAACATTGATAGCATGTGCCACCTTGATTGGTACCTATTTATAATTTGATGATGAAAAATCACTATAAAAATCGTTATTTTGTGCCATAAAGCTACTACTTAGACATTGCTATCACATTTATTCTTGGTCTACACATAAAACTGAACAAAAAAATCTGACGTGGCCGTTACAATACCTCTCGCCTTGACATTGAAGTATTATTATTTAACCTCGTATTTAACCAAATATTAAGCTTTAATTAGGTAATAAATTATATATTTCACAAATCTAATCAGCTCTTAGTTTAATATATAATTTTATTTTATAAATACCATATTTACATAATACTATGTCCAGTTAATATCTATACTATATCCAACATTTCAAAATTCTACACCACACTCTACACATGCCCTACACCACAGAGAAAGCTCCTTGCCACAGACATCTGTTTATCTGTCACATTGACAATTTTATTTTTGTTTTAAATTTTATTTCTTTTTCGGGATTCACAAATCGTGGTAGGTAAAATTATATATTTAAAAAAATTATATTTCTTTATTGGTTAAAGATATAGAAACAAGTAAGATTAAATATTGTACAATGTAATTTCTTCTTTCATGTGTGGTATGTCAAATTGTAACAATCGCATTATTTTATACAATTTTTGCAAAAAATGTTATAGTGCTACAAGAAAAGTACCATTCCCGGTTGGTGGATTTTTACCAAAATCTTTTCAGCTCTTCATTAACATATATAAATGTATAATGCAAAATATTATAATTTTATGTTCAGTAGAATTTGAGATAATGAACCGGGACGAAAGGCTATAGTAGGCGTACATACAGACTTTCATACACACACACAGACACACACACAGACACACACACAGACATCATCGTGAAAATAGTCAAAATAGGTTCTAAAGGTGCTAAAACGTGCTAATTGACAAAAATCTCGACATCGAATTTTTTCACGATCCCTATACCTCTCTATGCGAGAGGTAAAAATCATAGTCAGCATTTGCCACCCCAGGTGGTACCAATTTAGCTCATTTTCGGGTTTGGCTCATGGACTAATTAGGAATAATAATGTAATTGTATAAGTTTAAACGTGACTAGTGCTTTAAAGTTATTCACTTTGTAATTTTTATTACACCTGCATCCTAATTTGAAAATGAGAGCTGGAAAACAGCATTTTAATTTTGATTCATTTTATAAAGTAGGTAGTCTGTGATTAGTGATGTAAAATGACGTGACGTCATTTATCGGTCATTACCAATCATTTTGGTCATTTTTGTTTTATAGTATTATAATGAATAATATTAATTAAGTACATATTCATACTAGTACTATTAGTATTTCGTTCAACGAAATATTGAAATGGAACACTCTTCTTTCGCATTTTCACTAATAGTAATAACCTCACTGATCACTGAATGCTGACATAATGACTGAAAAAAGATGTTCACGCTAATACTCACGCTTATACATAGAAGTGCATTGATAGAAAATGTTGGTTTTTGTTCGTGACCGTCATTTTCACAATGACGAATGCGTCATTTTCAAAATGTCATATGTTATTATCAAAATGATATCTATGCACTATGCGCCATTTTTAAAATGACAGAAAATTGAGAGGTGCGTGAAGTTGGCCTTTTTACTCCGTACAAGGAAGTAAAAATAGCGTATGAAACACGTGTATAAGTGCTTTTTATACAGGTGTTTCATAACTTCAGGTACATTACGCTAAGGGTATATGTTGTTTGATATGTTGATTACGAATCAAAAATAATTTTTGTTTAAATCGCAAATTAATTCCCATGTTTCCCAGTCAAAATTATGTTGTTGTCACTGCCACTGGGGAGTAATTATTGTTTCATTAAAAATAATTAAATTTGGTTTGTTTATTTTACTAATATTATGTAATTTAAGATTTTGATTACCTACTTACATCTATTGTCTGTGTTTAATAGGAAAACGAATCCAGTGCAGTACTACAAAAAATGCTGCAGGTAAACTACACCTAATTTTTCGAATTTTAGAAAAATTATTTTTGATTCGTAATCAGCATATCAAACAACATATACCTATAAGTTATGAAACACCCTGTATAAGCACACTAGCATCGTTCAAATCACTACGTTCCGCGTCGTGCTATTAAACTCGTCGTACGTGCTTTAAAAGCGTACTTATACACTTTAATCATAATATACAATTAAAGCACTAGCGACGTTTACATCACTCCGATTCGCGTCGTGCGTGCTTTAAAAGCTTACTTATACATTTGTATCATAATTTCATAATACGAGTACCTGTACTATTTATTTTCTTTATATTATGTAGGTAGGCTTATTTCTAGTCAAGCAACGTGTTCCTTGATTTTAAAAAAAAGTTTTATAAATCAACGCATCTACAGGCTAATTTTAAAAATAAACAGTTCTGTCCTACCTCTCTCGCCTTTTGGTCCAGGTGGGCCCGTTGGTCCACGCAGTCCAGGTTTTCCTGAAACAAACAAACAAATAAACAAACGTACACATTCGTCCAGCAGAGAAAAGTCACAGTTGCGACAAAGTATTTATTTTATACAACATGTCGTCACCTCTTTACTTCGTCTAACTTGCAAATCTAATAAACTGAGCTCTGGGAATCTGGAATCGAATTCAGAGACCCAGAGGATGAGGAATCACTCATAAATAGATTACACGGAGAAAAAACTTCCCAGCAAGAACAACAAAAGTAAGGAAGCATCAAGCATTGAATAAAATACCTTATCAGTTGACAAAATTAAATTATAGTTATTTGTGCAACTACGAATCGATTTTTTAACACAAATGATGTTAATTAAGGTAGGTGCGGGTAATAAGGCCTAGCTAAGGGAGATTTGAGATAAAATGAAAACTGTTTATTTGAATCAACAAATTTGAATGTTAATTAAACCTAAACATCAAGTGCTGTCATATATAAACAAAAAATGGCAACTTCTGTCGTAAACAAAAAGACAATTAAACATTTTATAAAACCCCTTTAGTAGGCCTTATTATACTATGGTAGGGTAATAAGGCCTAAGACTTTAACATAAGTAAATAAACAAAATAAGCTTTTTATATTTGGTAATTGAGATCAATAATTAATAATTATACATTATTCAAGCTAAAGTCTTAAAACAAACAACAAATTTCTTTGTTTAATAGCCTTTAGGGCACTCAAAATTATCTGTATCATCCGATGACAAACCGATACACCCCACTTGTCCCTAGGGATGGGAAAATATCGATATATCGATAAATATCGATATAAACATCAGTCAATATTACTTTTAGTTTGTCGTCGATGTATCGATAACTGATATTATCGAAATTTTCCTATAATTATAGACATATATCAACAATATCGAGTTATCGATGCATCGATAACAAAAGAAAAGTGATGTTCATATCGATATTTATCGATATATCGATATTTTCCCATCCGTACTTGTTGCATTTAGAACATTTGTTCATATCAGCCATCTTATCCTCTTTACAACCGTGATATAAAAAAACTCGCCTGGTTTTCTTTAGTACCACTTCTACCTTTGGGGGTTGAGGTATTTTTAATTTTTTTTTCTCTTCCTTGTTTGTATGAATAAGGTCTTTGGTCACTAACATTTAAAAAATATATAAATAAAACTGTAAAACAGGTAAATGTTGATTTAAAAAAAGAGAGGGTAATAAGGCCTACGGTCGAATTTAGTAGGCCTTATTACCCGCCGACAACATAAAAAGAAAAACTGAAAAGAACATTATTCGGACCATGATATATTATTCAAACATCAAAGGCCGTAGAAGCATTAAATAATAGAAAACTATAGCTTAAAATTATATAATAATAATAATAATAATAATAATAATATATTTATTTTGTTAAGAGATATAACTCCATACAAAAGATTGACAAAGACATCAAATTTATAATTGCTGTAACAATAATTTTAAATTGTATTTTTGTTACTTAGGCCTTATTAGCCGACAGGCCTTATTACCCGCACCTACCATATTTGCCTAATAAATCAAATAAAAATAATAAACGGCGTATCAATGCTGTAGATTAAGTTTTAGTCTCAAATTTAAATAGCTATTTATGTAACAACGGCATACGTTAGGACATTTTTGGACGAGCCGGAGTTTATGGTAGAGCGGGCGCAGCAAGGCGAGTCCACATAAAGTCCGATTATGCATGAGTAGCACATAAAGCTTTATGTTCGACTGCTAAGATGAGATTTTATAAAAAATGTTAATATATGTCAATTTGCATCTCATAGTGTGCAGTGTTGTTGTTTAGTTTAACAATATTTTGATAATTTTTAAATTGTCGAATTTGTGAAAAAAAATGGCAATTAACTCAATTTCAAGATATGCAACCCAAGAAATGGAACAAGATTCAAACAAAGTAAACGAAATTATATATTTAATTTAATAAAATGCATTAAAATATAATAAATTCTAAAAAATATTTTTATTTTTTGTAACCATTCGCTATGCAGACAAACCGACATTGAAACAAATTAATTCGCAAAAAGTACTGCGTGCGCAAAGTGAAATTTTCCGCATGCCTATTTTAGTACCCTTCTACTTTGGTCACGCATTTTCGTATAGTTAAAAAAATTGAGCAACTTTTCGCACTCAAAAGGTTACTTTTTGTGCAGATATGACAAAAAATATCGTGTGTGCAACTTGTGCGCAAAGACAACTAGCGCTTGGCTACGTTGCAGCCCTCGACTCGTTCAATTGTCAATAAATTGCCTCCTTTGTGAACTAGATTGGTACACAATATACCTACTGTTTTCAAAATTCGCAAAACTTTGCACTCTAATGGAACTACATATTTCTAGAGTCACTGTTTTAATTAGTTTTAAATATGATTAAATTGAATGAACCACAAATAAACAGATTAATTAAAATTCGGAAATGTGGCAATTTATTAATTACCATGTATAAAATTAAAATGTATACAAAGTGAAATTTATTTTGAGAATTTTGAAAAATTCTTTTTGATTCGTGATCGGTAATATAATCAGATTATGTAATGTAATATTTGCCATTTAATTTTTTCCCAAAGTTGTGAAAGCCTGTATAATGTAATAATAATAATTAATTAATATGAAATTCTTTGTTCAAATCAAAATTACTGAATTGTATGAAAAGAAGACAGGATAAAAGAGTCTTCCAAAAATAATTTAATTAGCTGTAAATACCAATTTTATACTTGACTGGATTTAATTTTTTATTGCTTACTAAAATTATTCAATCTGAGTTTTTGATAGCATTTATAGATTGTTTTAAGCAAAGACCGTGAACTTAAATTTTCACTAAATTTTTATTGTACAAACAAAAGGAAAATGGATTGTATTATACTCGTATATGAAGACCACAGGAGAAAAACGATCACTCATTATTCCCTTGTGGTCTTCATATGTATCGTATGTAATAAGAGTCATGAGTTTATTATTATTAATTTATGACTTCAATTAAATTTGGTTGATTATTTTTTCACGCATGTCAAAATAATACAGTTCAAATGTTTAAATTTTCAATATCAACGATCAACGAAGGGTAGCCATGAATATACGAGTAGATTAGTGAAATGAATCGTGAGAAAACCTCTAAGTAAGAAGAGAGATTTTTCAAAAATTTCTTTAACATGAATATAGATTTCGTACAATCTAAGAAAGGTCACAACATGGCTGCTACCCTAATGTTTATAGAAAAGACAGATTGCGCTTAAACTGCTTAGCCTATCATAGCCTTGTTGCGATTACGTCACAGGATTCCTAAATATGAAATATTATGATAAAAATAAGAAGGCTGTTGTTTTGTTTTTGTCGTCATTCAGGAAACCTGTGACGTAATTATCATCAGTATGTTTTGTCATAACTCTCAGTGATATCACTTTCTTTTGTAAGTTTACATTATGTTATTTAGTCATTTGTAATGTTTATAGGTACGATCTAGATTCACATGGCGTATTTTTTATCTATGTATATTATGGAATATAAAAAATACCTTTTTTGAATGATCGGTCATTATTTAGCGTTTACTGGCTCTGTTTTCATGGTAGTAGTTTTTGTTTACAAATTAGAAGGCGGTAAGTAATCTTACAAGGCGGTAAGACTTCATAAAGAAGGCGGTAAGAACTAAACAACAACAGAAACCAAGGTAACAGCATCAAAATGCAAACTAAACCAAAAAACTAAACTAAAAATAAACATTATTTTCAAATTTATTTTTATTGTATCGATCGGGCAAAAAATATTATCAGCATCACGGACGTTAGGTGCATTTTGTCTCCAACATTATCCTCAACCGGTAAACTGCACATACCGCCCTTGGTAGTTAATATAGCAATAAGTTACAATAATAATTATTGTAAATCACTCTCTGTATGTATTCTTTATGGATTATTATCTCTGAAACTATAGTTATATAGCACATATTTTTGTTTTAGGAGAATTTACGTATCTAACCACTTCATTTTGAATTTAAGTAGGTAGTATCCCAGGAAACACAAATATATACGTACTACATATACCTATATCATGTAGCAGCCATTATATCAAAGTAATTTGCAATGTCACTCATGCATATAAAAACTTGTTATTTTTAATCAAAAATGTCCACCACAACCCTATATAACAATTATATAATAATCATATTCCAGAGTTACGTCATAATTATATAGCGCTGATATAGATATTATGTAGTTTTATAATTGATTTTAATTTGAATTTTTTTCAATTTTTTTTTTAAAGGAGACACTCTTATGGCCTAAAGTTGTATGTTTATTAGTAAGGCAATTAGCAATTTAAATCTAGACAATTACAACAATCTCGAAACGTATATCTGTAAGTAGGTACACCTTGTATTCTTGCAACTGCGGTGCGGCGGTAACTAACGCTAAAAATTAATTCAGCAACACTTGGAGGCTTAGAATTGTAAATGGAACACAAACAACCCTTTATGACTAGATGTTTTGTCAAGAAGAAATTTTTAATGCTTTATTCATGATGTAAAGTGATCAAGAACTTGAGTACGGCATAAATTGGACTGCGCATCTCCAAGTTATATTTACCTACGTTAACGCTCATATTAAAGCAGCAAAAATGAATATAATATTATGGTGATGTATTATTGTAGCTGGGATGCAGAGACGTAACTACAGTGCTCTGCGCCTGTGGCAAAATTTCATTTTTGCACGATCGGTCATTTTTATTAGAAGGCGGTAAGAACTCATGAAGTAGGCTGTAAGCGCACTAAACAACAACAGACACCAAGGCAACAGCATCAAATTTCAAACTAAACCTATATACAGGGTGTTTCATAACTTCAGGTACATACGTTAATGGTATATGTTGTTTGATATGCTGATTACGAATCAAAAAGAATTTTTTTAAAAATCGCAAAATTATTTTCCATGTTTCCCAGTCCAAAATTTGTCGTTGCCACTGTCACTGTTTCATTAAAAATAATGAAATTTCGTTTGTTATTTTACTAGTACTCGTATTATGTAATTTAAGATGTTCATTACCTACTAACCTACTTCTATTGTATGTATTTAATAGGAATACGAATCCAGTGCAGTAGGTACTACAAAAATGTTTTAGGTAAACAACCCTTAATTTTTCGAATTAAAAAAATTTCTTTTAGATTCGTAATCAGCATATCAAACAACGTATACCATTAACGTATGTACCTACTCGAAGTTATGAAACAGCCTGTACATAACCAAAAATAAATACTTATAATTTTCAAATTTATTTTTATTGTACCTATCGATCGGACAAAAACTATTATAAGCTATGAACTATCTATTGTGTTTTGTCGCAGCCAAGTAAACGATACGATTAGACACTAGGTACGTTTAATCGCATTGAGGTGGTCTACTTTTCACGTTTTGGAGTACTCGATTTAGTTAGTTTTTCTTTACAACTTCTGAATTTGACACGATGTATAGGACATGCTTGGATGGAAGATGATGATCTTATATTATTAATATGTTGAAGAAATAAATAAGTAACATATTCGCAAGAAGGGAAAAAGGAGCATGTTTCAGCATCTTAAATAAAGAATCATCTTTAGAAATTTCTGGCCATATTATTGTCTCTAATATTTAGATTTTTGTAATTCGCATCTTTTCATTATATACAGCTGGATGCTTTGCAATTAGTAGTTAGTGTATCTTTGACATTTTCAAATATTGTAGTCTTTGCAGTACGAATACTCCGCGACTACTGAATCGCGACGTCTTGATTACTTGATTACTCTACAGGCAACACGATTTCTAGGCGCTCGTCTTACCGATACGCGCTTCGTCTACATGCGCTATATAGACCACTATCATCAAAATACACGTAAGCGAAATATGCGTTTAGACTCGTCGTTTTATCGCTCCGAGTAAACGCAATAGATAGAGCATACACCAGTCAAAAAATGAACTTAATTTTAAAAAATAATTTAAAAAATTACAAGAATTTTGGTATGTGTTTCATATTCTTGTGACTTTTAGTATAGGAGATAATTAATTTTATAGTTTAGCCTCTGACGTCATCGTGACCGGCGTCCTGGCTGTGCTGGCATACTACAGGCATTGTAGCGCATGTAGTACATTTGTTTGTTGTTCTTGCAACTTATAAACGTTCTATTGTATTATTTCTTTTAACTAATTCTTAATACTTTGTTTTTCTACTCTCATGTGTTTTTTATTATAGTTATATTTTTAAAAAAATAACAATATGGTTCAGTGCGCTGTGTACGGATGTACTAATAATTCTAGTAAACCAGGAATTTACACGATTCATAAATAAATCAAAATAATTTTATTTATTGTAAATAAATACTACATTAGTTTGTAAACGTATGAAAGTTTTTGTAACTATATTAAATAAAACTACAAGTAGGTATGTACAAAATAATTTTTGCTTTTAATTTGGTCACTTAGAACTGCTTTTATAACCAGTATATTCATAATCTTTATCTTCTGGATAAGTTTCGCGTATTTTATTGACGACACATGATGGTAACACAATTCTGTTCCGTTTTCCCATAGTCACCCATGAATTTATCCAATGAACAAACTGCCTGATGCCAAATACCTAAATAACTTATTACTTGGATTTTTTACTCGTAAACTTTTTCGTTTTTCCCAATTTTTTGTTTTTAATAATAATTGATGCCGTAGCATGTTTAAACATTCTTTGTTTAGTATCAATAAATTAAATGACGGATTTTGTGTTACACACTTATAAGCTTCAGTTTTAGTTTGGTATATTTTATCACATTCTCTGCAACACACACTTTCTGTTCCGCTATTCATAACAATACATTTGTCACATTTGCACCAATCTTTATTTCCCATTCTTGCTGCATTTTCTTCATTATTTTTATTGTTGTCATTAACTAATTCATTAATTTCACTATCAGAAAACTCAGGTTCAAATTTATAAGGTTCAGCCATTATAACAATTATCAATAGTTCCTACTACTGCTACTGCTCTAAACAAGGGTAAAACTGTATGCAATAGTATACGCGCACCGAAGCCGGTCCGTCACGATGACGTCACGCGTGAAACTTTGCAACCAAATAACTCTATAACTACAAACGATAAACAGATTCTGTAAACGGTATAAATATTCCAATTTTTTGATTAATTTTTCTGCATAAAAATTAAAAAATGACTTTTGCCACCGGTGTGCCCCTTTAAGTATCACGGAAGTTATGCGCATTTTGTACCGGTTTCGGATAATATTGGAAACCTTGACTACGTCTCGGTCTCCAAACAGTATCCTCAACCGATAAACTGCACATACCGCCCTTGATACGTATAGCTTAGAGTTATGGGTTCCTTGCATTGCAGTAATACCATAGAGATAAGTACATTAATTTATTAATATATTTATTCTCTTTGGTAATACCTATTTCATATTAAAATGAAATAAGAAACTATAAAGAAAAGAAAATGTTCCGCAGACGAATTTTTTTAAGTGAAGGTCAAATGTCTGATAATAAAAGTTAAATTTTTTCAACAAATCTGAAACTGCATGTTTTTTACCCATTTTATGAGCAAAAATAAAGTGTCAGATTAGATCACAGAAGCACAGAAATAGTAATTTATTATACAAGACGATAAAGAGATCATTTATCGAAAAGTGAAAGATGTTAGTTCACGAGTGACGAAGGAACGAGTGGGCTATCTTTCACGTGTCGATAAAGACTCTTTATCGTCGTGTACAATATATTATTTTATTTTGTACTTAATGTTAATTTGTGTAAAAATATTCTTATTTTACTTAAATTTTATTTTATCTACTCAAATTTTACTTTATCTACTCAAATTTTACTTTATCTACTCAAATTTTACTTTATCTACTCAAATTTTATTTTATCTACCCTCGATGTTAAAGTAATACTTTATCTACTGAAAATGAACGTATAAAACCAATTTTTAACATTAAGTACAAAATAAAGATAGTTAATTTAAAAAAAATTGTTCATAACGCTGTAGCTCGCGGTCGCAGTGCCTTTGATGGTGAAACTGACAATTTTTATGCCATTTTTGATTTGTAAGAAGTGTAATTTTTGAGCTAACTGGGCTATAATTCAGGGGCGTCAATGATTCCAGGGCGCTTAGGAACTGAGTTTAATTTTTGATTAATTTTGAAACTGCGTTAAACTTAAACAAAAATTTAGGAATTTACCTTGAAATAATACATCAATGCGTAACACTTTATATATTTGCATTGTCAGCGAATGTTATTATTTTTACTTATAGGTAAGTACCTACCCATTTTTAATTTTTTTTAAATCTTTGCGCCCCTAGAAATTTTGCGCCCGTGGCGAAAGCCACCTTGACCACGCTCTAGTTCCGGCGCTACTGGAATTAATTATGAATGAAACATATACATATAACTCTCTCTTTTATAATTTCAGTTACCAACCTACAAATATGTTATTCTATAAGAGATTAACTATGGCCATTAGACAAGAGCATGAAAGTTTACTACACAAGCCGAAGGCAAGTTTCGTAATCATTCGAGTGGAGTAAGTAGTCGTACCTACTTGCAATTTTAAACTCGAGTAGAAAACTATACTGTATCCCAGGGCATGCAACCGAAAACAAAACGGTTGAAGGTTAACAATGGAGAACGTTATTTTTAAATCGGTTTTTGCTCTTACACCGGTTTACTCATTGCGAAACCTGTTTTTAAACCGGTTGAAGAACCGGTTTTTAGACCGATTAAAAGAACCGGTTTAAAAACTGGCTAATATAAGATTATCAACTATAGAAAACTAATATTTTATTAAAGATTCACATGTCGAAGCATGAAATAGTATTTTTTCTTTTTTTATTTATTAATGAAGCAGTTATTATGCTCTCTTTAGAAACGGTTTGAATAACCGGTTTAAATTTGTTTTGGTTAATGGGTACCGGTATTTGTATTTGAGTAAATTTAAATAACGGTTTTGATTAAAGTCACCTTCTGGCACAAAAAATTGCGGTTAAACGGTTAAGACGATCCTCTACCGTGCCAGAAAACAGCCAAAAACATGGATTTCGCGCGCCACTCCACAGCGTTTATTGTTTTGTTAAATATGATAATCTAAAGATATTGTTGAAGATAAAAGTACAATCTACAAAATGGTCGATGCAGAATTCTAAAATTTTGCTTTAAAATCGAACTATGTTATTTGAATTTTGACAATTTTTGTTATTTTTTGAACACAAATATCTTCTATTTTAAAACGAATTTAAAAAATTTGATCAGTTGTTTCGTAGATCTAAGCTTTCTTGACAACATATTACAATTTGAAGTTAATTAAGTTCTAATAAAAGCTGTACAGTGGCGCGCGAAAACCTCCTTTTTTAAAAATATGGCTCTATAAATTATGTTTTCCCCTCAAACATAAATTACTTGTTATTAATATGTTTAACAAAACAATAAACGCTATAGAATTGCGTGGGGAATCAATGTTTTTGACTGTTTACTGCCAAGGGTAGAAGATCATTTTAAATAAATAAATTAGATTAGATTACATACCTAAGTCAGTACAGTATAGGTACTTACACGTCATTTTTATATACTTAAATCAATTAGAGTAAGATCGAAATAATTTTTTTCCTGAAAATTTTCAAGATCAGCCGAGCTAAATGCTGAAAATATTTTGTGGACAACTATAAATACCCAAGGTAACTAGAGTTGAGTAACTAAAATGAATATTTTAGATGTTGATAAAAAATGAATATTATAGATGTATAAAAAAGTTCCTGCCGCTAAAGATTTTTACAAGTTAGCAAGCTGCCAATTTTACTAGTTATAGTATATAACTTGTAAAGATTCATTTTCAAAGGTAATGTAGGTATTGATTAAATGACGTTTACAAGTGAGTAACAAGTAAAATTTTTAAACTAATAAATAAAGAAAACAATCAAAATAAAACAGTTAATATTTTAAAATATGATTTTGTTCTTCATCAAGAAGAAAAATAAACAACAATTTATTTGTGATGGTGTTTATATGACGTTGCATGTTCATAATGAAACAACACCCCGTCAGAATTAATTTTCTTTAACCTTTAATTAATTTTCCTAAGTTATTCAACATCGCACGGCATGGCGCTACATTATTTGGTTATTTAGAACACGTTACCTGTCATTTACATTAAGCAGATTGTTCCAAGAACATTCTTCATAAATAAACATTTTAATCAGAGTCTATATTTACGCATTTTTAATATCTACACAACTTTTTACAAAGGTAATTTTAAAACACTTAAAACTCTATTAATCCAAAGAGTCCAAAGTAAAACTTGAATAAAATACGAGCAATCAATATGTAAATTAAATTAAGCATTTTTATATTAAGTATTACTTATTTAACTAACTTAATAAATGAATTTATAATCGCAAATTGTAAACGTCACTAATAACAGCTATGACACTAATAATTAATTTTTCTATATAACAATTTGCTTTCAAAAATGTCTTGATTACAAAAATTTAAATAATCATGTTACCTATTTAGAAAACTGCAACCACTTGTATTTTGGTAACTAGAAGGATGGGACCTATGTTTAGTGTCAATTTTTGCTTAAAATGACCACAGATATAAGCTGTTAAAGTTTGTTACACTAGTCCTGAAACACCCTGTATTACATATAAGTAATTAAATTTTTCACTGCATTGGCATTTTTACGCCAGTGGTTTCTTTTAGACATGACGAAGAGTTCGGTTATGCATCGACTTCGCTACTTCGTGTTAGAACTCAAGTGTGTCTATACTGGGCTTTATAAATCTGAATTATTTATCAATTTGTTTGCATTATGTCTAAAATGTTTTATATAACATCCTTTCTAATATAAATTTAATCTCGCTTATATTAAAATATGGAAATCATGTAATATCTTCTTTATTATAGTATTATAAAACAGCTTAATGTAATTTTTTCTGCTACGTGATATTGAAAATACAAAAAAGGAAGTTAAAATATTCATACTGAAATAGGATTAAATTTGGATGTTATAATATAAACCTGAA
This sequence comes from Agonum fuliginosum, assembly GCA_947534325.1. Classification (NCBI taxonomy): domain Eukaryota; kingdom Metazoa; phylum Arthropoda; class Insecta; order Coleoptera; family Carabidae; genus Agonum; species Agonum fuliginosum. The sequence continues at coordinate 16,981,437 of OX384045.1, read as the reverse complement.
CAAATTCAATTTCCGTTTCATTTGAAACATTGAAATCCTTCTGATTTCATTCAAGTGATCTTAATTGAATTATGTAATATTTCATGTATTTCAATATTATATAGTAGGTATATAGTGTGCAAAAATAGACATAGTTAATAGTAGTATTATAATAATAATAATAATCCCATTTTACTTAAGGTGGTTGGCTATTATCCGTTAAAATGGTGAAAAGTATGTTTAGTTTTCCCTTTAAAATTGCAGTAAGAATTGAAATTTTCGAATTAACTAAGATATTTTTTTGAAAAGTTTGCTCTAATTCCAGTTTTTTAAGTTTTTTTTTCAAAATCGGCATGAAAATCGTCATTTCCAGACTAATTTGCGGCATGAAAGTAAGATTTTCATGACTAGGCATGAAAATAAAATTTTCATGCCTAGTCATTTTTACTTTCAACTTTGTTTACTTGTCATGACAACTTTTTCTAAAATTTGTGACAGCTCTGATGATTTGTCACAGCTCTGATGATTTATGCAAACCTAATTTTTTTTATAATTTTAAGCTTAATTGCCGATTTAAAAAAAATAGAATACATCACGCGTCATAAAAATGTCTTTGCTTGACTCGGAGGCTTTGAAGAAATGCTCGGACGCTGCGCATCCTCGCATTCTTCAAACGCCTCCTCGTCTGCAATGAAACATTTTCATGACTTGTAATGTAATATACTATTTCTTCAATTTTTTTATGTGCATAGCTAAACATGTCCAATTTTGTGAATATTTCATGTGTATTTTAATACAATCCTACATAAAAATTCTAAAAAGTGGTATTAGAGCAAAAATAGGGCAACTTCAAGCTTTTCTAAAACGTTTTATTTGTTTAAAAAACTGCATGTTGTTTTTCGTTATTTTGACGATTGGTGTCGATCCATTTTAAATTTAATTTTCTAGATACAAAATTCAAAAAGAGTTCAATTTATTTATTCAGATATATAATTTAAACCTTAAATCAGAGCGTTCAGTAAAATCTATAATTTGACTGTGCAACCGCCTTAACCACTTATCACTATGCTGTCAAATACTGGAATCGGTACGCAACTGAATTGGAACTCCCTATTACACTATCTGTATCTTATTTATTGTACAAGTCCTTAGTCAGCAAAACTTGTATTAGCAATACAAACATATTTATTTATGAAATGGTAACACACCTCACAGTTCATCTCAGAACACAACAGACAGAGCAATGTCACAGACAGCTGTTTCGACCACTTAGGTCTCGTCAGTGTGACTCAGCTCAGTTCCTGGTGTCAGACCGTACCATCCAACGGGTAGGTTATCACCTACGCGTTGGTATGTGAACAGGAGAGACACTGAGGAACTACTAGCGCCATCTGTGGAGGACTGAGATGAACTGTGAAATGCGTAGAAAAAATCATGCTTGGAATACAAGCTTGCGTAGTTAATCGAAGACGTTTTCTGTGTCTAAAACAGCTTCCTTCCAGCGGGTCATGAATTTATGACTCACACCAAGAATTCGCTGTGACGACACGAGGGCATCCCCCCTGGTGCACGACCAATTAAGTAGGAAATGGTAACACACCTCACAGTTCATCTCAGAACACAACAGACAGACATATTTATTTATATTTTTTCGTAACTCTAACCTATTAAACTAATGACTGACTTCGCACATACTAAATTGTGATAACTAGGACTTGTTACAGTATCAAACTTTGAGCATTTTAGTTTTAAACAATACTCCTTTTAGTACCAATCGTCGTTTAATGGTAAATTTGCTGTTCATTTGGTTTATATACAAATATAATATTTGAATAAATTCTTACCGTCTGTTCCGTTTGTGCCATCTTTTCCGGGCCTGCCGTCTTTCCCTGAAAGTCCATTTAATCCCGGAACACCATCAAGTCCAGATCGTCCTGGAACACCATCTAATCCAGGTTCGCCTGGAACGCCATCGCGACCGTCCAGGCCTGGGGAGCCAGGCCAGCCAGGGTCGCCCGGGGGACCGCGGACACCTCGAATTCCTGGAAAGAAGAATAATTTTTAGGAAAACAAGAAGATTAATATATTTTATTTTGTACTTAATGTTAAAAATTGGTTTTATACGTTCATTTTCAGTAGATAAAGTATTACTTTAACATCGAGGGTAGATAAAATAAAATTTGAGTAGATAAAGTAAAATTTGAGTAGATAAAGTAAAATTTGAGTAGATAAAGTAAAATTTGAGTAGATAAAGTAAAATTTGAGTAGATAAAATAAAATTTAAGTAAAATAAGAATATTTTTACACAAATTAACATTAAGTACAAAATAAAATAATATATTGTACACGACGATAAAGAGTCTTTATCGACACGTGAAAGATAGCCCACTCGTTCCTTCGTCACTCGTGAACTAACATCTTTCACTTTTCGATAAATGATCTCTTTATCGTCTTGTATAATAAATTACTATTATCTACGACTACTATGAAAAGTTTATATTTATGCTTTCAATTGTCAACGTAAAGTTGATTGTTACTGAGGACCAGCCGGCGGAATCTCAGGTAGCCTTTGCTGAAACACAGTTTGTAGTTCCCCTCGGCAAATATAGATGGCATTCTTTCATAAATTATCGGTAAAAAAGAGAATTATTTTATCAAAAGTGCGAAATAATTGTAAAGTAGGCGTTATAAATTTTGTTCATGTTACATTTTTAATTTTGATATTTTCTTAGTGCAAGTATTTCCTTCACTTGATAACACATTTTGACTACAAATGATACTGTAAGTAATTATTTATTATAAATAACAAAACTGCACATTAACATTTCGTTATTAAATTATAGAATTATTCATATGGATACGATTTACGAAAATATATGAATAAAATAAGAATACGAGATTGAGAAACTTACAACTCGGAAGAAAATTCATAATATATCAGCCTTCGCTACGAGTGTGTAAATATCTTAAAATTTTATGTTATTAATTAAAAAATTATCCCGAACGTCATTTGGTAAATATACTTTTTTATTATATTTACTTACTTTACATTTGTGTGTCTTATTGTGTGTTATATTTCGAAAGTGCCATGTAGATTATGATTATTTGTTTACTAATAAAACGTTTTTTAAGGTATTATGTGTGTTACTTATTTTTTTGAGAATTACAATAATTATACAAGTAAAAAAATATGAATAACAAATCCAAGCCAGCTATGCTCACGTCAAATTTAGTTCTCCTCGGCAAATATAGGGACGCTACGAACTGTGTTTCAAGCAAAAGCATCTAGATTCCTATCTTTAGCTTGTTTATCGATGCTGAGGACCAAGCAAAAAAACATTTTTTAGGTGGCTATTGCATAAATAGTTGTTTTTCGTATCCATTGACAACCGTAAAGTGTCACATTTTTTGACATCTGTCAAAATGACTACTTTACGGCCGCATTTACTTCACGGCCGCTTTTACTTCACGGCCGCATTTACTTTACGGCCGCTAAATAACAAATTTATATAATTTTAATTGGTAAATATATTTAGAAGTAATTACCTACAACTTAGCCTAAATTATATAAATACAATTATTTATGATACTAAGAAATTTTTTTTGACATAAAATTATATATTTTTTGATAGCCACCTAAAAATGTTGTGTGCACCTCGGCTTAAAAGTGTTTTTAGCCTCACCTAAATTGCTGGCCTCGGCCTACGCCTCGGCTGCAAACTTCAGATTCGGCCAAAAAAGATCACTTTTACAGCCTTGATACACAAATAACTATTATTGTGCGTCTCCTATGACAACGCGCAATGAAGTACCTATTTTTTGATTACATAAAATAAAATAAAATAACAAAATTTTCGTAGTCGTAGATAAAATTATGTGTGTATTACGAGCGTAAAGTGTCTTTGTTCTTCTTGCACTATTGCAGCGCGAGCCGAAGTAATAAAAAGTCACTTTACGCTTTTGATACACAAATAACTATTTAAGCGGTAGAGTTGTATTGTGAAAATTGAAGTTTTGCCCTAAGCTTAAGCTATACGGAAATGTATTATCGTGTATAATTTGTTTTGACTAGTTGTAGTAATTAAAATAATAAATTACTGACCCTGCTCTTTGGCCAATAAAACGTCTTTCTTGATAAATGGGGTTATGGCCAAACATAACACTCTGATACTAATACTAGGTAGGTAATGTAATGTAAGAAATAAAATATAATACTCAAAACTGAATATGGATAATAAAAAAAGTATTTTATAAAAAACATTGTACAAACCTCTTGCGAATCCCAGCATTCGCGAAAATGAAAATGAAATAAAAATCTTGCCGCATTTGGTTCGTAAATAACTATTAATAGTCCAGTCAGGAGAGGTTTTGACTGAAGACTAATACATAACCAAATGAAATTTGGCATGTGAGTAGTTAAGAACATACAGAAACAAAAAAAAAATTCGCTCCACCTCGGTATGCTCCGCTTCCCACAAAAATTTTCAGTTGAATCTCAAAATTTTCTTGTAACGCATTTTCCTCAAAAACTATCCAAGATTTTGGAAAACTGTTTTGACAGGATGAAAGCTGAGGAAATTTGCTACCAAAATGGTCTTTAAAAATTTTTCATAAGTAGCACCGTGTAGGCTTCAGCCGTTTAATATTCGAATGACTTGAGAATTTTCTGTATAGTAGGCGCTACATTGCGAATGACGTAATAAATTCGCCGCTACAGAATAAATGTGGTATAACTTCGTTAAAGAACATCATTTTGTAAAGATAAAAATTGCATTTTATTCGTCGAGGCTTCCACTTTCAATTGCATTAATAACATTTGAATTTCCGACCCCGTTTATACCGAGAAACTTGCTTTTTAAAGAATCATAACTCAGTATTAGAAGACGTTCAAAGAATTCTCAATATTTTCAATATCTATGAATGAAATTGTAAACTGTAGCGGCGAATGTTTTACGTCATTCGCAATGTAGCGCCTACTATACAGAAAATTCTCAAGTCATTCGAATATTAAACGGCTGAAGCCTACACGGTGCTACTTATGAAAAATTTTTAAAGACCATTTTGGTAGCAAATTTCCTCAGCTTTCATCCTGTCAAAACAGTTTTCCAAAATCTTTGATAGTTTTTGAGGAAAATGCGTTACAAGAAAATTTTAAGATTCAACTGAAAATTTTTGTGGGAAGCGGAGCATACCGAGGTGGAGCGAATTTTTTTTTTGTTTCGGTATGTTCTTAACTACTCACATGCCAAATTTCATTTGGTTATGTATTAGTCTTGGGTTTCAGTTAATTTTTGACTCTCCTGACTGGACTATAAAGTATTTTCATGGAATTTTGTTTTTTGATTTATTTTGTTATTTTCTACTAATAAATACAGTTATTAAAATTTCAAAGCCTCTTATTTTAATATCCCTATTCAGTTTTGAGTAGGTTATTAATTTCTTCGTTATTCTATAGGGTTTTTCAATTGGGACGGGCAGATGTTGGCAGCCTATGGCGGTCATGTTATTTGGCGGCGTCTGTTTAACCTGTTGTTTATTATTCAGTCACTGATGCTAAATCACCATTACAAGTTACACGAATGATCAGCACGTCCAAATGATAAAACTTTATTATCAAAATGAGTGTTTGTTAGTGCAAACGTTACTCGCGTTACTGTGGTTCTTCAAAGTCAACTCTCCAACGTATGTGGGACGACGTTAACCCACACAAGGTTCACCAAGTATCAATGCATCCACAAAATGTTACTGTTTGGTGCGTATTTTGGGCCGACGACGTCATTGGGTCGAAAACGACGTTGTGAGGCCATCACTGTGAACGACGAGCGCTACAAAACGATGATAATCGATTTCTTTTGGCCTAAATTAAACGACATGGACGTGGACGACATGTGGTTCCAGAAGGACGACGCTACGTGCCACACAGCGATGATGAACATTCTGCATGAACGATTTGAGAGTATGGTTATCTCTCGCAGAGGTGACGTGAATTGGCCACCAAGTTCGTGCCATTTGACCCCGCTAGACTTTTTCTGGTGGGGTTTTCTGAAGTCGGAGGTCTATGCCAATAAGTCGCAATCGACCGATGCGCTTAAAGTCAACATAACTCAGGCCATCACTAAAATTCAACCGGATCTATGCGGCAGAGTCATTGAAAATTGGACCACTTGGATCCGTGACATTTGAACGATGTTATATTCTACACGTAATGGCATACACGGGCTTTTTAAATAAAAAAATTGCTAATACCTCACACACAGCTTGTTTGATTCCGTTCCATATACAGAGTGGTTTTGAAGTTAATGTCATAAATTTAAGGATAAGTACTATGACATGTGTAGATTACGAAACAGAAAGTATTTTTTTTAAATTCGAAAAATTGAGAGTAGTTTACCTGCAGCATTTTTTGTAGTACTGCACTGGATTCGTTTTCCTATTAAACACAAACAATAGAAGTAGGTAATCAACATTTTAAATTACATAATAATAGTAAAATAGAGAAACAAAATTTAATTATTTTTAATGAAACAATAATTTCTCCACCCAGTGGCAGTGGCAACAAAATTATTTGACTGGGAAACATGGAAATTAATTTTGCGATTTTTATAAAAATTCTTTGTTTCGTAATCTACACATGCCATACTACTTACTCTTAAATTTATGACATTAACTTGTAGTACCTACAAAAATAATAGGTAGGTATTCAAAATAATGTATTTTTTAATCTGGCTTTATTTGGGACTAATAATTTTTATTCAATTTTGACGTTTAAACTTTAAACAACTGTTTATTCAAGTGTTTTTTTTTTTCGTTGATCGTTTATTAATGAGCATCAGTAATGTAAAAAATCTGACGTGGACACCACATGACTTCCTTGTACGCCTATTAAACTGTTCATACTTTTCTTAATAACTAAAAGTAGAATAATATAAAAAATTCTTTTAACTTATTATACAAATATATTAATATAAGTACTATTACTGCTACTGTCATTTTATTTAAATTGCAGAAGAAGATATAAAGCATATTTTACTATTGTCACTGTCATGTCATAATCATTTAAATTTTACGTAGTAACAAATGTTAATCGATCATGGACTACAAGATACCGAAATACTAAATTATAAATATATATACTTTAATAATTATTCTTAAATGATACCAAATACAAAAATGTTTATAAAATACCGATTGTAGGTAATAATCACAAAATCTTTCATTTAAAATAAAAAAAATTATCTTAAATTAAATATTTATCGAAATATTTTTAAAAAGTACTACTTCCGGTTTGTAGATTGAAACCAAAAATAGGAGGTGCACAACTAGATGCTATAACAGTTCTAAATACAAAATCTACGTCTAACCGTATTTGAGTTATGCGACACACATACGTCCGTACGTACAGACGTCACGACGAAACTAGTCACAATGGATTCAGAAAAGGTCAAAACGGATATTTCCATCAAAATCTGAAAACCGAAATTTTTCGCGATTACAATACTTCCTTATTACTCCGTACAAGGAAGTAAAAAAAGCATACATTAATAACCCCTATTAATGCATGATTTTTATTAATCAACGATTTTTTTTGAATGCGTTCTGTACACGCAATATAGTTATATTAGTTACCCGTAAGTTGTAAAAAATGGTAAATAGAATAAAATGAAATGATTTTGACAGTTCTAGCTAATAATATTCACGTAATATTGATGCTCAGCATTATCAATTGTGACTAACCTAACATATTTGTCAGTTTTTCTCCAAATAGTGCGTTCTGTTAGTCTAAAAATTTTCAAGGATAGTTCATATTTGGATACCAGCCATGTAATTTTGCACAGACTATCTACACAATGACCTTTGTCAAAAACCGTCGAAACACAACTCATATCCCCCCCAGGGGGGAAAGTAGGGAGAGGGAAACAGTCACCAGAAAACGGTTTTTTGCTTTATATTGAAAACTATACATTATATTAAAAAATATTTTTGACAAAAAATGTTCCTCGTAAAATTATCTACGAGTACAACAAAATATTGTTACAGTTTTTTTAATAGGACGAGCCGGTAGACCAATAATAATATTTTTATATTGAAAAAATATTAGTACGGGAGCATAGGGCATTCCGTGGAAGGTTTCATGCCAAAATTGCGGAAATGATCTTGTTCGGTCATAAACTACCTACAGATTAATAATTTCCATGGTTAACAGTTAAAGATTTAAAAATTATTTTTATGTCTTTATCGTTTACTACGAAAATATCCTCAATCGAAAGATATTTAAACTTGCTCGTATATTTATGAGATCTTTATACAACTTTAGCGAAAAAATTTATTTGTGAAAATATTTTATCGTATCATTGTAGAACATCGCGCCAATATTTAAATAAATGTAATTTTGGTGATGAATAGTCGGAATTTTGAACCAAGGGAATCAATTAAAACCCAAATTTTCAATTCCTCAACGTTTCGAATAAAATTTATTCATTATCAAGAGCTCTTGATCTATAAAAGAAAGCATCGTCTTAAACACAAATTGTATAATATACATTGTATATTACATTCCGACTATTCATCACCAAAATTTAAATAAATATTCATATCTCGTGTTAAGCTGACTGAACTGTATTGTAGAGTGAAATGAACATTACCTTTAATACATAAAAATATAATAAAATTCATTTTTTCAGTTTATAGTTACGTGTATAAAAAACTTGCATAAGTTAGTTCAATAAAAAAAACACTCACCTGAAATATAATTTTTTTAATAACTCTTAACCTACTAGACAGATTTACTCCAAACTAGAGCGTTACAACCTATGCATCATGTTTAATATGAGTACAAATCGTACTTAAATATGCGTCAGTTTTAAAAAAAATCGTTTATCTCATTGTGGAACTTGTCTCATTGTGGAACACTCTTTCTAATTAGATTTTTTTGAAACTTGGTTGTTTTAAAAATTAATTAGGTAGTAACTGCCTGGAGGTTTATTACATTTTTTATTTGCTTATCTCTTGATAATTAGATCAAATCAATAATCTTCTTTATCTTGCACAATTGTCAAGCTGGCGCAGATATAAGGAGAGGTAATTTCCCCCGTGAGAATCCTGAGTTGGATATAAAATTTAGGAATATTATTCCAATTGATTATACTATTTTTATTTTATTTACTTGTTTACATTAAAAAAGATTGTTGTTTATATTTAAAAAATGTATCATAAATCAATTGATAAACTCAGGAAATTCAACATTGCATATACAAAAACTGGGGCTACGGCTACCTATATAATTTAACTATTAATTATTATTCTATGTCGAAATTTTTGTTAAGTGCATGGTTCGTTTACATAACGGCGTTATTGGCGTGTATTGAATAAATAAACACCTACAGAATCGCTCTATGTTACTGACGCGATGCGGTGTTGTCCGTGTTGTTGGCGTTGCAATAAAAATTAAAAGGATTGCACACTCAAATTATGAATAACGATGTGTGAAATGTTTCACATACAAATAAAAAAGAATAACATTATAAAATATGTAGTAATAATGAAACTTTTTTCGCACTTTTAATCACGAATATTAAATGCCAAAATGAATAATGAATACTATACCTATACAGTTTTATCTTTTTTATCTACAAAACTGGCTTAAATTAACCTCCCTTCCGCTGGCGGTACCAACTCACAAAAAAAATTTAAAAAAATATGGAAAATAATAGGATATTTATAAGCTAATTATAATTAAATGCCTCATTCCCCAATTTTAGGCTCTTTAATTTTTTTTGCAATAAAAAGTTCCGCTAGCGGAAGGAATGCCAGCGGAACTTACGGTAGTAACAACAAAAACTTATTGGAACTTAGTTGATAATTAAAGGCTATTTATAGAATGGTATATATATATATATATATATATATATAAACTTAATATAGGACAATGTCTTAAATAAATATTTAAGATACTTGTTGAGCGGAAGTAGCCGAGATTACATGGAGTACCGACAACGAAAAATTGTCAGTGGCACTGAAACAATGGTTTTGGTACAACCATGTTTTTAGGTTAGCCTGCGGCGCACTTTAAAAAATAACTCGAGGACTGCGCGCTCCGCACTCCAACTTGCGCTGCGCGCGCCTTTGGGAGTGAGCCGTTAGTCGGGGACAAGGTCCAACTGGGATAGTGAGACGTCAATTGTGGAGCCTATAAATAGCCTTTAATTATCAACTAAGTTCCAGTAAGTTTATGTTGTTACTACCGTAAGTTCAGCTGGCATTCCTTCCGCTAGCGGAGCTTTTTATTGCAAAAAAATTGAAGGGCCTAAAATTGGGGGATGAGGCATTTAATTAGCCTATAATTAGCCTATAATTTTCCATAGGTTTTAAATTTTTTTTTGTGAGTTGGTACCGCTAACGGAATGGAGGTCTTAAATTATTCTGATGCAATACCAGCGTTTAAATACTGTAAAATATGTACAAACTACATACAAACAAAATACCTAGTGATATTATAGACACAAAATGAGACCAACTTTAACTATTCAAAATTTAGTTATACTAATAAAATTATTAACTTAAATTTTAAAGATATATATATATATATATATATATATATATATATATATATATATATATATATATATATATATATATATATATATATATATATATATATATATATATAAACTTAATATAGGACAATGTCTTAAATAAATATTTAAGATACTTGTTGAGCGGAAGTAGCCGAGATTACATGGAGTACCGACAACGAAAAATTGTCAGTGGCACTGAAACAATGGTTTTGGTACAACCATGTTTTTAGGTTAGCCTGCGGCGCACTTTAAAAAATAACTCGAGGACTGCGCGCTCCGCACTCCAACTTGCGCTGCGCGCGCCTTTGGGAGTGAGACGTTAGTCGGGGACAAGGCCCAACTGGGATAGTGAGACGTCAATTGTGGAGCCTATAAATAGCCTTTAATTATCAACTAAGTTCCAGTAAGTTTATGTTGTTACTACCGTAAGTTCAGCTGGCATTCCTTCCGCTAGCGGAGCTTTTTATTGCAAAAAAATTGAAGGGCCTAAAATTGGGGGATGAGGCATTTAATTAGCCTATAATTAGCCTATAATTTTCCATAGGTTTTAATTTTTTTTTGTGAGTTGGTACCGCTAGCGGAATGGAGGTCTTAAATTATTCTGATGCAATACCAGCGTTTAAATACTGTAAAATATGTACAAACTACATACAAACAAAATACCTAGTGATATTATAGACACAAAATGAGACCAACTTTAACTATTCAAAATTTAGTTATACTAATAAAATTATTAACTTAAATTTTAAAGATAAATCAAAACATATAATTAACCATTTCAAAAACTGGTATTTAATTAGACTACTAGCGATATGATTAAAAATATAATCTGTCACTATTTGCCAGATCACTAAGTTTTGCAATAAATATCAAATACAACATACCAGCATACCAGTACCAATTATGAAAATAAAATTTTATAGTTACAGTCACGGGTTTTAGACCGCAATGACAACGATCCATTCATGTACGTAACCCAACCATTTTTCATGTAATCGATTATATTTACATTATTCTGTCGGTATTAAGTTTGATGTAAAACACGCGGTGCGTGCACAACGAAGTAATGATATTCGATTTTAACTAACTGTTGCATATCAGTGCTTATTGAAAAGGAAACTATATAACTAATAACCAGCGTTATTAAAAAGCGATAAAATTCAGTGCAAAACGGAGCAGTTATACACGATACTAGCGGCGTTAATACCCTTTTTACCTCTCGCCACTCAGTAACTACTAAGAGAGGTATGATTGTAATCATGCTAAAATTTCGATAGTGAGTTTTCAATGGATAAGAACGTTTTGAGGTACCTAGAATACGATTTTGATAGTTTCGCGATGATGTCTCTGAGTGTAAAATATTCTGACACCCTAGATTAGATCCGAGTAGATTTTGGTGTTGATCTTGAAACCGGAAGTAGTATTTTTTTGAAGATCTGATGAGTTTTTCTGAAATATCCTCGTTTATGTATTAATAGCAGGGTTGTTATGTTTAAAACAATTTGTTTTAAACAAACTGTTTTAAACATGTTTTAAACACGGCCTATTGTTTTAATGCATGTTTTAAACTGTGTTTTAAATCAGGTGTTTAAAAATGATATCGAAATCCATTCACGACGCATAACACAAACAAAACAAATTCAACTACCGACCATCGGTGACTCCTAGCTACGCAGCTAGAGCGATGTAAATCCCCGTCCTCGCACAAAAAGTAGCATTGGCGACATATTTCGATGGAAATAATATTTATTTAAAACAGATATCCTGTTTAAAACATGTTTTAAACATGCTTTTTTGTTGTTTAAAACATGTATTTTTGTGCAGAGTTAAAAACATGTTTTAAACCAAAAAAACAGTTTTAAACAGTAAAAAACAAATGTTTTGTTTAAAATTGAAAAAAACATGTTTTTTTTCAACCCTGATTAATAGAAATTTTTTTAATAACATTGTAGGTACACTAAATTTTACTATCTACAATTTTTATTCAAAACGTTGTTTCTATCTAGCACCATTTTTCGCAATTACAAGAAGTTAAAAATTCTATAATTTATATAAATTTATATAATGTCTTATTAATTTTTAACAGCACATGTATAATCTGCTCTGCTAACAAGTCAACGCACATGTGTGTTATCAATTATTATTATTATTGACGTAAGTAAATGAAATTTAGTATTAAAAAATCTGTTGTGGCCAACACATGACCTCTCGCTTAATTCTGCTTCTGCTCATTCTACCAACTAATCTAATAAATAATTACTTACGTATCAAATTTAATAGTTTCATGTTCATGTAATATTTAAACGATAATGTAAAATGTAAATCAAGATATCAAAAAATGTCAATGTCATAATAATCCAAATTTTGTGTAGAAACAAATTTCATGATGATCATAGACTACAATATACTGGAATTTCAAATTGTATTAAAAATTATCTGTATCTAGAGAAAATTATATTTTCTTTTATATTTAATTGCAAAATTTGTCATAAATAAATTATGTATAAAGTTATATCAAGCTTCAAGTAAATACTATGGATTTCTGGTTGGCAGATTTCTACCTGTATCTTATCCGTTTTTAAAATTCTTATTAAAATATTAAATTTGGTTTCTAAAGGTTTGATACTTTTTGAGTTATCGTGGACGAAAAAATCGCACACACACATACATACAGACATCATCGTGAAAATAGTAAATTCTTATTCTAGAAACCCTGAAACGTGCTTATCTACCAAAAACTCATACAGTCCGGGTGCCAAATGTAGATTTCTCACCTAACCTTGTTTTGAGTTATGATAAAACTTTTGTAGGTTTTTTTTTGCTTATATAGTAATTTAAGAAGTACTTGTTCTTATTTTTTAGGTATATTAATAATTAATACTTAATACTAGACACAATAAAAAGTACTTGTATTTCAAGTAGGTACTTTTCTAAATTTGGAAGTACTTGGTACTGGTACTTGTACTTGAAGTACTTTGTGGTACTTTGCCCAGCTCTGATTCGGGTATTCGGAATTTAAAGCTGCAATTTTCAAAACTCCTTGAATTAATTCCAGGTAGACACACACACAATAATGAAATATTAAATATTTTAAGCTTCCACTAATTTTTAAAACAAACTATATGTTAGGGTGCAGTTATGTAAAAGGTAAATAAAGCATAATAAAAACGAAACGTTGCAACTCGTATATTTATAATGTAATAGTGAGCATTTCTCAATGTTTATTCATAAAATCTTATATTGCATTACCCATACTACTATAGTCAATATAAAAGTGTGTTTACATAGATTAAAATATATAATTAAAATATAGAGACCATTGCAAAAAATCCTTCATTAATTTAATTATAATGTCTCTTCCCTCGTTATTTATATATTATAGCTTAATAGAAATATTTACACAGTTACACAGATCAAAAAGTTTGCTACCTATGAACATGGACATACATAATCATACAAGATTTGCTAACTTATACGAAAACCTCGGTTTAGACTTAAAAAATTGAGAATAATTCATTATTCAAGATATTTTACAGATATGAATAATACAGTATTTTCATATTTTTGGGTACACTTAAATAGTATTTCCCAAGAAAGCACGAATTACTCTTACTATTAAAAGAAATTATTTTAATGAGCCATAACTTAACTAAACGGTTAAAAATATCAACCTCGGGTTTACAGAATTCGATTTTACAATCAATTTTCTATAAGATACATTAATTTAATTTTTTGAAAGGATCTTGTTTACGTCAAAATTTATCGTTTTACGCGAAGAAGATTTTTTTGTTTACTGTGTTTAATCAACTCTAACTTCTGAACGAATTGAGATTTCGACATTCGGTTTTCAGCATTGGATTCCTTAGACATTTTTCTATAAAAGCATTATTTTTAAAACCTTTAAGGGCATTAGTTAAGCCGAAATTTAACGTTTTACGTGAAGAGAAAATAGTGACATTCAACTTTAATTTCTGAAAGAATTAAGATTTCGATTTTTGGTTTACATCATTAGATTTCTCAGATAATTACATTATTTCAATAACTTTAAGCAGAAATAAATCCCGGAAATCGATTGCCGCATTCCAGAAGTTGTTATTTTTGGCTGTCAAAAAATAAATAAAAACAATAGTTATTTACTTCACAAGTGAGCAAAGTAAGGAATTACCCACGAGGGAAATCTTAACTCACGAGGCCGAAGGCTGAGTGAGATAATTTTCTCGAGTGGGTCATTCCTTTTTGCCCACGTGTGAAGTATAACGTTTTATGCAACACCTCTTAATAACTGCTTAAATATTTTAAAAATATTATTATTATTTCAATCTAAAACATCGTTTCTATGGTGACTTCCAACAAGTAAAGTAACAATTTACCCACAAGTGGGTATAATTTTGATCAAAGCCACTTGTGGGTAATTTTTTACTTTGCTTGTTTAAAATCACCATAGTTATGATCCTTTTATTAAAAGGTGTTAGATAAAATAAATTATTGAAAACTGTACAATTTAGGTACATAAAAATCAACAAGACCGTTTATAATAAACAATTTTGTGCTCTAAAATTTCATATTAATTTGACAGTTTTTCATAATATTTACCGTGTACCTACGAGATAAACGAAAACTACTAAAAATATGAAAATGAAACTTGCAATACGTAACCTTTGCAGGGTGGCTACAACTTCAAATTGGTAAAGGAGGGTCTAAAAACACTTATTCCAAATGGCAAGCTTTAATAAAAAAAATTGTCGGACTATCACCGGTAATAATAATAGCACTAGTTATATAATACCCTCGAATACGTAATGCTGAAATGCACACATTATATTTATCACATCTTTTTAATCAACATCATATATAACAGCATAAACATTATCAAATAACAATACGAAGGAGCAGATAAAAAAATCCTAAGCCGCCATTTGAATGGACGCCATTGCTGTAATAGGGGAAATCTGTGATGGCCTCCCATCCAAAATTAAACCTTATATATGTACCCCAACTTGAATGCTTCTATTATTAATAGCGCAATTTTTACAAATATTTCTCCTATCTGCAATACTATCTTCACTATTTATGACATTTAAAAATAGAAACTAGCAACTACCGAGTTAAGAAATAAACTCTGTGGTTTTCACCCTTCATCGATCATATTTTATTTTATAAGCGCTTACATTTATTTCATAGGTTTTTTATTTTATATCACAGTAAATATAAAGCATTAAAAAGACTGGACAACTTTTTCAAGAGACTGTAAAATGAACTGTAAACTCACATTAAAAAGTGTGAAAAGGATTTTATTATAAACTGTACTTGACTGCATCTGTTAATTATTTAACGTTTGTTAGTTTTACAACCCTCCAGTAACCCATTAAAAATACATCAGATGTTCTTTGTTTCTTTTACCCTTTGTGAATAATTAACCACCCTCACTACAATTTATTTACTCTTTAATAGTCCCAGGCTTAACAACCCTCAATACCTAAACGTTGCTCGTTTAAGAAGTGTCAGAATACAACTCCTGAACAATATCAAATAACAACATTGATTTTTTTTACAACAAAAAATATAATTCCTTGCATCGATTCAAAATAAAACCGCAGAGAAAATAACAAAGTAAAGAAATAGCGTTTCTTTGTAGTACCGTCTTCATTATATTTGTGACATTTTTCTGATTGATTACCTAATTTATGTTGGATGAAATTGTACCAAAATGTCTGAACCATAAATTTTGTTATATTAAATTATCAAGAATTTATAACAGAGTTTTGTGATAAAATGAATATGCGTTGTCATTTTACTGTTATGTTTATTGCGCTATTTATTTTGTTTATTTCTGTGAATGACATGAATTGAAATTAAATTTGTTTGGAAAAATGGTTATTTATAATACGTTATTATTCAACGAGCGCTAATGTTGCTTTTATTCGTCATAAGGATGAAATTTGACAGATAATTTATAAGAAAAAAAAAACAGTTATTATTAATTATAATTATGTATGATAAGTTTAATCAAATATTTTAGACAGGGTAGGTAGGTATATCGTAATATCCAGTGCACGTTCAGGATAATACATTTTAATATGCTGGTTACGGATCAAAAAATAATGTTTAAAAAATTCCAAAATTCTAGACTGCAAAATGGGGTGCGTGAAGATAGCACCAAATGTTGAGGTACAAATTTTGAAATTAATGTAGAAATTTTGTAGTCAAGTTTTACTTCTTGTAACGTTTTAAAAATTATTATATTTTGACTCTTATCATGAGATATTTTGGTGCAAAAATCACGCTAGCACCAAAAGTTTCAATTTTTCATAAAATTTTTATGTACATATTTTGTACTTTTTTGTTGGAATTTCATTAAAAAAATTGAACAAATATTTTGTACTAAATTTTTATTTTTTGTACGATTTTACAATTATAGGTATATTATAAAAAAGTAAAAAAGATTTTTTTCATTTTTAAGCATGAAGTTAGGCACTAACCTATTGTAAATACATTATTTTAAAGTTCAAAGTAGGTATATACATATAGGTATTTCATACCCAATTTGTACTTTTTAGAAACGGTAAAAACAATTTTGTATTTATGTTTATTAAAAAAGTTATGAAAATATATATTTTCTTTTAAAGTGTGAGACTAGTACCAACCAACTTAAAACAACCTAAAATATCGTTTAATATGTCTATAAATTATCGTTAAGGTATCGATAAACTATTATTGTTTAACAATCGTGTAACTAGCGATAACTATCAAAATAGTAATATCATCGCAACTATCGATATATCGATAGTTACCTTCGAGTCATTCTGTGTCTGTCATTTAATAATATGTAAGTAAATAAGCGACTGAATAACATTCAAAAATCAAATTGTTTAGTAGAACTTATACATTAAAAATGAAAAATTGATTAAAAACTGAGCTGTAGCAGAAAAGAACATCCTTATGTGATTCGAACGCTCTCGCTACCTGCGTTTCTCCTTAAGGAGAATATAGGGTTTGGTTCACATCTTTAATAATTGAAACAATTTCTACCTGCAGGTCCAGGAATTCCAGGCAATCCAGTGTCTCCCCGGTCTCCTTTGGGTCCTGCGACTCCCGGTAATCCTGGAGGTCCTTGTGGAGTTGACGGACAATATTCCTTAGTTTTTGAGCAGAAGCCTTGAATCGCTTTCAACTGTAACACACAAAGGAACAAAAAATAAGTCAAAAGTAAATAACATTTATTATTAATCCAATTTGGTTTTATAGATTACATATTTATAGGTAAAGCCGCCAATATCAAAGCTGAATTGAAGCTATACGTCTAATATGATTGATAGGTTATCGATTGCGGAAGGAATAATATTGTCTGTATGAACAGAACATGCCACGACTGAGTAAATTTACTTTCGGTGTAGATTTAAGCTGTTAGATATTCATAGCAAATAGTTGGTCTTAATGAATCTTAGAACGTATTAAATAAGCACAGGAACGTATTCTGCACCTAAGACTGTATAATTAATATCGCAGTCATATTTCAGAACGTATATATTAACGTTTAAGGTGAAACTAATTTGATCGTAGCTAATTTAAAACAATTTCGCAATAAGTTATAAAATGTTATAAAATGGAATATTTCAATTCAATAAAAACTTGCAATAGGTAAGGTATATGAGTAATTTAACAGCAACAAATTCAGATTCAATTATGTCAATGATTTGAAGTTATTTTGAAAATACAATGGAATTGAATTGGCCAATCTGATTTAATAAAATCGTGATCGGAAACCTCACTTATTTTTACCTCCCGCCTCATATTCTATAAGGGTGGTATTGTGATGAGTCAAAATTTTGGAGTGGGTGTGGGGGGTGGTGTGCGTGCGCGTTCGTTAGTTTGTTCGTTAAGCCGTGTTACAATTTTTTCGGAAACGATAACTCAAAAAATATCAAACATTAAAATTTCTAATTTTATATTTCAGGTTTTAATCTTAATAACCCAATATAATACAAACCGGATGTAGTACTTTTAAAAATTATTTCGATAAATAATTAATTTAAGACAATTTTTACTTCATTGTACGGAGTAATAAGGAAGTATTGTAATCGCGAAAAATTTCGGTTTTCAGATTTTGATGGAAATATCCGTTTTGACCTTTTCTGAAATCATTATGACTAGTTTCGTCGTGACGTCTCTACGGACGTACGTACGGACGTATACGTTCAAATACGGTTAGACGTAGAAAGTTGAAATTTTGTATTTAGGACTGTTATAGCATCTAGTTGTGCACCTCCTATTTTTGGTTTCTATCTACAAACCGGAAGTAGTACTTTTTTCAAATATTTCGAGAAATATTTAATTTAAGACACATTTTTTTATTTTAAATGAAAGATTATGTGATTATTACCTACAATCGGTATTTTATAAATATTTTTGTATCTGCTATCATTTAAGAATAATTAAAGTATATATTTATAATTTAGTATTTCAGTATCTTGTAGTCCATGATCGATTAACATTTGTTACTACGTAAAATTTAAATGATTATTACATGACAGTGACAGTGGCAGTGACAATATTAAAATATCGTTTATATCTTCTTCTGCAGTTTAAATAAAATTACTAAAATATAAGTATTTGTGAGTATATAGTAGCAGTAGTAGTAGTACTTTATATATTAATATATTTGTATAATATAATTCTACATTTTAGTTATTAAGAAAAATATTAACAGTTTAATAGGCGTACAAGGAAGTCATGTGGTGTCCACGTCAGATTTTTTA
This sequence comes from Agonum fuliginosum, assembly GCA_947534325.1. NCBI lineage: Eukaryota > Metazoa > Arthropoda > Insecta > Coleoptera > Carabidae > Agonum > Agonum fuliginosum. The sequence goes on along the minus strand of OX384045.1, from coordinate 16,962,128 downwards.
TTTTAAATGAAAGATTATGCGATTATTATATCTACAATCGGTACTTTATAAATTTTTCTGTATCTGCTATCATTTAAGAATAATAATTAAAGTATATAGGTACTTATAATTTAGTATTTCGATATCTGTAGTCCATGATCGTTTAACATTTGTTACAAACGTATAATTTGAATGGTTATGATTTATGACATGACAGTGACAATAGTAAAATATCGTTTATATCTTCTTCTGCAGTTTAAATAAAATGAAAAAATATATTTGTGAGTATGTAGTAGTAGTAGTAGTAGTACCTATATATTAATATATTTGATTAGATTTTTTTAGATATTGGTTACTTCATCTGGACAATTTTGTAACAGCCGATCTCAAATAAAATGCAAGATAAGTATTTCTAATACATTTTAACTAACGCTTAATTAAAGCCAGCTCCAATTACCAAGCGATTATCCCAAACGCTTCCTTAATAACTAAAACGTGAAAATAGTTCTCCCCTTTATAGCCATCGTCCAATATTACGTTACACTAATCGATATCCTACTAAAACTTAACTAAAAGCCTCGGATAGTATCTATTAAACTTAGCTTGCGGTTATGCTAGAATCACCGGACTTTAAGCGCAGGAATTTCACCGGAAAATCGTGTCAAAATTACTGGAAAACTGAACCGGGTTTTTTCCAATGGCAAATTATTAATTAGCGACTCATTGTACGGGTGACCGCTCTGATAGAGGAGGTGGTGGGGAGGTAACCTGGTTAAAGAGTTAGCCGAAATCATGGCCAGAGGTTACATTTAGAAATATAAATTACATTTGTGACGATAATATTTATTTACATGATTATTCCGCCAGTGAAAAACTTTATTACTGCAAATTTCTTTGAAATTATTATATAAAATAAAGAAGTTTTTCTTCGACTGGTGGAATGTAATGGAATGAATAGTCCGAAATGCAGTCATAATATTTTTATTACTAATACACCGACGTTTCGGCACACCCTAGTGCCTTCTTCAGGGTTAATTAGATCAAGGTAGAATCTACATAAATTTTTTTTAATGTAGATAAGTCAAAAATGCAAGTAAAACACGTTGTCTTTGGAAAAACATTTTTCGACTTATCTACATTAAAAATTTTGTTATGTAGATTTTAAATACTTTTATAGTATGTATTCATTTTACTATCTACCTTGATTTAATTAACCCTGAAGAAGGCACTAGGGTGTGTCGAAACGTCGGTTAGTAATAAAAATATTATATTGACTGCATTCCTGACTATTCATTCCATTATATAAAATAATTAGAAGAAACCGAATTTAAGGTTTTTGCAATTTTATTTATCATTCAATAACAAATTTGTCAGAACTTTTTTTATTCAAAGTATAAAATATTTACATAATCTACCCAACAGATGTTAATCCGGAAGTTTATATAAAGATTCATAAGTATTTTATCCTACAGAAATTACAGTTTGCTAGTATAAGAATAGAAATAAATCAACCTAGCGGATCTAGTAATCTGCTCCTCAAATATGTATAGCATTTTGTCTAAGCTCCTGCTGTTGTTATTCCTGCCATCCTGCTGGGCTCACATGTGCGTGGATGTCAGTCTTCTAGCGCAGGATATACAGGAATTGAAATATATACTCAGTTTCCTCACATTCAGCAGGGCGTGATTTAACAGAAATAATCAGAAAAACGCTATCAATTATTTTTATTATATGCTTTTTACCTCTCGCCTCATATTCTATAAGAGAGGTATTGTAATGGGTCAAAATTTTCGAGTATGAGTTTTTGGTGGATAAGCACGTTTCAGGGTCTCTAGAATACGAATTTACTATTTTCACGATGATGTCTGTGTGTGTGTGTGTGCGTGTGTGTGTGTGTGCGTTTGTATGAACCGACGATTTTTCGTCCACGATAACTTAAAAAGTATCAAACCGTTTATAACCAAATTTCATATTTAAGGTTTTAATAAGTATCTTAACACCGGATAAGATTTTGGTAGAAATCCGCAAACCGCAAGTAGTACTTTTAGAAGTTTGGAAAAGTTTTCCTTAAATATATTGGTACATTATTTATTTATGACAATTTTTGCAATTAAAAATAAAAGAAATTGTAATTATCTATATGTACAGTTAATTATAAATACAAATTGCTGAATCTGGAAGTATTTAACAATAAAATAAAGTACAATTAATATTCTATTTTTTTGAAATTCTAGTATCTTGTTGTCCATGATATAAAATTTGTTTCTACATAAAATTTGAATTATTATGACAGTGACAGTACAGTTGACATCTTTTGCTTGCATATTGGTTTACATTATCGTTTACATATTACATGAACATGAAACTATTAAAATGTATGTAAAACTATTTATTAGATTAGTAGAATAAGCAGAATAAGGCGAGAGGTCGTGTGGTGGCCACAGCAGATTTTTTGAGTAAACAATTATAATTTATTTAAAAAAATTACTGCTGCTAGTATAAACAACTGATTAAGAGGACTTTGCCAAGTCTATCTCAAACTTTTACTTATTTTAAGTTTTTACCTCTCGCCTCATATTCTATAAGAGAGGTATTGTAATGGGTCAAAATTTTCGAGTATGAGTTTTTGGTGGATAAGCACGTTTCAGGGTCTCTAGAATACGAATTTACTATTTTCACGATGATGTCTGTGTGTGTGTGTGTGCGTTTGTATGAACCGACGATTTTTCGTCCACGATAACTTAAAAAGTATCAAACCGTTTATAACCAAATTTCATATTTAAGGTTTTAATAAGTATCTTAACACCGGATAAGATTTTAGTAGAAATCCGCAAATCGGAAGTAGTACTTTTAGAAGTTTGGAAAAGTTTTACGTAAATATATTGGTACATTATTTATTTATGACAATTTTTGCAATTAAAAATAAAAGAAATTGTGATTATCTATGCGTACAGTTAATTATAAATACAAATTGCTGAATCTGGAAGTATTTAACAATAAAATAAAGTACAATTAATATTCTATTTTTTTGAAATTCCAGTATCTTGTTGTCCATGATATAAAATTTGTTTCTACATAAAATTTGAATTATTATGACAGTGACAGTACAGTTGACATCTTTTGCTTGCATATTGGTTTACATTATCGTTTACATATTACATGAACATGAAACTATTAAAATGTAAGTAAAACTATTTATTAGATTAGTAGAATAAGCAGAATTAGGCGAGAGGTCGTGTGGTGGCCACAGCAGATTTTTTACTTTTATTCTTTATCAAAAATTTCATCAAAATCAGAACTGTATTTATTACTGATTTATAGTTTATATTATATTTATTGTTATGTAAAAAAATCTGACGTGGACACCACATGACTTCCTTGTACGCCTTGTGTGTTCATACTTTTCTTAATAACTAAAATGTAGAATAATATTAAAAATTCTTTTAACTTATTATACTAGTATACTCACAAATATATTTTAGTCATTTTATTTAAACTGCAGAAGAAGATATAAAGCATATTTTACTATTGTCACTGTCATGTCATAATCATATAAATTTTACGTAGTAACAAATGTTAATCGATCATGGACTACAAGATAAAGAAATACTAAATTATACATATATACTTTAATTATTCCTAAATAATACCAGATACAAAAATATTTATAAAATACCGATTTTAAGTAATAATCATATAATCTTTCATTTAAAATAAAAAAATTTGTGTTAAATTAAATATTTATCGAAATATTTTTTAAAAGTACTACTTCCGGTTTATAGATTGAAACCAAAAATAGGAGGTGCACAACTAGATGCTATAACAGTCCTAAATACAAAATTTCAACTCTCTACGTCTAACCGTATTTGAGTTATGCGACACACATACGTCCGTACGTACGTACGTACGTACGTACGTACGTACGTACGTACGTACGTACAGACGTCACGTCGAAAATAGTCATAATGGATTCAGAAAAGGTCAAAACGGATATTTCCGTCAAAATCTGAGAACCGAAATTTTTCGCGATTACAATACTTCCTTACTTCGTACAAGGAAGTAAAAACGAAAAATAGAGTTTTAGAGGACGAATCTATTTACGGACGAGTCGTAAGGCGAGTCTATAAATTAAGTGAGTTTTCTATAATTCAGTTTGTGTAAGTACGTGTCACATACAAATTTTTTTAGTATATGTTCTCCTAATTTGTTTAATAACTATACGAAATTATTCTTAAATATAACTTTAAAATATAATTTTGAAAAACGTAGGCGATGAAACAATGAAAATCAGTGAAAATAATCCTAATCAAGTATCTATTTTGGGGAGCTTATATTAACAAAACATAATTTCAACTAAAAAAATTAACATTTCCATGTTTGATTTAATACAATTATTTAATAGTTTAAAATATTTTTGGGAATTTTGAAATTTAACTAAATTTTTTACAAGCGTTGTACAATTTGTAAACTACTTGCAGTTTCATTTTAATATTTGGAAATAATTAAAACAAATTCATTATTTGTCTTTAACTCCCATGTAAAATTATTTAATAATTATTATTGTAATAATTTCTTAGTTTTTTTTAAAAAAGTAGCGTCAAAGGAATTCTGTTGTGTAGGTCTACCACTAAATATTTAGTTTCTTCTATATTTAAATCATAAGAAACGCAATATAGCTCGCAATATAGTTCTGTACAGCTTAAGTGACGTTAGCAATTTAAATCCTGGAGTTTTCCCTAGGAAAAAACAGATCCTGTATGTTGGCTCGCCCGGATTCACCGTCCAGTGTCTACCCGGAGTATGAGAAGTAGACAAAACATAGAAATTCTAGGAGAATATATGCACCTTAAAAATCATGGCATTCTTCAACGCCGTGGTAAATATTCAGCGTTTCAAATACCATTAAACATAATGTAATATATGTACCATGTGATGTTTTCCTTCCCCGGCCTATAAATAATAAATACACACATAAATAAGATAATGAAATTTGTAGATAATTTGGTATAATGGTTTTGCTATATTTGATTATATAATCACAAATTTATTCTAATGTAAATGCCAACAATGATATTCATGTAAATTTAAGCTAAGCTTCACTGCTGATTTGAATTCATTACTAAATATCAAATATTATTATTCATCGCACATAATACCTGCAATAATTGTTTGATCCGTAATGTCAAAGTGCATAATATGTGGTCATTTATAATCACTGTACAAAGTGCTTTAATAGATTCACAACAAACTATCAACTTCAACTTGGTGAAGTGGTTCGTGTTGAACTCATTTTGTTGTTGTGTAAAGAACTGCAGATTATGTTTATACACAGGCTTTTAGAATCGGTAAGGAGGTATGTCCATAAATATAAAAAGTGTAAGAACATTATGTACATAATAGTTGTATGTGTAGCGTAAAGTGATTATTTGTTACTGCAATAGTACACTTTACGCTCTTGTATTTGTTATTAAAGTTAAGTTCACTCTGAGTTAAATCAATTTATGTTTTATTTGTAACCATAACAATACCAATAATATCGAAATAAATAAACAACCAATTTTATTTGATTCTGTCATTTTATTTTATATTATGCGAGCAATAATAGTAGGTATATTATACACCAAAGTTGAGAAGATTGTCATTAGGTAGTGAGGTATCATCAAGATTGTAGCCCGAGGTGCAACGGATGGGATACAAACAGAGACCCGAACCGTAACGAAACCGAAACTGAAAACCGCACCGAAATTTAACATTTCATGAATCCGTAACCAAAATTTATTTTTTATAAATATGGAAACTGAAAACTGAAAGGAAAAATTAGCTCAAAACCTGTTTCAATTGGAGATCAACTTAAATAAAACTATTATAGTTTCATACTTTTTTTGACTCCTACAACATGATAACTGATCAATGTAAATATTTATGTAGGTACCTACTGATACTGTAAACTGTACCTATACATTCAATATGTATTTATGTTGAAATAAAAATTAAGATTATTAAAGGTGAATTTATGCATACAAAATTAAGATTAAGATTAAACTTAACATTAGAACTAAGAAGTTAAATATACCTACAAAAGTGTACGGAGTTATTTACGCATTCAACTAACATTAAAACTAGAACTACTAGAAAGATGACCAACTTCCAACATTCTTAAGTTAAAATGTTAGTTCGTTTCATTACTGCGCAAGCGATACAAACGTTAGTTCTAAAATTGTCACTTTTCATTTTCACACGTCTGTTTGATTTTTGATTAGTTTAAGTGGATTAAGTTTGTTTAGTTTGTTTAGTTTGCTTGTTTGTTAGTGATTGTTTTTTTTATTCAAAGTTTAACTCTTGTTACATTGTTCGTTTTTACATTTATTTTGTTACATTTTGTTGTTATGTAGTTGTTATTTAGTTTATATTTTATTTAGTAGGAGTATGCTTTTGAGGTAGATTATTGTGTTGTTAAGAGTATCTGTTTTGTTTTCTAGAGCTGATTTCAATGTATCTGGTATTTTGTGTTTTATTCTTTGTTGTGTGTAGTTTGGGCATTCTATAATAATGTCTTGTACGGTTAGATTTGTATTACAGTTTTCACATTCTGGGGGATTTGTTTTTTCAAATATGTGTTTATGTGTTAAAGCAGTATGGCCTATGCGTAAAAGCGTGTAGTTGTAGTGTGTAGTGATGACGTCGCTTTTTCTAACTTCCATTTGTATTTTTGGTGTTGTGTTGTCTTTTATACTTCGTAGTTTGCTTGTATGTCTTTCCAGGTTTATGATCAGTCATCTTTTATTCTAGTTTTTATTTCTTAGTGATTGTTTATTATCGTAATTATTCTGATTATTTAAAAAACAACTAGTTTCTAACAATAATGTTGAGCAAGCCATCACTACATTCTTGTCATCCATTTTATATTTAATTATATTGACAAAATCAAACACAACTACCACGAATCTTTGGGTCTTTATCGCTCGCATGCAATTTTTATCTATGCGCCTTCCCCCCCCTCCCCAAATTTATATAGTTCTTTTGAAAAATTATTATTATCTCTAAGTAAAATAAAATAACTAGAGTAGGAAAATTCCCGGTAATTTTGAAATGGTTTCATTTGATACCAAATACGTAATCGTTTGGTAAAAGATATATGGTTTAAAAAAGGATTTTATTGCGTTCAGTAAATAGGTACATTTTTTTTGCAGTAAATGCATTAAATATGACAGATTTTACCTGCGTTGTTAATTTTCCTAAATATATATCCGTATATGCTTGACGATTATATAGGCATTACAAATCAAACAAAAAATATGTGTATACAAGTGAGAGGTTAAATTGAAAATATAAGCCGCGAAATATGAAAATAAACGGAAAATTACCAAGGAAATTTTCGGAATATTTCCAATATAATAATGTTTCATGGGAAAGTTTGAAAATTGTGAATATTACTTTATCGGTAAATTTCCTTTTGGGTAAATTACTTTTTTGGAAATTTTCCAAATGCCAACTCTAAAACTAACTCAAGATAGGTACACAGTAAAATAAGAAGAGATTTCAGAAATAATTAGAACATTTAGAGTCCAACTTGGAACTCAAAAATAAAGGTGTGTTACGTTGTTACGTATTAGTTTAAAACACATACGAATTTTATGGTAGACATAATTATAGTAATACCTAATTTCGTTGTTTTTTTTGATAAGCTTGCGTTATTTATACAAGTAAATAAATTTTTCTTAGAATAGTTTATTTTTTCGAAGTACGGCCGCGGCGCCCACATTTAAGCGGCGCCCGCATGCGCCGCATGCGTTGCATGCCCGCTTACGCCGGCCCTGGGTTAACCTACTGATTACAATTATTATTACATGTGTCAAACTAAAAATGTTAGTTAAAATGCTAATGTTAATTTATTTTAATGTAAGTTTTAGTTTGGGTGCATAAATCCACATTTACAACCGAAACCATAAAAAACCGTAACCGTTAAAAACCGAAACCGAAATTTTAAATTTGAATTTTATCTAAACCGAAACCAAAACCAATATAACACTTTTAATACCGTAACCGATAAACGAAACCGAAATTTTACAACCGTATTTTCTCAACCGTGCTTTTATAGTACAATTTTTCCCGAGGTCGTAGACCGAGACGTGTAATCACATGAGTGCTATATTATGCTTTAGCCCACATGTGATATACAAAATTTTATCCACGATTGCTCAAAATTAATAAAAATTGATATTTTTTAAACGTCAGATTTGAAATTTTAAAAATTATATAGGTACATATTTTGACAATTGGATAGATGTCAGTTTCTATAATTTTGATTTTAAATCAAAGCAACAGAGTCAATTATATGCGATTCATTTTGATAGCGTATCTCGTCTGATTCCTTGCCGCTATAGTAGATTTTTACGTGTTTTGCTATTTATTTATTTTTATTCATTTGTCTATACTATGTAGGGTAGGTACATACAAGTTTCGTAAGTATGCTCTGACTTAATAAAATTTGTATTACAACAATGTACAAACTAGCAGAAGCATTTCAGTTAAACTATAAACACCTATAATAATCTTCGATCGGGACAAGAAGGGTTTGGGTTACGCCAGAGTAATGTGCCGCAAGCGAAACACTTTTTGGTGCAAAGCTAAATAGTTCAAAATTTTGAGAATCCTTCAAAATTCCCGAGGAGCATAAGCCATAATGCTCGGCCTATGTTGTTATATTAAATAAATAGAGCTGGCGAGCTGCGAATAGAATTAAATTTGCTTCAGTTGTTCAGTTATTTGTGGATTTAACATTTTAAAAGTTAAATATAAATTTATGTGTAATGCTACATTCAAAGTTTCTGTAATTTTATTAAGTCTAATTTATTGTAATTCATAGTATCGCATAACGTAATTTAAAACAGTTTAGTGTTTTCCAGATATACTATAGGTTATATAAGGTATAGAAGTACATATGAATTAAACTTTTAATTGATATCACGTGCCAATTTATTAAAGTGAATTTACATTATTTTTGATACAATAAAACACTGAATTTTTTTTCCTTCAAGGTCCGCAAAATTTCAAGAACCTACGATGATTTGGCGCGAAGTTATGAATTTTTGAAAAAAAGTGCCTTCTTGAGGTTTCTGAATTTCATTAACAATTATCTAAAAGTGACTTTAAAATTTTTATTTCTTTAAACACCTTTATTTGTTAGATGTTTAAAGAAATAAACGAATTTGGTGCGAAATCGGACAAATTATGGGCAAAAAGCACAAAAATACAAATTTTTTTCAAAAATTCATAACTTTCTGCCAAATTATCGCACGTACTTGAAATTTTGAGAAAATTGAAGGAAAAGGATTGAACTTTATTGTCCTGTTGGGCAATAAGGACCACGATTTCTTTTACTCACGCTACAAGTTGCTACAATTGAACATTTTTCAGTCAAAAACATGTTTTTTTATCCGGCGGTGGCAGGGAGTGGATCGGGTTTGGTGGCAGATTAACTTACAGGGCCGAATAGAGAAACCTTTATCGTTCTCGGAAATCCAAAATTTATTGATTTTCGTGCAAAATTCGCCAAGTTATGGCCAAAAACCTCAAAAAGGCACTTTTTTTCAAAAATTCATAACTTCGCGCCAAATCATCGTAGGTACTTGAAATTTTGCGGACCTTGAAGAAAAAGTCTGATCTTTATTACTCTGTTGGCCAATAAGGTCCACGATTTTTTTGGCACTGCGCATAAGTTGCCAAAGTTGAACCTTTTTGGACATCAGGTACAGTTTTTTACTTCCTTGTACGGAGTAATAAGGAAGTATTGTAATCGCGAAAAATTTCGGTTTTCAGATTTTGATGGAAATATCCGTTTTGACCTTTTCTGAATCCATTATGACTAGTTTCGTCGTGACGTCTGTACGTACGTGCGTACGTGCGTACGTACGGACGTATGTGTGTCGCATAACTCAAATACGGTTAGACGTAGAAAGTTGAAATTTTGTATTTAGGACTGTTATAGCATCTAGTTGTGCACCTCCTATTTTTGGTTTCAATCTATAAACCGGAAGTAGTACTTTTTAAAAATATTTCGATAAATATTTAATTTAACACAAATTTTTTTATTTAAAATGAAAGATTATGTGATTATTACCTAAAATCGGTATTTTATAAATATTTTTGTATCTGGTATCATTTAGGAATAATTAAAGTATATATTTTTAATTTAGTATTTCTTTATCTTATAGTCCATGATCGATTAACATTTGTTACTACGTAAAATTTAAATGATTATGACATGACAGTGACAATAGTAAAATATGCTTTATATCTTCTTCTGCAGTTTAAATAAAATGACTAAAATATATTTGTGAGTATACTAGTATAATAAGTTAAAAGAATTTTTTATATTATTCTACATTTTAGTTATTAAGAAAAGTATGAACACACAAGGCGTACAAGGAAGTCATGTGGTGTCCACGTCAGATTTTTTTCTTAGGGCGGTGGGAGGTGGTGGAGTGAATTTTTTGTCACATTGGCTATAATCACATTAAAGATAAGACTTTTCAAAACTCGAAGATTCATCCAATTTCGTCGAAATGCAGCCGAGATATCGCACTTTGAAATTGTATCATTTTTGGTGCATTTTCAAGTGGTGCGTTTTTATTTTCCTCGAGTGTATATATATATATATATATATATATCTCTCTTTCAAAAGTAACGATATTTTGACACAAACATACCTACTGCTTTATTAAATAAATAGAAGTAATAATGCTTTTTACAGCTCTATTTTCTAAATTATAATGCAAATTTATTTAAAAAATTGCGTATGGCACATATGCATTTAAGTGCATTTAAAGCAGACGTCAAAGTTAAAATATCGTATTACAATAATATAATATTATAATATATGTATAGTTATCTATGTAAAATAAAGCAATGCGATGTAGGTACATTAAATTGTACGAGTAGGTATAAGAAGATAAGTGATATGTCAGATTTTTTTAGCTTCTTGCTAAATAAAAATTATTATTACCTATTTATTCAGAACATTTTACAATGATATACAGAAGTGGCTATATGCTATACAAAATTACAAGACCGAGGGTCTACTAATGGCTCAAGAATGGGTATAAACTAGTAATGTGTCCGTGGTGAATATATTGGATATTTATGTATCCAGTGGTGGATTTAGGGGACAGGGCACCTCTGGGCACGTGCCCTTCATGTGCTTAGAACTTGCTTTGTTTGTTTTTAAAACAATTAATAAAACAGACATTATATTATATTACATTACATAACATAAATTCAATTTAAAGGTTTCTTACTTTGAACATGCCGCCCAATCATCAAGTACATTATTTATAATCATTACCCCTTTTCCAAATTGTATGTAGGTATTAATTATATTAATGTATAAAAAATATAATGTAGTAAGTACTGTTATGTCTTTAACTTTAACATGTTATTTGCATTAGTTAGTATTGGATTGAAGCCTCGACCATAACCATATAATAATGATTGAAGATATACTTGCATAATTTAGTCGAGTTACGCTAGAATAAACATAAATATAGGTAAGATGGTAAAAATTCGGAAACGGTATAAACATCAAGTATGCCCCTGATTCATACCTACAATAATTTTTGCCTTTAATAGGTACCTACATACATACTTATTTATGTCAAACATAACACTTACCTAAATATTATTTGGTATAATAATTAATAAAGACAAACAGGACATTTAAAAATTTGAAAAGTATTCAATGTGTATCTGTAATATATTAATAAATAATTTATAACGCTGTGTACAGATAAGCTTAATTTGAGTTAAATTCTTATTTATTACCAGTAGGTACTTTAAATTAATTAAACTGGTTATTAATACAATCTTTTTACTTTGTATGTTAAACCCATTCACATCGCCCATTCACAACACAAAATTAGTTATTATTGTTAGTGGTAATGGTTCTACAACGAAATCATCGTAACGTTGGGCTGTGCTAATCTTGGTTAGCGCAGAGGCTTGTAAACTTCAAACTTTTTGCCTTTTAGTTATATTAGTGGTTTAAAACTGTAGCCAACAGAAAAGAATTAAGACAGATTGTCAGATTAGTTATGTAGTAAAATGAGTCGACATCGTACGGTAAGAAAGAATATGTTTTTAGTCACATTAATTTTATTTGCGAAAAAAAAATAGAAGATGGGTTCACCCCATCAACCAAAACATATAAATTATTTAAGGAGACTGGGAAAATTTAATTCAAGACGAAGATATGTTTTCAGCTACACAAGAATATGATCGTACCTCAGTATTCTAACTAACTATAACCAGAACCGCTAACGATAGAAACTAATTTCGTGTTGTGAATGAGGCTTTTATAGATTCAAAGTTGAAAAACTGCTTGAATATACGAGTAATAGGGGTATAATGATTTCAATACAATTAAGGATTTTCTTAAGTAAAATTACGTTACGTTACGCGGTTCATTGAGAAGTATCCAGCAATCAAAATTTTTTCAGAATAAAACTCTTTTTGATTCAGCGAGCGACAAAGAGCATCAAAGGAGAACATCTGAACATCTTTATTATTTATTGATTTGGAAGCGATTTAGCTTTAATCTCCGCATTTTTCTGATTCTCTCTTCATTTTTATCGGGATTAATAAAGAGGGTTGCAGAGGCGCCAACATGTGGCCGAAAAAAGGGCACAAATACCAGATTCGCTTAATTGCCGACATTTTATTGTACTGAAATCAATCAACTGCTAACATTTTCTTCCCAATGACGGTATCCAATTTTTTTGACATTTTTAAAATAAAAATAAAAAATCTGACGTGGCCATCACACAACCTTCCGCCATATCTAGACATTAAACAGAAATGTATACGTACAATCTGGTGCCCATTTAAAATATAGGTACAAATAAAAATCTAAAATATTCAAACACAGAAATTAGTAGGTATCACTTGAATCAAAAGATTCATTCACACGAAAACTCTTCTGTGTTGAAGCAATCCTCCGTTCAGTTACTACATTTAATAGCTTTCTTATGACTTATATAACGCTAGTATGCCAACTTGTCACCCGTCTCATCTGTCAATATTTTTTATGCAGAAACAAAAATCAACCGAACATGGATTACAAGATTTCAATGTTTTATTTCATAAATTTATTTTTTAAATTTTGCTGCAGTTCTTTAATGCTACCAGATAAAGACAATTTTTTTATAACGTAGATTGCAAATAACTTTTCCTCTTATTCTTATTACAAATAAATACTATATTTATCTAAATTTATAGAAATTTTTGACACTTAATCTTTTCAATCTTCAAAAAATATCACTTCCGGTGAAGATATTTGTACCAAAATCTAATAAGCTCTTCCTATTCGTATACAATTGTAAAATTCGAAATATCAAAATTTTTGGGTAATTCGTATTTGAGTTATCCGACATCCGGCATCGGCCCGGACCACACACATACACACACACGCACACACATACACACATACATACAGACATCATCGAGAAACTATCAAAAATGAGTTGTAAGGACCCTAATTCGTGCTCATCCACTAAAAACTCACTACCCGATTTTTTGCATGATTCCAATACCTTCCTTTACAGGTAAGCGGAAGGTAAAAATTGTTACAAGAAAATTAAATAAGCAGTATAAGTAATATAACTTTGAGTAAGTACCACACCAGTAAGTAGTTGACTGTATAACACATAGGTTAATACAAAATGGAAGATGTACAAACATATTTGCAATTTTTGAAAGTAATACCTACAGAGTGTACTTAACCCAACCTGTGTAACGGAATTTAAGGGCGTATAGCATTGGACATCAAAATCTTGAATCAAAAAGAATTTAGTTGAAATTCGTAAAATTAACAGTAGTTTGAAAATAATATCATTTTGGGTACCACTGGTTGTCACATTTAAATACAAAATAGTAAAACAATAGTTATGCAGTATTTATTGGTGTAATTAATCAGAATTACATTAATGTAATTTTACAAACAGGAAAACATTAAATATGTGGGTACTTACAGAATGTCTCATTTGCTTGGACTCATTTTTACCTTCCGCTTACCTGTAAAGGAAGGTATTGGAATCATGCAAAAAATCGGGTAGTGAGTTTTTAGTGGATGAGCACGAATTAGGGTCCTTACAACTCATTTTTGATAGTTTCCCGATGATGTCTGTATGTATGTGTGTGTGTGTGTGTGTGTGTGTGTGTGTGTGTGTGTGTGTGTGTGTGTGTGTGTGTGTGTGTGTGTGTGTGTGTGTGTGTGTGTGTGTGTGTGTGTGTGTGTGTGTGTGTGTGTGTGTGTGTGTGTGTGTGTGTGTGTGTGTGTGTGTGTGTGTGTGTGTGTGTGTGTGTGTGTGTGTGTGTGTGTGTGTGTGTGTGTGTGTGTGTGTGTGTGTGTGTGTGTGTGTGTGTGTGTGTGTGTGTGTGTGTGTGTGTGTGTGTGTGTGTGTGTGTGTGTGTGTGTGTGTGTGTGTGTGTGTGTGTGTGTGTGTGTGTGTGTGTGTGTGTGTGTGTGTGTGTGTGTGCGTGTGTGTGTGTGTATGTGTGTGGTCCGGGCCGATGCCGTCTGTTGGATAACTCAAATACGGATTACCCAAAAATTTTGATATTTGGTATTTTACAATTGTACACGAATAGGAAGAGCTCATTAGATTTTGGTACAAATATCTTCACCGGAAGTGATATTTTTTGAAGATTGAAAAGATTGTGTCAAAAATTTCTATAAATTTGGATAAATATAGTATTTATTTGTAATAATAAGAATAAGAGGAAAAGTTATTTGCAATCGACGTTATAAAAAAATTGTCTTTATCTGGTAGCATTCAAGAACTGCAGTAAAATTTAAAAAATAAATTTATCAAATAAAACATTGAAATCTTGTAATCCATGTTCGGTTGATTTTTGTTTCTGCATAAAAAATATTGACAGATGAGACGGGTGACAAGTTGGCATACTAGCGCTATATAAGTCATAAGTAAGCTATTAAATGTAGTAACTGAACGGAGGATTGCTTTAACACAGAAGAGTTTTCGTGTGAATGAATCTTTTGATTCAGGTGATACTAATTTCTGTGTTTGAATATTTTAGATTTTTATTTGTATATTTTAAATGGGCACCAGATTGTACGTATACATTTCTGTTTAAAGTCTAGATATGGCGGAAGGTTGTGTGATGGCCACGTCAGATTTTTTAATTTGCGAATTTCAACAAAATTCTTTTTGATTCATGATCAGTGCGTCCAATACTCACCAAATTTTGTTACACAGGTTGGGTTACAGCCTGTATACAATATGTATAAATAATCTTATGTAGAAATATTAATGCTAAAAGATCAGCAATGAAATGACCACAAATTACATCTTACAAGGGTTTTGAAAAATCCATAATCCTTCTTTATAAACATGTAATTTTTTAAAATAAAATACAATAGGTTGGTTAAACCACGATAATTCCGCAATATGTTGTATTAAATATCATATTAAACATAGGCATATTTAAAATAAGTAAATGATTGTTTTTGTGTAAAATGTTTGCAAGACAAGGAATTAATTATCTTTATGATTAAAATATTTAAAATATATTCACAGCTCAAAACATCATAATACGTATAAATAGTTCGTTAATATAGGTACGCAATCAAACAAAAAAGTGTCTAACGATACACTGACAAAAATTAATAAAATAAAAATACACCGAATTTTCCGTTATGTGGCACGAATAAATATTTGGTATATCTTCAGACATATAATTACTGTAAGTGCTGAAACCCAACAACCATAAAAATTTCGTTTGAAAAAACTTCTTGTCCCCTTCTCTTAAATTCCTCCGCCCGCCTATGATCTTCTCTTTGATGTACAAGAAATAAATACTCATTAAGCTCTTCCCGATGTTCAGAGTTGTTCGTTTTGTTCATCAGATTGCAGTTGGCCTTTCTTTGTATACAGAAAACAAAGGAATAACGGTTATGTGCGTGACGCAATTGAAAATTACTACATGATAACATGATAGAGTGTTAGGGCGGAAGAAATTGACCACCCGGAAATAGCAGTGCGTGATTATGGCCAATATGATGCGAATTTTTTTTATAGTAGAGGATGATCAGATAGACGAGTGAACAGCTTTATTAAGAAATCTTGTTCCAAATCACCATTTCATGTAGCTACTAAAAATGTCTTTCGTTACTTTTACTGAGGAAAGAAACAAAGAATATAAAATAATAGTTATTGCTGTTATACTCAGGATATATATATATCATTACTTTGAGTACACATAAGTATGAGACGTTAGCGGATCTATTTACTCAGATTTATGTAGGGAGGCTTTTTTCTACACCAAAATTTGTCTCTACTCATTATAGGAGTTATTTATGGGAAACCATGCTAGAAATTATTATTTTAATACAACAATATTTTTCCTGTGGATAACTACAGAAGTTATTTTTCATATACTTATAAAACTGTTGGTTAATGTTAATGGAACTTTTGGGTTTCTCTAATGTACAACAAAACTGTAATCTTTCGTCAAGAAAACAAGTATATTGTGTTTTACGTTAAATATATTTATTTTTGAACCGAAACCCGAAAAAAACTGAAAAATATAGGTTTTTGAACCCTAATATCTTAAATATCCAGTACTGTTACATGGTAGCTGCAGAGTACGTACCACTGGATTAGCATAATATTATTAAAAATAAATTATATCTAATACCAACACCTAAATAAAATGAGAATTATTTACTTATTATATTACAGGTTGTTTATTTACGAAAAATTATTTTTACAAATTTTCATTACAAATTTTAATATGTTGTCAACAAGCCTGGATCTGCGAACGAATTAAAAAAATTCGATAGATTATTTCGCAGATCTAGCTACATACAAAAAATTTGAAGTTAATTCACTTATAAATAAAAACTGTACAGTGGCGCGCGAAAACTCTCTTTTTTAAAAAAATTGCAGTTTTTAAAAAATATGAATGCCAAAATAATTTTTATCCTCAAACATAAATTAATTGTTATTTTTATGTTTAATAAAACAATAAACGCTATAGTATAGCGTGCGAAATCAAATGTTTTGACTGTTTTCTGCCATGGGTGGATCACCATAAATAGAAGATATTTGTATTCAAAAGTTGCAAAAATAGCAACATCTAAATCAACATTATTATTTCGATTTTAAAACAAAAATTTTCAATTCTACATCAGTACTTTTATCTATAAGAATATCTTAAGAATATCATGTTTAATAAAACAAACGCTGTAGATACGTACATGATAAATTTATTTGTAATGTAATAAAAAATAAATATTGTAAATATTTCATCATACATGCAATTATATAAATCCATTATGAATAAGTAAAGACACTGAAAATAATGTTTGCCTTAACCGTTCATATCTAATCGTTAACTGGTGAATTCAGGAGGAAACTTTTATAATAGGAAATATATTTCCAGAATAAGAACACTATTTTCTTTTCATGAACAAACCGCCATAACATACAAGGAAAATCTTCTCCATAAACTACTTTTAATCGATTTGAAATATCAGCTCAAGCAATAAATTACTTTGCGTCGGTCGTAAATAATAATCTTGAGCTTTCTTCGTTCCTATCTTCCTCTTTTTATTCTGTGAGTGCATACATGAATCCTTTCTCAATTATTATAAATGGTGGTTTTCGACCTTCGCCCCTGTAGAAACGAATCGAGGGTAGTTTTAAAAGGACACGTGGACTTCAATAGATTATTGTCGACGAAAAAAGTTGGGGCGATATTTTAAAGTAATATTAATAGAAAATAAATTCCATGTGCAGTACGCTTGGCACGTATATTTTAAAAGAATTTCTGTGAAGTGTAATCAATTTTATTTCAAGCGAGAAGCAATATAGACGTTCTATTATTAGTTTGTTGTGAAAAATTCCAAATACGTGCTTTTGGTGCAATACTACTGCCAGTGCAGGAAACTGCAATAGGTACTGGAAACAAAACAATTATTTTATAATATTGAAGAATATAGATTAAGGGGGGTCACTACCGGCATAAAAATGGTGAAAAGTACGTCTAGCTTTTTCCATAAAACTGAAGTAAAAATTAACTTTTTTAGAAAAACAAATACATTTTTGAATAGATAAAGGTTGTCTCCAAATGCGTCTAATGCCACATTTTTCATTTTTGTACTCTATTTTTTTATATTCATGGCTAAACATGGTCAATTTTAGCTATTTTGTGAGTTTTTTATTCGTATTTTATCACATATTTAAAACAAAAATTTAAAAAAAGTGGCATTAGACGCACTTGAGGACAACCTTTAGCCATTTAAAAATATCTTATTTGTTTAAAAAATCTTCATATTGAAACCAGTTTTAAGGGAAAAACTGAATATCGTTTTTCGCTATTTTGACGGTTTGTATTGAACCATTTGTAATTTAATTTTCTGTATTAAATAGCTCGTACAGAGTAGTATTTATTTATTAAAATTAATAATTTTTTTCTTTGTTGATTCATGTGTAACAAGCCGCACAGTGAAATCCAGCATTTTGGTATCGACTCCCCTTAAGAATGACTAACGAGCAGTTGTCCGGAATATGTAATTTTAGAAAAAAGTTAAATTTTAATTTAAACCAAACTTCTTTAATAATTTTATATCATAATTTTGAAAACTGACGGTCAGGATCGGACTGGCCAGGTCGGCAAGTCGACAATAGCCGACGTGGCCAGAGACCGTTTGGAGGCCAAATATAATGTAAGTTTTTTTATATTTTATAGCAGGCATGTACAAGGGGGTGATTATAAAAAGGAAGGTTTGCTCGTTCCCATATGCGCAATGTAAACAGACAGACATCGTTTCAAAAACGAGAGTTATTTTATTTATTATTTGAATGCTACTAAAAACTACAGACGTTAAAAAATACTATAAAATAAGTGAAGTGCAAATAAAATACATCGATCTATGTTGTGAATTGAATATCAAGCACGACTTGTGTCTAAACATGACACCACCCCACCACTAAAATACTGAATGTTTCGAATGAGCAAAAACCTTCCTTTTTATAATCTTGTACAGGGGTACGTTTCATTTTTATAAGCCATTTGATCTTAAATGAAAAAAAAAATCGCCTAGCTGTACAATTATTAATATTTTAGAAAGGGAGTTTGGGGCCAAATTACAATAATTGTACCCTACGGGGCCAAATGAAAAGAGTCCGACCCTCTAAACTCACATACAGTACCGTAGCTATAGTGCTTGGTGGCTGGTGGGGCCTGTATCCTATGAAGTGCCGTTTTGGTCCAAATTAAATGTTGCAAATATTTTGTCTTCCTTGCGAAGAACTATTTTTCAGTTAAAAATAATAAAAATTGAAATCTTGACTGTTGAAATTTTGATGTTGGAAGGTCGAATAACGGGTACACCAGTCGCAATTGTTGTAATTTTGTTATTTATTCATACAATCGACGTTTCGGCTACCTATTTAGCCTTTATCGAGATAAATTAATTTTACAAAATCGAGTCACAAAATGCCTCAAGGCGGAACATGATCAAAATCACGATGTCCATTAGACAAGAAAAAATAAAGAACTTAATAAATTGGCATGCACTTAACGACGAGATTGACTGACGAGCAATGGTCAGTCAAGTTATTAAGTTATTTATTTCTTGTCAAATGGTCATCATGATTTTGAGGCATTTTGTGACTCGATTTTGTAAAATTAATTTGTCCCGATGAAGCCTAAATAAAAGTAGTCGAAACGTCGACTGTATGAATAAATAACAAAATTACCACAAATAATAAAGGCTTTCTAGAAATAAATATTTTTTTAGGAGCGTAAATATTTTTTATGTTGATTTATTTTTATTCCCGAAAAATATTTTTTCTCCAAATTTAAGTAGTATTTTGTAATACAAGTGTGGAAAGGGCTTCATCAAATATATTTGTGAGTACTTATAGTATAGTAAAAACTAAAAAGAGTGGATAGAGTATGGCGGAAAGTCTTGTGCTGGCCACATCAGATTTTTTCACATGTTATTTAAATTATGCCGAAGTTGATATTAACTTAAATATTTTGGGAAAAAAGATAAATCTATATTTTGCTGAATAAAGTATAAAATTAAAGGCGTTACGAAAGTAAGTTATTAAAACTTATTGCCGGGAAAGTACTGTAGTGGACACAGCAGATTTTTTTAAAATTTTGATATGTGGTATATGAAACAACAATTATTAATCTGAGTTAAGATTTACTTTATCAATACATGCAATTTTCTTCAATAAAATTAATTCAAATCTGAAAAGACATTTCTATAGAAACATGTTTTGTCTGTCATTCAAAAAAATCGTAAATTCACCATCCTATTTAAATCAAATAACTATTGGATTACAGGGGCGGATCTAGGATTTTTTGACGGGAGGGGCCCAAGAATTGAATAAAATAATTATGACAGAATAAATGCGCCGCAGGCGAATTTTTTTTTCATTCAAGGTCAAATGCCATATCATTACAAGTTCATTTTTTTGGAGGATGTGAAACTTTATGTTTTATCTTATATTTATTATAAAAATGAACTGTCGAAAATGAAATACCTATTGCATGTTTTATGCATTCGGCGTTTTTATCCAGTAATACCAAATGTAAGCTTTAAAATTTTAACCATTGAAATAAAATTATTAAAATAAATTAAAATAAATATTTATATATAAAATCCACAGTTTTGTATTCGTTAGCTAAATGTTTGTAAAACGAAAACGAATTGTACCAACATATTAGAAGCTTCCTACCTAATAAATTGTATTCATTACTTGAATTTTTTTATACTTGGGCCCCCAAATCCTTTTTGTTATTACTGAGTGTAATTAAAAAATATCCAGCTTAGTATTTCGGGAGGGGCCCGGGCCCCTGTGCCCCCCCTCTAAATCCGCGTCAGATTGGATACACAAGTTTGCATTAATATAACAAAATCAATTAAACTTTCCGCTGTAATGCAAAATTATTGTTCTTTGCTAAGAGACAACAGTTTTGAAATATATCATTCAAACTATTTTATCCACTGGTTTTCCCCTTGAGTAATCTTAGTTTATTCACACAATGTTACATTAATATAGAAGTATATTTTCACTCTCGAACGCTGGTAGAATATTTAGCTTTTCCCACTTTTGTTCAACACAAAACGGCATGAAGGGAAAAAGAATAGCATTGTCAAAAATAATGACATCTTGCTATTCTGGCGTTCTGTAAAGCGGAATTTGGAACATGCTGACAGTTTAAAAAGTGCACAGATCTGTAACTGTAGTAAACGAGAGCAGTACGTGAGTTGTAGCAAAATGTCATTGCTCTGAATTCCCACCGTAATAAAACAGGGAGAGTGTAACAACTGTGACAGATAGCCAAAAATGACAATTATGAAAATTCAAAATGAATATATGAATAAATTATAATTTGTTTGAACAACCGGGTATTTTAAACATATTTCCGAGGCAGTAAAGCTGCTTAATTATTATTCATGTTTCAGTTGATAAAAATAAAAATCGAGACTACTTATAAATAAGCGTAGTAGGTACCTACTTTCTAGTTTATACAAATAAGCTTATGAGGTGGAAAATAAGGTATAAAATGATTAAAAAACAAAGTAGCTCCATTATTATGTAATATGTAGAATCAGATTTTTAATTGAGAATATTTTTCGGAAATAAAACTATAAGCAAAGCTGGGCAATATTTGTAATACAAATATTTAAAATACTTTTCATGTTTAGGTATTTAGACCTAAACACATTTAAAAAATAAGGATTATGTATTTTGTATTGGACCAATTTTTATCATGAGTATTTGTATTTGAAGTACATTTATTGAGTATTAGAAATTAGGGTTTCGCCTACAAGAATCTTACGTAAAAGTACAACTTCTTGTCTTGTCTTGTACTATAAAGCAAGAAATAAAAAATGTATTGTCTTGCTGATTTTTGCTACATAATTTCCTGTCTTGTTTTGCAATTTCTTGCTTGTAATGATTGTTTCCATGGTAAAAACAAATTGGTATGTTTACATTTTAATTGTTCCTTAATGAGTATATGCCAATTAAAAATGAAATTACATATATTTAAGTGGTTGGCGAAAAATATGATCTTTCATTCATATAAAAAATACTTGTTTGAGTTCCGCGCTACGCATCGTCCGGCAACCATCGTACTCGTTGTTTCTTTCAGAATATATAGTCAAGGTATTGATTATATTTTATATTAGTTGAATTTTCATTTAGATAAGTAATAAACATGTATTTTTAAGAAATAATTAATAAACGTGTTCTGGATTGGATATATTAGTTACTGTACGATTTAATTTTATAAAACTTTTAATTAAGGGGAAGTAATCATGTTTAAGATATAGTAATTTCAACAAATAATTTTGTTTTATATCTTCATTGATGTTTTATAGGTAATTAGTAATTATATTGTGTTTAACGATAATTAATAAAAACGAAGTTTAAACTATATAATAGAATTTAAACTCATTCTACTCATGTTAACAAATTTAACCTTTATAGGTACTTATTTTCCCTTAGTTAAATTTCTTACTATCATTTTTCATTAAATAAACATTGTTTTTATTCTATGATTGTCCAGAAAAATCCAAATTTAAAAATGTTTGTAGCAAGATTTCTTACAAATAAATTTCAAGAATTCATGTTCTTGCCTGACTAAATTTTTGTCTTATCTTTTTTTTCAATGATTAATTTTGTCTTGTCTTGTTCTTTGCAAGAAACAAGATAATAACAAGAATTAAAATACATTTTTGACTATTTCAAATACATAATTTTTATTTAAAATACAAATATAAGTAGGTACGTAAAATGAAAAATTTATTTTAATTTCAATTTGATACACATTGTATTTCAACACCATAATAATTGTAGCCTGAATACAGTCCGAAAAATGTCAAAAATACCATCATACTGCACAACCTTTTTAATTAAATTAACGGTAATTGAAGCTTTTTACTGTATTTTGTAGTTGAAATACTAAATTAAAAATCTTGTATCTCAAATATAATTTGCTGTATTTTGCATTTAATACCATCAATATACATTCGGTATTTGGTATTCCAAATACATTTACAGATTTTATAATATTTAGTATTTAAATTTTACAAAAATGTACCAATTTCAAATACTTTCCACAAGTATTTTGCCCAGCTCTGACTACGAGTATAAGTAGGTATTCTTTATTATATTTAAAACTCAACAATTTTTTTTATGGAACCATTCTACAGGATTTACTCCCAATTACAGAATGGTAGATGTTATTATAGTGGAATCCAACCATTCGGGCCCAGTGGTATTATTGTCGGTTGCGCTGGGAATCGAACTGGAGACCGCTAGCCATGCTAGGTGGACCCTCTAACGCTGAGCTAACCGCCGAGACAAATATTATTATAATATATAACAACAAATGAAACTATATAAATTTAAATCAATTTTAATATTATAATTTGATTGTACGACACATCTTTTTATGATTTTTTTCCAATAATTTTTTTTCAATATCCATTTTTTCGGCGAATTCTTTTTTACAGTGTCACATTTTCCGCGAGTTCTTTTTTTCCAATATAACCTAACCTAAATTAAATACTAATTTTATTGAAAAATATTTCCCATTGAAAAAATGCAATATTGGAAAAAAATATTATTGGCAAAATGCATTAGGTATTGGAAAAAATTATCATGCGAAGAAACGTACTGGAAAAATCAGATTGGAAAAAATGTTTTGGAAAAAATATCTCCACACCTTATAGTTTATAAAATTATGTAAGTATTATTCATTTAAATAAGTAATAAAAAAACAAATTTCTTAACAATATTTTGTATGTCACTGTAAAAATTATAATAAGCATCACGGACGTTAATTAATTGTATTTGCAGTAATTAATACTGAAAATGTCTATGAAATTCTTACTTCTTATCTACTTATAGTTTAACGCCAGGATAAAACTCCAAATAGCTAAAAATGTTACATTTTAAAAATCAATAATGTTCTTTTGAAGTTGTAACCACAAAAGTATGGTCTGGCTACACCATTCTTGGTGGCAATTATAATGTTTTGTGTTGCTCTCTGTATTGTTGTGCCGTTAATTTGCAACATTGTTTTATTTCGCATCAAAATGGTTTCCAATTTCTCTTGATATATTTTTTTGTTTTGACAGTAAACAATATAAATGTAAATGCAATACATTTTTAGGTTGGATAAATAATAAATAGTTTTATTAAGGCGCAACACAATGTGTTACAATGGGTAAAACTTTATGGATACATTTTATGCTGTGATTATTAATAAATATCTTATGCAGCATCTCCATCTCTTGTACGTCATAAAAATAGAAGTATAATAAAAATTTTAAAGTAACTAGAAATGTTTTCCATTAAAACATAGTCATGTACCTACCGTTGGGATCTCTCTCAAATATTGAATATTTTACGGCAAAATGAGAATCAATTTTTGATTGAATTTCCTTGTCAGAATAAAAAGATTTTATAGTTCATAAAAGATTCATAGGTGCTGAACTTTACGTGAAAATGGAAGATGTGCAATTAAAATTTCAAATATGGCATAAAAATATGCTGGAATCTATAAATGAAATAACTGGGAGTAGAAATAAACGATTAGCTTTAATTAAAAACGAAAATTCCACACATAACTGCAAAAGAAAATAGTTTCTCTACCAAATATGACCCCAATCAGCGTGTGTTTGTTGTGTAACTATTCCCATGATGCAAATTTAACATTAGCAATTCAAAATTCAACAACCGCCAGAATAAAAATTGTGTACAGACATCAGCATACGGCCGCAATCTCTGTTTTCTACCAGAACCAGAATGTTTATCTTTCAAATGATCTGTTTTCATTCATTCAAATGCTGGATTTTATGGAGAAAAAGATAAAGGATTTACATGTTAATATAGAAGGGTTTTAAAAGATAAATACTCATTGGACATACTGGTATTTTCAGTATTTTGTTGTAGATTAGTTCAGTTTATTAGCAGCTTTCAAAGGTGCAACAGTTTTATCGGAAAACGGAGTTTAATCCAAAGCTTTTCAATCACGCTGTGACACATAAAAAGAAAACTTTATATTTGAGCTTAAAGTTGTGTTGGGTTAGCCAAGCAAAAATAAAATTTTTAAAAACTGTATACCTACCTACCAAAAGAAACAAACTTTATTAATTGAGAACTAACTTCTGATGTTCATTGTTATTTTATTATATTTGTTTCAAAGTTCAAACTGTTCAAACTACATATAAAAATTGAAAATATTTTAGAACTTTTAAAACCTACTATGAACAAATTACTTTATAATTTATCTAATATTCAAGAATTTGAAACATAAAATTAAACTAAAATTTAAGTTAATAAAACAAGTTTAGTGCTAATTACAAAAGTGGGTAACAATTAAATCAACAAATTAAATCAAATCAGTAGAACTTCAGTTTGATAATCAATTTGAACTGTGAATCAGGGCCGTAACAAAATACTGACTTAAAATTAAATTATTTTTAATATCTATATTTGTTAATCCCTTAATTCACAAATCGGATCAACTTGAACCAAAAACGTAATTGATAACTAATCATAGATAGATAATATGATGATACAAATATAAATTTCCGCTGTGAAAAGTAAGAAAACATAAATTTCTTAACTCCCATCCTGGGAAAAGTACATCTTAAAGTTCCTACTTCTTGTTCGGAGAGCATCTTATCCTCAATTTAACGCCTTACGAGTTTTAATGTATTTAAATCTTGGCTTTTATTTCTGTAATAAAACCAGAATCTAACTGTCACTGGTTCTAATCTTACTTTCAGTAAGATTCAACATTAAACCGGATAAGTTGCCTTATAGCTTATACAATGAAGTACGAATGAATAAAACCAAGAGAAATACGACTGAGAAAGTTAGAATTTTCTTGTTAGATAAACATAAACAATAGGATGTTTTGGTACAATTAATTTTGGGAAATTTCACGATAGGAAAACATAAATTAATTTTTGTTAGTAGGTACCTACCTCTCTTCGCACAAAATTGTGCCCATTAATATATTTATTTAGCATCTTAAAGAAAGATTTTGACTTCATTTGTGCAATGTAATATGAGTATGCAACTAATACAATATTTTTCTTCATCTTCTTATAATATTTGACACCCTAGAAAATAATGTTCTCAATTTATTTCAATGCGATGCTTGTATTGTAAATTATATTAGTCCATAGTTATTTTGTATGTCAAGAACAAGTTCTGTGGGCCATGAGTTTCATGTTGATCCTCTACAATGCCCATGTCATTAATTTCACACGCGTTTTAGTTTTATTAAACAATAATAATTTATGGACAAGGTACCTACCTATATTTGTAAAAATGCAATATTTATAAAAAAATGGTTTACGCCCGCCACTCTACTGCTTTTATTTACAAGTGAGTTAAATTCAAATTTTAATAGTATGGGTCTGCGAAAAACCGATAGAATTGATCAAATTTGTGTGAAAAAAGCAAAAATTAGCAACATTAAAAGCGACATATTTCAACTTTAAAGCAAAATGTTAAATTTCTGCTTCGACTATTTTGTAAATTGTATTTTTTTCTTTAAGAAGCAAAACGTCCTCGGCAAAATGTCCGCAGTAAATCGTCCCTAAATACAAATGACCCCCTCGCAATTGGTCCCCGGCAAAACGTCCCCAGCAAAATGTCCCCACGGAATAGGTCTCCATGCAAAAATGTCTCCATACAAAAGGTCCCCAGTAAAATGTCCTCATGCAATTTATTTTTATAGAGTCATAAAGGACATATTTTTGGTATCTTGCAAATTAATCGCAAAGAAGAGTAAACTCAGGAATATTCATCGCAAGAAAAACCGAGTATTATAAAGGATATTAGGTTCTTTATTTAGTTTAGTTCAATCTGAGTTTCTACCAAAATCGAGTATGTGGGACTCAAGAATAGTATAAGGTTCTTCAGTTAAATTAAAGTTTCTACAAAAACCAGTATGTGGAACTCAAGAAGGGTATTAGATTCTTTATTTAGTTCAGTTCAATCAGAGTTTTTTTTTTCAAAATCGAGTATGTATGTGGGGCTCGAGAAAGGTATAAGGTTCTTTATTTAAGTTTTGCTGGGGACGATTTTCCGGGGACCAATTTCCAGAGAACCTTTTGCATGGGGACATTTATGTTTGGGGACGTTTTTCTGGGGACCAATTGCGAGGGGACTTTTGCGTGGAGACATTCGTGTTTGAGGACGTTTTGCTGGGGACGTTTTCTCCGTGAATCACATTAAATACTATTTCGCAGTCCATATGTAACAAATGTCTTCAAAATATAGATACCTTCCTGTTTAACATTATAAGTTCAAACCCTTTTATTACAATAGAATTATTATTTATAGAAAACAAAGAAAAATTAATATGGATTATTTGAAATCAACAAATTAAAAATATTTTCTTACTTCTTAAAGTTAATATTTTCTTATTCAAATTTAAAAACTGTAGCATTTTCTTTTTTTTTCTTTATAGGATCGCTTCGCTCGCCAATTTCGTTTATGCAACTAATTTGAATACTTGATTGTTATCGTACATTTTATATTTATTTTATTTTAAAATCCTAAAAATAAAAAGGACAGCAGGATCTCTGCAACCTACATGTAGTAGATATGTTTCATTATAAATTAAGTAATTTCAGTTAAAAAAATATATTTCCTGAGTTACAAACTCTCATTGTTATGTATGTATGCAAGTACGGTATACGTTAGTTGTAACTGTTGATGTTGACTTGCCACTTTACGGCGATCCTGGAGTTGACATGTAATTTATGAATGCACTTGACTCGTATAATACGTGAACTACTCGTGTGTCTAGCACTTATCATATAACACATGAGAATTCGTGATGTTACAGTCAGAATTATAACAAGAAAATAGGTCGAAAAAGTTTTCTAAATTAGTTGAAATACATCGCGAATACCAAACATATTTACGTTGAAAATAATTAATGACTTTTTCGTTTACATACCAACCACAAATGTAAAATTCTTCAAGCATTCGTAGACATTCATCATTCAATCATGCAAACATTCAAAGTACTTATTCGCATTCCTGCAATATTTTGGTAAAAGAAATCCATCATTTTGTTCAATGTTCAGCAGACAGAACTAATGCATCGGTGTAAAACGAAAAGCATTATATGATTCAGGGGCGTAGTCATGCATTAGCAGTACGAGTATGTGCAGAAGATTACTGTAAATCAAACGAATTAAATCCTGCTTGAAGAATAAGTTTTTAACAATTTTTTATCCCGCATTATGTTATCTTTGCTAAATAAAATGCACTCAAATGCTTAATTGTGATTTCAAGCGTACTTATAAGAATATTAGATAGGTACATTTTAGGTTATTTTTTATCAATATTAATAAGATATCCAACAAAACTTATTTTACAGCATTCTATGTTAGGTAGGTACTAGGTAGGTACATTGCAAATTGCAACATTTAATTTGTAGTTCGTTTTTAGTTATATTAGTCCAGGCGAACTAGCATCTATTGGTGACATAATTCAAAGGGATTTTATTTTCATATGAATGTTGTAATTGACTTCCAAACTAACATACTAAATATCCCCATAAATCCGCTTTGTGCTAAATCCGCCGTCTTGGAAAAATGGTGGAACAAGACGACCTCTGTCTGTTTTTTACCTCTCGCCGAGAGAGGTATAGGGATCGTGAAAAAATTCGATGTCGAGATTTTTGTCAATAAGCACGTTTTAGCACCTTTAGAACCTATTTTGACTATTTTCACGATGATGTCTGTGTGTGTGTGTGTGTGTGTGTGTGTGTGTGTGTGTGTGTGTGTGTGTGTGTGTGTGTGTGTGTGTGTGTGTGTGTGTGTGTGTGTGTGTGTGTGTGTGTGTGTGTGTGTGTGTGTGTGTGTGTGTGTGTGTGTGTGTGTGTGTGTGTGTGTGTGTGTGTGTGTGTGTGTGTGTGTGTGTGTGTGTGTGTGTGTGTGTGTGTGTGTGTGTGTGTGTGTGTGTGTGTGTGTGTGTGTGTGTGTGTGTGTGTGTGTGTGTGTGTGTGTGTGTGTGTGTGTGTGTGTGTGTGTGTGTGTGTGTGTGTGTGTGTGTGTGTGTGTGTGTGTGTGTGTGTGTGTGTGTGTGTGTGTGTGTGTGTGTGTGTGTGTGTGTGTGTGTGTGTGTGTGTGTGTGTGTGTGTGTGTGTGTGTGTGTGTGTGTGTGTGTGTGTGTGTGTGTGTGTGTGTGTGTGTGTGTGTGTGTGTGTGTGTGTGTGTGTGTGTGTGTGTGTGTGTGTGTGTGTGTGTGTGTGTGTGTGTGTGTGTGTGTGTGTGTGTGTGTGTGTGTGTGTGTGTGTGTGTGTGTGTGTGTGTGTGTGTGTGTGTGTGTGTGTGTGTGTGTGTGTGTGTGTGTGTGTGTGTGTGTGTGTGTGTGTGTGTGTGTGTGTGTGTGTGTGTGTGTGTGTGTGTGTGTGTGTGTGTGTGTGTGTGTGTGTGTGTGTGTGTGTGTGTGTGTGTGTGTGTGTGTGTGTGTGTGTGTGTGTGTGTGTGTGTGTGTGTGTGTGTGTGTGTGTGTGTGTGTGTGTGTGTGTGTGTGTGTGTGTGTGTGTGTGTGTGTGTGTGTGTGTGTGTGTGTGTGTGTGTGTGTGTGTGTATGAAAGTCTGTATGTGTGCCTACTATGCTCTTTCGTTATCTTATTATCTCATTATCTCAAATTCTATTAAACATAAAATTCGCCAACCGAAAATGGTATTTTCTTGAAGCATTTTAACATTTTTTGCCAAAAGTATAGAAAATTCTGCGATAGTTACAATTTGTCATACGACATTTCAAAGAACAAATTATATCTTACAATATTTATTTAACATCTTGTCTATATCTCTTACCAATAAAGGAAAATTATTTTTCAAAGATATATAATTTTACCTACCACGATTTGTAAATCACAATATAGGAAAAAAATTAAAAACAAAAATGAATATGTCAATGTGACAGATGAACAGACGTAGGTATACACAATTTCTGAAATTTTTGTGGCACCATTTTAAAAGAAATGTAAATATTATTAACTGAACATAATGTAATAAGGTATTAATAAAGTTAAATTTTTATCTATAAAGAGCTAATTAAAGAACTAAGAACTATAAAATTATTTTCATAAAGTTTGTAAATTTATTGCAAAATTATAATTTAAGAAAGTCTAACTAAAACCAAATTCACATAAATTACAGTGTTAAGGCGAGAGGTCGTGTGCTGGCCACATCAGATTTTTTAGCAATTATTTCGAAAATGTGCAATTTTAAGCAAAAATGTCAAATACTAAACAGAAAGAGCATAAAATTCAAGATAGTCACTTTGGTTTTTACATTATTCATACAGTTTTTGAAAAAATCGTAAATAAATATTTTTACAATTCTAAGCCGTTTTGATAAAATCATTATTTTGTCTCATATTACACAAAAACGACTGTAATTTATTAACGGATAAAAGTTTTGAATTCGGGATTTCACTATTCGATTCTTAACTTAGTTTTCTATATTAATAATTTAATAATAGACAATCACAAAAAAATATTTTAGTCAATTCTTTAAAATTTTGTTTAATTTCTTTTCCCTTTGAATATGTCGCCGAGTCCATGAAAAAATTTTCTAGTTCACCTGGACTACATATGTGCATTATTGCATTTAAAATCCCATGTCCATGAATTTAGTTAATAAAAATATAACCTATACTAAATTCCACGAGAATTTTAATACAAGTTTATGTTGTTTGAAGCGTCGTGATTGGTTTCTCGAGCACGAGCTCAGTTCGTAAACCAATCGTAGCGTTATGCATAGGTACGATTGAGAGCCAATCAGGCTGCATAAAACTACCTGGCCATGTGTCCCTTTAATGAAAGCTCTCGTGGAATTAGTAAGTATAGGTATATGTTAACTTTTTGTTTTTTGTGTTTTGTAGTGTGTAACAAATTATATTTTATCAACCTCTCGTGTGCCACTCGAGTCGATTAATATACTTTGTTGGCAAGCAAGATACATTTTCAGTTCTCTTTGAACAACCTCCCCACAACAGAATCCTCCGTACGCTACTGCACTAGAATCACCAGTGTTACTCTTTGTTAATATTGAAAATTTTGACATTTAAATTGTAGTATTATTTTAATATTATTTGGGAAATATTCAATCACATATACCTATACACATAATACGAGCCAAAAATGTTAATGGTAATATTACTCAAATTTCTGCGTAAAAACGATGACAATTCGGGTCAAAATTGACTTTTAAAAGGTCTGATTTAAATTATGTCAATTTTGAAATTCGACTGTTTTCTTATAGTTACTATACGTACATAACTATTCGTAATTTTACCGATAAATTCATGGCTCTTATTATATTACTTATATAACAAAAATGTTTTTAATTTTATCTCAATTGTTAACACTTTGAATATATAAAAG
The DNA here is from genome assembly GCA_947534325.1 of Agonum fuliginosum. Lineage (NCBI taxonomy): Eukaryota > Metazoa > Arthropoda > Insecta > Coleoptera > Carabidae > Agonum > Agonum fuliginosum. Next base: position 16,930,661 of record OX384045.1, on the reverse strand, counting down.
ATGATTTAGTGAAATAGGTGAAATTTAGTGAAATAGGTTTTAATATTAATTCTTACTGAAATATACTCGTATGTTGTATTTCAAACCAAGGTTTTTTTTGTCTTTAGGTAAAATCAAGAATATTTTTTCTTGTAATTTTAGGGTGCATTATATAAGCGCATTTGGCCCTTATAAGTTTTTGCTTATCGACGTACGAAAAGCGCAGAAATTGACGTTATATAAGAGCAGAAATTTTCGTTACATAAGCGCAGAAGGGAACATTTGAAAAGCACAATGGTTTTAGGGATTGTACGACAGTTTTTCTACAATATTTTTTGAATTTTTTAAAACTAGAAAAACCTAACCTAACCTAACATTTTTCTGAACTTAACCCCATCATACTCGAAGACGATCTGGGCTAACTTGTTATGGTCAGAAATCTCATTTTCGAAAAATGCGCTTATTGAACGTTACGATCTGCGCTTATTGTACATAAATTTACTGATTATATTTCTGCGCTTTTCATACGTTTCTTTTCATACGTTTTGATGATCTGAAATGCACTTTTACAACTCTCCGTAATTTTAATCCGGACGCATACTGTATAAACAAATTTGATCATAACTTATCTTACCATCAATATTAAATTATTATTTGTAACATGGTAATGTTTATGAGATATATATTTAAATTTCAAAACAAATTATTTATACTACATTATATTTAAAAAATGGAAATAATTAACAGTTATACAAACAAAATTTTTAGGTTGAACTTGTTTAATTCGTAACTTACGTCATTTTTACTTTATTTGACCACAAACAAAAAAGAAGTTTCGCCTACTACACTGGTGTCGCACCCTCGAACTCCTACGTCTATGAACTGATAAAAATGATATGAAGTTGTATTGAATAGATATTTTCCCAATGAAGTTGCTTTCAAATTCTTTCCTTTATCGGTATCGTCTATTAAAATCTCGTTGATCGAGGACGCATTAATTAAACCTACAGGAATATCGCGTCTTATGCTTACAAACTTTCCATATTAAAACTTTGCAGCTTAAAAAAATTATAATTAATGCGTAGTGCTCTTCCACCGCCTTCAGACAAAATTCATGTAATTCTTTGAAGAGAGATTTTATTCGTGAAACTTGAGTAGTTTTACTCCAACTCCGTGATTACGTGAGATTAATTTTTAGGTGAATTAAAAAAGAAAAACAAGTACCTACATCTTTTCATAATTTACAATTTCAATTTCGTAAATAGTACTAAATACAGCATGTCTTCATTTTTCAACAATTAGTCTTTCATTTTGAGTTGAGCTTGAGTATAATTAATCACTTTTATAAGCTGTCATGTTTTGTTAATATACTTCGCATACTGAGAGTGACAATCATTTATTTCTTTAACAAATTTAAGAAAAATATCGCTTACCTACTAAAATTTATCAGTTAATGGGGAAAGAGATACTCGAACAGAAGTTATTAGAGAAATCAGCCAATTTATTAACATAGGTACATAATTAAATTACATATTACAAACCAACGAACGTTTCAACTTCAAATTATTCGTTTTCGTTAAGTTAAATTAAACGTACATAAGAAACACATTAAAATATGCAAATTATAATATGAATGTGGCTATTTATACATACTGTATGTATACGCAATTGGCTATTTATATATACTGTATTTCTATATCAAAACCGAGTTTCTAGGACTCAAGAAGGCTATTCGGTTCTTTATTTAGTTCAGTAAATAGCCAATTATTGCATTATATACAGTATGTATAAATAATAATAATTATTATTATTATTTATTTGGTCACGTATTGAAATCTACAATTATTAATGACAAGTATTGGAAGTACAGAACAAAGTTTACAAAAATGAAAATATAAAAAATAGTTATTTGTCCAACTAGAGAGGAAAGCGCTTCTTTTTCCCACTCGAGCTCGAAGTTTGTGTCACGAGCGAAGCGAGTGAGACAATCGAGCAAGAGTGGAAAAAGAGCTTTCCTCTCGTGTTAGACACAACATTTTTTTCACGACATATTTAAAAACATTGTAAATGTAGAAGAAACACATAACTAGAAGTTAGGTTATAACTGCCATCTGTCAGAATCACGTTTGAAAACAACGAAATGCAGCCAATATGCCAAATTAAATTTAAGTTGTAAAATCGTGAAATAGTAGAAAAAGAAAGTATAAAACATAATAATTGTAAAATAATAGTTTACAGTATATCACTATAAAATCAGAATTTTCAATAAAATAATAAATTTACTTACAATTTTAAAAATATTTCATCGTAAAATAACACTGGTGGTAACACTGCTTACTTTCCTCTCTAGAGAGGGAAAACCTACTTTCCTCACTATTTCGCGAGAAGAAAATTGTATTTTCTCCGCATGACGTGAAAAAATATAATAAAGCACTTGTTTCACCAAGCATTGTCAAAGTGGAGTGTCTAAAAACTCTTGCAGCGAGTAGAAGCAATGTTCTAGCAGTATATTTTTGATTTTAGACTTGAACGTTTTAGGATCTAGGCTAGAAATTGATGATGGTATGTGGTTGTAAAGATTCAAATTGACAGAATTCTTAGATGACATATTGAGTCTGTGATGGGTCTTTCTTAATGAGTCGTTACCGCGAGTATTGTAGTGGTGAACTTCACTATTCCTAACAAATAGATTTAAATTTTTATGTACATGTACAACAGATTCTAAAATGTAAATACATGGCAGTGGGAGGATTTTAAGCCTAAATAATTCGCGACAAGAGTCTCTATGACCTGCACTGGCTATCAGACGTACAGCTTTCTTTAGCGCTCGAAAGACTTTGATTGCATGAGTGGAGTTCCCCCACAGAATAGTTGCGTATAGTAAATAATAATAATAATAATAATATATTTATTTATCAATTAAGTATTGACAAAAAGGAAGAGTTGTCAGCAAGCTGTTTTTCAATCCCTCCTAACAGTACAACAACTATACATTAAGATACTCTCTTAACTTAAGTTTAAATGACTGTACGGTATTACATGATACAAAAAAAAGATCTAAATTTATTATGACTGTTTTAAATGACTGTGGAGTGTGGAATAAAGCGAAATATGTGCTTCTTAAAATATCCGAGGAGATACAAGATCTCAGATTATTAAGGGTAAATATGACACTAGCAAGTTTACTACACAAACCATAGATTTGTATTTTCCAGCTTAAATTAGGATCGATGACAACACCAAGTATTTAAAATTTTAACACTGCTACCATACGCGACTTTACGATTTGAACTTATAATCATATTTTGCATTTTGTCGTCGTTCAATGTTTATTGGCAGTGAACCAATATCTAGTCAATGAAAGAGTAGAGTTTGAGATATCATTTAATACCTGTGGGTTGGTATGCGAGCAGATCAATGTCGAGTCGTCTGCATATAAAATATATTTCTGAGGAGTGAGATAATTACAGAGGTCGTTTATGTAGAGCAAATGATTTACACATACAGTATGTATAAATAGCCAATTTCGTATACATACTGTATGTATAAATAGCCACATCCTTATAATATTTAGGTAGTTTACACTTACATAATTGTTTAAATTAGAAGTCTTCATAGTATAATATTTATTACATAAACACATCGTTCAATCAACTACAATGTTGCAAACTAAAATTGTGTAAAATCATTAATTATAAACCAATCACATGCAAGAATTGTGTAACAAGTTTGTACACCAAATAGTATAAATAGAAATAATTTGCTTATCTAATGTGTTTCTTGTATGTTTGACTATGAATTGGACTTATTTGAAGTCGAAACGTTGGTGTGTAATAATTAGTGTTTTAATAAACTGACTTAATTTTCCAAGATCTTCTCTTCCATTATTTATCAGTTTCATCTTTCGCAACGTTAACAGAAATTTATGAAAATAAGCAAAATCTTATACTTAGTAAATTGTAAGATACTATCTTATCATCTATATAGCTTTTGTTTAGAACACTTTTATTATGTGCTTTATCTTAAAGTAAAAGAACAAACGGTAATTATCATTTGCGCTGTAGGAGTTTTTAGAATTTTTATATTATAATTCTATATTAATAAAATAAAATAATGTTTGTTTAATAACATTATTATTAATACAATTTTTTATCATGTGATTCATTTCAAATTCAGACTGTTAAATTCATTTATAAACGCACATTGCATGGTTGATGTTTTATAATTAGCATTCATATAAATGGGTCATAGAAACATTCATTAGTATTTACACAATACAAATTTAAAAATTCCATTACTTTTGAATATCCATTGAATTTACTGGTACACGTATTTTGATTATTAATTTCGGTTAATTATTTCTCACGTTAAAACAAAACTGCTTTTTTACTGCTAATATACTGGCGGCAAAAAAACGAAACACTTAAAATTCGTCAAATTTTGCCAATTTTCAAACCGTCATAACTCGAAGTGTTTTTGACCAATTTGGACGAGTCTTTGACGAAAAGAAAGTTCTAAGTGTTTACTTTAAGGGCATGCATGTGATCTTAAGTGTAACCCCTTTCAACCCCCTCAACCTTCCCTATGAAAAAAAATGTTTTTTGTGAAAACAAGGTCCAACTTTGGAGATCTGTACTGAGCTGGAAAAAAAATTTCAAATCGATTTACCGTTTGAGCAATAAAGTTCAATCAATTTCCTGTAAATTCCATTAAAAACGAAGTGTCTACGATGTGTAGAAACAAAGTTATGCGTGTTTGAATAAAAAGTGGTGCACAATGGGCAACGCTAATGTCGGTGGTGAAGAGCCAAAATGCATGGACCACTTCAACCTTGTGTAATTTTACTCCAAATTATCTGCTTATTGCTTATAGGTAGTTTGGGCTCGGATGATTATGACGGAACAAATTGTGTATTACGTCCTGATCGACATTTCGGCGATAATTTGTTTCTATTTTCTAGACGAGGCAGGTTATCGAGTCCAGTTAAAACCGAAACTAGAGAAGTCTTGTGTCTTTATCTTAAATAAGTTATTTTTGTGAATTCTAGAAATTGTAATTGTAAACTGTAATCGTATTTAACAGCGGTGCAGATAAGTATTTTTTTACAGTTTCGACTTCTTACCGCCAAAAAGTTCAACAACTTTGTTCAAAAACGAAATAGTTCTAACAGCTATTGCAATTCCAATTTCACATTTTGTATGGTAAATGTTATTGCTGTCATCAAATAAATGAATAAGTAATGAATCACTTGTCAGATAACTTTATAATCTGCATCACTGTTAAATACAATTACAGTTTACAATTACAATTTCTAGAATTGCAAGTCACAGATCAATTGACCAACGGATGTAATTTGCCATTCAATATCTACGTCATTATTTGAAAATGAAATTATACCGCACTATGTATACTTGATTGAATAATACTATTCTATACGGGATTAAATCTAATATTACAATAGAATCCACTATTATAGCAATTCTGACTGAATTATTTTTAAAAAACTAATATTTACACAAATTAATTAATTATTCGATAAGCTCAGATGGTGCAACAATATTAGTAGAAAAAATCTGACGTGGCCAACACATAACCTCTTGTCACTTATATTAAATAAATTTTAATTTGATAAATATATGTATCTATGCTCAATTGAAAATATCATTATCATTTGTTACTTTAATAAAGTTATATTATCTGAAATTTCTAAAAATTAAACACATGCCACAGTGACATTTACAGACTGTTACGACCTTTTGTTTACAATAATTTTTATTTTAAAATTCGTGCAGAATCGTGATGCATGAAATCACATACATTAGAGTTAAGGGAGGCTTATAATAACAGTTAATATTCTTAAATGGATTGTATCTTCTATAAAATATAAATACATTCAAAAACTGAATATATGTATTACTCGAATTACATGTAGAGCAAAAGTAATATAACAAAAAGTGTGGACCAACGGACAGGTCATACGTATAGTAGTCGACTTAGAACTGGTTTCTTACATCTATGTAATCGATTACTTCTTCTGTATTTTGTTAGATGTGTGACGTGAATGAGAAGTGTGTAATTCATAATCATTTCAGTAATCTGATAACTTGACGACATAACCTTTCTTATAATTGTCAGAAATGATCCCGTTTGTTGAAAGTTGCATAGTTGGATCTGCAATGTTTATAACAATAAATATTGTAGCGAAATATAAAATACTCATCAAAATGTAAACAATGAACAAATAGGACTTGCTTGCTATTTGTTGAGAAAGTGTGAAGTGTGAAGTATGTAATAGAGTGGCTTTATACTGAGTATGGCTGACTTTAGTAAAATCGTTTTCTTCCATAGCACTTTTGTAACAATCAGATTTTAATTAAATTATCATAATTTTCAATAGCGATTGTCTCATGTTTTTGTTATGCAAGGGTATGAAACTAATATCTCGTTGAATTCAGAAAAAATACTGAATCGAATAAGCGAATAAAAAATAGGTCCCCGTAGTTTGAGAACCACTGGTCGAAAAAAATTCTTGTTACGTTCATTAAAGTAGTCCTATGAAATAGAAATTGTTTGCTAATTTAACCAACTTCGTAACTCTTATACTTCCCGAGATAGCAATGGTTCGCCACTTATAATGAACACCCGGTAGTGATACTTTAGGAAGTTTTCTTAAAAGTTGGCGAACCTTACTGTTATAAATAGGTAAACGTCAAACCCAGTGTCATTATGAACCGTTACATAAAAAAACCTATAGATAATGTTAACAGAACACAGAAAAAGTCATCCATTATAAACCAGCCTTTAAAATTACCTTGCAGGATTTTCATATACCTATAATAAACACTTAAATATAATCATCTTTTCTTTAGGAGTTACAAACAATGCAAAATAATACAACTTGATTTGAAGGTTTCAAAATTTCGGATATACATCCACTCGCGACATACACACAAACACAGACGTCCTCGTAAAAATAGTTAAAAAGGGAAGGTACATCGGTACATCTCGATACATACATTTTTCACAATTTCTATTCCTACCTTACTTTTAGATGAGCGGTAAATACTAAAAGGTATTAAAAACTTTTTTAATAATGCATTAAATTTTGTACGAGTTTATCCAGAATTTGCGTGCAGTCTATATTAAAATTTGGACATGTTGCATAAGAGCTTGTAAATCGATTAGATAAAATCTACTTCCTGTGCGTATTTTAGTGTCTTGTATAATATTTGTTTCGTTTTTCATTTAAGTATAACAAAACCGTTCAACGCGCCGGGCGTAACCATATGGTAACGCAAACAGACTTACACAACTTATAATTATTATAAGCTATAGTTGTTAGGTGTCAGTGACTCAGTGTACATCATTGCTTAAAACAGTTATGTCTCGGTTATTTTAAAGGAGGTGCCCTTATTTCTATAAGATTTTCAAGTTTTAAATAATGTGATTGTGTGACAGTCCAGATATTCGATTTGTGTAAGTAGTTTTTTGTAAAAGTGTTTCTCAATAAAGTTTTTATATATTTGCTTTACTAAGAAGTTAAATGTGCATTTAACTAAATGTGATTATAATTTTCGTCAATAAATATCTATTTCACAATTTTTTTTCAATCTAAATTTGCTGTAGGTAATTATTGTTCAAAATAAGTAATAGAGATTTTAGAGATTTTCAAAAGTATTTTAAAATTTCGACTTCGAAGGGATAATTTCATCAGTATCTTCATTTTTCTTATATTCGAATGTTTACAAATAAAGCCTCATTACTAAGGCATAAGTACTAAGAGCAACGCATAAGAATAAAACTTTGCAAACTCCAAACATAAGGCGTAATGCACAAGCATAATGATTGTCTTGTGTCAATTTCAGTCTGTTCTAAATATGGAAATAAATACCTTATATACGAAATTAACAGTTCTTCCATTCTAGTATCGCAAAAATGCCGGTAATGATTAAATTACAAAACTTCGACAACAAATGTCACCTCTGTCGAATTAGTCCTTAAACAGAATAGGTGGAAATCTAATAAATAATCATTATACATTACGCCTTACGCACAAATCATTATGCATTAAGCACTAAAACAGTCGGTGGAAATCAGGCTTTATTGTTTTAAAAAGTTAGGCTAGCGCTATAGTCAGTATTCGGCAAATTTCTAGCAACCTATAAGAAATTTATATATATTTGCGATTGCCCTTCAATCTCATTTATCATTAAAAAAATTTGAATGGTGTGTTTAAACAAAAAATCTGACGTGGACACCACATGACTTTCTTAATAACTAAAATGTAGAATAATATAAAAATATAATAACCGTATTTGATTTATGCGGAAAATACCAAAAAATACCCAGAATAAAATGCCCTTTTGGCACGGACGATCGCAACGAAAAATATGAGGTGATCAACTAGACGCAACATGAGTCTTAAATATAAAATTTCAACTTTCTACGACATACCGTTTTTGAATAATGCGAAAAATACCAAATAGTGCCCCTTTGGCACGGACGATCGCAACCAAAAATAGGAGGTGCACAACTAGATGCTATAACAGTTCTAAATAAAAAATTTCAACTTTCTACATCTAACCGTATATATGAGTTATGCGACATACATACGTCCGCACTTGTAACTATAATAATAAAGAAAATATAGACGGTGGTTGGTTTCGCTGTTACACCCTGTATATTTCTTTGAATTTAACAAGGAAGACAATTACATTGGATTAATTAAACTGTAAATTGTAAGACTTCTGTAACAGTCATTTTTAATACAGAGAACTTAATCAAAAGCTAGTTCTCTATTTCTCTAGCATACAACGTAAATCATTGTAAATATATAGTTCCATAACTTTATTATCTAAACATAGATCTACGCAAAACTTTTCACGACAGTTTGGGAACAACAGAAACAGAATATGAGAAGTAACTTTGGTAGAGTTAGTAGAGTATTATGTTTTATAGGGGAATAATTTAATTAGTATCTTGACTTTTTTTAAGACCAGAAAAAGTAAATAGCTAACGTTTGAATTCGTTGGAATAAGAAGGACGGAAAGAATACCTAGTTATTTGCGTATTAAGAAATAAATTAAACTCATAATTATCAATTGATAATGATACTCACTACCCTTGATTTAAAAACTAGGAAGAGCAATCTGAAGTTGGAGAGCTAAAAGTGATCGTTCTTGAAAAACCAACATCAGTTTTACACCAAAAAACTTTGTATAGAGTAAAAAACAAGAGTTCTCCATCTTGTCTCGTCAGCATTTCAATCATTATTGCATATAAAATATGAAAATACTTACCAACAGTTATTCAAAAGTTGGTGTATACTGAAAAAAGAGTGAAGGTAATCAATGAAGAAGTTTTAATAGCATATTTTGAACAAAAAATCAGGATCCTCAAAAGCTTCACATTGTGGAGCGTGTATTCAATGTTGAGAGAGACATTATCAATGAAAGGAAATATTGATATGAAGAAGTATGTTAGTTTAATTGCTATCATTAAAGAAAATCGACAGGATATCAAGCCAAGCAGTCCAATATATTAAGAAAATTACTTGATGATGAAGGTACTTAAATTCAATATTTTACGTATTTCAATAATAATTTCCTTCATTATATTAGGTAGTGTTGAATATTGGTATCAGCGGAGCAGATATGGGATCATTTATACTACGAGATATAGTATACTACTAGCGTCAGGCCCCGCTACGCGGGCCTTCGGCTAGGTCGCGCTACCGCGCGACAAGGGAGGTTCGCCCACTTCGCGGGCTCAATCTCCGCGGACCCTGAATGTGGAAGGATTCGGCACTTCGTGCTTCAATTATAACAATTTTAACATTTATGCTCTACCAAAAAAAATTGTAATCTTTTCTTATGATGAAATTATAATTATTTAATTACAACTTCAAATTATTTATCTTCCTTCTTCAATATAAATTTTAGTGGCTTTTACTTTGATATCAAAGTCAATATGATTTTAACAATTATGATATAAACAAATGACGATCGTCGGTCTCCATTTTGAACAATCTTTTTATCAACCCTCATCAGGACATTTAATTTGATATCATGCACAATAGGATTCTGACATTTTTTATAAAAACAAATGGCAATCTTGCGCCATCATTTTAAATAATTTAATTAATAATTAGCCCCTATGTAGCTCTTTAATTTAACATCATACTCGATAGTATAATTTTATATTGTTTTTGATAAAAACAAATGCCAATCGTCGGTCACCATTTTAAGTATTTTTATTAATTAGCTGGCCTCTATCCCTTTGATTTGATATAAAACTCGATTTGATTCAATAATTTTTAGATAAAAACAAACGAAAATCGTTGGCTGCCATTTTCAACAATTAGTGCTCACCTGGTTGTTAAATTTAAAACAAATGCCGATCATTGAATCCATTTTATAAACCTAGGTGCTAATTAATATTATACATACTTATGTAAAAACAGATTTATACAAGTAGTGTAATAACAATCTAGATCGTCTATAAGTCCGCGCCGTGTCTCGTGCTTGTCCGGTTGTTAGTGTGCTGTCCCCTAATCCTCTGTCCGGGTGGGCCTGGCGTATCCAGGATACAGTACCCAGTAGGGCGGCTTGAGCAGGCCAAATTCAAACTTAACCCAAACTCAAGTACAATTAAGAATCCCGATTATGGGACTCCTATTTTAATACTTTTGTTAAATTTAAAATACTGGGAATTATACATAGTATTATCCACGGAAATTTGATATAATTTTAATTGAACATTTACATTTGGGTCAAAATATACTATAAATAGGACAGTAATAAATAACAACATGATGCAACTTCACAATACATTATTAAATTGAATAAAAATTTTCAAAAAATATATTTCAAATTTATACAAAAGCATGTAAACATAATGCGTGCTCTATCTTTAAATACTCAATAAAATTTTCAAAATACTTGTATCTTATCAAATATGAAAGATAAATCCAAATAAAATTTCGAAATGGAAATGTCAAATCTGACACTAGACTAAAAAATTATTTTAATAAAAAGAAAACAAAAATTCCATGGCATACTCCCATTTGCGTTCCGTGCATTTTTCGGTTTTTTCTTAATAACTTTCTTAATATACCCAATATGGGGTTGAAACATGCATAGAAATATAGTCAAATTCATCCTCTACCTATATGTCAAATGAAAAAAACAATCGAATAAAGTATAATGCCCGTTGCTAAGGAGTGAAAAAACAGTGAGTTTTTATTATTTCTCACGCAAACTGTGTTCCCTACAATAATAAAATATAGAAAAAGAACTAGTTAAAATAACCCTTTATCGTATAAAAAAAGTTTCATTAAAATCGTACAAACCATACAAATTTTAGAGCAAAAAAACGTATAGTTGCTAAGGTGATGAATCTTCCACCACACTATGCCTTTTAGTATATATGATGATGATGATAACATAAAAACCAATGTACGAAGAGAATTTAGTATTTCAAGTGAAAATTTTGGATCTAATAATTGAAATATTTAGAAAATATGCCACTCTTCTCCCACTATCAATTAAAAATACACGTTTTTTTGGGTATCGATACGGAAAGTGTACTCAACAATCTGTAATTATAAATACCATTGCAAGCGTACCCACAAAAATTGCAGAATTTTTAAATTTCCCGAATCCTGAGTTACACCGCACATTGCTTTAGAAGATCGTCTGCTACAATACTGGCTGATGCAGGAGCAGATATAACCAAAACCACACTCAAAAGGCATGGTAGATGGAAAACATCAAACGTCGCAGAGGGATATATTGAGAACTCTGTAGTAAACAAACTTCAAGTGGCGTCAAAAATTCTAGCTCAAAGAGATGTAGTACCTAATTAATATAAATACAAGTAAGTTCTAACAAATCTCCTGCAATGTTTTCGAAATGTAAAAATGTTACAGTTCATATTTATAATAAATAATTTTTATTGTTAGAATTAATTAATTAATATTTCTGCACTAGTAAGGAACAAATTTACATTTCCACACTAAAGCGGAAAAAATTGATGTTTAGAAACAATAAACTGTTTCACAGTTGTAAAATTGTAAAATTTTAGAAAAATAAAGTAAACATAATAATTGTAAAGTAATAGTTTACAGTACCTACATCAATATGAAATCAGAATTTTCAATAAAATAATAAAGTTAATTACAATTTTTAAAATATTTCATCGTAAAATAACACTGGTGGTAACACTGCTTACTTTCCTCTCTGAGAGAGAAAACTTATTTTTCTCACTATTTCGCTAAAAGAAAATTATGTTTTCTTCGCATGTCGTGAAAAAAAGGAATTTTCCGATTGTTGCACAGGAGGGAATACTAACAATTATTAATCCCTGTGGGATTATTAATTAATAATAAACTTTAAGCATCAATTCAATTCAAACTTTAATCTCTCATTTTTATTACATACTGATACATGATACATTATAAATTAATTTAAATTATCTACATGTCATTGTCAATTTACTTTATGTATATTAAATTGAATATTTTAAACGCAGATTTATTTTTGATATTTTAAACTGCAGCTTATCTATATTTCGCAGTTCAGTTTACATGGAAAAACAACAAAATGTCAATTGTGATAATGGTGGCACTGTTGACAACGTTAGATTGAATGTTCAGATAGCTCTTTGCACGGGAAAATGGGCACGGATCGGAAACATCGGCGTTTGATACAGCGGACTTTAGCTTTAAAGCCAAAAAGGGGCAAAAAATTATTACACAAAAAGCGAAACTGTAGAAACATTCAATGCATTAAACGTAGCATATGGATATGGAGCCTTTTATGATGCAGTGCATGAAACGTACACTAGTGAAAAAAAATGTGTTTGGAAAAGTCTTATAATGTATTACATAAATCGTAGTTTTTTTTTACTAAAATGTTATCATCTATTTTGAAAAATTAGTTCTTCCGGAACCTATAAAGACAGTATAGATCAAGTGAAAAACCTAATAAAATATATATATATATATATATATATATATATATATATATATATATATATATATATATATATATATATATATATATATATATATATATATATATATATATATATATATATATATATATATATATATTAGGCGGCTCGTCTACTTTTTTGCCGAATTCCTAGAATACTCTCGATTTTACTTATTTTTTGATTCCACTCTTTTGTCCACTACTACGGCTGCCTGAAACCAGCCCGAAACTCGTACTTTACCACATCCTAGCTATGCAATGTCATATTGAACTTGAAAAATACTGTACTTGTAAAAGTGTTTTCGTTGCGAGGAAACTGTCAGATTATTATGAATTGACTTCAGGATAATGTTTTTATAAACATTTAATTGAGAAAGAATGAATCTACAGATGTGCCTTTATAAAATTTTAAAAACTAATTAGTATCATGAGATATAAACGTCAAAAAATTTGCATAAAATAGGATTTTTTTTAACTTTTCGAAATTTTTATAATCATGTACAATTTTTTAATCAAAATTTTAAAAAGGCACATCTTTAGATCCATTCTTTCTCTATTAAATCCTTGTAGAAATAAAATTTTAACAAGAAATAAAATTTTAACATTTTTGTACTGGCCATAAAACACGCGCTACGTTAGTACATTTATGCTGGATTTTAGGTAGTAGACGGGCCTCTTAGGGGCAAAAATAAATGAAAGTTGTGTTTAATTTTCATATTTTGATACTATCCCACATCACGGAAAAATACCAAAGGATTGTTCCGTGCTAACATGGTCAATTCGTTCAATTTTCGAATATTTAAAAACCAAACCTATTCTGCAAGATAGACAAAATTGCATATACAAAATTTTTAAAGTAATATACAACTTGTCTCTAATTTATTAAAATTGCATGAACTACATACTATATCTTTATAACAATTCCTTTAGTCACTGACCTGTCACGACTAAAATAGACTAAAATCGATAAATCACTATTACCTATTCGATTTTATTGAAAGTCGTCTTAAGAAAGAAATTTTGAAAGATAAGAGTTCTCAAAGTTTCTTCAACTATAAAAATAAATAGGTTTAAATTAATTAAAATCGTATTATTTTGAAGAGAATGCCCCACTTAAGGTAATGAAAACCTTCCTAGTACCGCTTATATCTAAGTAAATCGACCCTATAATTTGCGTTCAATATGCAAACCAGCATTACAGCATTTACTATTTGGCCAACAGTAGTTATAAATTACAATTCGCAGACACATATTCGACTGACATATTGAACAACGCCTTTTCACAATGATTTATTTATTGGAAGAGTCAGTACTAATTATGACAAATTATTAGCGGCATATATCACTATTCTGTTGGTGAAAAAACTATTTACATTAAACAGCAAATTGCACAGAATGCGTTAGGTTCCTTTATGGAAAAAACATTTACTTTTTTAAAGTTTAGTTGGTATCCCTAAAAACGAAATGGAGAACTTGAGTTTTGTGAACTTTTGCTCTCTTTAGAAGAAAAATCTGATGTGGACAGCACAAGACCTTCCGCCATACCCTACTCTTTATACTACTATTGAAATATAGTAAGTATACTTATACAAATATATTTTAGTCTTTTAAGGCAACTGTAGAAGAAGATATGTCACTATTGTCATGTCATAATCAATTAAATTTTTCGTAGTAATAAATTTTTTTTAAACAATCATGGACAACAAGGTACCTACTGAAGTTTCATACTCTAAATTATAAATAATACTTTAATTCCTAAAGTACTATGACAGAAACAATTTATAAAATGCTAGAAATTGTAGACAATAATAATATTATCTTTCTTTTGAAATAAAAAATATTGTGATAAATAAATCATTCATCAAAATATTTAAAAAAGTACTACTTCCGGTTTGGGGATTGTTTCTAAAAATAACTGGGTTCTTAAGATTTGTATTAAAAAGATATATAAAATTTTGTTGCTAAATAACTTTTTGAGTTATAGAAACCGGAACATACATACACACACGCACACACATACATACATATATCATCCCGAAAATACTTTATTCGTATTCTATGGATCGTAAAACGTGCTCATCCACTAAAAACTCACACTCGAAAATTTTGACTCATCACAATATCTCTCTTAGAATAGAATATGAGGCGAGAGGTAATAGCAATCTAAAAAGTCGTTTCATTTCGACTGTATTCTGATTTATTTAAAAACGCACTTCAAAAATAGTATTTTAGACACAATTTATGGACGATTTAAATTAAAATCGTATTGTCTCTAAGACAAATAATTAAAATCTTATTTGGAAAACCGTACAATGGGGGTTTCCAAGCCTACGGCTTTTAAAAAAATACTTCTTGGATGTAAATTTTCAGCAAATATAAGTTATAGAAAAGTGATAATAATTGTTAATTATAAAAGATTTATTACCTTTTCACCGAAATTAAAATATAACTCTTTTGAAACGTGTGTAGATTTTTTCGTGTAAGATCGTTCTTTGTCGTTTTGACTACGGAATATGAAATAAGGTAAGATCTACGAATACGATATTCAGTTCTTGTCAAGTTGTCAGCGCAGTGAACGTATGTTCTCAGGGGTGGTACCGTCACACACGACACCGTTTTTCGCGGCACATATTTTTTTAAACTTTATGAATTTTTTTCTGGCTTACTAGCAACTTTTTGGCAAAAAGAAAAAATACGGTTTTAATATTTTTATGTATAAATTAACATATAAAAAAAAAACAAAAAATCGTTTGCGCATCAAAAAATGTTGAAGATAAACAGTGGTGTTACCAACTAATGATAATTGGATTTAGAAATAGTTGTAACATTAGAAATAATGCGCTGTGTGCAAAAAAATATTGTTTGAAGGTTAAATACCTTTACTTTGAAAATTACAGGTGTCTTATATGTACCTAATAAAAACTGTAGATAGATGTTTTACTGCGTAGAGTTGTAAAAGCGCATTTTTAGTCATTAAGACGTTGGAAAAGCGTAGAATTATAATCAGTAAATTTATATTGAATAGGCGCCGATCAAAACATTGAATAAGCGCAGATCGTAACATTGAATAAGCGCATTTTTCGAAAATGAGATTTCTGACCATAACAAGTTGGTCCAGATCGTCTTCGAGTATGATAAATATTTAGGACTAATTGATTTTTGTTTGATAAATGGTACCTTTTTGAATAAATACGAGTTCGAGCTAAGATATTTAAGAGATATGACATTATTTTTGTATGTATATATTTTGATTTTACACTCATATTCTAATAAGACCTGTTTTTGAACATATTGTCATGCTGGGAAATTAAATACTTCAGTTCCCTTTTTGGCATTTCAAATATTTATCATTACATCATTTAACAAAGTAACATTGGTGTAAGAGTAAGAGTAGGCAAGGTAGGAGAGAGGTGGCATGAAAGGGACAGGTATTGAATGGGACGCTGATCATATTTTAATTATGGTACGTATTGTAAATCTACAGATTTTTTCATAAGATGCTACTACTGTAAAAGAAAATATTATAAAATGTAAAGACATTAGCTTCTACTTCAGGAGATAGTGAGGGGTCTAGTATCAAAACCGGCTATATCCACTTTTTCCAATTTCGAGTAAATTGATATTTTTAGTTTTGCGCTAAATTAGACAAAAAATAGAACTGTTTTGATCAAGGATAACTTTACTTTACACCTAAAATGTTAGTATTAATTGCAATACAAGCGATTTAAATATGGATATAGCCGGATTTGAAACTAACTTATGCAAACTGCCGGTTTTGAAACTCATTGGTTTGGATATAGCCACTTTTGAAACTAATTTAACTAATATTTACCTTACGCATATTTTGATTCTTATAATTATTGGAACGAAGGAGAAACAAGTAATTTCTAATTTAAAAAAACAACTTTTATGTATTTATAAAAATAATAAAACATTTTGTTTACATTACAAAAATAACATAAAAATGTTAAATCTACGTTTGTAGATTTTTAGGAGCATATCTACAAAAATTATAAAAGATTACTTTCATTTGGATTATAATTAGTAAGTAAGTAAAAGTAATTTAATATAAATGAAAATAAATAAATTTGGCGTAGTTTCTTTCTAGCTCTTTTGGGCTATTGACAGGTGCAACATTAGTTTCCATATCTACAAATTAACTTAATTGTTAATAAATCTATTATTATTTATGACATTTTAGCTCTATTCTTACCTACGGAAACAAAACAAATTTTCTTATTGACAGTACAAATTCACATTTGACAAGAGACGTCATGTGTCACGTGTCGCAGATAACTAGCTTCCTATTGGCTGAAATGGATATAGCCCTTTTTGAACCTAAGCCCCTACTGGATTTAGTCGGTTTTGAAACTAAGCTCATATTTTATATTAAATTATTACTGGATATAACCGCTTTTGAAACGTACTGTACGGATAAACAAAAAGAATTCATTCTTACGAATCCAATGGTGTGCATAACTCCATTTTTTTAAAAAGTGGATATAGCCGGTTTTGAAACTAGACCCCTCAGATGTGCATTTAGTGTTTCATTATCATTAGCAAAATCCAAGTGATCGACTTTTGAGTAATTTTTTAATAATGAGTTAGTATATATTAATTATATTTTATTGTTATTAAGTAACTACTGTAAGGGTATAATTAAGCTTGAGTATTTCTAAAAAGGAGCGTTCGTTGTCTTTTCTTTTCACATATTCTGGTTCAACCTTTCTACGACACAAATATAAGGTCTATTTAAAACAATACATTATTTTTAAAGCATTTTTGTCATTGACGTCCATTTGTCGTCAATAATGTAAGTGTCCCTGTCAAAGTCTTGAAATGGACATTTCCATGATTTTTTTATTCAAATCAATTTTCAGTTTAAGACAGATTGGTTTTAATTGTTTATGTGATAAGAAGATAGTTAAATCATATAGCTTTAATAATATGTTGTACTTTAAAAAAAATGCAATTGCTAAACTATAATGATTTTTTTTAAAATGTCCCTTTCATGCCACCTCTCCCATTTGTTAGGAACTATACGAAATTATTCTAATCATAAAATCAGTGAAAATGATCCTAAAATGTAAATATCAGCAAATTTGCTCATTGCTTATGTTTAGGTAATGTCATTTTAAAAGATAGAATTTGCTAAAATATTATTTTGCGGACGCAAACGATATATGAGAGCATATACTAAAAAAAATTATGTATTTTTACCATAAAATTACATGACAAAATGCTGCAATTCCATTGTATCATCCACAAGGCTACGTCGCTGACATTTTATTATAATTTATCATATAATTCGTATTTAGTATTTGTGGGTTTGCCACTTATGCAAAATTATGTCAACAAAGGCAAACGTAATGAAGTTTAATTTGTTATCTTAAATACCGATCTTAAATTTTAATTACGTTTAATACTTACATAGCTTATAAATTCCCAGGCTTATTTACAAAACATCTTAAAATTATTGCTTAGATTAAAATCAGCGAAAGATGTCGAATAACCATCTCCATCTTCATCCCCTTGCCACATCATTTTACGCTTTTCTTTTCTGCTTTTTTCACATCATTTATTTTCCATATCTCTTTCTGCATAATTTAGTTTTCTGCAAACATTTCAGATTTCAGACATAGAAATACATATTTGCATAAATTTATTGACGTTTAGTTTAATTAAATTAATGCTAATAATGAATATGTATTTCAATTTCACGAAAATAATTAATTAAAATAATTCGCACATTTGTTGTTTATAATTAATTAACTGAAAATTATTTTACAAAAGCAAAATTCGCAATTGAATAAATTGATGGCCACTATATATGTGAGCGACTAATAAAAAAATCTGACGTGGCCGTTACAATACCTCTCGCCTTGACATTGAAGTATTATTATTTAACCTCGTATTTAACCAAATATTAAGCTTTAATTTAAATAAAATACAACAACACCGTATAACATTTGATATAATAATATAAAATAATCATACATTATATTATTTCTGTTTATCTGTCACATTGACAATTTTTATTTTTGTTTTAAATTTTATTTCTATTTCGGGATTCACAAATCGTGGTAGGTAAAATTATATATTTAAAAAAATTATATTTCTTTATTGGTTAAAGATATAGAAACAAGTAAGATTAAATATTGTACAATGTAATTTCTTCTTTCATGTGTGGTATGTCAAATTGTAACAATCGCATTATTTTATACAATTTTTGCAAAAAATGTTATAGTGCTACAAGAAAAGTACCACTTCCGGTTGGTGGATTTTTACCAAAATCTTTTCAGCTCTTCATTATCATATATAAATGTATAATGCAAAATATTAGAATTTTATGATCAGTAGAATTTGAGATAATGAACCGGGACGAAAGGCTATAGTAGGCGTACATACAGACTTTCATACACACACACAGACACACACACAGACACACACACAGACATCATCGTGAAAATAGTCAAAATAGGTTCTAAAGGTGCTAAAACGTGCTAATTGACAAAAATCTCGACATCGAATTTTTTCACGATCCCTATACCTCTCTAGGCGAGAGGTAAAAAAAGAGTGCACAATAAACAATTTCCTGATCGTGATTGAATTGAAATGTTATAAAAATTGACTTTTACCTCTCGCCTCATATTCTATAAGAGATATATTGTAATGGGTCAAAATTTTCGATTATTAGTTTTTGGTGGATAAGCACGTTCCAGGGTTTCTAGAATACGAATTTAATATTTTCACGATTATGTCTGTGTGTGTGCGTATGGACATGGACGTATGAATTATGTGACAATTTTTCGCCCACGATAACTTAAAAAGGTATCAAACCTTTATTAACCAAATTTCATATTTAAGGTTTTAATAAGGATCTTGGATTTTGGTAGAAATCCGCAAACCGGAAGTAGTACTTTTTTAAACTTGATATAGTTTTACTTAAATAAATTGGTACATTATTTATTTATGACAATTTTTGCAATTAAAAATATCTATGGGTACAGGTAATTTTAAATACAATTTGCTGAATCTGGTAGTATTTAACAATGAAATAAAGTACAATTAATATTCTACTTCTTTGAAATTCCAGTATCTTGTTGTCCATGATCATATGAAATTTGTTTCTACACAAAATTTGAATTATTATGACAGTACAGTTGACATCTTTTGCTTGCATCTTGGTTTACATTATCGTTTACATATTACATGAACATTTATTAAAATATAAGTAAAACTATTTATTAGATTAGTAGAATAAGCAGAATTAAGCGAGAGGTCGTGTGTTGGCCACATCATATTTTTTTACTTTCTGAACAGCATAATGTATACGAATAGTTTGCTTAATGATAATTAATTATTAAGCAAGTTTCTTGAAATATAAACTATTATTTTTATTTATCTTACTGCGATTGTTTTATGATAACATAATGACAACTTAAATTTTAAAATATGAAATGAACTGAGTGCAGTGCAAAACGTAAACGAAAATAAAACAATACTTATCGACAAAGACATTTTGTATTTTCTCAAACTGTCGTGAGACAAGACGATACCAGAATTAGTCAATTTTTTCTCAATTTCAATTCTCGTCTCAAAGAACTCCATTCCCGCTTCGTCTCAATTTCTCGAAAAATTTTTAATGGTTCGAGATGTGACGAGAACGAGACGATAAAATTATCGTCTCGGAGGCATCTCTGTCGAATACTTTTACAAATTGTGATACACTGGTTAATAAAACAAGTGGTACCAATTAACGAAATGATTCTACTACACCACAAACACGATGATCAAACTTGGTCTATATAGCCTTTATAAATTCAGGTTATGATCTTGATATGTGTGGGAATTTATAATAAATGTCTATATTTTATAGCCTGGAAGTAAAGTATGTCCCAAACGTCTAGATAATCTTGAAAGGCATTCGACAAAATGTAGGAGCTGAGTTTTGAATAAAGGCAAAAACTGTTCTGTCGTATGCGGTATGCGCCCGGAACGATAGGTTCAAAGTTCAATATTAACAATCATGTTACAATTAATTTTGATATTGGCTGTTAATTAGCAGGTGTGTACAATTATCTGGAAAATACTTTATAACCGTTGACATATTAGTGTTTAGTGTCCTTTGCCAGAAACAACTATGTTACTACGTATTAATTAATTCTGGTGGTGAAAACATGGTGGATTTATGCAGCAACTAAATTATAAATTAAATTAGGTTACTAAACTAGAAAATTGAATTATAAATGCAATGTTTATGCTCAAAACTAAACTAAAGAATAAAGCTAGATTCAGTGCGCGTGCGTATAGTACCTACCAATCACGCCAAACTGCATGCTTCAATCGTCAAATTCTAGATTATGTATGCATTGCACAAGTGCAAACATTATAAAATTAAACTAAAAAGTTGAAAATAGTTCACTTCTTAGTTTAGTAACGATACTTTAGTATGTTAGTTTAGTTCCATTAACGATTTTAGGAAACAATGATGTCTACTTTCTCAGTTTAATTTCAATGTAATTTCTGAATTTAGTTGTCTGCATAAACCCACCAATAATTAGATAAATTATTGATATGATATACAAATCTCTAATTTTTTTAAATCAGCATACACCTTCGACTATATATATATATATATATATATATATATATATATATATATATATATATATATATATATATATATATGTCGCTGTACACATCATGTAAAATCGCAATGATGTTGAGCCGATCTCGTAACATTGTTGATCGCATATATTATGTTTTTAGCCGACACAAAACCGTTCGTTTGAGCACGCTGACTCAGGAATCGTCACCAGCAGGCGAACAATACAGGATGTCGCTGTCGTATATGAAACTTTTTAAGCATGGGGATCTCGAGAACCATAAGCGATACGAAGTTGGTTAAATTAGACAAAAGTGCATTTTTGTGGGAAAACAAAAACATTTCTAAATTGGCCCCCTAAAGCGGCAACTTTTGTCTAATTTAACCAACTTTGTATATTTTATGGTTCTCGAGATCCCCATGCTTAAACAGTTTCATAGGTCACCCTGTATTGTAAGCCTGCTGGTGATGATTCCTGATTCGTCATGCTCAAACGAACGAAGTCGGCGTCGGCTAAAAACATATAGGTATGCGATCAACAATGTTACGAGATCGGCTGAACAACATTGCGATTTTACATGTGTACACCGACTTCATCGACAAACTCGATCTGCAACAATTGTTGAATGTGTTTATTTCCAAGAATGCTAAGCGCAGCGCTGTTTTTGCTATGCAAAACTGATCTCAACCAAAGTTAATAGATTACAATAATAATTATAAACAAAGCTATTTGAAAAATTTGTGGGGGTGGTGAAGAGGGAAGGGAGGGGGAATCCCCCCCGGATCAACTACCCACTACCCACTCTAATTTAACACCAACCGCCGGCCCTGCATCAAATACCAGAAAAATACGCAAAATACGACGTCAAATTATGAATTATATTATGATTTAATTACGACGTTCAAACATGATGGTAAAATTACGTCTATGTTAGACGTCTACCATGTGTCCCAGCGAAAGTGTGGCATAGGCGTTTAACATGTGAAAACAGTTTTTTGTAAATAAAAACTGTCCGGCTAAAAACTATGATACTGCACAGGACAATACAACATCCATTCCTACATCTTATTTAATACACATTATTTCAGTTTCATAATGTCATTTCAAGAAATTACTGAAAATAATTTGAATATTTTTTCTGCTTGTTTTGTATGTTCAGGTAAAATTTTATTTGCAGTTGATTATAACATTGCAATATTGATTGCAATAAACTGTGGGAGAATTGAATAAAGAGTTGTTGTTGTTGAGTTGTTGATTACAACAAGGTAAAATACTCGTTTAATAAAACAATTTAAATTATACCAATTTTTAAAAAAATTAAGAAACTAATTGGTATCATTTTAATTGTTTTATTAAACGAGTACCTATTTACCTTGTTGTAATCAACAACTCAGCATTGCTAGCTATTAAACAGATACTTCTTTATTCAATTCTCCCACAGTTTATTGCAATCAATATTGCAATGTTATAATCAATTGCAAATAAGATTTTACCTGAACATACAAAACAAGCAGAAAAAATATTTTAAAAAATCTTCCCCAGGTCGGAATCGAACGTACGACCTTTGGTTTTGTAAGCCGCTGACATAACCAAATGTCTACGAATTGACAGCTATCATTGTACGAATGTAGCAATAAAAACTAAAGGTTAAAATTTTCAAATTATTTTCAGTAATTTCTTGAAATTACATTATGAAACTGAAGTAATGTGTATTAAATAAGATGTAGGAATGGATGTAGTATTGTCCTGTGCAATATGGTATCATAGTTTTTAACCGGACAGTTTTTATTTACAAAAAACTGTTTTCACATGTTAAACGCCTATATGCCACACTTTCGCTGGGACACACGGTATATAAACATAGATTCTACGTCTACACGACTTCAAAATATGACAAAACACAACGTAGATTTTTTGTTTACGGTCAGTCTATGTTACTTAGGTTACGTTTATGAGCCGTCAAAATGTAACGTAAATTTATGACGGAAATATGACTAAAATACAACGTTGATTATTGATTTACGATCAGTCATTATTACTTGGGATACCACTGGGGATATCACTATATAAATATTAAAATACTTAGAATTAGTTAAGTAACCTTCGAATTAATAAATCCAAGCACATCAAACAAACACAATAATAACAGAAGGCAGCAATGTGCAACACTACACACAATTATTCAACTCCTTTCCCCGCCTACAGCTGCTACTCTCCGCCATCATACTTCTTGCCTTCACAACATTGTATAGTACAGCATTAAGTGATATCTGTCTATCCTATTAATGGTCGAAGGCATACACACATTTTATATTTCATGATACAGATCAACTAATATCTAGTTACTATTCTTCTTATAAATTTATTTTTTAAATTTTACTTTAAATTTCCATAGTCCTCAAACAAGTTAGTAGTTTTATACTTTATATTTATTCTATTAAGACAATATTTAACACACCTGTTTTACATGAAATCACATATACTGAATTATATAAATGACAGAAACAAAATTAAATAGGTACGTGGTACTAACTAAAATGTAAACTATTTATGATAATTTTACTAAAATGTCAGACAACTGACAGCAGTTATACGAGTATACCTATGTGATGTGTCAATTTATTGTTGCTATGTGAACTTAGTTTACGATTGATCAGTCATTGAGTAGAAAAAATTAAAATAATTCTTTTTAAAAAATAGGTACCTATGGTCGGAAAATCAAACAGTTATAATCAAAATAATATTTTGAATAACTGATTAAGGATGACGACGAAGAGCTGACCATCATTGGGTTTATCAATGCTTCAAAAAATAAACGAGACAAAAATAAATTTATTTCTCTTTCCCAAAGACATTAATTATAACAGATGTTGGTCAACGACTTGTTAATCCGTTATTCATACTCACAGTCTTATTGATTTTTTTTATTTACCAAAATCCATGTTTCAGCTTTAGCTTCACCCAATTCCAACTCATATTTAGGGTGATTAATAATGAATCACTGAAAGAACCCTTTTATGTTCTTGTACCTGAAAGTTACAAACTGTGATAAGAAGATAAGATTCAGTTTCAAGTTTAGCGCAGTTTTCTCATGAAAATTTTACTAGTTAATGAATATCTTAAATAAGATACTTCAAATTGTTATCTAATTTGTAAAAATTCATGTTTTAACAGGGACTTACAACGGAAACTTAAAAGCTGACTTAAAAAGAAGACGGAATTTTGTCCAGATGTTTGATCTTTTCAATATATTTTTGGTATTGGTAAGTAAGTAAGTCAATTCACTGGAACGATTTTTGATCTAGAATTAATTGTCTTATACTAGTATTATAATAGTTTTAATTTAGTTTTCAACTAAAGTTATTGTTCAAAAAATGTCTACCTTACAGCGAGTCGATGTTAGTTACTAATTAAATTTTTTGAAGAAGAGGTTATGTTTAAATTGTGCCCTAACTACTACTCTCGAAATGTTGAAAATGATGTATGTAACAAAAAATTATCTAGGAAATCGAATGCTGAAGACCGGAAGTCGATATCTTGATTTATTCGAAAATAAAAGCTGTTTTTATTTGAAAAGACAAAATTACGCTATTGTTGAAAATGACTAGAAATTACTCAAATATATTTTCACGATTTTCTCGAGAACTGTACTACTTACGGAAAAAATAAATATACCATTTTAATATATAATATTTTCTCATAATATTAACCATACGAGATAAATCAAGAAAACTAAAAATGGCGGATATTTTTTCAAAATGGCGGCCGTTTGTGGTACTTAACACTTTGGCACCACTTCTTATATGAAAGAGAATAGTTAAATTGATATGTATGCCAATTTTCACACTTTAATCACAAAATGCATAGTTGCTATGAAATTTGTCCTATAACCGCCGGACTATTTTAGAAAAGTCCGTCATTAGTTATAAGTACCTATCTATAGCGTAAATATACTTTATTGTTTACTTTGCTTTATTTATAAATATTTTATTGCTAGTTTATATAAAAATTATTATTTGACGAGAGTTTAACGATATAAACTGCTCATATCAGAAACATGAAAGTTGTTTAATTAAGTAGGTACTGTAAATTATTTAACCATGGCTCTGCGATATATTCTACGAAGGTGTAGAAGGGTCAGGGTAAATTTTTTTGTATTGAATTCTCGACTTTTTAAACTCGGGATCCCGACTTATAGCTCGGGATTCCGACTTTTAAACTCGGGATTACGACTTTTAAACTCTAGATCTCGAGTTTAAAAGTCTGGATCCCGAGTTTTAAATGTCGAGAATTCAATATAAAAAATATTTACCCTGATCTATGGTATTTGAGATGAAAGAAGTCTGAGAAAGATCATCTGTTTCATGAACTAATAAACACACGACGTATGTATTTATCGACGTACTTGCATTGTCTAATGGTATAGATTGACCACGTTAGTTATTCAAAAATTCATATTGTTACGAGTAAGTTACGACATGCATAGCAAAGCGTTGCTCGTTCCACTCTACACTGTTACAGTAACGTAAGTTATTATTACTGAATATAACAATATGGGCGGACCTTAAATCTTATTTCGTACTGTTTCACGATGACCTTTTTCAGACTTCTTTCATCTCAAATACTATATCAACTTTTTTATCAATATATTGTAACTCTCGACTTAGTGCCGTACCTAATTTTACACCTCAGTAAAAAAACAATCACTTCACTCCCTCTTAAAGCTTAATACAATCCGTTGGTTCTGTCCACAGTTTTATCCATGAAAATAATGTTTCTGTTCCATTGTATTATAAACTGAAATTTTAGTTTTTGTGCTGAAAGCTGAAAGAAATAACTACTGCTGTGTGTTTTTGTTCCTTTTAAATGAAATGCATGTACGTGAAAAAGAAATATGTGTAGAGAAAAGCCTAGAAAAACACTTGAAAAATGTGCTTGCAAAAATGTAGTTATTTGAAAATGTCTAGAGACAGATTATATATTTACTAATAAATTATTAATAGATTTAGTACCAAATTTAAGTTTAAAAAGTTTTTCCATTAAACTTTTAGTTATACGTTAGTTTTTACTTTGTAACAAGTATTATAAATAACTAAAAAACTTTTGGTAAATAAAGATTTATAACGCTTGCAGGATTCATTCAAAGCTGTTATTATTTATAAATTAATTTAAACTTAAAAATTATTGCCCGCTAATATGAAATCATGACTAGAATATAATTATTTTCTCTCAGTAGGTAGAAAAATCGTAACTTAAATAACCTTCGCCGTCCTAAATTAATTTCAATCTCTGATTCCTAAAACTGGGTCACTAGTGACCTAAATTAAATTATTTATTTTACCTGATTTCGTCAAAATAATTACAAATTTAAAGTAAATTAATTTTATTTCATGTTTTTAACATGGCTTTATACAAAAACAAGAGTACAATAAACAAATAAACGAGAATTTGAATTATTTTATTTGGGTTAAGTTCTGTAATTTTAATTTATATATAGTACGTCGTATAAAAAATTCATTTATCATTATGAGTTCTGGAAACTTCTATCGATCTATAAAACGAGAATTTATTTATTTAATAATAAATGAAAATATTAATCAAAAGTACTTATAACATTATTTATTATATCTATAATATTATTATAACACACACATGAAGTTCTGAAATTATAGTTAGAGTAAGGCTTGAAATTATTTAAATTTCAATTGAATTTTTCTCAATATTTTTATTATGTAAGTAAGTATATAAAACGAATACATGGTTGAATTAAGAAAAAAATACTCTATCGAGTAGGCCTAAGAAATATGTAATTTCCATTTGAAAAAATATTACTTTGTGGTTTATCTTGAGAACCACTGGTTTAAAAAAATATTTTATTCTTTAAGCAGATGTCCCCCTTGGTCTCCTACAACTTTGCTTTATAATATTATTTTGTAACTATAATAATAAAGAAAATATAGGCGGTGGTTGGTTTCGCTGTTACAGCCTGTATGTTGTCAGTTACATCATTTTACTTTTTAAATTGATTGTATTACGTCATCCGATGTCAACATAACGTAATATGATTGGTTAATACTTAACAAGCCTTTCTCGTAATAAACACATGAAAAAAACTGAAACTTCTTTGCCGAATGATTTGTTAGTAATATAAATCCTCATTATCCACAAAGCCGGTTACCTGAAACAGCAAACAACACAGAACCCTATACAGTTAGTTGCCAATCATTTCAGAATCCATCATTATTATTATTATGCGCCACAATTTCAACTACTTGTTAATGACAATCAAACAGTTGTTCATAGCGGTCAATGTCTCTATTTTTACATCAAGAACAAATAAAATATTAATACAAATATTGATATATTGATTTCCCTACTTTCTGTGAAAGTTCACAATTTTACTTTAAAAATAAACCGTCATAAACTCAACATAATATTTATATTAAGATGTCATATCACCAGCGGTAAATTTTTCAGTGCGTGTAAAATTCAAATTTACTCCCAGAATTGTAACCTACTTACTTTATTTCATTACAGTTCCAATTAAAATAATTGGAAGGGTTGTAAATTATGTAAACACAAACACAGATTATTTCGAGAGAGAAATATAATTTTGAAATTAAAGTAAATTTGATAATTGTTTAATAATTAACAATGGTATAAATATAAATAGAGACTCAAACCGTAACGAAATTAATACTAAAATCAATATCCTAATGTTTTTATGAAAATGAACTGCAGATAGGTGAAATATTTGTAAGAATTACGGATTAAGTACCATGCAACTACATAAATAAAAGTTCATTTTTGGATGGTAGGTCATCTCAGATTTTCCCAATTACAGCATTCAAAATGGCGAATTTTTTGATCTACTCATTTCGTATTGTTATTTGATGATGTTTTATATTGTATAATTTTATATTAAATAGATGTGATAAATATGTGAGCATATCAGTATTATGTAATCGAGTGCTATTATTATTATCGGTGATAGTCCGACAATTTACTTTATATTTTTACCCCCCGCTCCATATTCTATAAGGGAGGTATTGTGATGGGTCAAAAGTTTTTGGTGGATAAGCACGTTTCAGGGTCCCTAGAGTAAGAATTTAACATCTTCGAGATAGTGTGTGTGTATGTGTGTGCGTGCGCGCGTGTGTGTGTGTGTGTGTGTGTGTGTGTGTGTGTGTATGTGTGTGTGTGTGTGTGTGTGTGTGTGTGTATGTGTGTGTGTGTGTGTGTGTGTGTGAGTGGGTGTGTGTGTGTGTAATGTAGTAGTAGTACCTATATATTAATATATTTGTATAAGTAAAAATCTGACGTGGCCATCACACAACCTTCCGCCATATCTAGACTTTAAACAGAAATGTATACGTGCAATCCGGTGCCCATTTAAAATATACAAATAAAAATCTCAAATATTCAAACACAGAAATTTGCATCACCTGAATAAAAAGATTCATTCACAGGAAAACTCTGCTGTGTTGAAGCCATTCTCCGTTCAATTACTACATTTAATATCTTACTTAGGACTTATATAGCGCTAGTATGCCAACTTGTCACCCGTCTCACCTGTCAATATTTTTTACGCAGAAACAAAAATCAACCGATCATGGATTACAAGATATCAACGTTTTATTTGATAAATTTATTTTTTAAATTTTACTGCAGTTCTTTAATGCTACCAGATAAAGACAATTTTTTTATAACGTAAGTTGCAAATAACTTTTCCTCTTATTCTCATTACAAATAAATACTATATTTTTCCAAATTTATATACAATTTTGACAATTAACCTTTTCAATCTTCAAAAAATATCACTTCCAATGAAGATATTTGTACCAAAATCTAGGGAGCTCTTCCAATTTATATACAAATGTTAAATACCAAATATCAAAATTTTCGGGTAATTCGTATTTGAGTTATGCGACTAACAACCCTTGACCACACACACACACACACACACACACATACACACACACATACACACAGACATCATCGTGAAACTATCAAAAATGAGTTGTAAGGACCCTAATTCGTGCTCATCCACTAAAATTTCACCACCCGATTTTTTGCATGATTCCAATACCTTCCTTTACAGGTAAGCGGAAGGTAAAAAGAATAAAGTAAGTATTGCAGAAAGTCTTGTGCTGGCCACATTTGGAATAAGTGTATTTTATAAGTGTATTATTCATTCCTTTACCGATTTGATGTTGTAGCCATCCTCGAGGACTGTTCAAAAGTTACGTATTGTAAATTGCATTTTAATTTTTTAGTGATTTTCAAAAAAGAATTTTGTTTTTATTTTACTTGTTCCTCTCCGAAAAAATATTAAATTTCGGCTTACCTCTAACATCTTTCAATAATTTAAAAATAATATATCTTTTAAAATTGCTTGAGAAATATATTTGAGTTATTGAAATAATAGTATTCCGTACAGAATTCTTTCAGAACTTAGGCCTCATTTCCACCGACTGTTTTAATGCTTGAGAACTATGTTTAATGCATAAGTACTAAGAGCAACGCATAAGAACAAAACTTTGCAAACTCCAAACATAAGGCGTAATGCACAAGCATAATGATTGACATGTGTCATATTTATTATTTATTTCGAGTTGTCAGTTTCTGTCTATTTCTAAATTTGGAAAGACATAATTTACTTACGAAATTAACAGTTCTTCCATTCCTTAATATCTCCAAAATGCCGATAATGATTAAATTACAAATATTCGACAACAAATGTCATCTCTGTCGAATTAGTCCTTAAACAAAATAGGTGGAAATGGCCATATAATAAATAATCACTATGCATTACGCCTTACGCACTAATCATTATGCATTAAGCACTAAAACAGTCGGTGGAAATGAGGCTTTAGAGTTGATTAAACGGAATTAAACACAATAAACAAAATAAATACTTAAATGTCACTATATTCTCTTCACGTATAAAACATAAAATTTCGGCTTAACAAAGACTCATAAAAAATTTTGAAATAATGGTTCTTATAGAAAAATGTCAATGTCTCAATTCGTACGTTCATAAGTTAGAGTTGATTAAACAAAGTAAACAAAAAAACAACTTAAATATCACTATTTTATCTTCGCATAAAACGTTAAATTTCGGCTTAACTTAGACCCTTAAAGTTTTAAAAGTACTGATTCTTATAGAAAAATATCCGAGGAATCCATTGCCAAATGTCGATATCTCACTTTGTTCAGAAGTTAGAGTTGATTAAACACAGAAAACTAAAAACAAACTAAAATCTCACTTTTTCTCTCTCGCGTAAACCATAAATATCCTGAAAATCGATAGCCGCAATCAAAAAATTGATATTTTTATCCGTCAAAAATGACAGCCATTTTCGTACAATAAAACAAAATTGTGACTTTATTGAATAATATCGATATTTAAAATAAATATTTTTAAAATTTTTTCGAAATCTGTGCCACTTACATGTACTTTTTTGTACTGTTTTATAAAGATATTTTTATCTGAGATTGCCTCCCATTAAAAATTAAACCTTTATATATGTTAGTATTATGTACCCCAAGTTGAATGCTTCTATCATTAACAGCGCAATCGTTTCACCAATGTATAGTACCTACTACATGAAACTATAAGTAAGTAGCGCACAGCAGAGCAAATTGTTTAAAACCAAAACGGCAACAAAATTAATTTTATAAACATTTTTTAAAAACTACCTAACTAAAATTTGAAATAATTTAAATTTAACTCTCAACTTTAATGATAATAATACTAACTATATCAAATTATTGTAAATTTAAATACCTTAGTACTTATAAAGTTTATAAGTTGTATGTGTGTTTTGGTATTTTCAAAAAAACTAACCTTGAAATTTTTTGATTCGAAAAACTGAAATAAACATTTATAGGAAGATCGACGATAATATGCGTTAGTGCAACGCTAATAGTGATAATTCAGTACAACGCAGTAAACCTGTCATCAACCTAAGGACCAAATTATGCTATCAAATGTGCGTTCAGTGTGTACATGACCATGACATATGCGATATGCCGTATGTTTCCGTCTATTGACATTACCTAACTCACAAATTATGTTCATAGGGGTATAGGGGACGGAAGCGTAATCAAATCATTGGAGAAGAATGCATTATTGACAAATACAAATTTGAAAACTATACGATTACTTAAAAGATATTTTGGTGTTTTTCTTCAGTTGCTTACAAATTAATTACACATTTGCATGACACACACACACACATAATTACTGTTTTCTTTCTAAAATTGGTACCTATAGATAAGATTCTTTAAATTACCTTTTTTTTTTTAAAATATCATACATTAGCAAAATTTGTGGTAAGGCATAAAACGATTCTTTTACAATGTACAAATTGAATTTGTATCAATACCTACCTAGGCACGTGTATTTATTATTGTTTTTATTTCATATTAATTGTAAATAATTAGTAAATAATTGAACTTTACAGAAAGCTGTGTAAAAGATTACCTCATTATGATAAATAGAGTATTTAAATAATTTTATAAAAAATTCTTAGTGTTTCTGCAAACCCGGTTCGTAATTCTAGAAGGTACAAAATAATACCAACTCAGCTAGGCAGTACTCAAGGACTGCACAAACATAACATATGTGCTACAGCAACAAGAAGCAAAGGAAACTAATAATTACGTATGCGAAGCACATTCAAATGAAGGATTGTTACATATGTGGAACGAAATTATATATATAGAACATTTGATTTAATAACTTTGTGTATTGCATATGCAACATAAACAAGAACTTTAATAAAATTATAATTTATTGTAGAAACATGGTTTTATCTTTTAATAAAGACCACATGGTTGTAAAATATATATGAGAAAACAAGATGTAATCGAATTTTTTCCAAAATAATCCAGAAACGAGATATACCGCGACAGGCAAAGATAATCTAAAATTATACTATTTTCAAAATTTCAAATATAAAACTACAAAAAAAATTTAAAAAGTTAAAGGGCTTTTGAGATAATGTTGATGTACGAATTTTGTATAAAGTTGCGTACAATAAATTTTCATAAAAACTATTTGATCTCAAATAGTATTTAAAAAAAAAATTCAACAAGATGTAAGTTTACTGACTTTAATGAGGTACTATATTTCTGTTATATATTCTCAAAATAATAATTTTCACCCTTTTATTGAAATATTGAGGTACTATTCAATTGGTGATTTAGTTTGGTGATTAATAATAGTATACTTATTATACAACCACGCTTTAATGGAAGCATTCTATTCCCGACGATAAGTTTATAACATAACGCGAGCGAGCAAAGCGAGCGAGGGTTTTAATCATCGGAGGGAATAATACCCATTGTAGCAAGTTGTATACTATCCTTTATCTATAACTAATTTATTACGTGTACGATTTTAATAAAATAAACCTACGCAAAAATTTTGATTTTTTAAAACATCATTTCTTTTCAACATAGTTATATCATAAATCTTTGCAATATTAACCAAATAATTCAGACAAAAGTCATAGATAAATAATTTTATTTTCACCTTCTGTATAAATGGCGATTTAGAGGTATTAAGCTGTATTCACATAAGCATTTAGTTTTAAGGTTTAGATTTATGTTTACGTTTAAGAAAGTTTGAATACATCTAACTAAATATGAGCGCATTCACTGTGCTTGACAGTGAGAAGTGTGAATACTCGTATTTAGATATACGAATTTAAACTTTCTTAAACGTAAACATAAATGTAAACCTTAAAACTAAATGCTTATGTGAATGAGGCTTTATGGTAACTAAATAAATGAGTTAATTATTAATGGCCACTTGCACCGCTTCCACTTAAATTTTAAGGGTCACTTAAATGAAAAATATCGAATCGAACTTATGACAGCAATGTTATTTCTACGTTTGACAATTTGATTTTGATTCGATATTGTTTATTTAAGTGACACTTAAAATTTAAGTGAAAGCGGTGCAAATGGCCATTAAGGTTTAGACCTAACAAGTGTCATAGAAGTGACATTACAGATCTATTCTCTCAATTGTTCTACCACCAACAACCTTTGGTTACAAAATGTAATGTATCTTTTAAATTATAAAGTTAGTTTATCAAAAAAAGCTGTGAAGGAGGAAATAAATAAAATATTGCGGGCTGTGCTGTATATACTTTAATTTACTACTAAGGTAATAATAATAATAATTTTGTTGCTCTAAAAAGAGTACTGCATATCACCGTAGCTCTGGGCTCTAAATGGACCGGAGCGAACCGGAACAGCGTGAAATTGACCAAACCGTTGTCCGTTATGCCTCGTGAAATTGAACAGTTTTGCCGTTCCGTCTCGTGAAATGAAGAATAATATCATTTTTTAAGAATATAGTTTAATTTCTAAATTAATCGTTGAACTATTGTACAAGTAAAATTATTTAAAAAAAAAAATATGATGTGTCCGGCACAAGACCATCAGCCATACCCTACTCCTTTTACTACTATACAAATATATAGGTAGGTACTTACATATATATATTTTATTTATTTATTTATTTATTTAAGAAGCTATCCAACAGACAAAAGCCCAATAACAGGATAGGAATACATCAATATAAAAATACAAATAATATCTGAAAGTTACAAATAAAATATGAACTATTAAAAATACACAAAAATTATGCACATAAACATTTCATTAATTTTTTTAAATCTAAGTGAAAAATGTCAATATGAGAAAATTGCATTTGATATAAGACACACATCCGATGAATTGGTGAAGTAAGATGTAGATTAGTTCGGGCCACAGGAAAATAGAATAATACAATGTTTCTGGTATGGACTGAGGGAGTATGAAAATTAAGTAAGGATAAGCAACGAGGATCATCGACAGCACAGTGTATGAGTTTGTGAAGATGGATTATACACATGTTTGTACGGCGCTCAAGTAGACTCTTCATCTGGAATAGGTTCAGTAGATGTTCATATGGGACTGATTGATCAGGATAGGTTCTATTTGTTTTGAAATAAATGTA
Source organism: Agonum fuliginosum (assembly GCA_947534325.1). Taxonomy (NCBI): domain Eukaryota; kingdom Metazoa; phylum Arthropoda; class Insecta; order Coleoptera; family Carabidae; genus Agonum; species Agonum fuliginosum. The sequence goes on along the minus strand of OX384045.1, from coordinate 16,896,060 downwards.
GTCATTTAGTCAACTGTACAAGAACTTACCTATATAATATGTCACTATTGGCACTGTCACTGTCATAATCAATTATATATTTCGTAGTAACAAAAAAAAACAATCATGGACAACAAGAAACTGAAGTTTCATACTCTAAATTTAAAATAATACTTTAATTCCTAAAGTAGTACTATGACAACAATTTATAACATACTAAAAATTGAAGATAATTATAATAATATAAACTTCTTCCATCTTCAGCTTATTTAAGTAAAGTTAAACATTTTATTATAAAATGTAAATAATAGGTTAACATTTTTTGAAGGTTCAAAATGTACAAAATATATTTAAATTTTGAAAAAAATGTTTGGATCCTTACGCCTAAACTTACATCATTAAATTATATTACTGGATCCTAAAATTTCATTTGAAAAAAAAAATGGTATAAATTAATTATTTATCAAAATATTTACGGAAGGTACTGCTTCCGGTATGGGGATTGCTTCCATAATATAACTGTGTTTTTAAGATTTGTACTAAAATGTAATTTGTACATCATTTTGAAAATACTTCATATTCTATGGATCCTAAAACGTGATTATCCTCTAAAAACCCACAATCGAAAATTTTGATCCATCACAATATTTCCCTTATAGACATGAGGCGGGAGGTAAAAATATAATATGTTCAAGAAAATTGACATTTTCAAGAAACCTATCGTTCCGTTTCATAAAAATTTCCATTTCCAGCCATGTAAAAGCTCAACTTCGTGTTTTGCGTTATATCAATACTTACGTCCTTTTGGTAATGCATATGCCATCATTCGTGAAACATTACGTAAAATCGGTAGATAAAGTAATGTTAAGACGAAGTACGGAACTAGTTTTATACTTTGTGCCACTTTACATTTTCTAAAAATAATTAGTATTACAAGATTTTTTCAATATTTTTTATGCTATTTTTAAACATTTTCACCGATTGTTAACTCACCACAGACCAGATATTTATTATTTAATAGATATTTAACACTTTGTATACCAAAATTAATACGTAATGAATAAAGAGGAAACCTTACACCTCTATTCACGCAATATTTTGTTGCAAACACGGAACCCTGTATGTTATATAGCACCAAAATAATTCTAATACAATTAGGCACATGCTGGAAGAAAAATTATGTTAGCGCTAATCTACTTTGTGAGGAGTTGAATTAAAATCGGTCGAACAGCGGTTTTAACATCATATGTTAATTAAATCTAAGTGTAAGCCGCTCTCTAAACTGTTTGCTCGTTTGTTGATTAAGATTTGGTTTTGGTGTTTAAAGATTTATTGTTTAGACGGATTAGTTTAGAGTTTAATTAGTATTTGTGGCGTGGCTTGTTATTAAGTGAGCTCTTGAGATATTTGTTAGTCTGCGGGACAGCAGATAATTTTTAACCCCTTATAGAAACTTTATGTGGGTATAATTATAGCTATAGTAACTTGGAAATAGTTTGCTTATCTAGGAAGAAAAATATTTAAGATCATGAATTACATTTTATTTATTATTATTTGTATAAAAATATCTTATTTCGTCTCGAAATTATGCGACGAGAACCAATAATTTTCTCGTCTCGGATTTTCGAGATGAGACGAGAATTCAAAACCACGAGAAGATAAATAGATTTCGAAAAATCGACAATTCTCGAAGCTAAAACTTTGATTGATATTATTTTCTTCGAAAATGTCAAAATATTATTCGTAGCATTGAATACGTAAATTTATCCTCTCAAAATTTTGAGACGAGATGTAAAATGAATATTTCTCGTTGGTTGGTATTACCTAAATTATTTTAATTATCTACAGAAACACATTTAATCTTATTAATCTAGATTTGGAGGTAAACAATTTATGATAATTTTACCCAAACACCCGACAACTGACAGCTGTTCATGAAATTAATCTGTCAATAATTTATGTTTGTTATGTAAATTTAGTTTACAATTTAGTAATTATAGAGTAGAAACGATTACCTACAACAGAACAATCTTCTTACGTAAACTAATTTTCTGTTGTAACCTTGTAACCCTTTAAAATCGGAAGCTGATGTTATTGATATAATATACGTCGTAGCCACATTGTAAATTCCTCCGTTTTACAAAATGACTAGTCGCTTTATAAAACGCGGTGACATTGTAAATCATCGTTTATTTTGCAATCTGACTAGACTGGTGCTTTAGCTATTTTATAAACTAGTCGATCAAGTACGTGTCACATTCTCAAACGGCAATTAATTGCTAGGTAAAAATAATAATACAAGTTACCACTAAAATCGAATATGTTGAGAATCAAGATTCAAGAATGATATTGGATTATTTATTTTGCTCAGTTCAATCAGAGTTTTTACCAAAACCGAGTATGTGGAACTCAAGAAGGGTATTGGGTTGATTATTTAGTTTAGTTCAAACGGAGTTTTTACCAAAACCTAGTATGTGGGATTCAACAAGGGTATTGGGTAGTTTATTTTGTTCAGTTCAATCAGTTTTACCAAAACCGAGTATGTGAGACTTAAGAAGGGTATTGGGTTGTAATGTGGCCGCGATTTATATATTGGCTAGCCATTTTATAAAACGGCAGAATTTATAATTTGGCGACGATATTATCCCTGCTAGTGATGTTACCCAGATAAGTCGAGAATTCAATGATCTAGGACGAGAAATTTTTCGAGAAATTTTAATTTATTTATTTATTATTTAACTGTTGTTTATGTATTTAATTTTTAAACCTCTCTTATTGATAGATTTTTTAAAAACGTAGACAAAATCACTAAACAATATCTACTGTTTGTATAATTACAAACATAAAGATTATGTACAGTATACCGATAATGTTTTAAATATAGTATATAAATATTATTATGTAATATAACTTAAAGCTTAAATTTAGAATAATTCTTACGTAAATAATCGCTATTTAACCAACAACTTGTGTCGAAAATGATCAAGACGAAAATATGAGACAAGACGATAGTTGAATGATTCTCGTTTCTGCTTGCGGCATCACTAAGTAAACTTTGTTGGAAATTATGAAATACAATAAATTAAGCAAATATTTTATGTTAACAGTTAATTTGGATTGGAAGTGGTGAAACGGATTTCACTAGCTATTGCATTCTAATGTATTATTCCTGCTTTTGTCACCGCTGACGCTTGCGGTTTTCCATTCTGCTACCGTTCCAACGCGACCACTCTGAATAGTGAATACGCCTAACAAATTATTCGAGTATAAAAGAATTATTGGATGGGTTTGGGAATTATTGTATTGTATTGTATTGTATTGGCAGAAATATATTTCATGGTTTAATTTTTGCTAAATTGTGGTATTTCAAATTCAATATAATACGGTATACGTATTTGAGACGAAGATCTGAACACCTTAATTTAATTTAAACTATATTCCAGTCGACTCTATACAAAATTCGAGATTTACCTACACTTTTGACTCTTAAAAAATAAAATAAAAACAATGTGTAAGATATTTAATCGTATCATCAACTGTTATTACCTTTAAATAGACAACATTTATTGATAATTATAAACAACATAATACATTAGTTACTTACAATACCTTAGATACCTACTTATTATTATTCATTAGTTACGAACTTAATACGTTAGATACAACCATAATAACATAATTTAAATCAAAAATACTTCGCTTGTTCAATATCTTATAACCGATTATGTACAATGTGTAAAAATATTATATCATGTTATTATGTTATTTTTCTTACTGTTACTTACTTTTTTTCTATCAAATGTATGTACCCTCTGTAATTGGGACATGTGTCCTGTTGAGTGGTTTTTCAATAAATAAATAAAACCTTTCATAATATGCAAACAACTGTCAATTAATTAACAGATAAAATTTTTAATTTGTATTAACATTGCTGTCGTCGATGATACGTTTAATCTTTGAATATAACGCGAATATATGCGTTTTAAGCCTCCTTAGATGTTCAAAGAGACTCGATTTCACCTCGTCTTTAAATATTCTTTTTATATTACCTAATAGTTATAATGAATGTATTTTAAATAAGTTATGTTTATGTAACATGTTAGAACTACTATGTTAACTACTAACTAGGGTTAGTAATGAGTAGTCAGTATATCTGGTGGTGTCGCACGAGTCAGTAATAAAGCATTATGAAGTACGTGTGTACGTGTACTTGGTGTTATCTGCGATCAGTTGCATGAGTTTCTTACAAATAGCATTTTCTTTTTCTACAAAGTTTACTTTCAATATCTTAATCCACAAGAACTATAATGCACAAGATATTGTATTGTACTAAAATTAAATAATAAGAATGAATTTATCTAAATGATATTTTGACAGTTGACATAAACGATGACAGTTTAATCAAATGTGTCAGATAAAGTCTGATAAATAATAAAAAATACTAAAGCCACGTGTATGTTAAGTAATAATGCTTATTTGAACTAAAAATGAACCCGATTTCGGGGTTTCATACTGGAAACATAATATATTATCGACTAATAACTAATTTCTATCCAAGTTTCATACTCGCGTTACCAACAAAATTCTGTGACATCGAATAATAACCTCAAATGAAAGTAAATTTCGCTCTAACATTTATAGTGGCATTCTATGAAAATCTGGAGGTGCTACAGATCTATAAAATTGTAAATATTAATAATGTAATAATGAAATTTATAACCATATTAACATTTTTATATTTGTCAAATAAAATGGATGTGATTTTGTTCAATATTTAAAGATTTACGTAAATTTTATAGATTTACACAGAATTCCACCATTAGTTTGTAGGCAGTGAATTGTATACTACGTACCTGGAAGAGAGCCGTAGTGCACAATACACGATAACAGTGAGGCAAGCGGGAGAGAAAAGGGCAGACTGAGTAGAAGCATTCTCAACACTGTTTAATTCAAGCAGAACATATTATGAGGCGCCGTTTGTGTCAAAATTAAAACATAATAAAATAAGCATTAACCATTGCAAACACTTATAGCTAGAGAGCCGCGGGTTTAAAAACCCGACGAGAAGCAAACCGTCTTCCGTTTGGTGAGATGAAAGTCTATCCCTTGAAAACCCCCAAATTCCAAATATTTTTTAAATCGGAAGGGGCCCACTCGAGAACGAAGGGAAAATGCATATCGACTTTTTTGCAGATTTAAATACGTCTTCCGTTATGATAACTTTGTTTATAAAGTGACTAGTAATCATTTGACAAAGCGGAAGACGAATTGGGAAGGGCGCACTAGTCGAAACCAATGTTTGAAAATTTTGACCTCCAAAATCGCTCATCTGGAAAATTCGACGTCTTCAATATGCTTACTTTTGTGTTCATTTACTTTGTTATGGTCTTTACATCGGGAAAATCCGGGTGGAAGACTTTTTTAGTAGGGCCCGGCTTCAGGGTTGACCAAATAAACAAATTGAAAAGCTCGCGCGAGCGGCTAAGTTAAAAAATCGAAAACTGGATTTGAATTCAATCCTATGCTTCCAGATTTTGCATGTAGCTTCTTCAGGGCCCAGAAAACCTAATTCCCAAAGGGAAGACTTTTTGACCAACATATCACCCCTTCCCACTTCTTTGAATTTCTCCTATTTTCTGTATATTTCCCGTAATATTTTTCGTTTGAATTCAAAGAAGTGGGAAGGGGTGATATGTTGGTCAAAAAGTCTTCCCTGGGCCCTGAAGAAGCTACATGCAAAATTTGGAAGCATAGGATTGAATTCAAATCCAGTTTTCGATTTTTTAACTTAGCCGCTCGCGCGAGTTTTTCAATTTGTTTATTTGGTCAACCCTGAAGCCGGGCCCTACTAAAAAAGTCTTCCACCCGGATTTTCCCGATGTAAAGGCCATAACAAAGTAAATGAACACAAAAGTAAGCATATTGAAGACGTCGAATTTTCCAGATGAGCGATTTTGGAGGTTAAAATTTTCAAACATTGGTTTCGACTAGTGCGCCCTTCCCAATTCGTCTTCCGCTTTGTCAAATGATTACTAGTCACTTTTTAAACAAAGTTATCATAACGGAAGACGTATTTAAATCTGCAAAAAAGTCGATATGCATTTTCCCTTCGTTCTCGAGTGGGCCCCTTCCGATTTCAAAAATATTTGGAATTTGGGGGGTTTTCAAGGGATAGACATTCACATTCATCTCACCAAACGGAAGACGGTTTGCTTCTCGTCGGGTTTTTAAACCCGCGGCTCTCTAGCTATTAAGATTTCATGTATTATAGCATAAACTTGTTAAATATATAACATAAACTATGTTTTAACGTGTTAATATATGTTTTTTCTGCTTAATATAAACTTTATTATTATGGTGTAAAATCTTCAGTCTCACTCTATACATCTCTCTCTTATTCATTTGACTCCACCCTTTTTAGTCCGGCGGCTTAGTGAAATTATTGTGCATTTCGAGCCAAAAGCAATTTTAATTTTTTTTCTTATTTACCATACCTTATTGAGTATTTTAAGGGGTGGAGGCATCATCGGAAGTGCCCGTGTCAGCCGCCATTTTGTTTAGGCTCAACAAGGCCCTCTTAAATTTTTGAAATAATGCAGCTAAAAGAAAAAAGTTCGACAAATCCAATGCTGAAAACCGGAAGTCGGTATTATTATCCGTTTAGAAATGACAGATGAATAAACACAAAAATGACTAATATTTATTTTATTTTCTTGTAGAATATAATTAAATTGCGGCTACACCAGAATCTCCAAAATTTTGAAAATTATGTTTTTTATTGAAAAATGTTTCAGAAATCGAATGCTTAAAACCGGAAGTCGATATCTTTATCCGATAAAATATTACAGCCATTTTCCTGTGTTATGACAAAATAACGACTTTATAAATAATTCGAAAATATACAAAATTCATTTTCTTGATTTTCTAGGTTTATTATAGGTTAGGTATATTCATAATAACTTATACTTTACATATTAACCCATCGGTGTCATAGCTATTCGCAGCTATTTATTATTTAATAGACATTTTTCTATAGTTATTGTTAAAAAATGATGACGTGTTCTATTGCATCCGGTTGCAAACAATAAGCGAAGCAGCTCTTTCTGAATTATTTTATTTATCGTATCATCAACTATAACCTATAATCTTTTTACATTTAACATTATGTATTGATCATTATTGGAGATGGAATTTTAGGTTGCAAAATTTGCAAAAATAGGTACCTACCTACCTATAAGTTTAAAAAATTCTTATTTAATTACTAAATATCTGAAATAAAAGGTATACTAAAAATAGTTTTAGATTATACATTTTGACAGTAATTTGTACCTATTGAATATTTTTGGAAATTTAATATAAATAAACATTTTATTTTATTGTATTCATCAAAATTATTTAGGTACATAGGTACTAAATAATATGGTAAATTAGGTTCAATCTTAGAGATGAGATTTTAGATTGTAAAATTTACAATAATAGGTAAACGGCCAGTGGTTAGCTCAGCGGTAGAGGGTCCGCCTAGCATGCTAGCGGTCCCCAGTTCGATTCCCAGCACAACCGACAATAATACCACTGGGTCCGAGTGGTTGGATTCCACTATAATAACATCTACCATCCTGTAATTGGAAGTTAATTCTGTAGGTTGGTTACCATTAAAAATAAAAAAAAATAAAAATAATCAAATAGGTTAAAAAATTATTGTTTAGGTACTTAATATTTGAAGTATTTTTAGATTATTAATTTTTTATTATTTTATGGATATTTTTTGATATAAAAATATTAACAAAAATATTATTTAGCTACTAATTTCCATTTGCACAGCCTCCCACTTAAATTTTAACTGTAACTTAAATAAAAAATCTGCTGTGGCCACCACACGACCTCTCGCCTAATTCTGCTTATTCTACTAATCTAATAAATAGTTTTACTTACATTTTAATAGTTTCATGTTCATGTAATATGTAAACGATAATGTAAACCAATATGCAAGCAAAAGATGTCAACTGTACTGTCACTGTCATAATAATTCAAATTTTATGTAGAAACAAATTTTATATCATGGACAACAAGATAGTACTGGAATTTGAAAAAAATATTAATTGTACTTTATTTTATTGTTAAATACTTCCAGATTCAGCAATTTGTATTTATAATTAACTGTACACATAGATAATCACAATTTCTTTTATTTTTAATTGCAAAAATTGTCATAAATAAATAATGTACCAATATATTTAAGGAAAACTTTTCCAAACTTCTAAAAGTACTACTTCCGGTTTGCGGATTTCTACCAAAATCTTATCCGGTGTTAAGATACTTATTAAAACCTTAAATATGAAATTTGGTTATAAACGGTTTGATACTTTTTAAGTTATCGTGGACGAAAAATCGTCGGTTCATACAAACGCACACACACACACACACACACACACGCACACACACACACAGACATCATCGTGAAAATAGTAAATTCGTATTCTAGAGACCCTGAAACGTGCTTATCCACCAAAAACTCATACTCGAAAATTTTGACCCATTACAATACCTCTCTAATAGAATATGAGGCGAGAGGTAAAAATATCGAATGATGATAGCAATATTATTTCTACGTTTGACAATTTGATTTTGATTCGATATTGTTCATTTAAGGAAAACTTTAAGTGGATGCGCAACTGGCCATTAGTGTGCAATATTGCAGTAATAAGTAATTAAATCAGCAGCGAAAGGCAGCGTAAATTGAGCTTTTTCTTATTTCTATTTGAAATGTCAAACTTCAAGGTGTGTTTTAATCTTTTAATCGCAACAAAATTATATTTGCCCTCTCCAAGTCAAACAATTACAACAACTTTTTGTTGCCTTTTCTTTTATGTTCTCGATTTATTTACCATCTGTTCATGAGATCAAAATAAATAAAAGCTCGCAAATTTCTTCTTTTTCGTATTATCTTTCACCGTTCATCAAATTTAATAAAAGCGGTTTTTTCCGACAATCAATTAACCCTTAACGTTAAAGACCCTACAAATTAATTCTCATAAATCGTCAATATTTATTTCCCAAAACACAGCTAGTTCATTGGGAGTTCGGGACTTTACTCCAAGATTTATTGGACAGAGAGAGAGAGAGAGAGAGAATATAACGTGGAACTCAGTACTGTCTGGAAGTTAGTTAGTACAAATAAAGGAGGCTACACACCTGCAGAGAAGCCATATTTCCAAAACCATAATAGTATTTTTTGTAACTGTACAACAAATATTGGAACTTTGAAAATAGTGATGCCGTTTGTCGAGATTAGTTGAGAGTATATCTGACTCTCGTCTCGTTTCGGAATTTTCAAATCGAATAAAAAGTCACTCTCGTCTCGTCTCCGTCTCGAAATTTCTTGGCTAAACTCAATAGAGAATCGAGAGTCTTGAATCAACTTGGACCTCGTCTCGGTCTCAAATCAGTATAGTCGAGTCGTGGTTTCGTCTCGAATTTCGTGACGAGACGAGATCGAAACTAGTCTCGAGTCTTGCGGCAACACTATTTGTAAACTGATCAACTGGAATAAACCATTGAAAACCCAATGATATATAACATAAACTAAAATATCGATTTATACCGAAGAATCTTTTTATACTAGATAAATCATCTTGCATATTGTATTTTAATCCAAATAGGTACCTACATCAACTATAGAAAGTTTGACCTTATTTTCATTTTTATCAAGGTTTGTTGCTAATTAACATATGAAATTAAAACTATTACCATTTAGTAATTTCACAAACCAAAAATAAAATATAAAACTGGCACTATAAACAGTCGATATAATTTGTACTAACTGCATTGTATAGGAACTTTCATTAAGAGTGATACGATTTTAATTTTAAATAAAACGTCAACGGTTTGACATATCAATTTAGTTTTGGCTTTATTTGGAAGCTTGGACAATGCAGTTATGTTCGGAACAAGATATCGTTCAAATGTCCACCACGGCTTTTTAGACACTGATCACAAGATCGCTCCAATTTGGCCGAATTTGGCTCATTCGCATCACTGGGCGCTACAGCTGTGATATTCTCCTCACTTCGAACATTTCGTTGTCTTCTTGGTGGCTTATTGTCTTAGTAATGTTAACTCAAACTTTATCACAGTGCGTTTTATAGCCTGCGCAGAGTAACAGTGACGGCGACCCAAATCTGGGGTGAATAAAAGTTGAGCACCCACAACTGAGCTCGAACATTGGTAATATTTTTTTATTATTTCCAACCGGTCTAGAGGCGTCAAACGCTGCATCATGAAACTGCACACTATACTAAATAATTTGACATCTAGAAGTAAATAAAATATATATCAGAAACCGAGAAATCTTTATTGAAAAAACTATCACTCCTATTGAAAGACTCTATATATTGAGCATTCGTTTTGAATAGTTTTCGTTTCAGTTTTTCAGTTGGCTTAGTTATTCTTTATAAATTACTCCTAAACTGTGTTGTATTTCTATTAGATATTTTGTATAAAAATTACCAACACAAGGCAGCACAAATTGAAGACAATATATTGAGAACAAAAATAAAGTAAACCTTTTTCTTTCTAGAAATATAACAAATAGATTTTTCGAGCAAGTGTATATCCTACTTTAAAGAAAAAGTCCAGGTTTTCTGCTGTATCCTGATAATACCCTAATAGCGTAATGTTATCGCATCGGGAACCCCACACTGAATGTTCCAGGAATCCTAGACGCCTGAACTAAAGAAACGAACAGTTTTTGTTCTTTTTATATTAAATCCTTGCTCCGGTATAAAATAGAGAACAGAGATAGTGGTATATAGAAAATAAATAAAAGACTCTAGATTTCAGTGGATTATGATTGTTCCACAACTTAGGACAAAAAATTAAATTTGCATATTTTGCATCTTTTCGAATTTTTATGTGTATTATATTTTCAAATTGTGCATATTCATGCATATTTTTATATATATTTTCAAAACTTTTAATTTTCAATTTACGATTGAAATACTCAGAAAATGTTTTATTTTTTCATGTACTTACTTATTGATGTTATTTTTATAAAACTTTAACAAAGATTTTAGAAATGTTTATGAAAATCAATAACAATGTGAAATAAGTGAATGTGTTATAAAATAAAGCCTCTGTACTCAGTACCGTACCGGGACAATAATGTAACACTAGTTCAATATTTTATTTTTGATACAAATAAAATGAAAAATATTACATATTTTGTGTATAAAACACACATATATATATATATATATATATATATATATATATATATATATATATATATATATATATATATATAATTTTGTGTCCTCATATGTTCATCGAGACATAATTTTTTTTAACACATAGATAGATTTCTGGTAGAGAATTTTGAAAACATCTAATAATCAACTGTTTTCACAGTTTCTTGATTTTTTTGTGCATATAAATTTGAGTTCTAATTTATTGTAATTGTCAAATTTACTGGAATATAGGTATTACACAATTTAATTTATTATGTTGTATGTAAATGTTAAAACTATATTTATTCATTAGCATTAATATTAATATTTCAATACGTCTACACTACAGTAATTAAATAGTCATACATATTTTTGTTTCACTTATTAACACCTCTTTATAAATTGTCATTGTCTTCCTTTGCTTTCTTTATTCTAATCACAATTCGTCAAAGGCGACAGAATTCAAAGATATCATGTGCTAGAACTACTAGAACACAAAATCGCGAGAGCATTCACTGTAAGCATGAACATTTATGTGAGCGTGAATTTAAGCAACGTGAATTTAAACATGTGCTGGGAATATCGGACTGTGAATACCGCAGACTGCTTTTCAATTTGGAGATGGATTTTGTTCCTGGAGATTTTAACCCCCTAGATAGACGATCTTACTGTTACGCAAAGTTGTGAAGAACATGTAAATAATTAATATAGTTTTTCAAAACATATGGATTTTTTCCCGTTATATTGTAAGTTGAGCCCTCTATTAGGTATGCATTATTAGGTTTATCTTCAGAAATTAAAGTTACAGTTTGCGCGAAAACAATTCGTATTTTTCAAACAACTTTAGTCTTGCTGCCGCCGTTAATAATTAAAAAAATTCGATCATTCACTTTGTATGTGAATCTTTCTTTGCCTCGTTTCTAATATCAATTAAATAATTTAAAAATAATCGATGATTGGTTATTTAAAGAAATAGTTTTATATTAAAGTACGAAGCAAAAGCGGAATACATACACCTATTTATTAATAATATATATTTTTACATTAACCTTGAAACAACTACTAAGAGATGGTACCAGCAAATGTCAATTTAAAAATAATACGTTTTGATTAACTTCTTAATCTTAGTTTTTATTATTATTTTCAGTAAGCTATTACCATGTAAAATAGTAATATTGTTTTAAAGATTTTTGGACAAAACATCAAGCATCAAAATACCTTCTTCTATGTAGGATATCCTAGAGTTCCCAGAGGCCTTTTATGTACACAATACGGGGTGCGTATATACGAATGTATGTAGTACGTGAGAATATGTACAGTGCCGTGCTTTTTAGGGAATTTCAGGACGTTTCTTATTAAAAAGGAACCGACGTGAGTTCCTCGGAAGGACTCGGGAAATGTTTAAAAATTCATTAGATTAGATTATGACCTGAAAATTTTGTAGGTACTAAGAACTAAGTCATTTTAAATATTTAACACGTTCTTACTGACGTGGATGTCAAATTCAGAACAAAAGTGAATATTACAATATTGAATACATACTTATTACAGTTTGTGAGGCTGCCATTCGCATGTTGGACACAAGGCGTGGGTGTTTCTTTGTATTCAAAATTAAGTATTGCATATCAGTAGGTACTTAGAGATTCTTTGTAATTTATAAATATTTTGCAAATAGTAAAATAGTTTATTTAATCAATATTCATGTATCACACAAAAGTAGAACAAAATTAGAACTTGCCTGTAAGAAAAGTGTAAATTGAAAAATGGATGAACTTATCCTTAAAAAGAGTAATTTTTCAATTTAAAAGTAATTGATTTTTTATTAACGCCATACTAGTTTGTTGTCCAAATATATTTTCAGACGACCACTATGGAAAATAAGCCTAACTATTAAAGTTTGATGTTAATCGAAAAGCAGTCTTTTATTATTAGGTTGTTTACAAAACCAACGTTTCGGCACACTTCTGTGCCTTCAACAGGGTAAAGTGAACTTATGGGTGAGTATTGTAAAAATTGATTGCACTGTTCTCGGTAGACGAAAGAGGTGCTGGTTGAACATCTTTACCTTAAAATTACGTTGTTTCAATAGTGAAATGAAATATGTCAAATTTTTACAATATTCACCCATAAGTTTACTACGATGAAGTACCCTGATGAAAACACAGATGAGCGCCGAAACGTTGGTTTTGTAAACAACATAAAAATAAAAAACTTCATTTCGAATGTTTTTACTATGAATTCATGAAATAATCTTAACATATACCCCTCGTGCTGAAAAATTGAATCGATAAATTTGACGTCTGGCTTATTCAAAAAATTTTGCTTTAAAAAAAGTGTTATCGTACATAATAATAATAATAAATAAACATAATAATAATAAATAAATAAACATAATAATTTCAGATAAAACTTTTTCAAATTATTATGTACTCAAATACTTTTTAAGCAAAATTTATTTCATAAGCCAGACATGTCAAATTTATCGATTAAATTCATTGCACTCGTGATATAACTTATCAATATGTCACAAAAAATTATTAACTTAACCTTACTTAGCTTTAACGTATAGGTAAGTATATTTATTAGTTTAAAAATGTGAACATTGAAAAATCTACAAAGCGGAATATAACTTGTATTTTATAATGTATTTTTTATATAGGCAATGGACAAGTTGATACATGGAAAACGTTTTCCAGTAAATATAAACAATTATTATGAATAAGACTGGTAATTAAATTAAATAATATTTATTTTTAAAATTTGACAGAACCCTCTGCGCGTGAAGTTTTTTTTTTTCTTGTACATTAGATCCAGCACGTCAGGATCACCCTCGGGATCACCTATATGTTTTAAAACACCACTGCTTGTAGGTAACGAACTGTTTATTATTAACACCAATAGGATTTAAAACGTTGTCTAATTAAATGTCTGTAGTTTATTTGATTTGGATTATTCCTAACTTTTGCATACAGATTAAAATTGTGCATATTTTCAATAACACCTTTTAAGTATATTCTCTCAATGGGCCTCTTCTCAACAATTTCCATATTATGTAGTAAATCGTTAAAACGTGAATCAATAAATAACTATTTTGTGTTTGAATCGAGATAACCAAAATCTTGAATATTGAAAAATATAACTAATTTTTATACTGATATCGCCAAGGTTTGCCGAGAACTATTAATGACTGCGCGTGTTTGTTAAATTACTGTTCTTAATTTTCAACAATAGTGTTTATGAATATAGTTGAAATTCTGACATATTTGTAGTACTAACTGTAGCTGTTTAGTGAAATAGAGTACCACTACTATTTAACTAAAGCCCTACTAAAAATAATCTCCATATTAATGCACCCCTCATAATTACTTTTTATTTTTCCGTGTAACTACCCCATTTTTTCTTTTTTCTCTTCGCCATAAAATTATGTCTGTCTCTTCTAACCCCATTTAAAATAATTACTCCTGAAATTCCAAGCAGGGCGTTAACCCCATCGCCCACGCCACTGCCTTCCTGTGCCTTTTAATGTAACTTGACGTGAACCAGTAATTTTATTTTTCAATAAGATCGCATTATGTTGAGCTAAAAATTGAATTCTTAAAGGTTTCCCCTGAAGCACGTCAAAATCACTTAAGTAATGAATTTTCCAATTTTCTTCAATATGTTGCTAAAGAATTTACAAGAAGTTAGAAAATTGCTAAAATGGAATTAGAATATGAACAATGAGCAGGAAAGTGGCCTTTAACGATTCTTACTTGTTGCTGAAATTACATAAGAATTTTAATAATTTTGTTCTTACTATTAGAATTTATTATAGTGCGTTATGTTAGTCTAAAATTTTTCAAGGATAGTTCATATTTGGATAACAACATTAAATTTTGCACAGGCTATCTACACAATTACATATTTTGCTTTATTTTAAAAACTGTGCATTATATTTACAAAATCTGATGTGACAACATACGACCCTTCGCCTATTTCTGCTTATTCTACTAATCGAATAAATAGTTTTACTTAAATTTTAACATTTTTGTTCCTCGTAAAATTATCTACGAGTATAACAAAATATTTTTACAACTTGTTTGATAGGACGAGCCGTTAGACCAATAATAATATTTTTATATTAAAAAAATATTATTACAGAAGCATAGGATATTCCCCGTGTCGAAATTGGTTTTGTTCGGTCATAAACTACATAAAGATTTATAATTTCCATGGTGGCATTCCATGTTCTAATGCAGACAGATTTGGTGACGCCATAAAGATGGCGGATATCTTTTTCTCTACAAGGAGGTTCTTAGAAATCCTTCGTAAAGTTGATGTTTCCCAAAATAATTGGAAAAATGTCGAAATTTGATCTATTTTTGCAGATTCGTCATGTCATTTTACGAGAAACATTTTTTGTGCAAAATGTTTTTCAATATAGTGCATAGTTTTCAAAATAAAGCAAAATAACCGTTTTCTGGTAACTGTTTCCCCCCTGGGGGGATATGAGTTGTGTCTCGGCGGTTTTTGACAAAGGTCATTGTGTAGATTGTCTGGGCAAAATTTCATGCTGGTATCCAAATATGAACTATCAAATAGCTAACAGAACGCACTATTAGCTAATGTAGAAATTACATTATGAGGCGAGAATATTTGCTTGTGTCGCCAATTCAACACGACACATGAATTGTTGAAATTATTCGAGAAATTATTATTCTATCTCTCGTTACACCTGTCTTTAAGGATAGTATGCATGAATAAATTAATTTTCCGTACCCAATCAGACACAAATATATATTATGTGAAGATAAAGCTTTACATAAATACTATTTTTATACCTACGTTATAACTCATGTAGGTACCTAAGTATAATTAATAAATTTTAAATTGTTGCAGTGTAACAAAAAATGTATTTAATATTAGAGAAATTGTGACGAGACACGACAATTTCGAAACAAAACGAAGTCCAGTTTTTTGCACATATATTACAGTGTCAAGGCGGGAGGTTATGTGTTAGCCACATCAGATTTTTTCGTCTAGATAGAAAAAATGCAACTTTCAATTATGAAGCATTTGACCTTGAGTGAAAAAATATTTCGCCTGCGGTGCATTTTATTTACTCGGACAACAACAATGTTGTCCTTTCTACAAATTGTTTGTCCCTTCCTAGAAACATAACCTGGCTACGGCCCTGCTTCGTACTCAGTAATAGGTAAATAGTACCCCTTTGGAAATAAAAATCTTAAGTGAACAGTGATAAAGTATCTCTTATTTTTTATATTGGCTTAAATAACCTATTTTTAAAATATAGTCATTTAGTACCCTAAGTTAGACAGGGATAATTTTATATGAAAATAATTGTTTTATAATAAATTACAAAATGGTATAGGTATTTATTAATTTTACAACTACATACGCGCAATTTCTTACGTGATCTACGTTTTATTTGTTATTGTTATCATTTACTAAAATATAATCAAAATACGACTTAATCATAATTATATTGACAATGTACACAAACACAACAAAATATACGAAATAGCGCAAACTGTACACCTCAGCAAGTATGTAGGTAGGTATAGAGCCTTAAAAAACAAATTACCCCTGTTTGTTTCTCTAAAAATTCACCCCAGAAAAGTGAGATTTTGTTCAAGATGTTAATCTCGCGATTACAACTGTTGATACCGGGAAAAATATTACGCTTATTTTTCATTCTTTGCAGCTTGATTTATTGCAAATCTTGCAATTTACACACAAATTTTAATAAATTAATTTCTGTTAGCCTCACGCTACCAATTTATATTCATCAATATTTACAACTTCTGTTCTACAAAAAAAACTTTGACACTAACTCACGGCTCCAGAAGTCAGTCAGCCCTGCAAATTAATTTACGAAGCCCTCGCAAAAACGTCCCTCACGTATGTAGTTCGTTAGGAGAAACAAACGGCTGAGGACTGAGGACTGATACAGGCCCTTGAGATGGGTCAGTTTTTGTTGTAGCAAAAAGTGACAGAGTGATCTAGCGTTTATCACTGTTGTAAGACGAGAAAAACGATCAGGTTTACCTGTGATCTTTCAGCGTTTAGAGGGTAATAGATAGCGGCAAAAAGTTGATACGGGTAGCATGAATTTTGACAAGATATTTTATATCTCCATTAGAACCAATTTTTCTGCTAACCGAAGCTAAATCATACGGGCTGATCTTTTCAAAGATAGCATACATATTTTGGAACTTTGAATTAAACAATAAGCTTGTATTGTGCATCATTTTGGAATAAACGTTCCGTAATCTCGTATTTAACCTGGCAATATTTAATAGTACATATTTATTTACAAAAAGTAAACAAAAATAAATAACAAATTTCAATAATAACAATTATTGCCATTCAGTCTTTATTTGATTTTAACCGGTTTCACACTCCATCTGGATCATCATCAGGAGCTACAATTAGAATACAGAAAAAAAAATTAAAAACTGAAAATATTGCAATAGATCACAATTAAAGTAACATCTGTAAAAATTTTAGTAATTATTGTGACCTTGATATAATTAATAATATGACTTAGTCAGTTCTTCCATGTTGTGTGCTGAGTATGTCACGTTTTTATGTGTTTTTAAATTATTTATTTTTAATTTATGTTTTAATGTTACACATCTCAAAAAATGTTTTGACTTTCGCGTATGTATTTAATTGTGATCTATTGCAATATTTTAAGTTTTTTTTTTAAATTCTGCATTCTAATTGTAGCTCCTGATGATGACCCAGATGGGGTGTGCAAACGGTTGAGGTTGAAATAAAATCAAATAAATTTGACTGAATTCCAGTAATTGTTTTTAGTGAAATTAAAAGTCAAGAAAATTACATATTTATAAATAACAAATCCTACCGATGACTTTTTACGGTACCTATTGGTATCATTTAAATTCTGTTATATACAAGATGATTCACAACTTCGTGCATAATATTTAAATTGCATATAAGAAGAACTCAACTTACCGATTATGGAACAATTTTTTTTTAAATATAATTATGTTAAAAATTAATTTAAGGGCAATTTTCGCAAGTAGAACATTTTTGAAATCACTGTATTGTAAATTGTATAATAATTGATATCTGACTAACTATGCATAGAATTAGATAATTAAATTTTAATTAATTGTGCAATGGCAAGAATAGTAAATTTATGAGATTCCATATGAAAACAGTGACCCAAATTATTGTTTGATTAAAAAATCTGGAAACAAATTTCGTATTTTGAAAAAAAAATTCAGTTCCGTGATAAGTAAGTTGACCACAATATGCCATTAAAATATAAGTTGTGAATCACCTTGTATTATAGTGTCCATATTATTTTAGTACTTTTTAGTAAAATGACGTAGCAAATATATAAAACAATAATTATTAGATTATTCAGAGATACAATTGTACCAGTTGAACGATCGGTAATCTACAAGGAATAAAAAGTCTAACAAACTATATAAAATAAAACAAATTCAATGCTATTTGTGTCATTAACTTTTTAATCGATGTTTACTGATGCAGAAATAAATTATGAGCGCAAAACAGTAGAATCGGCTATTTTGATTAAAGTAAACGTCAGAACTATGAAATGTTGATATAAGATTGGAAAACAAATTATAATAGGTATAGTTTATCTTCTGAAAAATATTGCAGAACTTGTAATATTTAATATTTAGGTTTATTTAATATTTAGGCTGATTGATCTTAGTTCTTAGTGCAAAAGTTACATTTATTTATAAATAATATTAACATACACATACACAAACACAAAATTGGGATGCGCAAAATTTCACTTTCCGAACGCGAATAAATTTTCCAAAATTTGGTGTATCGCACACAAAAAATTGTGTAAGTGTGTGTAGCTACCTAGTAACCAAATAATTTGAACACTAGTTTTCCATTTTGTATAGGTATATAATGAACGATAATTTTACTCAAATGTTCGACAACTTACAGCAATTCATGATATTTACGAGAATTTGTTTGTTATGTGAATTTGTTTTACGAATGGTCAATAATAGGGTAGCAGTGGCGTATTTATGTGCGTAAGTAATATTTTAGGATCCCATTTCATTCAGAAAATTTAAAACCTAGTTTTACATTTTGTAGGTACTTTTGCAGAAATATTGTTTAGAATAGTAGAAATCGTAAAATTTATTTTTGTCAAAAATTAAACGTTTTCTTAAAATTTCCTATATTTTGAACATGAAGAAAAACCGCATTTTACTCTTTTTTCGTGAGTCGAATGAAGCAAACCTGACTTAAAACTTTTTTCTTGCTATCGTCATTGTTTTATGTAAAATAGTCCTTTTTATTTTATTATCTCTCCGTAAGAACGTCAATGGTCATATAAAAAATAGACAGAATTTTTATAAATGTTGTTAAGATGCTCAAATTTCGGGGAACCAATGGAAAATAAGAAAATAACAAATAAAATTTATCTTTATAATTTATAAATGCACATTATTAGACATAGTTTACAAAGTGTTGTCTACTTTTAAAAAATGAAGTAAAGCTCTTCTTTTTTCAAGAAACGGCTAGTATTTATTGATTTAATAACGATGTATTATGTTTCTTGTATAATTTTAATTCGCAACATTCAACAATATAATAAATTGTCGAGAATCAGATGATATTGCCTCGCCCGGTGACCCGTCATAAAACCAGATAGATATTATTTGCGTCAAATATGCGAACGTGGTAAATAATATTTTAACCATTGCCCCGAAAAATTACTATCCTTTTTCCCTTTATCCCTCTCCCTCACCCTCTTTTATCTGTCTCTTTCTGGCTGTCGAACACATCACCTCATCCTGAACATCTCGAGCTACACATCGTTCAGGGTTTCTTGCCCTGGTTCTAGGGCTGACAACGTCCATCACAGAAGCACCGATGCGGGTAGGCACCAAGAACGGGAGTTCGCAGGAACAACCGCCCACGCGATAGATACGTCACCAGGAACAGGATGTGAACGTGAACGAAGAAAAAAGGAAACGACAAAGGAGTGGAAGAAGCGATCAAGGAGGGGATTAAAATAGGGGAGGAACAGTTTCTAAAAAGTCTTACTACAATACTACAAATATGGTAATTCCTGTGGTGTAATACGGTTCATTAAGCTAATCAACTGATATCATCACAATGGGTACCTAACAATGGTTTGTGACGGCATCGCTTGATTCGCTAAATGGAGCTACAAAACTAGTGGAAATTAATATTATTGAAAATAGAACTTACAAACCCACTGTTTTGTGTAGTTTGACAGTTACACGTAGAAAGAATTCAGAATAGGATAGATGTGAAAGAGACTCAAAAAGAGAACGCAATATTGTGATATTTAGATTATGTAAAATCCCAAGAATTTAAAAAAACTAGTAACTGTAATTGTCTGGATTTCTAATTTGCGTTTATAGTGAAAAATTTTAAGCGATATGTTTATCTACTAACCTATAAAAATGAAATCAAAATATTTTGTTGAGGACAAAGAAATGTGACAGTTGCGAAAATATATAAATAAAATTTTTGCTTAGGTATTTGATATATTAATTTTTCCGGAATTTTTTTTGTACTTTCCAACTCGTGTACCACTCGAGCTTATTACGTCGTTGAAATGCACGATTAAAAATTTATTGGAGATGAATTAATGCACGAGTGCATATTCGGTAAGAAAATCGCAATGACACCGCCGCTCTATTATAAAAAATTTAAATATTCTCTAAATTTGTATTTAACATTAATAAATAGGTATTATTTACTTTATTAGTTGCTTATTTACACTAAAAATGACAATTTAACTAATTTTAAATTTAATGTAAAACTGACATATGTCAATATCAGTCATATTATGACACAAAAGTTTCCACTTAATTAATTACAGTTAAGTTCCTCAAGCCACCTTAAGCTACTAGTAAAAAATATCCGTTACATTTTTATATAACCATAGATACTAAGATACTATTAATTGTTGTAATCAATTCTTCCATTAGATTTTATTTGTCATGCGATTTTCAATAAAGAACATGAAATTTCTATTTGATTTAGTATGAAAAGAGTCGGAAAAGAGATTATAAAAAAAATTTCCATATTACTCTATTACTCAAGTCCTTCAAACGTACACTTTGGACTTTGATCCATATTCAATGATAGTTCGATATTTTTGCTTCATTAAATTTAACAGTGACATTTGACATAACTAACATTTTGTTTACATTGAAATATTAAATTTTTTGCAAACATTAGACTTAATAGATCAGTAGAACAGTAGAAAAGTAGAGTTGGATCGTTGAACGGTAAGTTCTGCTGGTCACATCAGATTTTTTAACAAACAGAAACAGCACAGTGAAACATCAAATTAGCACAGAATTTCTAGAGTTTCCACGTAGTTAAACACTTTAGACATTATTTTTGACCGTATTTTAATCCATCAATTTAACCCTTAGTTAATCGCGCCAATTTTTGTAACATAGGTAACTGCTCGCGCCGAGCACTATGTGCACCATCGTTTTAAAGTGTATAGTGTTGAATCTTTTTAATAAAGCATGAATTTTGTACCCTATTAAATAAATAACCATTATTACTATTTAAATTATGAATTTATTTATAAATATTAACAAAAATATAAACATAATTTTAAAAATTCTCTTCCATCTTTATTCAAATCTAAATACGGTGAAAGCTTTTCATTTTTCATATATTTAGGATTTTCTATGGATCTAAATCAATTAATAAAATATAATTTATATATTTCAATAATTATTATAAGACTATAATTTGATTATTATCAATTAAAAACTAAAAACTGTCAAAAATATAATTATCAACTTAGGTACTTACATTAGTGCTCGCGCCGTGCGTATAGTAGACTCAGTGCTACGCTTGTTGTAAACACGCCCATAACTCAGACATTGTTGAATAAAATTAATAATAATTGGAGTTATAGACAAATGACATTATGGTCTTGGGATTTGAAAATAACAAACAAAAGTTATACAACATTTTGAAAAACAGTGCACTACCGCGCGAGTATTTAAGTGTTAATTAAATCAATCACAGACAAAATCAATATTTATTATTAGAAACACAGATAAAAGTTTGTTTACAACCTATTTCTCAAAACATAGAAACAAAAGTCCAATTTATGAGAGTTTCATTCAAAATATAAGCCATTTACAAATTATTACTGAAGAGGAACTTTTTCATTTACTTACCAATTATTATGCCTCAAATCCAAATACCATTGCCGTCAAAACAGTGTATAAAATAAAATCCCGACAAATTAAAAAATCTCAACAAATCTGTATCCGATATTAAATATTACACAAATAAAAAAATCTGCTGTGGCCACTAGCTTTCATAAAGTATTAATTTTTTAGAATTTCCCATCGTGTTAATGTTGTCCTCAGTTAGAGAGAGAGCTTTAATTTTGTTAATGCACATGATAAATATGAATAATTTTTGGAGAAACAATTGAAAAATAGATAAATTGTATTTTTATATTATCTCCGCAATAGCTTTAAATTGATACCAAACATGGTATACTTTAAATAATTTATTTAAAAAAACAATTAACGATCCTTAAATGTTATTTTTATTCCTCCACTAGACTTCGTTTCTCGAGATACCACACTAAAAACTTTAAAAAGTTCCGTGTATGAAGTTGGTACCAGTGGTTGATTAAAGCTCATTAACGAACTTTAAGTCAGTTTCAGTTCAAAATTCCAACTCATTTTTAAGTTATTCAACATCTAGACAGACCCACAGACCGACTTTTTTTAAATCATGATTTTTTTGGTTCAATAGTGTCTAAATCTAAATCGTTAAGATTCATAAAAATCTGGGCTTGTCAAAAATCTCAATTAGAATCTTTTCCCTATTACCCAAATATATAGATCGCGGAAATAAAAAGTACCTATTTAGCACAAAAAGTTTCCTTTAGAGGGATGTGAGGTAATTGAGTTGAAAATTAACACAAAAATGAATTGACGAATTGAGATCTTGCTCTAAAACCTGTGATCTAACGAATTTTTTAGACCCATATGTGTCTATTTTTAAATATCTCACAGACAATTTGACACCTTGGGGACAAAGTTCTTTTCTAGTAACATAGTTCTTACAAATTTAAAATAAATTGCTGTCGGTTGAAAGAGACGCCTGAACAAATGAAAAGGAAAGCGGATGTGAAAAAGTCACAATCGCTCAGTGTCACTTCCGGTATCCGTAACAGATCCGGATTCAATTCCGAGTAGGTAGATACGCCTAGAACACATTAATCTTTTATTTCTGATAAAGTATTAAAATATGTGTATGTTTATTAGAGCTCGAACATCTTTTGTTGCAGAAGTAAAGTGGATACTGTAGGAGCTAAGATTTCGGTTAAACTAAAGTTGCCTGTCAGAAAAAAGATAATTTTTGCTCTTTCTGTTTGTTTTTCTTAACAAACAAATTATGAAAATCGTTAAGTGTTACGGCGAGACGAGACGAAATCCGTCTCGTCTCGTGACGAAATATCAATAAAAAAAATTTTTGAAGAAGACAGCACTTTCCAAACTTTGCTACCCTATTATCGTAAAACAAATTCACATGACATAGGCCATTTTGAACAAACTGTACATATATATAAACAATTGATATTTTTATTAAAACTTTAAGTCGGGTTTAGAACCATCCTTTATCTTTACAGTACTTCAAAAATTTTTAAAATATCTTTAAAAATAAGCCCAGAATTCCGAATAAATGATACCACTATTTCTAGACCCTTGAAGTTCCGCCTTAAGTAGGTAATATTCCCAAGATCAACAAACAATAAATGTATACAAACTTACATGTTTAAAAATAAAATCTTTATTTTAATCTACATAAATCAATTAGATATTTAATACAAATAATACCTATTCCTAAAATTATGTAGGTAACAGTTATTAGCAAAATAATAAGTTTAGTAAAGATATAGGTATACGAAACATTTTTATTAATTAACAAAAATTAATTTTAATTATAAAAATTATAAATTTAGGTACCTAACTAGTCAAGTATAGATAAAGTACCGTGGAATAAAATAAACATGTATTAGTTAGAGTTAAATATATCACAAAAGAGTTATTTCGTACAAAATACGTATAAGTAATCCCATAAGACTGGGCCTAGGCCGCACTAACACTAACAAACTAATACTGACTTGTTTTGCATGTCAAATAAATAAATACCACACAACCCAAGTTGATTCGAGACTCTCGACTCCATGTCGAGATTAGTCGAGAAATTTCGAGACGTGACGAGAGTGACTTTTATTAGTTTTGGAAATTCCGAGTCGAGACGAGAGTCGGGTGCACTCTCGACTACTCTCGGCAAACGGCATCACTACATACTAATACCAATCAATTCATAAACAAAATGACAAAAATCTGACGTGGACACCACATGACTTCCTTGTACGCCTTGTGTGTTCATACTTTTCTTAATAACTAAAATGTAGAATAATATAAAAAATTCTTTTAACTTATTATACTAGTATACTCACAAATATATTTTAGTCATTTTATTTAAACTGCAGAAGAAGATATAAAACATATTTTACTATTGTCACTGTCATGTCATAATCATTTAAATTTTACGTAGTAACAAATGTTAATCGATCATGGACTACAAGATAAAGAAATACTAAATTAAAAATATATACTTTAATTATTCCTAAATGATACCAGATACAAAAATATTTATAAAATACCGATTTTAGGTAATAATCACATAATCTTTCATTTAAAATAAAAAAATTTGTGTTAAATTAAATATTTATCGAAATATTTTTAAAAAGTACTACTTCCGGTTTATAGATTGAAACCAAAAATAGGAGGTGCACAACTAGATGCTATAACAGTCCTAAATACAAAATTTCAGCTTTCTACGTCTAACCGTATTTGAGTTATGCGATACACATACGTCCGTACATACGTACATACGTACGTACATGCGTACAGACGTCACGACGAAACTAGTCATAATGGATTCAGAAAAGGTCAAAACGGATATTTCCATCAAAATCTGAAAACCGAAATTTTTCGCGATTACAATACTTCCTTATTACTCCGTACAAGGAAGTAAAAAATGTTGTAATTAATTTTCAATAATAATATTATTCGAGATCAAAAAGTCTTGTTTATTTTTGCTTTTATTATATTTGAAACAAAGTTCAGTTTTGTTTGTATATTAATAACACATTTACATTTTTAATTAGAATATTAAAATCAGAAATAGATTTGCAATTAATTAAAATATAAAAATTAAATAAATGTATTTGTCGTCCGTGACAACGCTGCTATATTTTTTAGTTTTGATTTTAATGGAAAAGAGATATATTTGGTTTTTCATTACGCCAGACCTTCTTGAAACCAAAGATTATATTAATATTATAATTTAAAAGTCATTATTTAAAAAAATGAAATAAACAGTGGCTCCTACGACATATGAATCTTTTTTTTTTCAATAGTTAGACATATTCCAAGCGCTTTGTATTTAATCGAGCAAATATTATAAATGAAATCTATCTATAATCTAATCTAATTTAATAGTTTAAAATAGGGACTCCAACCGAACCGAAACAGGGACGAAAACCGGAACGAACCGCAGCTATTTTACTGAACCGCGAACTAAACCGAATCGTTAAAAATAAAATGGCAAACCCATAAACGGAGTCAAACCGATGGTTGTGACCGGTTTTAACGTTTTTTCCTCAAAGTTTTATTGAATTTTTATGAAAATTGTTGTATTTTTTATAGTTCAGACAAGTTTTAATTTTTTTAGAAAACTATATTTTGGTCCAAAACTATAGAACGAATTTTGTTTAAATTAATAGCTTCATTGAACCGAAACGCGAAACCGAAATTTGAACAGCTTCTTTGAAAACCGGCAACCGGTTCATTTTCTAGAAGAAATTTGAACACCGGAACAAAACCGAACATTGTAAAGCACAGTGAACAGCGAACCGAATCTGAATCGTTATTTTGTGCGGTTCGAGTTCCTAGTTAAAAATAATTAGCACAAGATTATAAACCAATGATATTTTATTAAAAGTTGGTTTGTTTTCTATATCTGACAAATAAACGTCAAAAATGCTTAAGGAGGTTCGATACCGTTTTTGAAAATATTACCATTCATCTGAAAATTTTACAAGTTGAAGATGGATGTATTTATCGTTCACTGTTAAAATTTCAGATTAATCGTCCACACCGTTTTTTAAAAATAAATTTTTAAAAATTTCTGTTTTACATGGGAGTAAATGAGAATACATTTTTAAAGGGCTGTATAATCTATAAAAATAATACCACCAGAAAGAGATTTACAGTAATTATAAATCAGACATTAATAAATCATGAAACTAAAATTCAGTGGATTCTTCCACACCGTTATTGAGTTATTCAAATAAATAAAATTTAAAACGTGACACATAACTAAAAGAGCGATAACTACGGCAACGTCGCAAATCATAGATTTGCGCGAAATTTAAAATACTGTTGGAAAGTAAGAGTGCGTTTATGTTGAAGCATATTATTTTATAAAGTTTGTAACAAATGATATTATATTTATATTTTCACAACAAATAAAATACACATACACAAGTCATTTTTAGGAAATTGGATACACTTTCGCAATGCGCATACAAACACCGTTACGAAACTATCGAAAATAAGTAGGAAGAACTATTTGAGTAAGAATTATTCGTGTTCATCTACTAAAAACTCTACAAGGGACATGACGGGTCCATGATCACTAAATTTGTTTGCAATTATTTCGTAACTAATTCCAAATGTCGCTAATCTTTTAATCATTCCAGAAGATCTGACTCTTTTTAAAGGCTGTACAGTAGAAATAATAATATCTGTATCTTTTGTGTACGTTTGTCATATACTT
Source organism: Agonum fuliginosum (assembly GCA_947534325.1). Classification (NCBI taxonomy): domain Eukaryota; kingdom Metazoa; phylum Arthropoda; class Insecta; order Coleoptera; family Carabidae; genus Agonum; species Agonum fuliginosum. Next base: position 16,868,950 of record OX384045.1, on the reverse strand, counting down.
GATCAAAGCTTTCCCCATTACTAATTATTTCTGAAACAGAAAGATGAATTTCTACCAATTGTCAGGAAATGTTTTTAAATAATTTTAAAGTGTCTTGGAAATAATGAATGACTGGACGAAAACTATCAATTAAGTTCTCATTTCTTATAGCTTGCATTAATCTTGGAGCGTCAAAAGAACAATTATTATGAGCTATTGCATTTACTACCTGACAACACTTGACAGTTAGGTTAGAATCACTGCAGCCAACAGTCAACGTAAAGCAGCTAAAATACTAGCGCTGTTGCCGTGTTTTCGATTGATTTTTAAAATTATGAATTTTAAAATATAAAATCTTTATGACTTAAAAATACAATTTAATTGAAAGATAGTAATAAAATATTTATAAACAAATATATTTCGCTATAAGATTTTTTATATTTTCGGTGTTTTTTACAACAAAATTTAGTGGGTAGAAGTTGTCACTCTGCAGAAATACAATAGATTTTTGTTTAGATCCCCTAGATAGATAATCGGTATCGAAACTCCTTAAACTAAATTTGCTTGAAAAAAAATGAATTCAACAAATAAAATGTAAGATAACATACAAAACATTTCCTATCTTAATTTAATCAGTAATCACTATGGCAATTTAGCTACATATTTCTTTTATATGCTGTTTTATATTAAATGTTAATTTCAATCTTCATTTTTATAGCGGTTAAAAGCTAGATGTCATTTAATCACTTATATTTAAATGATTGGTCGTAGATCTCAATACTACAATCTTATATGGGACATAAATGTCAGACAGACGTAATCTATAACAGAACTATAGTGAACTCTGACCTAAATCGATTCAGTATTTTTCGAATTAGAATAAGAATATAAAAAATAGTTAATTTGATTAATGTAGACAAAGTGAGCGTAATCCTGCGTTAACTATGTAGTTAGGGAATTTGCAAGTTAATGTTTATGTATCAACTTAGACAGAAAGGGTAACCAGTGTTAAAACACTCGTACATTTTGTTAGGGTTCTACTTTGCTAATCACTAAAGTTTGAGGATTGGTCAATTTACGTCCGAAGTGAAAGACTAGAATAAAATAAATTTGGACAAGGGTATTGGCAACAGGATTAAATACTGAAAGGTCAAACGGACTACTGAAATTTATTTCATTCGATAGCGCAGGGTTTATCAACATTCGGGCCAATATTTTATTTCTAAGAAACAAATTAGTACTAACACTACCTAATTTTTTAAAAAGACTCCAACAAACGATTTATAAAACAAAAGCAAACAAAAGAAATAAAATCAAACAGATACGAGTATTTTATATTTGAATGATGACAAAGTCAATACAGAAATATTAAGCAAATATTTGGGAACTGTTCCTGGCTGAAAAGTTTTGTTTTAGTCCTTCAGTTCTTTCACTGCATTTATCATTGTTAATTGAAAGTGAGTGTTATTGTTTCCCATACTGTGGTGCGCAATTATTCTAGAATTTATGTACCTACATAGAAGAAAACAATTGTAAATTAAATATATAAAAAGTGTTTGCCGACAAAACTTTTCGTTTGTTTTTAAATTTGTTTTGTTCTAAAAGTTTTCTCCAGTTGTTTTATTACACACATTCAAAACTTTTGTCTATATATGGTTTTTAGAATAGTGGGCCATTATCAAACTGCAATAAAACCAAGAAAGTACCATTTTAAATTTTGAAATGAAATACTCGTACAGTTCAGCAACTAATAGTTTAACCGTATTCATATAAAATGCATTGATGTACATTATTGTACTCGTATATGAAAGAAGTTTCGATTATGTTTTAGAAAAGTAATTTTTGTATTTTTTTTGTGAAAATATTTAATTTATATAATTAAAATACATTCTTAATTCGATTATTTGAACAGTGCTAATATAAATAATTGAATAACTTTTTACAATATATGAAACTTTACTGACATAATTACCTATGTCTGAACCTACTGAATCACATCAGATTAATTGCATAAACATATTTTCCGTTGATTAGTAATGTAAATATACGAAATCATACATTAGTGACCCTTATAAATGCATGATTTTTATTAACAATTTTTTGGATGCGTTCAACACACTTATTTTATTATTGGCTATAGCGCTAAGTTGTAGCAAAATGCTAAACAAAATTAAACGAAAGTTTTTGACAGTTTCTAGCTAAATAATATGGGAGTGTCTATTCGTACGCTACCGGTCCACCGGTGCACCGGTGCACTGGTGACTCGGGTAACATCGGCTACCGGTGCTCACCAGTGCCACTGGCACACCGGTAGCAACGGGGCAACGGTCATCGGCACCGGCGCACCGGTGGCACCGTCGCACGGGCAGCACCGGAGCACCGATCATCAGTACCGGCGCACCGGCGTACCGGGGCACCGGTCATCGGCACCGGCGCACCGGTGGCTTCGTCGCCCGGGCAGCACCGGTCATCAGCACCGGCGCACCGGTGGCACCGGCGTACCGGTAGCACCGGGGCACAGGTCATCGGCACCGGCGCACCGGTGGCACCGTCGCACGGGCAGCACCGGCGCACCGGTCGCACCGGTAGTACTGGCGGCACCGGTGCACCGGTAGCACCGACGTACTGGTGGCACCGGTAGATAGCACCGATACACCGGTGCTACCATTTTTCAACATCTAACAAATTGCAAAAGTTATAAACAAATAAAGATGAAGAAAAAAAGGTATTTCGTTTTTCGCTAATATTTCAAAAACTATTAATAATTAAGAAATTTAAAAACAAGATTCTTAAAGATGAGGAAATTTCCAATAAAAAAGTCCTAACTCCCGGAACTCTACTTTCATTATTTATGATAGTAATTTATCGCTTAAAATAGAGCTCATAGCGGCCGGTGAGGTATGCGTGCGCCGTCTCTAAAGCGAGTACATCATGTAAAATAATTTTTTTACAGTATCAAATATCAATTTAAAAATTTGAAAAAATTATGGTGTATTGTCAACACTTCAAAGAATTTAGTCCCGTTGGAAAAAAGTTATTTAGTTAATTTTTAGAAAAGTTATACAATTGTTAATTAATAATATTTTGTCGGACCTTCGTTGTCATTGAAGACAACAAAAAATGTTTAAATAATCGGATTAAAATTTTTCGCTTCTTGGAGCCCTTCTTTAATAAGTTAAGAAATTACTTTATCTTTAAAAATCATAATTGGCACTTTTCAATAGAACAACAACAAAAAATTTTTTTGTTGATAATTTCATTGTTTATTAAGTTAACAATTTGTTATAAACAAATTTCAAATCTCATTATATTTTTTTCCTGAAACTAATAAAAATAACAAAAACAACCATCTATTGCAAAGTATCGAAAAAAGTTTATTTTAATTTTATATTGTACCTTAAAAAATTACGTGCTATAAAAGAAGCACTTGATTTTTCAAGAAAACTGCTATAACTTTTAAACTATTCGAGATACGAAAATGAACATTTAAATCATTTTTATATAGGATTGATTGGACTTTTAAATGAGTTATTAAGTTTGTAACTATTGTTGATCAGCTATTGTATACATTTGTTTATAAAATTTTGATTTTAGATTTTTTTTGACATTTTCAAATCTTCTTATGGCTCAATTACTTAAAAAATGCAAATACTGTGTTATTTTGTTCAGTGATAAAATATCTTCCAAAAAAGTTTTTGATGATATTGTTTAAAAGTAAATAGATTTTCCGATCAAATTTTTTAATTTTACTTGAATTTTTTCAAATTTTCTCCGCTGTGTGTTTAAATTATTTATAGATTAATAGTTTATACTTACTGTCAAAAACATTGATTCCGCACGCTATTCTATAGCGTTTATTGTTTTGTTAAACATAAAAATAAAAAATAATTTATGTTTGAGGGAAAAAATAATTTTGGCATCCATAATTGTAAAAAAACTGCAATATTTGTAAAAAATAAATTTTAATATGTTGTCAACAAAGTTTGGATCTACGAGATAACCGATCGAATTTTTAAAATTCGTTTTAAAACAGAAGATATTTGTGTTCAAAAAATAACAAAAATTGTCAAAATTCAAATTAGCATATTTCGCTTTTAAAGCAAAACTTTCAAATTTTGCATCGACCATTTTGTAAATTGTATTTTTATCTTCAACAATATCTTTAGATTATTATATTTAACAAAACAATAAACGCTGTGGACTGGCGCGCGAAATCAATGTTTTAGGATGTTTTCTGGCGCGGTAGAGGATCGTCTTAAGGTTTCAATACTATTGCCCCGGTGCTACCTGTGCGCCGGTGCCAGCGGTACTACCGGTGCGCCGGTGCCACCGATGCTACCGGTACCACCGGTGCGCCGGTGCCACCGATGCTACCGGTACCACCGGTGCGCCGGTGCTACCGATGCTACCGGTAACACCGGGGCGCCGGTGCCACCGGTGCCTATGATCGGTGCCCCGGTGCTACCTGTGCGCCGGTGCCAGCGGTACTACCGGTGCGCCGGTGCCACCGATGCTACCGGTACCACCGGTGCGCCGGTGCCACCGATGCTACCGGTATCACCGGTGCGCCGGTGCCGACGACCGGTGCCACCAGTGCGCATCGGTAGCCGATGTTACCCGAGTCACCGGTGCACCGGTGCACCGGTGGACCGGTAGCGTACGAATAGACACTCCCAAATAATATTGTCAGTAAATCAGTACTATCAAACGTTACTAACCTAATATATTGTGATGCAATAAAATTAGATTTTTTCCAATTTAAAATCGTACTATGAGAGGCAAAATATTGTAATTAACTCATGTATTAATAGGCATTTAATAATCTCGAAAATAATTATTAATCGACTTCATTTATAACTATTAAACAATGTAATTAACAGGTTGGTATGTATATTTTGTCATAAAAAATGTGTTATTATATTATATTCAGAATAGATATGTGATTAAGAAATAAATGACTTTTAAAAATTCTAAAAAATTAAATGATTCTGAAGATTCACTTTACATAAAAATACACAAAACAATCCTTTCTTTTCCAATTTGTAGCAAGGCATCGCTTGAATTTATCGATTAAATTTTCTTTACATTATTTTTCATGTATAATTTAACTTCATTGGAATTTTCAACAAAACCGTCAGAATTGTAGAGAGTCTAATGCTGTTGCAGCAACTTGTGATCCCTCTTGAGTAGGTATTTGTTCTGTAATTATTTCTATAAAATTCTACTTATGTCCGTTTTCTCAGCGTCAAAGTAAATAAGGGAAGATTTGGAAAAGGGTGAATTGAAGCTTAAGGGTTGACGGGTGAAAAATTCTATGCGGGCGACATAGCACATGTAGATATTTACATATGTTAAAGGGAGCGGAAATTCCTTATTCGTTCTAACAAGGGTTGTAAAGTAATATGTATAATATATGCTTATTATTATAGGTATTGTAAAACAAATAACAGATTCAGGCGAAAAATCTGTGTATTAATTAAGAAGTAAATATATTAATTGTTTCCAGTTGTTTGTGATGCAATAATTATAAATATAGTATCGGGTGGGCCAAATAAGACCTACCAATGTTAAACACAAATAACTTCTGTATTTTTTTATTTAATTTTTTGTAGGTTATAACTGAATTCTTGGAAATTTATTAGCCACACAAATAGATTTTCTAAATAATGTTTTGATGTGGGATGAAGCGCATTTTCATTTAAATTATGTCAACAAACAAAACTGTAGATTTTGGGGCTCTGAAAATCCAAGGAAAATACACCAGCATCAGTTGCAAACCATCCAAATTTAGTGTTTGGTGCGGTGTTATGGCCAATAAAGTGAAATTTTTGGCGAAAGTCTGATTTAAAAAGAAATCAGATTTCCCTTGACCACCTCGCTCGCCAGATTTAACAGCGCCCGACTTTTTTATGGGGATATTTAAAAGACAAAGTGTATGTTAATAAACCAGAGACTATTAGACAGCTGAAGCAGAATATTCGAGACGAAATACTGAGCCTTCAACCAGAAACATTACGTGGTGTAATGAAAATCGCGTTTAAAAGAGCCGGTATTTGTATCGAGAATAATGGTTTAAATTTGTCTGATGTCGTATTTCATACATAATTTCCATAAAATATATTCATTGTATAAAAAAAAATTAATCAAAATAAATGATTATTACAAAAGTTATCCGTGTTTAACTATACTAGGTCTTATTTGGCCCATCCTGTATATTGTAATACAAGTGTGGAAAGGGCTTCATTGAAAAACTAGTATGAAAGTTGGAACACGAGCGTTAGCGAGTTCTCCTATCATACGAGTTTTTCAATGACCCTTTCCGCAAGTGTGTTACATACTATTTTTTCTACAAATGTGGGAAATATTCAAAATTAGAAATATAATATTTACAATTTTAAGAAAAACAAATCAGGTAGGCTTGCTGTCATAGTTGAAAACAATAACAATATCTAATAACTGAAAGTAAATTTTTCTGATGTTGCATTTATGGTGTGATTTATGATAAAAATAATGAAATTTCATGCAGAAAGCAGTAGTGAGTTTATTTGTACCCCGTCAGACATTTTACAGCAATAATAATTGTGAATCTAAACTTTTGTCTCTAAAGTCAAAAATATTCTGACAGCTTTGACCTTCCAGTAGCTGCACAATTTCTAATTCAGCAAAAAAATTTGTCTCAAATTCAGTGAAAATCGTCGATTTGAATACTTATTACAAAGATTACAACAAATAAAGTGATTTAGGTATGAAAAATGTACTTTTTGAAAAATTCGCACTCAGTGGCCAAAATGAGCGTGGAAATTATATTCATCACTCAAGCCTACTTTCACCATCAATTTTAATATCTGAAAACATGTGAATTCGCACTTTCGTAGAAAAAATATTTTATAACACACCTTTAGGCTCTAATCAACTTCATCACTGTTTAGAAGTTTTAATGCACGAAACAGATTGTCATGGCTTTCCTAACTTACAGATAATGTTTATATCTGTTATCTCTGTCTATATAGGCACATAAAAAATACGTTCGTGACGATTTCGCGGAAACTTGGAATTTATCGGATAAAGTCGGGCAATGAAAGTAAGCAACGGGATTTTAGGTATTATGGAAGTGGAGACCGGAAAAGCGAACAATAACGTTTATATTTTCAATTTCCAACATAAATGTATAAATTTGGTAGGTAATCCTAATATTGCATATTCAAAGGTAGTAGGTAGTACCTACCTATTTTATAAATTGTTTTTATTTTTATTTTGTGAACTTTATTATTTAGTATTTCAAATATTTATTTTTTATTTTAACGCTACATTTTCCTGACAAAGATTGAAGTTCAAATTTGTAGATATTATTTTAAACTACCTACCTATTCTTCTTATTTAAAATTCCACGCAAGCAATCAAACAAAAGTTTGATTAAATATTATAAAGAGAGAGATTAACCAAGCTGTCAAAATGGAAGCCTATACTAATAAGCAATTGTTATTTTTTTAAATATTTCAAAATATCTACGTTATGTTTGACGTTAAATAAAGAGAGAAGGCAAATAATCAATTAAACTTCATACAAAATTTAAAAAAATATATTTTCAGTCTTTAACTGTAAGCAGTAACCAATATAATATAAGTCTGCTGCTAAGTTAATAAAATATTTCTGAAAACTATAATTTAAAAATTATTTATAAGGTTTCTACTTGAAAAAAATTAAAAACTTCGTAACACTTCGTATTACTGTCATGAAAACAAACAATAAAATTTAATAATATGACGTTTTTCTCCCTGTTTTGATATCAACTGCTACCCCCGATTGTGAAAAATGTATATTTAAAAAAATTTAATTTAATGAGACATTTCCTCATTTAAACGTTTACGACACTCAGTCTGCGGCTCAAGTAGCAAGCCTTTTATTGCTTTTATTCTCGTAAGGTCGTAAGTAGTCCATCATGAAACTCTCATTAAATTATGTACTTTTTTGTTTTTTGCCAATTCAATTTATTTTTCCCTAGGATGCATATCCAAAAAATATTGACATTCACATAATCCGAGCCTCACATGACCGGTCAACAAAATACTTATAACTTGTGACAAACGCAAATCTTTTTAAATAAAACTATGTTTAAGTAAACATATTATGTAAGAAAACATAAAAATAAAAAAATAAATCATTAAGAGGCCCGTCTACCTCCTAAAATCCAGCACAAAACGTACAAACATGCGAGTGTTTTGTGGCCAGTACAAGAATGGTAAAATTGTATTTCAACAAAGAATATAGTTAAAGGATCAATTGACAGTTTCAGTTTGTGCCTTTTAAAAATTTTAAATAAGAAATTGTACATGCTTATAAAAATTCCGAAAAATTTTCAATTTATATGGAAACTTTACACGGTTAACTCCTGATAAAAATGAATTTTTAAAATTTAAAAAAGGCACATCTGTATATCCATTCTTTCTGTATTAAATGTTTATAAAAACATTATCTTGAAGTCAATAATAAACTAACAGTTTACTTGCAATAAAAACACTTTTACAGTATTTTTCAACTTCAAAGTGACATTGCTAGGATGCGGTAAAGTACGAGTTTCGGGCCGGTTTTAGGCAGTCGTAGTAGTTGGGAAAAGAGTGGAATAGAAAAAAAGGTAAAGTCGAGAATATTCTAGGAATTCGGAAAAAACCTAGACGAGTCGCTTAAACTTCAACTTTTTAAATTAACAAAAATGTAATTGTTCAAATTTTTTTCTAAAATAATGCAAGCCCAGTATAAGCAATTAAACATCACAACGGAGTTGAGAGACTCGGTTTCTGCATCCTAGGGATAATACTAGTCGTAGTCAGATAACAAGTAAGTAAAAAGATAAGCGTTACAAAATCGAAGAGATGATTTGTATTAAAATATGCAAAACATTTTCGCACATATTCCTGCAAAATTGCAGGAACTACCCTCTAACGATTTCTCCGTCTCAGTCTATCTTTCCACCCTCAAATATCTCCATCTCTCTCCCTCGCGCAGTGGAGTGCATATCTCTTCACGTGTGGTATTCAGTGCTTGAATTGGCAGTGAGCCCACAGCTTTCCGAGTTAAACGAAGGAAGATTAGAGCTCACCAGAGCTTGCTTCGATGCTCTTTCATCGCTAATGATTATTGATTTAAGGACGATCGGTTTTGTTTTATGGTGATTTTGTTTTTGCGAGAAAGAAAAGTGGTAATCTAATCGGGACGAGGTGTAGAAATTAGGGGCAATTGATTCGACAAGATTCGTTTTTTATTTGAATTTCATGAGATGTGCGAAATTTTTTCATTATTTACCGGTTACAGTTCTATTGATCGTGGCTTAGCTAGCTCTAATTGGATAAAGGTAGATACAGCATTATTACGAACTTATGTATAATTGCAATTAATGAATTGTTAGCTTAATTAAAATTTGTGTCGCAAATTCTAAATTAATACAAATCATACAAAAAATTCCGAACATAAACTAAAATCTAAATTTACAAGATCAGTAATGTTATTTAAATAAAAAAATAGAAAAATAATAATGATTATTTATAGGGATAATAGCAGAGCCGGATTAATGATTTATGGGGCCCTGGGCAGTTATGATTTTGGGGCCCTCCTCTCCTATTTTAGGTTATTCGTTTTTTTGCAGGAATTATTTTTGTTATTAAAACATAAAAAAATATGTAAATAACATAATATACATTTGGTAACAAAATAAAAAGTAACCTATTAAATAGGGGTGGCGATGTAAATTTTTTTGCGTGGCTTAAGGGCAAATCCCTGTAAAATATTCAGAGAGGGTAATTATAAAAAATGAAAGAAATGCGCCGCAGGCGAAAATTTTGTTTAGTTTAAGGTTAAGTATAGGTATCTTAAAATTTAATTTTTGACATTGAAAACACTATTTACATCTCTAAGATCGAGTTTCGAGGAACCGCATAAAATATTTTTGTCATGACTTGCATAGGTACCTACATGAGCCCCGTTAAACCCGTTAAATCACCGCACTTGGGTACATTACATAATATATCGTCATAATAAAAATAACTCTTACCAATATCGGGACATCGAAAATATTACTCGTACTTATCAAAACATTTTCTGGCCTCTATTTATTAAAATACTGATTCAAGAGGTTTTTATCAAAAAAATTTAATAATTCCTAGTTTTTTGCACAATTTAAACTGTATCGTTTCATATATTAATCCATGAAAAAATACTATTGAATTCATAAATTGGGAAGAATTTAAAACTAATTGAAATAATTTTATTGTTATATTAAAATTAGTTTTGTTCTTCCGGGACCCCTGAACGTCGGGGCCCTGGGCAGCTGCCCATAATGCCCATGGGTTAATCCGGCACTGGATAATAGTATTATAGCTAAATGTATTTATGAATAAATTGAAAATCTAAACTTTTTGCATTATGTCTATAGAGATGGGAATTTAGAATTTAAAATTTGCGATAATAGGTTCCTAAAAATAAAATTCTTGCTTTAGGTACAAAATATCTAAAATTAAGTTCCAAAAAATTTTTAGATTATTTTTTTATACATGATAGTATAAATAAACATTTATTCATAAATATTCAAATTAATATTCATAAATAATAAAATAATAAACAAAAATAAAAATTTATAAGTATATAATATAAATAAACATTTAGGTACTCCATAAATTATTGGTGAAATACTATGTAAATTTATATATTTTACTAATCTATAAATCTAAATAAATAAAATAAATGTATCTCTGAAAATTCATTTTAAAATCATTTGACCTTGAAAAACCTAACATTTTCGCTTGCGACACTTTTTCTTATGGTACAATTTTGTAAATAGACATCATCATTCATCACTACTGAAAGGACTGCAAGATATCCAATATAACAAAATTGGTTTTAATTATTGTACAAAAAAAAATTATTTTCATATCCCTTCCAAGACTGATGTCTGAGTACGCGACTGGTACTCACGTAGAAAAAATGGAAAAATTACTAAATTCCCAACTCTAATTATGACACTTTTTATATTTAATTAGCGCACTGCGCTATGATAAGGCCTGACGTTACAGTCAAAGAAAATCGTGTATAATTGTCAACTTATGATACAGCTTTCGATACGACCGTACAAAATTATTAAAGCATATTTTTAGTGACTCACTTGATCAAAAAACATGGATCGAGATTCAAAAACATTAAAATGTCTATAAAAACGACGAATTGTATAATTAAAAAATACATTGTCGCAAAACACCATAAAAATCTAATAAAACAACTTTATTCTCAATTTAAAATTAACTTTAAATCTGCCTAAATAAAATACACAATATAATTCTTTAAAGAATAATAAACCAAGGTACGGAAGATATCAGCCATAAATTTACTAATTTTATTTCACCCAATTAACCTCAAAAATCAGAGATACCGCAGATAAAACGTTAAATGAGCGTAAAGATTTCCGTTTTAACGATTTCCTGTTCGATTTAAGAGGGAAATGTAGCTGGCAACGATATCAATTTTCGCTGAGATAGGTATACTATATGTCTAGAAATATAGCGAACAGAGACTGAGAGACTGCAATAACGAAGCGATTATGCTATTTCAACTCACACTGTTTTAATTAATATAATTTTAAATGAAACATGACCTGTGCTTTTCCAAAATCTGAAAATAATTTCTAATGAACTGAACATAAACTATTTTAAGTACAGTTTTAAAATAGGTAGTAGATATAACACCTAAAAAATATAATTCAACAGATTTTTATAAAGGTAGATGTCTCTTTTTTGCAGGGTTGTTGTGATTTTGCCCAGCCCGAAAAAACCCAGTGTGTTTTTTCGGAAAAAACCCGCCTGAAAAAACCCGAAAAAAACCCATTTTATTTGAAAATTGTATACAGGGTGTCCTATGAACCTGTTTAAGCATGGGGTCTCGAGAACCATAAGAGATATGAAGTTGGTTAAATTAGACAAAAGTTTCCCCTTCAGGGGACCAATTTAGAAATGTTTTTGTTTTCTCACAAAAATGCATAGGTGACTAGATGTACTCAAAAATGTAAATTTTGCCAATTTCGTTTTTCATCTATAACTTTTTTGTTTGAATTAGTACAAGTTTCTAATTTGCACGTTCTAGGCAGTTTTTAACGAGGAATTCACAGCAGTCCTCAATTTTTTTTTATCTCCTACGGATTTTGAGAAATTCAAAATTTCATATGGAGCTCATAGTTGGCTATGACCCGTCTTAATAGAGATTTTTTTCTCTTTTCAACGATATAAAACACAAGTCTATTGAAATTAAAATGAAGGCAGAAATTACACAATAAAATTTTTTTAACTGCTTTTTTGAAAAAACCCACTGGGCTGGGCAAATCATGAAAAAACCCACTGGGCTGGGCAAATCATGAAAAAACCCGGGTTTTTCACAACCCTGCTTTTTTGAGAATAGTACCACCTAAGTAGATCAGACCAATGCAATTTTGTAATTTATAATTTTACTTAGAAAGTGAAAAAAACAATAATTAAATTGTTAAAATTTAGTGAAATTTATTTAATAAAATATAATAAACCTTGCTCATTTTTACCTTCCGCTTACCTGTAAAGGAAGGTATTGGAATCATGCAAAAAATCGAGTTGTGAGTTTTAAGTGGATGAGCACGAATTAGGGTCCTTACAACTCATTTTTGATAGTTTCTCGATGATGTCTGTATGTATGTGTGTGTGTGTGTGTGTGTGCGTGTGTGTGTATGTGTGTGGTCCGGGCCGATGCCGGATGTCGCATAACTCAAATATGAATTACCCAAAAATTTTGATATTTGGTATTTTACAATTGTATACGAATAGGAAGAACTCATTAGATTTTGGTACAAATATCTTACCCGGAAGTGATATTTTTTGAAGATTGAAAAAGATAATTGTCAAAAATTTATATAAATTTGGATAAATATAGTATTTATTTGCAATAAGGATAAGAAGCAAAGTTATTTGCAACTCACGTTATAAAAAAATTGTCTTTATCTGGTAGCATTAAAGAACTGCATTAAAATTTAAAAAATAAATTTATCTAATAAAACGTTAAAATCTTGTAATCCATGTTCGGTTGATTTTTGTTTCTGCGTAAAAAATATTGACAGGTGAGACGGGTGACAAGTTGACATACTAGCGCCATATAAGTCATAAGTCAGATATTAAATGTAGTAATTGAACGGAGGATGGTTTCAACGCAGAAGAGTTTTCGTGGGAATGAATCTTTTGATTCAGGTAATACTAATTTCTGTGTTTGAATATTTTTGATTTTTATTTTTATATTTTAAATGGGCAACGGATTGTACGTATACATTTCTGTTTAAAGTGTAGATATGGCGGAAGGTTGTGTGATGGCCACGTCAGATTTTTTAAGTTATATTTTAATTGAACTTTTCTGTAAATTAAATTTAAAAAATATTTTAAATTCATATTTTCAAATATAGATGTAGGTAGTAAGACAATTTATTAACTACTATTATAACCCAAGGCTATTCGTAATTACGAAATAATTTTGTCTCATTCCGAAAACACGTTGCTTGGTAAACGTTCGACGCCGTAGGCAGAGGGTTGTTAACCTAAAAGCAACGTGCTGGAGGTAGTTGTGACAAAATTTATAAGATATTTATCAATGGCCGAGGGTTATTCTTATTCGGCTAGAAAAATGTTCGTACTTGTAATTTAATTATTTATTGAAAACACGAAAGTCATTTTAAAACAATACTATTAAGTCGTTCGGTAGATATGACGACGGCAACAGTAATCGAACCGAGATCCAAGCCGAGATCTACAGAACACTATTAACAGTAAGAAACGAGATCCTAACCTAACTAAAATATCTTATGCTTAATAAAACAAATATACATATAATTAAATGACACAGTACTACCTGGTTCTTATTATTATTACACATACTGTTGATTTCATGCTCTGTATGCAGTCAATATCGTTTCATTTTTAAAATAAATTTTACAAAATTTGAAAAATGTCAAATTTCGCTATAATTTTTGTCTGACGCATGAATATAGCAACACAAAAAAATTCCTTCTCTCACAGTTGTCGCTAGATGTCACTTGTGATCAAACTGCTAGAATTTTGAAAATACGAGAATACGACCAAAATACTTTAATATTATGCTATACCCAATATAATTTATGCATATCGTTTGATTTTTAAAATGAAATATGCGATATTTGGAAAGTGTCAAATATTGTTATCGCGTCTTTCTCACGCATGAAAATAGTCACATTAGAAATTCCTTTTCCCCAGTTGCCGCCAGATGCCACTTGTGACCATAATTATGTGACGTCATAAAAAATTAAGCTACTGTCAAAGTTTCGTGCTCATCTCACATAATAATTATCTTTGCAAATTCCTATTAATTTAGTGCCAAATATAGGAAGGTACCTAATTGTTATGCTTTGTGTTTATTTATGCTCGAAAAATTGGGTTATTTTTATTCTATTCGTTAAATAATGATTTCACAGCTTTGGCAGGAACCAAGATATGCCACTAATTGATATTCAAGAGCATAACTTCGATAAAGGATATGAAAACTGAAGTGCTATCGTTTGGAAAGGTTGTGATTTTAAAAATTAAAAACAATTATAATATAAAAGGTGTGTTTGCAGGTACTTTTAAAATAAAAAATACGAAATTCAAAGTACATCGTGCAATATTTCACAATAGATCATCCATAAATGAAGGCCATTACATTACTTTGATTAAAACTCTTGGATAGAAGTAAATGATACTAGTATTTAAAAAAAAAGTTGGGCACGAAATTCAAAAAATGTATATATTTTAATATTAGAACTTTAAAAAGTCTATTGTTCAACTCACATATAGTTATACAAAACACATACGTATAATAACTAAGTATCTACCTACAAAATACATAATAGACTCACAACAATCTAGTTTAATGGTTTTATTTGAACCACAGAACCAGATGTAATCCAAAATGTCTCTAACGTAATTTGTTGCTGTCATAATTAATTTTGACGTAGGTACGAAAAAATTTCGAATTATCATGAACAAATACCGAATTTTAAAACACTAGGCTATAGGTAGGTATACCATTATTCTAGATATACCAAATACAAAAATTTTTAAAAATAGGTACCGTTTGTAGGTAGTAACAAACTCTTTAATTTATATTTTAACAAAATATGTCTTAAACACTTAATTTATTAAGAAGACATTTAATTTAAAAAACCTAATTGCTCTTCAAATCACGTACCTACTTTTTCCGGTTTACGGATTATTACTAAAATAACCTTTAAAAATTCACATGAGAAAAAACAGTGATATCACAACCCAAAAAACAATGAAATTGTAAAGGGTTCGGCAAGAGTCGGGCTGAAACTTCTCCCAATTATTAAATACCTAAAGATAGAAAAGAATTAGATATCAGTAAAAGGCAAGAAAATAATCACTCAAAACATAAAAAATTTAAAACATAGAAACTTTTCTCTAAATATTTTCTTTTCTGAAAACAATTTTTCAAATTATAAAAGTTGGATTCGCAAATGAAAGAAAAAACTCTTGCCGGCCCGTTTTTTTTATCTCTTGAACTGATTGTGATCCCGAATCGCTGTTACACATTTAATTTTGAAACTATTAACTTGACAGCTATTTGTTTTTATTCTATAACATTACCACCTGTTTTTCGATTTAGTTCAAAGAAAAATCTATAGTTGAAGAGCGGGAAATTTGCTCCTTAGGGTGAGTATAGGTATATGAAGAGAGTGGATTGGTCGAAAGTTGTAGCCGCCAATGTTTGTTCCAAAGTCAAATTTTTTAGTTGAATATACACGGAGTATATTCATTAGTATTTCATTTATGCATTAACATCTGACTTCTGACACACTGATTAAAGTTATTCTTCGTCTAGCCGCCAAAGTAGTTATAATCTTTGAAAAATTTATTATTTTTAATATCATCATGTTTTTGTTTTGAGTACGATGGCAGAAGATCTTGTTTCAAAAACACGCGGAAAACGTAATTCTGAAACTCTGCGAATTGCAAATACCGAAATTTGCTGCGCTCATCTCGGAAAATTTGCATTCGTTTCAGAATCAGTTTTTACAAAAATAACTATTTTACCTCTTCCTTAAATTGTATCATGGTTAAATGCAAGCTTTTGTTGGTTTTGTGTCGATGTAAGTCGTTTGCTGTTCTTCTGTTATTTGCCAGTGCCCCAGTTCTACGCCACTGGTTGGCGGTTTGGAAGTCAGAAGAACTTCCAAGTTAGCTCTGCTGGTATTGACAGCCAAGAGCTAACATTTACCGTACTTTTAACGCCGCACATCAACCGACAACTTAGCTGGCTTTATACGATTAATTTCTCACTTTGTAAGTAAATCTAAAATAGAAATTACCAGAGAAGACATCCATTTTCTTTCAAATAAAAACAAAACGTTTCCCTTTTTGCTGCGTGTCTATCTAAAGGAAGCAGAGAACTAGAACACTACATTCTTTGAAATGCTTTTGTAGAGTGAAATTATAATTGAATTTAGCACATGTTCTCTTTAATTCTTGTATCAAGGATTATCCTAATATAATATGAAGGTTACATTATTTACCAAATAATCACAATTAGCAGTCCATTAGAACATAAATAATATGTACATCATGTAAAGAAGACTTAATATGTTTTATTTTTATTATTTTTACATCCTTGTACGGAGTAAAAAGGAATTATTGTAATCGCGAAAAAATTTCTGTTCTCAGATTTTGACGGAAATATCCGTTATGACTTTTCCTGAATCCATTATGATTAGTTTCGTCGTGACGTCTGTACGTCATAAAAATTATGGCTCAAAAACCAGGAATTATCCTAATGTGCAGGTGGACACAAAATGTGCAGTGGAAAAATAAAAAGTGCAGTGGGAATTTTAAATTTGTGCAAGATAAATATAAGAAACTTTATTTTTCGATTGTTACTATTCAAATTCATCATAAAATATATACAATAATTTATGAATGGTGATTCTAAAATGCGTAGGTAAATAAGCTTAGTTTTTATTTAGTTTGCGCATGAAAGAGGGAAAACCGTGGTGTTATTATATAATTATAATGTTTTGCCTTCGGCGCTTTTTCTTTTCTTACGGAATCTTTTAATAAGTGCTTTCTCTTTAATAATGAACCCCTCCCCCGATAGAAAATTGAAAATATGACACTAAATAAACTTTTATTGCAAATAGAAAATTTTAAAACAGAGTGTTCATTTTGTGGTTTGTTTTATTCTATATATCCTTTGTTCTTGTACCTATAAAATATCACGTTCAAATAATAAAACATTAAGGTCCGCGTCGATTTGGGCTAGACAAACTATTCCGCTGCGTAGCGCTACAATCGCAAGGAGAAAGGAGAGCTCGAGGAGAGCCACCAAACTCTCCGAGAGTAAAATTTGAAAATGCGTGATCAAGGTTACAGCACGGCGAGAACAAATAGTGTTCATGTCGCGATTGAAGGCTGGTTTGTGTTAGCCGGCAAATATTTCTAGATACCTACTCTTTACTGCATTATTTTTATTCTTTTGAACTTCAAGAAGTATTTTGAAATGTTGTTTTTAAAAGTTAAAATCTGACTTATCCAATATCTTGTCTAAATAAAGTCATTAGTATTTTTTAATGATTTAAAAGAAAAATATCTGAAAAAATTATACCAGGGCAATTCATCGAATTGTTCATTTAATCGAAAATATATTTTACTTTACTTTAACTCAGCTAAATCGTAGTGAAAAGTACAACTTTAGCTGCGTATTTTTCGACGAATCAGGGCGCTGCCTGTGCACTCGATCGCTGACGATAATTTGCCAGAACGTCGGCTATTGTTTTTGCAACCCGTGATCAGATTTTGCTTAAATGTTACAAATTTAAAATTATTTTGCTATTCCATATAAAATATAATATATATCTCGGCTGTAAAGATATTTTTATTACTCACGTGGTTATTTTTCTCGTCTAGCGACTCGAGCTGCCTTATAAAAGCACTTTATTTGAAATTTGAACTATTGCTGTGTGTCCAATAAGACCTATGATTATAAGATTTTATATAATTGTCCCATAGTGCACATTTTAGAATGATCCGTTTGTAATTTCATGGCCCATTGCAGAACATACCCTAATTGTACAATACGGTTACCAGTGATGGTTTTCTCAAAATTAAATTAACTTGAGGGGTTAAAATCACGCTCAGTGCATAATTTATGTTTATTTATGATACTGAAAAGAAATAGGTACTTATTAAATCCATATTACGACTACGTATACCTACATTTTGTTAATTTTGAATGTTAATATTTAATATTTTTTGTGCATAAAATACCCGCAATATTCATATTATTTCATGATAAGTATACATTTGACTTGGTAATATATTTCTGTTAAAGTTAAACCCATTATTTATATTTATATGAATATTGACAAAAATATTGTACTACCCAAACCTTTCATGTTGTTTTTTTTAACACCAGATATCTTCTAAATTAATTAATTCTTCCGTATTGTCTAAATTAACATTAGAATTTTTTGGCATTTGTTCAGAAGTCTCACAAAAATCTAACAAATTTCTTGTTGGATTCACTGCAGCATTTTAATTATTTGCTTCTGGTTATTGGTATTTTTTAACCAAAGAAGTTTTATTTCTTTCATAAGCTTTCTTGGTACGTTTTTTTGTTTTAGGCCAATTTTTTCTTGAATTCTTACCCATTTTTACTGCCTTGTACGGAGTAATAAGGAAGTATTGTAATCGCGAAAAATTTCGGTTTTCAGATTTTGATGGAAATATCCGTTTTGACCTTTTCTGAATCCATTATGACTAGTTTCGTCGTGACGTCTGTACGGACGGACGTATGTGTGTCGCATAACTCAAATACGGTTAGACGTAGAAAGTTGAAATTTTGTATTTAGGACTGTTATAGCATCTAGTTGTGCACCTCCTATTTTTGGTTTCAATCTACAAACCGGAAGTAGTACTTTTTTCAAAAATGTCGATAAATATTTAATTTAAGACACATTTTTTTTATTTTAAATGAAAGATCATGTGATTATTACCTACAATCGGTATTTTATAAATATTTTTGTATCTGGTATCAATTAAGAATAATTAAAGTATATATTTATAATTTAGTATTTCGGTATATTGTAGTCCATGATCGATTAGCATTTGTTACTACGTAAAATTTAAATTATTATGACATGACAGTGACAGTGGTAGTGACAATAGTAAAATATCGTTTATATCTTCTTCTGCAGTTTAAATAAAATGACTAAAATATATTTGTGAGTATAGTAGCAGTAGTAGTAGTACTTATATATTAATATATTTGTATAATATTATATTATTATTATATTTCTAAATTTTAGTTATTAAGAAAAGTAGTTTAATAGGCGTACAAGGAAGTCATGTGGTGTCCACGTCAGATTTTTTATGTAAAAATATATATCAGTATTTAAAATAAAATTTACCCTGCATAAAATTGCAAATCAAAAGCAAAAGTCGTACATCGAGCGTATACATGAGAGAAAAAGAGTGTAGGTATGACCTGAAGAGAGGTGGTGGCGAGCGCGGTGCAGCGAGAGCGACGGTAGAGTACCACAATCTCGCTCCGGCAAAACGCTGAACTAAATTAACATTACAGCATAGGGAAATATTGTAATTCCATTATTTCGCAACAATTACTAATTTTATTAAAATTCTGTTTTCATAATCAAATATCAAATATATTTCTACACGCAACTAGTATACTTTGAACTCATTTTTATCGTTTATTGCATGATTTATTATTGTAAACAATGTTATAATTGTTGATACAAAATCGTATGTATACTTATTGCATAGATCATTTATTCCCAAAATCAATATATAAAACCACATTTGATTTGATCAACTCCTTCTTTCACAATAATGGAAATACGTTTGGACTGTATTCGACGGCAACCTTAAGTAGGTACTATACATTTTACATTATTTTACTCTTGTAGAATTGAGAATAGTATGACTATAAAAACTATAATATAAAAATGATGGCTCAAAAACCAGTGATTATTCTAACGTGCAGCTGGACACAAAATGTGCAAGATATCTAAATATAAGAAAACTTTATTTTTCAATTGTTACTATTCAAATTCATGATTAAAAATATACTTTGTGCTTAGTTTTTACTTCCTTGTACGGAGTAATAAGGAAGTATTGTAATCGCGAAAAATTTCGGTTCTCAGATTTTTACGGAAATATCCGTTTTGACCTTTTCTGAATCCATTATGACTAGTTTCGTCGTGACGTCTGTACGTACGTACGGGCGTACGTATGTGTGTCGCATAACTCAAATTCGGTTAGACGTAGAAAGCTGAAATTTTGTATTTAGGACTGTTATAGCATCTAGTTGTGCACCTCCTATTTTTGGTTTCAATCTATAAACCGGAAGTAGTACTTTTTAAAAATATTTTGATAAATAATTAATTTTAGACAATTTTTTTTATTTTAAATGAAAGATTATGTGATTATTATCTACAATCGGTATTTTATAAATTTTTCTGTATCTTCTATCATTTAAGAATAATTAAAGTATATACTTATAATTTAGTATTTCGGTATCTTGTACTCCATGATCGTTTAACATTTGTTACTACATAAAATTTAAATGATTATGACATGACAGTGACAATAGTAAAATATGCTTTATATCTTCTTCTGCAGTTTAAATAAAATGACTAAAATATATATGTGAGTATACTAGTATAATAAGTTAAAAGAATTTTTTATATTATTCTACATTTTAGTTATTAAGAAAAGTATGAACACACAAGGCGTACAAGGAAGTCATGTGGTGCCCACGTCAGATTTTTTTTTTTAGTTTTGAGAAAACCGTGCTGTGATTATACAGTGTGATTCATCATAACTTGCTTTTTTAAAATGCGTGCCATTTAGGCTGTAGGGATCGTAGTGGGGAGAGAGTGATCTCATGCGACAGGTGCACTTGTAAAGTTTAGTTACCCACCCTGTCAGTCGCCATCATGCGTTGGAGCACGGAGCAGCGTGTGTTTTCAGTTTAGTCGTACTTTTCCAATGGAAGTTCTGTGATCGCAACCCAGCCTGACTTTCGAAGGAGTGGCCAGCCCGCTGGCCCAATTTGGCTCCTTGTGATTTTTTTGTAGGATTTTTTTAAATCCCGCGTTTACGTCAACCGTCCAAGGATCCTAGAAGACCTGAAGGCCAACATCCGGGCCGCAATTGCCAACATACCCGCTGCCATTCTGGAAAGGGTTATGACAAACGCCAGAAATCGGCTTATTCAGTGTATAGACAATGAAGGGCGTCACCTACCTGATATGATTATGAAAACTGGGTGAAACAAAACTTTAGATATGTACCTACATTATAAAATAAAAAAAATCTGACGTGGACACCACATGACTTCCTTGTACGCCTTGTGTGTTCATACTTTTCTTAATAACTGAAATGTAGAATAATATAAAAAATTCTTTTAACATATTATACTAGTATACTCACAAATATATTTTAGTCATTTTATTTAAACTGCAGAAGAAGATATAAAGCATATTTTACTATTGTTACTGTCATGTCATAATCATTTAAATTTTACGTAGTAACAAATGTTAATCGATCATGGACTACAAGATAAAGAAATACTAAATAAAAAATATATACTTTAATTATTCCTAAATGATACCAGATACAAAAATATTTATAAAATACCGATTTTGGGTAATAATCACATAATCTTTCATTTAAAATAAAAAAATTTGTGTTAAATTAAATATTTATCGAAATATTTTTAAAAAGTACTACTTCCGGTTTATAGATTGAAACCAAAAATAGGAGGTGCACAACTAGATGCTATAACAGTCCTAAATACAAAATTTCAACTTTCTACGTCTAACCGTATTTGAGTTATGCGACACACATACGTCCGTCCGTCCGTACGTACGTACGTACGTACGTACGTACGTACGTACGTACGTACAGACGTCACGTCGAAACTAGTCATAATGGATTCAGAAAAGGTCAAAACGGATATTTCCGTCAAAATCTGAGAACCGAAATTTTTCGCGATTACAATACTTCCTTACTTCGTACAAGGAAGTAATAAAAAGTTTCAGATTCATAAAATGGGCATTATTGCGTTTTGAAATAAGTAAGTTACGATGAATCACCTGTATAATTATAATTTTTGTCTTCGGCATTTTTTCTTTTCTTATGGAATCTTTTAATAACTGTTTTCTCTTTAGTAATGAACTCCTCCACCGATAGAAAATTGAAAATATGGCACTGAATAAACTTTTATGGCAAATTGAAAATTTTAAAACAGACGGAGTTCATTTTGTGGTAGGTATGTGCAGTGGAAAAAAGCTTAGAATAAACCCTGTCAAAACTCCGCTCACTTAAGCATTTTGATTTAAGATGCACAAAATATGCTTAGTTGTAATGGTTTTAGAGAGAACTGCATAACTTTAATCATGGTTCAAGATGAAATCGTTAAATAATAACGGAATGCAAATACATAATGTTAACAATTGAAGAGAAACACATACATTTTATTAATTTCAATTCAGTTGTATAGTATGTAAAAGCCAAGGTAAAACCAAAAGTAATAATATATTCCCGTACATATATTCCTGACAATGACTGATTATAGTTCTGAAAATTTAGGTTCGAATCCAAGCAAATACACTCATTTCAATTCCACTGATATTGCACAAAAATCTCATCCGTAGTATGATAAAATAATCGTCGACTAAGCTGAAAAAACTGTCGTAGTTATTTTTTGTTGCCGGAGTATTACAATAACATAGCGAAATAATGCATATTTAAGAGCCAAATCACCGTTAAATAATATATTATATATTAAGTGACTAAAGTGCATGGTTTAATCCTGATGGTGAAGTTTACTTCTCGAGTCGAGGGATTATAGGTACTTTAGACCTGTGGTATATACGTTATCTTTTGCACTTCACTCTCATACGAATGCATAATATGGTTTAAATATTAAAAGAAGATACGTTTCGTAATTTTGATAATACAAACTTTATGACAATATGTATATTTTACCATAGTCTGTAACAAATAGCAAGTATTTATCTAAAACAGGATTAATTAATTCAATACAGCGGGATTAAATATGATGGAATCAAATTAAGAACCTTAGTCCTTACAATAAAGATTTTTGTGCAAAAATATCATTTTGTATTCCACCTGAGAAACTAAGTACCAACCTAAATTAGATACATAATAATTATAATATCGATAAAATAATTATAATTATTATTATAAAACATTGGAATCCTCGAAATTTAATTAGAACAATCCGCTAATTAAAAAATATATAATTTTCACTCAAACAAATGGCAAGTGAATAACAATTTTTGCGTCATTTCTCGTAGTTTAGTTAGCATAATTTGATACTTTTTATAAAAATCAATATTCGTGGTCTCCCTTAATAAAAACAGTTTAAAAAAATAAGGATTCTGTAATTTCTGCCTTTATTTTAATTTCAATGTACAATGTGTTTTATATCGTTGAAAAAAAAGAAAAAATCTCTAATAAGACATTTCTAAAGAGGGGCAACTTTTGTCTAATTTTACCGTTCTTGAGATCCCAATGGTGAGCACGTTAACTTGGACATCCTGTATAGTAGTCATATGAATGTAACAGGAAAATAGTCATTTGAAAAATCCCTAGGACATTTTACATATCGTGTACGTCATTGGTCAGAATTTAAAAAAAAATTGAAGCAAATGATTGGTTTACTTAATATGTATGTCGGAAATGGTCTATTTTAAAGTCGTATAAATAGCATAATAAACATCTTTTGCACAAATTTCTTTTATTCATATGACTATTTCACTTTATTTCACTAACGATGTCAGAAAATGCGTTTCTCGGATAACGA
The DNA here is from genome assembly GCA_947534325.1 of Agonum fuliginosum. Classification (NCBI taxonomy): domain Eukaryota; kingdom Metazoa; phylum Arthropoda; class Insecta; order Coleoptera; family Carabidae; genus Agonum; species Agonum fuliginosum. The sequence goes on along the minus strand of OX384045.1, from coordinate 16,845,040 downwards.
ACTAATATATTGTTGACTTACGTCCTTTTAAACAATAATGGATTAGGTCATTCTATAAATTCAACACTGAAAAGTACTCATATTTTCCAATCTATCTTCCGGTAAAACACAAAAGATGTATCCCAAAAGAAAACTACAAAATTTAGTAGATACGAGTTAGATCTAATTCAACATCATTCGTCACAATCAAAGTTGGCTACCGTCGACATCCTGCTGTACTTGAAAGTGTTAGGGAATTTTTTCCACCCTAGAACTGTCAGCCTGAAATGATATATACAATTGTGGTTTTCTTTGTATTCTTTGTTGGTTGCTGTATTGTTAGCTTTAGCACATGTGTTGCTATAATTCGCGAAAAATTATTGGACAAAGAGAAAGAAGATGTTTTATTTTTTCCTTCAATTGTTGTGAATTTCATAAACCGCTAGTACAAGCAACTCATTACGGGCATAACCAGTACTCGAGAGCGTTCGAATTACATTTCTATGACTGCATTAGAGAGAAAGTTTTTCTATGATTCTATTTTATCTTTTAGTGCTACTAGGTATTATTATAATTTGTGAGTCGATAAAATGATGTGTACTTATATAATTATTTTCTTCTAATTGGGAAAAATGTTATATTGTACAATAAGCAACATTATGCGGATATTATTATTTTTTCACATTATGACAATTTTGTATCCGCTATTTAAGAAGAATTTAATCAAAAGGTAGGTACACGCACATAATATTCTAATTGTTACCGGTTTCTGTCTAAAGGTTAAGAAATGACCATTACTAACAAAAAAATAAATATTTGACTTTTTTTTCGATATCAATCATTTATGAATTTTTAAAAAAATGAAATGAAATAAGCTGTCTATTTAATTCTATGGATTTTATCACAAGTTGAGAACGTGCAATAATAGTTATTTATGATATAAGTGTTAAAAGTGACATTTTGTGAGTGAGTGGGGAAATTTGCGAAACGAGGCGTAGCCTAGTGAAGCAACTCCACGACCCTAAAAGGCAGAGTATCGTAAGTACCCCTTTGTAAATTTCTCAGAGGAAATAAAACGCGAAAATCTGATATATTATCTACATATCCCTTAGTGATTTTTTATTGAATTTTTTGATTATTTACTTGAAATATAGTATACTTTACTTGATTTGTAGGAACAAATTAATATAATATAAGTAATAACAAAATCACCGTCAGTCAGGTTTAAGATATTCTGTTAATCACTGCTTATAGTTTCACCCGGTTTTCGTCACCAACACCACACATTTTCGAAAATTTTATCTAATAACGAAATACTTCCTTCTTATGCCTCGTTTTCATGTATCCGGAATCCGCAGATTTCTTGCGGAATAAAATGGCCGCCACGAATTCCGTCAGTAGTTAAATTATTTTTAACTTTCTGCGGAACTCCGCAAGCTCCGCAAGTTTTGACGTTTAAACTGTCAGTTGTTATAACTTCAAATATATATTTATTTATGTTGAATATGGAGATGGAATTCGTGGCGGCCATTTTATTCCGCAAGAAATCTGCGGATTCCGGATACATGAAAACGATGCATTAAGCACCAAAAACTGTGCAAAATATTGACAGATAAAATATCGTAAAGGCTCCGAGTGGTGGTTACGATACAGAATTTTTGTCGGATACGATATTTTGTGAAATATTTTCTATGTGCTTACGATTTAAATTCGGCGGTTACGATATTTCCAGACACCAGTGGTGCTTACGATTAGAGCTGGGCGCGTGAGTAAATTTTTATCCAAGATCACGCACGCTCACGAAACAAAGAAATCACGCACGACATGTTACATTTGACTCACGATCACTCACACTCACGAATTTATTTTTATAGTAATATTTTCTTGAAATTGAGCAATAATAAGTTAGGTACTTAAGCTTTTCAAAAACGTAGTAAAAAAACTTACGTTCCAATTTTTTCGACCAATTAGAATGCTGTCTGTAGCACGTTCGCTATCGAGTATTGCCAAATTAGCCATTTGTTTTGTATTGACATTATGTAAATTATGTATTTTGTCGTGATTCGTGATTTTTACTCACGCCCGAAAAAATTTCATTCACGATGCATTTCATGTCACTCACGCCCACGTCAAATCATGTTTAAAAATTTAAAAATTACTTCCGTTAACACGGGTCACACCGTGACCCATCATGGCCCGACAAAATTCACGACTCACGCCCAACTCTACTTACGATAGTCGGATTCGTCGGATTAAAACACTAATTTCAAAGGGAAAAATGAATTTGTCGGTTATGAAACTCTCAGAATATGTGGAAAATGTCCGGTAGAATATCGTAACCGCGGTAACTCATTTTCACAAAAAATGTCGTTTACGATACTTTGCCTTTTAGGGGAGGATATACAATATTTTATCTACGACCATTGTTGAAAGTACGCCATTTAACAGGTAGTTAACAAATTAAAAATTACAATTTATGACACGCTCAACACTTTCATCACGTCATTATTGGCAACCAGTGTTGATTCCAGGGTGGTGATCGGGGGTGCATTTCCCCCTCGGTGAAATGAAATTCTCCCCGGAAGAAAGACGAACAATAGTAAAATATACAAATACGCTTATAGTTACAATTAAACATTAATTACACATACATATCTATAGCAATGTTATCAGTTGTAAGTGTAGTATTTAAAAAAATTTGTCTACAATCGTTGTACAATATCATGGCCGGAATACGTAAGGTCGAACACTCCGGCTTCGTAAACACGTCCAAGCCGCGCATGACGTCAGCTTGTGCCCACAGTTCTGCTTTACGCGTTAAATGTAATATGTGAATAGTGATATAACAACACTTTTCTTGAATTATCTCGTAAACTATAAGTAATATTTAGCTTGTATTTTCAGTAAAAGTAACTCATACTAAGTAACAATGATTCTTTAAAAATCTAAAACTGTTTATGATAGATTAAAAATAGTATTTAACTGTTAATGCATGAGTATGATGTATAAATGTACACTGTTGTTAAATTAGATACGTATTATTTCAATTTTTTACAAACATATGGCGAATTATATATTAAAAAGGTTCAAAATTATTTTCTGTGAAAGAATTAAGACTTTATTTTAAAGAGAGCAGAAGAATAAATATTTTTGTTTATAATTTAGATTGCTAATTCTATAGCGTTTCTTGACTATTAATTTTGTTATAATTTCTTTACAAATACTTATACTTGTTACCTATAATACAAAATCGTTTTACAAAATCGTTTTAGTGTTAGTGTTGCAATTTTGTATAAAAACTGCAATTGAATAAATCATTTAATTATATTTTAAATCTTCATTTTATACCTACATCTACATATAGGCCAGGGTTAGACTAATATACATTTATTATTAAAATTTTAATAACGAATTAAAAAAATATAAATAATTAAATATCACAAAAAATAAATTGTCCCTATATTCGCAAAATAAATAGTGTTAAATCAGATTGTTTTTTATGTTATAACTATGATTATGTTAATATAGAACATAAATTTAGAAGAACTAAAAAGTAGTTTGTTAATCCACAGTAATTTAAAATAAATATATTATTTCAAAATAATCGTATGAATATATTTATCATTATATTTATTTAAATATTTTGCGAACCTAGGGTTAAAAGTTAAATAATCATAGAATGGATGACAAATAATATTCAGGAAAGAATTTTTTCCACTTTCGCTTTTCAGCTTGTTGTTTATTCAATTTTATATAAAATTTCTTATAGTCATGCTTTTTTAAAGGGCCGTACGCCGTACGAATGACTTGAAATATTAACTTTTCGTAACAATCGAAGTACCTACGCATTTTTCATCAGAATGTGGTATCAATATTTAGTCAGTTTTTAGAAAACTGCAATTAAAATTCTTAGAATTTAAGAACTTATGTGACAAACTCGGTTACAAACGAATAACAGTCTTATAAAAAATTAACATAAATTAGAACATTTTCTTTTATATTTTAAAAATATATGTTATAAACTAGGGCATGACATAATTTTTAATTACTAACATATTTATTCAGTAAAACACCTCCGTATTATAAGAAAGAAATATGCGGATTTATTTACACTAATTATTCTTTAATATTAATATTTTGCGACTTGATATATTAGGTAATGTCCTACTATAAATATTAATTGACATTTTACATTGCATTATTTAGTAAAGCTGTTTTTTCAGAAAACTGCTACTAAAATTTTATTCGTAGGCCAACATAAACAATTTACAATTTTAGATTTATATACAAATAACACAAATAAATATGAAAAACTTTAATTTAGTACATTATTTATTTATGTTTTTCTTTATGCAATGTATTTACCATAACTCAGTGTTTTGTGATTGTTGATGCACCTCCATTCATTCTTTGACTAATGATTTGTTTGCTCTTTTTGCAATTCTATTTTGCCTTTGCAAATTTTCAGTTGTCTCATTAGTTTTATTTCTGGGTAAATGTTCAATTGGAATCGCGCTGGGCTTTACTTTTCTACTTTTCTGCGGTGAATAATTTAATAATGTAGGTATGTCTTAAATTCCAATGCAAATCATTTTCGTTAAAATGCAATGAACAAATTCTAGCTGTTCTCAAATTAAGTTTATCTTGCCGTTGGCAAGCATTTTCCCATAGTTCTCGAAGTTCCTTTTCTTTTGGAAAAGAATAAAACTTTATATTACAATTTTTCATTCTATTGTTGCTTTTGCAACCAAATACGGAACAAACTACCATTTTAAATGTTGATAGTCATTCGTAACAATAACATTCAAGTGCGCGCTCGGCGGCAAGCTTGAGCGACTAGGCACAAGGTGACGTCACGTAGTGCGGGATAGTCACGCCCCAGATGCGCAGTGTTCGACCTTACATATTCTTTCGGCCATGGTACAATATGAACATTGTTATTCAATTTTTAGTTAGGTTATGTACAAAATTGTCGCACTAGTGCGACAAAACATTACTTTGTCGCACAAGTGCATTGGCATCAAACTACGATTGTGAACATTTTGTTTGAAAAATGTTTGTTTTCTCTATAAACGTTGTCATGGTGATAATCGCTAACCACGATTTAATTGAATTGTTATAAGCACGGCAAATAATAATAATTTTAAAATTAGCTATATTGACGTTCCGATTGTAGACAAAATATTGTGTGCACCTCGTTGGATAGAGTTTGTTTGTTGCCCTTGGCGAGTCGTCAATCTCGGCTTCGCCTCTACTGAACAAATTTCACGCCGCGTGCAACAAACAATGCTTTATCCGTACTTGATACACAAATAACTATTGTTTCACCCCCGAAATTTTTATTTTTCCTGCCGAATAAAATCTCTCTGGAATCAACACTGATTGGTAACGTACCTACCTATTAATAGTCCAGGAATTATACCGAAAAACAGGCCCAAACCTCAGAACAAATAATTCATAACATCTGATGACTGATTTCGGTTCCTCAGACAGTGCACTATCACCGGAAACAAAGTCCCCAAAAATCACCGCATTGGAAAATTTTCAGGAACCAATAGAAATATTACTATTTTAATGTAAACTGCTAGAAAGTTAAATTAGCTTTTACGGACTCTATTGGTGGTCTGATGTGTTTCAAATGTTATTTTATGAAGAAAAAATATTTTTTTCGACCCAAAGACAAATGGATCTAACCATAGAACAGAAGTTAATGCGCAATTTCAAGACAAGCGCGCTAATAGACTACTATCGGAGTAATAAGTATAGTCACTCCGATGTAAAGTTGAATAACTTGTTTAAAAATAATCCAAAAAATTTAAATAAAACTTTATACTAATTGTTTTATACTAATTGTTTTCTGAAAAAGTGATACCTCGGGATTCATAAATTTCAGAAATTTTTTTTATTAAAATTCAAGTAATAATTTTTAAATAAAAATTATAAACAAATCTTTTTTATAATTATATAAGGCATCGCTAACTTGAATTTGAATCTTATAAAATTAACAATAACAAAGATATTACATATTCACTTATTTTATTATTATCAACAAAATATAAATATTTAAAAAAATTTACAAAAGTAAATAACTTAATTAAGCTTATAACTATACTATACCAAAATTTGAATTTTTTTGCATGATGTATATTGACAGTAGACGTCATTAAAGTTAACAGTTTCTAAAAATGTGTCAAAATCATGCTCATTTTTGCTATAAATTTTTGTTATTTCTACACATATACATTTAAAAATTTGAAATTCTATACAATAACGTAAAAATGTGCATGCTTTAGTATAAAGTTTTATTTAAATTTTTTGGATTATTTTTAAACAAGTTATTCAACTTTACATCGGAGTGACTATACTTATTACTCCGATAGTAGACGCGAAATCCGAAATTCGCACTTCTAGGTGCATTTTATGTAACATTTTGGTAACATGAGTTTCTAGACTAATTTAACCCCGCTGAATTCGAATCTGCCCGTTACCAAGCCGAATTTTGCATGCAACACCCGGACTCCAAGATGGCGGCCGTTTTTTGAATCTTTACGTAAAACACGTAAATATTGTTGTATTTTTGAGAATGATGAGTCTTCTAGGTTTTCGGTGTCTCTGATTTCATTGAATCACACAGTTTTGACATTCAAATGTAATATTCAAGAGGCGGCCCAAGAAACCGGAAGTTAAACCGTCCAAAGAATATACAAAAACATTTTAATCAACTTTCGGGTTATCAAGGGCCTTACAAAATATAATATATTTATATTACGTAAAATTTACAAAGGAATCCAATGCCGTAAACCGGATGTCGATATCTTTATCCGTTCAGAAAGTAGAGTTGATTAAACACAAAAAATATTTTATATTCTTAAATTTTGCAATTTTCACTTGAAGATAATAATTAAATGTTTGGTTATAAATGACCTTACAAAAAATTTAATATAATGTAGGTATCTTACGTAAAATTTACTAAGGAATCCAACGCCGCAAATCGGAAGTCGATATCTTTATTCGTTCAGAAAGTATAGTTGATTAAACACAAAAAATATTTAAAATTCTTAAATTTTGCAATTTTCATTTGAAGATAATAATTAAATTTTGGGTTATCAAGAGCCTTACAAAACATTTAATATAATGTATCTTACGTAAAATTTACTATGGAATCCAATGCCGCAAACCAGAAGTCGATATCTTTATCCGTTCAGAAAGTAGAGTTGATTAAACACAAAAAATATTTTAGATTTTTAAATTTTGCAATTTTCACTTGAAGATAATAATTATATTTTTGGTTATCAATGGCCTCACAAAAAATATAATATAATGTACCTATCTTACGTAAAAGTTACCAAGGAATCCAAACCGGCAGTCGATATATTTATTCGTTCAGAAAGTAGAGTTGATTAAACATTTAAAAAATTTTAAATTCTTAAATTTTATAATTGTTTGTGAAAAAGCTAGGACATTTAGCCACGATTTGGCACTGTTATGTTATTATAAAAATATATATTATAATGTAATTAAAAATTTTAAAGGGCTAACGTGCCGACATTTCTCTGTAAACTACCTACTGGTTTAACGCATTTTCATCCCTTTCAACACCACAACTGCGAATGCCATCGCATGCATGCACACACGCACGCGCGTGTACACACACACGCCTACACATGCACACACATACATACGTACTTAAACTCAGTCACAAGACGCGTAGCACCTTGAAAAAGGTTTTTAACCCACTTCCGGTGAAAGTTTTGGCCCATTTTGAAAAAAAAATTTGTCTTTGGGTCGAAAAAAATATGTTTTTTTCATAAAATAACATTTGAACCACATCAGACCACCCCTAGGGTCCGTAAACGCTAATTTCACTTTCTAGCAGTTTACATTAAAATAGTAATATTTCTATTGGTTCCTACAAATTTTCCAATGCGGGGATTTTTGGGGACTTTGTTTCCGGTGATAGTGCACTGTCTTAGGAACCGAAATCAGTCATCAGATGTTATGAATTAATTTTTCTGACCCTCAAAGCTATAATTCCTGGACTATAAGTACTATTTATAACAAACGCAATGCAATGCAATGCAACGCAGTAGGTAAGGTAAAAAGATGAATGGTGCATATTTTGACATTATTATTATAATTATTAATATAATATACCTTAAAATTAGTTACTCATATAAAATGGAAAGATATTTTATATAGAATTAAATACAAAATAGTTTTAGAATTGACAGATGTCAACTGATACTTGTCAAGTTAAAGAATATTGGTATTGGTGAAACGCTACCGCAGATACGTTGTTATAAATCAAACAATTTTTCGTTGCATTGCGTTGCGTTACCAATACCAACTGCATTGCGTTACCCATTGCATTGCGTTACCCATTGCATTGCGTTTGTTATAAATACCTCTTTACTTTTAACACGTTGCCAAAAGCCTTGCTAGAAGTATTAAGCGTGCATTATTTGTTACTTTTAATTCGCTAAGCAACCGTTAAAAGACCTACCTATATCAACGGTCGTAGATAAAATGTTTTTCACACGCTGTGGAGTAAACAAACACTTTTTGCGAAACAAATTTGATAGAAAGAGACGTAGTCACCTGCCTACTATTTTCGCGATTCCAACTCTTTAAGCAGAATAATCGTCGGTCCCCTCTCCCTCCCGGTAAGGGTAGCAGCCTACTAATCAGTTAATAACTGCCCTGTCAATATCTCGTTCTGTTTTTGATGATTTATCGTTATTTGTGTTGAACGAGGAATTTTTGTACGAATGCGAATTACGAGACGAATTGTGTGCTCTTGTTTTTGACGTTGCTGGGAAATGATTCGCGATTGTTTCGGTGTTGAAAGGGCTTGGAGTTGAAGAGAAGGGTTGATTGTAGGTTGATTTTAGGCTTATTGTGTGTAGGTATTGTTTCAGAGGTTACAACATGTCTGAAACTATATTCGTGAAGGTAGTACCTATTTCTAAAATTGCGTTTGAATTCCACTTTACCTTTTTAACATTTATCTATCCCAGAGGTACTATAAAACAGCTTTTGAACACTGCACATTTATCATTATTCTTATAAAATATTCATAAATCTAAACAATACTACTTGTTATATTTTATGCGCGTATGTGTTATCTCACCAATAATTTGAGAATTATTATAAACTATTTTTGATAAGTTTTTTAGTTCATGCGAATTGCAAATTGCAGATTAAATAGCACATAAAAATATATTTAAACAGTAAAATTATTGATTGGGCACCAAATTGTGAACAGGAATATGATCGGATGATTATTACTCAAACATCGCTTAAGCCGATATTTGGTATTATATTCGTTTTTAGTTTAACTAATCTTTAATTATTTTTTAATAAACAAATCCTTTACCTACTAAATACATGCTTCCACTCAACAACAAAAAACATTTATTCTCATTTTAGTGGAAATATAATTAGATTTATAACTGTACTGTTCATTTAATTTTTTATTTTATGTTTACTAGTGTTGTTGATGGAATTCAAATTGAAAATTTACTTCAAACTTTTTCAAATTTCGAATGTTGAAATTCGAATTCTGAAATTCGAATTTTGTAATTCAAATTCTGAAATTCGAATATTAAATTTTGATTTTGATAATTTGAATTTCGAATTGATAGGCAACATTATACAGAATTATTACTAAATTTTCTGAAAATTTTAAATTTACGTTATAATAAATACATCAATATACAGAATGTTCATTTTAAGTGGCGCACCATTGCTAACTCGAGAACTATAAGAGCTACGAAGTTGGTTAAATTAGCAAACAATTTCTATTTTATATGAATACTTTAATGATCGAAACAAAAAAAAATTAGACCAGTGGTTCTCAAACTACGGGGTGCAACTTTCTTATTTCAAATAGGGACCTATTTTTGCTTATTTTTGCTTATTTTTGCTTATTCGATTCAGTATTTTTTTCTGAATTCAACGAGATATTAGTTTTATACCCTTGCATAACAAAAACATAAAACATAATTTAATTAAAATCTGATTGTTAGTTAGTGTTATGGAAGAAACCAATTGAATATTTTGTTTCATATTAATTGTTAGTGAAAAAGATTCTAGTATACTACACTGATCAGACCAAATAAGGTCGAAACACGTGTCCGTAGTTACCACTACCTTATACCCTACTGAGTACTTAGTACCCTGAACTCATACACTCAGTAGCGGTCCTGATCGCTGGATTAAAACCAAAGAATCTTTTTCATTAACAAATAACAATTAATATGAAACAAATATTCAATTGTTTTCTTCCATAGAGCACTCTTGTAACACTCAGATTTTAATTAAATTATCATAATTTTCAATAGCGTTTTTCTCATGTTTTTGTTATGCCAGGGTATGAAACTAATATCTCGTTGAATTCAGAAAAACATACTAAATCGAATAAGCGAATAAAAAAATAGGTCTCCATTTGAAATAAGAAAGTTGCACCCCGTAGTTTGAGAACCACTGGTCTAAAAAAAATTTTGTTTCTTTCATTAAAGTAGTCATATAAAATAGAAATTGTTTGCTAATTTAACCAACTTCGTATCTCTTATACTTCTCGAGATAGCAATGGTGCGCCACTTAAAATGAACAGCCTGTATAAGCGAATTTTAAATACAATCAATTAAAATTTTCATTACATGTTCGATATTATGTTGTAATATTTACTGAAGTTTGATCAGCTATTGAACCAAATTATGTTATAACATTGTTTATTGGTGTTATAATATTAATTATTCAAAATTAGAATTTTCATATGAAAATTAATATTGACTTTCTACAAAATTCGAAATTCTAACATCGTATTTCCATAAAATTTCGAATTTGCGTAAATATAGGTATTCGAAATTCGATCTTCGAATTTAAGAGAAAATTCGAAATTCCACAGCACTATAAATTACTCCCTAATGAATATCTCTCTTCAAATAAGCAAAAGCTTTGCTAAATAATGCACATATTTTGAAAAATAAAATATTTATGGGAGCCATCATTTGAAACTAACCTTATAAAATGAATAAACTATTGACAAAGGAATCAAGTCATAAAAATATTATTGCATAGGTACGCATACCTACCTATATCCAATTAAAAAGGAATGTCAAAAAACAGAACAATTTTACTATTTTAACCAAAAGGAGACGTGGTAGCGTTAAAATATCAAAGGACACTAAATATACAATAAAAATATAACCCTCAGTAAAAACTTTAAACTTCAAAGAATTCAAACTCTTTGTATCGAATACAAAGTAACAGTTTATAATCCTAGTTTTATTCTACAATTTCATTCTTTACTGCAGTATGTTTAGCAGTTTAGTACGTTTTAAAAGAGCATGTTTTACTATCTATCATTTGTGTAGAAATAAAATACGATATTATGACATGTTTGGAAGTTGAAACGTATGCTACATTTTTCATTTTTATGTCACTGTGCTCTTGAATAATTCTGTGTTATTTTACGTCATGTATCAACGCACAAATCTGAAAAATATGGGGTGATGCATTGTTAATTCGCAATATTTCTGACGTTGCAAACTTTGATAAAGTGGAAGATATCTGTAATATTATATTATGAACCGTGTCTAAGTGCTGTAACCACTAGCATGGTTACCTCATTTTTATTCAAATATTGTGCTGCTAATTTGTACTTCCATGTATGATTATTTTTTTAACAAGCAGCACATGCTTGATAACAATTTAAGTAGGTACAATAATATTCTTAAAGGAAGAAATTTTTGACTAGCATTGGTATATTTAGAATAATTTTAAGAGCTACGAGCAACACTTCGATTAAATAAGATAAATATTTTCCAATGACCATAAACGAAACTCACAGATTCTAATAATATAATAATAATTGTGTTTTATTTCCAAAAAAAACTTGTACAAAACGACGTACAGAAGACAAAAATATAATATTATACTTATACAATAATGATAGTGAAAATTGTTAAATTAGTTGAATAGCAGTTTAAAGAAAAGAAAACTATTACGAATAACAAAAGCATTACAAAATTACATTACATATAGGTAGGTAATAGGGGTAATAGGTATAGGTAGGTAAAACATGATATAACCACTTCTATAGGGGAGACTGCGGGGGTAATTTGGACTATTTTTGGTTTTTCGTAAAGATAACAGAAAAACTATACCGAACGCATAATTTTGCTTAGTTTTTGAGATTTTACGCAAAACAGTTAAAGGAAAAGTGCAGAATATCACTGCTGTCAATTAGATTTCGCTCTATACCATAATACCATAAATAGAATACTAGCAAAATGCTATTTCCAACACAATGTACTTACTATTACTATAAATTCAACATATAATGTTTTGCATTTTGCTCATTTAATCAAAGTAATAGGTAGATCTTGTATTTCTTGACACCCCTATTATATTATCAAATTCGATCTAATCCTATGTATATTAGAGACAGAAAAGCTATCGGTATTTCTCGTTTAAACTTATTTTTATATCAAAACTGAACATGCTTGAAGTCAAATAGGAATCAGAAATTATCAAAACTTGTTTTCGTAGTGAACTGCCTCATTAGTTCTGTTAAAAATCTCACTTGAGTTCTGAGAAACAAGACGTCCCGACGTCAATCGACGCTAACAGACTCTCAAGTTTTATGTGAAGAAAAACCAACAAATTGAAATAGAAAATATAAAGAATTTTATAAAAATAAATAAATAAATGTCACGCTTTTGTTATAGTAAGTTTGAAGTGAAGAATTTTTGTGTAATACCATTGTACTACACATATTAGCTCAGCGGTAGAGGATCTGCCTAGCATGCTAGCGGTCCCCAGTTCGATTCCCAGCACGACCGACAATAATACCACTGGGTCCGAGTGGGTGGATTCCACTATAATAACATCTACCATCCTGTAATTGGGAGTTAATCCTGTAGGTTGGTTACCATCAAAAAAAAAATATTACACAAGTTGACCTAGTACCGTTTGCTATATTAAATTCCACACCATAACCATATAAGTACTGTACTGTATAAGTAATGATAATGACAAACAGAACACTAAACATAGTACTGCTATCAAAATAAATAATTCACTAAAGGATGTAAGCATCAGTATGAGAAAATTCCTGACTAATGTTTCTGAAATAGAGAATACAGAAGTTTTTTCTTTCTTTCATCCATACATCCTTCTCTAAGACCAAAATTAGTACTATAATTCATATAGTATTCTATACCGAGTATTTACTCCGAATTTACTCCCATTCTGCTAGCGGTGCCAAGACACAAAAAAAACAAAAAACCTATGGAAAATTATAGGCTAATTAAATGCCTCATCCCCTAATTTTATGCTCTTTAATTTTTTTTGCAATAAAAGGTTCCGCTAGCGGAAGGAATGCCAGCGGAACTTACGGTAGTAACAACAAAAACTTATTGGTACTTAGTTGATAATTAAAGGCTATTTATAGGCTCTAAAATTAACGTATCACTATCCCAGTTGGACCTTGTCCCCGACTAACGGCTCTCTGTAGTCCCAAAGGCGCGCGGAGCGCGCAGTTCTCGAGTTATTTTTTAAAGTGCGCCGCAAGCTAACCTAAAAACATGGTTGTACCAAAACCATTGTTTCAGTGCCACTGACAATTTTTCGTTGTCGGTACTCCATGTAATCTCGGCCACCCCTTCAACAAGTATCTTAAATATTTATTTAAGACATTGTCCTATATTAAGTTTATATATATATATATATATATATATATACCATTCTGGAGCCTATAAATAGCCTTTAATTATCAACTAAGTTCCAAGTTTGTTGTTACTACCGTAAGTTCCGCTGGCATTCCTTCCGCTAGCGGTATTTTTTATTGCAAAAAAAATTAAGGAGCCTAAAATTGGGGGATGGGGTATTTAATTAGCCTATAATTAGCCTATTATTTTCCATAATTTTTTTTTCTGTTTTTGTGAGTTGGTACCGCTAGCAGAAGGGAGCTCGAGTATTTCTATACTTGAGAAAAGAATAGATACGAGTACAACAAACTGCGATGGTACATTGATATACTGATTACAGGCGAAATTTAACTTTTTACGGCTACAATTTAATTTAGCAATTTTGGTATTCACTACCTTATTTGACAATGAATAATTAAAACATCAGAAGCGGTGGCGGTGCAGAAATATTATTCACAAACGTTGCATGAGTGTGTGGAAATATGTAGGAGAGACCGATTTTGGTTGTGACATTTTTCGAAAATTTATCCTAACGTTTTATTGGGTAAAAACAATTAAAAAGAAATTGTTAGGATTTAAAAAGTAGCTTGTTGGGTATACAATATCACTTATTTGGGGCTAATGTATGGTTAGATGAAAATTGTTGTTTTTCAAAATTTGGCCAGTGTCAACCCAACCCCAGCCTTGGGGTAGGTTGTTACAGCATACGGGGCAAAAAATACAGGAAGCGTTTTAAACATTTTAATCACTTATTCTAATATAATCAATGGAACTATGGAACCACTTTAATTAGTCAGTCTTCAATTATTTTTATTTTTATTAACAATGAACTATTTTTTGTGTGTCTGTCAGAATTTCTGATTTTCCTGTCTTACATGTGATATTTTTTACTCTAAATTAGCATATTTTTGAAAAATTATATCTCTTTATTGATAAAACATATAGAAAAAGGTTTAAATTAATATTTTGGTATGTTATTATTATTATTAATTATTCTTTCAAGTAAGTATCTAGTATAATTTTAATCAGAAATTCCCATCCTATAGTTCCGTTCGATTTCCATACTTTTTTCTAGTATACAAATATATCCCTGGCTCAATTTTTCTATTCGAGATTTGTACCTACTAGATTTGTCTGCGTATGCTCAGTTCAGTATTCAGTCAGTTTGGCCAACCTTTGAAAGTTCTGGCTCGGAAAAAATCGAAAATTTCCGATTGAATACGAGTAGTTCGGTAATAAAGTATGAAATTCGAACGAATCTCGTATGAAAATTGAACTAGAAATCTTGCATGAAACTAGACGAAAAAGGAATAATGTAATTCCGAGTTAACGCATGTCAGAAGAAATAAAGATTAAGCTACACAATATTTCACAAATACATCAGATATTATTGACATATACAAAACAAAATTCAAATAAAACTATTCCCATCTGACCATATCTGCTATATCTTCTATCTAGATCTCTATATCCAGATTCTTCTCTACATCATCTTGCAGTTTATGCTAAGAAAAACAGACGAACGCGTCTACATCCGATGTCTGTCTGTATGTATGTACAATTGATTTTCCGGTCTTCGTTTTGCAGTGGTAGAGAATTTTCTTAGCACATCAAAGCATTTCATGTGTTGTGTGTTTTGCAAGAAAATGAAAAAACCGTTCTGCACCTGAAGGGAAGTTTTTGTAAGACTAACGAAGTGAGACATACGTCGAAATTGTGATGATATGTCGAGGTTTTATTGTATTTACGGTGAGAAATATGAGAATAGAAAGAATGATATACAGAGTGTCTGGATGTATACCGAATGTCTTCTAAAAATCTTTTTCCCACTTATTTCGCACCATCAACTCAATTCATTTTATTGTTTTAACAGACTTTTAACGTACCTTGTGCATGGATTGTGAAATAGTATATATATATATATATATATATATATATATATATATATATATATATATATATATATATATATATATATATCAAGTGTCGAAATAAACATATTACATGAGTATGTAACAGCATTTTCACAAGTGTTGCACACTATACTTTTTCTACAACTCTTTATTTACTTACATTCTCATTAAATCACAGCACTTATGGACATTTCACTTTGACATTATTTATTTATGATGAATAAGGCGGTATCATAGCAACAGATATAAAACATGCATGTTTACGATACGCTCATGCTGCGTCTTCGATTGACATTCCCATGCGGCCGTTCTACTGTTTGTAAGATGACATCTTCGAAGAGTGCAGTGAATGTCGTCGGAAGTGCGAATTTCGGTAGTAGACGTAGAAAAAATGTATTACTTGCTACAACTACTTACATGTCGCCACAAAATGTTACATTAAAGGGAAATGTATTTTATTCAATTTCGACGTTTTAAACTGCTATTATTAACTCCATAGCAACAACTTTAAATAAATGTTTATTCAAAAGTGAATTAAAACTTTTATAATAATTTCCATTTGAAACGAAACGACAAATCCATTGACTTTCTAGAATACTTTTTGACAGATGGTTATTGCGTTATGATGACGTCAGATGACGTAATGCAACCAATAGAATCTATATAATATAATATGTAAAATGGTGTAACTGATAACATATTGATGTAGTTTAGATTTTATTTTGTTACATCAGTTTCAATAAATGAATAAATTTGTCAAATTAAACGTCAAAATGTTTAGCACAATGAGTCGTTTTATTAGTGTTTTTAAACAGGAAAATACCATAAATACCATTCGAGATAATAATTTTTTTTAAAGAATTTTTGTCTATTCCACGGCAACTTTATTGCAATTTGACTCCACAAAACATCACGGAAAATTTCCCTCAACTACGTTTCGTGAAATTGTCAGATGATGTTTTTTGTCGTGAAATTGTCAAAAATAAGTTGGCGTGGAAACGACAAAACAATTCTCAAAAAATTATCATCTCTTATGATATTACCTCTTAAAATTTATAAATATAGAAATTGATTAAACAAAATAAAGATCTTTGCTTAAACGACAAGATACACCTGAAACATATAGCTTACTACTCGAACTATTCATTTATCAATTCACGAGCCAGATAATGATTATCAAATAATATTATATCTTATTTATCCATTCCCTTATTAATACTGTATTTTAGAAGAGACAACAAAGTATTATATTGTTTTTTTTAATTTTTATTTTTGTGTGAAAAATATTAGCAGTATTTCTCTTCTCCCTTTAGCGCCTTTCTTATGCAAAAATTAGAATAACTTTACTGAAAAATTAATTTATTTATTTTATTAACAATTGCGCCATTTCGTCGTTAGATCCGTACCATTACCTTCTCTCCCGCAAATCAGTAGTTGCTCGCTTTTGCGCCTTCATGTTATATTTAATTCAGTAGTTCGTTTCGGTCTCCTAAACTTCATTGTCAACCCAACCACAAAACTAACAATTTAGGCCTTTGGTGTATAGTTACTATCACAGTTGATTTTTCTAGTTATAAAACAAAAAGAACAAATTTAGTTCAATTGTTTAATAAATAGCAGATTAACTTTTCTACAACTTCTGTTAGAAATATTTTTTCCCAACACAATTTGGAATGCAGCGGCTGACAAAAACACGGGTACGTAAAATGAATGAGTTTTCGAATTTCATTATTATTTAACGCAGGCGCTACGAAAAGAGTGTTATTATTTTTAATATTTTAAACAAGAACGTGGAACGAATTTTTTATAAGTTTTTGAAAGAATTTCCTTTATAATTTGATAAGTAAGAAGTAATTTTATTTTACAACTCTGCATACATATTAAAATATTATTACGCGGACAATTATCATAAAAAGTTGGAAATATTAACCAATTTGATCTACCTAATCAAATAAAGAAATATCCAAATAGTTTTTACAGGTATTTCTTTCAAAATAAATTATTTATCTCGTCATTCCTTTATGACTACAATTTAACTGGGAATTATTTAAACAAACATGTACATTAAAATTAGTAATACTTTATGCATTAAGATACAAAATATTTAGCATTAAATAAATATATCTATTTATAATAAAGAATTTGAAATTGAAACAGAGTGTGGGATTCAAGAATGATAAAAAGTGTCTTTATTTGGTTAGTTTCAGAAGAGATTTTTCAAAAATGAAATACTTATATGGAACTCAAAAAGAGTAAAAGGTATTTTTATTTACTTTAGTTTAACAAGAGTTTTAACAAAAACAGAGGATGTGGGAGTCAGGAAGGGTAAAAGGATTTTTTTTATTAGTTTAGTTTAAATTAGAGTTTTTACCAAAAATGAAAAGTATACATATAGGACTCAAGAAGGGTAAAAGGGTTTTTAAAATTTAGTTTAGTTTAAATTTGTGATTTTACCAAAAATGGAATATGTGGGATTTTAGAAGAAGGCTTAAAAATTTTCGAGAACACTAAACACATTTCGCAGACAAGATTATACACAATATTATTTGTGCAACTGCAATGCATATAATAAGAAACATTTTATTTTTTGTAACAATAACAACAAACTGTCAAAAGTATTTGACATTGATATACTACACAATTCAATAAATTCAACAGCCGCAACTGTATTGTAAAATGTATCGTTTTACTTGGCGGTGTGAATTACTATCAATGTAATCTTTTTTTGACAGTTGCGCAAAAAAATTTGAAGTTCAATATACAAATTTTATTTACTATAAGTATTTATTTCATATTGTAATTACAAAAATCTGACGTGGCCATCACACAACCTTCCGCCATATCTAGACTTTAAACAGAAATGTATACGTGCAATCCGGTGCCCATTTAAAATATACAAATAAAAATCTCAAATATTCAAACACAGAAATTTGCATCACCTAAATAAAAAGATTCATTCACAGGAAAACTCTGCTGTGTTGAAGCCATCCTCCGTTCAATTACTACATTTAATATCTTACTTAGGACTTATATAGCGCTAGTATGCCAACTTGTCACCCGTCTCACCTGTCAATATTTTTTACGCAGAAACAAAAATCAACCGATCATGGATTACAAGATATCAACGTTTTATTTGATAAATTAATTTTTTAAATTTTACTGCAGTTCTTTAATGCTACCAGATAAAGACAATTTTTTTATAACGTAAGTTGCAAATAACTTTTCCTCTTATTCTTATTACAAATAAATACTATATTTTTCCAAACTAATATACAATTTTGACAATTAACCTTTTCAATCTTCAAAATATATCACTTCCGATGAAGATATTTGTACCAAAATCTAGGGAGCTCTTCCAATTTATATACAAATGTTAAATACCAAATATCAAAATTTTCGGGTAATTCGTATTTGAGTTATGCGACTAACAAACCTTGACCACACACACACACACACACATACACACACACATACACACAGACATCATCGTGAAACTATCAAAAATGAGTTGTAAGGACCCTAATTCGTACTCATCCACTAAAAATTCACCACCCGATTTTTTGCATGATTCCAATACCTTCCTTTACAGGTAAGCGGAAGGTAAAAACCAATGAAATAACAAAATATGGTCCAATTAGATCAAAACTCTGTTAGTTTCATATAATATATAAATATTGCGCATTAAATGAAAATTTTTAGTAGCTTACACTTACAGCAAATATTGCACTGAATTGGCCGTTTCAAATTCTAAACAACAAATAATTTGGATATCACTGTATTGACTACTTCGTCAATGATTTTGCTTTGGTATTTGGCACATTTGGTGTACGCAATAATTGTAAAAATTCGGCTTCAGCCGAAGCAATAATTTATAGATTCGGTTATTCAACTCGCCGAAACGGAAAATTTCGGTTCCGTGAGAATTAAAACTATTATAATTTATTAGGGTAATATTTTTAAAATTAAAAATTGACATTTCTGTTTAATGCTTTGGATTATTCTAATTTAACGATCTGTTTGTGTTTATAACATTAAAATTTGTATTAATCAAGATTAACCTTGATAATTCCACTCCTGTATAAAGTAAGCCACGAACAAAACACAATTTTATCGGTTTGACAGCGGATAAAAAGGAAGGTAAGTACCTAACTTTTTGCAAGTGATAAAATCTTATTTACCCTTTTCTTAGCAATCAAGCAATAAAAAAACACTAAAATATCATTTGCTTCATATTTCTAATATTTGTCAGTGAAATGATTAGATTTTGGGCATATTTGTAAAAAAGAACCAAAGGAGTCGTTGAAGTATCTCGTTGAATTACAATTGAACATTTTATTTCCTTCGAATAAATTTCTGTTTGACATCTTAACCTTGTCACCTGACAGCAATTTGACTCGAAAAATCGTTTTAAAATAAAATCACGACACCGTAGGTATTTTAAACAGTTATTCTTTTCAAATTGCTAGGCAACAAGGTTTCAATTTTCAATACAAACAGAAATTTTCCGGCGAAAGAAAAAGCTCTTGTGTAATTACAGTTGATAAATCTTTCTGCTAAAATATAGTACCTATATTACATACCGAGCAGGGAAATGCTGCATTATAGCTTACAGCCGAGTCACCGAACGTTGTATTAAGTCCTGGACACACAGCGGACACATAGAAGACACACAGGCAACAAAAGAAAAATGAAGAACGTGTGGAACGTTTGAGGCCTCAAAATTGATTTTTTCTTTAGTTACATAGAAGCTACAAAATAGCGGCGCCTCTATATCACGCAATATTTCTTACTTGTGTGTGTGTGTGTGTGTGTGTGTGTGTGTGTGTGTGTGTGTGTGTGTGTGTGTGTGTGTGTGTGTGTGTGTGTGTGTGTGTGTGTGTGTGTGTGTGTGTGTGTGTGTGTGTGTGTGTGTGTGTGTGTGTGTGTGTGTGTGTGTGTGTGTGTGTGTGTGTGTGTGTGTGTGTGTGTGTGTGTGTGTGTGTGTGTGTGTGTGTGTGTGTGTGTGTGTGTGTGTGTGTGTGTGTGTGTGTGTGTGTGTGTGTGTGTGTGTGTGTGTGTGTGTGTGTGTGTGTGTGTGTGTGTGTGTGTGTGTGTGTGTGTGTGTGTGTGTGTGTGTGTGTTCTATGTGTCCGCTATGTGTCCATGTGTGAACAGGGCTTTAGATGAACCAAGGTAAGTTATAAGCGCGAGCGCGAGGCTGGAATAAGTTTTCCCGCGAGGTCTGTATACTAACTAATCAATTAATAATATGCGCGTTTTAAACATTAATTTAACTTTGATATTTTTATTATAATTTGTTCAATTTGTTTAGCCTACTTGAAAATAGAGATGTACCTACGTATGACAGAGTTGCTAAGTAACTTTAGAATTTTGTTATTAATTTTGACAATTATATTGAAAAGTGACATTTAAGTAACCGCAAAAATATTTTCAGCTACTTAAAAAGAGAAGTTAACAATGACTCGCTTCCCAACTGTTTATACAGAAGATTAGAAACGCACATATTAACCGATTGTGAGTAAAATAAATTACCTACCTAATGCATGTGGAAGTATAATTCCGCCGAATATTCGGCACTTCAGCGAAAGTAATCACAAAAAGTAAGCGTTTATTGGATTATACAGTATTATAGGTAATTGGTTTTCAACGAAAATTTGACAACTCATGAGAAAGAGAATGCAATCGGAATATAACTTTACTGACCGAATAGTAATAAATTAGTTATTTACGTAAAGGAGGCCGAAGAAAAGATTACGCCTGCGGACGAAGTTTGAGGCCCGACGCTTGCGAGGGTCTTTATTCGTTTATTCGTCCAAGGATGAAGGATGTAATCCGTCTTTCAGCCAGAGGTACGTACAACGTTTTACGCACAACTGCGTATTTAAATATTCATATGAATTATTCGTAATTAGTTTTTGAAAACACGCAAAAAATATATTATCTATTAAATAGTCGTTCGTAAAATGCAAACACATAATATTCGCAGAGAGCTGACAATGCCAAAAAAGCGATTTCCGGTGGTATTTTCATTTAAAATAATTTTTTCGTCACACGTGCACGCAAAGAATGCGGGTACTCTTACTCCTATAGGAAGCAAAAGCGTGTTTTGCCCCCTCTACTAAACAGGAAGTGACGTGCACGTGCACTTGTGACGAATAGTAGGTATATTTGGTAAATTTGCATCACTCGAACCCACCTCGGGATACAAGTATATCTACAGGAATAGTCGCGTGCTTCCCTCCCTTGGTGCATAATATACTATTTCATCACACGTGCACATAAAGCATGTTACTTAATGTTTAAAGGGAGCAAAACGCATTTTGGTCGCTAGAGTGAGCTTTAAGTACTCTCTCTAAACAGAGAGCAAAGCATCTCCTAGGGAACAAAAGCGTGTTTTACTACCTCTACTAATAGGTGAGCGGTTCACCCCTAATTTGAGAACATGGGGGTACTAACCTCATTGCTCCTGGATGAAACCAATTTTTATTGGTGTATTGGTGTGAATAATGTATTTCCGTATTAATTTTTTGCCAAATCGAGTGCACATTAATATGTTATTAATAATTTAAATAAACAATTGCTTGTAATTCGAGAAGTACCTAAACATTTTTTCGAAACACTTTTCGGACAAAAGTTGTTGCATTTTTTATTCTGAACAACATTGTAAGAAGGCATTTTTCACGAAAACTCGATATTTTTCAAGATATTTGCAAAAATTAGAATGCCTTTTCCGCAATTTCTACGGGGATATCGGCACTTATTCCTCTTCGATCACGGACAAAACCCTTTTCTATTAGTGTATTTATGTTATTGGTACATTCCCGTAACAATTTTTTACCAAAGCGACTGCACAATAATTTGTTATTAACAATTTAAATAAACAATTGCTCGTAACTCGAGAACTAAACATTTTTTCGAAAAACTCCTCGGACAAAAGTTGTTTTATTTGTAAGAAAAATTTCGTGAAAAATGTCTTCTTACAGAGTTGTTCAGAATAAAAAATGCAACAACTTTTGTCCGAAAAGTTTTTCGAAAAAATATTTAGTTCTCGAGATACGAGCAATTGTTTATTTAAATTGTTAATAACAAATTATTGTGCAGTCGCTTTGGAAAAAAATTGTTACGGGAATGTACCAATAACATAAATACACTAATAGAAAATGGTTTTGTCCGTGACCGAAGAGGAATAAAAGCCGATATCCCCGTAGAAATTGCGGAAAAGGCATTCTAATAAGTTTTTTGCAAATATCTTGAAAAATATCGAATTTTCGTGAAAAATGCTTATTTACAAAGTTGTTCAGAATAAAAAATGTCCGAAAAGATTTTCGAAAAAATGTTTACTTCTCGAGTTACAAGCAATTGTTTATTTAAATTGTTAATAACATATTAATGTGCACTCGCTTTGGCAAAAAATTGTTACGGAAATACATTACTCACACCAATACACCAATAAAAATTGGTTTCATCCAGGAGCAATGAGGTTAGTACCTCACCCGTGTTTTAGGGCGAATTTTAGGGGTAAACCGCTCACCTATAAACAGGAAGTCACTGTGTGCTTAACGTGAACTTGTGACATATGACTAGTAAATTTCCTGCATTCGAATGCACCTTCGTTTGTCCCGTGTGCTGCAACTTTTAGTTGCGTTGCTTCCCTCCCTTGGTGCGTAATAAATATACTATTTTCTAGTAGGATTATCTATAATCTACACGAATGTGCAACCTCGTGTGAAGTTATTAAATTTCCAGTTTTTTAAGCATATAAACTAAACAGTAACGTGACTGAATTTTCATTTATTTTCAAGGATTCGACTTCTCCGCGCTTTGCGGAGGTTGTGCGCAGTTTTTAATTTTATTTTCGGAGAGGCGTGTCGAGGCCCACGGGTGTAAGTAAAAGCGGAAATCCGGTTTTCCTGGTTTGCAGGATTTCATAGCGCGTTGAAATACGCCTGCTAGAAGGGGGCAATTTTTTGGAGACGGTTTTAATTTCGTTTTAATTATAAAAGTGGAGCATATTATTTTGATAACGAATTTTCAAATGTGGAAATATGAAAAATAAATTTAAACCGAGAATTTTTTGAATGAATGTAAAGCTGCTTTCTAATGCAGAAAATTTTAAATAGCTAGAGGCAATAGAAAAATTTATATAAACGCAAAACTATGCGAAGTACCTACAACGTACAAACTAATTCTGAAGTAGGAAAGAAGTAAGTTTATTTTTGTTTTATAACAAATTTTTTTATTCTTTGCAAGAAAATTATACATTACTCTACCAGTAATGTATAATATGGCGCAATTAAAGGTTTATTATTTATTTTTTAGTATAATTTATTTTAAAGTTATATTTTAGAGTTATTTCGAATATACTTAACAAATTTGGAGAGCATAATACTAAAAAATTTAGTATGTACTTAACACGTACACAAACTAAGTTTATTGGACTCACCTAAAAGACTCGACTTCTATTTTGCGTACCAACTTTATTTTATTTTAAAAATTATATTAGAAATATAATAACATAAAACGTCATTATAGTAATTATAATTACAATACCAACCTCTACCTATTTGAAAAAATAATATAAGTACCAACTTATATCAAAACCATAGAGTAGAAGCATAGTAATGATTTAAATTTTCTGTTTCTTTCTAAATATTTTTTATGCTTCAGTACGTTATGAATAGTTTTACCTATATATTTTTATCTAAATCGTCCAGTTGGCAGTTTGCATAACCATTCTGATTGAATAGGTATTAATTAATTTGAATTTTAAATTTTCTGATGTAACCAAAGATATTACCTAAAAAAATTCATTGTGGTTTTATTTGAATTTGAACCACTTCAAAACATATTATATAAAAATCATTTAATAAATTATAACTATTAAATAGTGTATAAAAAATAATAATCGGTATAAAACGAAACCTTTTTTTAGTACAAGCGGTACGCAAAAAAACCTGCACTTTACGATAGAAAGGAAATATTTTGTATATATGTACTTTATGTCTATACCTACAAGGTATTTAGGAAGGGAAATCAGTTTGGAATGTTGTCCAGACAGCCAGGGCCATCGTTTTTCAAAATGGCGTCGATTGTCTGTTTGATGTTTTATAGAAATGTATTCACGCTGTAGATTTTCATGATATTTGATGCAAAAGGTTTTATGGGCTCGCTGATTACAAATTCAAAATCGAAAAGTTAAAATTCAAGATGGTTACCTACATTAAAATGACAACGTGAAAAATTTATCTGGTAAGAAAATACATTATTCAAAAATAATAAATTGCAATAATTAAAATAAATATTAAAATATTAATTTTATTTAATAAAACGTAGTTTTAAGTGCGAGTGTCAGGTTAAAACAAAATAATAGCTTTTAAAATACATGTATAAGGTATTTTTAATACATAAATTTATTAGAATGTAATAGTATATTAAGTATCAAGAACGGTAAGGACAGTTTACCGATGGAAGACATAAGGTTTGGAGACTGAGCGAAGCGAAGGCTCCAATTTTGTTTGACATCGGTAATTCCTTAACGTTCGTGATGCTTAATCATTTTTGCACTATTGGTCTTTTTTATCCATACGCAAATATTAATTTCTTCGTAATTAAATATTAAATTTACTTACCGTGCAGTTTGAATTTACTTACCGTTTTGTTTAGCCTAGCAACCGGTAAGATCAACATATTGTCTTGGAAACAGGCATGGTAAGTTTTTAATGTTTTCATGTCGCCATTTTGAAGCATCAAACTTAAATTTCAACTTTTCGATTTTGAATTAAGTACCTAATTAATTAATCAACGACACCAAAAAGCCTTTTTTACTAAGTATCATGAAAATCTACTTCGTTTGTATAGACCTAAAGTACACATGTGCAAAATATTTTCATTTTATCAAAAAGTGCAGAATTCTTGAAAATTTTGCCGTGTACCGGTTATACTATTTTTTAAGCTTCAGCTGTTGAGCGAATAAGGTTTAAAAATGTAACAAAATATCTAAAAGTGAGCAAATTTAGAATTTTTTTTTTAATTTATTAAACGGTTTAATACATAAATCCATTTGTTATGGGTACATCCATCAATCCGAAACTTAAAAACCAATGACAAACAAAATAAAACTGAGAAATTAAATTGAATATCATAAAAAAATATAAAATTCAATTAATAAATTGGCTAGCGGCTCGCGTACAACTCGCTATTGACAAAAATATACACAATGACCATAGATGATTGACCGTGCCACATCGTTCTGATTCTATTTCTGCCACCTCCAGGGACGTAACTAGAATTTTTTTAGGTGGGCCAAGGGTGGACCAGTAAAAAATTAAATTGGGCTACAAATTTTTGTTTTGAAAATATTGGATTTTTTACTGCTGACTTCCTCCTGAAATTAATTTCGTTGGAAAACAGTATTCAGTTAAAAATATGATATCAAATATGAATGCATAGATAAAGATTGCACGGGCACTCAAACTCACAAGTTTTAAATACATTATATTCAAAAATACAACATTTACTAGCAATAAATCTATATCCATCCGTTATTCAAATTCATAAATACCTATTGATTTTGCCTGAATTAAATAAGTATAAATCTACTCGTAAAATTTGTACAATAATATTGTAACATTTTTCCAAGACTTTGCAGGGGGAGGGGCCCTGAAACATCCATGCACACTCTTAGTTACGTCCCTGGCCACCTCGATGTGATTGCTACTAGACAATGCTCACCTAACCTTAAAATGTCAAAAAAATTAAGTTTTCTTTTAATATTAATTAATAATAGTGTTCTTCATTTGCCTTCC
Source organism: Agonum fuliginosum (assembly GCA_947534325.1). NCBI lineage: Eukaryota > Metazoa > Arthropoda > Insecta > Coleoptera > Carabidae > Agonum > Agonum fuliginosum. The sequence goes on along the minus strand of OX384045.1, from coordinate 16,818,628 downwards.
GCCTTACTATATATAAATGCCAAATAGCAAAATAAACTCCCAAAGTTATCGTAAGGGTATAACATAACGTACGTTTGACAAGAAATAAGTACTACTTAACTTTTTCCGTGGAACATAGTTTTGATAAATAAACGGACATTTCAAATCACGTGACGGTCAATTAGTTCTGATCACTCTGTATAACCCTGTTAAAATTGACATTCAATGATTCAATTGAAAAAAATCTGTTGTGGCCAGCACACGACCTCTCGCCTAATTCTGCTTATTCTACTAATCTAATAAATAGTTTTTCTTACATTTTAATAGTTTCATGTTCATGTAATATGTAAACGATAATGTAAACCAATATGCAAGCAAAAGATGTCAACTGTACTGTCACTGTCATAATCATTCAAATTTTATGTAGAAACAAATTTTATATCATGGACAACAAGATACTGGAATTTCAAAAAAATAGAATATTAATTGTACTTTATTTTATTGTTAAATACTTCCAGATTCAGCAATTTGTATTTATAATTAACTGTACACATAGATAATCACAATTTCTTTTATTTTTAATTGCAAAAATTGTCATAAATAAATAATGTACCAATATATTTAAGGAAAACTTTTCCAAACTTCTAAAAGTACTACTTCCGGTTTGCGGATTTCTACCAAAATCTTATCCGGTGTTAAGATACTTATTAAAACCTTAAATATGAAATTTGGTTATAAACGGTTTGGTACGTTTTAAGTTATCGTGGACGAAAAATCGTCGGTTCATACAAACGCACACACACACACACACAGACATCATCATGAAAATAGTAAATTCGTATTCTAGAGACCCTGAAACGTGCTTATCCACCAAAAACTCATACTCGAAAATTTTGACCCATTACAATACCTCTCTTATAGAATATGAGGCGAGAGGTAAAAACACATGAATAACGAATAACAATCATGTTCATTAGCTAAAAACACGATAAGGTGGCTATGTTATCAAGTATTAATTAGAAATGAATAAATGATTCAAACATTTTTGTGGATTGAGCATCAGGTGATTTATTTAATCTGACAATCGTGAACAAATGAATGCTGTGAAAGCAAGCAGAATTAAAACTGTCATAGACGGGGAGCCAGAATTTTTTTGGTGCAGTAATTATAAAAACAAATTAGGAACATAACAGAAAAAAAAACCTTGATGTTTGCGATGATGAAAATGAATCAACAGAAACATTACAATGAAATTTGCTATGATTTTAGTTTACAAACACTAACCGACACAATGGAAACTACAGTTCACACTAACTAAACAGTGTTGCCACTGGAACAAAACGTAAATCCCAAAACGACTATTTAATTCTGCAGTTACACATTAAGTGACAAAACAATAACTTGGTTTAACTAAGCAAAATGCAACGGTTTCAGTGGTTTCAGATTTCCGGTTAACCATTCATTGTTGGTTTCCCTTACTGCGAAACAGGAAAAGGTTTAAATTTGTGTGCATAAACAGTAACGTAAAAGTAGTTATAAATGCCTACATTTGATCTACTTACAACATAAGCAATTTCAATAGGAGTGATAGTTTTTTCAATAAAGATTTCTCGGTTTCTGATATATATTTTATTTACTTCAAGGTGTCAAATTATTTAGTATATTGTGCAGTTTCATGATGCAACCTTTGGCGCCTCTAGACCGGTTGGAAATAATAAAAAAATATATTACCAAAGTTCGAGCTCAGTTGTGGGTGCTCAACGTTTATTCACCGCAGAATTGGGTCGCCCTCACCGTTACTCTGCGCGCAGGCTATAAGACGCACTGTGATAAGGTTTGAGTTAACATTAATAAGACAATAAGCCACCAAGAAGACAACGAAATGTTCGAAGTGAGGAGAATATCACAGTTGTAGCGGCCAGTGTTGCGGATGAGCCAAATTCGGCCAAATTGGAGCGATCTTGTGATCAGTGTCAACAAAGCCGTGGTGCATAACTGCATTGTCCAAGCTTCGAAATAAAGAAAAAACTAAATTGATATGTCAAACCGTTGACGTTTTATTTAAAATTAAAATCCTATCACTGTTAATGAAAGACCCTATATAAAATCAAAATCTGCACTGATTTTTTCTTTGTTAAAATTGTGCTTTATGTAATAAATTCAGTTTTCATAATATCGCAATTTTGTAATTAGGCATCAATGATATTTCATCTATATTTACCAATCGATGCTGATAGATGGGATTTAAGAAGTGTTTTTACCTATTTTTCTACGTGAGTAGGTACTATTTTTATGAATCATAAAACAAAATCCGTTGTAAAGAAAATGCCGAGGAAAATGCTGTCATTTGAACCCAATATGATTTTACCTACTTGACCTAATATCATTCTTTTTAAAAAATTGGAGTTAAATAATTTTTTTGCAATATGTCATATAAAAAGTTGACATTTTAAAACTGTCAAGAGCACGTAAAAGCTATTGTTATTTGTAAACTGTTCAAAAAGCAATTTACAAGAACTGTGCAAAACAAAATTTTGTTTCCACAGTTTAAAAGAAGTAGTGTAGTATTATATTATTTTTCAAGTAACGGAGTATACTGTGCATCTCCTTCACACACATTTTTTAATTAAAACATTATTTTAATTAAAAAACAAATCTCGTCAGAATAATTTTTAATAAGGAAATAATTTGACATATTTCAAAAAATAGTGTATGAAAGTGTTTTTTTTACACTTAGGTACTCTTAATGAAGACATTCGCTTCGCTCGTAGTCTAATTTTGAGTAATATTTGTAAAAAAAGACTACAAAGTACCTACTCTAATAACGAACCTATCTGAATTGTTTTTCAAAATAATTAATAAAAAAAAATGTAACCTTAAAATACTTTCCAGTAGGTACGTATTTTCAGAAATTTAGTACCTACATAAAAGATGAATTTTCCAACCTTCTTAGGTAACTACCTATTTTTGCAAATTTTAATATTGTTAATAATTAATTCAAAAAATTAAATAATACTTTCTAGTTTTTAGTACCTAATTTCAGATATTTAGTTACCTACTTAAAACAATAATATTTTTAACCTATTTAGGTACCTATTTTTGCAAATTTTACAACCTAAAATCCTATGTCCTTTCTCCCTTAATCACCTATTATTCGCAGTATTTTTACTGTTTGTATAACAAAAGGTACATTTTTTTGTACAAACGCCAATTCGATGTTTTTGTTTTAAGAATAGCTTCATATCACCATTTTGAATTTTTGTAAAAGAAGAAAGGTAGAGTAAAAGTCAATTGGTTTTATCTTAATTACGTTTAAATTAGAATTCGATTACCTGCTATATTTTATCAGTTAAAATATTTAAGTACGGATAGCAGTAGGTACTTACCAACGATTGAAAATGAAAACCGACCCCTAAAAATTATTATTTAAGACACTAATACTCCAAATAATTAAATTATGTGTATTATTTTTGTCAAAAATAATTTATAAACAGATAAAACAATGGTTATATGAAAAAGATGGTTATAAGTCATTCAACAATAAGTTGTTCATATGACTTGCGGTTTATGTATTTCTTTTATGGCCCCAGATATTAAAAAGAACATTTATGAGAAAAAGTGTCTTCAATCTTCGTTTTATAAATTGTAAAATTGTGCAAGATATTCATAAAAAAGTCGTAAAATAAATTTACTTTGCGGTCATATATTCCTGCTTTCAGGAATACTGAAAAATAGGGATTTGGAACATTTTAATTTGCAAATTTTATATTGTTTCACATAAATTTAAAGACGCTACATTAAAATACTGAAATATTCGAATTTCTCTACAGCTTTTCTCTCATATTTTGGCTGTATAAGAATAACCTTAGCTTTGAAGTTTACGATTCCTGCGATTCAGGAGCGGCCTTGAAACTCCTGTGAAACAAAATACGACACCGTGGCCTCCTGCGAATTACTGCGAAGTTTAGATCGTTTCGGAGATGAATTTTGAATTGTTTTACGAAATTAACTCAAATACAAACAGTTGAAATCGTTGAACACATGACTTGATATTGCATCTGAATAATGATAATGTCTTTATCTTTTTATATAAAATATTGTTATTATAAATTATTTGAGCATTATTATTAGTATAATAATAACTTAAATGATTGAATTCATCAATATAAAACTAAGAAAAATAATAATGAAGTTTTCTTTTTATAAAAAAAAATGTATGCAAATTTCAAAATTTGATCATCAATAACATTTTTAAAAAAATCTGCTGTGGCCAGTACACGACCTCTCGCCTAATTCTGCTTATTCAATTAATCTCGAGATTAATCTAATAAATAGTTTTACTTACATTTAAATAGTTTCATGTTCATGTAAGATGTAAACGATAATGTAAACCAAGATGCAAGCAAAAGATGTCAACTGTACTGTCATTGTCATAATCATTCAAATTTTATGTAGAAACAAATTTCATATCATGGACAACAAGATAGAATATTAATTGTACTTTATTTGTTTATTTTATTGTTAAATACTACCAGATTCAGCAAATTGTATTTATAATTAACTGTACCCATAGATAATTATATTTTCTTTTATTTTTAATTGCAAAAATTGTCATAAATAAATAATGTAAGTACCAATATATAATATATTTGAGGAAAACTTTATCAAGCTTCAAAAAGTACTACTTCCGGTTTGCGGATTTCTACCAAAATGTTATCCAGTGTTAAGATACTTATTATAACCTTAAATATTAAATTTGGTAATTAAAGGTTTGATACTTTTTAAGTTATCGTGGACGAAAAATCGTCACATAATTCATACGTACATACGTCCACACACAGACATCTTCGTGAAAATATTAAATTCGTATTCTAGAGACTCTGAAACGTGCTTATCTATCAAAAACTCATACTCGAAAATTTTGACCCATTACAATATACCTCTCTTATAGAATATGAGGCGAGAGGTAAAAATCTGTTGTGGCCAGCACATAACCTCCCGCCTTGACACTGTAATATGTGAATTTGGATTTTGTTAGGCTACTTTTTGTAATTCATTTTATAGTTCTTCAAGCAACGTACCGATTTCGATTGACATTGAAATCAAATTAGCTCTTTGTGGATACAATTTTTATTTTATTATTACCATATTACATTATATCCAGTTAATAATGAATAGATGATGCTTCTTGACTGGATACGTTTAATGGAAGGATAAAAACTTACTGGAATTGAGTCAGTTTTTTATTTATTAAATTTCGGCTACTATAAGTATAGGTATAGTTACTAAATTTAAAACCCAGTTATTAATATTTATACATTTCTTTACAAATGGTACCACCAAAATTTCAGAAACTGTGTACCTACCTATACGTCTGTTCATCTGTCACATTGAAATTTTCATTTTTGTTTTTAATTTTTTTTCTTATATTAGAATTTACAAATCGTGGTAGGTAAAAATACACATTTTTGAAAAATAATTTTCATTTATTGATAAGAGATATAGAAAAGTTGTTAAATAAATATTGTAAGAGGTAATTTGTTCTTTCAAATGTCGCATGACAAATTGTAACTATCGCAGTATTTCCTATATTTTTTGCAAAAAATGTTAAAATGCTTCAAGAAAATACCATTTCCGGTTGGCAGATTTTTACCAAAATCTAATCAGCGCTTCATTAACATGTATAAATGTATAATGCAAAATGTTAGAATTATATGTTCAGTAGAATTTGAGATAATGAATCAGAACGAAAGACCATAGTAGGCGCACATACAGACACACACACAGACATCATCGTGAAAATAGTCAAAATAGGTTTTAAAGGTGCTAAAACGTGCTTATTGACAAAAATCTCGACATCGAATTTTTTCACGATCCCTATACCTCTCTAGGCGAGAGGTAATAATAGTAGTTTATAATACATGTTCGTAAAGCAGTGGCGGACTGGCTCCGGCGGGAGTACGGGAGCTTTCCCGGTAGGCCGGAGGTACCGAGGCCGGTGGCCGGTCAAATTTTATAAATAGATATGTGAATAGAAAAACGGAAAAAAAAAATTCGTCGAAAAACTTTCGACTTATCATCGTCCTAATCTGAGTTTACTCCCTTAAAGTACAGTCACAATGGATTTTTCCCCGAAAGAATCGTCTAATTTGGTTGAAATGTCGCTGAGTTATGTGCGAAAAACGTAAAAATGCACTTTCATAAACACCCATAACTTTGTGGCAAATCATCGTAGGAACTTCGTTCTTTGAGTCCTGCACAAGGAATAGAACAAATTTTAGTGTCCTTTTGGTGGATCAAGTAAAAAAACAATTAAACTCCGTACACATCATCAAAGTTGGACATTTTAAAATTAAAAACAATTTTTTTTCACAGGGGTGCTAGAGGGGGCGGAATGGGTTGCGTTTAAGTTCGCATGCATGACACTCCACAGTTTTTCGCTCACAAAGATTCATCGAAATCGATTGAAAATATGCCGAGTTATGGCGATTTGAAAATGGTTGAAATTTTTACGAATTTCAAATGTTTCATTTTTTCCCACCAGTATGTTTAAAATTTCCAATTTTTTTGAATTAATTTAACAGTCTAATGAAAAGTGAGATTCGAACTTTTAAGAGGCCGGTCACTATTAAATTTCCCGGGCTGGTTAAATTTCCCAGTCCGCCACTGTCGTAAAGTTAGTCTTTTGTACACATGTTGTTCAAGATTAAAATACGAGCGAAGCGAGTGTTCTAAGAGTAACAAGTGTATAAAATACACTTTACAAACAAGTTCCATACACTATTTTATGTCAAGTTATTTCCTTACTAAAAATTATTTTGGCGAGATATGTTTTTTAATAAAAATAATCGCAATACAATGGTCACCTTTTCAATGACAAAAACAAAAATATCGAAAAATTTTCTATCTCTGTATGTCAATTAACTGTCAATTTGAGATCAAATAATTTTTAAAGAATATATAAGCAATGCAAAGAGTGTGAAGACGATGTAGTGTACTCCGTTACTTGAAAAATTATATAATATTACACTTCTTCTTCTAAGTGCAAACTGAATTTTAAAGGTCTCACCTAATTTAAAGACTCAACTCGCGCCTCGTCCGTAAATAGATTTGTCCTCTAAAACTCTATTTTGCGTACGTGTTACACAAATAACTATTTTTTTTTAAAAGTTTGTTTTGCGAGTTTCAACATTTCTTTTGCGAGTTTTAACACCTACTATGTTGCATGTAGGATATTATGAATATTTTTTTATAAAGAAGTTGATAATAATAAAATTTTGCAAATAAATTAATCAAGAAGAAAACAAACATTTGTATTATTGTTATGTATTGTTATTCCTTGTTGTACTTGCTTTAGGATTAAAATAATTTATACTTTAATTTTTACCTTCCGCTTACCTGTAAAGGAAGGTATTGGAATCATGCAAAAAATCGGGTAGTGAGTTTTAAGTGGATGAGCACGAATTAGGGTCCTTACAACTCATTTTTGATAGTTTCTCGATGATGTCTGTATGTATGTGTGTATGTGTGTGCGTGTGTGTGTGTGTATGTGTGTGGTCCGGGCCGATGCCGGATGTCGTATAACTCAAATACGAATTACCCAAAAATTTTGATATTTGGTATTTTACAATTGTATACGAATAGGAAGAGCTTATTAGATTTTGGTACAAATATCTTCACCGGAAGTGATATTTTTTGAAGATTGATAAAGATAATTGTCAAAAATTTATATAAATTTGGATAAATATAGTATTTATTTGTAATAAGAATAAGAGACAAAGTTATTTGCAACTTACGTTATAAAAAAATTGTCTTTATCTGGTAGCATTAAAGAACTGCAGTAAAATTTAAAAAATAAATTTATCAGATAAAACGTTGAAATCTTGTGATCCATGTTCGGTTGATTTTTGTTTCTGCGTAAAAAATATTGACAGGTGAGACGGGTGACAAGTTGACATACTAGCGCCATATAAGTCGTAAGTAAGATATTAAATGCAGTAATTCAACGGAGGATGGCTTCAACACAGAAGAGTTTGCCTGTGAACGAATCTTTTGATTCAGGTGATGCAAATTTCTATGTTTGAATATTTTAGATTTATATTTGTATATTTTAGGGACACCGGATTGTATACGTATACATTTAATTTTATAAGTCTAGATTTGGCGGAAGGTTGTGTGCAGGCCACTTCAGATTTTTTAATAATGTTTTGTTTAAACACATGTTGCCATACATCGTTGAAAAGAGAGAAAAAATCCAATTTTTTAACTATGTGAAAACGCAATATGGCGTCCATTTAAAATACGAAAGTTGCTATCAATATCAAACCACCAACTTGAATTTTATTCTGGCATCATTTTTGTGTTTCTCGCATCAAATCATGTAACTTTTATACGAAACATTTTATAATAACGGAGTAATTTAACATTTTTTAAAATCACGATTTTCAGTTTTTTTTCATAGCACCTATAGTTTCCGAGATCTCAATGGTGACCCACTCTATTTGGAACACCCATACCTATTTTAATACACCTACCATTTTTAATGTATTAGATTTGTGCCCCCTTGCCAAAATTTTCTAAATTCACCACTGTTGAGGTGTAGGTTTGAAAAGTTCCTATTAATTTTGCCAATATTTGTTCCATGATCAGTATTATAACACTAGTTTATGCAGATAAAATATCCGTATTTATCTCACTTGGTGCAGTTGTACAGATAAACTATTTGGCCGAGTATTTTGAGAAATTTTCTGAATTTATTTCTGCAGAATTGAGTACCTATATTAGTAATTTAAAATATTATTTTCTGCTGGGATTGTACAAGATTCAAGTCACACCAATCAAAATCCACCCTTATAAATCACCCTAAACGAGTAACCAATCACCCGTTCTCCTCCAGTAGATTTTGATACTCCACAATCTATTCTAGGTATCTCTTGATCTTGTGTTTCTATTAAACCTTAAACACACTCTGTTTTGCTGTAAGCCCCACTTACTAGATTTCTAGACTGCAGAGACAGTGGAGACCTTCTCTAAAGCCCAACTTACACCAGAGAACAGTCTCAGTGTGTATCTATGAATCTATGAATAGATACTTTGTATGGAGATCACGTATACGTCTATGAAAATAAATTACACTGATGCGATTATGAAGAAATTGGGTCGTGTAGAATTAATAATGCTTTGGCTCTACTCTTCAAAATATAGCTATAAAGACAATTAAACATTACAAAATCCATACCCGCAATCAGATTTCAATTAACCTACCCTACAAAATTTTTAATATCATTTTCAAAGACCAATATCTCAAAAACTAAGCTATAGCTATACATAATTTTTTAAATGTTGTTTCCTCGTTTATTTTTGAGATCAGTCATAATCTACAAAACAAATTACCTAACATAATTAATATTCATCATAATTTATGTATTTTATTGACCTCCTCTAACATTGTTTCGTTAATTTGAGCGTAAACGAGTCTTTTTGTATTGGTATTTGAATCAAAACTGGTATTAGTCACAGTTCATTAAGCTATTAACGGAAAATCAATATGTAATTCTAGCGTTCACTATTATTGTAGTAAATCCATTTATCTTCGAATATTAATGCATAGAGCTGTTATAATGTGTATATTTGTTTTTGTTAGGTAATGTTATAACTTATAAAGGCACTCCAGCGCGTAAAAAATAATTTAAAAAGTAACAGATGACTAATAAAATTTGCTGTTATATAATATAATATTAGTAAGTAATAGATTTGCGTGGGTATTATGAAAATGTTTATGGAGTCTGAGATTGAGGTCTGAAAATAACAAATTTATAAGGCATGGGCGTCACCAAGGGAGGCCAGAAGGGGCAGTTTGCCCCACCCCCTTGAAAATGAAAATTAACGAAAATATAAAAGATCTGGAAGTATACCTACATAAAAAATCTGACGTGGACACCACATGACTTCCTAGTACGCCTATTAAACTGTTCATACTTTTCTTAAAAACTAAAATGTAAAATAATATTAAAAAATCTGACGTAGTCACCACAAGACCTGCCGCCGTACCTACTTTATTCTTTTAACTTATTATACAAATATATTAATAAAGTACTACTACTACTGCTACTATACTCACAAATATATTTTAGTCATTTTATTTAAACTGCAGAAGAAGATATAAACGATATTTTACTATTGTCACTGCCACTGTCACTGTCATGTCATAATAATTTAAATTTTACGTAGTAACAAATGTTAATCGATCAGGTACTACAAGATACCGAAATACTAAATTATAAAATATATATACTTTAATTATTATTAAGGATATTCGCGGGGTAAGGGGAAGTGCTCTATGATCTCAATGTAAAAGACTGCAGGGTGACAACTTTTAAATGTGAAATTTTATTCGAAAAAAATGACTTTAAATAAATATTTATTTGAATCTTTAATGTTAATTCATTATCTAATGTCATAACTGATTACGTGAAATTGTTATTTAAATTTATATGCAATTAATTTTAAAATATAATATACTGAGATAATGGTGTGCAAACAACGGCAACAATGTAAAATGCAGAACAAGTTTTTGCTCCACACAGTTGGTTGCCTGGGTGGCACCTAACCTCTCAACTTATATATTTTAACATTTTTCTCATTTATAAATTCGAAATTGAAAAACATTAATTATTTATTTAATTCATTTATAAAAATAATAATAGTAAATAACTTAATAATTAATTAGAACCGTTGACTTTTTCATTATAATATATGACAATATGAAAACTGTCAACCAATGTTGCCACGTTTATACATCATGACGTCTTTACTGTCACCGAGTTCAGTTTCGAGTGGTAATTAATTGCTAAATACTCTTCATCAACACGGTAAAGCTCGATTTAAGAAATCTTATGACATAGATAAGGTTTTGTAGTTACTATGTGTAAATTTTCAGATTTTTCTCTGTATTACTTCCTTGTACGAAGTAAGGAAGTATTGTAATCGCGAAAATTTTCGGTTCTCAGATTTTGACGGAAATATCCGTTTTGACCTTTTCTGAATCCATTATGACTAGTTTCGACGTGACGTCTGTACGTACGTACGTATGTACGTACGTACGGACGGACGTATGTGTGTCGCATAACTCAAATACGGTTAGACGTAGAAAGTTGAAATTTTGTATTTAGGACGGTTATAGCATCTAGTTGTGCACCTCCTATTTTTGGTTTCAATCTACAAACCGGAAGTAGTAAATTTAAAAAAAAAATTGATAAATAATTAATTTTAGGCAATTTTTTTTATTTTAAATGAAAGATTATGTGATTATTATCTACAATCGGTATTTTATAAATTTTTCTGTATCTTCTCTCATTTAAGAATAATTAAAGTATATACCTACTTATAATTTAATATTTCGGTATCTTGTAGCCCATGATCGATTAACATTTGTTACTAGGTAAAATTTAAATGATTATGACATGACAGTGACAGTAGCAGTGACAATAGTAAGATATCGTTTATATCTTCTTCTGCAGTTTAAATAAAATGACTAAAATATATTTGTGAGTATACTAGTATAATAAATTAAAGAATTTTTTATATTATTCTACATTTTAGTTATTAAGAAAATTATGAACAAACAAGGCGTACAAGGAAGTCATGTGGTGTCCACGTCAGATTTTTTTTTTTTTTTATTAACTTTATGCGTCATTTATGCGATGTTCCATTTAATCCTATGCTATAAACTCGATTTTTAAAATTTATTTTCTCTATATCTAACCGGTAAAACAATCTGAAAAAATTAATAGTTCATTTTTACTTCCTTGTACGAAGTAAGGAAGTATTGTAATCGCGAAAAATTTCGGTTCTCAGATTTTGACGGAAATATCCGTTTTGACCTTTTCTGAATCCATTATGACTAGTTTCGACGTGACGTCTGTACGTACGTACGGACGGACGTATGTGTGTCGCATAACTCAAATACGGTTAGACGTAGAAAGTTGAAATTTTGTATTTAGGACTGTTATAGCATCTAGTTGTGCACCTCCTATTTTTGGTTTCAGTCTACAAACCGGAGGTAGTACTTTTTAAAAATATTTCGATAAATATTTAATTTTAGACAATTTTTTTTATTTTAAATGAAAGATTATGTGATTATTACCTAAAATCGGTATTTTATAAATATTTTTGTATCTGCTATCATTTAAAAATAATTAAAGTATATATTTATAATTTATAGTATTTCGGTATCTTGTAGTCCATGATCGATTAACATTTGTTACTACGTAAAATTTAAATGATTATGACATGCCAGTGACAATAGTAAAATATGCTTTATATCTTCTTCTGCAGTTTAAATAAAATGACTAAAATATATTTGTGAGTATACTAGTATAATAAGTTAAAAGAATTTTTAATATTATTTTACATTTTAGTTATTAAGAAAAGTATGAACACACAAGGCGTACAAGGAAGTCATGTGGTGTCCACGTCAGATTTTTTCATCATAAAGAACGATATTCTCAATTTTCATTCAATTCTCTGTATTTTTGATATGACGAGTGAATATCCTTAAATAATACCAGATACAAAAATATTTATAAAATACCGATTGTAGGTAATAATCACAATAATCTTTCATTTAATATAAAAAAAATTGTCTTAATCTCTTCGGACCCAAGCGTATATCAGGGATAATTTTTTTGAATTTTTTAAATTTAAATGCTCAATTAGTTTTCGCACTAGTTTAAAAAAAAGGTATCATATGCGATACTTTGGGCCTATATCAATACCAAACACAATGTAAGCAGTTTCTCTCCAAAGAGCAGCAAAGAAAATTTTTGCAGGCGGTACAAATTACAAAAAATGTCAATTTTTTGCACCCGGGTTTCCTACATTTTGATCTTCAAGAAACTACAACTTCCGGTTTCACGATCAACACCAAAATCTAATCAGATCTAATCTAGGGTGTCAGAATATTATGTACAAAATTTCAATTTTTTTATTCAGTGGTATTTGAGTTATCGTACCTCCAACATCCATCCATCCATACACACACACACACACAGACATCTTCGTCATTATTTGGAATTAAATCTTCGTTAATATCAGAATAATCTAAATTTAAATTTTCTGCTATCTCTTCAAGTTCTTTATCTGTTAAATTTCCTGTCAAAAATAAACAAAATAAGTAAAATATGTATTAATCGCAAAATATGTAATACCCTGACTTGGTAGTGGTAAAGACCCAAGGTATCACATTATGATACCTGGAATAAAGGTGTCCTTGTCAAGGTTATAATATAATTAAAATTGCACTACGAATGTATGCAGCCATAACTTAACTCACTACCAAGCCATTTTTCAAATAATATGAAATAACTTACGTTTATTTTGATATTTATCCATTTTTATAAACACACTATAAAAATAGGTTAACTTTCCTGTCAGTGAACTACTATTACAAAGAGTGGCAATTTTTCTGCGCATGTCTAACAAGGTATATCATAAGATACCTACGGAACTACAACGATTAGACAGACACAAAGCTTGAAAAAAAAAGTTTTTCCTTAAGTATCACGTATGATACCTTGGGTCTGAAGAGGTTAAATTAAATATTTATCGAAATATTTTTAAAAAGTACTACTTCCGGTTTATAGATTGAAACCAAAAATAGGAGGTGCACAACTAGATGTTATAACAGTCCTAAATACAAAATTTCAACTTTCTACGTCTAACCGTATTTGAGTTATGCGACACACATACGTCCGTCCGTCCGTACGTACAGACGTCACGACGAAACTAGTCATAATGGATTCAGAAAAGGTCAAAACGGATATTTCCATCAAAATCTGAAAACCGATATTTTTCGCGATTACAATACTTCCTTATTACTCCGTACAAGGAAGTAAAAAGTATTAAGTAAGTATGACGCGACCGGTCTTGTGCTGACCACATCAGATTTTTTTACTTTAACTACAATGAGGAAATTTTTATTTCTTCATGTTATTGTGCTTTCAATATCACATTATCAGTTAGTGCTTTGTTTTACATTATTTTATTTTTATTTGAAATTGAAGTGTAGAAATTACCAGCACAAATGCAGTGGACAATTTAGTGAACAAAAATGCATTACTAAATTATTTGTGGTTTCAGCTACTTAGACTGATACTCCACAAAATAGTATAATTTCAATTTATAAAATGTTCACAATAAATTGAACAAATGCATACAATAAAATTTAAACAATAGCCTGAAAATTTGATTCTGGAAATAATTCGTCTATTACATCCCATTGATTCCAACACGAACCAAAATGACGCAATCAATTTATGTATATACGAGTAGTCTCTAATTTCCAATATCATTTGACGGTCATTTTTCTAAAACACTTGCATCAGGACAATCAAAACAATAGAATACATTATTTTCATTTAACCGCGATCAAGTGTGCGTCCAGCAAGAGCAAACTGACAATTTATTTGTGTCACATAAATAATTACATTGACGAGATGCAGCGTTATTATTGCGTCATCATATAAATGAAGGAAATTTTAATGGTATGCATCTGTTTATCTCGGTTTATCTAGGAAAGTTTAAGCTTAGGTCTAATTATATTTTTTGTATGTTGATGCTCCTATTATTTTTGTTCATAACTACCGCTTACTATAAATTTTTGCAGGAATTCAGTTCTGTCTTTAAAAATCTGATGTGACAAGACCATGAACTCTTTTTTACTTCCTCGATCTATGTAATAGAGAGAAGTATTGTAATCGTGATTTTTTGACAGTTTGAGATTTTGGTGAATCTTCACGTTTTAGACCCTACTGAACCCAAAAAACATTATTTTAAAAAAGTCTGCCAGTCACTCTGTCAGTCTGTAACTTCAAAACACTCAGATCTCCTATTTCAACTGAGGGCTAAAGTGTAGAATAGGTGTTTAAAAGGAATTTCGTTTTTTTTTGTGTCAATCGGTTCATTCCTATTCTCTGTCCTAGAATAAAGCAAAATTGGTAAATTTTGCCGCGGAAGCAAGGATTAGGGCCGATTTTGTTAGTTTTTAGGGTAAAATTTTTGACAACTGTCAACACTGGTTATGCTGAAAAATTAACAGATTAAACATGTGATTTAACGTTTTTATACATTTATGTAATTGAGATATCAATAAATAAATCTATTTTTCACAGATATAAGGCTTTTATTACCTCTTTTTTTAAGTTTTTGAAATTATTTGACATAAATACAATATTACATTTGTTTCAGATTAATATAAATTTCAATAGTGTTTGCCATGTTAAAAACATGAATACAAAAAAAATGAGTTTGTTTATAACAACCATTGTTTAATTGTTGTATACGATGTCTGCGGTAGTGAGTGTGAGTGGTTTGTGAGGACAAGTCTGCTCTTTTGCACCAGTTGCAGGAGTGGAACCTGATTCCACGAACTAGACGGTGTCGTAAATGTGGGGGCAGCCTGACGTTGACCGAGGATTCTTCTCGTATAGACGGCTGGATTTGGAGATGTCAGAACAGGACCTCCCAAAGGAAGCAAAAGGTAAAGACTTGTGTGTATGCTGCTCTTTTGCACCAGTTGTTTTGTTAGCTATGTTAGTACAGTAAAAATAAAAACCGAGTTTTTGGGGCTCTATTACGGTTTTGTTTGCTATGTTAGTGCAGAAAAAACAAAAACCGAGTTTGTGGGGCTCTATTACGGTTTTGTTAGCTATGTTAGTGCAGTAAATACCAAAACCGAGTTTGTGGGGCTCTATTACGGTTTTGTTAGCTATGTTAGTGCAGTAAATACCAAAAACGAGTTTGTGGGGCTCTATTACGGTTTTGTTAGCTATGTTAGTGCAGTAAATATTAAAAACGAGTATGTGGGGCTTTATTTTTAGCCATTTTGACATATTCAGGTTAACATACAAAAACGTCATTTTATTCATTTTTTTGCAATTTTGACACATTGAGGTTAACCAAAAAAATTTCATTTTCTTCAAAAAAACATATTAATTTTGCTTGTTTAGGTCATATTTAGGCATAATAAACGATGTCCTAAAAAAAAACGCATTTTCTCTTAAACACCTATTCTACATTCCAGCCCAACTGGGCTCATAAAAATTAGTACCTATATTTAAAAATTTATTTTAAAAAATTTGTACCTATGCATCTTCTAAGCAAAAAAATCGGATGTGCCCAACACAAGACCTCCCGCCATACCCTACTCTTTTTACTACTATACATACAAATAGAGGGGAAATGTGCCTATGATGACACCCTTAACTTTAACACTTAATTACTGCTTTATTTAAAAACTTAGATAATTATTTCTGGTATGGTTGCATACTGTATACTATATTAATATGCATATGTTGAACTTTGATTAAATTTCCATATTTTTGGTTAAACCACTTTTTTAAAAAGCGACAAGTATGCCATCATAGGCAACAGACTGTACTTATGATGGCACACCACACGTAAATAAACGAATTTATATTATATTTATTTTAATTTTATTCAAATAAAGTACAAAATATAAATAAATTTAATTTTAATAATAAACAAAACACAAATAAAATTATTTTAAACAAAGTGAATAAAGAATAGTGGTAAAAATAGGGACGGTGGTAAAAATGGATTGGTAAAAGAATACGTTGGTAAATACGTTGGTGGTAAAAAGGGGCGGTGGTAAAAAATGGATTGGCAAAAGTATAATGTTGGTAAAAAATGGATTGGTAAAAGAATTACGGTGGTAAAAAAGGGACGGTGGTAAATAGGGATTGGTAAATATGGGGGCAAATCCTATGCCATCATTGGAATATGTTAGATATGCCATCATAGGAATAAGTCAATATTTTCATTTGTCCGGGTTTGTAGTGTTATCTTACAAATATAACCTCGAAATAAGTATATCGTTATACATACAACTCCTACTGAATATATTCATGCAAATTTCATACCGATAACAAGAGCTTAACAAAAATAAAATCTAGCTATGAATTTTACATAAATATTACTTCATTACTTACTTAATTTTAATATTTCTTCGTACACTAATTCTAAGCGTGCAAACGCCGCTAAACTTCGCCAGTACTAACAAAATTGAGATATGCGCTTGCGTATATATAAAATAACGCGCCAAAACTTATACTTTTTAAAGTACGACCAGTATGCCATCATAGGCAGGATGCCATCATAGGCACATTTCCCCTACTATAATTATAGGTGTACTTTATATTTTAGTCATTTAATCAACTAGAAAGACGATATAAATGATATGTCACTATTGCCAGTATCACTGTCAGAATCAATAAAAATTTTCGTAGTACAGTAGAATCGGGGAGACAGCCGAGGTACGTCATCAAAAAATGTAACTAAATTATGTGACGTCAGCTGTGAACATGTTTACATTAGTTCTTTGAATCGTAATGTAATATGATGTGCATGTTGCAACAATGTTGCAACAATCACGAAATGTTGTTTTGAAAAAGACAGATTTAAGAAAAAAAGATATAAACCAAACTGGTAAAAAAGAAGCCAGAAGAAAATCAGAAACTCACACAGTAAATCAAGCATATAAACGTACTATAATTCAGTGTTACCACTCGAAGAAAAAAAATTAAAATTGATGGATTCATATACGGTAATTTAAATACATATATAAACTATTTTATATTGATTTAATGATAATATAACACGTAGGCATATTTATAAAACTCATTATTAATTTTTGTGTACATTTGGTACAATTTTTGTTTTCGTTTCAGTTACTTTAATATTATTAAGTTTTTCACCAAATGATGACGTACCTCGGCTGTCTCCCCGATTCTACTGTAGGTAACAAATGTTAAACAATCATGAACAACAAGATACTGAAGTTTCATACTCTAAATTGTAAATAGTACTTTAATTCCTAAAGTACTATGACAGAACAATAATTTATGAAATGCTAAAAATTGTAGTCAATAATAATATAATCTTTCATTTGCAATAAAATTAATACATTTATGGGTGAAAAACATACATACCTTCACATCTCTTGAAAAATTGTAACTTTCAATTACCTAGGTATAATTTATTTTACTTTACTTTGAATGAAAAAAAATTTCGCCTGTGGCCTAATTTGTTTGGTACTTTTTTAAAAGGACTCGAACCGCACAAAATAACGGTTCCGGTTCCGTTCGCGGTTCACTGTGCTTTATAAGGTTCGGTCTTGTTTCGTTCAAGTTCCGTTTTCGGTTCAATGATTTATTAAATAACAAGCAATTTTTAACAGTTCAGTTTTATTCGCGGTTCGCTAAAATAGCTGCGGGTGCGGTTCGTTCCGGTTTTCGTTCCTGTTTCGGTTCGGTTCGAGTCTCAGCTTTTTTACATTCTATGGCATCAAATTTTCTTTAGCGGCAAACCTCCAAATTTGTAAAACAGGTACTGTTTTTACTGTCATTTATGTAATAATTTGAATTTTACATTCTAACAAATTGTTAATAATCATGGACTACAAAAAACTTTGCAGACTGTAAATAATCCTAAAATATGAGCTTACATTATCATATCAAATATTTTTTAAATATTTATTACGGTGCCACATTCCCACCATTTCAAATCTTAAATTTTGGAAAAAGGTTTCTACTTACACTCGTTCCCACCGGCTTCTCACAATTTAAATAAACCACTTCCTTTCTCAAATAAAAAATAGCATACTTATTACTTACCTATTAAAACTACGGCGTTCGCTTATATAGTCAAATATAGTTTTGTCAAAGCGAAGTTTGACCAAAAATAATTAAGCCAAACTGTATTTTAGTCAAACTGTAATTTGTTCAACTGAAATTTTGTCAAACGCATTTTACTATGTCTTAAGTACAGTTGGGAAGATTACGATTTGAGTAAAATGCATTTGGCAAGATTACGGTTATGCATAACTGCGATTTGACAAAAATACGTTTTGGATAAATTCCGTGTTGGATTATTCCAGTTAGGTATAGTTGCGTTTTGGCTAAACAGCTAAACTACGGTTTACCTGAAAACGATTTGACAATATAATATTAGTCGAAGTTGCGGTTTGGTCAAATTAAGGAATATGAAATTACAGTTAGTCTAGAATACAGTTTGGCTAAATTACGGGTTGGCATATTTACGGTTTGACAAAATTCCAGTTGAAGAAATTACAGTTTGACTAAAATACAGTTTGACTTAATTATTTTTGGTCAAACTACACTTTGACAAAACTATATTTGTCCAAATTTGTGCTCCCTAAAACTACTATTCTACATTTTTAATAAACAAAGAAAAATTATAAAAATTAGAATTATATCTCAAAAATTCAATCCAATCAGATACTTTATAACTGTATAATCAAATGTATTTAATATTATCAAAATTTTACTAATTTTAACGTTAATCTGTTTCGTGAATCTAAGAGTACATAGCAAGCAATTTTAATTAATTCAATTTCTAAAACCGGGCTCTTCCTTAATGAGATCTTTCTTTAGCTTAGTTAAACACTTTAAACGAAATAATTTAAAACTGCAAACATCCTTGTTACCTTGTTTGTACAGTGTATGCATAATGAAGAAAATTAGCATGGAAAAATTAAACAAAGCTTTATTAATTAATTTCCAGTATATTCAAGTAAGACGTTTTCTCAATATTCACAATTTTTTTACTTATTATATTTCGAATATGAAAAAATCTGATGTGACCCAAAACAAGACCTCCCGCCATACTTACTTTATTCTTTTTATTTATTATACAAATACCTATATTAATATAATAGATACTACTACTACTACTCACAAATATATTTTAGTCATTTTATTTAAACTGCAGAAGAAAATATAAACGATATTTTACTATCGTCACTGTCACATCATAATCAATTAAATTTTACAGAAAAATTAATAAAATGCCGATTGTAAGTAATAATCACATAATCTTTCATTTAAAATAAAAAGAATTGTCTTAAATTATTTATCGAAATATTAAAAAAAAGTACTATTTCCGGTTTGTAGGTTGAAACCAAAATTTAATGGGTTATTAAGATTCAGATTAAAATACAAAATTTGAAATTTTAACGCACGAACGAACGCATACACACACACAGATATCATCTCGAAAATGTTAAATTCTTACTCTAGGGGCCCTAAAACGTGCTTATCCACAAAAAACTGACACTCGAAAATTTTGACCCATCACAATACCTCCCTTATAGAATGAGAGGCGGGAGGAAAAAAATTGTACATGATTATAAATATTCCAAAAAGTTATACAAATTTCAAATTTATGAAAACTTTACACTGGTATGATAGAAATTTAATTTTACAATTTTAAACAGGCATATCTGTAGATCCATTCTTTCTCTATCAAATGTTTAAACAAGCATTATCTTGAAGTCAATAATAAACTTACAGTTTACTTGGAACGAAATAGTTATTTACGAACCAAATGCGGGAAGATTTTGATCCCACATGAGCGGTTTTTTTGAAACACGAGCGGAGCGAGGAAATTGACATTTCCGATTTTCAATTGCATATTTAATATGTCATTTCCTAGGTGATGAGTACAAAATAGTTATTTACGAACCAAATGCGGGAAGATTTTGATCCCACATGAGTGGTTTTTTTGAAACACGAGCGGAGCGAGGGTTTCATTTACGCGAATGCTGAGATGGTGTCTTCCCGCAAGAGGTTTGTACAATGTTTTTTGTAACGAATAAAACTATAATCAAATACATTCAAGTTGTAGTCTGGTCATTAAATTTGAGGTTACGATGCTATTTGTACTCACTACTACCGACAGATGGCGCGCTGCACATAAGATTTATTTTTAAATATTGGCGGTTTTCGGTGATCTTCACTAATTATAATTCCCGGAAGTAACACTTTATAAACAAAATTTTATTATTTTTAAGATGATTTTACTGTGAAATGTCTAGAAATGTCAGTGTTCTTTGCATTTTTCCTGATTGACTGCACTGGGAAATTGACATTTCCGATTGTCAATTGCGTGTTTAATATGTCATTTCCTAGGTGATGAGTACAAAAACACTTTTACAGTATTTTTACTTCCTTGTACACGGAGTAAAGGAAGTATTGTAATCGCGAAAAATTTCGGTTCTCAGATTTTGACGGAAATATCCGTTTTGACCTTTTCTGAATCCATTATGACTAGTTTCGTCGTGACGTCTGTACGTACGTGCGTACGGACGTATGTGTGTCGCATAACTCAAATACGGTTAGACGTAGAAAGCTGAAATTTTGTATTTAGGACTGTTATAGCATCTAGTTGTGCACCTCCTATTTTTTGTTTCAATCTACAAACCGGAAGTAGTAAATTTTAAAAAAAATTTGATAAATAATTAATTTTAGGCAATTTTTTTTATTTTAAATGAAAGATTATGTGATTATTATCTACAATCGGTATTTTATAAATTTTTCTGTATCTTCTATCATTTAAGAATAATTAAAGTATATACTTATAATTTAATATTTCGGTATCTTGTAGTCCATGATCGATTAACATTTGTTACTACGTAAAATTTAAATGATTATGACATGACAGTGACAGTAGCAGTGACAATAGTAAAATATCGTTTATATCTTCTTCTGCAGTTTAAATAAAATGACTAAAATATATTTGTGAGTATACTAGTATAATAAGTTAAAAGAATTTTTTATATTATTCTACATTTTAGTTATTAAGAAAAGTATGAACAAACAAGGCGTACAAGGAAGTCATGTGGTGTCCACGTCAGATTTTTTAACTTCAAAATGACATTGCATTACTAGGATGCGGCAAAGTACAAGTTTCATGCTTCATGCTGGTTTCGGGTAGGTACAGTAGTGGAGAAGGGAGTGGAATAGAAGAAAAAGTAAAATCGAGAGTATTCTAGAAATTCGGAAAAAAAACGTAGACAGCCCCGTCTACTTTTGTAAAAGAAAACTGGCGTGTCTCTTTTAGTTAGAAAATATAATGAAAAATTCTGCCACTGACCACCTCAACCAAATATCCAAAATGAATCTCTAATTTGATGAAAATTGATAATTTTATAATTTAAGCCAATGATCAACGTTTCACTACCTCTTGTATCATCATCAGGGCAAAGACTTAAATTTTGTAAAAAAAGTAAACCATCAAAGTTCAACGAGCACATCTAGTACTACCATCACAGAAAACAATTTCCAGACACTAGTCCAACTGATGCCACAAAAGGTGGCGAAATGTTGACCATTGGACAATATATACACGGTGTAAATCAAAAACCGGGCCATAGGGAAATGGGAAATAAGTTTTTCCTTGCTCAAAAGTGACCAGTTAATTTTAGACAAAAATACTTTGAATAAAAGTTTTAGGAAATTAAATTCTGCATCTAAATCAGTAATCATGTTTTATTTTACACATTTATTTGCCGAAATATTCGTGTTTAAAATTTTAGAAATATTGCTCATTTGTCAGAAATTTAAAACAGCATTCATTTATAATTACTTCCCCGACCTATGTAATAGAGGGAAGTATTGTAATCGTGATTTTTTGACAGTTCGAGATTTTGGTGAATCTTCACGTTTTAGACCCTACTGAACCCAAAAAACATAATTTTAAAAAAAGTCGGTCTGTGTGTCTGTAGGTCTGTAGGTCTGTCGGTCTGTCGGTCTGTCGGTCTGTCGGTCTGTCTGGATGTTGCATAACTTAAAAACGCGTTTGAATTTTGGACCTTGAGCCAAATTCTGACTTCAAGTTCGTTAATGAGCTTTATTAAACCAGTGGTACCAACTTTATAAACAAAACTTTTTTTTTATTTTTATCAAAATACTATCGTGTGTGGTATCAAATTAAAGCTCTCGGGAAAAGAATTCTAGCAGAAAAACAAAAATAACATTAAACGATCGTCAATTGTTTTTTATTATAAATTATTCAAATTATATCGAGTTTTGTGTCAATTTAAAGCGCTTGAGGAGATAAGTTTAGTAAAAATGTAAAAAATGACATTTATGCGATTGTCAATTGTTTCTAAAAAAATTATTCAAATTTTTTTATTCAACCAGTGGTAGCAACTTTATAAATATAACTTATTTTATTTTTATTAAAATACTATCGTGTGTGGTATCAAATTAAAGCTCTCGGGAAAATAATAATTCTAGTAGAAAGATAAAAATAACATTTAACCGATCGTAAATTTTTTTAATATTCAAATTATACCGAGTTTGGTGTCAATTTAAAGCTCTCGGGGAGACGAGTTTAGTAAAATGTAAAAAATGACATTTATGCGATAGTTGATCAAGTTGGTATCAACTTAAATAGTTTGGGAAAAAAGATAAATTTTGCTGAATAAAGCATAAAATTAAAGGCGTTACGAAATAAGTTATTAAAACTTGTAGTCGGGGAAGTACTGTGGTGGACACAGCATATTTTTTTGTTTCAATTCCGTGGCTAAGTACAAACGCGCCCAACTCTAATCACAAGCATAGAAATAACACTAGACTGTATTTGAGAGAGACTCGAAAATCAGCGAATACATTATTTAAATAAAAGTTTAAGCTTCTCTAGATCCTGTAGATTAATCAATAAAATCATGATTTTTTCAATTTAAACAGTGATTTTCTATTTTTATTAAATAATTTTGATTTTTACCCTACTGCGAATATGTAGTACCACCTACTTATCTTTCAAATACTCAAGTATTGTAGTGCTGCTTTTGATAGGTTTGAATGATTAGAAACTTACAGCAGAATGTTCGTTATTTTCAGCATATCAGAAACAAAACCTATATTTACGAGTAGGTACATTCTATAGTTAGTTACAGTATATAGATGTTGGTGTAGTTATAAACTAGATAACTGAAAAGGATAGCTCTTTTGCACACTTTTCATATTAAAGTTTAATGTTTAAAAAGTCTTGTACCATCCTCATGTCATATGTAGTGTAATATATAATGAGGCAACTTTTTCATCTTCTACTACATGAAAACTTATTAAGGAAAATGTCTTATTTCTTTTACTTTTAGGGTGAAAAGTACTTTAAATGACCTTGCGGCTCTAGGTTTTGCAATTTCCATGCAAATTTTAAAATAGTTCTACAAAGTTCGTAATACGTCGCAATGTTTTATACTAAATTCACAAGCAAAAGTTTTTAGTTTATTTTCTGTCAGTCGCAGAATTAAATCGGAATAAAATAAAACATTTTACTGCAAAATCAGTAATTAAAATATACTATTATGTATAAATTAATAGAATAAAGCCGCATTCACAGCCCGAAATTTGGTGAAATTTGACGAAATTTGCGAATTCTATCATATGGCAATGTGTATAGTAGTTCACTCGAGTTTATAGAGAAGTTTGCAAACTTCCAATTTAGAATGTATTCTAACGAATTTGGAAAAAATATGACGTATGAATGAACTCATTTTATTGAAAAATTGACGTTTTATTATCGCTAATATTTTGAAAGTTTTTTGTAAAAAGTTTTATTTTCTTAAAAATCTGTATTTTTCTAAGTATATCAATTATACTATATGTTTAAAATATAAAAGTTTCTAACTCAACCTTTTGCAGAATAAAATTGTTATTTTAGATTTGCTTCAATCATGTGTAACTAGGTGGCGCCACGGTCGTGTTGCTTCAAAAATTTGGAGTTGTGGACGGTCAAATTAATTTCCCCAAATTTATGTATCGGAAATTTCACCAAATTTCGGGTTGCGAATGCGGCTTAATACCTAAAATGCACATAATTGGCTTTTAAATCATATATTTATTATAGATATAATTGTTGTAATTTGTTATCCAAATTATTATGACAATATGACAATAAATTATTTCCAAATCATTAGTAAATTAAATTATACCTATTTACTATAGTTTAAATAAACTATTTATTTCATATTAACCTTTCGTATGAACAGGAACAATATTTTTTAGAGATATATTATACAATATACATTATAAGGGGCTCTAAGGAGGTAAGGAGTAAATAATAAACTATATGATTGTTAAATCAATATTTTTCAACAAGTGCTAACAGCTTACTCAATTAATTATAATATATTGTATTGTAAAAAATCAGATGTGGCTAGCACAAGATTCGTATTAAAATCTTAAATATAAAAAATCTGACGTGGACACCACATGACTTCCTTGTACGCCTATTAAACTGTTCATACTTTTCTTAATAACTAAAATGTAGTATAATATAAAAAAATCTGCTGTGGCCAGCACACGACCTCTCGCCTAATTCTGCTTATTCTACTAATCTAATACATAGTTTTACTTACATTTTAATAGTTTCATGTTCAGGTAATATGTAAACGATAATGTAAACCAATATGCAAGCAAAAGATATCAACTGTACTGTCACTGTCATAATGATTCAAATTTTATGTAGAAACAAATTTCATATCATGGACAACAAGATACTGGAATTTAAAAAAAATAGAATATTAATTGTACTTTAATATTTCTTTTTAATACTTCCAGATTCAGCAATTTGTATTTATAATTAACTGTACACATAGATAATTACAATTTCTTTTATTTTTAATTGCAAAAATTGTCATAAATAAATAATGTACCAATATATTTAAGGAAAACTTTTTCAAACTTCAAAAAGTACTACTTCCGGTTTGCGGATTTCTACCAAAATCTTATCCGGTGTTAAGATACTTATTAAAACCTTAAATATGCAATTTGGTTATAAATGGTTTGATACTTTTTAAGTTATCGTGGACGAAAAATCGTCAGTTCATACAAACGCACACACACACACACACACACAGACATCATCGTGAAAATAGTAAATTCGTATTCTAGAGACCCTGAAACGTGCTTATCCACCAAAAACTCATACTCGAAAATTTTGACCCATTACAATACCTCTCTTATATAATATGAGGCGAGAGGTAAAAATCTGACTTTATTCTTTTAACTTATTATACAAATATATTAATATATAAGTACTACTACTACTGCTACTATAGGTACTCACAAATATATTTTAATCATTTTATTTAAACTGCAGAAGAAGATATAAAGCATATTTTACTATTGTCACTGTCATGTCATAATCATTTAAATTTTACGTAGTAACAAATGTTAATCGATCATGGACTACAAGATACCGAAATACTAAATTATAAATATATGCTTTAATTATTCTTAAATGATACCAGATACAAAAATATTTATAAAATACCGATTGTAGGTAATAATCACATAATCTTTCATTTAAAATAAAAAAATTTGTCTTAAGGAGTTTCGATATCTATTGTATTTCTGCAGAGTGACAACTTCTACCCACTAAATTTTGTTGTAAAAAACACCGAAAATATAAAAAATCTTATAGCGAAATATATTTGTTTATAAATATTTTATTACTATCTTTCAATTAAATTGTATTTTGAAGTCCTAAAGATTTTATATTTTAAAATTCATAATTTTAAAAATCAATCGAAAACACGGCAACAGCGCTAGTATTTTAGCTACTTTACGTTGACTGTTGGCTGCAGTGATTCTAACCTAACTGTCAAGTGTTGTCAGGTAGTAAATGCAATAGCTCATAATAATTGTTCTTTTGACGCTCCAAGATTAATGCAAGCTATAAGAAATGAGAACTTAATTGATAGTTTTCGTCCAGTCATTCATTATTTCCAAGACACTTTAAAATTATTTAAAAACATTTCCTGACAATTGGTAGAAATTCATCTTTCTGTTTCAGAAATAATTAGTAATGGGGAAAGCTTTGATCAAGTATATGACAAACGTACACAAAAGATACAGATATTATTATTTCTACTGTACAGCCTTTAAAAAGAATCAGATCTTCTGGAATGATTAAAAGATTAGCGACATTTGGAATTAGTTACGAAATAATTGCAAACAAATTTAGTGATCATGGACCCGTCATGTCCCTTGTAGAGTTTTTAGTAGATGAACACGAATAATTCTTACTCAAATAGTTCTTCCTACTTATTTTCGATAGTTTCGTAACGGTGTTTGTATGCGCATTGCGAAAGTGTGTCCAATTTCCTAAAAATGACTTGTGTATGTGTATTTTATTTGTTGTGAAAATATAAATATAATATCATTTGTTACAAACTTTATAAAATAATATGCTTCAACATAAACGCACTCTTACTTTCCAACAGTATTTTAAATTTCGCGCCAATCTATGATTTGCGACGTTGCCGTAGTTATCGCTCTTTTAGTTATGTGTCACGTTTTAAATTTTATTTATTTGAATAACTCAATAACGGTGTGGAAGAATCCACTGAATTTTAGTTTCATAATTTATTAATGTCTGATTTATAATTACTGTAAATCTCTTTCTGGTGGTATTATTTTTATAGATTATACAGCCCTTTAAAAATGTATTCTCATTTACTCCCATGTAAAACAGAAATTTTTAAAAATTTATTTTTAAAAAACGGTGTGGACGATTGATCTGAAATTTTAACAGTGAACGATAAATACATCCATCTTCAACTTGTAAAATTTTCAGATGAATGGTAATATTTTCAAAAACGGTATCGAACCTCCTTAAATTAAATATTTATCGAATTATTTGAAAAAAGTACTACTTCCGGTTTGTAGATTGAAACAAAAAATAGGAGGTGCACAACTAGATGCTATAACTGTCCTAAATACAAAATTTCAACTTTCTACGTCTCACCGTATTTGAGTTATGCGACATACATACGTCCGTCCGTCCGTCCGTCCGTCCGTACGTACAGACGTCACGACGAAACTAGTCATAATGGATTCAGAAAAGGTCAAAACGGATATTTCCGTCAAAATCTGAGAACCGAAATTTTTCGCGATTACAATACTTCCTTTACTCCGTGTACAAGGAAGTAAAAATGGAATTTTAATGTTTGATAATCTTTGAATCTAGAACGTAAGAACAAAACTTATTGTTGTCCTTCTTATGTTATTTTTTTCGGTAAAAATAACAATTATTGTGTAACTGTGTCACGAAGGTAGGAACCTGTCCCACAAACCTGCCTACAACAAAATGCAGCAGTAATTATGGTTTTAATTTAAATTTAAACGTAACAACGTCACATTATAAACAATTACTTTTATTATTAAAATAATACGGTAGGTGTTACAAATATGATTGTATAAAACTCTTTTACAAACGTTAACGTTGATTCATTTGATAATTTTGTAGCTTTAACATACGAATTAAGAAATATGATGTCCAATAGTTATATGATAAATTTCAGATCTACCTGTAACTATCAAAGTAGAAAATCCTGAATATGGATCTATGGAAACATCCACAACAGCTACTGAATTAAGTACTATACGCTTGTTTTCTGAACATGAACCCACAGATACGTATAGTTTAGCTTTCTTACTTGTCTTATAGCTCGAATTCGTTCTCTCTCTGTTTTTCTAATCGTTCGTATCATCTATCTTCTCCTAATGCATTATCTCGTATACGAACCGAGATAATGAATCAGAAGAAGAAAGATACTATCTAATATTTAAAAAACAGTGAGAACGATTTCGAGCTATAAGAAAAGTACGAAAGCTAAACTCTGAGTTAGATGAAGATGAAGCAGATAGAATGAAGATGCGACGTGCGAATGAAACTCCCCTTCAACGAATGATGAGATTAGAAAAATCAAGAATGTGTTCTAAAAGATGGCGAGAAAATGATTTATACAGAAAAATGGAAAATGAAAAAAAAACAGAATTACACATCAAAATAAACGTACCGACCAAACGTTTCGTTTACAAAAAAGACAAAGAGACAAACTTCGAAAAAAGATAAAACGACAAACAGATAACGAACAAAATGTACCTGTACCTTTATACCCGGTAGAAGTGTGCATCTCTTAAAATTTTGGTTGTTTTAATGATTAAATTATTGTAAGATATTTGACATAGTTTCATGTTATGTTATGTGTTAAAATGTAATGTTCGGATTATACTATTAGCATAGTTATGTTAACTTGCTGTAATACTTCTTTGCTTATTCGCAAATACAATTTACCAAGCAAAACACATGATTTTATAATACCATAAGTAGTCGTAGTTATGTCGATTATTTTTCTGGTAGTATTACAAACGGTGTTCTTGTGCTTGGATATGAGTGTATAATATAACTACTTTCTACTTACCAGAAAAATAATCTACTTAACTAATGACTACGAATGGTATTCAAGAGATTATTCATTGAATCAGATCCAGTTTTAAATTAAAATGGCAAAAATACAGTTATCCATGATTCCAGAAAACAAATATTTTGATAGACGTAATGTCAAATGTGTTTTA
Organism: Agonum fuliginosum; assembly: GCA_947534325.1. Taxonomy (NCBI): domain Eukaryota; kingdom Metazoa; phylum Arthropoda; class Insecta; order Coleoptera; family Carabidae; genus Agonum; species Agonum fuliginosum. The sequence continues at coordinate 16,789,400 of OX384045.1, read as the reverse complement.
TGAGTTTCTTTGGTGTTTCCTTACAAATAAAGGCATAAGTGCCGAATAGTCCACTTCTCAAATTTTAAGTTGGCAAATTTCGTTATTTATAAAAAGCTTAGACCATATATGTCCTAGACACGTAACGCCTATTTAAATGTACAGTGGGTTTTGAAGCCAGCACTAATGACAGAGAGACTGTGTGAAGTGAGATAGAGATCCCAAAGTTGCTGCAGTGCAAGTTGCATACTTTACACTTTTTAAGTGGACATTTATTGCTAATTCTTGGATTCTTTCATTCTTGTTGTCATCTGTCACAATTTTGTATATTTAGAAGTTATCTTGTGCATTTTGATTATATTTTATTGAGTACTAACAATAATATGAATCACGAACTGTCACTTGTCAAATCAAAAATGCAACCCGCATTACGTCAACTTTGGTGAAAATGCAACCCGCATTACACCAATTGTGGGCTAACTGACAGAAGTGTCGGCTTCACAACAAATGACTGCGTGCGGGATCTAAGGTATCTATGGTCGAAGATAAAAAGTCACAAAGTAACTATTTAAATCAGTGGTTCCTAGAATGTTTTTGTTTGACAGTTAAAAATTACTATAGGCGGTTTGCACATATCGAGCATGAGCGCCTCTAGTGGGAGATTCGGCAAAAGTATTAGGTATACAACACGTTTGAATGTTTAATTAAATAAAATGAGCACTGGTTCCCAGCGCTTTTCGTCAATTCTCAAAATACAATTAATAAATAGATTATAAAACGTGATAAAATATATTTACAGTTATGCAGGTATCTATGTACTTACGAAATTCGTTTTACTCTGTGAATCCAAATTTTACATCTCTCGTCCTCATACCATCTTATTATAGAACTAGAACCTAATGCCCTGTTCACACGTTGCTACTTTGAAGACGCATACGTGCTACTGTAGCATGAAAAGAAATTCAAATCGAAACAATTACCGCAAAAAATCGCTATCTACACACACAACGATCAACGATGTGAAATTATCAACGAGTAGTTCTTGATACTTTGATGCTACAAATTAGCAGCGCTGCTATTTGACAAGCGACTCAGAATTTTTCTTGCTACAGTAGCACGAATGTGTCTTCAACGTAGCAACGTGTGAACAGGGCATTAGAACTTAGAACAGAACTGGTTGAATTGAAACAGTACCTACAACTACTGTCGAACTGTCAAAGGGTTTACCCTAATATTAATGCATTTTTTTCCCGCCAGGGCCCAGGGCGGCGCTGACTACTCATGTGCAAACCGCCTATAGTTAATTTCTTAACTAAACGGAGCAATCTGAAGTTGGAATGCTAAAACTGATCGTTTTTGATTGGCTGATGTAACATCAGTTTTACACCACACAAACTTTGTAATGTAAACAAACGAATGTTCTCCATCTTGTCTCGTCAGCTGTTGTCAGTGACTGTATCGAGTTTGCCCGCTGATAGGTCAAATTTAATTTTGCCGCCAAAAAAATCTAGTGATATTTTTCTCGTATTTACACAGTGTAAATACGGCTCAGCGAGACAACTTAAGATTGCTCCGTTTAGTTAAGAAATCAACTATAAGGCACATATACTTATTAAATTATTATTATGTAGGTATATGGTTGAGCTATAAATTATCAATAATAAAACTAGTACATATTCTTGTCTAACATTTACCTGACCATAACCCCCATCATATTCGATGTTACAGACATCGTGAACAATGCAAATAAAATAAAATGTAATAAAAAGTTTTACGGTCGCTGGTTAATTTCATTTGTCAAAATAGTGGAAGAAACTTGACAGCAGTGGACTATTCGGCACTTATGCCCAAATAGCATGGTGAATGTCAAATGTAAAACGTTCTAGACCTTTGAAGAAACCCAGAGATAAATGGTGCAATAAAAATTGGAAATATAGATAATAATAAACATTTTCATTTTTGTCACATGTGCACGAAAAATGAGCTGAAACGTGCTTGTTTAGAGGGAGCAAAACGCGTTTTCGCTCCCTTGAGATATTTTGCTCCCTAGAAATATTTTGCTCCCTCTCTATTATTTTCGAGAAGCGGTACCCCGCGGGAGCAAAATCGAGTTTTCCTCCCTTGGTGCATAATGTACTATTGTTAAATAGTCATCTAAAAGTAGGTACTATATTTGATTTAATAACTAAACGGACAAACTTGAAGTTGTCTCGCTGAGCCATTTTTACACTGTGTAAATACGAGAAAAATATCACTAATTTTTTTTGCGACTAAATTAAAATTGACTTATCAGCGGGAAAACTCGAAACAGTCACTTAATTGCAAGATATTTTACAATTTAACGACAATCACACACTGTCGGCCGAGGGACAAACCATGGATCTCCGGGTTTGTACGTCATCATATGCAGAGAGCTGTGCTTAAACTGACATGCACCCGGTTTATGATCTGTTGACCGACTACAGAATTGACGGTAAACACGTTGATTTGTTTAACATTACCTGTAAATTTTATTCCATGTACTGGAAAATCAGTTGACTACCGGGTGGTGAATGGTGACTAGGTGACCTTATACTGGTATAATTTTCGTAAATGTCTGATGTCACCAACGTGCGGTGCACGCCTGCACGACCTCCTAGCTTTGCTAGCAACGGCCCTAGTTCTGGCCTCTGGCCATTTTAAAAATAATTTCTATAAATTAAGCCCTGTTCAGACAATGGTTCTTTGAAGATTCTTTCAAGATTCTGAATCTTGGAGAAAATAAATTCACGGTTTTTAATTCTTTTTTAAGACTCATTGAATATTCAATTTAGCAGCACAGCAATTAGACAGGTAATTTTACACACAACACATTTAAATGACAAATTGTTATGTATTCCAAAATATTTACTCAGATGTATTCTCTTTTAAAGGTCGAGATATTATCTAATCTGTTATCAACAAAAACTAGAAGATTACTATCATAATAATTTAAGAGAGTTATTTCCCATATCTTAGATTTATTTCATTTAAAATAGGTACTTTAATATAGGGTTTGAACTGATGGTCGGTTATATTTACCGCCAAAACTTCCAAACTTCGTCATTCTTCGATCTTCGGTAACTGCAAACAGGGCTACCAGCAGTATTCGTTTTTGCAAGACTTTATATTTTATTTCACATTTTATATTTGAAGGCTTACCAACATTATATTTGTTAGTGTCGTTTTATAATAGTATATTAAAACATAAGTTAGGGAAGGCGACTTTTTCTAGCAAGAGTTCGAAATTCGCACACGAGCGCGTAGGCGCGAGTGACCGAACGAACGAGTGCTAGAGAAGCCTTCCGTAACGAATGTTTTATACTATTTTCTCTGTTGAGGCAGTTTTTGATTCAATTTAAATTATTTATTTATTTGACAGTTTGCATTAGGGAAATATTTTTGGTAGAATAATTATGTTGGTGCCAGTAATTTGTGCTCGACAATTGATGAGTTTTGTTTGTTGCCTAGGTGCTTTGTATATTATTTTAATTTGTTTTATATTAATCAAATAAATTAAAATGTCAGATAGAAAAATTTATGAATGAAGCACCCGACAGAGACTATTTTTCAACAAAAGTAAGCTAAGTATATTAGTAATTATATTTAAATTATAATTCTAGAACAATATTTTTAGGTTCTGCCAATAATGGGTTATTCCGGCGTGTGCAGAAGGGATGAATTCACTAATATAATGTTAATAGATGAAATTGAGTACAACATTAATTCAATTTTTGTAACAATATCAAAAACTCAAACGAATGGTCCAAGATGATTTGCAAACGAATGAAGTATGGATTAATTTGATCAAAAAATATATTCATTTTAAGACCGGCTGCAGTAAAAACAAGATTAATATTATATTTATATTATTTAGTTTATCTTTGTATGAAATATAAATATTAATTCAGTTTGTATGTTTCATTTGATTCAAATTAATAGAATTTACGTCAAAAGTGAATCCCGTTTTGTCAAAATTGTTCGATGCCCGTTGCCTAGATATTTTGTTTATTTAATGCAGTGCTACCAGTCGCTGATAACAAAATTTCACCAAAAATCGTAGGTAATAAAGCTCATACCAGCATCAAAATTAGAACTGGTATGAACTCATTCTAGTTCCAAAACAGAGAAAATGTTTTCACATTTTATATTTTGGTTGAACCAAGTTTATACAAGTAACATATTTCTTATACAGGGTGTAACAGTGAAACCAACCAATGCCTATATTTTCTTTATTATTATAGTTACAAAAAAATGTTCAATAGCAAAGTTGTAGGAGACTAAGGGCCGGTATTTCAGATACAGTTTAAGCTGTAGCTTACCGTTAAACTCCGTTTAAGAAAAATAAGGTGTATGTCAACATCAGTTTAACAGTTAAACTATGGTTTAAGTTAATCCACGGACTGGGTACCGTTTACTGAGATAAACGTCGATTAACTTGTAACTGTCAAACAAATTGTCACAAGAATTAACTTTGCTTTAATTTTAATATTATTCAATCTGGTACATTCAAAATGCCTATCTTTACGAATAACGAATATAGACGTTAGTGTGCTAACTAATACCGATAGTGAAGCTCTAGGGAACGCTGTGCAAGCCCAACAATTTATATGCAGCATATTTCGAATCTACATGTGCCTAATATCCGCACATTTTCAAGTCTGCAACTCAAGAAAGATCGTGGTTATGTTATATCCATGCTATGTAAGAGATTGAATTTATTTAATCCTTTCTTATCCAACTTCCGAATACTCATCCAATTGATTTATGTACAAAAAGTTCAACATTTTCTACAAATAGATATACCTTTCAGACGTCAATAAATTTTATGGATGGGTTCTCGCAAAATACACGAGCAGCAAAAATGTTTATCATTTGTATTGTCAACTGATTACCTAGGCTGGAACTGAAAAACTGGATTTACTAAAGACAGATCAGCATCAGCTGATCAGTTGCTCGAGCATTGCTCGCAAACGTAAGCGCAACAATAGCAAGCAGTTCCAGCACCAGCACTGAGCAGAATATGCGCAATGCGCAACAAACAGACGATAACAGAACAGCGCAGCACAAAAATGTAGTTAACAGTGAACATTTTAGTTGGTCGCCTTGATTTTTTTTTCATAATTATTGTACCAAAGTAAATTATTGTCTATACATACATACATAAAATCATTTATAATTCAAATCTTAAAATAAACCAAGTTAATTAATACACAATTTTATAATTTATTTTGACAATTCCACTCATAGTTTTTCATCCAATCGAAACACAGTATTTTGCTGAATTGTACCAATCACAGACGAACTACAGTGACAATTTTCACTAGTGAAAATTGCCGCGAAGCGTTGCTTAGATATTATGTCAGCTGATGATTGTTTTAAAAATACATTACTTTTTTGGAATAAATAAAATAATTCGAGAAATTGTCAAGCCGAATACCATACGTGACTATGATTTTGCCGGCAATTTTTGCCGTCTGATCACGACTGCTTGTTGCGTCGAAGATAAACACGAGTGCGTAGCACGGTTCAAATATACATAAAGACTGCACATCAAGCGCGCCAAAAATTACGCAGATAAAAGTACACATATCTGCCCAGTGTCCTATGTATATGACACCTACTTTGTTTACTCATTATTTTTGCTGACGTCAAATTTTTTATAATTTTGATAACGAGGGATGAAAAATATATTTATTCTTAATACAAATCTGCATAAAAAAGTATCGTAAAGTTTATTTTACTCTATGAAAAAAATTAATAATCCGAACAAAACAACGAGCTTCAATTTTGTAAATTATATATATTATCAAATTACAGCCCTTATTTTTATGTACGCTACAAAATAATTTTTTTTAGATAACCTAAGGTCTAAATAATAGTATATTACATTACAAGTCATGAAAATGTTTCATTGCAGACGAGGAGGCGTTTGAAGAATGCGAGGATGCGCAGCGTCCGAGCATTTCTTCAAAGCCTCCGAGTCAAGCAAAGACATTTTAATGACGCGTGATGTATTCTATTTTTTTTAAATCGGCAATTAAGCTTAAAATTATAAAAAAAATTAGGTTTGCATAAATCATCAGAGCTGTGACAAATCATCAGAGCTGTCACAAATTTTAGAAAAAGTTGTCATGACAAGTAAACAAAGTTGAAAGTAAAAATGACTAGGCATGAAAATAAAATGAAAATCTTACTTTCATGCCGCAAATTAGTCTAGAAATGACGATTTTCATGCCGATTTCGAAAAAACGTTTAATTATTAAATTTATAAAATCAAAGTATACAGTGATTTTAAATGTAATATTTTTTATGCTGTCCTATTTATATGACACTGGGCGTTAATGGGTTAATATATAAGTACTACTTACTACTGCTACTATATATTTTAGTCATTTTATTTAAACTGCAGAAGAAGATATAAACGATATTTTACTATTGTCACTGCGACTGTCACTGTCATGTCATAATCATTTAAATGTAACAAATGTTAATCGATCATGGACTACAAGATACCGAAATACTAAATTATAAGTATATACTTTAATTATTCTTAAATGATAGAAGATACAGAAAACTTTATAAAATACCGATTGTAGATAATAATCACATAATCTTTCATTTAAAATAAAAAAAATTGTCTAAAATTAATTATTTATCAAAATATTTTTAAAAAGTACTACTTCCGGTTTATAGATTGAAACCAAAAATAGGAGGTGCACAACTAGATGCTATAACAGTCCTAAATACAAAATTTCAGCTTTCTACGTCTAACCGTATTTGAGTTATGCGACACACATACGTCCGTACGTACATACGTACATACGTACAGACTTCACGACGAAACTAGTCATAATGGATTCAGAAAAGGTCAAAACGGATATTTCCATCAAAATCTGAAAACCGAAATGTTTCGGGATTACAATACTTCCTTATTACTCCGTACAAGGAAGTAAAAATGATAACTTTCGGATAACATAAAAATCTGATGTGGTCAGCTGTCAGCACACAACCTGCCGCCATATCTAGACATAAACATAAATGTATACTTACAATCCGGTGCCCATTTAAAATATACAAATAAAAATCTCAAATATTCAAACACAGAAACTTTTCAATCTTCAAAGAATATCACTTTCGGTGAAGATATTTGTACCAAAATCTAATCAGCTCTTATAATTTATATAGAAATGTTAAATTACCAAATATCAAAATTTTTGGGTATTTCATATTTGAGATATCCGACTGACAAATCTGGCTCTGACCACATAACTACACACATACATACATACATCATCGTGAAACTATCAAAAATAAATTGTAAGGACCCTAATTCCAGCTCATCCACTAAAAACCCACTTATAGATATCTTAAATATTTCTTTTTGTAGTAGAACAGCGATATCGCATATAAGATAACGTGATTCAAAAGATATCTTTAGGATTTACTTTGTGCTATGTGCGAAACGGTCTAAGTCTAGATATTTAACTCCCATCCATAATGGTCCGATTGAATTCAAACTGACTCTAGTCAAAAGAGAAAAAGAGACTTGCATGTAAAATTTCAAGAAGATCGGACTAACTGTCTAGATATAGATAAACAAACAATCGCTTTATAATAATAATTTTGAGTAGTATTATTTGCATATTTTTCTAAAATTCTGTATTTATTCTTTTCGTTGTTAAAATTTAACAGAAATTATATGTTCAAATGAAAAAAATCTGCTGTGGCCACCACACGACCTCTCGCCTAATTCTGCTTATTCCACTAATCTAATAAATAGTTTTACTTACATTTTAATAGTTTCATCTTCATGTAATATGTAAACGATAATGTAAACCAATATGCAAGCAAAAGATGTCAACTGTACTGTCACTGTCATAATAATTCAAATTTTATGTAGAAACAAATTTCATATCATGGACAACAAGATAGAATATTAATTGTACTTTATTTTATTGTTAAATACTTCCAGATTCAGCAATTTGTATTTATAATTAACTGTACACATAGATAATCACAATTTCTTTTATTTTTAATTGCAAAAATTGTCATAAATAAATAATGTACCAATATATTTAAGGAAAACTTTTCCAAACTTCTAAAAGTACTACTTCCGGTTTGCAGATTTCTACCAAAATGTTATCCGGTGTTAAGATACTTATCAAAACCTTAAATAAGAAATTTGGTTATAAACGGTTTGATACTTTTTAAGTTATCGTGGACGAAAAATCCTCGGTTCATACAAACACACAAACAAAAAATCTGCTGTGGCCACCACACGACCTCTCGCCTAATTCTGATTATTCTACTAATCTAATAAATAGTTTTACTTACATTTTAATAGTTTCATGTTCATGTAATATGTAAACGATAATGTAAACCAATATGCAAGCAAAAGATGTCAACTGTACTGTCACTGTCATAATATGTAGAAACAAATTTTATATCATGGACAACAAGATAGTACTGGAATTTGAAAAAAATAGAATATTAATTGTACTTTATTTTATTGTTAAATACTTCCAGATTCAGCAATTTGTATTTATAATTAACTGTACACATAGATAATCACAATTTCTTTTATTTTTAATTGCAAAAATTGTCATAAATAAATAATGTACCAATATATTTAAGAAAAACTTTTCCAAACTTCTAAAAGTACTACTTCCGGTTTGCGGATTTCTACTAAAATCTTATCCGGTGTTAAGATACTTATTAAAACCTTAAATATGAAATTTGGTTATAAACGGTTTGATACTTTTTAAGTTATCGTGGACGAAAAATCGTCGGTTCATACAAACGCACACACACACACACGCACACACACACACACAGACATCATCGTGAAAATAGTAAATTCGTATTCTAGAGACCCTGAAACGTGCTTATCCACCAAAAACTCATACTCGAAAATTTTGACCCATTACAATACCTCTCTTATAGAATATGAGGCGAGAGGTAAAAATCTGCTGTGGCCAGTACACGACCTCTCGCCTAATTCTGCTTATTCTACTAATCTCGAGACTAATCTAATAAATAGTTTTACTTACATTTTAATAGTTTCATGTTCATGTAAGATGTAAACGATAATGTAAACCAAGGTGCAAGCAAAAGATGCCAACTGTACTGTCACTGTCAGAATAATTCAAATTTTATGTAGAAACAAATTTCATATCATGGACAACAAGATAGAAAATTAATTGTACTTTATTTTATTGTTAAATACTACCAGATTCAGTAAATTATATTTATAATTAACTGTACCCATAGATAATTATATTTTCTTTTATTTTTAATTGCAAAAATTGTCATAAATAAATAATGTACCAATATATTTAAGAAAAACTTTATCAAGCTTCAAAAAGTACTACTTCCGGTTTGCGGATTTCTACCAAAATGTTATCCGGTGTTAAGGTACTTATTAAAACCTTAAATATGAAATTTGGTTATTAAAGGTTTGATACTTTTTCAGTTATCGTGGACGAAAAATCGTCAGTCCATACATTCATACAAACACACACACATACACACACACAGACATCATCGTGAAAATAGTAAATTCGTATTGTAGAGACCCTGAAACGTGCTTATCCACCAAAAATTCATACTCGAAAATTTTGACCCATTACAATACCTCTCTTATAGAATATGAGGCGAGAGGTAACAAACACACAAACACACAAACACAAAAACAAAGCTGATGTTTTCTTAAATCTATTATAGGAGTGTGAAATTAAATAATATTAGCTTTAAGACTTTGTAAGTCAAATATTACACTAAAATATTATGTGAAACTCATAATGTTGAATTAGTATTAATTGCGGAGATTCTATTATTCCTTAAATAAATCTATCTAAAACTTTTCTATACAAAATTCTAAACATTAGTTCTAAGTTCTAACGTTGGAGTTTATATGTCACGAGTAGATAGTACAGTGAGCTTCTATGAGCATAGCACTCTTGTTTATTAAAAGTATGATCGAAGTTATAGTCTATAGGTAGAGGTACTTAATTTATATTTTTAATTTTTCTCAAGCTTATTTTTTTCATTGAACTTATTTTACTAAAGAGTCTACCTCGGAGTCTACCAATATAATAATAATAAAGATAGTGAAAAAATTGGTATTACGAATAAAATATGACTTATTTTGTTTGTTTTAAAATATATCGCCGTTTTAAAACAAAAATAAACAAAAAATAAAAATAGGTTACAAACTATTAAAATAGGTAAGTCGTACTTAGTATGTCCTAGGTAAGGTGAACAATTAGTATGTAATAGTAGCTAAAATTATTATTAATATTACTGACTTATTGATGCTATTTTTAATAAGACTCAAATATCTTTTACTTTAATTGGAAATATTTTTAAACCCAAATCGTGAATGATGAAGAAATTATTGGAAGAAGACTTGGGATGAAATGGTAATTAAATGTTTATTATAATTTATTATAGACGTTTCGGGAATAGGTTGTTCCCATTTTTGAATAGACAGGTTACCTACTTTTTTACTCTACGTTGACTGTTTAAGTTCAAATGTTATTTAAAAAAAGTTTTTGGATTGGTTTCCTTTTGGATTCCAAATATTAAACCTTTAAGTTATTAGTTCATTTTGTTATATTCTTTAATTACTGTTGTAATTTACATTTATTGTTTTTGTAAGTAATTGTATAAAATTTGGTTTGTGTTTTAGTGTATTGAAAATGGGAACAACCTATTTCCGAAACGTCTACAATAAATTATAATAAGCATTTAATTACCATTTCATCTCAAGCCTTCTTGCAATAATTTTTTCTCCAACTTTTAAACTTGAGAAGTGGGTGTTAGTTTATTTTGTTGAAAATCAAATAAATAAAATCATTTTGTTTTGTTGCTGGTGAATGCACAACTTTACTAAATAAATAGGCACCTAATAAAAAATGATTATAGCTAAAAGTCAAAAGTTATAAAGTTATAAAGAATAATTACAAAAAATTCTTACCGGAATTCTGCAGTAGCTAGTCAACCAAACCCAATTGTTATCCTCCCCCTTGGCGCCGGTCCTCTGCCTCTCAATTTCATCTTTGGCCTCAAGTTCGTGCCTCAACTTAGGGTTAAAGAATTCAACCGCTGCATCATCTTGACTTGTAACCAAATTATCATCGTCCACTAAAGCACTGCGCTTTTGTCTATTAGCATCTGTACCGTCACGCACTAACACTCTAACTGCAGATCGTAGTTGATCGTCTCTAGTCAAGAGATCTAGAATAGAGTCCCTAAGTTCAGATTGAGAAACATACTGCGATGATATTTCGTTAGTGAATGAATTTTGAAGATAATGAACAAGAAATAATTCTGATGTGAATATTATTGTAACAAGCAGAAAAACTATGAATGATAGGCTGTTGTTTGTTTTTAGGACTTGTTTGTATTTTGTGCTTATATCATCTTTGTTTTCCATGGTTACGAATTTGCGGAGCAAAAATAACGAAACATCCTACCCCGACGACAGCAGGATTCAAACTGAACTTGCGTCAGCAGGAACAGAGACGCAAAGCGTCGATCTACGAGCGCGTTGGAATATTTGATTCCCAAACTGTTTGTCTATGTTCGTATAAGTATAAATATTTCAGATGTATTTTAAATAATATTACTATTGTATAAATAAATAATTTATCTTTAAAAATATTTAAATAAATTGCCGCTTAAATATTCGCACTTCTCGGGAACTTTCGGCAAGTGTCGGACACAATCGGCTCTACCGCACGTGCAGATTGGTGTTGTGAATTTTTTACAATGTTTTGTGAATGAGATTGTTTACATTAACAGCATTAACAGTCTCTTGATCATTGCTCTAGTTTTGAAGAATAAAATGGACAAGAACTTTTGTATTTCTCTACCTAAATTGGTACGTATTAATATTAAATTAATTTTTGTATAAGTATTTAGTATAACTACATTAGTTTGTTATGTCATATCAACAAATGTATTAATTTCGCGTGCTATAATATTTGAATATTCATTAATTTATTTATTTTCATTTGTAGTCTTTTAAAATACAAATTAGATAAAATAATTGGTATATAACCTGTCTTTTGACAAATCCGTTAATATTTTAGGCGCGTATATATTCCAGAACCGTACTGGCCCTATTTCACTAAAATTTTAATTTTCAGGAGCTGCATGCACATCTCAATGGTTCTTTAAGCGAAAAAACTTTGAAAGAACTTCAAACTACTCAAGAAAATATATCAGAATTTTTAAAATTAAATCAGGCATTAGAGTTAGGACCCTCACGAACTTTAGAAGAATGTTTTGAAATTTTCAAAATCGCACATAATGCTACTTCAACGCTTGAAAATGTACAAAAAGCAACTGAAAATGTTATAAAAGAATTTTCGGATGATGGAGTAATATATTTAGAGCTTCGTACTACTCCTAGAAATGGGGAAAATATGACTAAACGAGAGTATATTGAAGCAGTACTAAATGGGATTAAAAACAGTAAAATTAGCTGCCCAAAAATTAAAGTTAAATTGATATTATCCCTGGATAGAAAACGGCCAATAAACGAGGCTGAAGAAAATGCTGAATTAACAATCGAATATCGCAAAAAATATCCAGAAATAATAGTTGGTATAGATGTAAGTGGAGATCCAACAAAAGGCACTTGGTTCGAAAACATTTTACAAAAAGTTAAAACTGAATCTGATTTAAAAATAACGATACACTGTGCTGAAGTCAAAAATGAAGCTGAAATTTTAGAAATATTACAATTTAAACCCGACAGGATTGGCCATGGGTCGTTCATACACCCAGAAACGGGTGGAAGTAAACAATTATGGGAACAATTGTTAGAACAGAAGATACCACTTGGTAAGATTTAAAAAATTAATTTGAGCAAATTAAAATTGTTTATATTTTCAGAATGTTGTTTAACGTCTAATATTAAAACAAAGACAACAGAAAATTATGAAAATCACCATTTTAAATATTTATTTTCATCAAAACACCCAATAACATTATGCGTAAGTAATAATAATAATTATTTAATAAAACATTTACGTGTACTACAATCTGAACACAATAAATTATTGTAAAGGGTGTTTCAGGGCTAAGTATCCTAACTTAAAATTTGAATGTAGGACCTCAAAGCAAGAAAAAAATAATTTGGAGATTTTCTCGCAAACGCTTCGTTTGGGAGATATTAGCTTCTAAAGTTACAAGTAGGAAATGGGAAGTTTTGTAAAAACAATGAAATAATAATAACAAATAAATATTAAATAATAGTCATCTTTATTATTAAAAACAAATAAAATTTAATACAAAAATTTTAAATTTGTAAAAAAAAATGTTAACCTACAGCCCTTAAGCAACGATGTTATCCCATCTGTGGATGACAGAACGACATCAGAACGAGTAACTTCTGGTTTTTGCTCTTCTGTTAGTTCTTCACGTTGACATTTCCATTGCCAAATTCATAAACGAACATCATGTTAGCTTACTCACTATTTTTTTTTTAAATGTACGCAAAATGATTGCAGTTTACTTCAACAAATTTATTCTGTAGGCATGAAGACAGTTCATTGTTCGATGTGGACATGTTAATCCTATCGTAATTAATTAATGATGTATCAAAAATAAAAAAATCTTATGTAAAACTTGGCTGGAACCTGTGACACATTGATATCTTACATGAGTGAATTTCAATCAAATTAAAACAAGAAAGCGTAAAATGTTTTTATCTCATCTTCGTTTTAGAATCTAATATCTCCTAAACTAAGCATTTGCAAGAAAATCTCCAAATGATTTTTTTTATTGTTTTGAGATCCTGCATTCAAATTTTAAGTTAGGATATTTAACCCTGAAACATCCTGTATATTCGTCTGTGGATCTAATATATAATGTAGACATTATCTGAAAATTAAATACGCATAAAAAATTATGCATAGCGCTCAACTGTTTCGTAAAATTGTTTATTAAAATAAAGGTCGTCTAATTTTTCGTTCAGTTTGAAAAAGAAATTCTAAAAAATTATTCAATAAATATTATTATTATTATAAATATGTAAAACGTGTTACTAGTCTGATATCAAACTGGTAAATAAATAAATTATAATTTACTTTGCAGACCGACGACAAAGGAGTGTTTTCTACAAACCTATCGGATGAATTCAAAATAACAGCCGATAAATTTAATTTATCAAAAATGGATTTATGGAGGATTTGTGTAAATACAATCGATTTCACTTTTTGCAATGAGCTTGAAAAATTTGAGTTAAAAAATGTTTTAATGAAATGGTTTAACGAAAACTTATACCAAGAAACTAGCGTTTAAAATATTATTTATAGTGTTCACCTGAGAATCACGAATCGAATTAACGCTAAATACTTATTTTCTTTTTAATTACGTAGGTTTTTAACACCTGTTCAATAGTGTCTGAATTTGACCTATTTTGACTATTCTCTGTAACAAATATTAATTTCACACAAAGAATCAAACTATGCATTGCTGTAACATTTAAAAAAATGAGTTAATAATTATTGCAGTGTTATTTTTCTTATAGTTTTGATTTGAATGATGAAATGTATTTGAATAATTATCCTAATCTTTCTCATTCCCGTTATCTCTACGCACTTTCTACATGTATTTTGGTTGCAACTTTTTCAAATAGATCTGATTGCAGTATTACTTTTATAAAATGCATACAATCCTTAGTGCCACATCTTCAATGAAATCATTTTAAACTGTTTCGTGATTCTAAGGTTTATTTAATAAATATTAAGTTATTCATTTTTAAATATGTACATTTATTGTCAGGTTTATAAATACCTAGTACAAAATAAATATTTCTTAAATGAATTTAAGAAACAAATAACATTTACTGATCTTTTACAACCAAAAACAATTTGCATATCTATTGTTAATAAAAGCAATACGCAAAAATCAACAAATGCAATTTTGTTAAAGTCAAACACATTTCAAATTAGATAAAAATAATAGATTTTTCATATGAATAGTAATTTTACTTATGTAATTGAAAATGCGGTGTATATTGTATCACATTATTATATAGTATTCTAAAATGCACTACAATACTGCGCCTTAAAACTATAAAATTATGCCATAAGATATTTATTATAAATGAGTATATAAATATTTTGAACTTAAACCCAACAAAATCAAGCTAATTTATTCGGATTTAGTTAAAATTTGAATCCAACAATATTCAGGCAAATCAGTAATTTCCAAATTTTAGGAAAACAATTAACAAATATTTGAAAATTATAAAGAAATAACAGAATGGTTATAAGTTTTTTATTGGACCACCAGTAAAACCTAAAACATAATAAAATAGATACGATACGACTTCAATAAAAAGTGCATAGTAATACCATTACCATTCTTATCTAATAAAATGAGTATTATTTAAAACAAATGAACATTAAATAATGAGTCGAATTATTATAATCTCAAAAAACAGTTGAGTGTAGCAATTTTCAATCCTTACTAACAAGTAATGACTTTAACACCAATTTGCAAAGTTTTGATCAATTTTTCAAATGGTGTGAACCAACTTTCTCACTTTTTACGATGAATATTATTCACAATATGTGTGAGAATGATGTAGAAGTTCAATTAAAAATCTCTGACTTCTTGTTTATCAAAAGTAATTCTTGATCAATCGCTACGTCAATTATTTCATTATCGTTTTCACTCAAATCTTTTGATGTTCTGTAACCCATTCAGATGTTATAATGTACTATCTGAAAATACAAAAATAAGCAACTATGTTCAACAAAAAATCTGCTGTTATTACCTGCATATAATCTTTGCCATAGAATTCTTATGGGTATTGATACTTAATTATTGTTTTAATTTTTTATTAATCTGCAGCTGGAATTATGCTTGACCCGTCACTACATCAATATCTTTTTTTTTCTTCACTCAAATCTTCTCCTATCTTGTCTTTGTACCCAGTCCAATTGTGACAGAGATGAGATTTTGTTAAGAACAGTGCAGAAATTTGGCTAACCAGAACCACTGACGGTATTGCAGCGCTATAATTTTATTTCAACATTTTCAGCTGGTGTAAATAGTTCAAGTCTAATTTTCCTTTATCTTGTTGCTGATACATGATAATGTGATTGTTCGGCAAATAAGAAGGGAAGCCAATATTTGTTAGAGCATCACATTCAGCTGGTGATTTCAGTGCAGTTTTCTTTTGCTTCATTTTACTCTTTTGTTCTTATGTCTAATTTATAATTTACTAAGTATATTAGTACGTGTAGTGTAGTGAGTGGCAAGTTCAAATCTTATAATTTTTTTGGTAGGTAGGTATATCCATTTTAAAGACGCTGTTGTTTATACGCTTTAACAGTGATATATCTTTAAACTATAAGCAGCTGTAAAATGTAAACTTGTCAATTTAGCAAGTAGAGCTTGGTGAAGCTAGATGGGTGCTTCTTTCGTTCTTTCTTATTTTGATTAGTAGGTTAGGTTGGTTACATACAACGGGCGATACTGTAAATATATAAAAATTATTTTTTATATTACTTATGTTACTCACTGATATTACATGATATCTGTATATCCTCACGAACTTTTACGGTAGAATTTTTCGATTTTGGTTTCGCAGCGATGTTGATGTTTAGTTTTGATTTTAAGCACAATTTTAAGTTTGTAAAACAAGCTTTTATAACCGGAGTTTAACTTTTAAAATTAGCAGTTGTGAACAAACCATACACCGCAACGTGAAACGCAGTCAAATGTATGCCCATGGCCAACTAGATTGTATTAGTAGAGAATACATTCGTTTTTCTACTCTGCACTGGATATTGGCAACATATCTTCATACTATCATCTGTGGATAGGGATGTCATATTCATACCAGGTGTGGATATGAAATTCAATGACAAATAGTTATTAAAAACATTAAAGCCGGGTTTATGCAGCATCATCATAGTCACGATCTTAGTCTTAAGATCTAAAACTTGTGTTTTTAATACATCACATCTGTTTATGCAGCGCTGTCATAATCACACACAGTCATAGTCGTTATCATAACGAATGGACGATTTGCAGTGTCGATATGCGCATGCGCTGACAGCTATGCTTGACCTTGGAAGAACATAATTTTTAGTTCAAAAAAATTCAACAGATGGCTCATTTCTACTGAAAATGGTTACCCGATTACAGGTATGGCGGAAGGTAAAAATCACTGAAATATAGTAATACTGGAACGTGCACTCCCTATGCTCGCTGTGTACGAAAAGCGAGCCGAGAGAGATAGCTACTCGCAGGTGATTCTATCGTTGTCTTATGCCCTGTTCACACGTTGCTACTTTGAAGACACATTCGTGCTACTGTAGCAAGAAAAAATCTGAGTCGCTTGTCAAATAGCAGCGCTGCTAATTTGTAGCATCAAAGTATCAAGAACTACTCGTTGATAATTTCACATCGTTGATCGTTGTGTGTGTAGATAGCGATTTTTTGCGGTAATTGTTTCGATTTGAATTTCTTTTCATGCTACAGTAGCACGTATGCGTCTTCAAAGTAGCAACGTGTGAACAGGGCATTACACTCCACAAACCAATCATGACTGTACGACAAAGACGCAATCAGCCGCGAGTCGCTGTCTCTGTCGGCTCGGGCACCAATCAGGACTGTACAACAAAGACGCAATCACCTGCGACTCGCTGTCTCTGTCGGGATCCACTCAGTGCCGGATTAACCCATGGGCATTATGGGTAGCTGCCCAGGGCCCCATCGTTCAGGGGCCCCGGAAGAACAAAACTAATTTTAATATAACAATAAAATTATTTCTATTAGTTTTAACTTCTTCGCAATTTATGAATTCAATAGTATTTTTTCATGGATTAATAGACGAAACGATACAATTTAAATTGTGCAAAAAACTAGGAATTATTAAAATTTTTTGATAAAAATCAGTATTTTAATAAATAGAAGCCAGAAAATGTTTTGATAAGTTGGTACGAGTAATATTTTCGATGTCCCGATATTGGTAAGAGTTATTTTTATTATGTACCCAAGAGCGACGATTTAACGGGGCTCATGTATCTATGCAAGTCAATTTAATGGGTGCACTACACCCATGCAAAATAAATCTGAAAACATATTTATATTCAATATAATGAAAAATTACTAAGGCATATAAAATCATATAATAATTTTTTAATTTTGTTTTATTTTGAGTCATGACACAAAATTTTATGCGATTCCTCGAGACTCGATCTTAGAGATGTAAATGGTATTTTTCATGTCAAAAAATTAAATTTTAAGATACCTATACTTAACCTTAAACTAAACAAAATTTTCGCCTGCGGCGCATTTTTTTCATTTTTTATAATTACCCTCTCTGAATATATCACAGGAATTTGCCCTTAAGCTACGCAAAAAATTTAAATCGCCGCCGCTATTTAGTAGATACTTTTTATTTTGTTACCAAATGTATATTATATTATTTATATATTTTTTTATTTTACATTTTATTTATGTTTTAATAACAAAAATAATTCCTGCAAAAAAACGATTAACCTAAACTAGGAGAGGAGGGCCCCAAAATCATTACTGCCCAGGGCCCCATAAATCATTAATCCGGCTCTGGATCCACTTATTTGCCCAAACTGTTTTACAGTCAAACGGTCATTTGACCAAACTTTTATTCTTATAACCTGTTATTTCGAAGTTTATCTTACACGGCTATTTGGCCGAACTGTTATTTGACCAAACTTGTATTTTACCGAACTGTTATTTAACCAAACGCTGTTAAACCAAAACGTTATTTGACCAAATCGTCATTAGACCAAATCGCAATTTCACCAAATCGTCATTTGACCAAATTGCCAAAGCGACAGACGCTAGTGACATCTTTAGTACACTAGAAGATCCACTTATTTACCCAAACTGTTTTACAGTCAAACGGTCATTTGACCAAATTTTTATTCTTATAACCTGTTATTTCACCAAACGAAGTTTATCTTACACGGGGTTATAAGAATAAAAATTCGGTCAAATAACCGTTTGACTGTAAAACAGTTTGGGCAAATAAGTGGATCTCCTAGTGTACTAAAGATGTCACTAGCGTCCGTCGCTTTGGCAATTTGGTCAAATGACGATTTGGTGAAATGGCGATTTGGTCTAATGACGATTTGGTCAAATAACGTTTTGGTTTAACAGCGTTTGGTTAAATACCAGTTTGGTCAAATAACTGTTCGGCCAAATACCCGTGTAAGATAAATTTCGTTTGGTGAAATAACATGTTATAAGAATAAAAGTTTGGTCAAATGACCGTTTGACTCAAAAATAAAGCAATAAAGCGCTCCCTCTCTGTCGGCTCGGGCTGGCGTCGCGAGTGCACGTTCCAGTATTACTATATTTCAGTGGTAAAAAGTAAAAATGAATAGGTACCTAATACCTACCTAATCAACAACTAAGTGTAATTTTAAGATTTGTAAAAGGATTAAGGATTCTGACGGTAGTAGTGAAGAAACAACTGTATTCGAGAAAATAGATAATTATGCAGAGATGATAGTGTCAAATATGACAAATAAATAGTTTAGAATGCATTTTCGCATGACTCCGACTACATTAATTTGAAGATTTATTGCAAAAATACACTTTGTTTAGCTTGAAACAACTTTTAAAAAAGGTCATCCAATGTTGTCCATAGAAAAACATGTTATGATAACTATTTGGTGCTTAAGCAATTTAGAAACTAGAAAGCTTTCGATAAGTATTTCTTATAATAGACTGAGTAAGTCGTGACGTCACATGTTTCGCGGGTAGCGGGAAACAGTTTCAATCTTTCCAAACAACAGTAAAGAAAATTCATGCAGCTATAAAAAATACAACAGATTTACCTGAATTTTCACATTCAACACTTTATAGACTGCTAAGGGAATCTGGTTTTGTATTTGAAAAAAGAGGCAGACGTTCTCTTCTTCTGGAACGAGAAGATTTAATTAGGTGGCGTCATGACTACTTACGTAGTATTAAAAAATATCGGGCCGAAAATTACAATATTGTGTATTTAGACGAAACGTGGGTGAATATAGGGCACACAACATCGATGGCTTGGACAGATACGACCATAAATTCTCATCGTGATGCATTTCTATCAGATTTGACAACTGGATTAAAAGCGCCAACTCTTCGTGGTCCAAGATTTGTTATGTTACATGCAGGCTCAAAGGAAGGTTTTATTAAGAATGCTGAGTTAACATTTTTGGCCAAGAAGAACTGTGCCGACTACCATGACGAAATGGATGCTACATTATTTGAATATTGGTTTGAAAATACATTAATTCCCAATCTTCCTCCAAAAAGTGTTGTGGTTTTGGACAACGCGAGTTATCACAGCAGAAAAGTAGAACCGTTACCAAATTCATCGTGGAATAAACAACGTATCAAAGACTGGTTATATTCTAAACAAATTTATTATGAAGATGATTATTTTAAAAACGAATTAATAGAAGTGGCAAACAAATTTAAACACTTATATAATAAATATGCGGTGGATGAATTAGCTACCAAATGTGGCATTAAAATTCTCAGGTTGCCTCCTTATCACTGCGAATTAAACGCAATAGAACTCGTTTGGAGTGAAACAAAAAGATATATTGCTTCCAATAATACGACGATATCGAACCTTTTATTATTAATCTTAATGACGCAAGTGACGACAGTGATACTGAAAGCGATGAAGATGTAACGCATGAGTTGCATGTTTGAGTACCGCTGCTACCCCTAGCTACCTGCCTCGAAGTTTAAATGTAAACAGGTCCAGGACCTTACTTCAAATTTTCAATGTACTTAGTATGTGATATTTTTCTATAAGTTTGTAATTATATTTTATGCTATGTATATATTTACAACATTTGTTCATTAATTATTATGTCTTTTAAACAACATGTATATATTTGTATTACTCGCCATTTGTGATTTTGACTTGGCCGTCTTTGGCTGTGTTTATTTTATTGTTACATTGTTATCAATTTGTTATCGAAAAAATAAAATAAAATTGTATATTTATATTAATTTAATATTTTACTTAATTACGTATCCTTCATATTAAACGAGAAAAATTATCAGTAAAGATGCTGAGAATAAATTGAAACACTGGAGAATTATTAGTAGAAACCAGAGTTTTTTCTCTAAGTAAAAGATTTTAAATTGGAGGCATATCAATTGATTACTTATTAATGTATTCAATGAATTGAACATTATATTGGTTTTGAGAAACGTCAAAAAATAATCAGCATAATTTATTAAAATTACAAGTAAGCGAAAAACAAACAATCCGCCTCTGGATTCTCCATCTTTGTCTAACACATTACTCTTATGGGATACATTTAGCAACACTGTATTGCTATCTCTGCCACACTGCCAGAACTTGTGATTTTGAGTATAGTGGTATATATTGCTAATACTCCTATCTTCAACACAGCTTCGCTGAACAGAATGAAAGAGAGACGGAAATATCAGGTCTTGCATAAGTCTGTCTCACACGGCCCAAAGCTTGGATGAACGCATGCGTGTGTTCTCGCTTTATTATTGGCTAATTCTGTTGGTGGGGTGGGTAAACGTGGCGCGCTGCGAGCTCGTTTCCTGTATAAGTTCAACCGCGTGGTCTGTTAACTGTCAGTGTCAATTTCAATTATTGTCTACAATCAGCGTCTTTGACTGTTTTTTGTTTTTTTTTAAAACGCTCTCAATAATTAGTAGTTATTATTTTTTGTATTCTGATGGATTTAATTTAGAGAAGATAATCATTTTCTCCGCATTAAACTTGAGTTAATTTCAAATTTTCATTCTATTGCGCTCATATTCGACACTCCTACTACGTCTTCATTCGAAAATAATATACCAAGTTTACTAGCATGCGCATATCTGATCTTAGGGTCCTAGAGAGAGATGAAAGTATATTTTCAACTCTCTTTCCTTATGTCACGGAGATTGGAGTATTAGCAACATTAGCAATATATACCACTAATACATATACCGGGAGTTTTTTTTATTAGTAAACATAGGGCATGTCTCATTACCATAGTTACAGTGTTACAGAATGACAGCAATGTATTGGAGCGTTTTTTTATCAGTAAACATAGGGATAATTACATACTAAAATAAATATGAAATATAAATTAAAGAAATGATAAATTATTTATTTATATTTTCTACACTTAAGAACTAGGTAGATACCTACATTAAACTAATGAGAATTTTTTAAATCAAATTAAATGCTCAAAATTGGTACCATTAACTTCTAAACAATATCCTAAGCGAATATAAAAATAATTTATTGCATTTGCTGGGGAGTAATATTTTGGGAAGCAGCACTAATTCGATTTTTTAATTGTTCAACATTCATTCTGTCACCATTGTACACATTATTTTTTAAGTGTCTACCTAGTTCTTAAATTCTCATTAGTTTAATGTATCTACCTTGTTCTTAAGTGTAGAAAACATAAATAAATAATTTATCATTTCTTTAATTTATATTTCATATTTATTTTCGTATGTTAATTATCCCTATGTTTACTGATAAAAAATCTGACGTGGACACCACATGACTTCCTTGTACGCCTTGTTTGTTCATAATTTTCTTAATAACTAAAATGTAGAATAATATAAAAAATTCTTTAACTTATTATACTAGTATACTCACAAATATATTTTAGTCATTTTATTTAAACTGCAGAAGAAGATATAAACGATATTTTACTATTGTCACTGCTACTGTCACTGTCATGTCATAATCATTTAAATTTTACCTAGTAACAAATGTTAATCGATCATGGACTACAAGATACCGAAATATTAAATTATAAGTAGGTATATACTTTAATTATTCTTAAATGATAGAAGATACAGAAAAATTTATAAAATACCGATTGTAGATAATAATCACATAATCTTTCATTTAAAATAAAAAAAATTGCCTAAAATTAATTATTTATCAATTTTTTTTTTAAATTTACTACTTCCGGTTTGTAGATTGAAACCAAAAATAGGAGGTGCACAACTAGATGCTATAACAGTCCTAAATACAAAATTTCAGCTTTCTACGTCTAACCGTATTTGAGTTATGCGACACACATACGTCCGTACGTACGCACGTACGCACGTACGTACAGACGTCACGACGAAACTAGTCATAATGGATTCAGAAAAGGTCAAAACGGATATTTCCGTCAAAATCTGAGAACCGAAATTTTTCGCGATTACAATACTTCCTTACTTCGTACAAGGAAGTAAAAAATCTGACGTGGACACCACATGACTTCCTTGTACGCCTTGTGTGTTCATACTTTTCTTAATAACTAAAATGTAAAATAATATTAAAAATTCTTTTAACTTATTATACTAGTATACTCACAAATATATTTTAGTCATTTTATTTAAACTGCAGAAGAAGATATAAAGCATATTTTACTATTGTCACTGTCATGTCATAATCATTTAAATTTTACGTAGTAACAAATGTTAATCGATCATGGACTACAAGATACCGAAATACTATAAATTATAAATATATACTTTAATTATTTTTAAATGATAGCAGATACAAAAATATTTATAAAATACCGATTGTAGGTAATAATCACATAATCTTTCATTTAAAATAAAAAAAATTGTCTAAAATTAAATATTTATCGAAATATTTTTAAAAAGTACTACTTCCGGTTTGTAGACTGAAACCAAAAATAGGAGGTGCACAACTAGATGCTATAACAGTCCTAAATACAAAATTTCAACTTTCTACGTCTAACCGTATTTGAGTTATGCGACACACATACGTCCGTCCGTCCGTACGTACGTACGTACGTACGTACAGACGTCACGTCGAAACTAGTCATAATGGATTCAGAAAAGGTCAAAACGGATATTTCCGTCAAAATCTAAAAACCGAAATTTTTCGCGATTACAATACTTCCTTACTTCGTACAAGGAAGTAAAAACGCTCTAATGCATTGCTGTCATCCTGTAACACTGTAACTATGGTAATGACATGCCCAATGTTTACTTATAAAAAAAACTCTCTGTATGGTGCGCTCAATGTTATAAAACTCGCATAGCAATGACGTCATATTTTTCGTTACTACCTTTTCCGCAAGAGGTCTCGTCTCAAAATACAGTTTTTTTTAAATTTCAAATTTAAATAACACAACAAATACGCAATTACATATATTACAAATAAAATATATTTATAAATATTTATACAAATAGTTTTCAAATAAAACAAAATAAATATTTACATTTGTAGAAGTATAATAATGTATAGAATAAATACTATTCTGCTTTTTTTAAATATTTGATACAACATTTTAAAATATTTGCAGTATTTAATTATTTTTTGCACTTCCGGGAATAAAACTCTACTTTAGTCTTTATTTTTAGGGATTTAGGTTCTTAATTTTATCCCAAGGGATTTATCATATTTAATCCCGTTGTCAAGTAAATACGTGCTATATTTTACATAATATCTATGGTAAAAATAAATATTTGTCATAAAGTTTACTGTACAAATTACAAAATGTGTATTCTGTAAAACTATTACGGATGCGTATATGAGAGTGAAGTGCAAAAAATAGCTTATTAACCTCAGATTCGGCTTGTGAAATAAACTTCACCCTCGGGATTAAATCCTGGACTTTAATCCTTTAATATATAATATTTTAGTTATGTTATAAGAGTTTTGTTTTTGTTCATTATATTTACATGTAGAAAATAGAAAACATATTATGCATGTATAATACATTTTCCCATTTGTACTGTGAGAAGAAAGATTTAAATAGTGTGTAGATGAACATGAAAACAAAACACGTAAAATCATCACATTGCATATCAGAATTTTTAGATCCTATTCTGACTACACTTAAAAATGAAAGATCAAAACATCTTGATGTATTACAACAAGTTACGAAGAAGAAACTTTCCGCAATTGATCTTCAAACTGCATGTGAAATTGAAGATACAATAATCTTCAGGTAGTATTCGATTCAAACTTTATGTAAACATGGTTACATTGACTATAAAGTTATAGCGTTATAGAGGTAAAATACAGAATAGACCTATTACGTATATAATGCCCTGTTCACACGTTGCTACTTTGAAGACACATTCGTGCGTGCTACTGTAGCAAGAAAAAATCTGAGTCGCTTGTCAAATAGCAGCGCTGCTATGGGAGTGTTCGGGCAAAGCTTATCGTAGATGGCAGCAGCACCGACTTGTACTGTCACTTTACTGTACCGGGATAATTTAAATTTAATTTAACTCAGTAACAGTTTTATTTTCATAGGGTGGGGATATAATTTTATTTGCTATATACAATGAATTATAATGCCTGTGGCACACCGGTCGAGGAGCATCGAGGACCATCGAGTAACTCCTCGATGAAACGAAAGAACGCACCCGTCCGCGATGGATTTCTATTTAATCGGTGACAAATACATCAAAGTTTTGCGCGAAATCAAATCCAAAGATACGTCTGAAATGAGATACATTCGTTTCATCGAGGAACAACTCGATGAAAATAGCGGCGCCCCTATTTTTCGTCGAGGACGGGGTGCGTTCTATCGTTTCATCGAGGAGTTACTCGATGGTCCTCGATGCTCCTCGGCCGGTGTGCCACAGGCATAACGCGTGGAAATTAGACCAGTTAAAAAGTGAATTGGGAAGATATATATTGATATTTAACTTATTTAATTCCTGCAATCATAACTCTCTTCTTATTGCATCTTGTGGTAACATATTGAGATTCGTTTTTTTAGCACAAACAATACAAGAACGCATTTTAAAACGAAAACCTATCTGCTGCTCAAACCTCGTATTTAAGGCCGGAATGTAGCTGTCTACGATTTCGTTGAGAAAAAGGAGATATATACAGATTTAGTGTGTCGAACAAAGGCAGCAATAGCGAACTCGCTCTAAAAGTGGCATCGTATTTGTAAAATATTGTATTTATAAGACAAATGAAATAATAAAACGCATTATTTATATACTGTATAACATTTTACCTACAGTGCGACGCATTAATTTTAATACATTTTATATTTAAAATGCCCTAAATTATGTGAAAGTAGTATTTTTCTCTTTATTCGACTTTTTTTTTAAACAATACTATGGCAAAATTTGGTAAAATCGATGAGTCGCACTGTAGAATTAATATTAAATATTGTTGTAATAAAATTCTAATGGTCTTACGTTAGTATTAGATTCAATATTTTACAAACCGTAGAGCATTGTTTTTCCTCCTTATATTATACATCTACATTCCCGCCTTAAGAACTGTCACTTTCAGGAATTGATTCTCCAATTATGTACACTTTACGCTAGCTCGCGCCTTCATAAGTTCTCAATTTACTATACAAAGTTCTGGAGAGTACAAGTCGGTTGTGCTGCCGCGTTTGCACCATTTCGCCATCGAACACTCCCATTTGTAGCAACAAAGTATCAAGAACTACTCGTTGATAATTTCACATCGTTGATCGTTGTATGTGTAGATAGCGATTTTTTGCGGTTATTGTTTGGATTTGAATATTTTTTATTATTTGCGTCTTCAAAAACTTCTTCTTTTCATGCTACAGTAGCACGTATGCGTCTTCAAAGTAGCAACGTAGCATATGAATAAAGAAATAATATAATTATCTAGTTGGCCATGAGCATACATTTGACGCTGCGGTGTCTGGTTTGTTCACAACTGTTAATTTTAAAAGTTGGCCGCCAGAAGTCGGCCGCTACCGCTAGTTTACTCCGGTGCTTTAATATACTGACATGCGCGGACTTGCGCACTAGAAGATTCACCTTCAATAATAATAAATTATAGTACTATGTAAAACTGGTTTATTATGACGTTTAAATAATCAGTATAAATATAGTGTTACTATCTTTTAAATGTAGTGTTAAACTAACAACGATTTTAAAACATGACTAATATTCCAGTTCCTCAAGCACGTTACGAACTTTTGAAAGATGGAACAAAGTAAATATATTCAATAATAATGTGAAAAATGGATTTCAAGGTTGCTTTTTACTTTCAGAACTAGGTTTGTCATCAACAGAAAATTTTGTATCATATCGACTATTATTTTGATGTCAGTTGCATTTGCTGGCATCATTATATTATTAGTTAACTTGGAATATTTTATGAATGGATTTAGACTCCCCAGTTATTATCAACCCCAAGGTAAGTTTTACATTTTGTTTGGAATGATATTTCACTGAAGTAATAGAATTTCCTTCACAATGGGTACAACGAGCAATCAAATACAACAGCATCGATGAAAACAGCTATTCAAAGAATCGTTCAGAAGTATCCCGCAAGAATTATCGATATAAAAATTTACCTGACTACAAATTGGTTTGTTATTATTCGATTCCCAGTGCAAGTTCAAAAACAAATGATAATTATTTAAGTGCTAATAATGTTGACCCAAACTTATGCACACACATTAATGTGGGTTTTCTTATTATTCGTAATAATTCAATACAAGTTACACCAGCTGCTAATGAGGTATTTATTTTATTATGTACTTATACTCTCAGTAAAATTGTATTATTTGTAGACAATCCGTAACATAACTTATTTGAAAAAACAAAACAAAAACCTAAAAGTCCTTATTTCAATTGGTGGCGCAGGTGATGACACAGGTTTTTCTGAAATGGTATTAAATCATTCAAATAGGAAAACGTACGTAATAACATAAACAACAATGTCACGTGACTAATAAATATTTTTTATTTAGTTTCATACAATCAGCTGTTTTCCTTATAAAGGAATTTAAATTAGATGGTATTGATCTCGATTGGGAATTTCCAAATGAACATAAAAACGGCGACAAAAAACAAAAAGTTCATTTTACTCAATTGTTATATGAGATCAGGAAGGAGATCAAGAGACACACGGAAAAGCATCAATTTTTATTATCAGTTGCGGTAGCTGCACCCAGGACCATTGTTGATAACTCCTACGATGTTTCGGAAATGAATGAGTAAACATTTGATTTTAATTTTCTTTCTCCTTAAAATGGCCTCATTTGTGTTTTATTTTTTATGCAAATCGTTTTCAAGCAACCTTGAGTAGTTATCTGAAATAAATTATTTGCAAACAGTTGCCTCATTTGATCCTTGAATGATATCGCTTTAGTAATGTTTTGTAAATAATATATTTTGTTCTTTGTTGCGATAATATCGATTGACGCCAGAAAATAGATTATTAATTGTGTTTGTTTTTGTTTAGGTACGTTGATTACATCAATCTGATGTCGTATGATTTCCATTTTTACACCAAGTTTACTCCATTTACTGGTTTAAACGCACCATTATATGCAAATTCTAAAGAAGGCAGCTTTTTCAAATTTTTAAATATTAATTCATCAGCATTTTATTGGCATGAAGCTGGAATGGATAAATCTAAAATTATAGTTGGTTTGCCAACTTATGGTCACAGTTTCCAGTAAGTTAATTTCAAGAAATTAAAAGATATATGAGCAATTAATTATATATTTTATAGTTTAATTAACCCGGCTAATAATGGCTTGGTAGCACCGTCATCTGGATATGGAAAAATAGGAAATTTAGGTTTTGTTGATTACTCAGATGTTTGCTGGTTCTTGTCTACTTACGAAATCAAAGCTATATTTGATCTTGAAGCAAAGAGTCCATATGCTTCGAAAGGCACCGAATGGATCTCTTTTGAAAATTTGCAGAGTCTCACGTATAAGGTATACTTTTCATAATACACTCCTTATTTTAAAATTTAAAGCTCTTGAAATCCTACTTCTCTTGCATGTAAAATATTAAAATATATAATTTTATATTCTTTTTAGACGGAATACATCAAAGAAAACAACTTTGGTGGTGCAATGATTTTGTCTTTAAATACAGACGACCATAGAGGCAAATGTAATAAAAATGATAAATCCGATTCTTCTGAAGAAACTTTCCCATTGACTCGCAAAGTTAAAAGCATTTTATATGACGATCAATTATGACAAATAGAGATATCGCTTAGAAAAGCGTTAAAACTTGGTTTAAATTTCTAAAAATAACGAATTATTTTCTGTCACGTTTACAATAGCAGTATGTACTAAGCAGTGTAAGCACAAATTTTACGGTTTCGCATGAATCAGTCAGACAGTATTAAGTTAGTTACCAGTTAAGGAAGTACTCTGTGATTTATTTAAATTAAGGTTTAATTTATATGTAAGGTACATTCCGAATGCCAAAATATCTAAACGAGCTTTTTATTACTATAATTTTTATTTAAGTATAAATGTTAGCGGCCAAATTATTTAATTGTAAATACTTAGAATCGTGTTAGATCTGAATGTTAATACTAGCTGAAATATTTACTTAAAAAAGATCTATTTACCTTATATATTATAGAAATTTTTCTGAGAATTGCTGTCTATTATATGAATTATTTTATATACTATACAAGTTTTATTGTATCACCAGCATATTAAAATATTTATACTGTATGCCAGTATAAAATTCCAATTCTATAAATTACGAGATTGCAACACAGTAAATAATAAATGTTGTTATATTTATTGTTAAATGTGGAAAATATAAAATACATATACATGAAGATTTCTTTATTTTATACAATGAATTACCTGTTTCGTTTAAAAAAATATTAATTAAAGTATCTTTATGTATGAAATACCTTATTTTACACCTTAAACGTGTAAGAATAATAGTGTAGTCATGCATTGTTTGGACAAATTACAATAAAGGATAATTTAAAGTAACATCTTGTCTGGCCAATTCAAGCAACATAGGATCGTCGAAGAACTTATTAATGGACACATCTTGACTTAATCCTTTCCTTCTTCGTGTTTTTATCATGAACTCTCTCGCTAAATGAGTTGCTGGTTGAGGTTCCAAAGGTCGAATTATAATACTTTTGTCCAAAGGATCACCAGGGACAATCTGAAAGACAAACAAAATTCTAAAAACTCATTTAAAAAAACGTGTTAAATACAAAAGGATAAAATTTGTCACTTATTCAAAAACAGGAACAGTCGATAAACTATTTATCAAATGTTGATTCTTAAGGGGAATCCTCACCCCTACAAAATTAAGCAAAAATATGTTCTCGTTGGGCACATGAAATTGATTTTAATTTTCGTCCGATGTGCTTGCTCTTTTTTTAATTTAAAGATGTCTCTAGGTCTGTCTAGTGCCATTTTTTTATTTTAAATTATTACATGTATTTTTTAAGCTCCAAAGTTAGTAAAATTTTAAGAACTTTGAAGATAAAATATTTAAAAACTAAAGTAAAAATTAAAAAAGTGACACTAAGCGGACATAGCCTAGACTTTAATCTTTCATTTAAAAAAAATATTTAAAATTAGTGGAATTTCATGTGACCAACGAAACCCCTTTTGTAGTAGAAAGTGGCTAAATACGGTTCATTCCTCGAATCAACCGATGTCGTCACAATGGGTTTGTGACGGCATCGCTTCATTCTTTAAATGGATCTTCAAGACTAGTGGGATTTCCTTTTGAGCCTCATTCACATAAGCATTTAGTTTTAAGGTTTAGATTTATGTTTACGTTTAAGAAAGTTTAAATTCATATAACTAAATACGAGCATTCACACTTCCCACTTTCAAGCACTGTGAATGCTTAAACGTAAACATAAATCTAAACCTTAAAACTAAATGCTTATCTGAATGAGGCTTTATTTTGAAAAATGTAATATTATGCCTGCATGTATAAGATAAAGTGGTACAATAGGACAAGGTAAGAAGATTCGAAATTTGACTTTAATCACAGATGCCTTACCTGCCAATGATGGAAAACTGACAGACAGAAAGCTTGTCCTTGCGTGTGAGTACGTAAATCTGTTTCAAAACCAAATGAATCAATGGCTGGAATGAATGCTTTAATTGTATACAAAGGTGATCCTGGAACTGGAGCGTCTTGTGTTACGTGACCTCTGAAAATAAAAATTTAATAGAATTTTAAAATATAAATAATTTCTCAATTACGTGAGTTTAAAATGTAATAAATTCGACACAACGTAACAATAATTTAAATTACGGTACTACATGGACAGCTATTATGTATAAATTCTTCCACCCAAAATACATGTATGTATTAAATATTTATATGTTTCACCTTCGTTTGGCGAGAACCGTGTAAACAGCAGATACACAATCCGCCGGAGCTTGAACCTCTACGAAGAGATACGGCTCCATTAACCTGGGCGTCGCCATCAAGAACGCAGAATACACTACTCGTCTCGCCGTAGGAATTATTTGTCCACCTCCTCGGTGTAGTGGTTCTTGAGCTATGACAGCGTCGAGAATTTTAAATTTAGTATTTCTTATTGGTTCTTCACATAAAGGTCCCTCTCTTGTTCCCCATTGGAAACCTTGCACAATGGAATCTTTCACATTTCCAAGGAGACCTTTGTCTACTTCAGATGGTAGAGTATCGTCTACCAGAATATTTGGTCCTAAAATTTAAAATTATTTATTAAATAATGATTTGCTGCATATATAGAGTGATTCACAGAAGTGTTTACATATGGGAAAAAAGTTTATTATTGATCTAAAATAAATTATAGAATATAAAAAGTTTTGCTTGTCTTAATAGTACGGGAGCTGGGCGCACGTAGTGTCCCTGATATTCCCACTTGTAAGCCTTTGCCACGATTGGTGAGAATACCCAGCAGAGTGCAAAAGAGGCAAGACTTACAGGTAACCATGTGCCTGGCCCCCGAGGGGTGGAATGAAAAAATCGCAAAATTCGCATATTTTGGGCCGTCTAAATTTGGCCAAATGATCAATGGGGATGCGAAACCCCCCTCTAGATCAGTTTAAGACGACAATGGTGTGCTGGGTCCGGAAAACGGGCCCTCAAAGTTGCAAAAAAATTTCGCATATTTTGGGGGTGCTAAAATTAGACACGCTGGTTTATCATGCCATCAAGAGTCATGAACAATAGTCATAGGAAACCATGTCAAATTTTAGCACCCCCAAAATATGCGAATTTTTTTTGCAACTTTGAGGGCCCGTTTTCCGGACCCAGCACACCAGCTTAAGATGTGTTTTGTGACCAGTACAAGAATGGTAAAATTTTATTTCAACAAGGATTTAATAGAGAAAGAATGGATCATGATTAAAAAATTTCCGAAAAATTCAAAAAAAAAATCTAATTTATACAAACTCAAATCTCATGATAGAAATTAATTTTAAAAAATTTTAAAAAGCACGTCTGTAGATCCATTCTTTCTCTATTAAATGTTTATAAAATCATTATCCTGAAGTCAATAATTATCTGACAGTTTACTCGCAACAAAACACTTTTACAGTATTTTTCAACATTCAGGCAGCCGTAGTAGTGGGGAAAAGAGCGGAATAGAAAAAAAGCAAAATCGATCATATTCTAAGAATTTGGAAAAAAAACCTAGACGGGCCGCTTAAGAACGCTACTTGCCTGTGACATCGGGACCGAATGCCCAAATAGATCTGGCAGCGAGCAAATCCCAGTCATATTTAGTTTGGAAAAACTCTCCCAATTTCTTTTTATTCCAATTTATTTTCACTGTTTCGTTTTCGATGTCTTCAGCTAAACCTTTTTCTAACGGTTCAGCAATCATGGTAAGTTTATTTTTCTTATTTGGAGTTTCAGCAAAACATTTGAGAGAACTTGTTTCCACAACTGTTTCACAAAATGATACCACAGGGTCGGCTACTTTAATATCAATTTCTGAATAGAGTTTTCGTAAATCGTGCATTACACAATCTAAATACAGTTCGCCAGTGCCTAGGACGATGTGCTCTCCTGTAAAATAAAATAAAATTTAAGAATGTTTAAATTCATGTTTTTACTTTCTAGCATTAAAGTTTGAAGCTCCAAACTTTAGGTTTATGTTTACCACTTACTAAAGCCATTTTAAATTTATTATGTGAATGCTATAAATTGTAAATCTTCAAACTATAATGCTTATGACTTATGTGAATGAAGCTTTAGTTCATTACCTGATTCTTCAACCCTTGTTGTTAATAAAGGATAAGATTTATTAACTTTTCGAAGACCATCCAACATTTTTGGAAGTTCTGATGGATTCACTGGTTCAACTAAATATGAAAATATTTATTAGATAATAAAATAAGTGTATGAAAGTGAAAATTAGTAAATAGCTAGTAACCAGTAATAGTATACATATACACGTAAAATGAAAACCGTTGAATTCTTATGAATTTTGCATAGAAAAGTGCAAAAGTTTGTTTACAAAGAAATGAGTTAAAGAAATGTGAACTCAGCGTAGTTTGTTAATCGAATATTTTTCAATTATAAAATATGTGATACGAAATTAATATTTCTAAATAATTACCTGCGATTTTTATAACTGATTGCGTATTAAACTTTAATGGTCTAAATATGTATAGTTCATCATGAATTGTTAAATCTGTAATTGTGGATGTTTTAACAATTGGCTGATCGATGCCTTCTATTAACACCCAATTGCCTGCCGGAACCCTGTTGAGTTCCACTTTATATCTGCAAAAATATTATTTAATAAAATGTTACAAAACAATAATCAAATTATCTAAATAAGACCTGGCTTCATAAATCCACAATCGACCAACAGTTAGAACTCTGCTGTCTTCTTCATCAGACAAGGTATAGTTTTCTCCTAAAATTCTAACTTCTTGTCCTGCATGCAAAGTTCCACTCATTACTCTACCTAAAACTTGGAAAAATGTGCAGTCATCAGTTGGATACATTTTTGAACTGTGTACCTATGAGAAAACACAATATTAGCACAAATATTTCCACAGAAAAATAATAAATTACCATTAATCTTCCTTCTGGATCGCAGTTGATCATATCATCAAACAATTTTGTATTATTCGGTCCGGTATAAATATGCTCGATTTTCATTTTCGCATTATCAATAGGGGACGAAATATGTTCCACACACATGTCAACAAAACCTTAAAAAATACAAACATAACTTTGTGTTTATTAAAGTATAATTGAATGTACTTACCGCAGAAATCGCCTAAAAATTTCGAGCAAACCAATCGCAATAAAGGTCTAATATTAAGTTTCATTTCTTCTTTAGTTAGTCGAATTCCAAGTTCGTTTAAAATATCTGGAAGTGTTGTATCCACATCGCCAACAACTTGAGCAAATACTTTGTACAAAGGTTCGAGGATAAACTCAACAAAACTTCGTTGGGCTGAATTATGCGGAGCTTTTTTGGTGAATTTTCTCCTGAAAGATTATTTACTTTGATAAAGAAACCAAGGCACTACAAACAATAATTATTTAAAGATTTATTAAAGCGCGAATATAATAAATGTTAAACTAGATTAGATAATGTAAAACTTTAGTAGATACAGTACCTACATTTAATTTTTTACATTTTTTCTTCAAATTTCTTTTCACACATTTCTGCATCCACTTTGTGAAAAAAGTAGGATGAATATTACAAACAAACGCCGAAATGTTTCAATAATAATTTAACTTAAATTAAAATATAGAAAAAATTATTATTCACGGTGATAATATAAAGTAAGCCATAAACAAAATTTTAACGCTTTGACAGCGGATGAAAAGGAAGGTAACTTTTTGCAAGCGATAAATAGTTATTTGTACAACTAGAGAGGAAAGCGCTTCTTTTTCCCACTCAAGCTCGAAGTGTCACGAACGACGGTGTCGTGATTTTATTAAACAATTTTTATCCACAATCATCTCATAATTAGCATTTATTTGTGCTCATTGCAACTATATAATGTGACTTATTATCTACTAGTGGAATAAAGTAACTTTATTCCACTATTTCACAGCAATGCATTTATTTCTTACAATCTTGATCTAGAATTTGATAAATTATAAAATGACATTTTGTAAAACGAATTAATTTTGAATAAAAGTTTTTATTGTGGATAAAACGTTATATTGTATTCGTGTTTTAGTTGCGCATTATCCACTCAAAAATTCAACGCTCGAACTTCGTTCTCGCATTTAAACATTTTTTCGTGGATAAAACGCCATCTAAAACACTTATACAATAAATAACTATTCTTCTCAAATTGCTAGGCAACAAGGTTTCAATAGAAACAGTTTATCCGACGAAATAAAAAGCACTTGTGTAATTACAGTTGATAACATTGTATTATGGATCCGAGAAAAATAATTTACTCGCTCCTTCGTCGCTTGTGAATTAACACTTTTCTGTCGTGGATAAAATATAATTTTATCGTCTTGTATGAAAAATAACTACATTTACATTTTTTAACTTCAGGTCCAGTCACGACTACACGGTCGCACTGCTTTTATTATTGTAAGAAATTTACTTTTTAAGGTAATGTTCTATATTTTAAAACCAAAGAACCAAACCAAAAAAATGATCAAACTTCTTATTTTTAACATTTTTACACATTTCACAATTCAGTATTTTTAATTTAAAATACATACGTTTTGCTGTTAAAATAGATGTCACCCCATAATCTGCGAGCGAATTCAGTTACATTTACGCCTCCATAAACTTCTTTGTAAATATTCGCAAATGATTTTAATGTGAAACACACTGCATACTGTGAACTTGCAAAACAGACATTTCCCAAAACAGGAGAAACGATTTGAGGATTTTCATCATCGGAATATAATCTGAAAATATAACAAACTGTAGGTGTTATCATTGGTATATATTATCCTATATTAATCTTTTAGATGATCCTGGTTGTTATGTGATTTCGACAAGTGACAACAAAATCAGTTAAAAGTTAATCTTTGGGACAGTAAAATATTCAAATAATATAAAATTATACACACATACTTATAAAACTAATATTCAATATCTTGCATGATTCATATTTCCTACTTTAACCAACATACTTCTTTAAATGAAACAAAATTACTCGTAAATGAAGTATGCGATATTTTATGCATTAATTTGATCAAATAAACAATAAATGGTATTTGTAATTGAAATGAGTTAAAACCAAAGGTAATTTTTATAGCAACCCTTAACTAACTTTATAGAAATATATATTTTAAAGTGGACTGACAGCTAGCTAACTGTGAAACTAAATCTCGAAGTTAGAAGAAAAACGTGACAAGTATTTATATATAAATAATTACGTCAAAAGTCCGTTGATTTCCTCAATGATGTGCCTGAGTTTGTAGTAAGCATCTTGAGGAGGAAGTTTTAACTCCAATATTAATCGATCAATTTTGTTGATGCAGACAGTAATCTGCATTCGTTCTTGAACGGCATGTTTAAGCAATCTTTCTGTGTTTAGCATGACGCCTTCTGCAGCATCTACGAAGAGTACTACACCATCACATAGTCGCATAGCTGCTGTTACTTCGTCGGAAAAGTTTACGTGACCTGAAATTATTATTGTAGGTATGTTTTAATCAACTGCAGTGTAGATATTTACATTAAAAAGTTGTTCACTTAAGATTTTCATAGTGAACAAGTAAAAGAATTTGGTGAAAATATTACAAACATTGATTATAAAATAACTGCTATTTATATTAAACAGTCTTGTATAATATATTATAAATGTCGCAAGCTAATTATAAAATCAGTCGTTTTATAAAACGCATTAGTCGTTTTAGAAAACTTCGAGTTGTTTTCTAAATAATGACTCGCCATATACTGTCATATCATTTTATTGCACAATATGCCAAGGTTTTTGGTATACACTTTGAATTGAACAAAATAAACAACCCAATACCCTTCTTGAATCCCACTGACTCGGTTTTGATACATTCAGATTGCACTTAATTAAATAAAAACCCAATACTCTTCTTGAGTCTTAAATTATTGGTTTTTGTACAATCTCTGATTGAACTCAACTAAATAAACAACCTAAAACCATTCTTAAGTGGCACATACTCGGTTTTGGTTAATTGAACTGAACGAAATAAAGAACCTAAAATATCCTTTTTGACTGAAATAAAATGATGTAACATTGTGTTTTATAAAACCAAAAACTGATGACCAAAAATTTAAAAGTTTGGATACAAAATAAAAGAGTTTAAACATTGGCAATAAATTAAAGAAATAATTAATTCATCTTTTTTAGGCAAATACTTAAAAATTGTAAATACCTGGCGTGTCGAAAATGTTCATCAAGAAAGACTTCTGCTTAATATCCGGCAACAAAAATGTAACTGGAGTTGCTTTAATACTACAACCGCGTTCTTGCTCAGTAAAGAGTGTATCTGTGTATCTCAGATTCTTTTCATCTGTATCTCTCAAATTTGGATGAGTCTGGCGGATAAGACAATCTACAAACGTCGTTTTTCCGTGATGTAAGTGACCGACCAGAGCCACATTTCTAATCAATGCAGCGTTGTCCATAATGTCAGCCAAAAATCTACAAAAATCAAGAATTGTGAGTGTAATTTGAAAGATCATTAATATTAATATTTTACTTACTCCATGTTGTATAATGTATCAGGGAGCTCCTGTTCTTTAATTTGGAACTTCTTACGCTTAACTGGCTCAATTAAAGGTTTATCAAGAGCTTGGGTATCTTCTTCTTGCACGATTGTTTCTACTTCTGGTCCAAACACTTGTAGAGCTGAAGGATAGTAATTTTTGTCCTCATGAAGAACTACAGCCATTGGGGCAGGCTCTATTACTTCTTCCATTTGTTCTTCCTACATAAATAAGAAAATTATTTATACGGATACAAAATTAAGCAAATTGAGTTCAAACGTACGTCATAATCTTGTTGTGCGTCTGATTGAGCAAAATTATCCTGATCTTCATCATCTTCATCTTCGCTTTCAAGTTCTGGACCAATGTAGTTTCCAAATTCATCATATAAATCTGCGTCCATGATTACTAAAACATGATAACATATCTTTAGTTAAAAATACAATTCATAACAATGTACGAAGTTTATATTGTTTAAGGTACAACAAACATAAATTCTAACCTAGAATATAAGCACGATATCTTAGATTTATGTTCATACAACTAATAATCTAATAAAGAATCAACCGAATGAACATACCTTTATTTATGTATGCTTCTGTGTTATTTTTTAAATAATTATTTATTCATCAATGTTATCAAATATTAACACATGACATACACAAACGTTTGTTATACGATCACCGGATCACCATCTGTAACCGGTAAAACAGAGTGATGTGATGATATTTTGATCTTTATTTACAAATGACATAAGGTTGACATTTGAATTTGACCCTTATGTGACGGACACATAGAAACAAAAATAAAACATGTGACGACTACACACACAGTGTTACAAATTGTCGTTAGATGGCACATTGTAATAAAGTTTATTGTTGATATTTCTCATAAAATTGAAATTTATTATATTAACAATAAATATCTTGTATTTTATTATTCAATAAGGAGTAAAAATTCAGTATTCACTTGATAAATCTATGTAAATCATGTGCCACCGTGTCAAATAGTTATTATTTTTTATAAATATGTCTGAAATTAATTCAAACAAAGAAATTATTTCAACGAAAATAATAAAATGAACTAGTAAAAAAATATAATACGAGTATATTATAAATATAAGTAAATACAGAAACATTATAATTAAAATGAAATATTGAAAATGAATTTTAATTTAAAATACTACCTCTAGATGGCTATGTAAACGAAACTAATATAGATTTTAGATACCATTCATTCCACAACCACAATGACAATCAACTTTGTGTCGATATTTATTATATCTTAATAACATATCACCATTAAGAGAAAACAGGAATTGGATAGATGAATATTTAATTAAATAAAAGTCGGAGAAGGTCAAAATTATATTAGAAAATAACAAATGAAATAATAGAAAACTGCATTCTGCACATTGCTTCAACAAAAAAAATGTTTTGAATACAAAAAATGCAAAAAGCATAAGCCCTGTTCGCACGAGGATTCTTTGATGATTCTACCAAGATTCTGAATCCTGGAAAAGAAAGAAGTTTTCTTCTTTTTAGTGAGAATTGTGTTAATTTACGTTGCCGCTAAATTAAATTTTCAATGAGTCTTGGAAAAGAAGAATTTAGTTTATTGATTGTTTCAAACCATGAATTTTTTTTCAAGATTCAGAATCTTGAAACTTCTTTTCTAGGATTCAGAATTTTGGTAGAATCTTCAAAGAATCCTCGAGCGAACAGGGCTTATGCTTTTTGCATTTTTCGTATTCAAAACATTTTTTTGTTGAAGCAATGTGCAGAATGCAGTTTTCTATTATTTCATTTGTTATTTTCTAATATAATTTATTATTTAAATAGTTATACACGTTTTTGAACACCAATTTTTTATTTAAATCATAATTTGGTGTAATGTGTTCATATTTTTTTTGCATCATAGTAAAATATTATACGAACAAGAGCTGGAAAGCCTTAGAAAGTTATTTTTGATACGCATTGAAAAAGATGGCAACTTTTATCAACGCAAGATAATGAATTGTGCGGAAATTTATTTTTAAAGTAGGTACAATAAAGACTTTATTTCACAAAATTTATTATTCTAACATTTTTTGCAATTGAATCTATATAAAGAATGTGCAGTTAATTTTTTATTAAACACAAACGAGCAGGAAATTGTTTCTTATGGGGTGTTGTGGTTGTGAGGAGTGCGGGCCACGGCGTATAAAATCACCGTGTCGACACATGGGGCCACGGCGTATAATATCACCGTGTCGACACATGCTACACCACAGGGTCCACGGCGTATAATTTCACCGTGTCGACACATGGGTCCACGGCGTATAAATTCATGGCGTATAATTTCTATCTCCACCACAGGGTCCACGGCGTATAATTTCACCGTGTATAAAAGCAGTGAGGGCCACGGCGTATAAAATCACCGTGTCGACACATGGGTCCACGGCGTATAATATCACCGTGTCGACACATGCTACACCACAGGGTCCACGGCGTATAATTTCACCGTGTATAAAAGCAGTGAGGGCCACGGCGTATAAAATCACCGTGTCGACACATGGGGCCACCGCGTCGACAAACGGGTCCACGGCGTATAATAACATGTTCATCAGTCTTGTCACTTTTTCTGTGGTGGCCAATAGCAGAACTAAAATAGTATGAAATAAAATCTTACTTATAGTAAACTGTTTTACCCTATTGTTATCAAATTCACGTTTAAATTTACTGATGGTTAATGGTGACACGATGACATTTCGAAATATACATAAAATCTTATTATAAATTTATTGGTTATTGTAAGTTTAATATTATGGCTTGTGCATTTCCCAAAAATATGTCATTTTAAAAGTGTCTGAATATAGGAAATTTTTTATCATGTAATTAAATTAGAAAAAAATTCTAACTATATTTATATTAGTAGTTAAGCTGTGCTGGCCATATCAGATTTTTTCTGACAAACAGCAGTTCTGACAAACCTATCCTGTCAGAAAAGTGAGTGCGATAGATACAAAGTTGAGATAGATACATGAGTTGAGTGAGACATCAAAAGTACGCTGTGTGACAATGGAAAGTGCGGTAAATTTGAACGAGCGCTGTGATCACAATACACATACACAAGCATAAAACCGTGTTAGCGACCCCTTCACCCCCAATTAAACTGAATGTATTTTTGCTTTTGTAATTGTGAATTTTATATAAAATATGATATGATAATTTTGCAACGTGTATGAGCATTAATAAAATTCGAGTGTTTTTGCCAATATCGGCAACAAATTGTCGATATTTCTGTCGTGGTATCCAGGATTTAGAATACAGTGAATCTGATCCAGGCGCAGATAATTACCTGTTTCTCCGCTCCGATAATCTAAGTTACATTCAAAAATGTTTTATTCCAATTTATTAAACTATATTATTTACTTTATTTATTTTTTTATAATAAAAACGAGTATTTAACCTTGAACTAAAAACATTTTCGCATGTGGCGCAGTTTTTGCAATTTTTTCTAAAATTACCTACATCTGTACTTGCGTGGCATTGCGTCTCAAGTTATCTGAACATATTTTGATATTTTAAATAATTGGGACTGACTATTTAACCAGAAAAATTTTAACAATTTAGTTTTAGCAAACTGATGCTACCTGTATAGGCTAAAATGCGGATTTTCAGTTTTACAATAAAATGTATACATTCGACGGGACGTCGGGACCCAGAGGTTTTAGAAACTATTCAAATAAATGTTAGCTTTCAAAAATATTTAAACAAAAACTTACCGCTACCCTGACAGTCTAAAGTAGCGTCATTTTACGGGCTTTTCAAATGTGTATAAGTTTTCATTTTATTAACAAAATTATCAAAATTATAGGAATTAGGAAAACAAATTTTATAAATGCTCACATTGCAAATTTATCATATCGATATTAAAACACATAATTACAAAAACAAAAATACATTTAGTTTAATTGGGGATGAAAGGGGCGCTAACACGGTTTTATGCTTGTGTATTGTGATCACAGCGCTCGTTCAAATTTACCGCACTTTCTATTGTCACACAGCGTACTTTTGCTGTTACACGCACTCACTTTTCTGAAAGGATAGTTTTGTCAGAACTGTTCTTTATGACAGAAAAAAATCTGATTTTTTCCTAAATACTTAATTCCTAAATAGTATCATAACAGAAAAATATTTGAAATATACTAATTACAGATAATTTTTGTTAATATAGGTATTGTATACTGCATGTGCATAGAGGCATAACTGCACTTTTACTATAATTTATTAGCAACTTTAATGAATTAATCTTTTGGAAAAGCGTGTGTATCTTCTAATTTAATTACATGATAAAAATTTCCTATTAAATATGCAGCCACTTTTAAAATGACATTAAAATGTCGATCGAAGAGCCATCTTTGGGAAATGCACGAGTCATAATATTAAACTTACAATAACCAATAAATTTATAATAAGATTTTATGTATATTTCGAAATGTCATCGTGTCACCATTAACCATCAGTAAATTTCTTCAGTTTCTAAAACCTCTGGGTCCCGACGTCCCGTCGAATGTATACATTTTATTGTAAAACTGAAAATCCGCATTTTAGCCTATACAGGTAGCATCAGTTTGCTAAAACTAAATTGTTAAAATTTTTCTGGTTAAATAGTCAGTCCCAATTATTTAAAATATCAAAATATGTTCAGATAACTTGAGACGCAATGCCACGCAAGTACAGATGTAGGTAATTTTAGAAAAAATTGCAAAAACTGCGCCACATGCGAAAATGTTTTTAGTTCAAGGTTAAATACTCGTTTTTATTATAAAAAAATAAATAAAGTAAATAATATAGTTTAATAAATTGGAATAAAACATTTTTGAATGTAACTTAGATTATCGGAGCGGAGAAACAGGTCATTATCTGCGCCTGGATCAGATTCACTGTATTCTAAATCCTGGATACCACGACAGAAATATCGACAATTTGTTGCCGATATTGGCAAAAACACTCGAATTTTATTAATGCTCATACACGTTGCAAAATTATCATATCATATTTTATATAAAATTCACAATTACAAAAGCAAAAATACATTCAGTTTAATTGGGGGTGAAGGGGTCGCTAACACGGTTTTATGCTTGTGTATGTGTATTGTGATCACAGCGCTCGTTCAAATTTACCGCACTTTCCATTGTCACACAGCGTACTTTTGATGTCTCACTCAACTCATGTATCTATCTCAACTTTGTATCTATCGCACTCACTTTTCTGACAGGATAGGTTTGTCAGAACTGCTCTTTGTCAGAAAAAATCTGATATGGCCAGCACAGCTTAACTACTAATATAAATATAGTTAGAATTTTTTTCTAATTTAATTACATGATAAAAAATTTCCTATATTCAGACACTTTTAAAATGACATATTTTTGGGAAATGCACAAGCCATAATATTAAACTTACAATAACCAATAAATTTATAATAAGATTTTATGTATATTTCGAAATGTCATCGTGTCACCATTAACCATCAGTAAATTTAAACGTGAATTTGATAACAATAGGGTAAAACAGTTTACTATAAGTAAGATTTTATTTCATACTATTTTAGTTCTGCTATTGGCCACCACAGAAAAAGTGACAAGACTGATGAACATGTTATTATACGCCGTGGACCCGTTTGTCGACGCGGTGGCCCCATGTGTCGACACGGTGATTTTATACGCCGTGGCCCTCACTGCTTTTATACACGGTGAAATTATACGCCGTGGACCCTGTGGTGTAGCATG
Source organism: Agonum fuliginosum (assembly GCA_947534325.1). NCBI lineage: Eukaryota > Metazoa > Arthropoda > Insecta > Coleoptera > Carabidae > Agonum > Agonum fuliginosum. The sequence continues at coordinate 16,746,201 of OX384045.1, read as the reverse complement.
TGTCGACACGGTGATATTATACGCCGTGGACCCATGTGTCGACACGGTGATTTTATACGCCGTGGCCCTCACTGCTTTTATACACGGTGAAATTATACGCCGTGGACCCTGTGGTGGGGATAGAAATTATACGCCATGAATTTATACGCCGTGGACCCATGTGTCGACACGGTGAAATTATACGCCGTGGACCCTGTGGTGTAGCATGTGTCGACACGGTGATATTATACGCCGTGGCCCCATGTGTCGACACGGTGATTTTATACGCCGTGGCCTGCTCCGGTTGTGAGCACTCCACCTACGTCCTATACGTAGGTACTTAGGTACGCGATTTTACCCGCATACCTAGTTAAAGGTTAAGCCCTGTTCACATGAACACACAGCGGACACCTAAAAGACATACATACACATCACATAACACACTGGCAACAAAAGCAAAATGAAAGAACGTGTGGAACGTTTGTATATGGCCTCACCTCCAAATTGATTTTTTCTTTACTTACATAAGAAGCCACAAAATAGTGGCGCCTCTATTTCACAAGCAACAAGCAACAGACACACAGTATTCGGAAAATACCGAACTCCTGGACGTAAGTCGTCATTTCAAAGTGAGGCGAGTTCCAGGTGACGTCAAATCCTTCTTTTTGCAGTTAATCGAACAAAAAATGTAGGTAAAGAAAATTGAGCATATAATGTAGGTACTGGCTAATAGTCCAGTAGCCTTGTCGCATGGTTATAATGGGCCTAAGTTGCATCAAGTGGTGGTAGTAGGTTTCTATTTTTTTTCTTGTAGGATGTGACTGAGATGCAAAATCCAAGTTTTCGACCTCGGCAACCCTCCGGAACACTTTTGAATATCTCAAAAACTGCTAAATTTTTGCACTTTTTTCGGTTTCTTACCATTTTGACTTTTGGAATTGAATGCTTGAAATCGGACGGCGATACTTTTATTCGTTGGAAAGTTACAGCCGTTTTTTGTGTATCATGAAAACTAGCTTAAAATTTTCAAATTTGGAAAATTTACCAAACTTTGAAAAGCTGTATCTCGGAAACTATTAGGGCTACCGAACCCATTCTGGTCTTAGATTGTAGACAATTTAATCTAGTTTAAAAATGTATAGAATGGTTTTTGTCGAAATCGTGCTCCTTCATAGTCAAAATGGTAAGAAACCGAAAAAAGTGCAAAAATTTAGCAGTTTTTGAGATATTCAAAAGTGTTCCGGATGGTAAGAAACCGAAAAAAGTGCAAAAATTTAGCAGTTTTTGAGATATTCAAAAGTGTTCCGGAGGGTTGCCGAGGTCGAAAACTTGGATTTTGCATCTCAGTCACATCCTATACAAGAAAAAAAATAGAAACCTACTACCACCACTTGATGCAACTTACGATGTACTATAGGTATAGGTTACTGGACTATAACTAGAGAATCTACAATTTCAACAGCGAAAACATAGCATCGTTGTCCCATCCATATGTCATTTAATTTATAACACAGACGAATGAAAAAAAACTTCTTGTTAAAAAAGGTTCAATTTATGTCCCTTTGTTTTCAGAAATTTAAAATAGCTTTTTGTTCACCAGAAAAAAAAATCTTAAAAATCGAGAAAAATGACTGATTTCAAAGTAATTTTTTTCCAAAATCATAAGTTAAAGAAGAAAAATCAAAACAGAGAGACCTTCTAACATCTTTTGGTGACATGTTCATTATGTTGTAAAGGAAAAACCTCTAAATACCAAATGATCATGGGACGCGCACACCTCTGTTTAAAAAAAATTAACTATACCAGACGAACCCCATAAGGTAAGTGTACATTTGAGACTAAATGATCTCGAGATCGAGTCTCGAGACTCGACTCACCAGTGGACAAGCGTCTGAGAACAATATCCGAGATAAGTTGTCATAGGTCTCCGAGAGTGCACGGGTCTCAAGTGGACAAATTCATTTCTACTCTCGAGATCTAAGTCTCCACACAGTTCTAGCCGGGTTGGAAAAGCAGAGACCACGAGACCAGTCTCGAGATGCAAAATGGCTCGGGCGTGAAGAGACAAAGAAATTTTCAATTTAATTTCTCTATACGAGAAAAATGAATATATGTGGAACGAAAAACATCCTTTATATACAAATCGGGAGAAAAAAGAATTAATTTACTGAATTCGAAACAGTTTTTAAATTAATTCTGAAGAGATCCAGCGCAAAATTCATATAACATGCGAAAATTGATTTCCACAATTACACCCACTGTCTGACCAAAACTGCCTCTTTTATTATACCTTTTTCGTTTTTGCAAAATCTTAAAGTTGTTGCCTACTAAAATCGATGACGACAGAAATAAATAAAATTTATATATAGGACATTTATCTGATAATAATACAATTTAAAATAAATTATTAGGACAATCGTCAGTTTTGTAAAAATGATATTTAATTATAAAGTGCGTTATATCGAAGATTTGAGGTTATGAAGTATCAAAGATATTTCTATTTACCGCAGGCATTTCAAACGTAAAACTTATATAACTTCATTAAGTCTACCATCCGATGTCGATATACAACAACCTTAAAAGCCACTATAAATGCTAGCGCCTGCTGACGTTCATTCATTTTCACTATTTATTAAAATAAGTGTACCTACGCGGTTCAGTCTCGGTTAGACTCTCAAGTGTATACGGACCTGAGATTAGACTCAGAGACTTTAAATGTTAAGAATCTCCGAGAGTTGTCTGAGGCCGTGAGTAGGGGAGACCGGGGATGAAAGTAACATTTTTTCGTTTTTAATTTTTGTTTCCTAAACCTTTACAAATTTTGGGCATCTATATTTATTAAACGATAGACCAGACATTCAAGTTACATTGGAAATTTTTATTAGATATGTTTTGTCAAGCAAATTAACAAAAAAAATATATATGTGGGCAGAGAAATGTGTTACTTTCAACCTCAATGTTGGGGCAAAAAGTAACAGTCATTGTGGTAAGATGTAACAGTTGATTATTGCAATAATTAACAAGAATATGTAGTTTTTTTCATATAATTTATCAACAAAACTGTTAGAAAAATATAAAGAAACATAAAAGACAATTATTTAATCTGAAAAGCTATCATCTGAGTCATAATTTCTACATAAGAACATTATTTAAAATTTAACACAGTTAACATGAGCCCATAATTTACATTGGAGACACTGCACCACTGCTCCCCAGGCAAACTGCATTAATAGGGTTCACAACACATGAGGCAAAATGTTGCGACAATCTTTTTAGATTTCTGGACTGTGGTCACTCCGTTTTCATCCACATTCCAGATATGTGATGTACTTAAGTTGTGTTTTCTCAAAACAGCCTCCAACTTATCAAAAAAATTCTTGACATTAGCCTTATTAAAAGATGTGGCCCGGCTTAAACTTGTAGCCTCAGGTACGCGAATTGATAGAGTGGGATTTCGTTTCATTGGTTTCATGAATGGGTTTGTCGCTTCTTTCTTACATAGCAAATGAGAGTAACGTGAAAAATATTTAACTCTTTTGTTACTGCTCTAATCGGCCTGTTTTCACGGATGACCAAAGAAACTCTTTTTATCAAATCTGAGGAGACAGTTCCTCGATTTGTTTTCAGTTTATAAGCTCTCATCTGCAAGTGGCAACATCAATTATAATGGAAAAATATGTTGGGGTTGGTTGTAACACTTTGTTACTATCAGCCCCAATGGTAAACTAAAGAAGTTTAGAGGAAAATTACACATAACCACAATTTTAATGGTGAATTGTATCATGCCGATTGATAGCTAACTAAAAATAGATTAAAATTATTTACTTACATTTTGATTATTATTCAAGAGCTTCTGGTAAAACCACTCATAAGAAAACACAGCGAATTTACTTTCAGCCGAAAAGCAGATACTAATTTTGTCTTGAACGTATTCTCAACGACAATGGCAAAACTCTACTTCCTGTCGACAGATTCATGTCTTTAAATGCTATAATAGCATTTATAGTGTCATTTACCAAAAACTACGAAAACTATAGGCGATGTTACAACCTACCTCTGTTACTTTCATCCCCGGTCTCCCCTACTCTCAAATGGACAACAGCCTGAGACAACTCTCGAGATCTAGTCTCGCGATTTTGTCACAAGTGTACACTTCATTAGGCCGGCATCCGCATTGTATACGGTCGACACTGTCGAATCGACAGTGTCGATCTACAAGGTCGATCGACAATGTTGCTGAAGTGAGTACATATCTTAGTCGACATTCGATACTGTTAAAATAGTCAGTCACTACAACAACAACAACATCGACTTTGTCGATCGAAAGTGTCGACAGTAATGCGGGGATGTGGCTTATATAACTGTTGCGCCGTGTGTGTGTCTTCTGGTGTGTCCCATGTGTGAATAAGGTTTTTGGGTTCAGTTTTATTCCGGTTTTCATATATTTCTTCTTGAAATGAACCGGTTACCGTTTTGCATAAAAGCGGTTCAAGTTCCTGTTTAGCGGTTCAATGATTTATGAATACTACAATTTCGAACTGCCCGAACTGCATGCAGTTCATTGTTCAGAAATAAAAGATTTAGGTAGGTATATAATAATTTTTGAATTCAAAAAATTTTTGTTTGAATTTTTTTGTTAATTTTTGAATTTTTCTTCAATTTTTAATTTATAAACAGTCTCAAAATCACCTTTCTTGCAAGCGGGAGAAAAACACTGTTATTATTTTTAAACAGTGTTTTCCTCCCTCCAGTAGCAAGAGGAAAACACTGCTTTCCTCCCCCGAGTGACGTAATAGTATTTTGTGCACCTAGGGAGGGAAGCGTGTTAATACTCCCGCGGGCGAAGGCGGTCCGAGCGAGGGCGCCGGCTTCGTCCAAGGGAGTAATGGCTATTACTCCCGCGGGCCAAGTGGCGGCCCGAGCGAGGGCAAAACAGTGTTTTCCTCCCGCCAGTAACGGGTAGAAAACAGTGTTTTCCTCCCTAGGGAGAAAAACAGTGTTTTCCTCCCGCTCGGGAGGACCGTACTTGCTTTCCTCCCGCGCGGGAGGGAAAACTCGCTTCCCTCCCTCCATTAGCAAGAGGAAAACACTGCTTTCCTCCCCCGAGTGACGTAAAGTTACTTACCTACCTATACTCAGTATAGTTTATACCTATCAACCTACTTACCTATAATTATTGATTGCTATCTAATAATATCACAATATCAACATCAATTTCGGAAAACCTCTGAATATAACCTACTAGAAACATAGGTACTAATTAATTTTTAAAATTTATCCTCCTTCATACTTTAAAAAAAAATGTCTGTTGTCAAGGTCCCACAATATTTTTTAAAGCCTGTGCTCCCAAAAAAATAGTTCGCCTAACCAATAAGAGCCCACCACGCTTGTTCTTTGACACTATTGGCTCTCACATCTAGCGATCGCTCCGCCTCTTTTGTATTCACCAATCTAAAAGCAAGATATCGCCATCTCTTTTCCAACCTTATATACTGTATTTTCGCTCTCTTTTTCAGGTTAGAAGAATTTTGTATCCAAAGTGACTATTTTTTATTTCAATTAATAATAAAGTTTTTAGAATTCTGTAACTAGAATTTGATAGAGGACCAAAAGGAGGCTGTAGATTATTTTTTTCTTATTTTTACCGTATTTAGTTTCGGAATTAGCGTCGATTTTCGGAATCGCCTTTGTTTGCAATCCATCTGAAAAAGTAAATTTGTTGCAAGAATTAGAAAAATAGCAGTACTTCCATTATAATATGATTTGTGGATACATTCATTGTTTATACATGTTTTTAATAGTAATAAATAGTGAGATAACTTCAGGTTTTTATTTATTTAGTAGAAAATGAAAATTGATTTTTAGGCCTAAAATTTGTTTTGCCTTTGCTCGTATTTCTATTCCAGTAGGTACTTCTAAATTTTCTACCCAGTTTAAAATCGTCAATTTACTAAAATATTTATCTGTTTATAATATGTATTTCAAACGACTAAATTAATTTAATAATAAATTGTGAGTTATGTTTCATATATCCGTTTTAGTTAGCTTTTGTGTTCGAATGCCGTTATTTATAATTATTACAACCAACCTAGCAACTAATTAATTACTTAACTCTAAGTGCTTAAAGTCTAAATTGTTCTGAAACTCCTAAATTCGACATAAATTGAATTTTCCTTTCAAATTAATAGGCCAGCTTGTCAACTTGCCCCTCGCCTTCTTGCTGAATAAAGACAGCTGATCGGTTCCCCTGCGTTAGAGAGAGACACAACTCTAGCAGTATGTCTGTGATATCCTCGGCTATCTCTGAAGATCGATACGACCATATATAGCCACCCTATCCCTTATCCCTATGTACGGAGAAAGGGCGCATATGGTGGTACTTTATATACTGGGTTATAACAGAGAGAAGAGAAGAGAGAGCGCGTGTGAGTGTTGTGTGCTTTGTGAGCGTAACTGTACCTGTCTCCCTGGCTTATTTTTGGATTGTTGCGGGGAGTGTACTGCCACTGTCGACTTTACGTTGGATAAAAGCGTGTAAGCGATTGCTTCGTGAGTTATTTGATTGTTTTTTTGATGCAGTGGTTCTCAAAATATTTTTGTGGAGAGAAATATAATGTAGTTTTAGTTCAATTTTATAGTTTTTTTAACTTATTATTTTTAAACTAGCAAGTATTATGAAATAATGCATTATTAGGTATTTATTAACCTAAGGCAAAGGATTTTTTTCCATATTTTTTAAATTTTTTCTTATCTAATAGGATTTTAGGATACTTTAGACTTTGGTTTAAGTAAATTATACGTTAAATTATTTCCATTCTTTAGTTTATACTTTAACTGTGCACGCCAAAAGCAAAAAATATGACTAAAAAAAAAATTTAAGTTACTAAAAGTTTGAATTACTTATTAAAATTTAATATTGTATCTAAGTAGGTAGGTATTCGATTTAAAAAAACTTACAAATTCATGAAATTAAAATGGACAAAAGGTAAATTTCTTTTACCTCCTAAACTATTATGAAAACTTTTGAATCCAAAAGAACAAAAGATACAATATTTTTAGGCTCAATGAATGATTATGCTATTCATAGGTATACTTCAAAACTTTAATACCTTACTTAAACTCTTCCCATTTCCCTTTTATATTTTTAAAGAAGGCACTTCCATGCAGACTGCAGAGCAGCCGGCTATACCTACGCACGGATCTATCTACAGTAGGTAACGTCTGTTCTGTGCTGTGATCCTGGTGTGTGATACGTTATATCATAATGTCTATAATGGATACGGTCATACGGGTTAAACACTCTGGAGTTCGATGTTGATGTTGGTATATATAAGGTGAACTGAGCACTGTGCACTTTACTGCACTCTGCATACACTTCAAACTTTATAGTTTGGATCGCCCCACGTATATAGGTAGATACCTACCTACAGGTAAAGAGTCATTTGAATTTATTGGTAATTACGAATCGGTGGTCGTTGCGTATATACAGGCTGCGGCACAAAGGACGGATGGTTTTTAAAAAATCATAAAATCGGTAATTTTTACTCAAAAACAAATTTATTTACGGATTCGGGTTCGTAATGAAATAGCATTTGTGACAATTAAGTGTGGAAAATCACATCAGTCATGTGGTGACCGTTTTTGACGATGCATTGCTGATGGAGGCGTTCTTGGAAGTTAGCGTAGACAAGACACTATCCAACATCGCTTCCTCAACTTGGGCGATTTCCACGCGAATTGCCTCCTTCACAGAGGCGGACTTAGGCCTAGGCTAAAAAGGCAATAGCCTAGGGCCCGAAAATTTTGGGGCCCGGATTCTTAATAAAAATTTTCGCTGATTTTAAATTTTATTTTTTATTATTGACGTAATAAATTTTAATTTATTTAAAAAACAATTCTGTTACTGTATTTATTTGAAATATATTTTTAAATTTCAATATTACTCTTATAGGTAATAAATTCTCTAATAATTAGGATAAAATTTTATTTATGTGTTATGTGTGATTTGTGGATCTATCACAAATGCCAGTGGAGAAAGATGATTCTCAGTTTTAAAACGTGTAAAGAACTATTTACGTAGTACGCTAGCTCAAGAAAAATTAACGGCTTTGTCGTTGTTATGTATAGAGCATGAGGAACTTGAAAAAATGGATTGCAATGGAATCATTGATAGATTTGCAGAAATTAAAACGTGGAAGCGAAATATTTAAATAAAATTTTGTTTAAGTAACTTATTTTCTTTAATGCTATCTTGTGATACTAAATATAATTATTATATACTTAATGTATGTTTTTTTTTTTTGAAATATGTTCTACTTTATTTTGTAATTTTGTTGTTGTTATTTATTAGATAAAATAATAAATTAAAGTATTGTTGTACAGTACAACTTGTACCATACTATGCAGTTTTATTAATAAGGGGCCCGAAATAAGAATTTTGCCTAGGGCCCAAAATATATTAAATCCGCCTCTGCTCCTTCAAGTCGTCCAGGGGTCGGGGCTTGTGGACGACGGGTATATAGAGAGATTTTGTTAAACAGTTAACCCATTGACTGATAATTTATGTAAAACTCGCATTTTTAGTAATTTTTAGAAATTATTTAACAAAATACGGCAATGCTTTTTGTAAATTTCATTCTTTAGCCATATAAGCACAACCTATAAGTACATCATTATAAAATATGAGGTCATCGATTTCAAAACCAAAGTCACAAAATGATTTATTGTAACAAGGCTTTTTTGCTTTGCTTTTGATAGCAAGAGATGGGCCTTAATATCAAATATTTTAAAATTGAACTTTTAGAAATGAATAACATGTGCACAATCACAACTAAAACAAGCCCCGAACTCTGGACGAGGTGAAGGAGACAATTCGCGTGGAAGTCGCCCAAGTTGAGGAAGCGATATTGGAGAGAGTCTACGCTAACTTCCGCAAGAACGCCTCCAGCAATGCATCGTCGTAACTGATGTGATTTTCCACACTTAATTGTCACAAATGCTATTTCATTGCGAACCTGAATCTGTAAATAAATTTGTTTTTGAGTAAAAATTACTGATTTTATGATTTTTACCTCTCGCCTCATATTCTATAAGAGAGGTATTGTAATGGGTCAAAATTTTCGAGTATGAGTTTTTGGTGGATAAGCACGTTTCAGGGTCTCTAGAATACGAATTTACTATTTTCACGATGATGTCTGTGTGTGTGTGTGTGTGTGTGTGCGTGTGTGTGTGCGTTTGTATGAACCGACGATTTTTCGTCCACGATAACTTAAAAAGTATCAAACCGTTTATAACCAAATTTCATATTTAAGGTTTTAATAAGTATCTTAACACCGGATAAGATTTTGGTAGAAATCCGCAAACCGGAAGTAGTACTTTTAGAAGTTTGGAAAAGTTTTCCTTAAATATATTGGTACATTATTTAGTTATGACAATTTTTGCAATTAAAAATAAAAGAAATTGTAATTATCTATGTGTACAGTTAATTATAAATACAAATTGCTGAATCTGGAAGTATTTAACAATAAAATAAAGTACAATTAATATTCTATTTTTTGAAATTCTAGTATCTTGTTGTCCATGATATAAAATTTGTTTCTACATAAAATTTGAATTATTATGACAGTGACAGTACAGTTGACATCTTTTGCTTGCATATTGGTTTACATTATCGTTTACATATTACATGAACATGAAACTATTAAAATGTAGGTAAGTAAAACTATTTATTAGATTAGTAGAATAAGCAGAATTAGGCGAGAGGTCGTGTGGTGGCCACAGCAGATTTTTTTAAAACCATCCGTCCTTTGTGCCGCACCCTGTAGTACGCGGACTTTAAACGAGAGTCTTCAAAATTGACATATTTAATCACGAATGTGAAGCTGGGCGTGATTTAGGAGTTAATTTTGACCCGCGGCGAGTTGTCGTTTCTATATATACCGGGTGGTCGTTTTAACTTGAGGTTGAGACAACGGGATATCTGGAAAAATATGCATCCTACGAAAAAAAGTTTAAGATAAAAAGTAATATTATCAAGGGGGACATCCAGCAGTGCTGAAATTAGCCACCACTCCTCCTCCCTGAAATGGGTGGGGCGGAGGCAACTTTAAAATTTTAAATGGGAACGTGGGAACCCCTATTTCTTATTGCAGATTCGTATTCCTCGCCTAGAAATACGTAAGGTTTGTCTGAGACATTTTTTTTTTCAATCCTAATAGATGGCGCTGTAATTGCAACAAATGACATTTTTTGATATTTTTGAGGATCGCGTCTCTGATCGAAAAACTAACAGGGTTTAGGTTCCGAACGATCTCTTCTTGGATTAAATACTTCCTTTTTCTCTGTGTAGTTGAATCAATAAAAAAACCTTTCTCCACCTTTCTGGGTGGGGCGGGGGGTAACTTTGTAATTTTAAATAGAAGCTTTCCAATTTTTGTTGCAGACTCGGAGTCTATACAAAAAAATAGGTAGGTAGGTACTAGGTACATAAGTTTTGTCTGCAACATTTCTTTGTGATTCGAGATAGGTGGCGCTGTAATCAACTAAATTTAATTTCTTTAATTTTTACCTCTCGCCTCATATTCTATAAGAGAGGTATTGTAATGGGTCAAAATTTTCGAGTATGAGTTTTTGGTGGATAAGCACGTTTCAGGGTCTCTAGAATACGAATTTACTATTTTCACGATGATGTCTGTGTGTGTGTGTGTTTGTGTGTTTGTGTGTTTGTGTGTTCGTGTGTTTGTATGAACCGACGATTTTTCGTCCACGATAACTTAAAAAGTATCAAACCGTATATAACCAAATTTCATATTTAAGGTTTTAATAAGTATCTTAACACCGGATAAGATTTTGGTAGAAATCCGCAAACCGGAAGTAGTACTTTTAGAAGTTTGGAAAAGTTTTCCTTAAATATATTGGTACATTATTTATTTATGACAATTTTTGCAATTAAAAATAAAAGAAATTGTGATTATCTATGTGTACAGTTAATTATAAATACAAATTGCTGAATCTGGAAGTATAACAATAAAATAAAGTACAATTAATATTCTATTTTTTTGAAATTCCAGTATCTTGTTGTCCATGATATGAAATTTGTTTCTACATAAAATTTGAATTATTATGACAGTGACAGTACAGTTGACATCTTTTGCTTGCATATTGGTTTACATTATCGTTTACATATTACATGAACATGAAACTATTAAAATGTAAGTAAAACTATTTATTAGATTAGTAGAATAAGCAGAATTAGGCGAGAGGTCATGTGGTGGCCACAGCAGATTTTTTTACTTCGGAACTGTTGCATTTCATCTTGAATTTAATTTAAATTGCAAAAATATTTGTTTTCTGCGAGCGAAAAAATATCATTTGTTGCGATCAGACAAACCTTACGCCATATTTAGGCGAGGAATACGAATCTGCAATAAAAAATAGGGGTTCCCATTTAAGATTTTAAAGTTGCCCCCCGCACCGCCCATTTCAGGGAGGGGGTGGCTATTTTCAGCACTGCTGGATGTCCCCTTTGATAATATTTAATATTACTTTTTACCTAACCTAACCTCAAGTTAAAACGACTAACCGGTATACGCAAGGGATTGAGTAGTACTTAGATACCGACAAATCACAAATCCTATACAAATAATGACTAATGGGTAATTTACTAAATTAATTTATATGTAGCTCGAATCGACTATGTATTTCACCACGAATGACAAAATAATATAACAATGTATACCTATGCCTGCCCAGAGTGAACATGTTCCCTCCATGTGACCATGTGAGGTTACATTTCAACCCAAAGGGATGACATTTGCGATATCAGCACATTGTATAGGTAGTTTTAGCGCATGCGTGGTTTTATCAAATTTTATCGAAATAAGTAATAAAATAAGAGCCATATAAATTAATTGGTAAAATTACGAATAATAATTGTTGTTGCGGGCGTATAGTGACAAAATTGACATTTAAATCACGAGCAAAGCAGAAGTGATTTAAGAGTCAAATTTGACCTGGGAGTCTACGCAGAAATTATGAGTAATTTCTAGTGTTTCACGAGAGCCTTGCATTTATTTTGTTCTTTTCTTGCTCTTGAACAAAAATGCAAGACAAGAGTTAAACATTTTAGCAAGACAATAAGACAGAGGCCGATCTATGGGTAGGGGGGTCCTTAAACTTGTTTTTTTTCTTCTAGAAATAGACAAATCTTCAAGGGCGGATCCAGGTGATGTTCTTAGGGGGGGGGGGGGGGGGGGATTGAAAAATAGAATGTATAGTTATAACCACAAACGCTCAAAATGCACTTTTAATTTCAAATGCTCATAACTTTGGATCAAATCATCGTAGAAACTTCTTTTTTTAACTTTAAAGGAAATTGTGTGAACTTTAATGTCCCTGTCTTGAATATGGTCTACAATTTTTTTTGTACTCCGTGCAAGTTGTTAAAGTTGGACATTTTTTTCAGTCAAAAACATTTTTTTTCTATGGTGGTTTACGGGACATGAGATGTATCGAATATGGCTTTCACCATTCGAAAGAGGAGACTTTGATCTTTTTAAATCCCAAAAGATTATTGATTTTGGGTCAAATGCAACGGAGTTATCAAGATTTGAAAATTTGACATTTTTCGTCAACAAAAAAATTTTCCCCTAATTTTTTCCTCGAGTGTATATGATCATATTTGCCTGCATAATCCGCACTCTACTAATTGGCAAAGTACAAATAATTTGCAATATGTTTTAATTATAGATTATTTACCTTTCCAAAATTGAATCCAAACTTAAAGTTTTCTTGGGGGGAGGGGAATTGCCTCATTCCCCCCCTTTGTATCCGCGCGTGGACGAGCGCGGTTTCGACAATAATTTAGATTGTCAGGACTTCAGGACACACAAATAAAATACAAACAAGACATGATAAAGTTTAACCCGGCATCCGACAGGTGAAACTTTGTCACGAGTTCCGACAGGTGGGGTGTGACAAACCCCAACTTTAAACACACCCTTAATTAAACTATAATAAATATTTTCTTTCTTTTTTGTACTTTAGGGACATTGTTTTAACTAGTATAAATAAAATATTTGTCCGTGAACGAATATTTATTGTTATAATTGAAATACACTCCGCGTGAAAAAAAATGGCCCACCTGAAATTGTGAAAAAAATCGACAAATTTCAAACCGCTATAACTCAGTGAGTTTTCGATGGATTTCGATAAACTTTCGACTCCAAGAAAGTTCAAAGTGTCTACTTTTAGAGCATCCATTCAATTTTTGTTATAACCCCCTCTGCACCCCTGCAACCCCCCTATGAAAAAAAGTGTTTTCAGGGAGGAAAATTTTCAACTTTGATGATGTGCACGGATTAGAAAAAAAAATTTGAGCCGATCTGCCTACATGACAATAAAATTCAATCAATTCTCTGTAAATTTTTCGAAAACCGAAGTTCCTACGATGATTGGATAAAAAGTTATGCGAGTTTAAAAATTAAATTGCATTTTGAGGTTTTTGAGTCATTACTCGGCATTTCAGAGAGCCTGGCGACGTCTCTGCTCTTTTTCATATCACACATTGTTCTTCAAACTATTTCAAGGTTAAATAATACAATAAATTATAATGGGAATAAATAATTCAAGCTAAAAAACTTACAAATACAAAATGCGACCATGCAAAAATATATCACTAGTTCCGACAGGTGGGGTGTGAGAAACCCCAGTCCACTTTGAAGCGATGCTGTTCTACCAATGTCAACTTGTAGACTGACGTTTATGCAATAATGTACAGATTAACCGTTTTGTGAAAGCTACTGAGGCGCTACAGTTGTTTGGAGCGAAATTTGAATGTTTTTCATTAATTTTTCGGGCGCTGGGGTTTGTCACACCCAACGTGCTAGATGCCGGGTTAAGCACAACTGACCAAATAAAATTCATAGGTACAATCTACAAATTAAGATTGACTAAAATACTAAAAACACTATTAACATACAAATAAAATACAGTACCTAAGCAGATTTTACCAAATTAATTTATTGCTCGAATTATATTTATTTGCTTGATTATTTCATATGTTAAAATACCTAATATACCTACAGTTTAAGTGTCAAAATTTTCAATATCAAGAAAGCGAATCGGATATTCCTGCATGGTTTTATAAATTTTTTATCATAGGTATAATAAGAGCAGGGCCGGACCGAGGGGTGAAACAGTGAAGCGAATGTTTCAGGCGGCAATATTTTTGAAGGCGGCATTTTGATAAAATTAAACTTAATCGGGTACTAGGAAATATTAACGAAGAATCAAATAAATACGGATAGGTATTACACTTTTTCCACGAAATTATTTTGATTCGCACTCACTCTTTGGAATCTTATGTTTAACAGTGACAGTGTTGTGTTTTGAATTAAGAATCAAGAAACTACATTTATTTTTAATAACTCTGCCTATGTCTACAAAAGTTGCCAAGGGAACGATAGTTTTCAAAATTAAATTTGATAAAAAATTATTATTAACAATTGGTGTACCCCATGTGGAGTACTCAGCAGGAACTAAAATCCCATCCTCGTCGCCAATGTTTTATATTGGGGTTATTAAACACATGGTAATTTCTTAATTCCCTTTATTTAAATAAATGAACTTTCTCTTTATTTATAACTTCAATAAAACACCAATTCATTGCCATACAAGACTTGACTGCGCGGCAAAACCGAACAGAACATCTGTTAATTAATCTACAATTAATAATAATAATTTATACACAGAAAACAACCGAGTGATGTCGGTAGATATATCACAGTTAATGAACCGATGAAGATTGCACTTTCAGCTTCACATCTTTAAATAAAAAATCTGACGTGGCCATCACACAACCTTCCGCCATATCTAGATTTTAAACAGAAATGTATACGTGCAATCCGGTGCCCATTTAAAATATACAAATAAAAATCTCAAATATTCAAACACAGAAATTTGCATCACCTGAATAAAAAGATTCATTCACAGGAAAAGGGAAAACTCTGCTGTATTGAAGCCATCCTCCGTTCAATTACTACATTTAATATCTTACTTAGGACTTATATAGCGCTAGTATGCCAACTTGTCACCCGTCTCACCCCTCCTTGGTCTCACCTGTCAATATTTTTTACGCAGAAACAAAAATCAACCGATCATGGATTACAAGATATCAACGTTTTATTTGATAAATTTATTTTTTAAATTTTACTGCAGTTCTTTAATGCTACCAGATAAAGACAATTTTTTTATAACGTAAGTTGCAAATAACTTTTCCTCTTATTCTCATTACAAATAAATACTATATTTTTCCAAATTTATATACAATTTTGACAATTAACCTTTTCAATCTTCAAAAAATATCACTTCCGATGAAGATATTTGTACCAAAATCTAGGGAGCTCTTCCAATTTATATACAAATGTTAAATACCAAATATCAAAATTTTCGGGTAATTCGTATTTGAGTTATGCGACTAACAACCCTTGACCACACACACACACACACACACACACACACACACACACACACACACACACACACACACATACACACAGACATCATCGTGAAACTATCAAAAATGAGTTGTAAGGACCCTAATTCGTGCTCATCCACTAAAAATTCACCACCCGATTTTTTGCATGATTCCAATACCTTCCTTTACAGGTAAGCGGAAGGTAAAAATGTAACTTTTAATTATGAAAAAAAATTCACCACGTTTTTTAATATGAGACCAGCGGCCTAGCCTGACTCCTAAAGTTTATACTATATAAAAAAGACGCCGATATTGCCACCACAATAAAATTATAATGATATACCTGGATTGATGATTTTACTAAAAATAATGCTAGAAACATTACATTAATATGTACATAATTTCATTACATTAATAAAATATGTGATTTTTATCTTTCCTAATAAAGGCGGCAAATTTTGTGCTCGCTTCAGGCGGCAAATGCTTACGGTCCGGCCCTGAATAAGAGCTATAAATTTATTGGTAAAATTGTTGCGTTTGCGGTTTGATCAAATTTTATCGTTATAAAACTGCCTTCTTCGAAAAAATAGAGCTTTCTAATTGGTCAAAAATTACGTGTGTAAAATTATCGTTATAAAACTACCTTCTTCAAAAAATTGAGCATTAATTAGTCAAAAATGACGTGTGTGGAATAATAGAACATTCTAATTTGTCAAAAATGAAAATGACGTGTGTTGAAAGCATCAAAGACTCTTATTTTGTTATTTTTATTATCCTCTAATTATTTTACAAGACAGCGACAGCACCCATTAATTTTTTACATTATTATAATTTATTCATTCAATGACGATTTTATGTTACCTAAATTCTTGAAGTGGTCACATCACAATGTTTACCTACTCTTTTTAACGCCGCCACTGAATTTATGTAACAATATCATGGACGTCGCGAGAGAGGGAGCACTGGAGTCCATTATGATCATTATATTTTAATAGGTAAGTTATAAAATTGTAAAAATTTCAATGTCCTTTATAATATTTTTTTTATTGATGCGCCGCCTCCTCTACAAAATTTTTTGTCGACGCCCATGAACAATATAAATATACATAACATACCTACCTATTACACTGTGTACACAACGAACTGTGATTTTTGGTTTAGGTACGATTTACGATGTTTCAACAAAATATTGAAATGTTTCCATTAATAAATACGTTTTAATATAAAAATTATTATGTTCTACTTATAATAAAAATATGTAAACAAATTATTATTCTACTGCGCAGATAATGGTCCCGTCCCAACCTTACCTAGTGTGAACCAGGCTTTGTTTTATAAACAAGTGAACGCTGTTGCCAAGCAACAAACCATTTCGCAGCAGTTCGTCGGCCCAAAACTACATTCACACACATACACAGCACACACACACAACACACACACACACAACACACACATACACCATCGCACGCATAGCTGCGATAACAAAAAGCCGCTGTGATCGGAACAAGGACAGCAACAGTCGCTAAGGGAGACGGACAAACATCGTGCGAACTAGATTGTAATACGAAGAGTGCGAGAGAGAGAAAAGAAGACTGGCGCGCATTCAGCTGATGTGAGAGGAAAAAGGATGCCTATGGATTCGATGTCGTGGTTGTTTTCGGTCATTATACCTTCGCGTCGGTATAATTCGGCCGTAGTCGGATGTGTTCGGGTTACGTAATTACTTTATGGATGATGATGATGAATCAAATGTGTGTCTGACATGCGGTTCTCAAAATGTTTTAGTGAAAAATAAAAAAAAGGAATAAGATCAATTATTTCATATCGTATAGTTATTAAGGTACAGGGCCGTAACCAAATTATTTTACAGAAAGGAATTTATATTGACAAGTCTGGGTCTATAATAATTAATGAAGATGGAGCTGGGCTAGTGATGTATTGGTAAAATAAGAAAGTAGGTACCGGAAGCCATGGTCATAACTGTGGGGAGAGGGGTGGGGGAGGGGATCTGGATTATCTTTAAAATGCACTGCAAAACTTTTTCTTTTTCTAATTATCTTTAATTTATTGAGAAAAAATCTTGTTTTTTTGGTGTTTAAAAAATGTTCCATTCTAACACATGATGTTTATTTGATATAAAAGCAGCAGGGTTGAAAAAAAAACATGTTTTTTTCAATTTTAAACAAAACATTTGTTTTTTACTGTTTAAAACTGTTTTTTGGTTTAAAACATGTTTTTAACTCTGCACAAAAAAACATGTTTTAAACAACAAAAAACATGTTTAAAACATGTTTTAAACAGGGTATCTGTTTTAACTAAATATTATTTCCATCGAAAGATGTCGCCAATGCTACTTTTTGTAAGAGGACGGAGAGCTCTAACTGCGTAGCTAGGAGTCACCGATTGTCGGTGGTTGAATTTGTTTTGTTTGTGTCATGCGTCATGAATGGATTTCGGTATCATTTATTCACAATAGGCGTTAAGGGATAGTTAATAAGTTCATAGCATAGTCAAGTGCACATTAAGTGCAGTTTTATTTAATATTATGTAATTAATATTCTTTCTGACCTGTTCACACGAGAAAAGTTTTCACTAAAAAGTTTCTTGAAAGTAAAACAATTGCTAGGAGCTGTCATAAGAAAAAACTGCTAATGTCAATTCCGTTCATACGGGGAGTGTAATTATTTTTATTAAAATTATTTAAGATCACTAATAATAATACATTATAAAAAAATAATTCCCCTACGGTTTCTCCATGACCGGTATTGGCAGATTTTTTTATTACAGCTCCTAGCACTTGTTTTACTTTCAAGAAACTTTTTAGTAAACACTTTCCTTGTGTGAACAGGGCATTATGTTTATGAAAAAAAATTCTCAAAGATATTTTGGAGACTTTTATACTCTCTATAAGTACCAGCGACTGGTTTAATTAATAAATTTAATTAAATGTAGGAAAAGAACAGATTTTTTGGATTGTTGTTTTAAACATGTTTAAAACAGTTTAACCTGATTCAAAACACAGTTTAAAACATGCATTAAAACATTAGGCCGTGTTTAAAACATGTTTAAAACAGTTTGTTTAAAACAAATTGTTTTAAACAAAACAACCCTGAAAAGCAGGGTTGTGGTGATTTTGCCTAGCTCGAAAAAACCCGCCTGAAAAAACCCGAAAAAACCCGCATGAAAATATCCATTTTATTTGAAAATTGTATACAGGGTGCCCTATGAAACTTTTTAAGCATGGGGATCTTGAGAACCATAAGAGTTGTTGGTTAAATTAGACAAAAGTTGCCCCTTTTAGGGACTATAGCTATACGCAAAAATGTAAATTTTGCCAATTTCGTTTTTCACGTATAACTTTTTTGTTTCAATTAGTACAAGTTTCTAATTTGCACGTTCTATAGGCAGTTTTTTACTAGGAATTCACAGCAGTCCTCAATTTTTTTATCTCCTACAGATTTTGAGAAATTCAAACCAAATTCAAATTTTCATATGGAGCTCATAGATGGCTATGACCCATCTTAATATAGATATTTTTACTTCCCCGACCTATGTAATAGAGGGAAGTATTGTAATCGTGATTTTTTGACAGTTCGAGATTTTGGTGAATCTTCACGTTTTAGACCCTACTGAACCCAAAAAACATAATTTTAAAAAAAGTCGGTCTGTCAGTCTGTCGGTCTGTCGGTCTGTTAGTCTGTTAGTCTGTCGGTCTGTCTGGATGTTGGATAACTTAAAAACGCGTTGGAATTTTGAACTGAAATTTTATATTTAAGATCTTGAGCCAAAATCTGACTTCAAGTTCGTTAATGAGCTTTATTCAAAAAGTGGTACCAACTTTATAAACAAAACTTTTTTTATTTTTATCAAAATACTATCGTGTGTGGTATCAAATTAAAGGTCTTGGGAAAATAATTCTAGTAGAAAAACAAAAATAACATTTAAATGGTCGTCAATTGTTTTTTTTTTATAAATTATTCAAATTATACCGAGTTTGGTGTCAATTTAAATCGCTCGGGGAGATAAGTTTTGTAAAAATGTAAAAAATGACATTAATGCGATTTTCAATTGTTTCTCAAAAAATTATTCAATTTTTTTTATTCAACCAGTGGTACCAACTTTATAAACAGGGTTGAAAAAAAACATGTTTTTTTCAATTATAAACAAAACATTTGTTTTTTACTGTTTAAAACTGTTTTTTTTGGTTTAAAACATGTTTTTAACTCTGCACAAAAAAACATGTTTTAAACAACAAAAAAGCATGTTTAAAACATGTTTTAAACAGGATATCTGTTTTAAATAAATATTATTTCCATCGAAATATGTCGTCAATGCTACTTTTTGTGCGAGGATGGGGATTTACATCGCTCTAGCTGCGTAGCTAGGAGTCACCGATGGTCGGTAGTTGAATTTGTTTTGTTTGTGTTATGCGTCGTGAATGGATTTCGATATCATTTTTAAACACCTGATTTAAAACACAGTTTAAAACATGCATTAAAACATTAGGCCGTGTAAAAATGTAAAAAATGACATTAATGCGATTTTCAATTGTTTCTCAAAAAATTATTCAATTTTTTTTATTCAACCAGTGGTACCAACTTTATAAACAGGGTTGAAAAAAAACATGTTTTTTTCAATTATAAACAAAACATTTGTTTTTTACTGTTTAAAACTGTTTTTTTTGGTTTAAAACATGTTTTTAACTCTGCACAAAAAAACATGTTTTAAACAACAAAAAAGCATGTTTAAAACATGTTTTAAACAGGATATCTGTTTTAAATAAATATTATTTCCATCGAAATATGTCGTCAATGCTACTTTTTGTGCGAGGATGGGGATTTACATCGCTCTAGCTGCGTAGCTAGGAGTCACCGATGGTCGGTAGTTGAATTTGTTTTGTTTGTGTTATGCGTCGTGAATGGATTTCGATATCATTTTTAAACACCTGATTTAAAACACAGTTTAAAACATGCATTAAAACATTAGGCCGTGTTTAAAACATGTTTAAAACAGTTTGTTTAAAACAAATTGTTTTAAATATAACAACCCTGTTTATAAACATAACTTATTTTATTTTTATTAAAATACTATCGTGTGTGGTATCAAATGAAAGCTTTCGGGGAAAATATTCTAGTAGAAAAAGAAAAATAACATTTAACTGATCGTCAATTTTTTTATTATACATTATTCAAATTATACCGAGTTGGGTGTCAATTTAAAGCTCTCGGGGAGATAAGTTTAGTAAAAATGTAAAAAATGAAATTTATGCGATAATCAATTATTGTTTCTCAAACAATTATTCAAATTTGTTCAAGTGTATTTTCAAATTAAAGTTCTATGGGAAAAAAATTAGTCGAAGAATCAATAACAACATTTAAACAATGGTCAGTTGTTTTTACTTCCCGCATTATATTCTGTAAGGGTATAAGGTATTGTGACGGGTTAAAATTTTCGAGTGCCAGTTTTTAGTGAATAAGTATCAGATTTTTTTTACATGGTATTTAAATTATACCGAAGTTGGTATCAACTTAAATAGTTTGGGAAAAAAAGATAGATTTATTTAAATTTTGCTGAATAAAGCATAAAATTAACGACGTTACGAAAGTAAGTTATTAAAACTTATAGTAGGGGAAGTACTGTGGTGGACACAGCAGATTTTTTCTCTTTTCGACGATATAAAACACAAGTGCGCATTGAAATTAAAATGAAGGCTGGAATTACACAATATTTTTTTACAGCTTTTTTGAAAAAACCCAGTAGTGGGCTGAGTTTTAAAAAAAAACCTCACTGGGCTGGGCGAATCATGAAAAAAACCCGGTTTTTCACAACCCTGTGGGTGTAAAAGAGAAAAGTAAAAAAAACAAGATAAAATTATCTAAATTTACATATTTTTTGAAATGTTTTTTGCAAATTCGCCAATTAAAATATAATTTTCAATTGAAATTAAAAAAAAATCCTTTCTGAAAAAAAGTAAAAAAAAGGTACCGGATCGCCGTTCCGGCTCCAATACACTGCCTTTTCCTTTTCTATTTGTGCTTTTATCCGTATGTTGGTATGTTTAAAGGCGTTTTGTGATCTAGTCTGCTCTTGTTGAGATGAGACATACTGAGGGAGACTTAATTCTTGATTATGTTTTCGAAGGTTCCAAGACATCTGTTTACGAAGCACCAAGTACCAAGTAAGTAAGATTTTCTATAATTTGACTGTTTTGTCTTTGTCTTAGCTATCTACCTATAGGCCATTTTGAACAGGACTTATTGAGATGAGAATAATTTTACTACTAGGTATTACTATTACTGAACAATTCAGATATTTATTAATTTATGTAAAATAGGGATAGGTAGTGGTAGTGCGGTAGTAGATTAGGTTCTTATGGCATGGGCTAAGAGCTACCGGGATCGGTTGGAACCACCACGCACGCTGTAAATGTATATTTTTGTTCAGCCTTCGCAGTCTAGATTTATGAAATGATGACTTAATTTTGTTTTATCTTATAATGCCGTTATCTTTAATGATAGGTAGGTACGATATAACATTATTGTGATAATAATGACATATAACATCTTAGGTACCGCACGGATATGTTAATACGTGTTAGTGTCAGTCATCAAACAGTAGGCAGTTAAAATGTAACTTTAAAAATTCGACATTATATCAAAGTCCTGTAAATAATATTTGTCAAGAAAGTCCTAACTCCGCCTAACTTATAAAAACTGGTGATATAATAAGAAAAGTATGAAAATATTTGTTTGTTAACAGTTACCAGTGGTGTAACTAGGAAAATCCGCAGGCGGGTATTTGTCAGTAGTGATGCCGTTTGTCGAGAGTAGTCGAGAGTGCACCCGACTCTCGTCTCGACTCGGAATTTCCAAAACTAATAAAAGTCACTCTCGTCTCGTCTCGAAATTTCTCGACTAATCTCGACATGGAGTCGAGAGTCTCGGAAATCTCGAATGAACTTGAGTTGTGTGGTATTTATTTGACATGCAAAACAAGTCGGTATTAGTTTGTTAGTGTTAGTGCGGCCTAGTCCCAGTCTTATGGGATTACTTATACGTATTTTGTACGAAATAACTCTTTTGTGATACATTTAACTCTAACTAATACATGTTTATTTTATTCCACGGTACTTCATCTATACTTGACTAGTTAGGTACCTAAATTTATAATTTTTATAATTAAAATTAATTTTTGTTAATTAATAAAAATGTTTCGTATATCTACCTATATCTTTACTAAACTTATTATTTTGCTAATAACTGTGACATAATTTTAGAAATGGGTATTATTTTTATTAAATATCTAATTGATTTATGTAGATCAAAATAAAGATTTTATTTTTAAACATGTAAGTTTGTATACATTTATTGTTTGTTGATCTTGGGAATATTAACTTAAATCACAACTTTTTTGTGAAAGATCCCATTTATGATCTGGTTCTGATATTCCAGCATCATTAGCATCTAAAAATGCGTCATATTCACAAAAGCATATTTCTGTTAATTTTAATTTGAAGCAAATAGTTACTAATCAATTATATAAGACGAGACTCGAGAGTCTCGACGAGACTCTCGGCGAGACTTGATACTGGTCTCATCTCGGTTCGAATTTGTAGTCGAGAGTTGCCTCATGGTCTCGTCTCGATTTTCTCGACAAGGCGAGACGAGACCGATACTAGTCTCGACTCTCGCGGCAACACTATATTTGTCAGTAAAAAGGCGCCATAATAAATTCAAAATTTTGATGATGATCACGAAAATTTTATACGACAAGCAATATTTGTAATATAGGTATATAAGGAATACATCATCAAAATTCAAAAAATTTTATTGCGCCTGTCCCTATACCTAATTCGTTTCCTAGCGAATTTCATAGTAATGCAGGGAAAAAATTTCTGAATTATTTTTATTTCACTTTTGATAATAACACAACGCAATCAAAATCCAAATGCTTCAGTATTAATTTTATAAGTTCTAAAACTCAATTCTTCAATCCGCATGAAAGATTCGATATTACCTACTACTTATACCTACCTACTCAGATCTAAGATTCGAATTTAATCATGGTTATTTTCTCAGGATCCCTTATCCGAATCCAATCAATATCTGAATCTTACATCCGGATACTATATCCGGATTCAATATCCGAATCCCGGATATCCAGATAGGCGGTCAATAATTCTTCTATTCTTCCTAAACGCAATTCTTCCTAACGGTATAGTTATTCCTAAAAATAACATTTCAAACCGCAGTTATTCCTAAACGTAGTTATTCCTACTCGTAATTTTTACTAAACGTAATTTTTCCTACTCGCAGTTATTCCTACTCCTACTCGTAATTTTTACTAAACGCAATTTTTCCTGATCGTTCGTAGCACTGGTGACTATCTTATCTACTCTATTTTAAAAATTTTCGATAGATGGTAGCATGGACGTTTTCACAAGTTATCAGTGGCACTGAAACAATGGTTTTATATAAAACTTGTAGCAACAAACTTGCTCGCTGTATACAGGATGTAACAGCGAAACCAACCAACGCCTATATTTTCTTTATTAATATAGTTACAAAAAAATGTTAAATAGCAAAGTTGTACCTGACCAAGGGGGACATCTGATTAAAGAATAAAATATTTTTTTAAACCAGTGGTTCTCAAGTTACAACACAAAGTTATATTTTTTCAAATGGGAATATACATATTTTTTAGGCCTATTCGGTAGAGTATTTTTTTCTGAATTCAACCATGTATTCGTTTTATATCCTTACATAATAAAAATTTTGAGAAAAATTCAATTGAAATTTAAATAATTTTTAACTTTTAATATTAATGTGCAGTAATCTATGGATGAAAAACAAGTGATAAATTTAAAAAAATAAATAAAAATACCATACAAGCTTGCGATATTTTTATGCCACGAGATATCCAAAGAAACCACGTTCATATTTAATTTATCACTTGTTTTTCATTCATAGATTACTGCACATTAATATTAAAAATTAGAAATTATTTAAATTTCAACTGAATTTTTCTCAATATTTTTACTATGTAAGGATATACAACGAATACATGGTTGAATTCAGAAAAAAATACTCTATCGGATAGGCCTAAAAAATATGTATATTCCCATTTGAAAAAATATAACTTTGTGCTTTAACTTGAGAACCACTGGTTTGAAAAATTATTTCATTCTTTAATCAGATGTCCCCCTTGGTCTCCTACAACTTTGCCATTTAACATTTTTTTGTAACTATAATAATAAAGAAAATATAGGCGTTGGTTGGTTTCGCTGTTACAGCCTGTATATAGGCTTTTTAAACTATACTGATGGTAATAATAATAGTATTTTTTAATTTCTTTAGACACGACACAAAGTGTGTAGAAAAAGTCAAATACAAATTCCAAAAAAAGTCCATAAACTAAAACAATCATCGATCTTATAAAAATAATTATGATTGTACAAAAACAGTTTTAGTTCACTTTTGAATTTTTTCACATTAACTACAGATTTAATGTACTCTGGCAGTTTATTGTAAATTTGTAAGCCAGCCCGATCAGGAGCATTTTTGACGATGTTGATTCTAGAACATGATAGGTACATAAATTTATTTTTGTTTCTAGTGCCATGATGATGCCTGTCAGTCTGTCACTCTTTTTAACAAAATTTAATCTATTATTATGTATTGAAATACAGATTTCATAAATATAAATATCAAAAACAGTAAGAATATTGTATTTTTTTAAAAGATTTCTGCAGGAAGTGCCTTACACCCGCCATACAACGAACAATCCTCTTCTGGCATATGAAAACAATTTTTACAATAGGAGAGGAGCCCTAGAAACAGATCCCATATCTGAGTCTCGACTCAACACAGCCACAGGCATGATAAAACATTAATATCTGATCTATATTAAGATCTGTGTTAATACCGGAAGCATTAGATGCCTTACTTGGTAGCAGATTGACTTAAGTCTGCTTATAAGTTCTATAGAATGAGATTTCCAATTGAGGTTTTCATTCAAATTTAGACCTAAGACTTTAGTAGTATTTACATTCGATACTTCTTCGTTTCCGAATTATAAGACAATTTGATTATTACTTGTGTTCTGATTGGTGTGAAAACGGAGTATTTTTGTCTTGGTTTCGTTTAAGAAAAGTTTGTTTTAATAACACAAAGCTTAAATTTTAATTACAATTATCAATGAATTTAAGCTTAAATTTTAATTACAATTATTAATCAGAGTGTGCTCACCCTTATCAGAGATAATCAAAGAAGTATAGTCTGCACATAATATGAGAGTATATACAGTTATTAGTTATAGTGTTATAGAACGGCTGTTATATCATTCAAATAAATAGTAAATAAAACTAGGATCGTTCCTTGCGGAAGTCCAACATTAATTTATAGTGTAACTGAATTTGCCGTATTAGCAGAAAATCGTTAAAATAGTCCTTGTGCAAACACCGAAATGTACCTACTTTTCTCGATATTATTTATGACAGTGTCAGTACGGTTGACATCTTTTGCATCTTGGGCTCAAATGCAAAATGCAGTATGCTGTCCAACCCGTTGCTTCAGCAAGATGCATGTCACCGGTACTGAAACAATGTTACTCGTTCGTTCGTTACTATCCCAGTTGGACCTTGCCCCCGACTAACGGCTCGCACTGTTGTCTGTTGTCCCAAAGTCACGCGCAGCGCAAGTTGGAGCGCATTGCGGTAAATTTAAATAATTTACGTCACTCGGGGGAGGAAAGCAGTGTTTTCCTCTTGCTAATGGAGGGAGGGAAGCGAGTTTTCCCTCCCGCTCGGGAGGACCGTACTTGCCCTCGCTCGGACTCGCCTGCGGCTCGCCTTCGGCTCGGGTCGCCGCTTCGCCCGCGGGAGTAATAGCTATTACACCCTTGAGCGAAGCCGGCGCCCTCGCTCGGACCGCCGCTTCGCCCGCGGGAGTAATAGCACGCTTCCCTCTCTAGGTGCACAAAATACTATTTCTTCATTCATATATTAAAAAGAAAATTCATTCATGAAATATAAAATGCAATTACTATTACAGAATCATACCCACTTTAGTAAGTATTGGTAAGTATTAATAAATTCCAGGTACAGGTAAAAATATTTGACAGGTTTGACAGAAGCACAAACTAAATTTTTACAGTTGTGATTTCGGAACTAATGAACCATGAACACAATGATTGATTTTGTTGCACGAAGGTATTGCACAAGATTGGATTTATAATTTCAAGCTTGTGATTTCGGAAGTCTGAATGACCCTTAACATGATTAAAATGTATATCGTTTACTTGGCCTACGTTACAATTATTTCGCATTTTTACTTCCTTGTACGGAGTAAAAAGGAAGTATTGTAATCGCGAAAAATTTTGGCTCTCAGATTTTGACGGAAATATCCGTATTGACCTTTTCTGAATCCATTATGACGTCTGTACGTACGGACGGACGGACGTACGTATGTATGTCGCATAACTCAAATACGGTTAGACGTAGAAAGTTGAAATTTTGTATTTAGGATTGTTATTGCATCTAGTTGTGCACCTTCTATTTTTGGTTTCAATCTACAAACCGGAAGTAGTACTTTTTTCAAATATTTCGATAAATATTTAATTTAAGACAATTTTTTTTATTTTAAATGAAAGATTACCTATGTGATTATTACCTACAATCGGTATTTTATAAATATTTTTGTATCTGGTATCATTTAAGAATAATTAAAGTATATATTTATAATTTAGTATTTCGGTATCTTGTAGTCCACCTTGATCGATTAACATTTGTTACTACGTAAAATTTAAATGATTATGACATGACAGTGACAATAGTAAAATATGCTTTATATCTTCTTCTGCAGTTTAAATAAAATGACTAAAATATATTAGTGGAGTATAGTAGCAGTAGTAGTAGTAGTACTTATATATTAATATATTTGTATAATAAGTTAAAAGAATAAAGTAGGTAGGTATGGCGGGAGGTCTTGTGGTGGCTACATTTTAGT
This sequence comes from Agonum fuliginosum, assembly GCA_947534325.1. Taxonomy (NCBI): domain Eukaryota; kingdom Metazoa; phylum Arthropoda; class Insecta; order Coleoptera; family Carabidae; genus Agonum; species Agonum fuliginosum. Next base: position 16,718,742 of record OX384045.1, on the reverse strand, counting down.
TATTAAGAAAAGTATGAACAGCTTAATAGGCGTACAAGGAAGTCATGTGGTGTCCACGTCAGATTTTTTAATAAAATAATCTTTTTTATCGATGAAAGAATGTCATCTATATATTTGCCGAGATGAACTATAATACTGTTTCAGCAAAGGTTACTTGAGATCGCTTGAGATTCCGCCGGGGGATTTTGACGGTTGATTTGACAAATTAATTAATTAATTGTAGCCAATGTAACTGAATAAAACCGAATCTATATAATGTTCAGTTACAAAGGTTTAAGTATAAAACAGACAGAATGCGCCGTAAGTTTTCGTTGATCGTTGTTAAAAAAACACTGATCATAAAGCCTCATTCACAATACGAAAATAGTATACCCATATAACACATCGATCGTATTAACGTCTGCATAACGTACATCTTGCTACTGTCTTAGACGACTAGTATTGGTCGAATTTTAGACGTCTTATGCGGTAGTCTTTAAGTCGTCATTATGTTGTCCAGTTTTAAATTTCCCGCTTACAATATAAGAAGTCCTGTACTTGTCTCAAAATTCATCTTAGTTATGACATACAGGAATCCTATATTAATCAAAATTAAGTCGTATATTGGTCATAATTTTATTAAAAAGGACATCATTTGACTGTCGAAAAGGTATTAAATAACCGTCATTTGCAAGGAAGAAAATAACATCTAGAATTGACCTATCCTGTCAGAAGAAATGAGAGCGATAGATACAAAATAACATTGTGTTGAGTGAGACAGCAAGCTGTTCATTGCCTATATTTTCATCATTATTATGCATAAAACACCTCTACATAATGACTAGACAAACCACTAACACTAGGAGCTTCTAGCATAGACTAAGGATCGGCAGTACCTCCAAGATCACCCTCCTCATGAAGCAAAGGCATCTTATCTTAATTCAGAGAATAACTCTTCTGCCAGCTTGCCATAATTAATGCCAATTTTCATACCAGTTCTACCAACTATTTTTAGGTTGTTAGTCAAATAATTTTTAAAACTTGCAAAATTCTCCGGCGAACAATACTCTTTTGCATACTGCAAAATCTCTAACACCTCATCTTTTTTTCCAGTATCACTTGCAGCATGATCACGCTCCCAATCTACAATTAATCCAGCAAGCATGCGTTTGATTGGGACTCTACCGTTAGAAAAAATAGCAACCTTTTTATGCTCACTAAAGCGATCACACCTCCAAATATCCATAGTAATTGATCTAGCTTGGGCACTTAACTCAGGTCTTTCCAATATCACATTTGAAGGCGAGGAAAGAAGGAGTGCATAATCATGATGTGAAAGTATTTTGTCTGCAGGTACTGTAACTTCTTCATAGCACCAGCGCTTCATTATATCTTGAACTGTATCAAGAAAACTCCAACCTATCAAACCATTAAGAAGTGAATATACTCCTTGATCTTTTTCTGACAACTTAAGCAACAGCTCATGTTTTGCTGGATCATCTATTTTATACAGGCAAAAATCTAAAACGGTAGCACGATTGTAGTTACATTGAATAGTGGACAAAGTAGTAATCGCATTTATAATTTCTTTTTCTCTTTCTTGCAGGTTTAAACGGTTATAGAAATACTCCACTCCCTCGCTCCATTTAAGATCTACAACTTTCCGGAAACCATCTACGTTACTATATTCTTTTAATGCTCCAGATTCTCTATCAATCCAAAAGCTGAATGCAGGATCGTAACTTTCCATAGAGTCTAGCAAATCGTTTCTTATATACTTGTCATCTACAGAATTACCGTCTATGTCTACTGCATTAGGAGAGAAGCTAGCTTTGTATAAGACTCAAATTGCTCTTGATAAAGCGGATGAATTTTATCTACCACACAATACCTGCAAGCCATATTATATCTAGAAAGTGGGTTTTCTATTCCATTTATACTTTCTTCAGTCAGCCTCTTTCCTAGCGTAGCATTATTTAATTTTATACCTGACCAACAACTCTCATCGCAAAATATGATGTATAAGAATTGTAACTTATTATCTTTTAAATATTCTACCTCTTTAATATAGGTTTTCACCCATCTTTCAATAGCTAAACGCCTTCCAGCAGCAATGCTAGAATTCGAATGTTCAACAACATTTTGTAACTTATTAAGTACTGCAGCATGACGATCTGTCTTCCTTGGCATTTTACCCTCCTATTGAATGTTTATAGTATTATGAAAAGGGGTATTATACAAACACCAAAATGGATTGCAACATTAAAATTACTAGAATAAAGGATTCAGTAAAAAAATGTTATGGCTAAAACTTCTTTTCTTGAATTTTCTCAATATATAATATCAATCAAATAATAAATTGCGCAATGTCATTAAATTGATTTAAACTTTTCTGTCACATTAAAAAAATTTTAAATAAGAAATGTCAAACTTCAACTATTGTCTATTGTTATAGCGTACTGCGCAGTAGTTTTGCTGTCTCACTCAACACATGTTACTTTTTGTATCTATCGTACTCACTTCCTCTAACCGGATGCCCAATGCGCAAGCATGTTCGCGCAACCGAAGTTCAACAGGATAGGTCAATTAGTCCAGTCAAAATAGAAAAAATGACGGTTTAAAATCCGAAATTTTTGAAACTTTACAATAACGATATATTATAAAAAAAAAATCTGACGTGGACACCACATGACTTCCTTGTACGCCTTGTGTGTTCATACTTTTCTTAATAACTAAAATGTAAAATAATATTAAAAATTCTTTTAACTTATTATACTAGTATACTCACAAATATATTTTAGTCATTTTATTTAAACTGCAGAAGAAGATATAAAGCATATTTTACTATTGTCACTGTCATGTCATAATCATTTAAATTTTACGTAGTAACAAATGTTAATCGATCATGGACTACAAGATACCGAAATACTATAAATTATAAATATATACTTTAATTATTTTTAAATGATAGCAGATACAAAAATATTTATAAAATACCGATTGTAGGTAATAATCACATAATCTTTCATTTAAAATAAAAAAAAATGTCTAAAATTAAATATTTATCGAAATATTTTTAAAAAGTACTACTTCCGGTTTGTAGACTGAAACCAAAAATAGGAGGTGCACAACTAGATGCTATAACAGTCCTAAATACAAAATTTCAACTTTCTACGTCTAACCGTATTTGAGTTATGCGACACACATACGTCCGTACGTACGTACGTACGTACGTACGTACGTACAGACGTCACGTCGAAACTAGTCATAATGGATTCAGAAAAGGTCAAAACGGATATTTCCGTCAAAATCTGAGAACCGAAATTTTTCGGGATTACAATACTTCCTTACTTCGTACAAGGAAGTAAAAACAGATTTTGGAAGCCATTTTGTGGTCCCTCCGCCCCCGCTCACCACCAAATGGTCAGGACTTTTAATACATTCATTACTAGACTTTCCCGAACAATGCTACTAATGGTGGGATTCTGAGCATTATCTTAAAATTCTATAAACTTATAGATCTATAAGTTATGGAAAATCCGTAACTGACAGTCTTATAGGTTTCGCAAAAATGGTATTCTGACTGCATGTCTATAACTTTTGACATCTGTAAATTTTTCTTATAGAATCTTAAAAACAGTATTGCCAATAGTTCCATACTATTATTTTTGTAACATGTAAATATAATGAATTAATTGTTGTACATTGCTTTTCTTGAAGAGAAATAATATTTTAGTATAAAAATAAAGACATTCTTAACAAAATTTGCAGCAAAACATGTAAAATCTTATGAAATATTTTCTTGCAAATTCAATTATATTATTAATTTTGAAGAAGGCCATTGTCACATTGACGCGACAAATGATTATACAAATTTGACACAAATACACATGACACGTGCTGATAAAATTTCAGAATATATTTCGAAAATATGAGGTAAAACATAATATGCTACATAATTAAAGATTTTTTAGCGAAAAATTGAAAATATAGCAAACACAATAATTAATTAATTCATTTTATTTACAGTTAAAGGAAAATAAAAATTATAATTATAGTTTTCAAGCTAATACTACACACTCGAAGACAAACATACCTAGAGAATAAATTAAATGCAATAGGGGATGGTGCAAGAACCTTGTAAACTACTACTACTGATAATATTTTATCAGAGATTTTAATTAATCAAACTATGTTTAAAATAATCATTGTCATTCATATTGAATGAATTCAGTAGAACTCCTTTTGACTGTATTATTTCCAAGCGATTTCCAATCATGATGACATTTTTATAAACTATGAAGCAAATTTTAAATAAAATATAACACATTCTATACACATATACTTCTCTGCAATAACGTTATTTTGATAATTATTGGTTTGAAATTGTAAAATTTGCTAGTTTTGATTCATTTTTCAATATTTCAGACACATGCCAATATTTTCATAACGACTTATGGTGAGTCAGTAGCTGTCTATAAATTTATAGAAATCTATAAGACATTTATAGAAATCTGTAAGCTATAGGTTTGCCCAGAATAGCATTTTTTAAGATCGGTCTATAAGTTACTATAGATACGCTTATAGAAGTTATAGAACTGCATAGAATCCCAATATAAGTTTCAAAACTTTCGGATTTTGAACCGTAATTTGCCCAAAATGATCCTTCGTTGACTGGACTAAATCTCTCTTTGTGATTACATGTGGATCAGACGTTTTAAAGACATGGACATTATAAAGACGTCTTAACGACGTGACGTATTTGTGTCGTATGGGTAGTTATAGTATTATAACTAACTAGTCAGTTGTATATAGTTAGTAGTTATAGTTAATCAGTTAGTTCTGACTACTGTCGTTCACAATTATAAAATTAATGTTGTAGTTAGCCTAGTAAAATTATAGTTATTTGTTTCATTAATACAAAAAATGCATGATTTTGGGACGAGTAAGACGGTTGCCGGACGACACGCAGCGGAGTTCGGCGATCTTACGAGTCCTAAAATAGCATTTTAGCAAATGATGTGTGTGTGTGGATGGATGGATGTACGTCCGTATGTTCAATAACTCATGAATGAGAAAAGATAAAATTATGAAACTTGGTATTTATAAAGTTTAGAATAATGCGCAGAGCTGAAAAGATTTTCGTCACATTTAGAAAACCGGAAGAGGAAGTTTTCTTAAAACACAAAAATAAATTCAATTTATTTCAAATACGGAAGTAGTAGCCAAAAAAATGTTTCAAATATAAAATGTCTGCTTGAAAACAAAAATGATTGAATCAGCAAAAACTAAATAATATATATTAAATACATTTCAATAATCATATTTGCTTGAAAACAAATAAGCTAAGTCAATTATGTCAGTTATTCTATTACTTATGTCAAACGTGTGTCAAGTGCAATATTTATACGAGTACATACAGTTGTGTATAAGAAAGTTGTGTGGTGACCACACCAGATTTTTTAGTCATGTTATGATAAAATATTGATTTTAATTCACTTACCTCTACCTATACGAATAGATCACAGAACATACACATAAATCATAAAATATGTAATACTTACTAGTACGTTATTTATTCAGTGTCACTACCACTAACTGAAATTTTGCTATGCATTGAAATAAAATTTTTTGAATAAAACACAAATGAAAGTGAAAAGGTACTTTAATAATCCGATGAAAAAAATATAAATACACCTAAAACGGCCCTGTGTCGTTCAAGACCTAATTTATACCTAGAGTGCGAGATACAACTTATTTTACATAGGTAATATATTACATAAATTTTACATCAACATATGCACTTCTTAATAACATAAGTAATAACTAAGATAATATTAATAAAACATAACAAAAACATTAATTAATTGTGCATAAAACAAATTTTAACGTATTGAATCAAATTGTTTGTAATTATTAAAATTAAAATGGAAACAATTGCCAACCAACAATGAAATAATATCAAACAATGGAAATGAAAACAAATTTTCACATTTTTCTTATTTATTAGGTAGATATTATTTAGTTTGTTGTATAAAAATTACATCTATTACCTGTATCAAAATGTTTGAACTTATATTTACTACGTTTACATGCAGCTTTATTTCAAACATTATCGTAGTCTACATTTCTCTTATATTATTTATTGTTTTTATGTAATCATTTGAATTTTTTGCATGTAAACGTACAATCTAACAGCTAATGTAAACGTAGCAAACGTCAGTTTTTACTACTGTTCCCAATGATTTGATTCTGTTGATTTTTCAAACTCTGTACATAGTTTTCGTAGTGCGCTAAAATATTTGAATTTGTCATCCAATGTTTTTGCGAATTTTGTTGTTGCATTCGATGAAATTCCAACTGTTGGCTAACCATCAAAGCCTGTTGGAATGCAAACTGGGCTTGGTTTAAATTAGCATTAAACTGTGCTAAATTTGTTATGTTGTATTTCTCTAAAATTTGGTTTGGTGTTAGTCCCTGAATTGTATTATTCGAACCCTCGCTTTTTGCAGAACTTTGTGGCATATTTACACCATTATTAGGAACTTTAGTTGGTGATTTTGGAGTGTTGGTATTACTGACGTTGTTGGCAGAACTGCTTGCCAACTTCGCGGTATAGTTGCTGAATTTTAAAAGTCCTCCATTTTTTACGTTCGGTGGATTTAATTTGGGAATAGCGACTTTTTTCGGACTTCGTTTTATTGAAATACTTCCCCCGCTACTGAAATTACTATTGATTATTATTTGCTGTGGCTGTGAGGGACTTGTTGAGTTCGGTTCGGTGCCTTTCGGTTTAGGACTCACTGTACTCGGTTTCGGGCTCATATTACCCAGTTTGGGGCTTACGTTACCAAGTTTTGGGCTCATATTACTTAGTTTTGGGCTCATAGTTTCCAGCCTCGGGCTCATATTACTCAGTTTCGGGCTTATACTACTTGGTCTTGGGCTCATACTCGGTTTGGGACTCATACTGGGTTTGGGACTAACTGTGTTGGATCTGGGACTAGCATAGCTCGGATTAGGACTTACTTTTGGAATAATAGTTGAATTAGGTGAAACTGCAGGGACTTTCAATGTGTCTGATTCAATTCTTGAGCGTTTGCTTAGCTGATGAGCAATTTCTAAAATGTTTCGTTTGTGAGGATTTGAATTGTTGGTAGGATTAGGACTGATGATAGTATTTGGAGTAGTTTGGCCATTTCTTTGTGGGACTTTTGCCATATTTTGTAACGGAATCTTATTCAAGAAGTTATTAGGACTGTTTGTATTCGTAATGTTTTGATCATTACTATTGTTAGGACTCGGACTAGAAGATTCTGATTTGGGCGAACTTAAATCTAAAGCGTTATTTTGCTGTTTCTTAATTGTTTTAAGGATATTAACTTTCATACAGTTAGTAGTCTTTTTAGCCATTTCTATGCTCTTTGCTTGATTCTGAATTTGGAATAACTGCGCTTTCATTGATTCGTCTCTTTTTATTGTTTCTTCAAACATTGTTTGGAAAGTATGTTTCTGACAATTTCGATTTACTGATGTAGAAGACGATTTATTTTGTTCATTTTCAGTGTCTGAAGCGTCAGATTTTTTGGGCGTTTCTGATAAAGTATCATTAGGTGCGTCAGAATCTGTAACATTTTTGTCAGGTAATTTCAAAATTTCGATATAGTTTTGTACTGGTTTGATAGTCGCTGGTTTAGACTGCACAATAGTTCCATCTTCGTTTCTAGCTGATTCCGTTAACGTAATAGAAAGAGATGACGGAATATTTATTTTACAGCTATCGATTAATGATTGCAATTTTTGCTCGTTCTGATTTTGTTCGATGTTATTTAATTTAGAACCATCGGTCTGGCCAACAATTTTTGTTAAATTAGTGGCTTGTTTATTTAAATTGGACACCATAAGTCTAACAATAGGGTTTTTGATATTTTTTATCTTTAAACCTTGGTCTTCTTTAACGTCTTTATGAGCAATTTTTCTCATTTTGATAGCATCAGAAGGTTTGTTGACTTTCTTTATTGGTTCATTGGGCTTGTTTTCAGTCAGTTTTGGTTTTTTAGCCGAATTTGGCGATTTTTCATTTTTACGAACGTATTTTCGCTTTTGAGCAGGAAGTTTTGGACGAAGCAGATCAGGAATGATTGGTGTTAACGCGGGTGGTGACGAGTTTTTAACAGAAGGAGGCGATGAGTTTTTCGCGGTCAACTGAATTGACATTAAAAATTGAGACTTCTCGGAGTCTTCCGCGTTTTCATTAATAATGGGAGGAGTTTCTTTTGTTTCGACTTTTATTTCATTCGATTTAATATTATTTTTAAGAGAAATTTCCTCTTTAATTCGAGAATTTTCTGGTTTAATAGGAACTTTAGAATTACTCTGATTTTCTATTTTCAAATTGTCTGCTTTAGAACTTGTTTCAACAGAACTTTTCACTGATTCCATATTTGACTCACTTGAATTATCTTTCTCTATTTTCACCGTGCACGGTGTTTCGCATTGATTTTGCACTACACTTTTTTCTTGTTTTAATTTAATTGTGTCATTATTTTCACTAATTTTTCTATTGGAATTTTTATTATCACTTTTTTCACTTTTGTCTTTATGATTACCACTTATTATTTCTTTTAGCTGTTTGTCTTTTTCGTCACTACATCTTTCAATGTTTTCAAATTTCTTTTCACACTTTTGATCACTTTTAATGTGTTTTTCATTTTTCTTATCACTACACTGCTTTTTGTCACTAAGTTTGTTATTCAGTTCAGTTTGATTTTTGTCACTATCACATGTAATTGTTTTTATATCACTAGATGTGCCGTTGTTTTTAGCAGGTTGCCGCAGTGACGCTGATTTCTTATCTACGTTGTTGTTATTGTTGTTAGTGATGGTCTGTTGTTTGGAGACTACACGTTGTTGCTGTTGACAACGGGGAGTTTGAGACGTTTGTTTTGAGGATGGCTCGAAGTAGTCGAAACGTTCGGACACTAACGCGATGTCGGTGATACGGAAGAAGAATTTCATCGGTTCATTCTGGAACAAAAAAATAAGAAAATTAATACTATTGGTTTGTAGGTACATTTTATATATATTTCTGGAAGTATTTTTAACTTATTTATTCTTAAGTAATCCACATGACCAAACTGAGAAAATAATATAAAAATAAGGGATAGAAATGTTTGGCAAAGATTGATTGCTGATTAATTGCTTGTGAATTTATATATTTGACGTGTAGAAAGAATGCGTTTGTTTTTAGGGTTTTGTGCTAACCCTATTTAGGGAAATAGCGTGATATTATGTATGTATTATCAATTGTTTTCTTCTGATTCAAGTTGTAAGATCTTACACCATGCATTAAATCTAAACAATATTAACTATTTTACTAAGTGGTTTTAAGCAATCATTCAGTAATCACATCAGTAGATATTTGTATTAATAAAAACTTTTAATTTTGTTACTACTTCTACTGTATATTCAAAAATTCAAATGACAAAACGTCATAATAAATGTAGATTTCAATTTGAAAGTAGACAAGTAGAAGTAGAGACATCTGTCGACATAAAAGAAAGAAATAACCTGTCCAGTCACGTAAACACTACTTGTCAAACGGCGATTGTCATTATCTTCCTACTATTTCATTTTTTCAAGCACTTGAAAGCACATACTCACCCACTTTTATATAATTTTTTATTTATATTAATAAAATGTTTTTAAAATTTGCTAGAGGCGGGAGCTCTCCTCTAAATCTTACAGGGGGCTGAGCCCCTCCAGTACCACCTTGGCTAGGCCTGATGTAGTTAATTAAATTACAAAATTACAATACACGATTAGAATATAGTGGCATTTAACCACTATTTTTTATTATTATGCATATTTAATTATGTTGTGATAATATGAACCTATGTTCCGACGTCAAATGCGTCTTCCTCAGGGTTCTGAGAAAACAAAAAAGGAAAACAATTGTATAATAATGAATTTGTCAAAAATTTAAATTGAATCTTCTTGCAGAACATCTTAATACTAGGTGCGTTTAATGAACTTAGCAAATCTATCGAATTTCTTTACGTTGATTGGTGTACAAGTGAAAATTTGACAGTTTTACTAGCAAATTATGTCAACAGTGCTAGAAAAAAAATCTGATGTGGCCAGCACACGACCTCTCGCTTTAACACTGTAATTTATGTGAATTTGATTTTAGTTAGGCTTTCTTAAATTATAATTTTGCAATAAATTTACAAACTTTTTGAAAATAATTTTATAGTTCTTAGTTCTTTAATTAACTCTTTATAGATAAAAATTTAACTTTATTATTATCTTATTACATTATGTTCAGTTGTTAATAATATTTACATTTCTTTTAAAATGGTGCCACAAACATTTCAGAAATTGTGTACACGTCTGTTCATCTGTCACATTGACATATTCATTTTTGTTTTCAATTTTTTTTCCTATATTATGATTTACAAATCGTTGTAGGTAAAATTACAAATTTTTGAAAATTAATTTTCATTTATTGGTAAGAAATATAGAAACGATGTTAAATAAATATTGTAAAAGATAATTTGTTCTTTCAAATGTCGAATGACAAATTGTAACTATCGCAGTATTTCCTATGTTTTTTGCAAAAAATGTTAAAATTCTTCAAGAAAATACCATTTCCGGTTGACAGATTTTTACCAAAATCTTATCAGCTCTTCATTAACATATATAAATGTATATTGCAAAATATTAGAATTTTATGTTCAGTAGAATTTGAGATAATGAATCAGAACGAAAGACTATAGTAGGCGCACACACACACACACACACACACACACACACACACACACACACACACACACACACACACACACACACACACACACACACACACACACACACACACACACACACACACACACACACACACACACACACACACACACACACACACACACACACACACACACACACACACACACACACACACACACACACACACACACACACACACACACACACACACACACACACACACACACACACACACACACACACACACACACACACACACACACACACACACACACACACACACACACACACACACACACACACACACACACACACACACACACACACACACACACACACACACACACACACACACACACACACACACACACACACACACACACACACACACACACACACACACACACACACACACACACACACACACACACACACACACACACACACACACACACACACACACACACACACACACACACACACACATACACACACACACAGACATCATCGTGAAAATAGTCAAAATAGGTTCTAAAGGTGCTAAAACGTGCTTATTGACAAAAATCTCGACATCGAATTTTTTCACGATCCCTATACCTCTCTAGGCGAGAGGTAAAAACTGCTGCTTTTGCTGCGCTAGCGCTATTAAAAGAGATAGACAAACCATAGTAACATTATTAAATTTACACTGTTGCACCAATCAGCATAACGAAACTTGCTAACTTCATTGCACGCAGCTAATAACAAGAACAAGAAATGTAAAATTAGACCTAAACTGAGCAAACAAGTTACAACTTATTAGCTTTGAGAGGGATAATGTAAGAAGAATTTTAGCGTCAAAATTCGATGAAATCCGAACCTTAAGGGATTGTTGGTTGCTGACGGTGTGTGGTTTTATTTTTTAAGATCCCGCTATATATATTAAGCTCAAACTCAGTATGTACAGGATGAGTCAGCTAACTATTCCCTATTTGGATTTTTTATAACTTAGGCAATTTTTATCAGAAAGTGACGAAATTTTTGCAAAACATGAACTATCTAAAGGAATTTTTACTGCCGAAATTTCAAATCGATCAGACAAAAACTTCACGAGTGGTTCACTTCAATGTGAAAATTGGACCAATTAATCCAAAATCTCCAATTGCAGCCCAAACAGTCGTTCTAGGAGAGTGCAAGGATTGTTCAGCAATCCAGTGGAGATTTTCATCTGACCAATACCGATGATTGTGTCTATTAAATCCACCATCAAGATGAAAATGTGCCTCATCAGAAAACATGATGTTGTTCAGATGACCAGGGTTTTCATTCATTCGTTCAATTTCGTCTTCTGCAAATTCCAATCGGTTTGCTTTATCCTCTTCAGAAATTGCCTGCAGAATTTGAATCTTATAAGGATGCCACTTAAGGTCCTTTAAAATCCTACAAATAGTCGTTTGACTAATCATTAATTAATTAATCATTATTTCAGTCACCAATTAGGAAGCAATAGAGCAATAATGATAAAACTTTGCGAACAAAAACTTGAGACTTTACAAACAAATGAAATAGGGAACACTTAGCTGACTCACCCTGTATGTTTGAGCATTAACTGTGTTCTTCTTTTTTATGAATATCCAGCATATCCAAAGTTAATCTGTTATTAAGATTTGCATCAGAGGCAATTATCTTGATAGAATTAAATGCGTTGTCGATTGGCAGTGAGTTTAACATTTTTTGTTACTACGTAAAATTTAAATGATTATGACATGGCAGTGACAATAGTAAAATATCGTTTATATCTTCTTCTGCAGCTTAAATAAAATAACTAAAATATATTTGTGAGTAGTAGTAGTAATACCTATATATTAATATATTTGTATACTACTTAATAAGTAAAAAAAATAAAGTAAGTATGGCGGGAGGTCTTGTGCTACCGACATCAAATTTTTTTCAAGAAATAATACGTCGAACTTGATAAGTAGGTGTATATTTTATGCTCCATAAGTAATTAGTTCAAGAGGTATGATTTTTTAAAAACGACTTCAAATTTAAAATCTCCTTTGAGTGACGTATCTGATACACCAGTCTTCGTGTGTATATTTCCTATTTTACGAAGCATTCCGAATGAGTCCCGATGACTCACCCATAGACTTACAAATCTAGCGAACAAACTTTGAACTAGTTTACGCTATTTCTTTGGAATATTGAATTATTATCACTATTTTAGTATAACTATTGGTATTTATATCATCAATAAGTTAGGTACATATTTATGCACAAGCAAATCAAACTTTCTTGCTTTATTATTTAAAAATTTGTAGGTTATGTTCATGTTCACAAATCGCGTGAAGTGTTTGACCAGGGTGTTGACGTCTCACGTTTGATTGTGGGTTGTCTATTCTTGAAATGGGTAACTTGAGAGTATGTATGTAAATATTATAGTTGTATGCGTATGTATCAAATCTAATACGTCATAGAAATTGACCCGCGATACTTTATGAACAAAATTATGAATGAAAAGTACAAAGCTTTTTAAATAATTTACACTCAAATATTCATAAATTGACCCATATATTTTATCTATGCAAGAAAATCATCAACATTTTTTACATGTAATCCAAGTATTTTACTCGTACTATGGGTTGGAAAATTGGACGTCCAATTCTGATATACCTACTTGGTTTAGGTCCATACCAACAGAAGTTCTAGCATGCAAATTGAAATTGAAATTTTTTTACAAGTATTATAATTAATATAAGTAATAAGAATCTATCGTTAAAAATAAGTTAAAATTTCTTGACGGTACTGCGTACCGGTTTTATTTTTCTTACCGGTACGGCGTACCGGACCATACCGGTCTATTTTCACCACTGTTAATGTTAATGACAAACTTACAAAATTTTAGTACGATGTCATATTCTATATTACCACCTAAAAATCTCAATAATATTTTTTAAATATAATTTTTTAATTTTAAATTTAAAATGTAAGATGTTATTAACTTGCCGTTAAAAACTAATCGCTAAAATTAAAATACGTTTTCTTCTATTTGGACTTTGGACTGCGTATTTTAGGGTGTGGTATATTAATGTTAATTATTATAAAAGTTATATTTTGCAACATACAGCATCAGATGAAAAGATGAAAGTAAAATGTATAAAAGTGAGAGAAACTTACTCTTTTCCACGTATAAATATAGGCGATGTCCATTAATGTGTAATGGTCTGGAAGAGGCACCCTTTTGTAGAGGATATCGACCTGCACAAAATAGAAAAGAAAACATTACTCACACATCCAGATTTGTACAGTGTTCATAGAATAACTAAACATTTTATATTCCGTATTCCGAATGGAAATTAAGGTGAAATAAAAACATCTATTGTTGCTGTGTCTCTCCAATTTCTCGTACATAAATAATAAAAACTATTATTTGTGTAATTTGTACAATTTCAAATAAAACAAGTAACAATTTTCGTCGTCAACAACAACAACAGAAACAAAATAAACTTTGTGGAACTTTCAGACAAAGAGATACAATGCCAAAAATTACTCATTACTGGTTTAATGTAGTGTAAACATGGCTTAATATCATGAGTGTTAGCTCCAACAAATCTGAACTTATTGAATGGAGAAATATGTATATCTTGTTTGTTGTTTCAAGAAACATAAAAACAAATTAGTACGACTGTTCATTACTTCAAGTATCGTTTATATCAAAACAATATCAGAGTGAAATAATAACAGTAATTTTAATAAAGTTCTAAAAATTAAATCAATGCGACGATCGGCTGAGTTCGGTTAAATATATGTTTACTAATTTATAATAAATATAACTAATAACCTACCTTACCTAATTATTTTATTATATAATATTATTTATAGAAGTTACAAGAGAAAACTAAATTTAATAAATATTCAAATTTAAATTAGGAACGTAAAAAAACAGGTTTTGTTCTATCATTGAGAAATCAGAGCTAGGGCCAAAGAATTATTCTGCAAATACAGTTAGTAGGCGCTCGGTTATGTGAATACTTCATTTATGAACAATCCACTATTTATAGTGAACTGTAATAATTTAACACATGAGGTTCTATAGAGCGAACGCGGTCAACTTCGATTATGTGAACAAACAGCTCAACAGTGCTTGGTACAAAGTACAGATCCACTTGGTATATTGGGACTTCTCCTAATACAAAGTTTTAAAACATTTATTAACATTAGAACTTTATTTTCTATTTTTAAGTCCATGCGAAAGTAATATTTTTGATATTGATTATTAACTTGTATTGCGAAAATGTAGAGATATGGCCAATATGGCATTACTAACATGCCTGAGTGCTAAGACAGAGCAGAAACAAATAACTATTTATCTTAATGCATTATAATCATGAATATGCTTTGAATAATATTAAATAGATATTTTAAAATAAATTTTCGATTGAATGAACTATTCGATTTTATGAATTTCCTTGGTTTTTATTAATTCAAATAACCGAGCGCCTACTGTATAATTTAAAACATTTTTCTCTAGAACAATGATACTCAATGAGGAAAACAACTAACTGACTACTTTTCGTCAAACAGTGCAGGGCATTATTAGTTAAATATGATGTTTCACGACGTTACTAAAAAGTCAAAACTGTTCTTATCTTATCTGAGTAAGCTGTACGTATTATCTTTAACTACTTTATCAAGAAAACTATAAATAAATTAACAAAATACTAGCTTTAACATTTTTCGTACTAGTCAACAAAAATTAAATTTATATAGATTTATCAATCTACGAATCTATGAAATTTATTGTACAAATTCGCCTAATAGTTTTAAAATATAACTACTACATTACTAACATGCTATACTACCGCATCAGTCCTTTAAAATAGTAATTTACATTATAAGTAGGTTTAATTTAATTTAATAAAACACGTGAGATTTGCTTACTTCTTTAAAAATGAGATTGGATATTTCGTGTGAACAACTCAAATTGCCTAAACTAATAGAAATTTGAAAAAAAAATTCATTCGTGAAAAAAACAATTTCGTCAAAAAACTTCCGACTTATGAGTCAAAAAAATACAAAATGCACTTTTTTCAAACGTCCATAACTTTGTACCAAAGCGTCGTAGGAACTTCGTTTTTTGAGCCCAGCACAGGTAATTGACCAAGTTTCAATGCCTTTTCTGTGGATCGAGTCGACAATTTTTTTCCAACTCGGTACACATTGCCAAAGTTAGACGTTTTTTGCGAAAAAAACGTGTTTTTTTGTTCGGCTTTTAAAGGGTACGAAAAGAGATCATCCTAATCTGAGATTATCCCCTTAAAGTACACCCACAATTTGGTTTTTCCCCGACAGAATCGTCTAATTTGGTTGAAAAGTTGCTGAGTTACGTGCAAAAAATCAAAAATGCACTTTTTTAAAAAAAATTCATAACTTTGTTCCAAATCATCGTAAGAACTTCGTTACTTGAGTCTTGCACAGGGAATTGAGTGAATGTTAGTGCCCTTTTGATGAATCAAGTAAAAAAAAAATGTTTAAAGTTCATACACATCGTCAAAGTTGGACATTTTTAAAATTAAAATTTATTATTTTTCACCGGGTTGCTGGAGGGGTCGGAAGGGGTTGCGCTAAAATTCGCAGGCATGACTTTAAAGTAGACACTTAAAAGTTTTTCGCCCACGAAGATTCATCGAAATCGATTGAAAATACGCCGAGTTATAGCAGTTTGAAAATGGTCGAAATTTCACGAATTTCAAAGTGTTTCATTTTTTTCCAGCAGCATTTTTTTAATAAGCTATAAAAGCTTTAAAAAGTTGAGTTTCTTTAACGAACTGCTTGCAGTACAGGGACGTAACTAAGGGTGGGCCTGGATGGTAAAGGGTACAGAGCCCACCGTGCACAGCCTTGGCCACCCAAAAATTTTACAACATTTTTACATAAGTTTACGGAAGTAAGAGACCTATATTTTTAACATATTATATAACACTAGGAGAGAGATATAGATTTATACTTAATTGAGGCAAAAGAAATGTCTATAAATATGAATAGCGGATATATTATTATAGATTTATTGCTGGTAAATTGTTGAATATTTGAATAGGTATAATGTATTAATTTATCAGTCTGAGTGCCCGTGCAATCTTTATCTATGCATACATACGTATTTTATATCATATTCTTAACTATGGGTACCAGAGCCGGATTAATGATTTATTGGGCCCTGGGCAGTAATGATTTTGGGGCCTTCCTCTCCTAGTTTAGGTTATTCGTTTTTTTTGTTATTAAAACATAAATAAAATAAAAAATATATAAATATCATAATAACATTTGGTAACAAAATAAAAAGTACCTACTAAATAGGAGCGGCGATTTAAATTTTTTTGTGTGGCTTAAGGGCAAATTCCTGTAATATGTTCAGAGAGGGTAATTATAAAAGATGAAAGAAATGCGCCGCAGGCGAAAACTTTGTTTAGCTTAAGGTTAAGTATAGGTATCTTAAAATTTAATTTTTTGACATGAAAAACACCATTAACATCTCTAAGATCGAGTCTCGAGGAATCGCATAAAATTTTGTGTCATGACTTAAAATAAAACAAAATTAAAAAACTGTTATATGATTTTATATGCCTTTAGTAATTTTTCATTATATTGAATATAAATCTGTTTTCAGATTTAATTTGCATGGGCGTAGTGCACCCATTAAATAGACTTGCATAGGTACATGAGCCCCGTTAAACCCGTTAAATCGCCGCCCTTGGGTACATAATAAATCGTCATAATAAAAATAACTCATACCAATATCAATATCGGGACATCGAAAATATTACTCGTACTTATCAAAACATTTTCTCGCTTCTATTTATGAAAATACTGATTCAAGAGGTTTTTATCAAAAAAATTTAATAATTCCTAGTTTTTTGCACAATTTAAACTGTATCGTTTCATCTATTAATCCATGAAAAAATACTATTGAATTCATAAATTGGGAAGAAGTTAAAACTAATTGAAATAATTTTATTGTTATATTAAAATTAGTTTTGTTCTTCCGAGGCCCCTGAACGTCGGGGCCCTGGGCAGCTGCCCATAATGCCCATGGGTTAATCCGGCACTGATGGGTACTGTTTTTATACGAAATTAATTTCAGGAGGAACTAAGTCAAATTCCTTCAGCAGTGAAAAAATGTTTCACCTCGCTTCGCTCGGCATACTACTATATTTTTCAAAACCAAAATTTTACTATAAAAAGTGTTGCCCATTTTAATTTTTTACTGGCCCACATAAAAAATCCTAGTTACGTCACGTCCCTGATGCAGTAAAATCATGACATGTGTAAAATCGCAACTATAATAGAAATCAACGATATGTAATTTTTATGTCTACACGTCAGAAGGCCAAAAAACTATTTAGCTATATCTCCCGAAATTGTACAAGAAAACAATGAACGTTTAAGATAAATAGTGTCGTACTTACATGATACAGTTGACTATCCACGTTGTACTTGTTACAAATGAACTTCTTGAGGTGCTCGACCCGCAGCATGGCGGGGCACTGCAGGTAGCGGCGCAGTGGCACTTCCGGATCCGGTTCGCTGCGTTGCCACGCCGCCGGCTCGTCACTGGAACAACAACATATGTCACACGCATGTAACGGTAGTAGTAGCCACACATGCACACAGCCAAGTGGTTGCTAATCAACCGAGACTGAGATGAGAGATATAGGAAAAAAGAATCATAAATTGTGGAGGATTAAATACTGTAAAGCTGCTTCGTTATTTTTACATACATACAGGGTGTTTCAGACCACCCGTACCCCCAAACATCTAGCGAAATACAGTGCCCCTGGAGTGGATAGGAGGGCAACTTAATTATCTTAAATAGTAACCCCCAGTTTTTATTGCAGATTCGGGTTCTGCGCTACAAAATATAATGGTTGTGTCTGAAACTTCGTTTCAAATGTTGGCGAATTTCAAGGTCAGAGTCGACAAATAAAGTAAAGTTTATTTTAACGTGAAACATGGGATTTTTCATCATATCCATGGTTATGGTTACGACTTTGACAGCTTAAAGAATAATATTAGGTTTGCCAACATGATAATTTCTAGCGGTCAGAATGTGTAATAGAATCTAGCATGATCTAGATATCTCTGGCTTTAATACTATAAATAGACTACTATACTATAAATAGACTAAAATTGAAATTTAGATATATCTAATTGGCTATGTTCCATAATTTACCTTTCGATCGAAAATATTATAACAAAAAATCCTGCATTTTCTACAAAATATATGAACACAGTCCCGTCGTAGTGCATCTATTCATCATCATTATTCAGTTTATAAAACATTTTTCCGAAACACTTTTTATTACTTCACAACAATATTTACCTGTTACTTTATAACGTAATAATAAGTTTACGTGTTCTTTATATTTTACATATTTCTATAGCACTATCATCGGCAGTGACAGTGTTGCCGCGAGACGAGACTTGGCGAGACTTAAGGTCAGTCTCGTCTCGGTCTCGAAAAAGTCTCGAATACTTTGGTCTCGTCTCGGTCTCGAGTTGGTCTCGAGTTCTTTAGTCTCGTCTCGGTCTCGAGTCTCGACATTTTAATTTCTTAGAAGTATGTGTTAATAAAATATATTACCTGTCATTGCATTAAAGAAGACCACCGTAAAAAACTAGTACAGTAAGCATTAGGAAAATGGAAGCTTGAGTTTTGAATGAAACATCAAAATATTATAATTCTCAATATACATGGAACTGGAAATTTTACACGACATACTCACTATCCACTATCCCCGCACGTCTGTATTGTGCAGCGTATTTATTTTAGACAAAAAAATTTCAAATTTATTATATTAGGAGACAGGCACGGAGATTTTAACTACAGTTATTTGTACAAACATGTTCTTTCCATACATTTAAATATTTTTGATTAATATTCCACATACGTCACTTTTGACCAATTAGAATGCTCTATTTGTTCGAAGAATGTATAGTTTTTTAGCGAATATTCCATACACGTCATTTTTAACCAATTTGTTCGTAGAAGACATTTTTTAAGCAATGAAATTAGAAAAAACCACAGTAGATATGTCCCATGGTTACCCTTTGTTGATATATAAATATAATTCGAGCCATAAATTAATTAGGTAAAATTACTTATAATTATAATATAATATATAAACGACAACTCGGGTCAAAATTTACTCATAAATTTATACAAAACATTCTAAAATCTCACAATACAAAATATCAACTGAAATAGCAACGAGTTGCTGTAGAATGACAACAAATTATTAACAAAAATCATTGCATAAAGCAGTCTGCTTTGTTCAAAATTACGTGTGTGGAGTGTGGAATAATCACTATTCATATGAAATTATAAATTTAGTATACAATTTTTTTTTAAATAAATAAATGATCTAACTTTTATTAAAAAATTTCTACATTTATAAATGAATATTACAAATTAATTATTTAAAATGAGACTCGAGAGTCTCGACGAGACTCTCGGCGAGACTCGATACTGGTCTCGCCTCGGTCTCGAGTCTGTTATCGAGACTTAACTGATGGTCTCGTCTCGACTTTTCGAGACGAGACGAGACGAGACCGAGACTAGTCTCGAGTCTCGCGGCAACACTAGCAGTGACCAGCAGACACCTAGAAACCCTAGAAACACCTATGAACTAATTACAACTTCTGACCGGGGTAGTCAATGAAAAACGTTGGCAGTAGGTAAACCAAATTATTATTCTTTAATCTTTAACCGTGGTTAGAGCGTTCTTTTTAAAATAAAACATAAGGAATCAATTTAACTGTATTATTCTTGAACAATATAAGATATTTGGGCAGCTGCAATAGTTCCAAAGGACGCTTTCAACTTAAACTTTTAATTGTTGAAAGTATAATTCGTATTTCCAGATAGCAGCAGTGTGCCACTAATTAACAAATGCAAATGGATTCCCTATGTTTTATTTTAAAAAGATCGCTCTAATACATAGCTGTCAAATTCGTAACCAGGGACATGATAAATCATGTTTCACATTAAAATAAACTCACTGTATATTTATATAAACATTGTATTATGTCATAATGGCGCTTGTTATGACATTATGTAACTAATCAATGTAACGCATCATCACCTTGCAACGCCTTGCAAAAACAGTATGTGTATCCGTGTACACTATTTATAAAAAAATAAATTGAAAAAGCGTGATGTAAATCATCCAAGAGTAAAGGAATGTAATTTAAAAAATTGTAGGTTCTCAAAATCTTCATCTCATTCTTTTTTAGTGGCCATTCACAATCCTAGTGCAGTGCCATATAACATTTGTCCAAAATTATAAGCCAATGCTAGCTAGCAAAAATCATCAATAATTTAATAATTTTTAGCAATATTTTCGTAAACATCATGTAAAAGTTAAATATCAATGTATCCGAAGAGAGAGATAGCATGATGACAAGTTGTGGTTTGACAAAATGTCCGCCATTTTTAGTTTTCTTTATTTATCTCGTATGGTTAATATTACGAGAAAAATTGTTACATAGGATATTGTAGAGCATAAAATTTTCTATAAAATGGTATATCAATTTTTACCTCTCGCCTAGAGAGGTATAGGGATCGTGAAAAAATTCGATGTCGGGATATTTGTCAATAAGCACGTTTTAGCACCTTTAGAACCTATTTTGACTATTTTCACGATGATGTCTGTGTGTGTGTGTGTGTGTGTGTCTGTGTGTGCGCCTACTATAGTCTTTCGTTCTTATTCATTATCTCAAATTCTATTAAACATAAAATTCTAATATTTTGCATTATATATTTGTACATGTTAATGAAGAGCTGATTAGATTTTGGTAAAAATCTGCCAACCGGAAATGGTATTTTCTTGAAGCATTTTAACATTTTTTTGCAAAAAATATAGAAAATTCTGCGATAATTACAATTTGTCATACGACATTTCAAAGAACAAATTATATCTTACAATATTTATTTAACATCTTGTCTATATCTCTTACCAATAAAGGAAAATTATTTTTCAAAGATATATAATTTTACCTACCACGATTTGTAAATCACAATATAGGAAAAAAATTAAAAACAAAAATGAATATGTCAATGTGACAGATGAACAGACGTATACACAATTTCTGAAATGTTTGTGGCACCATTTTTAAATATAAATATATTATTAACTGGGTTTGAAACTTAGAACCTATAGGAGCCGAAATATAATAAATTAAAAACTGACTGAATTCCATTACGTTTTTATCTTTTTATCCTTCTATTAAACGTATTCAGTCAAGAAGTATCATCGATTCATTATTATTATTATCACTGGATATAAGGTAATAAAAATTAAAATTTTATCTACCTACAAAGAGCTAATTTGATTTCAATGCCAATAGGAATCTATACTTTGCTTGAAGAACTATAACAAAAATTACAAAAAGTAGCCTAACCAAATCCAAATTCACATATTACAGTGTCAAGGCGGGAGGTCATGTGCTGGCCACAACAGATTTTTTCTGTAGAAGTAGTAACTACAGTTCTCGGAAAAATCGTGAAAATATATTTATACAATTTTTTGTCATTTTCAACAAAAGCGTAATTTTGTCTTCTCAAACAAAAACAGCTTTTATTTTCATTCTTGTTCTGTATACACTTCTATTGTTCTGGTCATATTCATAAATCAATTACTTAATTAATTTGTAAGAAAGAAAAATACTTGTAATTGTTGATAATCTCTTGTAGATACTTCAAGGCCTTCTCAATCTATTTCCCCTCTGTAGTTGTCATCATACCAATCCCCTATCGAAATAGAACCATGCCGCAAATTATGGTCGCATCCCCTAGCTGCTCCCTAGACCCTAACCTGCTTCTTCCTCCCTTCATAAGAAGACAGTCTTTCAGTCTTTGTGTATAATATTCAACTAACGAATGTACTATACAACTACAACTCACTTTGCTGTACGGAGATGAATGTAACTATACGCTTCGGCTACGCATTCGTCAATTACTGTTATCGCATGAAAACGTGCCGAACCATTTCATTACTGTGTTGAACTAACCATTAAATGCGAACAGACGTTGACGTTGTTTTTGCTGCGCAGAGCACACTTCATGCAGAGAATTTAAATGTGATGATTGTGGCTAGGTTGTGTATATTTAGAATAGGGGTTCGTTGGTGGTTGAAGAGGGTAAACTGTGCCAAAACATTTTACTTTAGCATGTGGTGTCTCCATGTCTATGTTGTAACGTAGGTATCCATTATAATACTATATTAGTATCGTTCAATATTGATTGTCGAACTCTGTCGAACAAGTCTGTTTGTGACATGTTTTTAATCACATTTTCACACTTGTTTTCTATTTTGTTTTGCTCTAGTAATAATTTCATTAATCACGATTTTGACTAATTATTTTAAGGAGGTCGGGGACTCCTGCAGTGGCGTACCCAGTCATTAGCCTTGGGGGTGGATATGAAAATAAAAATCATTTTTTCACATGGTTTAAAGCATGCGAAACAAAAATTTAGTTAATTATCATAAGAGTCCATGTAAAACGAGCGTAATTTCAATAATCAATTACTCAAAAACCGGATTGACGAATATTTAAAAAAAATCAGCCTCTCATCATCATTTTAATATATGGTCACAAAACCTCCTTAACAGTCAGTAAAATGAGATTAAAGCTGACTTTTGTGTGTCAAAAAAGTAACTATATAACTACATACATCGTTACCCTAAATTTTGCTCAATTTGTGATGAGAGTTGCTAATTGAAAAACTTTTGCTACATTAATTAAATTCCCACAAAAATGGTTTACACGAAACACAGTAGAATGCTACACATTTTTAGGTTGATTTGCCTCGTTGCTCATTTGCCTCTTTACTAAAGAACTCCTGAACCTATTGAAGTAACGTCTCTCTCCAAAGTAATTTTCCCAACACACAAATAATGAACTGTGGTAAGTAATGACATTATAACAGAATAATACTGTTGGAATATGGCTACTACTTTTTTGGATATTTCGAGGTTTTTGAAGATAAAAACTGATAAAAACGTTTCACTCCCCATCACTTTTCTTGGCTTTGCTTTGTGCCGATTGAAATATAATGTAACGCAGTACTGCGGGTATTGTAATACTCTAAGTCAGTTAGGACATTTTTAGAAGCAATTCACGTCTAGAAATATAGTTAAACAGAAGTTCTAGCTGACTGTAAGACTGGATGTTACGTACCCAGGCTGTTAAATTGCTATATTTTGTAACCCCTTCACACTTTCGAAAAGGGTTAATTTTGGAATCTGACTTATAAAAAGACAGTGGTGCGTATCGGCTTTGAATGCTTCAAGATGTAATAATTTTGGTCCACGTGCTGTGAGCGTTCATATTCATAGTCAATAAGTTTATTTAAGATCGTTTAGTCGTTCCCGTTCCCATTGTAAAGTTTCGTGATATTATATTGTGTATCATATTGCCATAATTTGTTAATAAATGTTTAGTTAAACACATACAATAAGAAAACTATCTGGACCAATAATGATTAAAAACACACAAAATAAAAAACAGAAACATAAAAAAAAATTTGATTTATATTTTATTTTTAAGAATAAATAATAAAAACTTAAATCAATAAGTGAAAGAGGGGTCCGTCGACACATTTGATCCTCCCCTGCGGGCGCCCATACTTATGGTACTTCCTAAAGCCAAATTTTGTAAATAATACATAGAAACATAGAATTTTAATATAAATTCATACCACCAATACAATACCTTAAGTAAAGTAAGTAGTAACAGAAACGTATATAAGTAAGTGTGAATAATTAGACTTAATAACATACAGAAATATAAAAACTGGTGTTGAAAACAGGTAACTAACTCACTGCTATAACTTAATAGTTCCCAATATTCATACATAACTTAACGTTAAGCTTTAACAACTCATTAATATTGTGCGATTAAGTTAATAGCAGCAATCTTGTCTTGATTACAAATTAATGAAGTGTATAAGTATAATAATCAGAGCTACAGTCGTAAAATTAACGAAGGGTTATACTCAAATAATAGGTAACTACGAATACAAACATGAAAGCGTTGAAACTATCATAAAAATCAGAATATTATTTGCATATAATTTCTACCAGATTGAGGGTGGGATTCTGTAACTCGCAATAATTCATACAACAAATAAACCATTGCTATTGTTAAGTAATAGGAGTAATAATTATTAGTAGGTACTAAAAATCAAGAAAGACATCCAGATTAAAGAATTTTTGTCCTTTTCGCATAATTTTTAAAGTTAAACTGTACCACATTTCTCACATATCAACCATGATTAATTTGTGCACAAATAAAGATTGTTACTTTTCCAGAATCAAAAGTTTTATTATTGATATTAAACCACCAATGGTGGTACAATGATACAGATTAGCCGGTAAACTATTGCGAGCCCTGCTTCCATCCCAGTAACCGATAAAATATCACTGTGATTAAGTGGCTGGATTCCACTATAAAAAGCCACTATTTCTGTAATTGAGCTGATTAAGAGGCCCGTCTACCTCCTAAAATCCAGCATAAAATGTACTAACGGTTAACGTAGCGAGTGTTTTGTGGCCAGTACAAGAATGGTAAAATTTTATTTCAACAAGAATTTAATAGAGAAAGAATGTACCTATCTAAAAAATTGTATATGATTATAAAAATTCCGAAAAATTCAAAATAATTTCCAATTTATGCAAACTATACACGGTTATATCTCATGATAGAAATTAATTTTAAAAAGGCACATCTGTAGATCCATTCTTTCTTTATTAAATGTTTACAAAAACATTATCCTGAAGTCAATAATAATCTGACAGTTTACTCGCAACGAAAACACTTTTACAGTATTTTTGAACTTCGAAATGACATTGCATAGCTAGGATTCGGCAAAGTACGAGTTTCGGGCTGGTTTCAGGCAGCCGTAGTAGTGAGGAAAAGAATGGAATTGAAAAAAGTTCAATATAACTATGCAATACGCCTATCCAACTTAAACTGTACCACATTCAAGTCCCGTACTCGTAACCCCAATATCCGTTTAATTCAGCTTCACAAATCATCTGAATCGAGAAGTAAAAATCCTGATTCCACACTCCCTGCTTCATCGTTCAGCGTGCCGAGCTGTGAGCAGTGAGCAGCGTGCACTGTGCTTCATTACGCAACAAACGTATTTAGAACAGGAGAGGAGAGAGATAAGCTTGATGAGAGTCAGAGAGTGCATGCCGTTGCGTCAAATTACCGGTGGCAGATTGTCGCTATGTCAAATTTTAACTCCTTTTGGAAAATAAGTTGGCGAATTTTGTTAGTCCGGCGGTTATAACTACGCATTTTGTGATTAAAGTGTCAAAATTGGCATACATGTCAATAAAACTATTCTCTTTCATATAAGAAGTGGTGCCAAAGTGTTAAGTACCAGAGATGGCCGCCATTTTTAGTTTTCGTCATTTATCTCGTATGGTCAATATATCGAGAAAAATTATTAAATAGGAAATTGTAGAGCATACAGTTTGCTATAAAATGGTGTGTCCATTTTTTTCTGTAAATAGTATAGTTCTCGAGAAAATGGTGAAAATATATTTGAGCAATTTCTAGCCATTTTCAACAAAACCGTCTTTTCGAATAAAAACAAAACAGCTTTCATTTTCGAAAGAATCAAGATATCAACTTCCGGTCGGAGCACTAGGTATTTCGGCTAGAATTCAAACATAATTTTAATATTTTTTGTGTTTATTGAGTTGTCATTTATGTGCGAATTAATATATTGACTTGCGGTTTCTTGCATTAAATACTTACTTCAAAAAATTCTCTGGTAGGTATACTTTATATTAGAAAACTTTTTAATGCCTTAGTTAAACCAATAGGTACTTAAAAGAGTTTTTCGTCGAGAAAATATTAAAATTTTCGTCTACTTTGGCACCACTTATTATATGAAAGAGAATAGTTTTATTTTTATTGACATAAATTATAGTATATACTTTATACTATGAGTAGAACATAGGCACATTTTTTCTCTCCCTTTCTCCCTTCTCATTATTAATATGCCGAAAAAGATAGATTGTTATGTATCACAATTTTGACTTTAGCCTCTGCGTATTGAATCGTATTATTAACTAGTCTATTTATACTTAATATGTTTAAATTACTACTATAGAACTTCATCTACAAACAAATATATTTTTTAATAATTTGAAACTTCTGTGCAAAAATAAATTTATTTCAAAGTGTGACAACAAACTGACAGCGACAAGTAGGTAGGTAGTTATAAATTCTTGTAGAATATTGAAACTGGATGACATTTATGTTCGGATGAATAAGGAAGAATGAAACAAGAACGCTTTATCGCACGCAATAGTAGGTACCTAATCTAAACATACATAGGTACTAATAGTCGTATTCTGTGAAAATCTGTAGTCGCTACAGATCTATAAAATTGTAAATATTAAACAAAATCGCAATGAAATGTATAATCATATAAACGTTTTTATATTTTGTTCAATATTTAAACTAAAGATTTATAAATTTGTAAAACTTATTTGCACAGAATAACACCATAAAAGTAAAAATCTAACCTATTGGCAATTTGACGCAGTGGCATGTTTCCTATTCGGCGGCCACTGCGCGAATCGAGTTAGCCTTGTGTACTTGAAAAGAAGAGAGATGGAGCGAGCGTGCGACGTTGATGGTATTGGTATGTAATGCTGGTGTATGTAATGTATGCAGGTATGTATTATTCATTGGCATGTGTGATGCAGTGCCGTCAGATGAAGAGTTAATTAGGCGGGGGTAATTAGTTTTTTTTGTTAATTTGGAAATGAATTTATATTGCCTATTAATAGGAGTCTCCTAATTGTGATGCAACAAAAACTTTTTACAAATATTGCCGACAAGCAGACTCATAATGGACGTTGATATGTGAAAAAAATACTTAAATTTTCAGCTCGGCTGAACTCAACTTAAACAAATAAAAGCAGATTAAATAGAATGTTTTATAATAATCCACTGTAAAATGCATATTTAATTTAGGTAAATTTGTTTGTTAAAAAGGTAAGTATCGTTAATGCAACCGGCCTTTCTTCTTATTCGAAATTCTATAAAAAAGAACAAAATCACATCAAGTTTTGTTGACGGATACAAAAATGATTACAAATATATTGCAAATTGTAAAAACGAGATAAGTTTTCTTTGATGATTTTTTATTATTTAAATAAGTCCCGAAATAATATTTTTCTTAAAAATTGTATTTTCTAAAGCACTTCTGATTTGTCTATGGACCATAACATTAACAAACGCAGGTTAGTAAACTTAGTCGAAGATTTCTTTAAACCGCATTGAACATTAAACCTTATTCGTAAGGTTTAAGTATGAACACAATGTCAATGCCTATATATTGAATATTGTCTCTTTACCTAAGTCAACTTTTACACCGTGTCCATGTGTCCTTTTAGGGTCAGAACACAACTTATTGTTCGTTGTGAATTAGGGCCATTGTTTAGTTTCTTTTATTTGGAAAGGGTAAACTTCTTTTGTTTGTGCCGGTAAGTTAATGTGTTAACCTGACTGTGATATTGCGAATCGCATCAGATATATAGCTGTCATGCAAGTACAGTAAGTACCTAGTAGTAATATGTAGTATTAAGTGAAATATAGTTTGTCCGCGTTGTGCTGACCGGTACGACATCAAACATTCGTCTGGGTTCAATTTTTTAGGTGAGGGGAAAATTAATTGACATCACACACGGGTTCTCAACCAGTCATTCATGATGATGAACAAGAACTATAAGTACATTTTTAATATAAACGTTAAATTAAGAATTACTTATTTACTTAATAAAAAAATTAAATAGTATAATAATATTTCATGATATTTTTATAAATTAGGCTAAAAATGAATTCGGATGGCGATGGGTTTGTTTCATATTTAACAACGTGGACCATTGTTTTAGATTCACTGGAATATTTCGTTTAGGTAGAATTTTTACATTTGCAATTTCCTATTTGAGATTATTATTTCTTAGTAGTTTACGGTTGTGTTATGTTTTCTGCTGTTAGTATCGGTTTATTATTTGTTGTTTTTGTTCCTTGCACATCGTTGTGAATATACTTAAATTTCCTACAAAACTAGACATGACCAGAAATGATAATCAGTGCTTGACGTTGACATTTCTCTTGTAAAGAGATCGTTCTCTTTTTAAGTAGGTAGTGGAAAAGAGATAAACATATTAGACAAACGTAACATTAACCAACGAGCGAACAAGCATGCATGTGACAAAGAGAGATTATACATAATGCCTGTTTATTAGTAGATCAGAAACTAATGAAGTACCGGTCACCATAACGCGGACAAACTTTACCATATCGCATCAAAAGCATAAATAATGGTGGATAGTTTACTGACTAACATTTTACACTACTTATCAGTTATCCAAAGTACCGGAACTTTTACCAGATGGACAAGCTCAAACAACACAATTTAGAACTATACACTTTCATTACGTATATGTCTAGCTTCACCAATTTAAATTTTAAAATTAAATTTTCATTCCTGATTTCGATTCGATATTTTATACTCCAAATTTAAATGTGTATACGTAATGTGTTAGGTGTAAAAGTTAACCGTTTACATACAAACATTTTGTTGTTTAACTCTTTGGGGTAAACAGGTTCAAAATTTGAACCACAAATTTTTTGACTTATTCGGTATATTGGTGTGTAAAATAAACCATCAATTTATAGAATTTTTACAGGATAAGTCCGTAGGTTTAAGCCGTATACCACCAGCGCACGCATAAGTTTGTAGTATTTTCTATGAAACATAGGGGTTAATTTCAGTTATATTATATTGCTTTTGACTATGTAATAGCGTTTATTTTCCCCTGTGCAATAGAAAATACTTCTGTACCTCTAAGGGTGTAATTTTATTCATTTTACCGTACCTCAAAGAGTTAAGCTACATTCAGACCGATCCAATTATAAGTATAAGTGCTAAATAGACCAACCAGCACTCAGCGTTCGCTTTTCGACAAAATTCCAATTTCACTCATAAGTGTAATCTGAAATTCTTCCAAACTTCTATCTTTTCAATCAATCAATCCACTGTGAATAGTGCGATAGGTATATCATGTCATTTTTATCATCGAACTGTCACTTGCAAGCTCCGTTTTATTAATGACATACAAAATAGATCAGATATTAATTTAATTATTATAAATAGTAATAGTATAAATGGAAATATTGTATGCTTGTGTTTTATAATATTATTACTGGATAAAAATATTTAAAAGCATATAAATTCTACTTTTTAATTTCAACTGATGCATTAAAAAACAAAAAGTAAATTTTCTATGTGATGTTGGATGTAGCCGATGTAGGTACTGTTTCAAAATTTGCGAAGAACTATACTAGGATATATATTATTATATGATATACAAAATTTTA
Source organism: Agonum fuliginosum (assembly GCA_947534325.1). Classification (NCBI taxonomy): domain Eukaryota; kingdom Metazoa; phylum Arthropoda; class Insecta; order Coleoptera; family Carabidae; genus Agonum; species Agonum fuliginosum. Next base: position 16,688,523 of record OX384045.1, on the reverse strand, counting down.
AGACAATACAAATTATTTTCGACGGATGGACTAATTCAATAGGTACCTAATTCAAATAATAATAATCATATCCGGTATTCTTTCCTGTAGAAAACCACAAAATAAAATCCTATTATCCTATAATATTATGAGGCACATGCCATAACCCACCTCTACAACACCTAAACATATGACACATGACGTCAAACGCGTCCACCAAATGTCTACGTCATTACGCTATAAGCAATAAGATTATACCCTGCTCCGCTCCAATGTATATCTCCAACACTGTAATCTACCGACATCGGCACTATATCCATCTCTCTCTCTGTCGAGGTTAGCAAGGGCAGCCGAACGCTGGCGGAAGTGCACGAGCGTACAGGGTGCGCGGGACAAAGGAGGGGGGAGGGTCTTTTTAGCCGATCGCAGCTGTTCGCTTTCACGGGTTGTAGGTTGTAGTCAGCTTGCTAGGAGATTCGAGTTGGTGGTTCGAATGTTCATGAAATACGGAAATTGGGAAATAGAAAAGTAGGGAGAAGTAGATAAGGAAATAAGAAGTACGGATGTGTAATGTTTGTTTGATGACTGATTTGGTATTATTTTCATATTCTACTAATACGTACTAAAAGCGAGTAACTATTTGCCAAATACGAGTAAGTACATTGAAATAATACATATCACATTACAATAGCTATACATTTATTATAGTGAAACTGTTAAGAAAGTTACGGTACTATCAAAATCAAACTGATTTAATATGGTTCTTCATTGAAATTTGTACCTACTAGAATCACAAAGTGAAATTTTGCGCACGCCCATTTCGCACGTTTTTACTTTGCGCACGCATATCTGATATGGGCATATTTAAAAAAGACTCACTTTGCGTACGCAAAACAGGCACGAAAAATGTTACTTTTTGTACAGGTTGACACAAAATGATATATCGACTGCCACGATAAACTTCCACAAAAGACATTTTGTTTTAAGGTTTATAGTTAGGTTTAGATCTTTAGATAGGTATAAGTTTTTAGACTTTTGATGAGAAATTTGTCGGTACCTCTCTTACTAATTTAGATACCATTCTATTTCCAATTTAATACTATGAACTTCTAAGTCAAACTTCGTAGGTAACTCGAATTTTTTGATAACTCAAACTTCCAGTCTTGATTACTCGAACTTTTTTGTGACAAGTTATGGTTCGAGTAATCGATGTAACTTTTTCTTTTTCTACGTAGGTATACCTATCAAACCATTTTAAAATAAAAAGTCGGAACAGCTACCTACATAAAGAAGCAGCGGATAAAATCCAATGTGCGTTTGTCCCGCCTACTCAAGTACATAACGAATAGCGTACATTCCTGTAACAAACTGACTAGAAATGATGGTATGGGTAATCTTACTCCAAAATTGACTTTGTATAAACATAATCTTGGACCATAACAACAACAACAGTTTACAATTTTCCAGCACGAGATAGGTACTTTTTGCCTATGTCACACCGGCGTGGCATGAAGCACGGTGTTGATGTGGCATTTGCATTTTGCCACATGAAAAACTGCCAAAGGGGTGTCATACCGGTATAGCAAAATGCCAAACGGAAATTTGTATATTTATTATGTTCACTTCATACTTTGAAGGTTTTTGAAAATTATTTTTGACAGCAAAAAATTTAAATTCATCATTTTTTTGTGTTAATTATATCAATAATTAGTTCATATATTGACAAAAGCTTAAAGTGTTATATTCTTATTATCTAATTACTTACTGTTATTATTTTAACATCAATTATTCACCAAATGTCAAAAATTATATTGAGGACTCACTGTGAAATCAGCAACAAACCATTATGTCAAAATGCTCGATGGAATGGCGATACAATTTTTACGTTATTCATTTGTTCCATCGAGCACCGTGCTTCATGCAATGCCGGACATAGGCATAAGCAAAGGATTTAAATGGAGTTATTCAAGTGTGTTCGATCAACAAGAAACTGACGTTTGTTCCGTAAACCTAACTCCATTTACTAGTGTTCAGATAGTACGAATTCAACTAAAATTCTTCCGTCTTTACTTACACTTCCTATATACCTACTATCCCGCCCCACCCCCAATAATATCTCAATCACGTCATTTCCAATCAATTACCACACTCCGAATGACCGTATCCGCAGTCCGCACTCTTGTGAACGAAGTCCCTGCCCCTTGCGTCTCCCTCGCGCGCTCATTATCAGTCCGCCTATGTACACAAGCCTCGACTCTCGCCGGCACGAACTCTCCGAGAGGAGAGAGCCTCTCTCTCTCCCAGCACGAAACAGGAGACATGGAGAGAGAACGAGAGAAAAGGAACGAGAGAAATGAACAGTGGATGGATTTGGAAGTTCGAATAGGGGAGGAATTCATGTTGAGATGAAAAAACGTGTTTAGGGCTGGATGGATTAAATATTTAAAGGGGTGTAGTGATAATTAAGCTTATTAAAAATGGCTTAGCTTAGATCGTTAGAGCTCTTGGTTATAGTTATCTCAGTTGTGATGAGATTCAAATTTACTTCATTAATTTGAAGTTCTAGATAACTTTAAATACAAAAGAAACAAATCAGGCTTTATTTTATCTTTATATAAGCATACCAACACAATGTTTAATTTTGTTAGGTTATATATGAATCACTCTGTATATCTAATCTGCAACTGTTACTGTAATGGTTTTATGGCTCATTGGTCCTTGTCATATAGTGAACAATAAAATAAAAGTGTAAACCAAAGTCATATGTGTAAACAATGAATATTTTATTTTTGTTAGTATGAAATGCAAAATCGACCAGGTAAAATATGAGCATATACAAGCTGTAATGTATTTGTACAGCTCTATATTGTTTTAAATACGAAAAGAAAAGAGATGAAAAATCATTAGTGCCAATTTTAAAAAATACTGTATCTTTTAAGGTGGATTTATGCAGCGCAAATTAAAATTAAGACTAAAACTAACATTAAAACTAAGAAGTTAAATATACACAAGTGTACGAACTGATTTATGCATTCAACTAACATTAAACTAACATTAAAACTAAACTAGAAAGATGACCAACTTCCAACTTTCTTAATTTAATGTTAGTTGGTTTCACTACTGCGCAAGCGCTATACAAACGTTACTTGTAGAATTCTAATTTTTGGAGCTTTTTTTATATGTTTGTTTGGTTAGTTTGCTTGCTTGTTAGCGATTGTTTTGTTATTGTTTAGTATCGATTTTATTAATTATATTGACAGAAAAACACAACTCTTACGAATGAAAACAAATAGGTTAACCTACTGATCACATGTGTCAAACTAAGAATTTAATTTTATTGTTAATGTTAGTGCAAGTGTTAATTTTAATGTTAGTTTTAGTTTGGCTGCATAAATCCACCTTTACTTATTGATATTTGTTATTGTTTACAGCACTATATTATTGAAATATTTTTAATTTATCAAACGAGCAATAACATCAGCCTTTGAATAAAAATAATAAATCCACCTTTCTTTATTTAAGTGAATATTTTTGCATAGAGGTATCAAATTGTCAGAGGATGCTTAGGTTCTGGTTTGGATCTGTAGCTAAAAAGCTATAATTCGCAGTCGGCGAATTGTTGTAAAATTTCTCCATTCTGTTTTCAAAAGAAGACATTTTACTTATTTCAGCGATGACTACGAATACGAACAAATGTTACAGTTCGTGATACGCTTGTCACTTATTTGTCGCCCTTAATATAAGTTTCGACCTTCGGCTAGCAGTAAACAGCCCTAAGATTTACGTTTTACCGTTATTGAAGAAATCTTTCTATTAGCATCAGCATTCGCAAAACACTTCGGCTTTCTAAGAACTATATTGAATAGATTCTGAAGTCTGAACCGTCTGGTAACCATAACCAGTAAGTACCCAATTGTTATGTGTTCAAAATTCTGTAAATTATTGATTTTATTACGCATCTGACATCTTATGTCATCGTTATGTTAAATTTATATGCTCTCATGTTATCAATATATTTTAAAAACTAGTTGTGGTCAAATATAAACTTTAAGTTATGCGTTATGCGCTTTGAACTTTTGATTAATATTTAAAAAATAATAATTTTGACTCTTCTGATGAACTGATATTTTTGTGAACTTTTATTTGATACTGACTGCACTTACTAACCTATAGTTATCTACTCGATATGACGATATTATTTCAACTTTTCGGGAAAGCAAAAGCAAGTGAATGATTTCAAATTGCTCAAATATAAAACTTAACTGTGTAAATTCTGACGCATCAATAATAATAAAAATATATAATCCAATATATACTAGCTGAGCGTGGAACAAAAATAATTTTTTAAAAATTCGCAAAATTAAGGGATACCATATACTTACCTACCCGAATGCTACCAATGAGTTAAAGTTCCTTTTTCGTTGAGCTAATAAGCTATTATATTATATTCATACTTGAACATCGGTCAAATATATTATAAAAATGTTCTTTATAATTATTTAAATAAATTTATTCAGTTTCTTATTATTGCCCTTTTAATTATATACATAATATTCTCTGAAGCTCTTTATCTGATAAATGACTTCTTGACATGTAATAAACCCATTCCTCTACCGATTATAATGAAATTTAATCGCGATTTTAGGTTATTGAGTCTAATAACCCACTTGACAAAATAAAATACCCAGAACATTTCAAGAATGTGAACATCACAGCTTGGTACTTGCTATATTTGCCTATTAAACATCCTATTAATATCATAGCGATTGCTAATGTCCGCACCCGCACTTAGTAACATTTATGTAACATTCTATCTAATCTATCATATATTCTCAAAAAGGTAATGAGATACAAGGTTTTAACATTTTCTGTATATACCTTTTCAGATACGAGTATTTAACATTTTTTTCTTTGTTGCGCTTGCGCATTTCATCCAATGTTTTTACGAGCTTTGGCATTCGATGCAAAATGGGAAATTAATTTTACTATCCTCGTAACTGAGGTTTTGATTTAATGATGACGATATTACTTTCATATACATTGAAATATATTTTAAAATGTTAAAAAAATTGCATTTTTGCCGTTGTTAATGACAAATTTAAATAAATTTTTATCTCAAACCTACTTTTGACAACTGCTAGGAAGATACTGAGAATTAAAACGTTGATAAATAACTTTAACACACCCTACCATCATGTGATTTGAAAATGGTAGCAAATTTGCAACAGCGCGCCCGCTCTAGGGCGAAGTACCTAGTATTTATTATAGTATATTTCAATGAGTACCACAAAGGGGATATTTTTTCCGTACTGAAATGCAATGTGCGCCGAACTAGTTCGAAACTAATACAACGTTCACCAAACTATTCCCCCGTAATAACAATTAAAATCAAAATAGACAATGAATCACCAGTGAGCGCAATGCGACAGTAAGTAAACAGGTAAAGTGTACATACCTTGTGTACTCGATGCTGAGACTGATGGCGTCCTGGGGACTGAAGATGATGCGCTCGGTCATGAGCCCGCGCGCCTCAGGGCACGGCACCTTGGCGGCCTCCTCGGGCCGCTCGGCCCAGAAGCGTCGCCGCCGTGCCATCTCCGCAGCATACAGGCCGGGCACTAACTTGTACACGATGTCCTGCAGGGTTTTGTCCGGCCTACACAGATCATATCACAAATATAAGTACAACATGTTCATGAGTAGATATACATAACAAATTATCTCCTCCAAAGGTTATGACTATCTGTATCTCAACCAAACTCCTAACATTTCGAATACACTTATTTGCACTCTCGCCAGTATTCATAATCTTTTTAATATTATAAAACAAAATCGTTCTGTTTATGAACTCGTCATTGTGAAATGTATCCAGATTAGTGTCCATATACACTAGGTTTGATACAAAGATCGATATAATGTCAATGCAAAAACCAAACACAACACTTCTAGCTAGTTGCACCGCTTCCACTTAAATTTTAAGTATTCCAAATGAACAATATCGAATCAAAATTAGTGTTGCCGTCTAGATCAAGACTTTCTAGACTCTTGTCTTGTCTTGTCTAGATTATCAAGACTAGACTGGCAAAAGTCTTGTCTTGAAATTTCAAGACAAGACAAGACTTTGTTTTTCTAGATCAAGACTCTTATCAAAATTCTAGACAATTTTCAAGACTCTAGATTAACGAGTAAGTTGTAGGTAATTTGAATGTTTTACTCCCATAGGTACATTAAAAGATAAGTTTCAATCAAAATTGAAAGTATTGCTGTCAATTTAAATTAAGAAAGTTTACTTGTACTTACCTACTCAATAAATCAATAAATGTAATGATAATAGATACAACAGAATATATTCTAGCAATATTTCTATAATTCGAGAAAATTGTTATATTAAAAAATATACTGCAATTTTGATAAAATATATGAAGTAGTTTCCTTTCGAAACAAGATAACAAAATCCTTTCAAAATCTATGTGAACAAAAACCAAGAAACTATAGATATAGTGATAGACCTTAGGTATAAGAAAAACATAATAATGCATAAAATTTGAAAAAAAAAGCCCATTATTGGTATGCCGGTATGGCGGTATGCGTAAATGCGTTACAGCTCAAACAGTGTTGATATAGGCTCATATCACCAAAAACAGGGGAAAATAGCGGTAAAAAAATAAACATATCTTTCTACAATATAAAATAAGTATATAATACGAAGCTCATGCCACTCGAGCTTAAATAACTTGATAAAGGCGGCCCGTAATTCAAGAATTTAAACGTAATATCGCGTATGCGCAGGTTAATCAAGAGTATTGAAAACCTATCTAGAGTCTTGTATCTAGACAAGACAAGAACAAGACTTTTTAATCTAGACTTAGACTTACTAAAGTCTTGTCTTGAAATTTCAAGACAAGACAAGATTTTCAAAGTCTTGCCTTGTCTTGTCTAGACGGCAACACTAATCAAAATCAAATTGTCAAACGTAGATATAACATTGCTGTCTTTAATTCGATTCGATATTTTTCATAAGTGACACTTAAAATTTAAGTGGAGGCGGTGCAAATGGCCATAACTGGGATACATGACTCGGCACTAGCAAAGTTAATTTTCCGGTCCCACACTACTGGCCTGGCGTATTTGGCAAATAAGTATTCACAAATATTTTAAGACCGCGCCAGAAAACAGCCAAAAACATGGATTTCGCGCGCCACTCCACACCTTTTATTGTTTTGTTAAATATAATAATCTAAAGATATTGTTGAAGATAAAAGTACAATCTACCAAATGGTCGATGCAGAATTTTAAAATTTTGATTTAAAATCGAAATATGTTAATTTGAATTTTGTCAATTTTTGTTATTTTTTGAACACAAATATCTTTTATTTTAAAACGAATTTAAAAAATTCGATTGGTGATTTCGCATATCCAAGCTTTGTTGACAACATATTAAAATTTGAAGTTAATTCACTTATAAATAAAAACTGTACAGTGGCGCGCGAAAACCCTCTTTTATACAAAATTTGCAGTTTTTTTTACAAATATGGATACCAAAATTCTTTTTACCCCTGATACATAAATTATTTGTTGTTTTTATGTTTAACAAAACAATAAACGCTATAAAATAGCGTGTGGAATCACTGTTCTTGACAGTTTTCTGCCATGGGTAGACGGTAGAGGATCACCTTAATGATATGAACACTTGTCAAGTCTGACCTCCCAGACTACAGGCGTATACTTATTGGCCAATGCTTGTTAATACTAGCCACACAATATGCCAAGGTAACAAAACAAAACCAAAGTAGTCTGTGAGCTTCTGCAAGTAACAACCGATGGAAAATGGCAAGTACCAACACCAATAACGCCCAGCATAGACAAGCACCAACAAATTCAGTCCCAGACTACTGGTCATTGTCGATACTTGTAAATACTTGCCAATGCTTGGCCAGTAGTGTGGGATCGGCTTTAAAGGTAAAAGCTATCTTCACCATATACAATAATACATTAGGTAGGTAGATATACAAAAATTCATATATGCATATTCATGTCACATATATTATTTGCATTAATGATTCAGCAAAAATATCACGTAAAAACCTAATAAGCTGGTTATTGAGTTAAGCCTCATTTACACCGACTGTAACTTTATAAACTCTAAAAGGAGTAATGCACAAGCATGTGTCATATTTAATTGTTTCGAGTTACGCACAAATCATTATGCATTACGCCTTACGCACAAATCATTATGCATTAAGCACGAAAATAGTCGGTGAAAATGAGGCTTTAGGCAAAGGTAACTGGAATTAGAAAATTGAGAAAATAACCATGAAAATCATAAGCATATTTTAAGTTCTTTAATAATCTATATTAACTGCAGTTGAACAAAACTCTAGCGTTAAAGGTATAGGTACCAACATTTTCGACATTGACAAATTCCGCTCAAAATAAATTTCACAGCATACTTACTAATGTGCAAGATGTTTTCTCGTCTAAAACAACAATACCTACGAATGTGGGAAAGGGCATTGTTTAATTCAGGAATTCAAACATAGAAATAGTTTTAATAACACGGTATGTATACGAGTGTTATTTGCTCTGTAGAAAAGCTTATCGAACGCGTTGTATAAGTAAACAATACATTTATACCTACTTGATAGCAAAGCAAATGTACCTACGTTTAACCAAAACAATACTTATAATTGTAAATACTGTTACAGAACACCTAGAAGAAAGGGGTGACGGCCGTAAGCTTTAAGTCTGGGCGCGGTCGACAGTTTACAACCGGAACGAATGACTTTAATCCGCTTTAATCATTTTACGAACGAGAATAATTATTATAGTTGATATTTAACCCTGCAGCATTGGCGCCAAGTCCAAGTCTCACAGACCCAGCGAAAAAATATTTCTTAATTTTTTAGTGGGGGGTAATTTCGTCCTCTTGTTCCATGTAGCTGTTCATTTTAAGGTTTTGTGTCACCTCGGTTAATATTTTGTTCATTTCATTTATTGTTTTAATGTTATTATTGAAAAATGTCTGAGAGACTTGGCGCCAGTACTCACGTTATAATTTTAAGTTATATAGGCATGGTTAGTTAACTTAAGTTACATTTTATGCAAAAATGTTTAATTTTTTTACTTCCTTGTACGGAGTAATAAGGAAGTATTGTAATCGCGAAAAATTTCGGTTCTCAGATTTTTACGGAAATATCCGTTTTGACCTTTTCTGAATCCATTATGACTAGTTTCGTCGTGACGTCTGTACGTACGTACGGGCGTACGTATGTGTGTCGCATAACTCAAATTCGGTTAGACGTAGAAAGTTGAAATATGTATTTAGGACTGTTATAGCATCTAGTTGTGCACCTCCTATTTTTGGTTTCAATCTATAAACCGGAAGTAGTACTTTTTTAAAATATTTTGATAAATAATTAATTTTAGACAATTTTTTTTATTTTAAATGAAAGATTATGTGATTATTATCTACAATCGGTATTTTATAAATTTTTCTGTATCTTCTATCATTTAAGAATAATTAAAGTATATACTTATAATTTAGTATTTCGGTATCTTGTACTCCATGATCGTTTAACATTTGTTACTACGTAAAATTTAAATGATTATGACATGACAGTGACAATAGTAAAATATGCTTTATATCTTCTTCTGCAGTTTAAATAAAATGACTAAAATATATATGTGCGTATACTAGTATAATAAGTTAAAAGAATTTTTTATATTATTCTACATTTTAGTTATTAAGAAAAGTATGAACACACAAGGCGTACAAGGAAGTCATGGTGGTGCCCACGTCAGATTTTTTGTTTATAAAATTATAAACAACGAAGAAATAAATTATTCGAAATTATTTGACGATGACTTTGAAATGAAACTGAAAAAAAATCTGCTAAACTATAATTTTTTTGTGTCATTTCGGAGCAAGATGTTGACAATAATATCCTAACGTCCAAAACAACACATATCCGATATTTACTGCTATATAAAGATGGGCCGTTATGGAAAAAATTACCTATATAAATCTTATGTAAAAGTCATGCCAAATTTTCATGCTCTAAGGGTAACGTTTTTGCTAAAATTTAAAATGTTATAATTATCAATTGTTTTATAGGAGGTACTCTTACTATAAATAATGAAGTACTTAATATTTTTTAGGTTCAAATATTTTTAATTTAACAATTTATAATGTTGTGTATTTTTTTGTTGCTGCTGGTTTTATTTGGAATTTTTTGAGAAAAATATTTTTTTAAAGGACTAAATTATAGTAATATGAATTCTGTATATTAATGAGATTATAACTTTTCCTAAACCTACTAAAAAATTTAAACTGCTCTTAAAAATCACATAAACATACATGGGCCATTTATGTGATTACCGAAAGGAATTATTCAAAAACTACATACATAGAGTCACGTCATTTACCTGAATACCTATAGAAGGGTTGGCACGAACCGCCCTCGAAAGAAAAACTTACACACTCTCAACATGCATCTATTCAATTCAAACTCTGAAAGCTGAACTAGCAATCAATCTTCGCCAAACTTTCCTATCCTAATACATCTGCATCTGTCCGAATTCAATATATTTTATTCTTCTATATGATTAATAAAACAAAAAATAATTCATAAGACTTTTACACACCTGTTCTTAGAATCATTCTAAATATTCCTGTTGCAACATATTTCACAAACAATTGCTTTTTTTCACATGTAAATAGAACACTTATAAAAATTTGCATAACAATAACACTGCACCAGCACCCCACTAAACGTTAGGGGAAAAACTATATGTCCATTTACGTATATGCATAGTAGGTATGCATGGGGGTTGGAAAATATATTAATAATTCGCATATCTGACAAGATTCGTAATGCTGTAATTTAAAAACAAACGAGATAACAAAACAGACAAAAGAATATTGATGTAGGATTTTAGAAAGGCAGAATGCATAGGTAACTATCATAATTATCTTTCTTATTGATGGATTAATTGATAAATTTCAGGGTTTATAGAAAAGACAGGTTGCGCCGAAACTGCCTAGCCAATCACAGCCTTGATGCCAATACGTCACAGGATTCCGAAATATGAAAATTATGATGTAAATAAGAAGGCGGTTGTTTTGTTTTTATCCTAGCAGCCGTCATTCTGGAAACCTGTGACGTAATCATCAGCATGTTTCCCTAACAACGAAAACTTACGGTGCAACCCTTCGATCATGTATAATCTAGACAAAGTATATTCGAAATTTCTTGAAGCCATAATGTGCAGGCGTGGAAGGGACAAGTTTCCCCCATATATCATTGCACGTTGTCTATTTTACACAGTTCTTAGCAAATTATACAATAAACGTTCAACAAATGATTACATCTGTCAAACTGACGTTTACAATTCTAAAAATGAGCTGAAACGTGCTTATTTAGAGGGAGCAAAAACGTTTACAATTATTCTAAATTTTAGATGCATTTATCTTAAGTAATATAAATAATAGAAGCAATTTGTAAATTATATTAAGTAATATAAGAAGGAGCACGTATTTTTATAACATTTTCGTCAATTTTAGTAGGTATTATTTAAAAGCCACTTAACAAAACTTATATCTTATGCAACCCGCAATCATTGATGGGGAAACTCAAATCCTCCCGCGCACCCTGCTTTTGTCAATATTATGTTGACTTCATTTCCATGCCTGCACTTTCGCCCGCATAGATACTGTGCTTCTAGCCCGTCTAGACTATGTAAGGTCGATGGTGCAACCTAATTCTATATATTTTAGTTTTTTCCAATTTCAAGTATATTTGCTTTATATAATAATCCTTTTTCAAAGCTATACTGCCATGCATGTACAAAAGTTTATTTACAAGCTTGAAAAGCGATACCTAGGTAAGAACATATCAAATGTCAATAAGATGAATTATTGATCACGTAAATATTTTAGTAATTAAATTAAAAATTAAAGTAATAAACGCAACACGCCCGGAAAGTGTTTATGTTTTAGAAATCACAGGCTTTCAGCACTATAGCATTAGTAGCCAACTGCTGCGAACGGTCTGAATTTGTCCACTCTTGCACTTTTTCTAAAAGAAGCGAATGAACTTTTATTGCCGGACTTGGGACGTTAGTAGGCACGTGAGGACAAAAAGTTACATGAGGGACATAGCGACATGGGTGAGTATGTAGTAATTTCACGTGTTTTCAATGATGATATGATTTCATTTAACAACAAATAAGGTGGATTTATAACACGCACAGCGCATATAAAATAATTTAGCACAACATAGCTATGAATTGGTCATACGGAAATTAGTGCATCTGTTTATAAGACCATTTATTATTTATGTCAAAGTCTCTTATCAAGGGTATTTTTTGATCAAACACGGTTTTGAATTATTTTGTTGCCCAGTATTTTAAAGAAATATTTGCAAAACAAAGTAAGAAATACAAAAAGCTTCCAAATCAAATGTCCAAACAGCTGTCATAACCCGTCATCAATCTGTATTTCTGTGCGATTTATAAAACCCCCGCGACGAAAATGCTGTGCGCGCTGTGCTGTGAAATTGTTGTGCTAAATTATTTTCTGTGCGCTGTTATAAATCCAGCTATACGGATTATATTAAAATTGACAAGTAGGTAGGTACATTGTTTATTTCTATAAAATAATATGGTAGGAATAACGACTGTGCGTAAGAACAAGCTAACACAGTAGGTATCTAATGTTCAAATGTTTATAACAGCAATGGTCTCATATAAAAATTAATTTTTTACGAGGTTTGAAGTTCGGATTTACATACATTTTAGATTTGTGTTACACACTAATGATCAATATTTAGTAATTAATTATTCATCTCTGACATATTGCCCCACAGCACAGATATCATATCTACATGTGCTATCGTAATAATTTACAAATCACAATAATCTTCCCCCTGTCATATAATCTGTTCCATCTCACCCTCGAATGCTTGAACATATTTTCATCACACAAAACGCGAAACCGTAAACACGTAAAATGTAAACGAAACGCAAACCCACGCGGCAAACAGACACTCATATCCCCTCTCTCTCGGTAGAAGAGAGAGGGGGTGACGGCAAATTAGTCTCGCGTTACCCCCTCCCCGCTTCCACCCCCCGCGGCTGGCGTCGGCGAGTGTCGCGCTGCGTCTGTGTGTGTATGTGTGTTTGAATGCTTTGGTTTATGGTCCGGTGCTAACTTGTTGCTCTAGGGATGCTTTAAGCCTTTAAGGGTAACTAAAGGCACAAGGGTGGATAATGAGCAACTGAGACTAAAGGACGATTGATGAAACAGTAAAGGACAGTTGAAAAGGGACAAGGATAGGTTAGTTTGATGTTATTGACAGTGGCGCCGTGTTGTACGGTATGGATCTTTGACACTTTGCAGGACCGCACCAGTACCGGCAAACAAATGTAAGCTGCGTGTTTGAAAAGGGTTTCCAAAGTAACAAGAGATGGTCACGAAATTATTATTAACGCATTGTGATAAGACAAAAGATATGTATCGAGCTTAAGCTTACATTTTGCAGTCAAAGAATTTTAGGAAATACAACCTAATTAGCACATAAGGTATAATATTTTTATACCAATACGATGACTCACCATGTGAGGCTCCAACACCCAAATCGGACAAAGGCTTTATAAATTTCTATAATATGTTGATACTTGGCAGAATAGAAAATTAGTAAAGTATTTTTTGTGTTCATTCATTCATTCCAATGGCTCTACGGTATCACCGCTCGCAGCTTTAACACTGCCGTACTGCCGGTGCGGGGTTTCGTAGCCATTTGCTACATAGGTATTTAAGATGCACAAGTGGCTGGCTTGTGGCATCCGAGTGTGATGAATACATGTAGCCGTATTCTTTTTATTTAACGACATATCACACATTGTCGATCGGCAGCGCTGGGACTCGAACCACTGATGCGCGCTCGGCCACGGCGCCGACATTTTTTTTTGTGTTAATTAATATCATTTTATAAATATTTCCGTACCGACACAAAATGAAGACTTTAATTTTTTAACATTTAAGACGATCCTCTACCGTGCCAGAAAACAGCCAAAAACATGGATTTCGCGCGCCACTCCACAGCGTTTATTGTTTATTTAAATATAATAATCTAAAGATATTGTTGAAGATAAAAGTACAATCTACAAAATGGTCGATGCAGAATTTTAAAATTTTGCTTTAAAATCGAAATATGTTAATTTGAATTTTGACAATTTTTGTTATTTTTTGAACACGACTATCTTCTATTTTAAAACGAATTTAAAAAATTTGATCGGTTGTTTCGTACATCCAAGCTTTGTTGACAACATACTAAAATTTGAAGTAAATTAGCTTATAAATAAAAGCTGTACAGTGGCGCGCGATAACCACCTTTTTTAAAAATATTGCAGTTTTTTTTACAAATATGGCTCTATAAATTATTTTTTCGCCTCTAACATAAATTACTTGTTATTAATATGTTTAACAAAACAATAAACGCTATAGAATAGCGTGCGGAATCAATGTTTTTGGCTGTTTACTGCCAGGGGTAGAGGATCACCTTAACGACCTAATATTGAATTCCGGTTTTTGGCATTCGGTTATGTTTTCCTATTAAATAAATGGTTTTCAATGTTTTCGGAATTCTGATTCAGATTGATGGTAACCAACCTACAGGATTAACTCCCAATTACAGGATGGTAGATGTTATTATAGTGAAATCCACCCACTCGGACCCAGTGGTATTATTGTCGGTCGTGCTGGGAATCGAACTGGGGACCGCTAGCATGCTATAGGCGGATCCTCTACCGCTGAGCTAACCACTGGCCGTTTATTTTTAATTTTTTGTTTAACAATTTAACCTTTACAAATAATTGCCCAGTAAAATAAGACAAAAATTTGCTAGAATCCCACAAAAACTGTGGGCGAAGATTTCATTTATTTAAAAGATAGGTATTTATTGATTATTTATCTTCTTCAAGAATAACCAACATCTCGAGCTCTATCCGTTGTGCTTCGCCACCACTACTCCTTTTAGGGGATGAAAATAACATTTTTACTTCCTTGTACGAAGTAAGGAAGTATTGTAATCGCGAAAAATTTCGGTTCTCAGATTTTGACGGAAATATCCGTTTTGACCTTTTCTGAATCCATTATGACTAGTTTCGACGTGACGTCTGTACGTACGTATACGTACGTACGTACGGACGTATGTGTGTCGCATAACTCAAATACGGTTAGACGTAGAAAGTTGAAATTTTGTATTTAGGACTGTTATAGCATCTAGTTGTGCACCTCCTATTTTTGGTTTCAGTCTACAAACCGGAAGTAGTACTTTTTAAAAATATTTCGATAAATATTTAATTTTAGACAATTTTTTTTATTTTAAATGAAAGATTATGTGATACCTACAATCGGTATTTTATAAATATTTTTGTATCTGCTATCATTTAAAGATAATTAAAGTATATATTTATAATTTATAGTATTTCGGTATCTTGTAGTCCATGATCGATTAACATTTGTTACTACGTAAAATTTAAATGATTATGACATGACAGTGACAATAGTAAAATATGCTTTATATCTTCTTCTGCAGTTTAAATAAAATGACTAAAATATATTTGTGAGTATACTAGTATAATAAGTTAAAAGAATTTTTAATATTATTTTACATTTTAGTTATTAAGAAAAGTATGAACACACAAGGCGTACAAGGAAGTCATGTGGTGTCCACGTCAGATTTTTTAAATATAGCTGAAGATATCGACTTTCGGTTTTAAAAATTCAATATTTTAGACATTTTTCTATAAGAAACATTTTTATTGTACCCAGAACCTTGGAATCTCCGGTCCAACGCTCTACCACTTGAGCCGAGACTTGAGCTACCCAGTCCAGTACTCATACCGTCATACCCAGTCCCCAGGCTTCATCCCAATTCGCAGTCAGAGATTCTTTGTGAGTAAATCGTTACAATGCCACGTCACATAAATTTTGTATATTGCACATAGCACCGAACACTAAGTAACGCTGACGGTAATGCCCGGCCGAAGCCAATTAATTAAATATTAATTAATATTAAATTTTCGAAAGAAATAATTAATTAATTAATAATTTTATCATTATAATTAAAAAATATAAAGTATTTAGACGTAGCCAATCCGGAATCGAACCCGGAACCAATAAAATTGAAACAGAAATAGCAATTATTCAAATAAGCCCATTTACTTTCCTACCTTAATAGAAAACGGACATAAATTATATAGTAGTATTATTAATTCAACGAACGTATTAGTAAATGCAATTAAATACAAGTACATAAATAACAGGTTATATTTATGCGTAATTGTTTTAGTTATGGATAACTGGAGATTATTCTAAACCTAAAATTATTAAATTTAAATTTAATTGTTCAGTCAGTAGAAAAATGTAAATCAGTTCGTTCGAAATCGGGCGTGGCTACAATATATAGGTTACTAGTTCGTACAGTTTCACTGCATGTTTGTATACAAAACATCAAACGAGTAAAGAAATAATTAGCGTGTTCCGTTGCCATGGTTACGGTTGCCAAGCAAGCATTTTCGTGGTTTCATTACAGCATAATATTATACACTCATACCTACATATCTATACACAGCGCTAGCTCGATAATTATAAATTTAATAACATGCACGCGGCAAAAACTCATCTGATAATCAGTCAATTGAAATCAATAACTTTTAATACGTAATAATATCAAACGTAGGAGTAGGAATGATTTTCAGTTTACGTTGAGTAGGTAAATAAAAAATGCATGGAATATGAACTGTTACACAGAAGCTTATCTCTTACGTTAATGGTTATAAAGATAACGTAATTGTTTTTATAGCAGTGATATCATTATTATCAAATACTATAAAATTATTCATGAATAAACAATCATATTTTTATTCTCCTGTGATTTAAAATCAAAGTTAAATTTGAGTAACATTTAAAAAATCTTAAATATTGATTATATTATGTAGGTATGTAATAAATTCAACAAAGTTTTGGTTATTCGTATTGATAATATTGTGTAGCAAATAGCAATTTAAATAAAAATTAGGGAGAGATACCGGGTTTCAACCGATTAAAATGTCGCGGTGAACTAGTATTTGTTGTGTAAAGCCGATTACAAATAACCGAAAACAATTTTACCGATTTTAAATATAAAAATAGTTTTTTAATATTATAGTAAATTTTGAAATTTAAATAAAAGCCTTCAGAAGAAAGTAGAACGAACATAAAAATTATGCGTCTAAATCAAATACTAAAATGAACTTTGTGTGTTTTATAACGATGACAAATATTAAAAATAGGAAAATGTTGAAAATTAACTTATTGCAAATGAAATAAAATTAAAAACAAAAGATTCACGTTTAATTGTCAAAAGACAAGGTTTTGTTTCACGAATTATTTGTAACAAAAAAATGGTGAAGATTTACTGAAGAAATGAAAAGAATGAAT
This sequence comes from Agonum fuliginosum, assembly GCA_947534325.1. Taxonomy (NCBI): domain Eukaryota; kingdom Metazoa; phylum Arthropoda; class Insecta; order Coleoptera; family Carabidae; genus Agonum; species Agonum fuliginosum. The sequence continues at coordinate 16,671,059 of OX384045.1, read as the reverse complement.
TCCTAAGCTAATTTTCAACATTTTCGTTTCTTTAGGCGAAAAAAAATCAAAGAGCTGACCTCTTGTGGCATAAAAAAAAACTTACGAGTGTGGGGAGCGCTTGACGTTTGTATATTTTATGTATTGGTATTTTTGTTGTACTTCTTTCGAAAAGTTGATTTTGTGAGTTGTTTTGTGAGTTGTTTTGTGCAGTTATCCATTCTAAAGTGACAGTTTATGCATATCTGAATGACAACTAATAAATTAAAAAAAATTTGTAATAATGAGGTGCCTATTTCACTTAAAATGAAGTTAGTTTACAGTGTCATGTCCCAGAATTGCCCAAATTTAGTAATTATAGAAGTAACAATAATTTTACTAGTCACATTATTTTTCCCGTGATCATTAATGTAAAAGAAAAGTGGTATGTTGTATAAATAATAAGATTTTACATGTTAAATTCTTATGTTTGGGTGTCCCGGTTAACATACAGCCTATAATAAAAAATTTAGTTTTTGGCAGAATAACATGATAAAACTTAAAATTCTTCATCTAGGGTACCTATAACCTTTAACTAGTATCATTCCCTGATTATTTAAAAATTAATAAGATACTCAATACGAAAATAATGAACACTTAAATTTTATCATTAAAATAACGTATAATTTAATATTGATAAAATTTATTTTCACAAATATAGATGCGGATTCTGTAATCATTTTCAAATAAACAAATTTAAAATAACTGTTTTTGTTTTAGTAAACTCAAACAATCAAATTGCAAATATATTTATGGAAATTAAATAAACACAAAAAAGAAAACAAAATTAAGCTATAAGAACAAGGTAAAGAATGAAATAAACTCACTTTATGTTGGGTTTTGCAGTGTTGATCATGAGTTCGCAAATGGGACAGTAGTTGTCTTGCTGCAAATGCTGAATAATGCAGCTTCTGCAAACTGTAACAAGGACCAATTACTATAGAAATCAATTGATTTAAATAATAAATATAATAGATAATTGTTCAATACTTACACGAATGAAGGCATTCTACAATTGTTGTGGCGTCTATGTAATATCCTTTACATAGCGGACATGTCAAATACGAATTGACTTCCGTTAATTTTGCCTTCGCGTTTGGTGGTTGATCTCCTTCCATTTTGGGCGAACTATAACAGCAAAATTGAGGAGAATATATTTTTTTGAAATGTACTTTACAATAATAACAATCGTACTTTGTATTTCAAATGTATTCTCAATAATAATACCAAAGCGAATTGAAGTTAAGACAATTGTTTTCCTGTCAATTTATTATCACGGCTTGCTTGTTGCTAACTTTTGGTATTTGTATAATTAAACAGGATTTTTTGTTAATTAATTTAAAGCAAAATGCTTATTAAAAACAGAATTAATTAATATTTAATAATATTAGTAGATAGTAATTATTATTTTTCAACTCATAACAAATTAACAGATACCTACCTATAACAAATTTCAATGTTTTAATTTAATTAAATCCATAGCATCGGATGTTACAGTCGGTGGGAATAAAGTGAATTTGCAAAAAATTCTATTTCGTTATTTACATTTTTTGTTATTTATATTTACACAATGTACAATGTACATACGCACTTATTTTAATGAAAATTTAATTTGATTTAGCTTAACTACTGGACTGTTTCAAAAACTGACAAAATAATCTAGGATTTGGTATAGAATAGAAGGTGCTGTATGTACAATGCAATATGTTATTTTTAATAATCTAATTTATTGTTTATTTTTACCTCTCGCCACTCAGTACTGTAAGAGAGGTATTAATTGTAATCATGCTAACATTTCGATAGTGAGTTTTCAATTGATAAGCACGTTTTGAGGTCCCTAGAACACGATTTTGATAGTTTCGCGATGATGTCTGTTTGTGTGTGGATGGATGGGTGGATGTTGGAGGTACGATAACTCAAATACAACTGAATAAAAAAATTTGAAATTTTGTATATAATATTCTGACAGCCTAGATTAGATCTGATTAGATTTTGGTGTTGATCGTGCAACCCGAAGTGGTAGCTTCTTGCAGATCTGAAGAGTTATTCTGGAATATCTCAAAATTTATGAATTAATAGAAATTTTTATAATAACATTGTTAAATGTAACTATCTACAATTTGTATTCAAAACGTTGTTTCTATCTAGTATCATTTTCCAATTACAAGAAGTTAAAAATTCAACTTATAGTATTTTTGAAATGTAATAATTTGTGCGTTATATAGTGATATAAAAATACCTACATAGGTATGTAAAATATAAAGAACACGTAAGCTTATTATTACATTATAAAGTAACAGGTAAATATTGTTGTGAAAAAATGAAAAGTGTTTCAGAAAAACTGTCAATGTATATAGGTTATTTTAATTTTAGGAGAACTGAGTAAAAATCGATATGTTTTGTAAACTGAATAATGAAGATGAATAGATGCACTACGAGACTATGTGTTCATATATTGTGAAATTATTTATTTATAACGACGATCTTCCTCGTAGAAAATGGAAGATTTTCAAACACGTTTTGTCATAATATTTTGGATTTAAAGGTAAATTATGGAACATAGCCGCTTAGATATATCTAAATTACAATTTTAGGTACTATTTTATAGTATTAAAATGTATTTTTACATTTAAATGTGTGTCTTTGTAGTATGACCTGATACAGCCGGACCGGAGACACCTAGTCTGACCGCTAGAAAAGATCATGTTGGCAATAGTACATTATGCACCAAGGGAGGAAAACTCGCTTTTGCTCCCGCGGGTGAATTGACAGCACAAGACTGAATCGAGGACTGCCAATTCACCCGAAAGAGCAAAAGCGTTCCTCCCGAAGTGCATACGGTAATTTTTGTCACGAGTGCACGCAAAATGAGCTGAAACGTGCACATGTGATAAAAACCTAATTATTCTTTAACAATCATGAATATCAGAGTGTATAAACGACATCAAAAATAACCAACTCTTATTTTTCCGCCATACTGTAACACAGTCTTTCTCGAATCTTTTCCCATTGTAAACCCATCTTCATGACACCGCATGTCTGAAGCGCGGCGAGCGACTGAGACGTACGCCGTGCGAGCGAGACGGCGCTAGAATAGCACGCGGCACCGCTATTTCAGTCGGCAAACGCATTTCAAATCACACGAGGCACCAAGTGAAGCCTTCGCCTTCCTTCTGTGAGGGGCAGAGCAGTAGCGAGTGCAGGAGCGGATCTAGGGGCGGAACGAGGAATTGATGATGTAGATAATGACGGATAATGAAGTCATGTCGATGTTTATGATACTTTTCGCTGATTGACAGGGTAGGCTTTTCTGATAGTTGACAATTCCAATAAGTAATTTTTCTGCCTTGACATCAAATAGTTATGTTTTATGTAATTAGGCTGTAGGTTAAGAAAGATATTTATTACGAATGTGGAGGTTTTTTTTCTCGAGGCACTAAATTTGTAACAGTAAAGCTAGATTCAGACCTACCCCATTATAAGTATAAGTGCTAAATTAACCAACCAGCGCTTACACAAGATTTAAATTTCAATTATAAGGGCTGGTATATAATAGATGTAATCGGTTATTTCTTCTGTATTCTGTAAGATATGTGATGTGAATGAGAAGTGTGTGGTTCATAATCATTTCAGTAATCTGCTAACTTGACGAAATAACCTTTCTTATAACTGTCAGAAATGGATCCGTTTGTTGAAAGTTACATAGTTGGCTCTGCAATGTTTATATTGTAGCGAAATATAAAATACTCATCAAAATGTAAACAAAGATGAACAAAGAACAAATAGGACTTGCTTGCTATTTGTTGTTGGGAAACAGTGAGAGTTTAAGTATGTAACAGAATGGCTTATACTGAGTATGGCTGACTTCAGTAAAATTGTACTTGAATAAAATAATATGTTTGGTAATTAGATGAAGAGTTTAAAAGTTATATACTGAACTAATTTTTGGATATCATATTGTTACAGAAACCATGGCAACTTGTTTGCAATATAGCGCCTATGGCCACACTAGTGATACCTACTCTAGGAAGTTTTCTTAAAAGTTGGCGAACCTCTTACTGTTACAGTATATAGGTAAACGTCAAATCCAATGTCATTATGAACCGTAACATAGAAATACGAAATACCTATAGCTCATGTTAACAGAACACAGAAGAAGTCACTAGTTACATCCATTATAAACTAACCTTAAGTGCGAACGTTGAACGTTTTTAGGTAAATTAGTCACTTATATTTATAATTATTGGTTATAGGTCAAGCAACACAAAACAAATGGTGATTACGCGATGCTATTGCTGTTGCTACTGCCAGGCTAAACCCACAGGAGGTTTATATTTTATAATAATTCCGTAGTTTTAAGATATTTGCACTTTATTTTCCTGCAGTACGCACTCTTGAACCCTCGCTTGAACCATAATATCCGAATCTGGATAATGTCCTAGTAGACAAGTCAATTTAAATCAAAAAAGGCCCTTGCCGGGAAAGTTTTGAGAAGTATTTTTTTCTTTTATCCTATATGTCTTTCGGGGGTGCTGAACACGAATTTCAGGTATGCCATCTCGTAACTTTCCTGCTTAAAAAGTTATAACCGAAAAACCATGGAAAACCCGGGGTTTTCTCAGCCCTTTTTGTTGAAGGTACCTACTTACTTTGGTACATTTTAGTAGTCAGTATCTACCTACACCAGAACACCTACAGATCACGATATCCAAGAAATTGATACTACGATAGTATAGTCTGGATTCCGGAATAGGTGCATTTTAGTAATTTTGTTGTTTAATGTTCGTAGCAGCTTCCTGGTGTAATCTGTTTTTATCATCATGAGATCAAACCGGCACGATTTTTAATTTAAAACATAGAATGCAAAGCTTATATACAAATATGGCATGTGCCATGTGTGCCAGTCTGCCAGTACTGTATTGTTGTGTTTGTGTTATTTATTATTGTGAATTATTGCTATCTTTACTCCAATATAAACGCACGTTTGTGCTGTAAAATCAATGCTGGTATATATTTGAACTGAACTAATAATAAATTGACTGACCCTGCAATTGTATTGACTCTACAGGACTTCAGACACTGCACCTGTATGCGATGGTCAATAATAATAATTAATGAGATGAATACAAAACTATGGGGGTAGTCGATGTTACGATGTCGGTAGTAAAACATGAAAATAATTGCAATATGTTCGAATACCAAACACTAAACTATTACCTACTATTAATAGTACAAACTTAAAAAGTACATATTGTGTTGTTTTAAATTTAAAATTCTGCGTTGTTAATAAAACTTGGCTTGTCAATGACAATTATTTCAAAAACAATACCTATATGAATAGAAATAGAAATGTGGGTACCTATTTTGATTTTTGAACCAGATCGGTATTACTTTCTAGTGATTGATAATCCTCACATTGTTTACTGCCTAATGCATAGCACTATATAACAGTGAAACAATGGTGTTTCAAATGTATAAAATGAAAGCTTGCATAGCCAAATCTATTCTCTGATCAGTTATCGCTGTTCCTATTCTGCCGAATACTTACTATTTGCTCTGTTCATAATCTTAGCACATAGAACATTATAGAACTGAATGGTGAATTACTCACGGAATATTCCGAATGTAATGGTTTGAGTTTTTTGAGCGTAAGTTAAGCTCAGATTTTGTTTATTAGAATTGAGAGTGAAACTTCTGTACTTTTAAAGTAAAGAAATATGAATAGGTAACTGCTTCAAATCTTGGAAATGGGTTTAGATTTAGAGTTTGTGTTTCTAAAGAGCATGTTAAGGGAAAAGAGTACCCTACGTTCTGAATCTTTCGAGCGTAGCTTCAACAAAATTTAGTTTATGACGTATGTGTTACTTATTTACTTATTTATTTTCTTCAAATATTTACATAATAATTGTTTTCATTGATTTATACAGATTTTATAAAAAAAACGTGACGTAATATAACAATATATGTCGAATACAAATTTTTGACTCGAAATATCTCTAAAAGCAGGCCCCCAACTTTCTTCAAATTTTTATATGTTGTATAATAGGTCTTTCCCAATATATAGATATCAAAATGATCAAAAAGGAACACAAGGGTCATCCCTAAAAAAAATAAAACGCGCACTAAACAAATTTTTTTTTTCAAATTTCAAATTTACCTGAAATGCGTTGATATGTACGAAGACACTGTAGTATACTTATGTTTTTTATTTTTTAAAATCAGTTTTAGAAAGTTCTAAAATAAATAATATTTCTAAAACTAGACCCCCAACTTCGTTGAAATTAATATATGTTGTGTAATATTGCTTCAATTATTACACAAAAAAATTTAGTTAAAAGTAAACTTAACACACAGGAGATATTTAGAAAAAATGCAAATAATATTTTTTATCTAACAGACAGCAAAGAAAATGTTTGTGTCAAACATTGTTTTACATAGAATAAGTAATATTTAAGCGATTCTAATTTTTGTCTCATGATTTTCTCTTATGAAAACATTAAAATAAATTATTAAAACAATTGACAAACTGCAATGTACGTAAGCCTGTTTGGTGGTGACATATTGGACCCGTGTTGAAAGGACGAACTACTATGAGCGCGAGTTTCGGCGACTATTGTAGAAAATGTTCCCCTTCGAAAATTCTCAGTAAAAGATAAGTAAGAGGGTCAGGTATTAGCTTCGCCCGGCACGATCACGATGATTCGAAGTCGAAGCTAGTTTAGTTTACTATATTATTCTCCATTTGTATATTCCAAATAAGTTAATTTTATACACCATTACTACAAAGAAAATATTATTTGAGATAAGAATCTATATTTTTTATAAATTAAAGGTTTTGTGAATTTATAATTTTAACGACTCATATGCAATAAAAGTAAAGCATTTTGGAGTTTTTTACTCCATTGTTTTTTTTGTCAAAAAATGCATTTTTTTCTCATAAAAAATTAAATATTAGCACTAGTAGAAATGTAAAGCTTTCTAAAGATAGGAATATTTATTTTATTACAGAATAATCTAATAAGAAGTTTTTTAAATTTAAGAATTTTAATTTAAATTTAACATAACCATTCCTGACAAGAAGCCACCAATGTTCTTTCAATTTGTACCTGTTGTATGATGCCTCTTTTCAAATAGGTACATACTACTAGATACCTATTAAAATTTTCAATTCTAATCATCAAGGATAATATCATGAGATGATAATGTTTTGACTATTTCACGAAACGTAAATGTTGGCGGTCTGGTTTCAGAGATATTTTGAGTTAAATATTTTTATTGGATTTTTATTGCCATATTACGGCACATTTTGTTGTAAAATACGTTTTTACAATAATAAAAATTATTGTGTAAATATTTGAAAGAAAAATATAAATAGATAAACAATATTACTACAAGTTTAACATATTTTATTGAAACTACGCTGAAAATGTTCAGAATATGGGGTACTCTTTTTATTACACTTGTTTGAATTCGAAGTATTTCAGTCAAAACATAATTTACGAAATTCGTTACACTTGTACTTTAAAAGTATAATCAAATACAAATAATGCAAAATAAACCATATCGTCAGCTCTAAAAATTAAAAATTGTCAGTCAAAACATAATTTGCGTAATCTGTTGCACTTGCTTGAATTCAAAGTATTTCAAAAATTAGTTAGGATTACTTTTGATAAAACTTTGGAGTGTTTCAAGTGCAATAGTATTACACAACATTTATACAAATTAGAATGAAATTGGAGGTCTGGTTTTGTAAAAAAAATTTCTAACTATTTTAAAGTTCAGAATAAAAAACGATAAAATATTGTTAAACTACAATGTTCTCATATAAACTAATGCACTCAACACGAATGCCAAATTATGATATATAAAAATTTGAAAAATATTGGGGGTCTGGTTTCAGAGATATTTTGAGTTAAATATTATTGCTATATTACGTCCATTTTATTGTAAAATGCGTTTTAACAATATTAAAATTATTGTGTGAATATTTAAAAGAAAAATATAAATAATAGATAAACAAGATAAGAACAAGTTTTACACATTTTATTGAAACTACGCTGGAAATGTTCAGTATATGGGGTAGGTACTCTTTTTATTACACTTGTTTGAATTCGAAATATTTCAGTCAAAACATAATTTACGAAATTCGTTACACTTGTACTTACTTTCAAAGTATAATTAAATACAAATAATGCAAAATAAACCATATCGTCAGCTCTAAAAAATTAAAAATTGTCAGTCAAAACATAATTTGCGTAATCCGTTGCACTTGCCTAAATTCAAAGTATTTCAAAAATTAGTCAGGATTACTTACTTTTGATAAAATTTTGGATTGTTTTAAGTGCAATATTACACAACTATTTTAAAGTTCAGAATAAAAAACAAACAAAAATTAAACTACAATGTTCTCATATAAACTAATGCACTCTCAACACAAGAGCCAAATTTGGGAAAAAACATTTTTTTGGTGTTTTTTATATTTTTTAGATGTGACCCTAAGGATGATTTTTTAAAAGCTTTACAACCATACGTTCGGGAATAGTAACTGTATGACATAAAAATTTGAAAAATATTGAGGGCCTGGTTTCAGAGATATTTTGAGTTAAATATTTTTATTGGATTTTAATTGCCATATTACGTCACATTTTATTGTAAAATACGTTTTAACAATATTAAAATTATTGTGTGAATATTTAAAAGAAAAATATAAATAATAGATAAACAAGATAAGAACAAGTTTTACACATATGTTCAGAATATGGGGTAGGTACTCTTTTTATTACACTTGTTTGAATTCGAAGGATTTCAATCAAAACATAATTTACGAAATCCGTTAAACTTGTACTTTAAAAGTATAATTACATATAAATAATGCAAAATAAACCATATCGCCCGCTCGAAAAAATTAAAAATTGTCAGTCAAAACATAATTAGCGTAATCCGTTAGTTAGGATTACTTTTGATAAAACTTTGGAGTGTTTCAAGTGCAATAGTATTAGACAACATTTATACAAATTAGAATGAAATTGGGGGTTCGGTTTTGTAAAAAAATGTTCTGAACTCTTTTAAAGTTCAGAATAAAAAACAAAAAACATTGTTAAACTACAATGTTCTCATATAAATTAATGCACTCAACACAAATGCCAAATTTGAAAAAAATAATTTTTGGTGTTTTTTATATTTTTTACATGTGACCCTGAGGATTATTTTTTAAAAGCTTTACATCCATACGTTCGGGAATAGTAACTGTATGACATATAAAATTTTTTTAAATATTGGGGGTCTGGTTTCAGAGATATTTTGAGTTAAATATTTTTTTGGATTTTTATAGCCATATTACGTCACATTTTATAATAAAAATTTATGTGTAAATATTTAAAAGAAAAATATCAATCAAGGCCGTACGCTAACAACTTTATACGGAGAGATTATATTTTACAAGAATTAGTACAGTTTAATCGGCTTCTCAATCGGCCCAATATTGGGTCCGCGTCTGCCTCTAGGTAGTCTAAATTATATTTCCGTGAAAATCCCGGTATCGAAATTTTTACATGATACCTAGACTTATGTATACTGTGTATAAGAAAGTAAAATTGTCAGTCAAAACATAATTTGAGTAATCCGTTTTTTAATTGAAAGTATTTCTAAAATCAGACCGCCAATGTACTACAAAATTTTATATTTTACATAATTGCCTTTTATACGTAGCAGCAGCAGATATTGAAAAATAAGCAATAGCGTCCCCCTACAAAAATTGTTTAGGATAACAACTTCAAATAAGAATACTTTTTATTGTATTGAAACTGACAAATATAATACAAGCTATTAAAATATAGAGGAATAACAACAAAAAGGTGGAATTATATCAATTTAAATATTTAATTCTTGGAACGTTTTGCCTATACTTTCTTACGTTCTTTGTTGGTTGAAGCAGCTCAAATATTATTGTTACATTGTTGCAAGGGTTCTATCCCCCTCCGCCCTTCTTATATTTTCATTATTATCTTTTACCAGTTATAGACGGCCATTGTTACTTGAATATTTATATTAATTCATTGTTGTTATTTTATTATATTTTTTTAAATACAAATTTTATGCCATGACCTTATAAACATAAATGTTTTTTTTCATTACTTCCCACAGCGAGATACAATATGATATAATAAGTTACTTTTCATTTAAAAAATAGCATTCTTTACCAGCCCGAACGAGATAGATTACAAATTTCGCCACTTTAGATGTCTTTACAATCATTATTGGATTTATTTAAATTATCTTATGTATTATTTGAAAGAAACTCTTTTATGTTTTGTTATATCCATTTATATTTATAGATGATGAATACACACATACTTATTTGTGCATGTGACGTATTTTGCGGAAAGTACAATAAAAACTTTTGGATTTTGTAATTCCCGGGAAAAATAAGGTTAGAATATTGCGCCCTCTATCTACCGAAAGCCGCTGCTAAATTGAGAGTCCCTCTATGCTAAATATCTAAACTACTTTGTTACGACATCTATAGAGCATAAATTACAATAGCTACTCAATATTTTTTCTGATGTTCGACGACAGTGCCATCTATAGAGCTAGAAACAAAAAGAAATCGGGTCCCATTTTCCCTTAAGTAAACTCAAAGTTTGTTTATCAGAAGTGAGACCGAAATGAGTCTACTGTACCTTAAGTAAAGTATCACTAAAAATATCAATAACTGCTTGAATTTGTTGACCATAAGTTTAGTGTGTTTAGTTTTTACAGTTTTTTATACGTGAGTTAAGTACACTCAGAGTTTGTTTACTACAAGTCCGAGCTAAAAGAGCCTAGTATACTCTTAGTCGAATTTCAGGGCTACGTGTTGATTTGTACAGTGTGGATTCGTACACCTAGTTTAATAGTGCTAGTTCGTACGCTTCGAGGTACGCTCGGATCCTTTTACCTGTACAACTCATAAACCGTCGCAAATCGCAACGAAGGGTTACCATGTCCCCATGTCCGTTAGTTCGTACAACGTTAATCGCACACAATTACACAAACACTTGATGTAGTCGGAGATCCACTAACCCTATGCTTCGGCTATGTTATTTTAGTAATAGAGTTTTTAATTGTGGAGAACAACAGAACTAATAGCTATAGTATTTTACTTTACTTCTAAATACGATTAATTACTTATTATTTAATTCTTTCAAAAGAATTCTGCAACAACGAAAACTCTAATCCTTTCTAATTAACAGAATGTGGACAAATAAATAAATAATTAATAGTTTTATGTCTATACCTTGAAAAAGCTTTTGTTTACAATAAATTAAAATAAGAATTTATTTCGATTATTCACATTGTTATAAAACGAAGAATTAAAAATATGCTAAAATACTAGTTCGTTTTTGCTATTCACATTAAGTATTTGTGTTCGATTAATGTTGTACGAATTTGCACGGATTTGGTAAACCCCGGTTGCGACGGATTAACAGTTCTACAGGTAAAAGGGTTCGAGCGTACGAACTAGCACTATTTAGCAAGATGTACGAATCCATACTGTACAAAACAACACGTAGCCAATTTCAGTAGCTCACCTGAATTCAATTTCCACTAAAATAGTGTAGTGGCGAAAATAATTTCTTACATGCGAGTGTTGAGTGTTTTATTTTCGGCACGATCTGAATTAACTGACGTCATTAATTCTTACAAACCCATGGCATACTTCGCTCATATACCGTTACTTGATTAGCCTTGTTTCACTTCTGCTAATTTGGCAGTGAATAAAGGTCTGTTTCCGCCGTGGGATACATTTTAATTGTTCCAAATAGGAAGACAGCCTTGTGATATATTTTTTTGAAAAGTCCTCATGACAAATTTTGCTGATAACAATGAAAAAGTTTCAATATCTGTATATTAGATTAGTTCTAAATATTCTAGATTTGATGCAATGCAATAGATGATATTATGTTGCATATAAAAAGCTATCAAGTAATATTTCACGAACATACCTATACGTATACTACACTAATCTAATAAAGTTAGTGAAGAAGTCCCATTTGTAACAAATCGTTTAAAGTTTGCCGGTTGTAAGTCTGACTCCCACGTTCCACACAGCGAGGATCACGACTCGCGGCAGCCAACAGCGGTGTTAGGGTGGGAGTATGACGTCATTGTGACGTAATCGATGACTGCGTGGGCGAGACGCAGAGCTAGACGAGGACAGAATCAGGCTACGGCGTACGGCGGTGTATGAAGGATGATAATAATACGAAGTGTATTGTTGCTCTTATATGACATAGAATTTCAAACATCTACATTGTACAAGATTAATATTGTGTTGTACATTATTGAAACTGTTGTGTTAATATAATATGATTGATTGCCATTTATAATTAGTTTTAGCTATAGGTAGTCAATAATTATTATTGTTCAATCTGTAATCTATAAAACTACTATAAGACTACTACTAATTATTGTACCAACTTGTAAAACTGTTGTATAAGCAAAAACCGGAGAGTTTAAAATTCGCGATCGTTGACTTATGGAAAGGCCATTAGCCTTTTTATTACAAAAATACTAAAATATATAATTACGTACACAATATACATATATTTATTCCGCAAAATGCTAGTTCCCGTTCTAGTTATATACGAATAAGTATACAATCATACAAAATTAAAATCTGGGTTTGAATTTGGTTTAATTTGCACATTGTACTTAATTGCATTAACATATTTTCTGTGATTATTAAATTTATTCATTTTAGTACTGGCCTCCGTTTTTATTTTCTTATACACAGTAGGTATAAGTCGAGTATAAGTAAACCTAGAGGTACGATGAATTTTTTTAGCGACAATACATGTTTTTTGAGGTCCTCTGAATTCGTTTTGACCATTTTCTCAATGATGTCTGTGTGCGTGGATGGATGGATGGATAGATGGGCGTCCGGCTGTTCAATAACTCATGAACACGGTACAAGACACTGAAGGTAACCCAACTTGGCTTGCAAAAGTGACTGCTGAACTGGTCCAGTTTCGTGGTACTGAGGGGTAAAGGGAGTACTCAATATGGCAGCCAACATAGGCCATCAAAAACCCGCGAGAATCGCTGATTAACGTGTAAAGTATAATTTCTATATATATTCTGTAATTTATTATAATATATACAATATTCTATAAGTTATTGAAGATTTTAAGTGAAATTGCTAATAAAATGTGGCCTATGCGATATGACACCGCCTAGCGACGACAGGGCGAACTGTAACCTCTTGAGCAGTCATAAAACTAGTGGAAGGGGTATGCAAGTTACCGGGGCCTGCTCATGAACGAGAAAAGATAAAATTATGAAACTTGTTATTTATAAAGTTTAGGATATTGCGCAGAACTGAAAAGATTTTGTCTCATATTTTGAAACCCGGAAGAGGAAGTTTTCTTAAAACACAACAATAAATTCAATTTATTTCAAATATGCAAATAGCCATAAAAATGTTTCAAATGTAAAATGTTTACAATAATATAGGGAATAATTATCGTTAAATTCATTTCCGGTATTTGCTTTCAATTTTAAGAAAAACTAAATTATATTTTTAATAAATACATTTCAATAATCATAGTTGCTTGAAAACAAACAAGCTTAGTTCAGTCACGTCAGTAATTCTATTATATCAAACATGTGACAAGTGCAATAATAATTACACCGAGTGCATACAGTTGTGCATGTATAAGAAAGTAGTGTGAGTGTGAAGACCACGTTAGATTTTTAACTAACATAGCAAAGTTTAGAATATGAGGCATAATGCCTCATTTCCACCAACTATTTTAATGCTTAAGAACTACTTATGTTTAATGCATTAAATACTATAAGAGCAACGCATAAGAACAAAACTTTGCAAACTTCAAATAAGACGTAATGCACAAGCATAATGATTGACATTATGTCATATTTATTATTTGTTTCGAGTTATCAATTTCTGTCTTCTAAATATGGAACTGAATAGGTACCTTACTTACGAAATTAACAGTTCTTCCATTCCTTCATATCGCAAAATTCCGGCAATGATTAAATTACAAAATTCGACAACAAATAATCTCTGTTGAATTAGTCCTTAAACAAAATAGGTGGAAATGGCCATCTAATAAATAATCATTATGCATTACGCCTTACGCCCAAATTATTATGCATTAAGCACTAAAACAGTCGGTGGAAATGGAGGCTTTAGACGTAATGCATAATTATTATTTATTAGATGGCTATTTCCACCTATTTTGTTTAAGGACTAATTCGACAAAGATTAAAGATGACATATTTAGTAACAGGCAAAAGTTGACATCTCGAAACAAATAATAAATATGACACAATGTCAATCATTATGCTTGTGCCTTATGCTTGGAGTTTGCAAACTTTTAGTAGTTCTTAAGCATGAAATCAGTATCAGTCAGGGGCGGATCTAGAAAATCTCCAAGAAGGGGGCGAATTGTTATCAAAAGTAATTTTCGATGCTGTTCTTTGAAAAAGAAAGAAAAAATAGCGCCACAGGCGAAAAATTTTTAGGGTTCAAGGTCAATGGCTGTTTCATTAAAAGTCAAGTTTATCTATAAAACGGAAATTACATATATTTTACCCTTATTCACGAGTAAAAATTAAAATAAATAGCAAATTTAAAAAATAAATGAAATGAAAGTTGGGAAATTTCTTTATCTTAAATTTGTCAACGATTTCTTAAACTTTTAAAGACCAAATTCTCTCAAAAGGGGGTGATCGCCCTCCCCTTGGACCCGCCACTGCTATAATTACAAAATAATATATTTTTCAATTGTTATTTTATTAAAATTATATTTAGTGTAGGTATAATATAATTAAATAATAAAATTTAAATTTACCAACCGCCAAGGGGGGGGGGGCGATCGCCCCCCCTGGATTCGCCAATGGTATCAGTCGGTGGAAATGAGGCTTAAAACGACCTTAAGAGCTATAAATTTATTGGTCAAATTACGAACAGTTGTTGCGTAGTAACGGACAAACGAGTTTGACCCGAGTTGTCGTTTCTACGCAGGTATTTGAGTAATTTTACCAAACTAATTTATGGCTCGAATTATATTTGCTTGATTATTTCACGAATGTCAAAATAATACAGTTTAAGTTCCAACATTTTTAATATAAAATTTTATCGCTAAAAAACTGGTATTCTTCGAAAAAATAAAACATTCTTGGTCAAAAATAACGAGTGTGAAATAATCACAAAACTTTTTGTTACACGAATACAAATCAGAATTTATTTCAAGCAAAGAAATATGGTGACAAGCCATATTTTATTTCTCTCTTATCGGTACATTTAAAGACTGCGTTTAACTGCAACAGCAGCTATATATCTCTCTCGTATCTGTTGGTGGCAAGGCGAGCGACCGGCGAAATTGGGCCACCATTCTACAGACCACAGGTATGGAGCGGGTTACGAGAAAATCATATCAACGTGTTTGTCACAGTCACAGAAGGACGACGCGACGGAGAGATGTGTTTTTAGAGCTTTTTTCTAGGATTCAGGTTTAAAATCTGTTATTATGAGCTCTAACTGCAAAATAATAGTCAAGGGATTACGAGTTCTCTTTTATCTGTTTATTTGGTTTACGTGGAACTCGAACAATAGGATTATATACTGGAAAATTATGAAATACCTATTTTTATGATGTTTTTCCTTATTTAAACATGTTTGTTAGGGGTATTTTATTTACGGAGATAGGTATTATTTTTACGTCACTCGGGGGAGGAAAGCAGTGTTTTCCTCTTGCTAATGGAGGGAGGGAAGCGAGTTTTCCCTCCCGCTCGGGAGGACCGTACTTGTTTTCCTCCCGGGCGGGAGGAAAACACTGTTTTCTTCCCGGTACTGGCGGGAGGAAAACATTGCAAGAAAGGTGATTTCGAGGCCCTCGTGACGTAAAATATTGTGTGTCCCACGGGAGGGAAGGCTATTCCTCCCTTGGGCGACTCCGGCGCCCTCGCTCGGGCCGCCGCTTGGCCCGCGGGAGTAATGGCCATTACTCCCTTGGGCGAAGACGGCGCCCTCGCTCGGACTCGCCTGCGGCTCGCCTTCGGCTCGGGTCGCCGCTTCGCCCGCGGGAGTAATAGCTATTACACCCTTGAGCGAAGCCGGCGCCCTCGCTCGGACCGCCGCTTCGCCCGCGGGAGTAATAGCACGCTTCCCTCCCTAGGTGCACAAAATACTATTGTTTTATTAAGTATCGAATAATTATTGTAAAAAGAATATGAGAACAAATTTTTATTGGCACAAGAAATAAAGGATTTAAATTTAGTAGTATAGGTAAACGAAAGGAAATTACCTAAAATTATTAAACTAAAAGTAGGTAATTACAGGTATTTATATCTACTGAAAATAAATTTTTATAAGAATAATAATTGCGAAAAATGTTTATTAATTTGGTTTATAGGGTTTATAGTGATATTTCGGCAAAAAATTATACTTACATAAAAATTATCAGTAACCAAATATTTGTAAATTAGCAAATCTAGTAGTACCTACCTACCTAATATATAAAAATTATCTTATTGGTGTAGGTAGTGGGAATTTAAAAATTAGGCTGAGACGAAAGTAATAAAATTTATTTAATCGTCTTTCAATCGCGTTCATCAATTTGAAAATTTTGTTGCAAAATCTAAAGATATTAAAAATAAATAATATTTAGTATACCATTAAGTAGGATAATAATATTGATATTGTTAGTAAATATCGTAAATAATTATAATTACCTATCAAAATTTCTTTGTATCTCGATATTTATGAATAAAATTAAATATAAATTCGAAAGTATTTGGAAAATTAAGCTTATTGTATTTTGTTTATCTATGTTTGAAGCAAAATGAACTCAACAAGAACGAAGAAGAAATTTAAGTTATGATTCTGTCAACATTTACGCATTCGGTTGAATTTAATTCGAAAGTGCAGTAAAGAATGAAGAATGTTAAGTAACTTTCTTTCATTAATTCTTGCATTACTTTTCATACTAAAATATACCTTGTTTAGTACCTACCTACTCGAAGTTTCTCTATACATGCGTGTTACATATACATATGTTATATTTTTCTACATTTCTAATGTAGTTCTTTTATAGGTACTTATTATTTAGAATAACAATTTTTGAAATAAATTTTGTATTAGATCATTGCAAGTATCACTAAGTAATTATAATTACTTATTAGCTTACCTGACAATATAAAAGCAATCAAATCATTTTATGAATGGACACTTGCATCAAACAAGATACTTTAATTTCAATTTAAAGACGTACTTAAGTGTAAATCAAACTTAATTGTCAAAATATAAAATATTTTTTAACATATTATATATTACTACTCTACCAACTACCTCACTATCAAAATTTTTAGCCATATTAAAATTAAAAAGATTCGTTGATAAATACTTACCTTTATTTATTTATGATAATGCGAGAAATTATGTTATTTCCGATATTCCTACCACAGTAATTTGCAAATGTTTACAAAAAAGTAGGTATATTAATTAATTGACTTAGGTATTTTATAAAAGTCAATATAATAAAAGTTAATTAATGAGAAAACTCATGAAATTTTATAATCTAATTATTACATTGAAACTTAAGTAGGTACTATATTAAAGTTGAATGATTTAACAATTTTGTTTGTTTATACAGCATTGATACTATACAGAGGTTTATGCATTTCATACAAAATACATAGATCAAAATATGGTTTTAAATTTTTGCATATTATATTGCATATATCAATATTATTTACATATTTTAAATTTGTTTACACATATTTATTATAATTGCATATTTTGTACCTTTTAAACTAAAATTTCAATTGTATAAATTTGAAATATGGTATAAAATGTCTATTCCAGATAGGTACCTATATCATTAATATTAGCTCAAATTTTATTCCATATCTAAGTCAGTACTTTATGTTACGTTGCAGAATAGGTAAACAGTGGCCCAAGAAATGCTTGACGCTCTTTTGAAAAATTATGATTTGCACTTATTTTGAAGGTGAGTGTTAAGAAAGAAATTATATTATTTATGTAGGTATACACAAGTTGTTTTCCAGAAGTTATACGTTGTTTTTTGTTCATTTTATGTGATAATATTGTGCAAGATGACAATATGTAGTTTATTTTGTTGATTTAAATAAAGTATTAATTATAATGAATAAAATTAAGTTGCATATTTGCATAGGTATATTTGTAAAATATTGCATAGGTATTTATTTTATTTTGCGCATACATTGGCTATTGGGCATATTTTGGCCTTATTTCAATGCATATTGCATGCATATTTTAATCATATTTTCCTGAATAATCCGCGCACTCTATTAATGTATGTCGGTTATTTGTTCTTGAATCTAAGCAAAGTTTATTATTACACTCGTCTGCAACAATATACTCTGGTTTATTTATAAATTTATCACCACATTAACATTTTGTGTACTTAAGTATGCAAGTTAAACTTAGCCACTTAATTATGATAACCGTGTTTTGAATACGTACCGCTGCGTCGAAATCCCACTACTTCAAATTCGAGTGACCACTACGCCGAATGAAAACCTTCAATGTGTCGAAATATCCTCTAACAAAACATTAAACATCCAGTATACAGTAAGTATACGTATAACCGACGTACGAGTATATTAGCTTCATGCAGACGATACACTGGATACCAATGTACAAGTGTAGTGGGGCAGATCGGCATAAATTCAACATTCAATATAATATATAAAATGCAGTATAGGTTCAGTCAGGTACATAATAATACAATGTACCTACTTGTACAATACAATATAATGGGCTCTTACCATATTTTTTAAACTGAAGCTTCATTCTAAAATATGACGATTTGTGAAAACGTGACGTGGAATTGTGCTGTATTAAGAGAGATATGAATTTTTAAATGTTAAAATTTCGCTTGTAACGTCATGATGACGTCCCAAGTGCTACCTAGTGGCCCAAAACTATTATGTGTAACGAAGACCCATTATAATAATTTTAAATTTAAAACAGTATAAATCCACGATATAAGTAACTTTCTAGATTAATAAATACCATTAACTATATTTTATTTTTAGTTTTAAGACAATTTTCGTACCATAAGCCATAGCTTAAATAGTTTGAGATAAAAACAAACATCTGATCCAAAAGCTTGCGCATGGCGCTGGCGCAGTGTCTGTATCTCATTGGTTTGTCATTTTTGTATAACTTAAAAAAGGTTGGTATACATGTATGTGGTTTACATGTATTATTTATTTTCCAACCTTTTCTAATTAACCCTGAGGAAGGCACTAGAGTGTGCCGAAACGTCAGTATATTAGAAAAATAAAAATTTCTTTAAGACTGCATTCCTGATTAAATAAATTCCGTACGGAATAATGTTTTCGTACTTTTATGAATACGATATTATACTATTATTAATGATGATGTTATGAGGAGAAATTTGAATTTATTGGTAGTAATCTCGGTAGTAATGTTGATACTTCTAATTGTGACAAAGTATTTAGAAAGATATAAATGTATCAGTTTTCATAATAATTGGCAAATCATCCAACAATTTAAAAAATTACGTCCTCCCATAGGACTTCACTGGTCGCGAGAACAACCTTTACGGATTTGGTTTATTTCGAATACACGAAGTACTTTTGCCTCGATTTTTGCGTACATTGGGGTTGGTCGGTTGTCGGTTGAATTAGATAAAACTTGTTTATATGTTGCAATCATAATGTTTACTATCGATGAAGCATGTCGCGCTCGTGGTTCAAAGAATATTAATCAGTTACAGAAAAAAGGCAGTACGGACAAGACCACGCAGTAGCGGTGGCCAGATGTCACCTTGCTTGGAAACACTCCTAGTCCACTCTCCTCCATAGATAGTAATACTAGAGATTTTCCCCGTACTTGAATATTATTGATCAAGTCATTCTCAAGAATATCTCAAACCTTGTCTCAAACCCATTCACATTTGGAAAACCGATAAGTAGGTATATAGATCATTATAACCATTGAAGTCATTATGGACGATCTTTTCTGAAAAATTTATGATAATAAACAATATCATTATACGACATGGTCGCCACGGTATAACGCTAATTATGATAACTTATACATATACGAGTATATAGAGTAAAACTTACTTTGTCGCAACATTACAAATAAAGGCAACAAACCAAAACTTTTAAGTCAAATGGAATTATTTCTATTTACTAAATAACAACTACATTCATTGTACCTATAATGAGTTTCACACATGAATATTCGACATAAATAAAATTTAATAACTTTGACAATTAGATCAAAAAGTAGTGCAAGTAGTCTCTAAATTTTTGATAATTTTATGGAGAAAAAAAAATTGAAGTGATCATTTTGAACGTTTCGATCTTTCAACGATTTTATATACCCTCATAATATTATCTGTTGGAGCTTGTCTCAAGGAACGAAGAACGAAGTAAACATGTTTTTGGAATTAGATGAGTCTGAGGATGAGTCCATCTAAGGAGAACTGGCAAACTCGAGTATGCTATACCATTTTGCTTTACTGTAAAGACTAGTTGTTTGGATTAGTTTTTATTGGCTTGCCGAAACAACTATTTCGTCTCATCTACAAAGAACACGCCGAAACAATACCTACCCTTTAAAACTAATTTCTAGATACTAAAAACAAATATAATAAGGTGGCATTGTTCTCATCTAGATTCTCACATACAAATCCATCTCATTCGTCATTCCTTCAGTTCTAATTTAACCGAGAATTTAACCTACACACGCAGAATTTAAGATTGACTCCTCATCTTTGTTGTTTGCTTTCAAACATTAAATCTGGTCTCGTACGAAATTATACTTAAACTTTAAATTGTTGAATGTGTATACCAACTAATTTTAAATTACGAGTATCTACAAAACAAAAAACAACACATAATAGAGATTGTACACTTTTAAATTAGAGATCTCACAAGTTTTATAGCAACAAATGTATAGTGTATAGTAGTTGATGGTATCATGTTCAAGAAAGTAGAACAAATTAAGAGCGAACAGTTCCTGATCTAATTTAATTGAGAATTGACATTGACCCAACAACTTTGCTTTTTGCAGAAGTCTGCGTTTAAAACTAAATCAGTTCTGTACTTTTGCAAACAATATTTAAGATTTATCATTTTCATATTTTATAATTATTAACGGTATATTGACCAATAGTAAAACTGCATTTTACTGCTGTAAAGCTGCATTCACATAAGCTTTTACTATAAGTTTTAAGGTTTATGTTTACGTTTACGAAAGTGGAAATTCATCTAATACGAGCATTCACACATCACACTTTTCATGTTCGTGATATGAATTCATCCAGAACTCAATCCAGAAGTAGTGGAAGAAATTATAGGTGACGGTAATACGAACGTCATACATTCCAATGTTAAATAATGATCTCTATCTCTTTTTAATCCTTTAGTTGTTTTAACAAGAGATGCATTGGTTAAGCAAAGTCTTCATTTTATAAGCACAGCAAACAAACAAATTTAGAATAGAGACAGGAGAATACTTGCAGAGCTGGGCAAGTACTTGCCTAAAAGTACTTAAGTATTAAGTACAAGTACTTGCAGCCAAGTACTTGACATCAAGTACTAAGTACCAGCCATTTTGAAAATACTCAGTCTTAAGTACAAGTACTTATAAAAAGTACTTAGTAATTTTTAAGTATTTTGCAAGTACTTGCATGTTTTTAAAATTATATTCGTATACCCGATGTAATTGCGTGTATATCTACACTTAGACAATTTTTATTCAACCCTCGCAACTTAATAGCGCCTAGAACATCTTCCGAATTAATTCCATATTCTACTTGTTAAAAATTGGAAATTAATAATTGTAAATAAAAATACAACTTTTTGGATTGAAGTTATGTATATTTATTAAAACTCAACGTTTCGACCCACTAAACGTGAGCCTTCGTCAGGAGGAAACGGAAATTGACAAGTTATAAAAATACAAAGATTATAATAACAAAAAATATTAAGTTAGTAACAAAATATTACAATTTCTGTAATAGGTAGCAGAATATTCAGCAGAACATGGCTACCTAATATACTACAAAAATTGTAATAATTTTGTTGCTAAGTTACAATATTGTTGTTATTATAATCATTGTATTTTTATAACCTGTCAATTTCCGTTTCCACCTGATGAAGGCTCACGTTTAGTGGGTCGAAACGTTCAGTTTTAATCTTTTAATAAATATACACTGAAAGAAAAATTTCGGAGGGAATGATTCTAGAGAAAGTTTTCACATAAGAGTAGTTAATTTTGACTACATTTGTATTTAACTGTATTATTTTTAGGAAGAAATCATCATTTTTTCATGTAGTTACGCAATTCTAACAACGATAAGGAAAAGTTTTGCACTTTTTTACCTCCGCATGTAGAACAAATTTTGTTAGCTAAGTAAAATGTGGAAATTAAATCTTAATTTGTTAAAAACATACGTTTTTGTGTAATTTACATCTACAATAAATGAGTAATAACATATGAGGTATGTAAAATACACTTTATGTAGTTAAATTTCAAAGTTCTTTTATAACAGTAGTTAACTTCAACTTACAGACGATATTTACTCTTAACGGAGAAATACACAAGTGAAAAATTCCACTTTATATTTGTTAACTTATTATAATTCATATATTAGTAGTTAAAATTATCCAGTTTTAACTAGTTTTTTAGCGTTTGGCGGCTCTGAAGTTTGCTCCCCGCTAAACTCTTGGTCTTTTGCGTCTAGACTCTAGTGGTGGTTCCACGTGTTTAATTTTGTGTTGTAAATGACGGAAAAAATATGGAAAATATCCTAAGAAAGATGTTAAACTAAATTATGCAAAAGCTACAGTAAACTTATTTGATTGTTAAGAGTCGGGAGGAAAAGAATACGTAAGTATTAAGTTTTTTCATGTTTTGACTAGTTTAACTAGTTTAAACGAAAAAATATATATATTTTAATTTATTAAACTTATTGTAGGAGTTATTTTACGATCCCGTAAGCAGCACTGGTTTTCTAGAAACCCGAGCAAGAACAATTAATAGAACATCTTCATCTACAATAGGATCAAGAACCAAAAAAACGCCAACTAATGAATCTATTGACGAACTGGATGAAGAATCAAGCGAAGCATATTTTCAAGAATCTATTAACTTTTTAAAAAATGCATGTGTAAAAATTCAACTAAAAGATATATTTGTTCACATACAATCTACCGTGAACCACAGAAAAAGTTTAACCAGCATTATTGAATTATATCCACATTTCAAAGATATACTCCAGGCCTTGTAAGTAAATTTATATATTATATTTTATCGGATGTTTAGTTCCTTTTTTTCAATGTTAATTTAATTTTTATTTCAGGTAATTTACCAGAAATTTTTCTAATGTTTGTTCTAATTATATTGTTTTAATTATTATTGAAGATTGGGACATACATACAAATAATTGTTGATAGCTTTGCTTCATTTGCTTCCCCCAGCAGGCAGCAGCCAGGGACCGTGGTGGAGCCAAAAAAAGGTCAAAGTCTTCTGCTGTCGATAAGCTATTTGTTCATCATTCAGTAAGTACATTTGTTATCATATCATCTGATGTATTTTGAATTAAATATATTTCATTTAAATAGATAGCTAGTCGTCTTGAAGAAGCTTTCAACAGCAGGAAAACTATCCAACCATTTCCAAATAAGGAAGCCATAGCGGATTACTAGGTATATTGTAATTGCCAATAAGTTAGCATTGTTTTGTGCGGTATTATATAATTATATGGTAATGTTATAATGTTAATTCCTAATAGATGTAGCCTGGCTTTAAAAATACTTTTGTATTCTAAAAGATTGTTTATATATTTTTTTAAATTAATATAATGATACATGAAATATTTTCACCTTTTTTATTACGGTCCTGAATTTTATGACTAGATATTTTTATTACGGCCCTGTGTGAAAATTTGAAAGGAGGGTTTACCATCCATACCCAGAGGTATTTAACTGCCAAAATATGTTTAAATATCTCTTTTTTTGTATGTCTTTAACTATCAAAGGTATGCATTTCGCAAAAAAATCTTAGTTAACTATCTCTTTTTAAGTAGTTAATCTAATACATAAAATGAGATAATATCAATTTTATATGAGTAAATTGCATAATGTCTTGTAGTTAATAGCATCATTTATTTAACTCCGTATGTATGTTCTTGACTACATATTTCTCTCCTATATTCGTCAAAATCTAACTCCGTGAAAGTAACTACTTATTTTAACTCCGAAAACGGATGGTCGCGAGGGAACTACCTAAGTAGTTAAAAAAGAGTTAGATCTAACTCCGTATTTTTTTCTGTGTACCTACATAACTTCAATCCAAAAAGTTATAGTTTATTTAAAATATTAGTTCTGAAAGTTATTTTCAAATATTAATAATTGTATTTCAAGTTCTCCGATAAACAAAGAATCAAGTTTTAAATAGAACAGAACGCATTGTAAATATTACCTTCAGAATCCATTGCTAAAATATATATTTATAAATAATATTATTTATAAGTAATAACATTAAACTTAACTGTTTACTAACAAAGTCTGAATTTTTTATTCCCTCTATTTAATTGTTATACGTAAAAGCGTAGGTGAGAAAAATAACTGATTAAATAGAGAATTATGCTTGCACAATAACAATAATCAGTACCTATCGCTACAGATTCAAAGTCGAAATACAAACTAAATTTCTTAAAAGCATACTATAAACTTGCGCAGACTTGTACTTTGCGCATTATTGAAAACTTGAGTGGTCTTTTTTAAATTAAAAATACTTCAACGGTAGGTACTTAAGTACTTTAAATATACTTAAGTATTTCAAATGTACTTCAGTATTTTATAGCAGTATTCAGTACCATTTTAAGTCCTAAGTACAAGTATTTTGCAAAAAGTACTTGAAACTCAAGTACTTTGGATTGAATTATAAAAATACTTCAGTACAAGTACTAAGTACACAGGAAGTACTTAAAATGGTACTTAAGTACAAAAGTACTTAAGTACTGAACAGCTCTGAATACTTGTTTGTTTAGTACGATAGATAATGAAGTGTGTTCTATCGTTCATTTTATTTCCTGTAGAACGCACGTCATCACTCAATTTTCGAATAAATGCATTTATTAGACAAGCGTAGGAAAGAGAAAAAAGATAAAATACTTACCTTTTATTAGTGCGATAGATAATGATGTGTGTTGATTCTATCAGAATCAAAATGAACTATACCTATGCCACCTATACCTACCAGAAAAAATTAACTACCTAATAAATATCTTAATTTGTATAAAAACATAAAATAAAATAAATACTGAAATGAGATGTTTATTAAATATAGTCGTAGAAAATATATCAACAATAAATGAAATCGCGTTTGTATTACTAATAAACATACAGGTCACAATGTCCGCACGGTTCGATATTGTAAACATTAATTCATCTTATAAGTAATAAGTATAATATCCATATCAGTATATAGCTATATACACATGCTTGTTGAATTAATAATAAACTTTTGCTCGGGCATTTCCGCTACTGAAATCATTATCTACAACGAAGTTAGCGGTACTAAAACAATTGGTTCAAAATATGGAAAACCATTTTTGTAATTGTAATAATCTCACTGTTCAAAATTGATAGAGAACAAAAATACCTTCCGAAATGGAACTTTGCTTTCTAAATTTGCGGTCCTAGGCCTGGGTAGAATTTCAACCTTACTTTTTAAAATATACATACCTATACATATTTAAATTAATATTTAACAATTTCTAATAGTGTAATTTAAATAAACCTATTTATTTTTAATGGCGAAGGAACCATTCAATATTCAACCAGAACTTTGCTTCCCTAATGGAGCGCTTATATAGGTACTGAAATCTGAAATCCAACTATACTCGGTCCCAGTCATCGATCTTATACTGTCTAGATTAGGTATGGGAAAATATCGATAGGTATATCGATCGATAAAAATATCGATATGAACATCAATCGATATCGATATTACTTTCCGTTTGGTATCGATAACTCAATATTATCGATATTTTGCGATAATTATCGACATATATCAACAAATATCGAGTTATCGATATCAATAACAAACTAAAAGTGATATCAACCGATGTTCATATCGATATATCGAAATTTTTCCCATCCCTAGTCTAAATACCGCATATCCGAGAGAAAAGACATGCGGCGCCGGATCGTGAGGTGTATTGCGGGTTGCAATTAGTTCATAACCATGGAGATGCTTTGACATAAATTGGAATTTGGTTAAACTGTAATGTCAGTGCTGACTGACGTTTTGTTAATAACAAATTGTTTTGTTGTTATGATGGTTGACTAATTAAAATGAACAAAATAATTTGTTTTAAGTGCACCAGCTGTTATAACGACGATACATACGCGTTTTTATTATCAGAATGTAACCCGTAATACACTTCAAGATCCGACCTGTCACTCTTATATGCGTTGCGATCACTTTACAACAATGCTATGGATGGTCATGCGGTATCTAGACAGTAAATGATCGAAGGTCCCAGTAGTATTAAGACACATGAAAAAGTTTAGGGACAAAATTATTTTAACCCGCAAAAAAGAGGTTCAGTTCCGGTTCGGGTTCAACGTTTAAGTTAACAAAAACATCGGAGGTTCGGGTTTGGATTCAAAAAGATGGGTTTGAAGCGGTTTTCAGTCTATAAACTTACATAAAAACTTGAACAAAATTTACAGTAACAAAATAATGTAAAATTATGTATTATGTATTTCGGGATTTGATGTCGACTTGCATGGCACACACAGTATTAATTTTTACTTATTTATGCATTGCCACGGCCACGAAGTTAACTTTACTACCCATGTGTTTCCAGTCAACACGGCGCAAGCCCTTGTTACAGCTCCTAGCCGGTGCCCGATGGCCAAGTTAATTAGATCCCAACTTGAAACCGATCCAAATCAGGCCGTGTAAATTTCCTGACCTGACCGGGATTCGAACCCACGACCTCTGAACTAGAGCCTAGCACTCTACCACTATGCTGTCCCGTCATGTCTATGAAGTAAATATTAAAAGACTATGTTTTCAGCTACTTCATGCTCATAACAAATTCCGAATCCTAACCTCACATTTTCGCGTCCACTGCTCACACTTCTCTTCCACGTCAACTTCCACACGAACAGTGGATCAGCTGATCGCCCCTCTCTCGTCTCTCATCCCGCGCCACACATCTCGCCCATTCTCCTCTCCGCGGCGTTGCCGTGGCAACAGAGCGCGTGAATCGTCGCGACGCCGCCGGTGACTGATTGTCCGCCGCCGCCGCCGTCCCGACGCTTCACGCGTGCATGCAGACGCCGCGAGTAAGTGGAAGTACACGAGGTAAAGGCTAATTTACACTGTGTCAGACAGCGAGAGAGAAATGAATGGGATTAGGATGGTGTGGTGTTTTAATTAGTGTTTAGGTTCATGTGGTGTAGAGGTGGTGGTATTTTAATGATGGGTTGTTATGTTCTGAAAGTTGGGTTTGCATCCAGTTATAATAAATTTTATTTAAAGCGAACCTCTAACGATTAATACGGAAATAAGCAGAACTCATATTTGAACTTGAAAAAATTAAGGTAGATTAATTTTTACAATTAGTATTGTAAGTTGCCTAAGTATTATAAGCCACTGTAGTTCGTGCCAGTATAGAGTGGAGAGCTGGAAAAGGGAAGTAAAGACGAAAATGAACATGAAAGTTAGAAAAGGTGCATAAATTTAGCATTAAATTCGTAAAAAATAACATTTGAATAGAAATAAGGTAAGTATCTACGTCATCAACTTTTACCATTGTTCTATGACATCATAATTGCTTTTTTCTCGATTATCTATTTGTCCAGAAAGATGATTCTTATACTTTGTCTAAATGCCTGGATCTAAGTTCAATTAACAACTAAAACAAGCAGTTGTGACTTAAGCTATGTTCACATGTTCATGAAGTGGTTCAAATAGTTTATGTCGCTTATTTATTTATTTCTTTTGACATAACATAACTTTTTGCGTTATGTCATAATGTCTGCGCCGGCGCAGTATTATCAGTTGAAGTGTCAAGTAGATTGGGTTGTGTTTAGTGTGTTTCTCTATCACTTGTTGGAGAATTATTGAACTATAACCTCAATAATTTCATACATCAAATGTCAAGCAAAATTTCAATAGGTACCTACTTCAAAAAGATGGCCGCGTGGTACGCAAAGTCAACAGACATAACATAACACAGTTACATAGACATAGACCGAACATAGACATAACATGACACAAGCTATGTGAACATAGCTTTATTGGCAAAGCACTTTCTTTCGGAGTAGGTACGAAATATACAAGACTAAACTAGAGATCGAATCTATTCGACAACAGTTTGAAAAACAAGATTGAATGTACACATCACAAAAGGGGCAAAAGGCGTGATAAATAATGCAAAATACAACTGAAAATTGAAATTCACTATAAAGCTGTAGATCTCTCATGGGCTTTGAGTTGACCACTCGCTCCACTCATTGAAATAAAATCGTTATGAAACCAGTGAAATACCGGCCCAATGAGATGGAGCGAATATACAAATAATCCTGACTAATTTTAGCTATATTTAAAAACTTTGCCATCAGAGACGCTATAAGCTCGCACAGCAGAAAATAAACGGCATTGCCGACATACGGTATGGATACTAAAGATAAAGTTAACTTTGTAACTATTGCAAACTATATCTGGGCGTGTCAAACGATATTTTGACTGACTTACAGTATCACTTTAAGGAAATCGGAGCAAATATAGCCTCCATTCAAAATAACGTAAGAACTAAGAAGTCAATATACTTAAATTGAATACCGTCCCCTAAAAGGCAGAGTATCGTAAGCGACATTTTTTGTGAAAATGAGTTACCGCGGTTACGATATTCTGCCGGAAATTTTCCATATATTCTGAGAGTTTCGTAACCGACAAATTCATTTTTCTCGCTGAAAATAGTGTTTTAATCCAACGAATTCGACTATCGTAAATCGTAAGCACCACTAAATATCTTAACTGCCGTATTTAAATCGTAAGCATAAAAAAAAATGTTTCACAAAATATCGTATCAGACAAAAATTTTGTATCGTAACCACCTCTCGGAGCCTTTACGATATTGTATCTGTCAATATTTTGTAGTTTTTGGTGCTCAAGAAGGAAGTATTTCGTTCGATTTCGTTATTAGACAAGTTATTAAAGCTTTTAAACGTTGAAATGTTTCGGACTCTTTAAATTTTTGAAATGTGAGATGTTAGTGTCAAAAACCGGGTGAAACTATATAAGCAGTGATTAACAGAATAACTGAATTTTGAAGGATATAAAATATCTTTAGCGCTGTTTTAGTGCCAAATTATTTATTTTATATTAATTTTTTCCTACAAATCAAGTGAAGTATACTATTCTACAAGTAAATAATCCAAAATTCCAATAAAAATTCACCAAGTGATATGTATATCAATTTTTTGTGTTTCCTGAGAAATTGACAAAGTGGTACTTACGAAACTCTGCCTTTTAGGGAACGATATGATAAGTTATCCAACCACTATTTTGTTTAAAATGTCACGACTGCTTTATTTAGTGCATGATATACTTAATTGAACTGGATTTCCATCCTTATCAAAATACACAATCGTGAACTTTATTATATGTTACTGGAATCGAACTCGGAATCGCTAACATGCTAGGCAGTTAGGCGGAAACTCAACTAACCGTTATTTATCCATTGTGTAAATCTGACTTTTCAAAGTCAACATGAGCTAAAACTAATTTTTTGCCGTACCTACATGGAACCGTAGTCATAGAATGAAGCATTGGTATCATGTTTCCACTTGCAATATTTCATAATAAATTAGAATTCCGCACAAGCCTTCTAATTCCGCGCGAGGCAACCCTCCAGCTCATTAATTGTCCCTATAATTACAAATCACTGAGCAACCTCATTTGCTTTCCTCCAATCATTAAAAACTCTGTGTAAACAATACACAATCAGTGTTCTCCACTGCCATTGCCACTCACTCACTAACACAGCACGACACTAGCCCTGACTGACGGTAAACACGGCACAGCGCAAGGGCAACGAGTAGAGTAAGCCCGTGATCGCGATTCGGTTTCAGGTTACAACTCTAACAACATCAAAACCGCTTGTGCTTGGGCTGGGTGCTGGGTGTGTACAGTGACAGTAAATGACACGCGAACACAGGTGGTTTGGTGGTTACCATACACAATAAAAGGTGATTCAGGACTAGTGCAAAAAACAGTGCATTGGAAAGGCTATTTTGAATCCAAAAATTTCAGGGAACAATACTAAATATACCGGATTCTTCAGACCATCCGTACCCCCCGAATATCTCGTGAAAAACAAAACGGATTGAGAAACAAAAAAATACGTCCTCTGGGAGGAGAAGAGGGTCACTTCGTTATCTTAAATGGTAACCCCCGATTTTTATTACAGATTCGTATTCCGTGATAATAGAAAAAAAATTCTTGCGAATTGTTGACAATTTTCGCGAACCGAAATTTTTTTCAGACAAAACCTGATTTTTTATATCACGGAATCCGAATCTGCAATAAAAACTGGGTGTTACCCAGGGAATGAGGAGAGGGGGGAACTTTCATTTGGTGCCATTCGATAGAACTTTCAAAAATATTTTGGACGTATTTTTTGGTTTCTCAATCCCTTTTGTTTTTCGCGAAATATTCGGGGGGTATGGGGGGTCTGAAGCACCCTATATGTTACATCGTGTTACACTTTATACAGCTTATATTTTACCTACCAACAAAACAAAGTGGAAAAGCAGAAGACACTTGTTGTTACAAAATATTTAACGCGAATTACACACAATGGACAATTTTGCTGTTTTGCTTGCATCCAATTAGTGTCCTAAACCCTACACAAAACTTTATAATAAACCAGCTGAGGTACCCGGCGTTGCCCAGAAAAAAAATCTGATGTTTCGCATACTCTAAATCGACTCTAAATTATAAACAATAATTTAATTTCAAATATTGATTGTAGATGACAAAACTATAGGTAATATTTCATTTAAAATAGCAAATATTGTGATAAATAAATTACCTATTTACCAAAATATTTAAGCAAAGTACCTACTACTTCCGGTTTGTGGATTGGTACTAAAATTTAATGAGCTCTTAAGATTATGTTTTACGACAAATGATGCAAAACGATCTATACAACTCGACCAGCGAGACTGGACCGTCGATTTTTAAACGACACGACATGAATGGATGCTACATTTACATTACACGACACGACTCCACCAGTGAGGTCACTGGTTTAAGGTGATTCTCTACCCTTATTGGAAAACAGTCAAAAACATTGATTCCGCACGCTATTCTAGCGTTTATTGTTTTGTTAAATATAAAAATAACAAATAATTTATGTTTGAGGGAAAAAAATAATTTTGGCACTCATATTTGTAAATATAAAACTGTAATATTTGTAAAAAAGAGGGTTTTCGCGCACCACTGTACAGCTTTCATTTCATTTATAAGCAAAATTTTAAAATTCTGCATCGACCATTATGCAGATTGTAGGTACATTAGTCTTCAACAATATCTTTAGATTGTTATATTTAACAAAACAATAAACGCTGTGTAATGTAATCAAACAAACATTCAACTTCATACTACACTCGTATATAAATGAGTGAGTGTTTGTTTTTAGTTAGACCACGTGGTCATGCTCATGCTGCTATTGCTCTAACCGGTGTTCGGCTATCATTTTCCCTAGCTGTACATTGACGTGTCGGTTCTACACTCGACTGTCTCAGCTCTCGGCGGGTTTCTACTTTCTACCGGCACCGGCCTAGTGGCAGCGGTTGCTCTTCGCACCCCTAACAAAGACAAAACGAACGGAAATTTGAGTTAGTAAGCATGCTTCAAATGGTTAAATGGCTAGAATGTGTGAAGCGTTTGTCTGCAAATTACACGAAACAGGGTAAGTAGATGTTGTTATGTCAACGTGATGCATACAGTGGATTTATAATGTAGTAGGTATAGTTTTATTGTGCAATTCATCACTGAAAAATTTACATATTTTATTAACAACGGACAATTATGTAACCTAAAAATACATATATTCAGTAGCTTAATGATTAATGGATGATAATAATAATTGTAATTGGTGCTTTTGTGTGCAGGTATATTTACAAAAATAATTTTATGTAATATAGTTAGGCTTTTCAAATGAAAACAACAAATACTTACAACACGAGTTAATATATTTTTTTATTATATTTTTACCTCTCGCCTCATATTCTATAAGAGAGGTATTGTAATGGGTCAAAATTTTCGAGTATGAGTTTTTGGTGGATAAGCACGTTTCAGGGTCTCTAGAATACGAATTTACTATTTTCACGATGATGTCTGTGTGTGTGTGTGCGTGTGTGTGTGTGCGTGTGTGTGTGTGTGTGTGCGTTTGTATGAACCGACGATTTTTCGTCCACGATAACTTAAAAAGTATCAAACCGTTTATAACCAAATTTCATATTTAAGGTTTTAATAAGTATCTTAACACCGGATAAGATTTTGGTAGAAATCCGCAAACCGGAAGTAGTACTTTTAGAAGTTTGGAAAAGTTTTCCTTAAATATATTAGTACATTATTTATTTATGACAATTTTTGCAATTAAAAATAAAAGAAATTGTGATTATCTATGTGTACAGTTAATTATAAATAAATTGCTGAATCTGGAAGTATTTAACAATAAAATAAAGTACAATTAATATTCTATTTTTTTCAAATTCCAGTACTATCTTGTTGTCCATGATATAAAATTTGTTTCTACATAAAATTTGAATTATTATGACAGTGACAGTACAGTTGACATCTTTTGCTTGCATATTGGTTTACATTATCGTTTACATATTACATGAACATGAAACTATTAAAATGTAAGTAAAACTATTTATTAGATTAGTAGAATAAGCAGAATTAGGCGAGAGGTCGTGTGGTGGCCACAGCAGATTTTTTTAATATTATTTTTTTAATTTTTTCAATATTATATAGGCGAAAAAAGTCGAAGTGGTTGATCTCAAGATTTATTTTTATTGCTATCTACAGTTATTTTGATATTACATCTCCATTTAAATAAAACATCAAGATAATAAAACGATGTATTGTTACCCTTCACCCGAAGCACATCGGTGCTGCCTCCTATAGTCAGCTTTTTTCACCTATTACGAGATTACGACAGGTTCCTTACTCCTAGGGAACATCAATTGGCCACAAGAGGTCGCCTAGTATTTGACATTTCAAAATTCAAAGTTGGTGTTACACGTATTGATAATTATTATAATTATACGTCAATCGGAACCGTTATACAGAGTTCCTTTTCAATACGTTATTGGTCTCGTTATAGGTTACTGTAATCCAGCATAAAAAATCTTATATGTCAACGGCTTTGTCTATTGTCTGACCTGTGTCGAAAAAGATCGCAAGAGACAAAGCGATGTTTATACGATTAGATTTGGATGAGTGAACTCTAGACTTAGGGTAACCGCATGCAAAAAATTGTGGATGACATAATATCTTCCTCATGGCCAGTTGCTTCTTAAAAGTGTCGTTTGTAAAAAAAAATGGAATGAATTAATGACAGTAGGTAATGTTAAATGCACGTAACATTACCTATTTCACAAATTGCCAAATTGGTTTGATATTGTTCATTTAAGAAAACCATATTTATATAAGAAATATAAATAGAAAATAGAAAAATAAATACTTAATAAAATAATTCCAAATGTTACTATAACAAACAATAAATCTATTTATTGAAAATATTGTCTGAAAGCCATGATCGCGTCTCAGTTCGAAATTGTAAGACGAGAATTGGCCGAAAAATATAGAATTCATGAAATTTTAATTTCAAGAATAATTACCTAAATAATAGACGAGACGAGAGTTCACTATTTCTCGTCTCGTCTCGTTTCGCATCATCACTAATCAATTATTACTTGAATATTCTTGTACTTATATAAATTGCAGTGGAACCATAATGTATATCAATCACAAATAAAATAGTAATAAGCCGGTAGACCTCATGTGATTATTTTGAAAATTGATTTTATTACGGAGATTAGTCACGATGTCATAAATAATTGTGTTACTGCGAACTGCAAGTTTTATGATTATAGATTAGGTACTGTTATACCTACATGCAAAACATTAAATTGAAATATTATACGAAAAAATCGGATAAAATATATAACTTCAAAGGTTAAATCGAAAAATCTTGCACATTTTTGATGTAAAATTCCTTTTTCTTATTAAACCGTGTAAGCCACTCAAAAACTGAAATAAATAATTAATGTATGATGATTGTTTTGATAAAAGAAACACATGTTTGTATTGTTTCTGACAGTTTCTGATATTTCGGTTGTTAAGTTTTGTAACTGTATAGTTTGAGTGTTTTTAGACACAGACAGATAACTTCCTCTTCCTCAAGTAACAAAAGATAGACCATTAGAATTACAAATTTCATTAATCTTGAAATTTACTTTCCATAATAATTCAAATTGACCCAAATCATCGATAAATCATATATGTTTCTTAAACTGTCATATAGCTAAAGACTAATCTAATAACTAGTTTATCTTTATCATCTACTAGAATTTATGGATACTTAAATTATTCTAAAGGTGCATAATATACTGGTGTTAAAAAAATAAACACTTAAAATTCGTGAAATTTCGACCATTTTCAAACCGCCATAACTTGGCGTATTTTCAATCGATTTCGATGAATCAACTTTAAAGTCATGCATACGAACTTAAGCGCAACCCCTTCCGCCCCCCTGTGAAAAAAAATGTTTTTAATGGAAAAAATTTCCAACTTTGACGATTGAAATATATTTGTTTGACTCGATCCACCAAAAGGGCACTAAAATTTGTTCAATTCCCTGTGCAGGACTCAAAGAACGAAGTTCCTACTATGATTTGGCACAAAGTTATGGGTGTTTGAAAAAAAGTGCATTTTTAGTATAGAATTCTGACAAAAAGAAGTAAGCAAATCTCACGAGATTAAAGTTTACAGACCTGTAAGCAGACCTTTAATATCCAGAAATAAACTCAAGCCGTTATTAGTACTGCTTTTGATTGGAACTTATTCAAATTATTTCTAAAAAAGAAAAACACCTAAACCACTAAAGTCGCGCTTATAATAAATTAATGACATGGTGTTGTTTTTTCGTTAATAGAAATTCCAACACGTTGTTTTATCAAAATCAGCTAAATAAAATATCTTAGCTCTAGATGTTGATAGCCCTACATATCTCAAGTGGTTGCAAGTGCAGACGTAGAGTCGACGTAGCCCCACAATCCGAAGTAATAAATTATCTGACAAATGATCTAACTTGGCAACTTGTCAGAAATAATGGCTAATATTGTTCGTGTAGAAAAATGTTACCGATATATCTCCTCCAAATTATAAGAACTCAGCAGACATAACTACATTATTGTGATAAGTGATATTACGTTTATTGTCTTTGATTTTTACATGGATTCGATATTACTATTAAACATTAAACAATAAAAAGATAAACATGTATTTTATTTCAATGTATAGACTATTATTTATATCGGTATCAGTCGACTTTAATAAGCAACGCGGATTTAAATGTTGCTATACTTATTCACCCGGACAATAAACGTCAGCTTGTTGGTGGTCGAACGCGGCTACTACAAAGTTTCTTGTGTGTAAAGAGCCTAATAAGTATTCAATAAATGACATTATTATTTATCTATTTACAGGGAAACGCATTCTATACGGTACGGTCAAGTTTCTACATTGTTGTTGTACCGTTTCATACTTTTCAGTATACAGCGAACGTAAGTAGTATAAGTTTTTTTGAAGGGGAATTCGTTCACTCAGACATAGACATGTTATGTCAGAAGGATCGAGCATTCAAGGATTAACTTATTAACTATTTATCAATGAACGAGTCACAAGATTTTAACATTTGTTGTAAAAGACAAATCGATTGACTTTACTATTAATATTATTATTATATCTTACAATTAATGAGTGACAATATTTATGCCGATTTATGCTACCTTGTAACTTGGTATTAGACGAGTTTTGTACACATAAATCTGTCTTACTAACAGATTTATTTCCTCACTATAACTAGCACGGAAAATATATTAACAGTTATTTCAGTTTTTGGCAAGTTGGCTATCCTAATTTTTAATTTAATGTTCAGTGGAACATAAAGTTCAAATCCAGGTTCAACTAAAATATACCTATTTAAAACCATTTGGCTTAAGGCTGGCTTATAATGGATCGATAATGGATGTAACTGGTGACTTCTTCTTTGCCCTGTTAACATGACTTATAGATATTTCCTCGTATATTTCTATGTTATACGGTTCATAATGACAGTAGATTTGAGGTTTACCTATACTTTAACTGTAAGGTTCCCAACTTTTAAGAACACTTTCTATCTTATATAAGAAGTGTGGCGCTATATTGCAAAAAAGTAGCCATGTTTTCACACTGTAAAAATGTGGAATTAATTTATGTTTAACTGTAACAATATGATATCCAAAACTTAGTTTTCGGTATCTAACTTTTAACTCTTCATGTATTCCCAAACATATTATTTTATTCAAATACAATTTTACTGAAGTCAGCCATACTCAGTATTACATACCTACTTCACTCTTTGTCCAACAAATAACAAGCAAGTCCTATTTGTTCTTTTTTGATCTTTGTTTATATTTTGATGAGTATTTTATATTTCGCTACAATATTTATTGTCCTAAACATTGCAGATCCAACTAGGTATAACTTTCGCAACAAACGGGATCCATTTCTGACAATTATGGAAGGTTGTCGTCAAGTTAGCAGATTACTGCTGAAATGATTATGAACCACACACTTCTCATTCACATCACACATCTTACATAATACAGCATAAGTAACAGATTACATCCATTATAAACCAGCCCTTATACGGTTCATAATGACACAAAGCCGCAACTTTACAGAATATATGTAGAATAAGTAACCGGTTACATTCATTACCATTATATAAAAATATTTATTTTTCTAATAATTCATTTCAAACATTCCTAGTGCGATATCGCAATCTTCAGCAGTTTTATTGCGAAATACTTCCTTGCTAGGTGACGTAAATATTGGCACGCTATCGAAATATTTAATTCATGTTCACAGCAGCCTCGCTGGCAACTATTACCGCATTATTTTTTATTTTCGCACACCATAAAGTAATCATCGCCACGTATCACATGAAAACCACTCAACTCACCAAAAAATCCAAACCACCCCAGGTTGTAAATCCAATAACTGTAACCCTAGACCATAAACTCACTAGATAAGACATACAGACATTTCATTCCCCATCGACTCCAAGGGCTTCGCGGGGTGGGGGGGAAACATCACGTGACGTAGGCGGGCGGCCGCGTGCGTCATCGGCCGTCCGTAACGGAACATCCCGTATAACTCACACGCATGCGTGTGTGTGTGTGTGTGTCATTATATGCTACATTGTTATATTGTTCTCGATGTGGTCTGGATGTGAAGGGCAAGTGACGAATAGAGTTATAGGGATTTTACTGTTAGATTTTACGTGGGGGTGGTAACACGTAACAGTGATGTAATATGAGAATTACGAACACGAGGGTGGTAATTGGAACTAGGAACTAGGCGTGAAATTTTGTAAACACAAAGAATGTTTTGTACAGTTTTAACAAACTTTTACAAAAGATAAATTATGTTTTTATTTTAGATTAATAATCAATAATTTTATTGCGAGTGCTATGAATAAATTTTGCTTACAAATTGTTTGAGTAGGTACCTACATAATAAATAGAAAATTTTATCTGAAATTATACGTTAGGTAGGTAACACTTTTTCTAGCACATATTTAAAAGCAAAGTTTTTTAAATAAGCAAGACATCAAAATAAATCGATTCAATTCTTTAGCACGAGGGGTATATGCCAAGATTATTTCATGAATTCATAGATTTATGTAGATATTCATGGGAACATTTTTTGCAACCAAAACGTTGATTCTGACAATTAATTAATTAAATTTGCATTAAATGAATAATTCAGCATGTTTAAAGAAATAGAATACCTATCCATAATAAATATAAAAATCGTGTAAGTAAGTATCTTTCTTTTACGACTACTTATCCGGATAACTATGCCTTCAGAAAGCTCAAAATTTGCTTTTAAAAGCAAGCTGCAATTTAATCGCTATTAAATAGCTTTGGTGCCATTTAATCGCTTATTTAAAATGCAAAACAATGGAAAATGAGACAATCTGAATGGTCAAATTTGAAATGAATGAAATAATCAAAAGTAAAATCACAGTTTAATAAATAAATCTAACTCGACCTATATCCTGTAATTTTAATCGTGTCGCCGCCGTGTAACTTATCTCGTAAGTCCTAAGCGTTTACAAAAAATACCTCAAACAAAAGCGGTCCAATAGTTTCTGAATTGTATATGCTTATTTATAGTTAACCGAAGATAACATACGTTTCAATATTCCATCATTGGCCTACAGACGAAAAATGAAATTAGATTTGTGCCTTCCTTGTTATAGGTATTTTCTAATAAATATCTGACTATTATATCAGTTTTGCACAATGTAGAATGTAGAGGGTCTCGAACCGAACCGGAACAGGAACGAAAACCGGATCGTACCGCAGCTATTTTAGCAAACGCATAACCGGAGCTGAATCGGGTTGTTAACCAGTTCGGAACTGTTAAAGCCGAGTTAAAGCATTTATTGAAATTCGACGTTTTTTCATCAAAATGCTATTCAATTTTTATAAAAATGCGGTTGTATTTTGGTTTAGTCAAAATTTTGATTTTTTGAGAAATTTATTATATTTTAATAGGTAGTTCAAAATTGGAACGAATTATTTTAATTAATTGCTTTTTTATTTAATAAATCATTGTACCTAAACCGGAACTTGAACCGCTTTTTTGAAAACCGGTAGCCGGTTCATTTTATAAGAAAAAATGTGAAAAACCGAACCAAACTCTTTACTTCACAGCCACAGCGAACAGAAACTGAACCGTTATTTGGTCCGGTTCGAATCTCTGCCTATAATATATTTTGGTACTGTAACTATATTTATTTTTAATGTTATTTCAACATTTATAAATATATAAAATGTTGATCGCTCTGAAGAGGAATTTAATTAAATGGAAATGTCAAAAGGTCACCGAATAATGAATAAATTATAAAGTTTTCTAGTAGCCCACGTGCTGTTTCGAATTTCGGACATTTGCACTTCAAATACTGGAATAGTAATCAAATACCGATAAAATTTCTTTCTTAGGTAGGATAGGTACCTTGCAAACACCATTTTCATTAGATTCTGCAAAACCATACAATATACGCAGTGAGTTTATTTTAACGTGAAACAATGGGATTTATCAAAAAGAACGCCATAAAGCCCTGTTCACACATGGACACACACACGCAACAGTAAAAAAAAACTGTGTGTGTGTGTTGCTTATGAAATAGAGGCGCCGCTATTTTGTAGCTTACTTAAGTAAATAAAAAATCAATTTTGAGGCAACAAACGTTCCACAAGTTCTACATTTTGCATTTGTTGCCTGTCCTGTGTGTCGTATTTGTGTCTTCTATGTGTCCGCTGTGTGTTCATGTGTGAACAGGGCTTAATATATTGCTGTCAAAGTCGAAACCGAGAACAAAGTTTGTCAATGTATGAAATTGGAATTTTTTATGTGGTGCCTTTTAATTCACATTTCGACTATCCAGGCTTGTTTGGATGCCAATATCGATTAAATTAATTATTATTCTTATTCAAAAGCATTAAACCAACTTAACCGAGAGACCAAGCCAAGAAGATCTATAACATGAATGCGAATTAACTCCCGCCCACTCAAGTACATAAAGAGCATAACGTTACAGCCGAGTTACAGCTACTTGCGGTAATTTTTAGATGCATACTAAAACTCTTTATTAGATTTTCATTCAAGGTAGTGATTGAAAGCAAAACGCCGGCAAAACGTAAAAGAAAATAAAGAGAAAAATCACTTTAATATTTTAGGTCCCGAGGGAGACTAGATCAGAAATTTCCGAGTATTTCTCACAATTTCTTCATTTATCATTACCATTTCATAATAATATCTTCAGCTTTTTAAATGTAAGAATTCTGATATTTTCTGGTTTATAATGAATCGAGTAATGAAAGTAACCGGTTACTTATAACTGGCACAGAAATGAAAGAAGAGCGAGCAAAATTCATCAAATTGCAATGAATTTTATTGGAATTTTATGCCAAATGAACATTTTACAGACATAATTTTTAGAATAAGGCAATTAAGAATTTATATAGGTATTTTCATTGTGAAACATAATTTTCATTGTAGGTTACATCGTTTATCCCAAATTTATGCAGAAAGCATATGCAAAATGAGCTATGTAAAAGTTTTAAAGTGTCGCTGACGTGGCACTAGTAGTTACAGAAAAAAAACCTTTTTTAACCATTACAGACTTCGTGTTACGGTTTTTTCACTTTTAAAAGCGTCTTTAAAACCCACAAAACAACAATTTCATCATAAAATATGTTCAAAATGATAAAAAAACGATAAATTAAGAAAAAAAAATGTTTATAAATATGTACTGTATTTTTATCAAAAATATGTGTCCTTTTAAAAGGACAGTGGCGTTATAAGCGATCTGTCTCGTACATTACTCAAAAATTTTGTAATAATTTTAGTGCACATACGTAAACAATAAAGCATTGTAATTTGGATTTTATCTTATATGTCAAACATTCTTTATGGTGTAGTGCAATGCAGCATTAGATTTTTTATAGCATAAACAGCAACGTGTTTGCTTATCTTGATAAATTATAAGATGGCCAGTTCCATCAAACCTGGAATAATCATGTAATTTGTCGCTGATCTACTTGAGCCCCGTTTTGTAATTTTTCTAAACGATTCTAATATACCAAGAGCAACTGATCGCCGAAAATGTAAGTGGTTCAATTTTCTCCTATTACACCGATGTAATAGGCCTGAAAGATATGTAAGTATGTACCTAATTGCCATGCAGGCATTCTGCTCAACCATATCAACAATATAAGACATTGACTTATGAGAGGAAAGTATCTATCAATTTTGGCCTCGAATAATAGATTCTCGATACAAACTAATGTTCTCGTCAGCTCCATCCACCCCTCTCGGTATACTATTCTATGATGTTTGGTTGCTGTACATAAATTTTCAAGAAAACCGCTAACCGCTTTACTTGAGTAGTTGGTATAATACTTGAATATTATTAGATGCAATAGAAAAAATACTATTATCTTGCCATTTACAGACTAAAATCTCAATAGGTAGTACATAATCCTAATCGCTAATTTCGTTATTTTCATTTTCCGGTGGGGGTGGGAAGATTACAATATTTCCGGAATTTTGATATCAGCGTCATACCTTTCGTGTAACGTTAGTAACCATTTCCTATAACAAATATGTTTAGACATATATTTTGCCACTGTCCTTTATAAAGGACAGCCAATTTGTTGTAATAATAACTCAAGATATATCAAAAAAAAACTAATGTTCACTAATATGTAAAATTTGAAGCATTTTTATCTTTTTTTTGTACAATAATCTAAATTTACAATATTGATAAACACTATACATTTACGTCCAATTATCCATGTTTCTGATCTTCCAAAACTTATAAAAATATTGACAAACAATTGTCATATAAAAAATACAGTTCAACATCTGTTGATTCCAGTGAAGCAAATATTGTTATTTAATTAATATATAGTGCCATCTTGAAAACAAAAGCCTAACTATGTAAGTTTCAGATATTTAAATAGTGTCCTTTTAAATGGACGGTGGTTTTATCTGGGTTTAACTTCAAAAACAAAAAACAATTTGAAATAACGATTTATTCACTTGTGAAATTTTAAAATTATTTTGACGTTTCAGACTCGCAAAAATTTATTATTATGTCAACATTAAATAAAATATAATATAAACCAGGTAAATAAAGATTATATAAATACCTACCTATGATAATGGAGGTAGTATCTATTTAAATTTTAAAATTACACCTCACTACTAACTTCACTGCGGCCCTTTCCCTCACCCAATTTAATTGTTCCGGAGTACAATTTTGTGACATGGAAACACATAAAATCAACAGTGTCATCTCATCCTGTCTTATTATACTTCGTGGTCATTATGAACCATAACATAGAAACGTCAATAATTCAACTTTACAGAATAAAGAACAGTAACCGGTTACATCTTATTTCTTAGATGGAAAAAGACAAAAATAGCACATGAATCCTGTAAGATGTCCCTCGTATGTACCTATGCCACATTGCACAATGACTGAGACAATTACTAATTATTAGTTTCTTCTTATCATTTTTGGAAGGAACGCCAAATTAAATTCCTCAAATTTTGAAATTTTTCAACAGTGGAGAGACGAGGGATATTCTCCCCTTTGCGTCAGAATTTCGTTTACGTAACTATTTGGTATTTGACAAAGGGCTTATGTCGAGGCTTATG
Source organism: Agonum fuliginosum (assembly GCA_947534325.1). Taxonomy (NCBI): domain Eukaryota; kingdom Metazoa; phylum Arthropoda; class Insecta; order Coleoptera; family Carabidae; genus Agonum; species Agonum fuliginosum. The sequence continues at coordinate 16,628,404 of OX384045.1, read as the reverse complement.
TGGTTCTACCTCTTTTCTACTAATTTGCACATTTTTTAGTCCTCACAAAACTGATCCACGATTCAAAAAGCTCTGATATGTGATAAACTTGCAAAATAGGAGATAACTCATCTTTGCATTCGAATTTGATTGTGCGCTTCGTCCTGAAATAATAATTAGCCAATATACAAAGCGAAAACTTTTTATCACGAAATGCAATGATCATTCACCTCTGGCCACCGGTGATTTTTCGTTATTTTCCTAATTTGCAGATGTAATACAGTTAACTTTACCTATATTATATGTATAAACAATTGACAACATTAGGTCAAATGTCTCCACAGCAAAATTGGGCGTTCTAGGAACACCAAAATTTTTGTCAGTCGTTAACCGAGTATCCTTTTTCAGGGCATCTAGCACATTCTATACTTTCAGCCTGAGGTCTTTGAAAACTTCAATCTGGCACTACTCGGGGCGTACCTACTTATTTTGTTTGGGGCCGTGCCTATTATGTCCTTGTCAAGTTATAGATGACAACACATAATTGTAAAGATAATCTTGAATCAATAAATATTCTTCATTAGATAGGTTTTATGGATTTTAAATTATCCAATTATAAAAATATAAATTCATTCAATTACTTCAAATGCGGCGAGCGCTTAATTCTTCCCAACCGTATAGTTATTCAAAAAAAGAACATTTCAAACCAGTTATTCCCAAACGTAGTTGTATCTTAAAGCCATTTGACTCGCAATTTGACCTTAAACATAATCATTCCTAATCGTAATTTTTTAAATACGCAATTTTTCCTTATCGTTCGTAGCGCTGATGGCGAATTGTTGAACTAGGAATAAAGAGATACAGCCCACTTCAGTCGCAATGTTTATCAGGGGCATTCTTCGTCGATTCTTCGTCACTCGTCAGAGTTATTACTAAAATCGAGTTTGTGGATCTGAAGAAAGGCAATGGGTTGTACATTTAGTTCAGTTAAGCAAAATGTAAAATGTATGTACGTAGTTTAGAATAGAAGAGGTACATTGAAATTATTCCATTCCATTGAAATTCCTTGGTTGGTAGGTAGTCTACAACAATTTGCCACCAGTGCTACGGACGATTAGGAAAACTTGCATTTAGTATAAATTATTGGTATATGAATGGAATTATTAGAAATAACTACAAGTAGGAATTATTAGTATTTTAGATCAAATTGCTTTTAGCAACAACAATATTAAGCAATAACAGCAGCTCGAACTGCAATTTAAAATGTTCTTTTTGCGGAATAACTATACGGTTAGGAAGAGTACCTACGTTTAGGTTTAGGTAAAATTATTGACAGTCACTTAAAATATAGGTACAAAAGTACTATTCGCATATACACCACTAGACCATAATAAAAATATAGCTGCGTGTTTTATGGAAAAGAAAAATGCATAAGGTACTACAAATAAAAGAGCTCGAGATTATAGGTTATACCTTCTTTTTAATTTTTTAGCAATTTATATAAGATTTACGCGAGGATTTACGCCTCAGTAGTAGTATATTACGTGCATGTACACAGTAGTTCAGCAACGCAGGTGGAAACAATATTTAGGTTTGAATCATTCGACTATCTCCGCGTGTAATCAATCTTTCAATAGCAATCCGTGACAGCTCGCTCCCCTAAATTTGAAATGGATACTGTTATGTGTTATGCGAGGGGTTAACCACTACTAAAAATTTTGTACACCAAACTTCCTAATTGAAAAAACTTCACGAACTTCCATGGAACTTCATGAACTTCCATGGTACTTCACGAACTTCCATGGTACTTCACGTACTTCCATGGTACTTCACGTACTTCCATGGTACTTCACGAACTTCCATGGTACTTCACGAACTTCCATGGTACTTCACGAACTTCCATGGAACTTCCATGGTACTTCACGAACTTCCATGAAATTTTCAAGACTATAATTCGGTTTAATTTTAGTGCAAATACATGAACTGTAAGTACTAGTATAATATTGTTCAGATATTTTGCCCCTCGGTTTAAAAAAATTGAAATATGTCTGTGCAGCCGTTGAGTGAGAGATATACATAGCCTCGTACCTAGCTATCTTTTACTTTATAATCTTCTACTTACCTCTTTCACTTTCACTCAACTGTTGCAGATGTATTTTCAATTTTTCATAAGCCAAGGGTAGAAAAGTGGGGACATGGTGCAAAACATCTGTACAATACCGTCGTTTAGTACTGTGTACTGTACTTCAGATAATATAAAGTGAATATCTATGAACCTTAGTGTAAGAAATATTTTTGGAAATAGGGAAAAAAATAAACAACAATTATTATCTTTAGTACAGTAAAATTAGACTTAAGGTTGTTGGCTTCTAGCCGTTAAAATGGTGAAAAGTATGTTTAGTTTTCCCATTAAATTGAAGTAAGAATTGAAATTTTCGAATTAACTAAGATATTTTTAAAAAGTTTAAGGATGCTCCCTCTTTGCTCTTATGCCAGTTTTTTTAGTTTTTTCTTCAATTTTTTTATGTGCATGGCTAAACATAAACATGTCCAATTTTGTGAATATTTCATGTGAATTTTAATACAATCCTACATAAAAATTCAAAAAAGTGGCATTAGAGCAAAAAGAGGGCAACTTCAAGCTTTTCGAAAACGTCTTATTTGTTTAAAAAATCTTATTGTTTAAACCAATTTTATGGGGAAAACTGCATGTTGTTTTTCGCTATTTTGACGGCTGGTGCTATCCATTTTAAATTTAATTTTCTGGAATACAAAATTCAAAAAGTGTTCAATTTATTTATTCAGATATATAATTTAAATCTTTGTTTATTAAAGTAATACAGAGCGTTCAGCAAAACCTATAATTTGACTGCGCAACCGCCTTAATTTTGCTCGAAATGGGAACTAATTTCGATAAAGCTGAAAATTGGTATATAGCTTCGTATTACCTCTCTTATTAACATACTAAAAGTCCCCTACAATCCGAGTGGTGTGTCAGCCGTCATATTGGAAAGATGGCTGCCGTTTTCAGTTTTTTGCATTTTACTCATTAGGAGGTCACTTTACAGAAAAAATTTGCAATTAATAAATTGTAGAGCAGAAAATTCTCTACAAAAAACATATTTAAAGTTTTTACGTACCATGAACGGTACGCGAGAAAAATGCAAAAATACATGTTCTTAATTCGCAGTCAGTGTAATTGTTGTTAAATAAACCATGAATACATCTAGTATAACATAAAATGTTATTATAATAATATATGCAATTGAGAACACAAACATTATGTTACAAATTTTAAAAAAAGTATTTTTATTAATTTATTAAAGGTTTACCCCTATCCAGACCATTTAGTGTACATAGTACAACGCTTTTGCAATAATATAATAACCTTGTTTCATGACACAAAAAGGACTGTAACTTTTTAAGGAATAATAAAACCGACTTCAGGTTTGAAGCATTCATTTTGATAGACATTTCGTCAGTCGAGTACTATATTGTTCTATCTACATTTTTCTCGTTTTCGGGATTATATGCCTACATTTTTTGTCGGTATTATTTTGTTCTATCTACATGACAATATCTACAAAAACTGAACTTATAGCTGAAATAAAGCCAATACTAATTTGTTCTATCTGCTTTCCAAGCACAAACGTTAATGCTATAATAGTGTATGTGCGTTCTAGCCAATCATATTGCAAGATAATTGTAGATAGAACATTATAAAATTTAATCAATTTATAAGTTAATTTACAAATTCTGTGTGTAATTAATAGTTTGTTGTATTATTAAGTAAAAATGAGTTTGTTAATTTAAGTAGGTATCATTTTTAACTACTAGGAAATTAAATCGTTCATCGCAGAAAAAAAACCATCAAAATATTTAATTTTCTTTCGTACAAATTTGTTCGGCCATAAAAATATGAATAATTTCTCAAGAAAAAGTATTAGACCTCAATAGTTTATTTAAATTTATGCCACAAGGTGACAAAAAATTGTTTAATACATTATTGTTTGATATAAGAACTATAAAAATTTAAGAAAAATAAAGCAACAACCGGAATAGAGTAATAAGATACAAAAACATGAGTTTTAGAATAAAATTTTATTTTACAAAGATTATACTAATTTTTGTTTTTTGAACTATAATCAGATAGAAGAAATGATTACAGTAACCAAAAATTTTCAATCAATATTTTAGCAAAATGTTCTATCTGCAAATTTAAAAAAAAATTATTGTCGTGTAACTTTTTTTCTATGTATTTTTTAAAAACAAAAATGTATACATAAGATAGTCTTAATGTGTTTTATAAGAATAATCATTGCGACGCAATCTATAAACAATAGAAAGAGAGATACTACTACCATTTTTTTAAAACTGCAATATCTCAGTTTTACTAAAATGCTAGTTAGAACAATATAATTCTCGACTGACGATTTGTCTATCAAAAGTTCATAGTTTATTCAACAACAATTACGCACTGAATGCGAATTTAGAAGATGTATTTTCGCATTTTTCTCGCTTACCGTTCATGATACGTGAAAACTGTAAATATGTTTTTTGTAGAGAATTTTCTACTCTACAATTTATTAATTTGAAATTTCGCTGTAAAGTGACCTCCTAACGAGTAAAATGCAAAAAAATGATAACGGCGGCCATCTTTCCAATATGGCGGCTGATGCACCAGTCGGATTGTAGGGGACTTTTAGTATGTTAATAAGAGAGGTAATACGAAGCTATATACCAATTTTCAGCTTTATCGGAATTAGTTCCCATTAAAAACCTAAATTATACTGTACTATTTCTCAAATGAAACGAACGACACGAGCGCACATCAACGATTTATAAAATCGCCAACGGTTCGGTAATTTTATTATCACTTATTTGTTATACAATAAATTAATGCAATTACTGTAGTAATACAGAATTACAACAATAATATCAATTTCATTATAATAATTAATTATAATTTCCGAGAACTAAACACGACGCACAATACTACGTCAATTTATGTCCCTTTAATGAAATCTCTATGGAACAGAGTAGTAAACAGCCCTATTATTTCAAGTTGTGCAGTGGCTATCAAAATATTTTTATTTATTTAGTACCGGGTTTAGTTGGCAAATCACATTAATTTTCATTTTCCTACTCTTTCCGCTTCTTTTTTTTAAATTTTTTCTTAATTAACGTACGGTCATTTTCTGTGATCGTCATTGAACCAATACCTAACATATTGGACTATTGGACTTCTAGTTTTCTATAGAAATTCAAAAGCTTCCATGGACTTCCAGGAACATGAAATTTCCAAGACTTACTACTTCAAGAACTTCCACGGAAGTTATGCAAATTTTAAAGGACGCAAATTTGTACAATAATATATGTTAACAATGTTAATCGCCAACGTTACCTACCTAAAAGAAGTTTTATTTTTTATTGTCCTTCATATCGTTACAAATATACCGGAAATATACCTTACACTGTCGACCTACGACTATCGAACTCATAATTATAGTCAGTTGGGTTTCAACATGAATATCTTGTGAAAAAAATAATAAAAATAAAATTAATCTAAACCTTATGCCTACCTTCGGCCTACCTACTAAATTATGCACATTACTACGTTATGTATTTGTGTAGAAATAACAATTTGCAACAAAAATGAGCTATGATTTTGATGTATATTTATCTATATTTATTAACTGTTAACTTTAATTCCGTATAGTATTTCACAAACTTCCATGGTACTTCACGTACTTCCATGGTACTTCAAGAACTTCCATGGAACTTCACGAACTTCCATGGTACTTCACGTACTTCCATGGTATTTCACGTACTTCCATGGTACTTCACGAACTTCCATGGAACTTCACGAACTTCCATGGTACTTCAATGTAACTTCCTTCATTTGTACACTAAATTTCCAAAGTGGTTAACCCCTCGGTGTTATGTTACTGTTATGACGTACAACTTTCTAAAGTAATCTTCCGTAACCACGACGAAACATACCATGAATGTAATAATAGACACACAAGAAAAACAAAGAAGACATATTTTTCACATTATCGCATGATACCTTAGCTATAGCAAATGTTTAAAATATAATAATTATTAACTATATTTTGCCGTTTTTTGACATAAATTACAAATTCGGTTACTCGTAAAGGCCAAGGCAAATTGTTTTGTTTGACATAATATCACGATATTTATTTGTTAATATAGGCAAGTATATTATAGAAATAGAAAAAATCTCAATTATGCCCATGCTGATCTTTATTAACATTTTGCGCATTTTTGTTTTAAATTAGCATAAAGTATGTTTCAGAAGATTTAGGACACATAAGCCTATATCGAGCAGGAGCAGTAGGTACTCGTCGTTTGCTCAATTAATATATTAATTTCTGGCTTTATGCAATGACAAATAGATTGTTGGGTGGAAGTTGTGGCATTTGAGTGGAAGTTCGGTGGAAGTGGCAATTATATGGCACTGGCGGTGTAGTGTAGAAATTTTTTATTTCGGTTTACCCCTCGATTGAATCTATACATGGTTAGGTATATATGAACTTCGAAGGAACTTGGAATGTCATAATATGCAGCGCACAGAGCATTTATATCGAGATTTATATATTAAAATATTTTAAACTTTTGGAATACAACAATATATACTACTCTTTATCCGTCTTTATCTAATTTTAAATAACACTCATCTTGGGTTATAACTTATAAGTTTTAACTCGGTTTTAACAAACAGGGTAAAAAAGTAGAGAATCTTATTGTATAACCTGTTTGTTTTGTAAATTAGGACAGTTCAGGATTGTGGAAATAAATTTAGTTGTGTTTTTGTTGTTCGCAGCAACAGCAATCACGTGGTAGTTTAAAAAAATCTTTACATCGAAAATGGATACATTGTACCTACTTACATGTACTCCTCAATATACACGATTGATTGATGATTATAATAATTCAGACATTTATGAAATGGGAATGTTTAGAGAAAAGCTTGAGAAAAGCCCTATACTATACTTAATTGGAAGTTGGCATATTAAAGATCATGGTAATTATATATATACCTATTGTCCTAGATTAATATTACGAAGAAGGTATCTAGGTATTAATAAAATATAAAAATGAAGAACACATTGAAATTGTAATATTTTAATGCAATGCTAAAAGCGGCTAAAAGTCAATGTTAAGAAAGATAGAATAAGGGAAGATGAGAATTATAATTGAGTTTCAAAACTGGTATATTTTTGCAAATGAGTTAATTCCGAGGGGTATAAACCACTTTGATGTGAAGTGTTCAAAGATTTTATAATTTTACGGATTTTAATTTTACTAGGGGCCAAACACAACAACATATTTCAAGGGTAGGTATTTTTAGCATTTTAAAGAACTTACAAAAGATTGTAAAGATTTTAATGACCAGTGTGATAAGGGGTTTAGGTACCTACCTCGGATTTTACAATAATTTAAGAAATATTTTTAACAGATTGTACATACCGAAATACATAATTTTTAATGTGGTCTATACCTTGATTGCTGTTTGGAAGCTTAGATACCTATTAGTAGGTACGTATTACTGATTTCCTAATGATTTTGATTACCTACAGATCTTTATAAGAACGTTTTGATGTTTTGAACATTTGAACTAAGTAAATGAATTGCGCTCTCGATTGCGCTCATTCTAGTTAAAAATTTAACTTAAATATGGCATTTTTCTGCCTCGTGTTGAAATTCCTTTCGTGTAGGTAGGAATGTTGTTGTAAATTAAAACCATTGATCATAACTCATAACATGAAAAAACAACATTAAATGTTATGTTCTACCAACAGAAATAAGCATTTTAATCACATGTTTATTTTTTCGTTTATTTCAAAGAGTACCTAAACACAGCGATTATTTCGAATCGGTTGGAATATTGTATAGATATTTGTAGTAGGAACCTAATAGCATAATAGGAAAGAAAACTATTAATAAGGCATAAAACACATAATGCGTGTCGTGAGTAACTTTCAATGTTCTCCGGTATTCCACCCTCACACTTATTGCTTTTCATGCCATTAGGGCAATTTCAGGTTCAAGCACAGTCAAAGACTACAATATTACAGGCGCAATTTCCACGAAAACAATAATAAACCAGCACCTAGCCTGCGAAATACTTATTCTTGAATAACCACTCTTTGTCCGCACTACCCTTACTGAAAACATTCGCCAGGCAGGGCCCAAGCAACCGGTGCATTCTCTACGCCGATGTTTTCACATCAGACAGTATGCACTGCAACCCCTATGGTTATTTTATATCCGGTTTAAATAGAGACGGGCTTACGGCATCCTACATGCGCACAACAAGGACAGCTGTACTCCGGGTGGAAATATGAAATTTGCGATTTTATTCCTTATTTCACGTTGGTATAAAGATACCCTGCATGCTAGAGAGAGAAAGATAGTGATAAGATGGTTGTAACGTGTGTTAGACAAGGACAGAATCGTACAATAGGTTTGTAACGGCATTGGAGAGAGACGGGGACTGAAATTTGAAAAGAAAAAAGAGATGTGTATATTTACATGCTTTGGTGAAATTAAATATAGGTTTTTCTCACTGCATATTATATACATTTTTAGATCTACAAACTTATAATTTTGAAATTACTTTCAGCCACAAAGTTTTAAAAGAATTAATTTAAAAAGTGGTTTTCGTTTAACCATCTGTCTTCAGTCTTGTTTTGTTTCATCCCTCCAAAATTGCCTTAAAGCCTGTTGCCTCCTATAGCAAGATGTTCTATTGTTATCAGAATTTCTTTAAAAATCTTTTAGCAAGAACAGATACTTGGCTAAACGAGTAAGAGAAATAACTGTTTTAAATTCGAATGTACAGTAAATGTTTTAGAAAGTTGCAGGTAGGTATATAGGATAATCCAATCGCTTCTCAAGTACATAAGGCTTATTTACACATCATAGTAAAGCAATATTTTATCGAACAGTTTGTTTACAAACCATTTCAAAACAAAATACAAACATTCCACTAGTCAAAATAACCTCCAAACACATAAACTATAAATACAAAACAAATTCAACTATCACATGCTTGCTGTAAAGTCCATTATGCCTGTATTCCAGTGTCACCAAACAGTTCTAAGAAATACGTACCTCTACCTTCCACGAAACAACTAAAGAATACACTTCTCAAACTCAAACTGACATTTACAGTTACAGTAACACGACAAACTTTAAAAGATTGCGGTTAGTAAAGAAGCATGCTTTGCCTTACCTCTCAAATAAAGAAATAATCCAAAAAGTTAATCCAAATGGTAATCCAAACAGGGAGTCACAACATTTTAAAACGCAAAAGTCCAACAGTAATATTAATCACAAATAATTCACCAACATGTTAATGACAACAAATGACATCTACATCATAATAACAAACACGACGCGACGATCAATTGTTTGAGAGTAACCATTGTTACAATCAAATCAGTTGATTACAACAATGTAATAATTCCACGAGATATTTAACGCGTGGTAGACACTTTCAACACTCGGCTCTGACTGCTCGTTCGCGTTGTACGTTGATCTTCCCCTTGCCGCGCATTCCCCGCGCAGTTGGCTTAGTACATAGGCCGTTATTTACCGGGCGACCCCTCCTATATACTTCACCGGCAGACTTCGTTCGGCTGCCTCTCTATACATACAAGTCGTATATACCTTCTCTACACTGTTAGTAGCAAAAGTTACTCCCGGGCTTGTTGTGCAGTGATAAGCAAACAACAGTGATTTTTTCAGAGTGTAGGTTGTGTTTGGGAAGAGGGTACAGCGTGGGTCTTTAGCGGTATTTTTGAAAGAATTTTTCGAGTGGTACGTATTTTTTTCAGGGACTGTCGTACTTGTTTTTTGCCATAAATTTTGCTAGTTTGTTTTGAGATGGAGGATGAAATGAGATTTTAATCGTACGTGAATGAAGAAGACTTTTTTATGTTTTGATGACAATTTTTTGACTGCTTGTGTCAACATCTAATTATTTACTATAAAAAGAATATGAGAAATCTTTTCACAGCATTTATATCTTTTTCTAAATGTGATTATAAGTTACAACTGTTGCGTAAGTTTCTTATCAGGATTGTAACATATACATAGTACTTTTATTGTATAAAACTCTTTAACTATAGAGTAGGTGAGTAGGCATATCCACAATACACAAACTAACCAATACTATACTGACACTTTATTATACAATTACAATAATTTACATTTGATTTATCAATATTTGCAATTGATTAAACATTTACAAAAGACTTATTTAGCAATATAGTCTAAAGATAGGTAAACATAATAGAAGTACTCATTCTCATGGTAAACATTGTCAATATGACAATTACATTGTACCTATCAGCTCATCAGCTGTGCTGTAGATAACTACGACAGAAAGTATAACGTGTTACGAGGATCGCATGTAAACGTAGTAAATTCTGGTTTGCACTGCGTAGTTACCACACACGATGATTCATCCCTGTTTGGATTTATGCGCAAAGAATCGCGCCACTTGTGTTTATGTTTATAGTTAATATTATGAAAGTCCGTATCTGCAAATTACATTTATTTATAAGGGAAATTTAAGGAACAGTCCATTATGAAAATTATAACTAAAACTCGTAGCAAAGAAGATAATTAGGAAAATACATTTGAAAACTGTGAAACTAGTTTAATATACATTTTTCAGGTTTTGCTTTTTTTTAAATAATTGCGAACAATAAATTCATAATTATTGCATAAAATTAATAACCTGTTTTGCTCTGTTTCAGATTCAAGAATCGAGAATGTGGAAAGAGTGTCGAGTAGTCGAGTTATGAAATCAAATCTAAAACTAAACATGTTGCTTGTTACCTATTTAACTTGTGCGAAATTGCTTTACGATTTGAGTTGATATTACTAAGATCGTGTTTTAGTTACGAACAAATTCGGAAGATTATTATAATAATAAGAACTACGAATATATCGTAAATGAATAGGTACCTACTTACTTATTCTACTTTGTGAGGAAGAACAAAACGCTGATCAGCGCTGACCGTTGAAACGCGTTTATCTGCGAAGAAAGTTTTTTATTATTTAGTTCAGTTCAATTAGAGTTTTTATCAAAACCGTGTATGTGGGACTCAAAAATGGTATATGAGGTTTGTTAAACTTCATCAACATCGCTCGTTTTCTGTATTTAGTTCATTAAGCCCTGTTCGCACGGCGATCTTTGGAGATTCTACGGAGAGTCAAACTCCCGGCAAAGTCACGGCAAAAAAGAAGTTTTTTTCTTTCTAGTGATAATTATTTGTTAAATTATCAATGAGTCTTGGAAAAGAAGAATTATTTATAATTTATTGATTGCTTCAAAACCACGTAATTATCACTAGAAAGAAAAAAACTTCTTCTTTGCCGGGAGTTTGACTCTCCAGAATCTCCAAAGATCGTCGTGCGAACAGGGCTTTAGAATTTTTACCAAAATCTAGTACCTATACCTATGTGGAACTCAAATAGGATGTTACGTTTCTTTATTTAGTTTAGTTAAATGTCGATCAGCGGGTTCTTACGTCCATCTGTGCATTTCTTCACATATCAGCTGTCAGCATACTGATCAGCCTTTTATTCTTACCCCTATACTTTGCTTCTTGTCAATTAAACAAAAAGATTTGTAGATTAGGTAACGACATAGTTACTACTTAGTGGAAATCACTGTACATTTTTTGAAAAGTATTTCGGAAATATCTAAGTACATAGAAATACATGGAAATGCAGAAAAATAAATGGAAATGCAGAGAATTACATGGAAATACAAAGAAATACATGGAAATACAAAGATATATATGAGAATACTCAGAAATACATGGAAGTACAAAAGAAATACATGGAAATACTCAGAAATACGCGGAAATAATTAGAAATACTACGAAAATACTTTAGGACTTGAAAATATTTTAAAATAATTTGAAAAAATTACTGTTTATCATGTGTTTGGGTTTAGTTACAATTTAACGTTTGCTTTAATAGATTACAACTAAAAATTCTATGTATAAGCAAGAAAAATTGTCGAGCTGCCTGGCAAGTGACATTTGGATAGACTGGAAAAATAGTGACGTCACATATTTTGAAGTCATGGCTCTCCCATGGATAAAAAATTTAATCTATATTTATTCTGATATATAGTGATCAAATGCATTGTGTATTCTATGTATAATTATAAATTGGTTGCAATAACTTTAAATTTAATCCATGTATCATGTCCGAAATACTAAGGATATGCTAAGGACATTTTGGAAATACGAAGGATATACGGTGGAAATACTGGAAATACGTTTTGTTCCTGGAAATACACTGGAAATAACGAAGTATTCCGGAAATAGCTGTAAATATTGTTGGAAATACGGAAATACTGCGGAATTAAATTGCAAGTATTTCCGAATTTGGAAATTACTACGTTTTAGGGTAGTTGGTCGACCCCTCGCGAGAGCGATATTTTACGAACAGCAAATTGTGATTTTGAAGTTTCTGAATGTCTTTTTATACTGTAGTGGAATTTTCGATTTAAAACTGTCTGCTTTGAACTAATGAAGCATTCTGATTGGTTTAAAATGACTCGTGAATTTCTGTTCTTAGAGTAGTTTATATAAAGTAAGTTAAAGAAAGCTAAATAGTTTTGACTTGACTTTGAAAAAGGTGCTGAGCTGCTGAGCATCAGTGTGCGATTTAGTTATATACTGTATAACTGTGCGTAAGAAAAAGCGGATACCTACCTACATAGTTTCTGTGTTTATTATAATATTCTTTTACTGTAATAGATAGCAGTTGAAGTGGAAAGAAGTTAGCTTTACCATCAAAGTTAATGTACACGCAGAGAAAAAGGAAGTATTTAATCCAAGAAGAGACACCGTTTTGAAAAATTATTATTTGAATTTAGCATTTTTCTTTTGATCTAATTAATATCGTTTTATTTCAAAAGTTTTCAATTAGGTACTTGAAATAAAATTGAAAAACGTTTCACACTTATTTCTTAAGCTAAATAAACATTTTCTTGAATCAAATAAATTTATCTTAGATTGATAACATGGTCTTTTATTAAATTAAATAAAATGCTCTAGTTAAATTAAAATAGTTGAATCTTAATTTAAATAATCAAATTATTTATATGAATACACTAAGTTTATTAAATAAAAACTTTTTTGTGTCGTTTGAATGCATTGCCAAACAAAATAGTATAGCATTAGTCTAATATATTAAACTAATCATGTCAATACATTAAGTGCATTAAATCAAAACTTTTTGTATTGTCTGAATGCATTGTTTATGTTGGTCATACTGAACTTGTTGAATATCGTGATGATCTTAGTGTGAACGATACAACGTGCACGAACCGCTCCAAACAGTATCTATCTGAAGCATGTCGATATATCAAAACAATTTATTGACAAACGTTCGAAAATGTTTACCACAGTTCGACAAGGTTGATCAGAATGTAGATTTATCATAATATGTGTCTATATTAATTATCAGAAGAAGAAATATCTTTCGAGGTTCTACATACATAACTGATTTAACAAAAGAAAATCTGATACCTAAGTTAAGTTGGGTACAATAATTATTTTGATAAAATAAAGAATACCAACAAAATACATATTTAATTAACATATTAAGCTGAAACAGTGATCTTGTAAGTATATCTATAGCTATGCATAGATTGAGTATTTAATTAATTGCAATATTTTTTTTATCATCAACGGCAATGCAATTTTCTTCAGAGCCGACCTTGCAACTGAAGTAGTTGTAGTATAATGAAACATTTGTGTCAAAAATAAAATAATTTATGAATCGATGAAGATTCTTGACTGGATATGTGTAATGGAAGGATAGAAAAATTACTGGAATTCAATCAGTTTTTTATTTATTAAATTTCGGCTCCGACTAGTTTCAACCACACTTGTGCCTTCTTCAGTGAGTGAAAGTCAATGATATACTAATGTTAAAATAAATATTATAAAACATCCATGTTATGATTTTTCACTCTCTGAAGAAGACCAACCGTGGGGTTGAAACTAGTCGGAGCAGAAATTTAATAAAAAAAAAACTGCCTGAATTCCAGTAATTTTTTTATCCATCCAAAATAATTTATATTTTTTATTTATAATACTTTTGTATTTTGTTTCAAAACTATGTCCACATTGAAATAACAATAAAAATTATTTAATTGAAACAATAAATATCTTCATCTAACCTATATAATTTATTAACTCAATACATAAATTCATTTTAAAACAAGCATTTCAATCTTAGTTGAATAAACTTTATACTTTGTATTGAAAACATTAATCACATTGGCACAAGAAACCAAATGCATTAAATTTACATTTTATAAAAGTTTTAATATAAAACAATATTTGCATTGAAACAACACTAATAGCTCAACACGATATCATTATTTATCCTAATACAGTTACGTTTTTGTTTCTCAGCAAGCTTGAAAATGAATAAAATCAAAACGAATCCTTTTGATTGAACAACTTTTTTTTCTGTGTGTACCTAGGCTAACTGTAGGCAATAAATAACTAAACTAAGCGGATAGGTATAGGTATAGTTTAGTAGGTACCTACACTGAAAAAACAGTATGATTATCAGAATTACATTTATATATTTGGGGGTGTTGTATTAACAGTAAATATATTATATTTAATGTAAATTTCATCCTGCACTCTTAAATATGAGAATAAATTTCTTTTAAATGTACGGTATATTTGCACGTTACTAATTTCCCTATAATATATTTGTATTTGATTTGAAGGGAAAATAAATATGTTTTGTATTAATGTAATATATATTTAGTTTAAATTTTATCAATTACTACTGATTATACTAATATTTTGTAGAAACGTGTTTTAATTTTCAAATAAATATTCGTATTGTTTGCATTAAAACAGATATATTTCTGACAAATATATGAAAGTTTATCAGAAAACTGTTAAGTTTTATTGAAAGCAAGGTATATTTGCGAATAATATGATATACTAAACTTAAGAATTTTACAAATAACGTGTTAGTTCTTGTTTGGTCTGTGCTTGTTGAAGACGTGTCTTTATTTGTTTCGCTTAGTCTGTATAGTTCAACCATTGTAGTTACTTTCCTTGGTTACTTTTAAGTGTCTAGTTTGTTAAATAAGCGTTATTTCTTAATATTTATTATGTACCTACGCACGGTACATGATTACTATAAAGGATGTATTAATTGAATGGAACTTGCCTGACTTCGTACCAGCATTTGAGGGTTCGTTGTTTAGAAATAATATTATTGTTTAGTGGAATATATGATTTTAGTTCGTGATTTATGTTAGTAGGTACTAAAAATATCTTGCGTGCGAATTTAATTATTTTTAATATTTCTACATCTCTGCAGAAAATGAAGTGACGCCCAGTATTCTTCAAGATTTAACAGATAAAATGTTAGAAGAGCTTATTCCAAAAATTGGCCAGCGGACTATGGTTAAAAAAATATAATGGTTTATTTAGAGGTTATAAATTATTATAATATAACTTATAATTACAACATTACAAGAAATTTGTGCGTTTTTAAATTTTTATTGATGACATTTTAAGGAATGAAAATTTTTCATATTTAATATTTTGTGTAGAAAAATTCTGAAATTGTGAATTTCCTATAACATATATGTTTACTTTATAAAACGTTATTTTTATTATCGTTGTATAATATTATTTAATATAAATACATATATATTTGTACTCCCATACGTGGACAGTATATTATTTAAGTACCTTTTCCGCTTAGAATATAATTTTAGAAATTATTGCAAAATAAATTAAATAATATTGTTAGAAATCAGGAAGGAAGAAAACAAAAAAACACAGTAATCCACAACTTAATAAATGAAACGCTGTTTATTAATAAAAATAAAGTAAATCAAACAACTAGTAAATCAAACAACTACAAGATTGAGCGGCAATTGATCTGAACGATCCGAGTACTCGTACTAGAATGACAAGACATCGGTCGGCCAGTAGCGGCTCTTTACACGTTATAAAACAAATTATGAACATTTTAATTAGTTTAAATAACATAATAATCAAACAACTTCGTAAATGCAAATAACAGAATAAACAAACAAAATCTTACATAAACAAAGTGGTAATTAAACGAATTTAAACGAATCTTAATTAAATCAAATAAATTTTGAACAATTAATTTCTAACACGGCCATCCTGACGGAAGCTTCGCTCTCGAAGCTTAGGGGATGACACGGGAGGCGTGTGAGACGTCTTCCAACACGAATGTGAACCATGAAGTTGACTACGCATCGGCATCACTGTGCTGCATGTCGATAATCAACTCAACTGGAACTTCTTCCGTATCAACTAGTAAAACAAACAAAATTAATTTTACAAAATAACTCTCAGTTACCGATACAAATTATTAATGAAATCTCGGCTCTTCCACTAACGGGTAAGAAACCGCGAACCAGAAAAATCGTAACTAGCGGAACCACAGCACCGCTCTGGCTCTACCTCTACAGGGCAAGAGACCAACAACACCAGCAGGACCGCAGCCACTGCTTCGGCTCTACCTCTCCAGGGTAAGAGACCGATCACAAAAACAACACAGATGGGACCGCAGCCACCATCTCGGCTCTACCACAACAGGGTTAGAGACCAGTAACACCAGCAGGACCGCAGCCACTGCTTCGGCTCTACCTCTCCAGGGTAAGAGACCGATCACAAAAACAAAAAACAAAAAACAAAAACACAGATGGGACCGCAGCCACCATCTCGGCTCTACCACAACAGGGTTAGAGACCAGCAACATAAATTTCTGGCATGTAACAATAAAACAACAATTATAACTCACTTGTCTTATCATCATCTGCTTCCATAATCTCCAGAAGCTGTTCCATGTCACAACTCAGAGACCAGTCAGCGGGCCACCGTCTTAGCTGTTCTTTAGCAGCTTTAGTTACAACATTCGAGCCAACCTTCTTTAATTCAAATCTGTCGCTACTAAGACACTTAACTATCTCATACGGACCCATAAATTCGTAATCTGTTTTACTCACATGCATCTTAGAATCCCGATGCATAAGTACAAAATCGCCTTCTGAGAACTTAATTCCATCTCTTCGTTTTTTATTTATTTCATGTGATGTACTGGACTCAACATTGAGCAGTTTGCCAACCCGCTCACGATCTAATCGACGGTTACGTAACGGTGTTAGATCATGTGAAAGATCTCGTAGAAGAGCCTGAATTAAAGGAGTAGAGCTTTCTATTCCCAGCAACAATTGTAAAGGTGTTGACTGTGTAGTTTTCTGAACCGTCGTGTTCAGCACGAGTTGAATTTTCCATAGGCCGCTCGACCATTCTGACTTCACTTGAGTTTCAATTCTAATAAGATTCATAATTGTTCTCATATACCGTTCGACCTGGCCGTTACCGCGGTGAACATCCGGAGTTATGTAATGGTGTTCGATTTTAAAGTCACTTAAATATTTTGGAAATGTGGTATTTTTGAAATTAGTACCTGCATCCATTACAAGACGTTTAGGAGTTCCAAAAAGAGCTATAACAGACTGTAACTTTTCCTTGGTTTCCGCCGTAGTTACAGACTTCATTGGTAGTAACAAGCAATACTTGCTGAAAGCGTCAACCAATACTAAAATGTGTTTGTAACCCTCAGAAGTGACTGGAAGTGGACCCAGACAGTCAGCGTGCAAAGTATGAAATGGTTCTATGGGCTTCTGTAGCGAAACCACAAAACCTTGCAAAGGACCTGTTCTGGTTTTCTTTACAGCACAAACCAGGCAATGACGTACATAATTCTTAATGAAGAGCCTCATGCGTGGAAACCAAAAATGTTGAGCAATAGAATCATAAGTTTTTTGAACGCCAACGTGACATTGTTCATCATGAAAAATTCGAAGCAGGCCTAAACGACTTTGACGGGGAACGAACCATTGTAAATGTATGGTTCCGTCTTGATTTTTACGTTTATGAAGGAGAAGATCATCTTTCTCAGCATACTGGTTAGAATCAAGTTTACCTTCACGCAAATTATTCAACATGTCTTGAACTTCAGAACTACCCTTTTGCTCAATGTAGAGCCAGTTCTTGTGTGTTACCCGCCTGACGTTAACTGGATTACGGCTTAAATAATCCACATGTGACAGGGTGTTACCTTTTCTATACGAGATGTCAAAATTGAAATCTTGCATGTAGATCCACCATCTTGCAATTCGAGGAATCAGATCTCGTTTGTTGGCAGTGCACTTAACAGCATTGCAATCAGTGACAACGGTAAAACGTATACCTAGGAGATAAGTACGAAAATGTTTAAATGCATTTACAATTGCTAACGTTTCAAGCTCGTAAGAATGGTAATTTTCTTCATGTTTGCTTGTTCGTCGACTAAAGTATGCAACAACACGCCATTCACCATCGTGTTTCTGAAGAAGGACTGCACCGTAGCCAAGACTACTTGCGTCCGTGTGTAATTCGGTTAGAAGAATTGGGTCGAAAATTGCAAGCAAAGGTCGAGAGGTCAAGCAAGAGATTACATAATTGCGTGCATTTTCATGTTCTACTGTCCAAATAAATGGTTCCATTTTCTTAGTAAGTTTTGTAATACAAGCAGTTCGTTTAGCAAAATCAGGGACAAACTTACGAAAGAAACCAGCAAGACCCATGAACTGTCTGACGCCTTTCAGGTTGGTGGGAACAGGTGACTCTACTAACGCTTGTATTTTCCTTACTCCAGGCTTTATGCCATCGGCCGATATTTCTCTTCCAAGGTATTCGATCGATGTTTGAAGGAATTTACATTTCTTGACGTTAAGCGCAAAACCAGCTGATTTTAAGGCTTCTAAAACCATGCGTAATGATTCAAGACCTTCAGCTATAGTTGAAGAAGGAATTAGTATGTCGTCGAGATATACCAAGGCAATGGTATGTCTCAGGGCTCCTAGTGCCTTATGAATCGACCTCTGAAATACGGCTGGAGCATTAGCAAGCCCAAAGGGCATGCGAAGGTACTCGTAATGACCGTCAGGTGTCACAAAGGCAGTCATAGAAATTGAATTTTCGTGTATCGCGATCTGGTGGAATCCTGAGGCCATGTCGAGTGAGGTAAAATAACGTCCTTTACTCAGACGATCTAATTGATCTTCGATCAACGGAAGTGGGTAACGGTCTTTAATCGTATGTCGGTTAAGTTCCCGATAATCGACGCACATACGAAAAGATCCATCCTTCTTCCCCACAAGAAGAATGGGGCTCGCAAAAGGTGAATCGCTTTCTCTAATTATGTTATTACGTAACAAGTCCTCAACAATATCGCGTACCGCAGCTCTTTCATTTACTGCCAACCGATAGGGTGCACGATTTACAATTACGTTTTTCTCTAGACGGATTTCGAGACTGGTATTATTAACGGAACCAACACAATTACCGGTTGTTATGATGTCTCTGAATGGCTGTAAAACCTCCAACAAAGCAGAGCGATGTTCTGCGGGAACATGCACATCAATTTTGTCACAGTCCAGGGTTTCAATAACTCGATTAATTCCTGGGAGTTGACGACGAATAACTCGTGACCCTAAATGATCGGTAATTGAGGCAAGCGAATGATCATTATAAAGATCACAGCCAATATAAACATCAAAATCAAGGGTAGTGCCAGGAACCACGAAAAATGTGATTAAGGTTTTCTCGCCAGTTATCTCTGTTTCTGCGGTAAACATTTGCGTTGCTTCTACAAACCCGGGAGTTATGCCTTTTAAAGGCGAATTACAAGGCTTCATTTTATGTTGGAACATGTGAGCAAATTTGTCTGACATTAAAGACACGTCAGCACCGGTATCGATTAATCCGCGAAACTTTTTACCATCAATAATAACGAAAGTAGAATCTTTACATTGACCAGATGAACAAAAATGAACATTCTTGCGTTTGTCGATATTCGACTTAATAAAACAATTATCAACCGTGTGTCCGGGTTTTGCACAGAAAGAGCACGCATCCTTAGAATAATTATTGGTGGTGTTTACAACACTGGTAGACGGTTTTGGATCATCGCGAAGTCTCGGCTTCTTATCAACGACTCGGCAGTTAGCGCGGACATGACCCAGTTTGCCGCAAGTGAAACATTTAATGGATCTTTCATTTGTATTGTTGAAAAGGCGACGTTTCTTTAGTAGAGGGGGGTCTAAATTCCGTGGTTGTTCAGTTTTTAAAGGTTTCGTAAATGTTGTTATATAGCTCAATAATTCCGCGACAGTTTTGCAATCACGATTAGTTACCGCATTCTTAACATCAGGCTCAACAATTCCGTAAACAATTAATTCAACGAGATCTACCTCGTTCCATGATGCTCTCAGATTACGTAACATCATAACCTTTTCATGTACATAAGTTTCATAATTGTTTACACGAGCAGAATTAAAAGTAGTTGCTTCTTCTAACATACGACCTAAATTACGTTTGCGCGGGAATGCTTCTAAAAAGTCCCGCCGAAAAGTGATCCAGTTACGTGAATCAGGTGCCCAACGTTCAAACCAACGTTTTGCATTTGACAATAAACAACGGCCAACTCTTACCAGAATCTGAAGATCACTTAGCTCAAACTCATTACGTATCTCTTCTACGTAACCGATCCACTTAGAGGCGTCGTCGGCCTCTGGATTAAATACTGGCAAGTCGATCTGCTCGGGAGGAGTTCTGGTTGTTTGCAAGGCTTTTGCAAGAGCAGACAGGATGGTCTCAGCAGCCCGTAGATCATCTGCCATCGTTGTTAGGAACCAGCACTCACTAACAAAACTCACTACGATTTTGCACAAATCACACACACGTGAACCGTGGATGAATCCCACTTCTGATGTTAGAAATCAGGAAGGAAGAAAACAAAAAAACACAGTAATCCACAACTTAATAAATGAAACGCTGTTTATTAATAAAAATAAAGTAAATCAAACAACTAGTAAATCAAACAACTACAAGATTGAGCGGCAATTGATCTGAACGATCCGAGTACTCGTACTATAGAATGACAAGACATCGGTCGGCCAGTAGCGGCTCTTTACACGTTATAAAACAAATTATGAACATTTTAATTAGTTTAAATAACATAATAATCAAACAACTTCGTAAATGCAAATAACAGAATAAACAAACAAAATCTTACATAAACAAAGTGGTAATTAAACGAATTTAAACGAATCTTAATTAAATCAAATAAATTTTGAACAATTAATTTCTAACAATATAGTGTATTTCAATTAAATATAGTAATTTTTAAAATTAGTATATCATAATTCCATGAAAATTGAGACTTAATTTAGACATAATATGCATATATTTCATATAAATATATTAAAGACTACATGAAATTTATTGCATATTTTCAGGGAAAATACAATATTGCTTGTAACATTACAAATATATTTGTCTTAAACTTACATATAATAACTTGAAATATACGGCCCAAATATACACTATTATAATAATAAATCATATATAGATTTCGCCGTACCAAATTTCGCATATATTTTAGAGAAATAAGTAAGAATTACAATAATTATATTGTTTTATCAGTGTATATCAATGCTCTTAAAAGCGTGTTTTTCTGTGGATACCTAAAAAGAATGGAATCATTGACAATAATGATTAGCAGAATAGGTTTATATTCGTTTCCTCTATAACCCAATTAGTTTTAGAATCGGTCATAGAAGATAGAAAAACTAGTAGGTATATTTGAATCAGAAAACTCTATTTAAAATTATGTAATGTACTTGTATAAGTTCTTAGGTATCATTTGCAAAAATACTAGTTACTGGTACTAATCATAAAAACTAATTATTTAAGATTAAATAGAAATTACACGCCACTAAAATTTGCAGTTAGGGGGAAATTAAAGAACTAATGAGTAAATAAATAAATTCAATGCTGACGAGTTGACGGATTGTTGTCTCATTGGCTGCAGTGAAACACTTAATTATTTTTAAACGAAATGTCAATCTGACAGATGTCAGTTATAGCTTAGTTATGTGTTTCTCCAACATTTACAATGTTTTTAAATATGCCGTGAAAAAAATTATGTGTCTAACACGAGAGGAAAGCCCTTTTCCACTCTCATTCGATTGCTTCACTCGCTTCGATCGAGACACAAACTTCGAATTCGAGTGGGAAAAAGAAGCGCTCTCCTCTCTAGTTGGACAAATAACTATGTAACTGTCACACCTTTTTAAATAAACTTTGTAACATACACAATACGTAAAGTTAGTGATATCTTTATTCAAGCAGTTATTTTGCCAACTGTTTTCATTTGTACGATTTTCAATTGCGTTTATTTCGTAGGTAAATGTCAAACCGAATTTTTTTTTTCACGACATGTAATGTAATAATTTACATAAATTTTTATTAATAATAAATAAAATAATAAATAATAATAAATAAATAATAAAGTTAATAAAGTAAGTCCAATTCCAAACGTAGAATGTGACGTCATCAGATTGGAATGCCATTCTTAGCGCACTTTGACTGTATATAATGTTTATGAATTAGGCATTGAACCCGTGTTTCAGCATTTTTCGCTGGGTTCCACGGTTTCTGAAAAAACACATTTCGAAATTCAATTTTTTTCACTTTCCCGCGTTGATAACTCGAAATATTGGGGTGGGGAGAAAAAACGTTTCCTACAAAAGTTTCTTCTTTTTTGCGTAGAACACGTTGCCAAAATAAAAAAGTGGGGTTCCCATTTAAAATTTCGAAGTGAAAGGGGGTGAGGGGGGGATCTCATTTGGTGTTATTCAATAGAACATTTAAAAATATTTAGGATGTATTTTTTTGTTTCTCAATCCGTTTTGTTGTACGCGAGATAATCGGGGGGTACGGGTGGTCTCAAACACCCTGTATAACACACATTTTAAAGCCTTGACTTTGAAACGAGTTTATAAATATCTAGTCTATAATGTCGCAATGTTCAATACAATAGGTTGCGTTTGCCTTGATAAATTGAAAATAGATTTTCGTCACACACAGCCAGCTGCATTTATGTAGCATAACATTTCAGAACCAGATATTTTGCACTGCATCATATCAGGAAGATCGACTTTACTTTATCCCTTTCCCCATGCACACACCAACGCCCCTGTGTACAGGGGTGGACTGGGCCGGTGCCGGTGTGATAGTATGGGACATTTCCCACTGGGCCGCGTTGAATTTGGGCCGACTGCCGAGTTAAAATTCACATTTATTTGCAACATTGTATACAAATAAGTTTTGTATTCGTTGTTTGTATTGATCAGTCATTTAGAATTGGCTGTTCGGCTCGGCATGGCTCGGTAATAGTTGCTAGACTAATTACAAATAAATAATATTCCCAATTTTCATTACATTTATTTTTAATTTTGCTACTTATTTTAATTTCTACTCGTAAAAGAGGGTAAAATGTGTGTAATTTCCCCTCTTTAAAAAAATCTGACGTGGACACCACATGACTTCCTTGTACGCTTTGTTTGTTCATACTTTTCTTAATAACTAAAATGTAGAATAATATAAAAAATTCTTTTAACTTATTATACTAGTATACTCACAAATATATTTTAGTCATTTTATTTAAACTGCAGAAGAAGATATAAAGCATATTTTACTATTGTCACTGTCATGTCATAAACATTTAAATTTTACGTAGTAACACATGTTAATCGATCATGGACTACAAGATACCGAAATACTAAATTATAAATATATACTTTAATTATTCCTAAATGATACCAGATACAAAAATATTTATAAAATACCGATTGTAGGTAATAATCACATAATCTTTCATTTAAAATAAAAAAATTTGTCTTACATTAAATATTTATCGAAATTTTTTAAAAATTTACTACTTCCGGTTTGTAGATTGAAACCAAAAATAGGAGGTGCACAACTAGATGCTATAACAGTCCTAAATACAAAATTTCAACTTTCTACGTCTAACCGAATTTGAGTTATGCGACACACATACGTACGCCCGTACGTACGTAACGTACATACATACGTACATACGTACAGACGTCACGACGAAACTAGTCATAATGGATTCAGAAAAGGTCAAAACGGATATTTCCGTAAAAATCTGAGAACCGAAATTTTTCGCGATTACAATACTTTCTTATTACTCCGTACAAGGAAGTAAAAACTAAACCTCGAACCCAAAAAAAATTTCTCCTGCGGCACGGCATTACTATTCATTGTAAGAATTCGGCTGGACCGGAAAAATGTATTTCCCATTGAACCGAAACGTTACCAGTCCGCCTCTGGCTGTTCATATAAGTACATATATTATGGGTATGGAGAATGGAAGATGAGATTAATGTTCTGCAAGTTATCGTAGTTGTGTTTGTGCATTATGTATATTAATTACTATAAGTATTAAGGGGCCCGTCTGGTGGTCAAATTTATAGTAAAACAGAGGTGTGCGCGTCCCATGATCAGTTCATATTTAGAGGTTTTTTCTTTAGTTACAACATATGAACATGTTACCAAAAGATGGTAGAAGGTCTCTGTTTTTTTTATGATTTTGAAAAAAAAGACTTTGAAATTATCCATTTTTCTCGATTTTTATGATTTTTTTCTGGTGAACAAAAAGCAATTTTTAATTTCTGAAAACAGAGAGACATAAATTGAACCTTTGTTAACAAGAAGATTTTTTTTCATTCGTCTGTGTTATAAATTAAATGAGATTATGATGGGACAACGATGCTATGTTTTCGCTGTTGAAAAGATTTTTTTCTGGTGAACAAAAAGCTATTTTTAATTTCTGAAAACAGGGAGACATAAATTGAACCTTTGTTAACAAAAAGATTTTTTTCATTCGTCTCTGTTATAAATTAAATGAGATTATGATGGGACAACGATGCTATGTTTTCGCTGTTGAACTTGTAGATTCTCTATTTATAAGACAGTAGGTATACATTATACTCAGTTTTCTTTACCTACATTTTTTGTTCTATTGACTGCATAACGTCACCTGAACCCACCACACTTTGGAAATGACAGACGTTCAGGAGTTTGGTATTTTCCGAACGCGCCTCTTAAGTATTAAACTTCTTTGCGTTTAAACGGACTACTGGACATTATTCTCTCTCGAGAGAGAGAGAGAACTGGTCTTATTAAGAGTAGAATAATTCTATAAAATATTTATACCCGTTTTTTTACTTCAAAAAGTGTTGCAGCACCTACATAATTTCTTAGAACCATAGACACCGACTACGTGGGAGCTTCGGAGTTTAAGCCCCCACAGAAAAACATTCGTAGGGGCACATAAGAAGATAAAATCTGCTGTTATTCATATCTGAAAATTAGATTTTAATTTTAAAGTAGGTATTTGACCTTGAATAAAAAAAAATATTACGCCTGCGGGACATTTTCTTTTCATATTTTTTTTACAAATGCATATCAACATTCTTTGGACCCACTCTATTTTTTATTTTAAATATAACTATTTTTACCTCTCGCCTAGAAAGGTATAGGGATCGTGAAAAAATTCGATGTCGATATTTTTGTCAATAAGCACGTTTTAGCACCTTTAGAACCTATTTTGACTATTTTCACGATGATGTCTGTGTGTGTGTGTGTGTGTGTGTGTGTGTGTGTGTGTGTGTGTGTGTGTGTGTGTGTGTGTGTGTGTGTGTGTGTGTGTGTGTGTGTGTGTGTGTGTGTGTGTGTGTGTGTCTGTGTGTGTGTATGTATGGAAGTCTGTATGTGCGCCTACTATAGTCTTTCGTTCTGATTCATTATCTCAAATTCTACTGAACATAAAATTCTAATATTTTGCAATATACATTTATATATGTTAATGAAGAGCTGATAAGATTTTGGTAAAAATCTGCCAACCAGAAATGGTATTTTCTTGAAGCATTTTAACATTTTTTGTAAAAAATATAGGAAATACTGCGATAGTTATAATTTGTCATTCGACATTTGAAAGAACAAATTATCTTTTAAAATATTTATTTAACATCGTTTCTATATCTCTTAAAAGGAAAATTTATTTTCAAAAATTTGTAATTTTACCTACCACGATTTGTAAATTATAATATAGGAAAAAAAATTAAAAACAAAAATGAAAATGTCAATGTGACAGATGAACAGACGTATACACAGTTTCTGAAATTTTTGTGACACCATTTTTAAATATAAATATATTATTAACTGGGTTTGAAACTTAGAACCTATAGGAGCCGAAATATAATAAATTAAAAACTGGCTGAATTCCATTAAGTTTTTATCATTCCATTAAACGTATTCAGTCAAGAAGTATCATCGATTCATTATTATTATTATAACAGGATATAAGGTAATAATAAAATAAAAATTTTATCTACAAAGAGCTAATTTGATTTCAATACCAATAGGAATCGGTACTTTGCTAGAAGAAATATAACAAAAATTACAAAAAGTAGCGTAACCAAATCCAAATTCACATATTACAGTGTCAAGGCGGGAGGTCATGTGCTGGCCACAACAGATTTTTTAATTTTTCTATTCTTACTAAAGCCCCACACGGATTCTCAGAATCGGCTCAACATTATTCACTTCATCCGAAAACGATAGCTCAGTCATTTGCACTAAATAGTGCGAATCTGAAAATTTGCATACTTGTTCTATTTGATGTCCTGAACAACATACTAAAAGTCCCAGATACTCCGTCGTCCGCGTCTCTTATTTTAGAGGTTGCGTATGTTTTTCTTGTTTATCTCATAAATGCGGGAACATTACGGGTGAAATTATAGACAAAAAAATTCTCTACAAAAGATTCGTATCAATTTTCATGTAAGTTTTATAGTTTTTCAGAAAATCGTTAAAACCTATTTTGAAAATATGTATTTATTTTAATCAAGTATGTAACAACAAAGATATCGACTTCCGGGTTACAGTATTCGATTTTGAGAACAATTTTTGATTAGGAACGTAAGTTTGAAAAATTTTGGAGGTCCAATTAAGTTAAAAGATTTTCTTCGAGAGAAGAAATAATTTGTTTTCTAAATTTTGTGTTTTATCAACTGTAGAATCGAAATCGACTGCTGCAAACCGGAAGTCGATATGTTGTACATAATAAAATGACGTCCATTGTTATTATAGCAACATAAGTACAAACATACTATTAATTAAAATAGATACATATTTTCAAAATAGGTTTTTACGATTTTCTGAAAAACTATAAAACTTACATGAAAATTGATACGAATCTTTTATAGATAATTTTTTCTCTACAATTTCATACTTAACAGTTTTTCTTGTAATATTTCCATTTACGAGATTAACAAGATAAACGTATGCAACCTCAAAAAAATACCCCTATAATGAGGGACGCGGAGGGCGAAGTATCTTGAACTTTTAGTATGTTGTTCTGAACATCAAATAGAACAATTATTGTCGAAATATTCAGCTTCACACTAATTAGGGCTAATAATGAAGTTATAGAATAAAAATCTATGATCGTATATGGTTTTTTTTCTGTTTATTTTGGTTTTAATTAGAGAAAAACGCTAAATCTTCTTCGCAAGCAAGAGTGTAAAACAACTCTTAAGAATGTGAAAGATTTTCTATACAGTTGAGTTCACATAACGAGAAAACTTTATTTCAAAACAATAATAAAGCATTGAAACAGTAAAGTATGAAGTAAGGCCAATGAAGGCTGTTTCCATAAAATACAATTTTTATAAAACATTTAAGTAAATAAATATATTCCAGGGATTTCTCTCTATATACAAATATTTATTTAAAAATAATACTTTCCGGGGTAACTTATTTGACTAGCGTTTTGATTATCATCTGTGATAGCATGACTTAATCGATGAAAATTGACTGAATGTGCAGCACGAGTTATATTTTCTGAAAGACTGAATTAATTTTCATTTGTCTCCATATAAGTAAAATGTTAGTTAAATGTGTAACTTCTTATCTCTACAAAACTTTTTTCCAGTAAAATTATTATTTAATTTAGGTTAGGTTAGGTTAAATCGGAATCAATGAATATTGAAAAATATGTCATTGGAATTGGAAAAAATAAATCGCGGAAAAAATTGATATTGGAATATAAGTTATTGGAAAAAAAAATAACTAGAAATAATGGTTTGGAAAATGTGAAACAAAACTCTATATAGGTACTTATATTATTATTACGTAATAATTTACGCATTAAAACAAATTTGACAATACCATGTTATTTCTGTTAGTTAATTTGCTAAAGCATAGTATAAACTTCCATATCGTTTTGTATATACTCGTACATTCCGACCATTATCGTTCTTTTAATAATAGTTCATATAAATGTAACAGGAAACCTTTGTGATAAGTTTACTTCTACTCTGTAAATGTAAATGTCGAGATTATAAACTACTGTAAACTTTATTACCTACATTTCTTCAGTATTTCATAATCAAAAAAATACGCTTTTAAATTATTTATAAATATATCGTATCGTAATATGGGTACCTATTCTAATTCATAGCGACAGTCGCTAGCGAAGTTCAGTTGATAACTTCGTGACGTCATTCCGTTTGTAACTATATCAAGGGTTAGGGATATTTGGCTTCCAGTTGATAACGACTGATATAGATTTTACATTTTACTGTGAAATTTGGCAAGAAAAACTGCTAAACCACCATTTTACCTACCACTTATCATAAACGTATTATTTGTTTTAAAATAAGCAATTTTTTTATTTTCAAAGTAAATTATTTTTTCAAGAAAAATGTCAATTTCTTATTTCTACAATTTGTAAGTTGAATTATTTAATAAACTAATCAAAAATATTAAATACATATAATGAACTCATAATTTATTGGTATTTTATATTTATAAAATAAATATTTTAACCTCACAACGAACAAAAATCAACGCAACGCGCAAGTCTACCGTAGCGAGGGTTGATAAGTCGTAGCGACAGTCGCTTGGCTACTACGTCACACATGGTAGGGGGTTATCAAGACAACCCAAGTTATCAACGTTGATAAGTGAAATAGAATAGGACCCATGATTGCAAATGTATTCGGTAAATTTAATAGCTA
The DNA here is from genome assembly GCA_947534325.1 of Agonum fuliginosum. Classification (NCBI taxonomy): domain Eukaryota; kingdom Metazoa; phylum Arthropoda; class Insecta; order Coleoptera; family Carabidae; genus Agonum; species Agonum fuliginosum. The sequence goes on along the minus strand of OX384045.1, from coordinate 16,599,342 downwards.
TTTAAATTTTAGTTTACATAATAAACACATTTTTTATGTTCCAGAAAAATATTATTTGCTAAATATAATAAATAAATAATGTATATAAATCTTATTTTTAAAAGTTACAAAGGGTACAAAATATTTATCAGTTTTGAACGAGATATTTTGATTGTATTTTCCTGTAGCTCAATATTGCAGCGTCATGATGATTGGATATAAATTTGGAACTACTGAAACGAATAAATTAAGATAAGATGTTAACCATGAGCTACTGGCCTGACGGTTAACTGATGTTATGTGTCTCATCATTGTGATACTTCAATATGTTATACTAATATTATAGTTATTAAACATCTGAATTATAAAGTGGTTTGAATTTAAATATAAACACTTCAATAATCGATTCATGTTAAATGCTCTTGTATAATGCATTATTTAATGAGAGTATAACAATAGCAATTACTCATAAGATTGAATGTTTCAAGTAAGATATTGACATGTTAAATTCGAGTAATATAAATCTAATTTATAAAGCTGAATGTTAGTATGTCTGTCTGTCTGTCTGTTTGTTTTGTATCTACATCTACATTTAGACCGTTTGTCCGATCCTCATGAAATTTTGCACGCGGGTCTCTTTTGACCAGAGTAAGATTTTGAGGTATATACTTGTCTTCGACCGAACCATTAGAGGTGGAGGCAAAAATTAAAAATCGTTCTGATGGCCGTAATTTTTGTTTCTTTTCTAACGAAACTCGGTATAAGTACCTTACCAGTAAAGTGAAATAAGAAAGATATTTTTTTAATCGGCTCATAAATTATATTTAAATTCGTTTGGACTATAAGGACTGGGGGATAAACATCAAGATCAACACCGTTTGTCCGATTTTCATGAAATTTTGCATGTACCTATTCTAATGCTAGCGAAGTTTCAGTTGATAACTATAATCGCGACGTCATTCCGTATGTAACTGTTTCAAGGGTTAGGGATATTTGGCCTCCAGTTGATAACGACTGATAGAGATTTTACATTAAGAGGATATTATTCCTAACATGAATCCCGAATTTTCATTCTGACGAATTCAGTTTACCCCTCTCCCCTCCTGCCAAAACGGTCAGAAATTTACGTCAGAGATAAACACAAGTTGAAACCCCGCCTTTTTGTGACACTATCATGAGTTACTCCGTAAAATAAGCAAGATTTGTTCAAAAAGTGATAATTTTCAAAGTTAACAAAAAAACGAAAAATCGTAAAATTGTTGTGAAATTTTTTTTTCTCATATATTATGGTTTAGCTGTTTTTATATTTCAAATTAGGATCAAATTATTGTGGGTATGATTTTTTAACTCTATTTGTTTATAAATTGTTTATAACAAATGGTTTACTTTAATATTTTTACAAAAAAAATTTTTCTTTTTGTTTATAATCGTTTTTTACCTTCCGCTTACCTGTAAAGGAAGGTATTGGAATCATGCAAAAAATCGGATTGTGAGTTTTAAGTGGATGAGCACGAATTAGGGTCCTTACAACTCATTTTTGATAGTTTCTCGATGATGTCTGTATGTATGTGTGTATGTGTGTGCGTGTGTGTGTGTGTGTGTATGTGTGTGGTCCGGGCCGATGCCGGATGTCGCATAACTCAAATACGAATTACCCAAAAAATTTGATATTTGGTATTTTACAATTGTATATGAATAGGAAGAGCATATCAGATTTTGGTACAAATATCTTCACCGGAAGTGATATTTTTTGAAGATTGAACAAGATAATTGTCAAAAATTTATATAAATTTTGATAAATATAATATTTATTTGTAAAAAGAATAAGAGGCAAAGTTATTTGCAACTTACGTTATAAAAAAATTGTCTTTATCTGGTAGCATTAAAGAACTGCAGTAAAATTTAAAAAATAAATTTATCAGATAAAACGTTGAAATCTTGTGATCCATGTTCGGTTGATTTTTGTTTCTGCGTAAAAAATATTGACAGGTGAGACGGGTGACAAGTTGACATACTAGCGCCATATAAGTCATAAGTAAGATATTAAATGTAGTAATTCAACGGAGGATGGCTTCAACACAGAAGAGTTTGCCTGTGAACGAATTTTTTAATTCAGGTGATGCAAATTTCTATGTTTGAATATTTTAGATTTTTATTTGTATATTTTAGGGACACCGGATTGTATACGTATACATTTATGTTTATAAGTCTGGATTTGGCGGAAGGTTGTGTGCAGGCCACTTCAGATTTTTTATAGTTGCAATATTGAAATAATTAGGTAAGAAATAATTTTGTCTTTAAAAATCATAGTTGATGGCTCTTAATAGAATTGAAACAAAAAAAATTTTTTTCATTAATAATTTAATTGTTTATTTAGTTAACAATTTGTTATAAACAATATTTGAGTGTCAAAATATTTTTTTTCTAATAGGTACTAAGGTACTACAAAAAATTACAAAAACAACCATATGCAACAAAGTGGAGAAAAAAAATTGTCTGTATTTTTTATTGGATTTTAAAGATAATAAAGCTGACGCGGCTACTTGATTTGTTAAGCAATAAACGCTCGTAACTTTTGAACAATTAAAGATAATAATAATTAATAATAATAAAAATAAAGATGGACAATGGACATTCAGGACGATTTTTCAGAGCGTTAGTTGATCTTTAACATGAAATTTTCACCAAGTCTGTATCTACAATGGTTCATTATTTACACGCATTTGTTTATGAAAAATAGTTAGGACTTTTTTATCGGAAATTTCTTCCTCTTTAAGGATCTTTTTTGAAATTCTCGTTATCTTCAATAGTTTTTGAGTTATCATCAAAAAACAAAATGGCATTATTTTTTTTTCGTTTTTTGTTAATAACAATTGCAATTTTTGTTTGCAGAAAAAAATCGAAACGACACATTTCTCAGAATAGCAATCGCTCATATTTTTCCAACCCTTCTAACTGTTTTTCTCAGAAAACTCACTTCTTGACTAGACTACCGTAGCGAGGATTGCTAAGTCGTAGCGACAGTCGCTTGGTTACTACGTCACACATGGTGGGGGGTTATCAAGACAACCCAACTTATCAACGTTGATAAGTGAAATAGAATACAGGCCCAGGTCTCTTTTGAGCAGAGTCGAATTTTAATTTAACTATTACGAGTGGAGTTAAAAATCTAGAATTTAGACCATTTTTTGTCTGGTCCAAATGAAATTTTGCATGAAGGTCTCATTTCTATAAAACTTTTAATCGATTTTAAAATAAAAAATAATCGGTGAATCGATTTTTCCTTTCGATTTTTTTTAAATCGATTTTTTATTTCATCTTTTTTCGATTTTTTTGAAAGTAAATTATTTTTACTTATGTTCAAAATTAACTACTACTTTGAGTATCATACCAAGTTACCTATCTTTCACAAGTCGAATGATGCAACATTTGGAGTTAGATATCAATATCAATTAATAGGTACAAATTTCAAAACCAAGTAAGTAAAGTTGGTACCGTATTAATTGCTGGCTTTGGTGGTTTAGTCAACGTATCTAATTTAATATTTAAAATATACCTAATTTATAGTGTTATTTGTTTACTGTTACTTAGTCTAATTATTATAAATTGACCATTCCTAGTTGACTGACAGCGTGATGTGATAGCTATTTTTGTTAAACGGAATGCTTTTTTCTTTCATTTGTCTTATTTTTCAAATTAATTTTTTTAAATCGATTAAAAATCGGTTTAAAAAAATCGATTAAAAATCGATTTTTGTAAACTATTTCAAAAAAATCGATTTAAAAAAATCAATTTTTAATTGTCAATTTAATCGGTCAAGCGATTTAAAAAAAATAATAATCGATTTTTAAAAAATAGATTTTTTTTTGAAATTCGACATCCCTAATACATACCTACCTACTTTATCTACGATACTATGTATAAGTAGGTACCTTCGACCATACATATATCGAAGGTAGGTTAGGTACCTATGGCAGTGGCGTAGCGAGCATAAGTAGCGCCCGGGGCACGATATAATTTTGGCGCCCTCCGAAAAACATATAGTAATATAATATATTAATATATAGCAGGGGCGGCCAAACTTTTAGTAGTTGAGGGCGACTTTTTTGTTGAAAGTATACTCGCGGGCGACTATCGATGAGAAAATTGGCGACGACCTTTTTTTGTAGCTCGCTGAATGTAAAAGCCAATGAAAAAATTGCCGAAGACCTTTTTTTAGCTCGTCGATCATAAAATTGAAAAAAATTTGTCGAAGACTTTTTTATTAGCTCGCCAGATATAAAAATCGCCTTTTTTAGCTGTCCGAATCGGCTTTGCGGGCTACTTCCTCCAAGGCCTCACGGGACCGATCGACCGCGGTCGACGTCTTGTCTTGACCACCTCTGATATATAAAATATCGTCGTCTAAGAAGCATTATAACATAAATCAATTTACATATAGGGTATATTAGACTGCTTTATTAATAGTAGTAAAAAAATAAAGTTTTCAGATAGAAAGAAGAAAGAACGTTTGTATACGGAGATATTTTATTGATTTACTGCAAACATTATTTATAACATATTATATCAGGCAAATCTAGAAAGGAAATAATTAATTATATTATAATAATTATTAAATTAAAATATATTTCCCAGAAGTCGATTTTAACAAAAAATTTAAATTTACCGGAAAAAAACCAGTTTGCCTTGGAGACCATTTGGCGCCCCTCTGCGAGTGGCGCCCGGGGCATAATAGACCCCCCTCCCCCCCTCCTCGCTGCGCCACTGACCTATGGCTATTGAATATAAACCTACTTTTTCTACTCCCAGCTACATAATTTAGTTATTTTATATCAGTCATCTATACTTTGAAGACACTCATTTCGATATACCTACTGTGATTTTTATTATGATATGAATTTTTATTTCGATATTATAGAGGTAATTTGTATCAAAATGGAGTCATTTTGATATTCAATACAAATTTTCATTTCGATACAGATTTACATTATGAATTATGATAGACACTTAGACACAAGTAAATTTCATGCAAATGAACAGTTTTCTTTTTAATAAAAGCGTGACCCGTATCCTAAATTTCATACTCACGTAGTAATAGCTATTTTATTATTATAAACTCGTAAGCTATATATTAGGTATATAAAGCAATATGACTGACTACATTTTATTTAATCTGCAGTCTATGCTCTAGACGTCTAGAAGACCTCTAATAAAAGATTCAAGCTTATTTATAAGTTTGAAACAGGGATTCGAACCGAACCGGAACCTGAACGAAAATCAGAATGAACCGCAGCTATTTCAGTGATCCAGTATCAAACCTGAACCGAATAAAATAAATTGATTGAACCCATAACCGGAACTGATGTTTGTTATAACTGGTTCGGAACGGTTTTAAGCATTATCTAAAATTTGATATTTGAAAATATAATCATAAGAAAATTGTAGTTTTCTTTTTACTTTTCCACATAATTTTTTGTTTGATCATAGAATAATTTTTCCCTTTTTAGTATAAAATTAAAAAATTGTACGAAACATTTTTAATTAGTTTATTATTATTTAATGCTTCACTGAACCGAATCCGGAACTTTCTGAAAACCGGTTACCGGTTTATTTCAGGAAAAAATTAAAACCGGAACAAAACCGAACCATTTAGTATGCAATGAACCACGAACCGAACTTAAACCCTTATTTTGTGCGGTTCGAGTCCCTGGTTTGAAGTCAATTTAGTTCAGAATAATATTATTTCGCTATTTACATTACGAATAAAACACTATGCAATAATAATTTTTACATTATTAAAATATCTAGTAATTATAAATTAAGTGTAGGTATAAAGGACTGTATATGATTCGTAAAATGAAATAATTTTAAAACTTTTTATTAACGATAAAACTAGTAAAGTAGTAAGTGATTTATAATATTATGTGTTAGGTTATTCTTTTATTTAGTATGAGTTCAGTAGGTACCTTTGAATCATCGATACGTAAGAAATTATTTACCAGTCTATGCTTACTGCTTTATATTTAACAACCATTAAATATTATTGTCTATTTTTAGTTCAATAACTTGTGGTGACAATGATAATATATAATTTATAGTGCATACTCTAGAAATTAGTTTATGCGTACTTAATATATTGAATAAAAATAAATAGAGACTAGTGTTAGTTGTAGACTAGATTGTTATTGTAAAAAAGTGGGTTATTTTTCTTTCAATATTTTAATATTAACAAATTAAGTGAACGTTCATCAGCTATAGTCCAGGCCAAAACTTTGAGCGCGTTGAACATTTACTATGTGACGCGCGTGCTACGATAACCCCGGGTAACCCCTCTCTAAAGAAAACTTTTAATAGGTGACTGTACTACCTCGCGCTGTGTATGTTATTTTGAATTTTCACCACATTTTGACAATATACCAAGCTAGTGCTGGTGCAGTTTTAACCCCTTCCCGTACTCGCGACTTAAACACAAGTCTGCTATGGACACCACAGTACTTCTCCGACTATAAGTTTTAATAACTTGCTTTCGTAATGGCTTTAATTTTATGCTTTATTCAGCAAAATTTAAATAAATTTATCTTTTTTCCGGAACTAGACAACGTTCCCTTTAAAACGGAATGTGCACTGAGCGCTAAAAAATTTGACTGAGCAGTTGTAAAATGCTTATGAACAAAAAATTTTTTTCGTGCATCCGGCTCTTCATTGGTTTTACGTTAATTAGACATCCGCGTGCGTGGATGATATTTTAACTGCGCGGCAGGGTTGAAGGCACTGCGCGCCTGCGCGCGCTCGCAGCTTAGAGGGAACATTGGGACTAGGTATTTAAGTTGATACCATATTCGGCATAATTTGAATAACATGTGAATAAAAAACTAATTAAGGAAAAATTTTCTTGACTGATGTGAATATTTGACTGCATCCCGCAGTAATTTTTTTCCAATCCTCATGTGAAAAAACAACTGATCGCATCGTTTAAATTTTTTTTAATTCTTCGACTAGACTTTTTTTCCTAGAGAGCTATGATAATGCAATTGAAAAAATTTGAATAATTTTTTACATTTTTATTAAACTTATCTCCCCGAGAGCTTTAAATTGACACCAAATTCGGCATAATTTGAATAATTTATTTTAAAAAATTGACGATTGCTTAATAAATGTTATATATTTTTATTTTTCTACTAGAATTATTTTTCCGAGAGCTTTAATTTGGTACCACACACGAAAATAAAAATAAAATAGTTTAGTTTATTGGTTGAATAAAGCTCAGTCAGTTTTTGACTCAAGATCTTAAATATAAAATTTTAGTACAAAATTCCGACGCGTTTTTAAGTTATCCAACAACCAGACAAACCGGCAGACACACAGACCGACTTTTTAAAAATATGATTTTTTAATTCAGTCGTGAAGATTCGTTAAAATCTCGAACTGTCAGAAATCACTATTACAATTCCGTCTATTACATAGGTCGGGGAAGTGAAAAGCGGTACCGTTGCCTGTCATGTCACCCTCTAATTTTTCCGCCGTTGAATATATTGCCACAGTTTATTTTACACTACGATTACTCTGAAACTGTGGGTACGTCAGATCGCTTTCGTCATTTGACATAAGCCAGGGCAGACATACGGCATTCGGCGAATCACAAACAGTGTTTGGCGAATAACGAGCAAAAATATGGGAAAAAACCCAACGTTTGCCTTGTTAAACAATCAATTGCAAAAAATTTCTACATTTTTAGGAATTCTTCTCCGGGGTAAATCACTTAATTTTTTTCATTTACCTATTTATACAAAATTGAGGACTAGAATAACTTAACTAGATTAAAAACCTTTTGTAATACCAAACAATTAAATTAACATTATTAGATAAATCGATTGAGGCCGAGGGGGAGTCTAGACCAGTACTTTTAAAAATAGTAATATAGATAGTAATTTGTATTTATAATAAGAAAAATTGCTAACTTAACTACAAACTTAATAACTTAGTTTCTCGCTACTGACCAGGAACTGAAGTAAGTCATTCGACAGTTCGCTGTTCGCCGAATCCTGAATGTTTGATCGGTTGTCCGAACCCCTTCTAGAAGAACGTACGCCCTCTTTGATGTGTGCTAGTTTATCAGTTCGCCGAACGATTCGCCAAATCACGAACTCCCCAATACACACTGAGTGAAGTTCGACGAACAGGTGCTCGGGATTCGCCGAATGCCGCATGTCTAGCCTCGGGCGGCAGCTTAACATTCGAAATATACTAAACTACTTTGTATTAGTTTTTCTTTTTATGTCTCGTCTCATATTCTATAGGTAGAGGTATTGCAATGGGTCCAAATTTTCGAGTATGAGTTTTTGGTGGATAAGCACGTTTCAGGGTCTCTAGAATACGAATTTACTATTTTCACGATGATAAAATAAAGTACAACTAATATTCTACTTTTTTGAAATTCCAGTATCTTGTTGTCCACGATCTTATGAAATTTGTTTCTACACAAAATTTGAATTATCATGACAGTGACAGTAGGTAGTAGACATCTTTTGCCTCTTGGTTTACATTGTTTATCGTTTACATATACATCATGAACATGATACCTGCTATTAAAATTTAAGTAGGTACAATTATTTATTAGATTAGTGGAATGAGCAGAATTTTTGTTAAATCTCAAGAAGCAAAATTAGACTTTCGAGACGAATATTTCATTTTCTGTACGTCAGAAGTTCATAAAAATTGAACAGTGCTCAGTGCATTCTTAATACAAAGTAAAAATTTTATGAACATCTTAAGAAACTCGATTTACGATTTACTGGTGAAGTATCTAACCTTATATCTGATTTTGGAATAATATGACGGCCATAATAGATTTACATTTTACAGATTGTTATTCATATTATTAGCACAAAATAACAAAACTGTAATATGGCAAAAATGATTGTAGATTTTGTTTATACAATAAATAATTTATTATATTTTCTTTAGTTTCTTTTGTTACTAAATAGGTAATTATTTTTAGTTGAGCTAACAATTTGCTAGGATTATTATAATTACAAGAATATGGTAATCATAGTTATTTAATCAATGCAATTACCATTAGTTACCTACATAAATCTAATTATCTTTTAATCAGGCATTAAAAAACTGCCCCTTAATTATGTTTTATGTAATAATTATAACGTGGTTAATTGCTAATTAAATTCTTTTGAAAATTGTGACACATTTCCAGTTCTTCTCCCTAAATAATGTTTTTAATTATCGCGTCCCTTGTCTTAAAATCAACAAGTGCTCCTGTTAGTGAACGGCGAAACGCGGCATATTTTCCTTTCTTTCAGCACTCGATTCTCGTTTGTTCGTCAGCCGTCAAACATCTGAGTATCGGGCACGGGCAGCATGTCGGTGATTTGGTATGCACACGGCCTCCTCGATGTATTCGTGCTCAATGCCCTTTGTCGCTAGCTGTCTCTCTCACACGTATAACATAAATACAATAGTGGCATCTCGCTCTCACTGCAGAGGCTTTCGAGTTATTTGGTTTTCGTTTTGTCAACAATGCCGAGCGGATTAGACGCTGTGCAGTTGTTTTAATTTATTGCAGAAACAAATTCGCTTTTATGACCATATTTTGAAAAGACGAAAAGAGGCAAATGTTTCAAAACTATAAAGTTATTTCAAGGCTGGTATTTATAGAAATGTATAGTAGTATAGTGACAAGTAAACTGTAAATAAATAGTGTGTTTAAAGTGTACGTAATGTTTCTTGACATGAATTTACAGAATATCTATTAGAATGACAATAAAAATTGTTTCTGTTTCGGAACTAGAATGAGTTCATATACCAGTTCTAATTTTGATGCTGGTATGAGCTTCATTACCTACGATTTTTGGTGAAATTTTGTTATCAGCGACTGGTAGCACTGCATTAAATAAACAAAATATCTAGGCAACGGGCAACGAACAATTTTGACAAAACGGGATTTACTTTTGACGTTAATTTTATTAATTTGAATCAAATGAAACATACAAACTGAATTAATATTTATATTTCATACAAAGATAAACTAAATAATATAAATATAATATTAATCTTGTTTTTACTACAGCCGGTCTTAAAATTAATATAATTTTTGGTCAAATTAATCCATACTTCATTCGTTTGCAAATCATCTTGGACCATTCGTTTGAGTTTTTGATATTGTTACAAAAATTGAATTAATTTTGTACTCAATTTCATCTATTAACATTATATTAGTGAATTTATTCATCCCTTCTGCATATACGCCGAAATAACCCGTTATTGGCAGAACCTAAAAATATTATTCTAAAATTATAATTTAAATATAATTACTAATATATTTAGCTTACTTTTATTGAAAAATAGTCTCTGTCGGGTGCTTCATTCATAAATTTTTCTATCTGACATTTTAATTTATTTGATTAATATAAAACAAATTTAAATAATATACAAAGCACCTAGGCAACAAACAAAACTCATCAATTGTCGAGCACAAATTACTGTCACCAACATAATTATTCTACCAAAAAATTTCCCTAATACAAACTGTCAAATAAATAAATATTTTAAATTGAATCAAAAATTGCCTCAACAGAGAAAATAGTATAAAACATTCGTTACGGAAGGCTTCTCTAGCACTCGTTCGTTCGGTCACTCGCGCCTACGCGCTCGTGTGCGAATTTCGAACTCTTGCTAGAAAAAGTCGCCTTCCCTAACTTATGTTTTAATATACTATTCTAATATTCTCAATATTTCTATTTAAATTATTAAATACCTATGCAAATGTATTAAATTACTAAAGCGTCATTTTTGCTAGCAACTCAACTAATAATATAGAAATTGGAAATATTAAGTGAGATAATTCAGGAAGTTTGTGATACATGCAATGGCGTACCCATCCATCAGCCGTGGGGGCGGATATGAAAATAAAAATATTTTTGATAATGTAAAACTAAATTCGCTCAACGCGTGTTGGCTGATAACATTGCAATTCATTCAGTTGCGGTGATATATTATTACAATAATTACCTACTAATTCATTAATCAAAAAATGCTTGGCATGCTTAATTTTTTTTAACCTTTAACCGATGGAGTGGGGTAATTTAGTGACCCCTCAGCTGTACATTTTACTTGATATTTCTTTGAGATTTTTTTTTCTTGTGTTGAAATTTTATGTAATCGTTCATCATGCCACAAGCTCTCAGGTAACTTATTCATTAACTAATAAAAAAATGCACAGAGTAAAATAGTAATATATAGGTGGTTATGCACAAAAGCACACTCTGTTTCAGAACACGCATGGTCGATGCAGAAGCATCTAAACCTTTGCAAATTTTGGGCATCCATATGTATTAAACGATAGACCAGATATTCAAGTTACATTGGAAATTTTTATTAGATATGTTTTGTCAAGCAAGTTAACAAAAAAAATATATATGTGGGCAGAGACATGTGTTACTTTCAACCTCAATGTTGGGGCAAAAAGTAACAGTCATTGGGGTAAGATGTAACAGTTGATTATTGCAATAATTAGCAAGAATATGTAGTTTTTTTTCATATAATTTATCAACAAAACTGTTAGAAAAATATAAAGAAACATAAAAGACAATTATTTAATCTGAAAAGCTATCATCCGAGTCGTAATTTTTACATAAGAACATTTTTTTAAATTTAACACAGTTAACATGGGCCCATAATTTACATTGGAGACACTGCACCCAGTGCTCCTCAGGCAAACTGGATGAATAGGGTTCACAACACATGAGGCAGAATGTTGCGACAATCTTTTTAGGTTTCTGGACTGTGGTCACTCCGGTTTCATCCACATTCCAGATTTGTGATATACTTAATTTGAGTTTTCTCACAACAGCCTCCAACTTATCAAAAAAATTATTGATATTAGCCTTATTAAAAGATGTGGCCCGGCTTAAACTTGTAGCCTCAGGTACGCGAATTGATAGAGTGGGATTTCGTTTCATGAATGAGTTTGTCACTTCTTTCTTACATAGCAAAAGAGAGTAACGTGACAAATATTTAACTCTTTTGTTACTGCTCTAATCGGCCTGTTTTCATGACCAAAGAAATTATTTTTATCAAATCTGAGGAGACAGTTCCTCGATTTGTTTTCAGTTTATAAGTTCTCATCTGCAAGTGGCAACATCAATTATATAATAAAAATAATATAATAATGGAAATATATGTTGGGGTTGGTTGTAACACTTTGTTACTATCAGCCCCAATGGTAAACTAAAGAAGTTTAGAGGAAAATTACACATAACCACAATGGTGAATTGTATCATGCCGATTGATAGCTAACTAAAAATAGATTAAAATTATTTACTTACATTTTGATTATTATTCAAGAGCTTCTGGTAAAACCACTCATAAGGAAACACAGCGAATTTACTTTCAGCCGAAAAGCAGATACGAATTTTGTCTTGAACGTATTCTCAACGACAATGGCAAAACTCTACTTCGTGTCGACAGATTCATGTCTTTAAATGCTATAATAGCACTTATAGTGTTATTTGCCAAAAACTACGAAAACTATGGGCGATGTTACAACCTACCTCTAAGCTAAGAATTTTGCTTCAAGTTTACAAGGTAACAAGATAAAAACCTAATAAAACTTTTATTTTATAATATTGCACTAAGATTACTAAGAAATAAGTAAGAACCAAGTGCAAGTAAGTGCATCTTTGTTAGGTTAATTATAGCGCTTAAGTGTAATATCCCAATACCGAATAATACCATCCTTTGAAACACTTTGCTCCAGACACAAGGAAGTCATTAGTGTTAAAATTAACATACTTATATTTTCTGTAATTTGTAATGAAAAAGTTTAAACATTGATTGTTTTAAGAATATTATATTTGTTTTAGATTTTTGTTGGTTCAATTAAATGTTTTTCTATTAATTTTTTTATTTTTTCCACGCCCCCCTTTCAAATAATCCGCGTTCCTCTGTGGGGAGGGGCACATGTTGAGAAACGCTGACTTATGAAATGAAATGACTGAGTAACGATTAGGGAAATGAAAGCATATTGTGCTTCGGAACAGAAATGTTTTCCGTCGTATACTATACCTAATTACAATAGGAATGTGATGAGAGAATGCTGAAGGGTTAACCTACTTTATGAGAATAGCGTCATTTATGTGTATTGTTTAATGTTATAAAGATTGTATTAGAACATTAAAAATGCAAATTTGAAAATATGCTGATTGGAGAAAAGCCAAGAATACAAATACGGTAATAGGGTAATACGGATAAAGTTTAAAATGTGCGTAGGTAAGAACCTATACCTAGTACATACATAACATAAAATCGCGCTATTTCCCTAAAACAGGTTAGAATGAACCCCTAAATTACTATTCGATACCCGGGTGAATAATTAGCACCGGCTGTTTTTACTAAAATTGAACCGCGTCATAAAATTTCTTCAATAGCGATCTGTTTTTGGTTTGTACACGAGGGTATTCCCAGATAAAATTTTATGAGATGCCCTTATTGTCTAGGATTAGCTTAGGTACCTAGACTAGTTTAAGACGATCCTCTACCGTGCCAGAAAATAGCCAAAAACATGGATTTCTCGCGCCACTCCACAGCGTTTATTGTTTTGTTAAATATAATAATCTAAAGATATTGTTGAAGATAAAAGTACAATCTACAAAATCGTCGATGCAAAATTTAAAATCGAAATATGTTAATTTGAATTTTGAAAATTTTTGTTATTTTTTGAACACAAATATCTTCTATATTAAAACGAATTTAAAAAATTTGATCGGTTGTTTCGCAGATCCAAGCTTTGTTAACAACATATTACAATTTGAAGTTAATTCACTTATAAAAAAAAGCTGTACAGTGGCGCGCGAAAACCTTCTTTTTTAAAAATATTGCAGTTTTTTTACAAAAATATTAAATTATTTTTTCCCCTCAAAGATAAATTACTTGTTATTATTATGTTTAACAAAACAATAAACGCTGTAAAATAGCGTGCGAAATCAATGTTTTTGACTGTTTACTGCCATGGGTAGAGGATCACCTTAAGGTGGCTTTATAACTGCGCACAGCGCACAGAACATAATTTAGCACAACATAACACAGCGCACAGCATTTTCGTTACGGGGGTTTTATAAACCACACACAAACATTGCAATACAAAGTAAAAGAAGAAGTCAGCACGTTCTGTCATTATATTATATGACGTTGTTTTGTTGGTTATGTTAGATTTGATTTGGTATTATTTGATTTTGTTATTGTGTTTTGACCATTTTGCATATATTTTCAATATATTGAACAACGAATGCGCGTGCGAATAAGATGTAAACTAAAACGAACTATCACGAGTGCAACGAATAAACCCGAAGCACAGCACAGCGCACCAGGAATATTAACTGAACATTGGTCAATACGTGTGCTATGCAAAATTATTTTCTATGCGGTGTGACGGTGTCAGTCTTATAAATGGATGTAGGTACTAATTTCCATTAGCCAATTCATATGCTTTGCGTGTTATAAATCCACATTTAAGATTGCATAATAAATTGAATTTCTTCTCTTAAAAAAAAAGAAATACCTGCATTAAATGACTATTGAATTTTGGATATTGCTAGCTTTGATTCTATAGGGCTGAAGAGTATAAAAGAGCTATGTTGTTATTGTTACCTATACTTGATGTCAGCTTAGAACATAGCGTTGAGTAAGATAGGGCGATGATATGCTTGAATCTGATTGGTCGAGACGAGAGGTGGATTTACACCAGCGAACATTGGAGAGATTCGCGATTTCATTTCCGTTTGACATTTCAAGTTTATATAACCTGAAAATAGTAAAACAACGTGTGTTTCACGACGAAAATGCAACAATTTCGTTTGTTTCTTTTTTACTTCCTTGTTATTTTGACAATTTTTATTCATCTATAGGTAAGTTCGCGCCAAAGTTTAAACTAATAGAATGTTTGGGTGTAGATCGGACTGCATTCACAGTGCCACCTACTATGTTCTAAGCTGAAACAGAGTATAGGTTGTTATACCAACATAATATTAACTGTAGTTGAGTACGAGACAAAATCGGATTGTGAAATGTTAATGTATAATCCCGAAACAACTACTGTGAAATAGTATATATGCCACAGGTCTAAGCGATTAAAACTGATAGACAAAAAAATTAATGTTGTATTATGTAAAAACTAGTATCTATTATGTAGAGAGGTTTGTAGAAAAATATATTATTTACTTATGATAACTACGTAAAAAACACAATAAATGCGTATAATGAATAAACAAAAATGTGTATTTACCTCTCGCCTCATATTCTATAAGAGAGGTATTGTAATGGGTCAAAATTTTCGAGTATGAGTTTTTGGTGGATAAGCACGTTTCAGGGTCTCTAGAATACGAATTTACTATTTTCACGATGATGTCTGTGTGTGTGTGCGTGTGTGTGTGTGTGTGTGCGTTTGTATGAACCGACGATTTTTCGTCCACGATAACTTAAAAACCGTTTATAACCAAATTTCATATTTAAGGTTTTAATAAGTATCTTAACACCGGATAAGATTTTGGTAGAAATCCGCAAACCGGAATAAGTAGTACTTTTAGAAGTTTGGAAAAGTTTTCCTTAAATATATTGGTACGTTATTTATTTATGACAATTTTTGCAATTAAAAATAAAAGAAATTGTGATTATCTATGTGTACAGTTAATTATAAATACAAATTGCTGAATCTGGAAGTATTTAACAATAAAATAAAGTACAATTAATATTCTATTTTTTTCAAATTCCAGTACTATCTTGTTGTTCATGATATAAAATTTGTTTCTACATAAAATTTGAATTATTATGACAGTGACAGTACAGTTGACATCTTTTGCTTGCATATTGGTTTACATTATCGTTTACATATTACATGAACATGAAACTATTAAAATGTAAGTAAAACTATTTATTAGATTAGTAGAATAAGTAGAATTAGGCGAGAGGTCGTGTGGTGGCCACAGCAGATTTTTTTACTATGTATAACCTGTATTATAATTGTCAGATCTTCACTTGTTGTTGTTGTTGTTGTTGTTGATGATGATGATGTAGATATCTAGGATTTGTTGCTGGTGTTTGTTCTGGTGCTGGAATATCAACAAAAATATTTTTAATCTCGATGTCGATGCCACTTATCAATCCTAACAACCTAGAAGCAGAAAGATATTGCATTGCATAGACAGATGTATTCTCGTGTTATCGACAGTAAATTTCTAATCTAATTTTATTATAAAGTTTTGTTTTAGTAAAAAAGGTAATGACCTCTTTAATAATAATAATTACTCCGCAGTAAGAATACGTATTAAAGTTGACTTAGTCATAATCTTTACAAATTCAAATTTTGTGTAAGAGATTATTTGTTTTTAGTTAGGTATCTTCTATGTTCATTTAATCTTGTATTAACTATTAAATATGCTCACGTTAAATGGTAATAGGTAAAATCTCTTATAATCAATTAATTTTAATTAGATACCTTTACACCAAAGTAAAGTAATCAAAAACTCTAAATAGAAAGTACAAGAGAAATTCGTTCAGTATCTTCTTTCCTACAAAGTAATTGATGTTCTCGTAAAGGTGAACAAATCGTTACACAATCAATCTAGAATCCACGATCGAGTCTAAACCTCTGCCTGGAGACAAATTCATCCCGTTTCGCACGTAATCTCCCAAACGCGAAGGTAATACACATCACTTTACAAAGAAAATTACCCGCAGCACTTGTACATAAAAATCCACCCCCTGGTTCTCTCCCCCGGGTGGCTGTGTCCCTGAACTTCGTCTAACCCTTGGGCGATTTGTACTTTGTCACCCCAGACAAAGCGGGAGAGGAGAGAATGAGAGATGCTCAAAGAGAGAGTAAGAGTACAAGAGAGAGACTCTCTTCTGCTCGCGTTGAGGCTTCGCGTCGCCTTTAGGTTTAGTTGGCATGCAGTTATAATTCGTACGTGCGGTTTCGTCCGTGAGTAAGAGTACTGTTGCCGCGTATCTTATCTGTGCATTTGTCAGTGTAAAGCATTCTTACAATCACAAACATTTCTGCGTGCAAATTTAGGGCATTAATAAAAATTCTTGTGTGTGCGCGCAAATTTGTGATCCAGTCGTTGATTTAAATTTTTTACTAACGGAAACAGCAGGTTTGGTGTATATTGTAACGCATTGTATAATTTGAAGAAGGAGTCAAAATCCAAATTTTTGTGTTTTATTATTACCTTTGAATAAATAATTTACTACAAGAACGGCAACGTAAGCAATAGAATAATACGTCACACGAAAAAAGTTCTAGATCGGCAGCGCCACCTGGCACTCGGTACATGAACTGTTTGTTCTCGGTTTGTTGTAATCAAATTAAAAACAAAACTGTAGTGGCACTATCATTATATAATGTAAGAAAGTAATTAATATACATCGGAATTTATTAATCTTACAAACCTGTCTGTACATTATTTTTCATATCTCTCTGTAGTTAAAAAGTAAATAAAATAGTATATTGTGTATCTAGTGCGCAAAGTAAGCAATTGCGCGAGGCGAGTTGCAGCCCGAGCAGTAGCGGCTCGAGGCCTACCGAGGCGAGCCGAGGTGGCCGAGGGTCGCTACGGCGAGGGCTGCAACGAAGCCAAGCGCAATTGCGCCTTTGCTCACGAGATGCACACGATATTTTTTGTCATTACTGCACAAAAAGTAACCTTTTGAGTGACCTTACTTATCAAAAGACAAAATTAATACCTACTTTTAAAATTAATATGTATAAAATAAAAAAGTAACTAATATTTACCTACATGTAAAAGCATAAGAAACTAATTATTAACAGTAAAGAAAAGAACATTAAAATATAAGAATAAAATATTATTGTCCATTAGATCCAATATCCAATGCACAATCTGCACAAAGTCGACAGTAGAAACTATGCATTGTATAGAGAAGTAGGTACTACAGCTGTTCACGTGCTTGTAGTATTAGATTATCACGTGTGTGGCGCTAGTGCTACGCGCACATTTCGTATCGGTAACTACAGAAAACTGTGTGAGTGTTCAATTTGCGTGCGCAAAGTGAAATTTTGCGCACGCTATTCCCGCACGCTTGTACTTTGCGCACGCATTTTTGTCTAGTTAAAAAATAAGCCACTTTGCGCACGTAAAACAGGCACGAAAAAGGTTACTTTTTGTGCAGGTATGACAAAAATCAATATTTGATATTTCTTTAAATTAAAATATAGGTATCGTCCAAAGTTATATTATGCCTTCATCATGTCAAAATTTTGTCTCCCAAAAATAATATTTATGAATAAAGAATAAAACAGGTTACCTATTAAATTTATCACCATGATAATTTAATAATAAATTATAATATTATTACCTCCAGCTTCTAAGGTCAATGCTGTAAAGGATTTTTTATTTCCAAAGTGGAGTATTATTTTTCGAGGCGCTAGCCGAGGAAAATTACTAAATTTCATATTTTAGATCGTTATACAATAATTTTAAAAGGGAGAAACCGATGACAGGAAGCGTTTGAATTACACACATACAACAATTTTGATATTTTTGCTCAACAGTTTGATTTGTTAAGTTTAATTTGATGTCAAAGCACATGCACACTTGTTCATAAATTATAGTTATTAGATTGAAGGAAGATAAGACAGTGTTAGTAGATTTTACAAAATTACTTTTCATATTCCCTGGCATAAATTTACAAAATTCATGTTTTCTTTACATGGCAGAGTAAAAATATTAGGAACAATTTGGTTTACTTAAAGTGACGAACCTAGTAAAATTTATTCATCGTAATTATATTAAGTGACAATTAATTTGTTATGCCTAGTGCACACTGAGAAACATTTTGACATGTTTCCTGAAAAAAGTTTCCGAAAACTTCAAAGTTTTAACGCCGCCTATAAAAATGAGGCGTTTTCAGGAATCGTTGTGAAGTGCAACTAACTTCTTATTTGTCAAATCGTCAAATGTGATATGTGATCATAAACATATTTATTGTTTTTCAAAAAAAATCTCCATTTTCTGGAAACTTTTTTCAGGAAACTTATCAAAATGTTTCTCCGTGTGCACTGGGCATTAAATTCGTAGAGATCTCATTTAAAAAAACCGGGATATCATGTGCTAGCCACATCAAAATTATTTAGAGGCGTAGAAAAATTGTTAATATTGTCAATTTAGATAAATCTATTTGCAGAAAATGTTTATGCTTTAGTTGTTAGGAAGAAATTAATTGTAGACAAAATTATATTTCTATTTTTGATTTAATTGTTTTTAAAAGACCTTGAGATTTATATTTCCAACAAGAAAACAAATTATTTTATTTAGGTATTATGTAACAAAAATACCTCTCCGCATTTCGTATCAGACGCTCTTTCCTAGCTCATTACTACATTCTCTCTCTCTTCTGCAGCAATAATTTCTCGAACTCCCGCTAGGGGCAGCCTAGGATGGTTAAAAATTTCTGTACACTTTAGATACATTGCGTTGCCGTTCTTGTACTAAATTATTTATTCAAAGTTATTACCTTTAAATTGAGTAATATTGCACCCCAAATATCTAATTTTATGTTTCTAGGAAAAAAATAGGAATGTTTAGCATCACTACTGTTCATCAAATAACAGTAGGGTCATATTGGTTGATCACTCCATTGCATTTTATCTAGTAGGTACCTAACAACTAAGATCTATTTCGTCTGGTGCCATGAACATGAACGTTCATGTAAATTCTAAACTGGCAAATACGATGTCCACATTTAGCAAGCATACGTCCGAAAATTCTTCGATGTACCGACAAGCGACGGATAGCGTTCGTCCGTGGTTAGCTCAGACTGTACGCGCACGACCTACGTACTAACTTGAGCATTCGTGCGCGCAAACCGTTCGTGCGCGTAAAAATGCTCAAATCAGTAAACACTTATTATTTTGCGCCGTCTTTAAATAGTTTAGGATTGAATTAATACAAAACTATAAAATAAGTACCTATTTGATATGGTTAGTTTTGTTTTGTCAATGTAAGAGTTGAAAGAAATTTTTGAAAAACTCAGACCGAACCGAAACATATTATTTTTTTAAACATATACTTTTATAATATCCGATACCCGGTGACTCATGTGCCATACAAAAATATACTTTTAAGCAGCAATTCGTTTACTATAAGCCGTTCATTTATATTACCAATGCCTACCTATATATCTTATATATCTATAACAGTCATAGGCGCAGACTTTTGAAAATCCGTCTGGGGGTTTTGGTAAGAATAAAAAAGTTAAAATAGTACATATTTCTTCTGTCATGTAACAGGACTGGATGCAGATAATATTTTCAGAGAAGTTTCAGACCTGGAAACTAAACTATCTAAGCTTGTTTATCTTTTCAGAAATCTTTCTCAGAAAGTCTCTACTCCTGTCATCAGACTAGCTTATTTCGGACTGTTCCAGTCTGTGCTGAATTATGGTCTTATCCTCTGGTATTGGTGCTCTAGCAGCATAAAATTATTTAGATTACAAAAAAAAGTAGTTCGCATATTAGATAACAAACCTTATCGGGATCACGGTAGACCAATTTTTATAAAGCACAAAATATTAACATTACCAAGCTTATACATAATGCAATGTCTCACTTACATTAAAACAAATCCACATTTTTTTACAGATTTTCTTTGCAACCACAGTTATGAAACCAGGCATAACAATAATTATAATATCCCGAAACACAAACATGAAAAATTTAAGAAAAGTCTAGTTTATAATTGTATTAAATTATATAACAAGCTACCAGAAAGTATTAGAAATCTATCTGTAAAGCATTTTAAAAATGAAATAAAAACATTATTAATTAATCATGCATTCTATTCCGTAGATGAATTTTTACTTTGCAACTCTTTAAAATAGATTTTTAATCTCTTATCAGTTGTTGTTTTTGTGCTAATTTGCAAATGTTTTTGTCCGCAACAGTTTTTTTTATCATATTTACGTGTATTGTCTTATTTTAACATGTTGTAGTATCTAAGTTCTAAGAATAACCATAGTGTTAAGTTAATTAATTTATTGAGTTAGATCTAATATAGGTAAGAGTTTAATTAATGTGTAACTATTTATGTTTTACAAAAAATATTATCAAAATGACTTAGTGTAGAATTTTCTGTATTTCCTAAACTTAAATAAATATTATTATTATAAAAAATGTAATTAAAAATTGCACCATCAGGCGAAATTTGTTTTATTATTTTATGTCAAATACCTTAAATTAGAATTTTCACACATGAATACCAGCAGATTATACCATCTTACGTGTAGAAATATATAAAATTTGCATGTGTAGTATGTTCGTGTATTATTCTGTGGAGGCTCGAGCTTCGAAGCCCCCACGTAGTCTATGCCTATGCCTACTGCCAATACTACATTCCAAATTCTTATGGAAATTAGTCGAGCCGAGCCATTTCGTGTAAACATGGCCGTCATTTTATTTCAAACAAGACAAACAAGAATTTATTACATAGGTAGGTACCTAGTATGTGTAATTTTTGCCGAGCCATTTCTAAAATACATCACTTCCATTTCCATTTTGCTTCAATATGGCGAATTAAAAATTATCATAGTATAAAATCTGCCCTGATGTGTGCTAAATAGTATTAAAATGTTTCATCTTAATCGGATTATTTGATTTCGAGTTTATCGCTGACATAACGTATGTAACAAAAGTTTTGACAAAAATGTATCGCTTATGTGGCTTAGCTTTAAAATAAATTTACTAAGTAACTATTAGAAACAATAAACCGAGCTATACAAGATTGTGAAGAAGAAATCCCCTGTACTAATAACCTAAAAATGTCCGACCTCAAGTTTACACAGTTGCAAGGGCTGAAAGATTAGAAGAGACAGCAAAACAGCATTGACGAGTGACGACTGTCGTGGCTTGCCGAGTGAAATAAGTCATTAAACATTCAAACGCAATTAAACATTCAACTGATTTTAATGATTTATTATAATTAAAATTTATGATATAAATTATTTTTTAATGTAAATTTGTTTTTATAGCCGTGAAAAAACGTTTATCAAAACGATAAAACTAATTATTTTTATAGGTTCTTAATAATAAAATGTCTGTTTAGCGTCCGACAGAATTTTTTGCCGAGGCTTAAAAATTTTCGAGGTCACTAAACGTAAACACACTTTATAGACCAGGTATACACAATATTTTGTAAACAACTGCATTGCATTATAACAGTAGTGAGTACCTATATTATAATTAAAAACGGGTAAGATTTAATTAGGAATTATTAAAATAGATATGCGCATTAAAATTAATACTTTGTGCATTATAATAAAAATATTTAGCATTAAATAAATATATCTATTTTAAATAATTAATTTAAAATTGAGCAATATTTTATTTATAGTGTGCTTTAAAATCGATTTTTTGGTGCATTAAAAATTTAAAAATGTACATTAAATAAATATAATTACTTTAAATAAAAAATACTATAATAGAATAATAATTATTATCATAATGATAAATAAATACCGATTTCAATATAAATATGATGGCAATACTGCAATTTTTGGTAAAAACCCAAATTTAAACTAAATGAAAAAATCCTTTTACCCTTAGTCAAGACTCTTACATCCTCTATTTTTGTTACAAAATTTTCTTCAACTAAGCTAAATAAAAATATCTTTTACTCTTCTTGAATCCCATATACTCCATTCTTGATAAAAACTCTTCGTAGACTAAACAAAATAAAGACACGTTTTACCCTTCTTGAATCCGACATAGGTACTCTGTTTTTTATAAAAACTCTTAAAGCACACTATAAATAAAATATTGCTCAATGTTAAATTCTTTTTTATACATATATTTATTTAATGCTAAATATTTTTTATTTTAATGCACATATCTATTTAAATAATTCCCAATTAAATTGTAGTCATTAAAAGCACATTTTATTTTTTGTGACTACTGTCAAAAATATCTGACATTTAGGTTCATGCACAACTCAATTTTAATTAAGTGCAAAACATTAAGCGCTGGTTGCTTAAATTAGCTATTTACACTTATAATTGGGTATAGGTCTGAATCTATTATTATTTTGATAACATTAATTAAAGTAAGTCAGTTTCTTATAATAGCCTTTTAGGCAAATGATCTATTGTTAAAAACTTATAAAAACCGTACCTACGAGTATAACCCTATTCCCAATTAAAATAAGTGGCACCGGTTAAAAAATATTTCCTTTGCTAATTTATTCGCTTGTAAAACATAAAATTAAATGAACGTTGTGGTAAAAGGAATACTTTTATTTGAAACCAATATAAACCGCGGAAGAGAACTCGAGGACAAAATATAAATAACACGCGACCGCTGATGTCTAACTTGACAAGACATCGAACGTGATGCTGCATGCGTTTCTCTTCCCTCTTGCGAGAGCGAGCCTCTCTCTCTCTCTGGCTCTCCTCTCCTGTCAGACTTTCCAATTTTGCCAAGCGAACGTGGGCTGCACGATATGAATTTCTCTTTTCCTTTTTTCGCATCTCGTTCGGTTTGCGTTTGACGCAACGTTGCGCTGCTACGTTCACGTTCTTGAATCTTTCTCGATTCGATTTGTGGCCAGGGAATCAAATTGTTGATTGTTTTGGGCCGGAATACGGAATGACCAAGGGACAGTGGACTACGCACGGTGGCTTGATGTTTTATATTCTTGTTTTATCGATTTTATTTCCGAGCTGCAGTTAGAAGTCGTGTAATTGATTTGTTATGGCATGTTATGGTTATGGTTACTGCTCTAACGTTCTGAAAATGTTTGACTTTTTTGTTTCCTTTTGTATAACCAGTATAACATAATTTATTACATATATACATACAAATTGCATTATCATGTCACCTAAAAAAACTTTGTAAATAATTATTTATTGCTTAACACTTTACAGTACCTAGTGGATTAAGGCTATTTTACAGTTACTAAAGTCCATATAGATAAGATACCAAGGCAAAGGCAGATATGGATAGTGGTTCTGTACAGAGAGCAAGAATACGTCAAAATAATTTTAATAGAATCGAATAAAATAACTATAGGTACCTACATTGGTTTGGTCCAATCTCACAAAAATGCCTTTTTCAAAAATTTTATAGAAGCAACAATTTCTTAAAATTATTGCAAATAGCTATAGGTTCTCAAAAGTCCCGGGACGGAGCTATAAGTTTTGAAAGAGTGAAGAAAAAAATTGAAAATTTGGGGATCACTAAAGCGTTTGGGTCATTGCGAGACCGAAAAATCGTAATAAACGTGAAAACGTGCAAGAACATTAAAACTTATACAAATTAAATTCTTAAAAGAATTAAGATATCGGGTTTTGGTTTATGGGGATGTGTTTCTTTTTTCATTACCTACATTTAAAATATGGTGAAATTCGACAGGGGTTGCTATTTAAAAATGTTGGGGTGGCCGCATCCCTTAAAAAAACTCCACGTTGCATGGAAGTTCTAAAATATCTAAGAATGTAGTGATCTCTAAATTTTAATTTTTTTTTCTTCATTCGTTCAAAACTTACAGATATAATCCTGGGACTTTTGGGAAACCCTGGTATAGTCCAGTATAGTTAATTTTGACCAAGTTATTAAGTTATTTTATTGGGATAGACATTTTTTTGATAAATATGACCCAAAAATAACACCTTTTGACATTTCCGTTTTTTATTTCTTATTTGTGCGAATTGTGCTTTTCGATGAAATGCTGAAATAAAACAAGAGAAAGGGGAGAAGGACTAAAACAAAAACTTCGTGTTCGCTTCTCAACAGTGACAAAATAAATTAAACAATTAGGTAATTTATCAGTCACATATTTCAAATTTCACATTCCATTTTATATATTTGGGGCAATTATTTAAATCAACAAACGAAAAATATGTTTTTTGTCATCTGCATGAAAAGTAACATATGTTCTGCATGCGTAAAGTTAATTTTTTATATTATGCAGATATTCGTGCGCTAAATTTGACTTTGCGAACGTATAAAAGCTTTTCTCTATTTTTAAAATTTTTAATCAGAATTTTCCTATGTCAAGAAAATAAAAATTTATATAAAAAAACTTTAAAAATAGGATTTTAAAACTTTGTTAGTGAAAAAAGATATGTCCGCCAAAAAATTGAGGTGGCAAACCACATATTTGTGTTCTGCACCCCAAAAAAACATAAAAATACAGAAAATGAAAACTCCCTTAAAACTTTCTAGGTAAATATCCCTATTGCCTGAACTTAGAATTTATAAGTTATGTGGATATTGGATACCTAGTGTTTATCAAGGTTTGAAAATATCATGATATTTATATAAATATCAAAATTTGGACTTTTATCATAAGTACCTTATTCGGTAAATATAATTATGTATTGTAGAACATTATACAATCTAAACCCGACATTAAGAAATTACTTTGGTATTGACAAATCTAAATTTCCTGTTCGTTTCTATAGAATACTAATAATTTAAAATCAAATGTCTTTTCAATAATAGCAGATCGTAGCAGATTCACAAAAAATATATAGAAAAATAAGGGTATTACTCAGTGTTGTACTGATTTCGTCAGAAAAAATAATTGTCACTCTACCTATATTCGAAATGTTAATTACGTTAAATTTATGTAGCTTTTGTTTGTATATACATCTTGATGTATATACCCCTTTTAGGTGATTTACAAGGCCGATGTCCTTTTATCGCCCTCGGACGGCTTAAATATCTTCATAATGACCTTGGTAACTCTAAGAAGTAACAAACTAAAAATATTTAAAAATTATATTTATTTAGGTATAAAATTCGTATTATTGTAAGATATTGGCAGAATTGTTTTAATTCTCTTAGAAATGACTATTTTCAATTACTTTGTTATTTCCAATTATACAACACAAAAGAATTTATCAAAAAATCTAATCCGAACAAAAACTTCAACGACAGGGCAAAGCCAAGCCGTTCACTCAGGTAACTAAAACATCTTGAAACCAATGACTATGGTTCATCGTCAGCTACAAATTTAAATTTTAAAACATTTGTAATTGTGTAAACAATGCATAATGCATTAGTAGATTTACGTACACACACATGCACATACAGAGATGGATGTATAGGTGTTAGTCTGTCTGAGTGTGAGTTTAAATCACATGCGTTTTAAAATCAAAGTAGCCTTGAACTGCTAATAGACAAAAATAGATGTTTGTTATCTCTGAACTGGAGTTTCTAAGCTGTAGACCACCACTAAGTTTACAGAATAGATATGAATATCATTTTTCAGAATTATTCCTTACACTAGATAATAAACAATGCTATATATTGTGTATTATATTATATGTAAAATTATAAGTTAATATTAATATGCTTTTTACTTGAATATTTAATTACTTTTGCATCGTATAAAATTTTACTAAAGAAACATTTAGAAAATTCAGTATACAATTTATTCAACCATACGTAGCTTTTTCCTTCAATAAACAATATCGAATCAAAATCAAATTGTCAAACGTAGATATAACATTGCTATCATTAATTCGATTCGATATTGAAGTGGAAGTGGAGGCGGTGCAAATGGCCATTAACCTCATAGAAAATACGATATTTTAAATAAAAAGTTATATCGGCCTAAAAAATATAATACATAATGTGTGCGTTAGGTATTTGTATACATCGCTCGGTTTTATTCAAGCACTTCGCTTCGCGTCGTACTTTAATATATAACCGCGCGTTGTAAAATAAAACCTACTGCACATATAACAAACTGTGATCACGAGTTGCAACAAGAATAAAGCCTGTTTTACATTATACTTTTTTCGTCTAGATTCATGCTAGATTTCTTGTTGGATTGCCATCCGAGATTCGTTCAAGTTTCATACTGATACTTTATTTCCAAACTAATCGTATAGGTACAACGGAATTCTTCGATTTTTTTCGAAATGGTCCAAGTTAGGCAACTTCAAAGTAATTAATAATATTCTTACTTATTCTGACAAGTGACAACTTAAGATTTGGAGGGTAGATTTATAATGGAAATAATATTAACAAAACTTGAATAACACGTACAAGTGCAAAAACTCATAAACGGCAACATGAACAAATCAAAACAAAATATCAAAACTTTTAAAGGTTGGTCAAACTGACTCCAGATTCAACAGCGCATGCGTAGAAAAATCTAGTATGAATCTCGAATAGAAAACTCTGACGTGGACACCACATGACTTCCTTGTTCGCCTATGAAACTGTTAATACTTTTCTTAATATCTAAAATGTAGAATAATATATAAAAAAATCTGACTTTATTCATTTAACTTATACAAATATATTAATATATAAGTACTACTACTACTGCTACTATACTCACAAATATATTTTAGTCATTTTATTTAAACTGCAGAAGAAGATATAAAGCAAATTTTACTATTAAATGTCACTGTCATGTCATAATCATTTAAATTTTACGTAGTAACAAATGTTAATCGATCATGGACTACAAGATACCGAAATACTAAATTATAAATATATACTTTAATTATTCTTAAATGAGACCAGATACAAAAATATTTATAAAATACCGATTGTAGGTAATAATCACCATAATCTTTCATTTAAAATAAAAAAATTGTCTTAAATTAAATATTTATCGAAATATTTGAAAAAAGTACTACTTCCGGTTTGTAGATTGAAACCAAAAATAGGAGGTGCACAACTAGATGCTATAACAGTCCTAAATACAAAATTTCAACTTTCTACGTCTAATCGTATTTGAGTTAGGCTGCATCCCCATGTATCCGTTTTCACGTATACGTGATACGTGATAACCAATCAAAACAGCGAATTGATACAACGGTCCGTTTCAAGAACGCAACGTACGAAAGTTGGTTAATTTTAACTTTTCACGGATACGGACGACTTGACGCATGCGCATAGTGACGGTGACAACCATACTGTCACCTGACGCAAGATATCGGAGTGTAATTTCGAGTCTAGTTTTAGGTTCTATAGGTTTTCTAATTAAATGTTGTTTTTCAATATCTGTTCGAATTACTTCAAGCGAATCATCAAACATTTGAGGTGTCATTCTATGATAGTTAAAGAACTTTTCTTGATCATCTGTTCTCATTTCTCTTATCACCTTGAAGAATCCGCCTCTGTTCGGTAAAAATACTTCGAATCCAACATTTACGTTTACTAATAAGATTATTAACCAACTTTGACTCTTCTAATGCTAATGCTAGCATATAAGTTTTTTTTATTTTCTCCCTAATTCCTTGTTGTTGAGATAACGATGTTCTGTTTAGTTGGCTAGCAGGCTAGCCAAACTATTTACAATAATAATAAAGCTTTCGAATCCATCATTTAAAAAATCACTGAAAATAAGGTTACTTGAACTGCCAGCTGTCAGATTTAAGAATTATGGACAACGTATTGCTTTCATGGGGACGGGCAAATTTTTAACGTACGTAAATCACGTATCACGCATACGTGAAAACGGATACATGGGGATGCAGCCTTATGCGACACACATACGTACATACGTCCGTACGTCCGTCCGTACGTACAGACGTCACGACGAAACTAGTCATAATGGATTCAGAAAAGGTCAAAACGGATATTTCCGTAAAAATCTGAGAACCGAAATTTTTCGCGATTACAATACTTCCTTTACTCCGTGTACAAGGAAGTAAAAATAGGCCAAATAGACTACTTTTACTAATTTATTGCTAAAAGACAATTAAATATGTATTTCAAAAATATATTTTCATCGCCCAGTTTGTAATATAGCGAGGTCACTTTTTCACTATATTTTTGGCACAAGTGTAGCGTCTTAAATGAAATTTCAATTGTATTTACAGGGGAGTTATGCGACATACATACGTACGTCCGTCCGTCCGTACGTCCGTCCGTCCGTACGTACAGACGTCACGACGAAACTAGTCATAATGGATTCAGAAAAGGTCAAAATGGATATTTCCGTAAAAATCTGAGAACCGAAATTTTTAGCGATTACAATAGGTACTTTCTTCTACTCCGTACAAGGAAGTAAAAATCGAGCCGGGCGTATATTTTTATACTAGAAAAAAGTATGGAAATCGAACGGAACTCGGGTGGGAATTTCTGATTTACATTATACTAGAAATGGCTAGGAACTTCTCGGATAAATCTCGAACTAGATTCTAGACGAAAAAAGTATAATGCAAAATAGGCTTTACCGACGTTCTGTTCTAGCCAATTGTCGTCATTGTAATTTCACTACGATTTAGCGGAGCTAAAGTAACTCATTATTGCACGATTTTATAAAAAAGTTTTATTTTCACTGCGTTCATTCTTTTTTGGTGGATCTTAGTTTTTTATTGTATTCATCTTCCGGGGGATATGCTATGGTCCAAACCAAAGCTTAACCCTTCAAAAATATGGAAATATAGAAGTATTGTGGAGTAGCAAAATAAAATAAAATGCTATTATAAGTAAGTAGGTATCCTAATCCACTTTTGATAATTTATTGTTACGTTCGTAAATATTACTGATGTCCTACTGATATTCGATATTGTTTTAATATTAATAACCATAATTACTGTTGCCAGGATAAATAATTAAAATTAATTAATAACCTAGGAGTTTATTCAACCTAATTTAATTTAGTTTTGAATTTCAGCACTTATGCATCAATTATTTGAACTAAGTATAATTTATGTACTTTTAATTGATTTAATATAAACGTTATTTATACCTGTCTAATTTAATTCACCTCTAATAAATAGTTAATACTAACAAAAGAAATCATTGAAAAATTCTTCCGAGACAGATGTCTTCATTCATAGTAACAGACAATAATCTTATTAACCCGCTATAAAAACATTTGAATCCACAATCAGTAACTTTGATCTTCAGTGAATCAAAAGCTCCACAGAACACACATTGATGTTTGATAATTAATCACATCGTAGTGTGCTAGCCGTTGTCGCTGCGTCGTTGTTTTAGTCGCAGCTGTACACGACCAATTACAGCGCCATCCGCGATGAGATTCACATCAATGAGGCTCAGGCGATGTTGTTTTGTTCCTCGCATTGTTTCTGTATCGGCGCCGTCACATTCACTTGTTTTGTACCGTTGCTAGGCCGACTGCGATGTCTTGATGGGAATTTTTTCGTGTTTTCTGCGATGTTTTTCGTTTGTTTTGAAGAGGAAATGAGTAAATAGAAATGGGGAAATGAAAATTTAATTGATTGGAGATTCTTTGGAACTTAACTACGAAAAATTTCACAGGAAATAATTGGTAGAACTAATTAAATTTGTTATCAAAGTGAAGCAAACTTTTGTGTACCTAAAACAAGGAAAACTGATGAAAATAAGTAGTAGGTATATTATACCAAAATTCTTATCTGTTGTTTTTAAATGTATTTTTATAGAAAAAAATTTAATGAGAAATGTCTACGCTTAAATTGTCAAAATTTTTATTTATTATTTTTATGTAGGTATACGCATACTTGAATTTTACATATGGATTATAGAATTGGAAGATTTAAGAAATGCTTATATTATTTATTATTATGATACTAAACAAAATGCTGCTGATTTAACAGAAGATAATTTATTTGAGAAACAGGAAACAGGTCGTCGGGGACTGAATTAATTGAGAATAAGAAAGATTCATATAAATCAAGATTGTTGTACATGAAATGGTATCATAAGTGGATGAATTTAGGGGAGTCGGAAGGACATCCGGACACGTCAAATTTTTTTTCTTCATGTTTCTACATTGTTTTTAATGTTGAAATCAGCTGTTTGTCGCAAGTGTATTGCAGAGTACCTACTTAAGTGTGCGACAAAGTACTTCGTCGTCCACTTTTGGGTACTTTACAACACAGTTTTGCTTTTCTTTGAATGTCCATTGTTTTCGCAACATTGATATTTCACAAAAACAATAAATCTCAAAAAATATTGGTTATTTTTATACTTTTTAACTTCCTTGTTTTGCAGGAGTAGAAAAAATAGTGTGTATAACACGTATTGAAAATATTTTGTCGAACTTAAACGATTACAACGCAACCCTACCTTCGCTCGGGCTGCAATTTTCGTTCGCGTTCGACAAAACTATATTTTCAAAACTTGTTATGCAAATAACTATTTCTTTCCAGAAAAGGGTGCGCTTTACTCGTAAACAAAATCAAATAAATTAAAAAAAGGATTTATTATGTACTCAATTACAGGACACTTAAATCACTATGTAGGTAGGTACAATAAAAATATATTGGTTTCGACACCTTGCTATACGTACCTGTTGGCATAGGTGCCGATTAGAAGGATGCACCAGAGATTATGCCCCCTTGAAAATGTTGAAGGAGGGACACTTTTTATTTAATTGTCTCCCTTTAAAAGGTTGTTGGGACGAAACCACGTACTATTACGCACTGGGGCCGAAACGCCACAAGACGAAAACGAACGCTGCCTTAATTTACCTGCTTCAGGAATTACCTCTACTTTTGACACAGCAGGGGGTAGAAAAAAAGTATTGTTTTCACAAATGTTTAGGAGGCAACGTACTAAAATCCATGCCACCTAAAAACTACACCGTCTAAATAAACTCGCAGTAAGCTTTTAAAATTATAAACTATAACAAACCCTAATATCTCGAACACGCCGCTGTGCGCAGCTTGTAGAACTGCCACATCGCCACAAGGGGGGCGAGTGGAAAGGGGTGTACTGTTCCTCTTGTGGGACTACCACAAAGTGTTTTATATTTATAACAAGTAGTCTTGCCCTTGCCCCTAATCATTCGTGAAAAAAAATCGACTATGCTCACTTATTGACTTGAATCGTCCAGGCGATATTTAAAAATATCTTATTCTTGTACTTTAAGTGATATTGCGTAAGCGTTACATAGATAATGTTACTGAAAGCTGATATAGGATGCTAATGGGTAAATATAGCAAGTAACAAGCCGGGATGTTCACATTCTCGAAATGTTCTGGGGATTTTATTTTGCCAAGTGCGGGTGATTACCTGCTGTGTTCAAGGTAGAGGTAATTCCTGGTCAATTAGGGTGGACAGGTATTGGATTTCCTATTATTTACAATATAATAATAAATTATATAATAATGAAAGCTTCTTGTTGACTGAGTGATTGTTTCGAATAATACACAGTGCTGGGATGCAGTGAATTTATTTAATTTTAATAAAGTAACTATGCATCCTAGCACTGTGTATACCTATTTTTCTATAGAATAAATTATAAATAATATTGTGTACGACACGTGATGTAGGTATTGTAAAACTTTTATTTCTAAAAATGTGACTTAATTTTAAGGTATTTGATCTTGAACTTAAAATTTAAATACGAAAGATGCAACAATTTCAAAAATGAAATCGTGCAAAGTTTCTGTGTCTAAAAACAGCATCGTTCCCAGAGGGTCATCATAATGATTAACACTGGGGCTCGTCTGCGACAACAAGAGGGCAATCCCTCTCGTTTTAAGGAAATACTTACCAATAATAATAATTAGTATAACGTAAAGGCCTAAAAGGCCGAAACAGCTGTCTATGACTGTGCTCTATCTTTATCTTTTGGGTTTCTGAGATGAGCTGTGAAGTACGTTACTAATTATTAAAATTTAAATGCTGCGCATTACAATTATGTTATAAAATAAAATAGTAATATAGGTGTCTCAGCATGAAGTTTAATTTTACAAACTTAATAAAATATAGTATAGTATAGTAATGACATTTATGAAACAAAATATCGGTTTGACGAAATTTCGCAGTAGGTACATTTTGAAATGAAGGCTGCTGGATTTCACGAAATTGGCGTGTAATTACTTCTTTGAGTTCCTCAGTTGTCTCAGGGTGATTCACATAGACCTTACTTTTCAAAAAACAACAGAGAAAATAATCCAAACAAGTTAAACATTTCTTGACGGCCAGTTTTGGAAATGACACGACCTGGAAACTTTGTTTGCAACGTCATTGTTTCGCGTGCGGTGTGACAAGTGGCGCTATCCTGTTGAAACTACATCTCATTTACGTTCATTCCGGTCCATTCCGACCAATTCTTGCATGAAAATTATTCACGCCGAAATGATCACGTAAAATTTGCGAATCGTCATAGTAAAATTTTCTCCGTTTTTGTAACGGGTTTATACAACAAACGTTCTTCCAAGCTATACGCACCATTTTTTAAATTACATAAATACCAAATATGGCTGACTCAACTATTGACAAACGGAATTAGCGCGCGATTCAAAATTCAACTTTTTGCTGAGACACCCTATAATCAAAATTAGCGCGTCACTCCAGCCATGCGTGTAACAATTTTATTCCTCGTTCGCTCCTGTTAATAATCATAACATAAATTTAATTACGTTAACTTTGAAGTTGAGAAAGTGCTAAACACAGCAGTGACAGTAATTTAATTTTAGATCTCACTGTGAGCTGTGATGAACACGTAATGGCGGTAACATTTGATCTTGTTTGTGAGATTCGTTAACTTCACACTACCAGTATTGCTTTAGGCGATTTTTCGCGATAAATAATACGATTAACTACGCTAGGTAGCGTTAAAATGATTTGTGACGATGACGTCATAAACTTGTAGTAGTCTAGTAGTTAACTTTTACAAGAAAATTTATTTGGTTTGATACCGTAAAGTGGGGCTACTTTGTGACGATTTTGGAAGTTTTTTGAAAATATCTCATTGGCTATTGCTCCAAATGCTGTAAAACTTACATGGATGGAAAGATTGAACCTTCTGCTTTCATTTGCTATACGATTTGTTAAAATATATGTTGCACAAAAAAAATATTCGCATAATAAAGTGTCACAATTTAACCCCATGTGCTGGGGTTATACTTTGTGACGTTCATATTTTTCAATGATAACTTTGTGAAAACGCAAGTATGAGACAAAGTAACCCCTGGGTAACATAGATAAAACTAAAATACGAAGCCAAGTACTTAAAAAATATTAAAAATCGTATAAATGGTTTCTGAAATAATAAAATGAAATTTGGTTGCAAACTATTATTATTTATTTAAAAATCTACATTAATACAATAGAAAAACATTTTATATAACGTAAAAGCCAAAAGAAAATAATAATAAACAATATTTAGAACAATTTTATCATTGTTATAAAATATTTTATTTTTTCTTCGGGGCCATTTTCATTTGGGACGCTTATTAACAAGTCACAAAGTAGCCCCTGCATACTTTCATTTTTATAATAACCTATAAAATAATCATTAAAAAAAAATATTCATAATTTCTGTATAGTGGGAAATAATAACATGGAACTGTGCAATATATGGTACTGACTTGTTTCTGAATACCTGCACGCGTTTATCTTCACCAATAGAAAGTATCTGGACTTTTATGCACAGCTGATTTTTCTTGAGATCAAATATGGCTAAAATAGACAAACCTACACTGTAGTTAAGATTACGATATTTAGTACAATGAGGTATTATTCCATCTAGTAGCTATATTTTATTACTAGAATTTTCAAAGATTCAGTATTTAATCACTGGACACATTTTTGTTGTTCGAGAACGCACTGTCCCAAAGTAACACCCACTGGCACAAAGTAGCCCCACTTTACGGTATAGTTAAGTATGTATGACAGAAACAGTGTTGTTGTTGCTATTTTTATGCACTTTATCTGCATAAATTTCTGCAACTAGGAACAAGATTGCTCAGATGGCTCTGAATTCTGAAAGCTTAGCGTTTAGGTACGCGAGATAGTTCCAGAACTTGTTAGAATAGCCCAATTAAGGCATGACCGGGGCGTCAGTTTATCAATTCAGTTGGGAAGGGGCATCCGGGCACGTGCTCCCCCCTGTGATTAGAACATCCTTTGTTTGTTTTTCAAAACAATACAGTAAAACAGTCATTAAAGTTATCTGACTTAGAACTTTAAAAAATTCGCCTGCGGCGCGTTTTTCAATTGCTTTATTTATAATCAATCCTTTTCCAATTATATTAACTTATTAATATTTTAGGTAACTTAGTCATATTTCGCCAAAATAGAATAAAGTTAATATTTTATTCAATTTATACATATAAGTACTACTAATTATTTAATTCATTAATTTTTTAAAAATTTATTATTTATTTGTCAAAACCAAAACATAGAAAAACATAGAAAAAAAATATAATAAGAAAACTGTTATACTTATATGTAAGTACCTATATTATGTCATTTATAATGTTAGTTTACAATTTTGTAATTTCGATAGTTCTTCCTTTCACATTTCTATTCGCATGTATGTAATCTTCTAATATTTATATTGGTATTGTTTATTTTATTAAGATATTTGGTATTTTTCAAAAACGATGCATTGCATACAAGTTTATTTAAATATACAGTGGCTCAAAGTGAAACTCGGATACTTGCATGAATTTTTATTTGTTCATATTAGCATTTACAATAATTAAAAATTAATTTTAAAAATTACCACCTTGAAACAGTAAGACGTAGAAAAAATGTTTAAGAAATATACGTAAATAAAGAAAATCACTTATAGCATTATTTTCATATTTTACTCTAAATATATTTATATTTATTTCTTTTAAATTTTTATCATTCTTACAATGATACACATCTACCGTCCAAAATCATCAAATTATGTATTCAAAATTAAAGAATTAAAATCGAAGAATATCCTAAGCACACAAGATTCTCTTCTATGAGCCTGTATTATATATTACAGGTCTAAACATTGTAATAACTCATTTACTTAGTTACCATATTGCCTGTAAAGTGTCATTTACACAGAAGGTAGAAATAAAAAAATAAAACGTTAAGATTTGTCAAAAAAACAGTTCCATAGCATTCTGAAATTAAAATAGTAATTTTTTTTTGTTTTTCTCAAACAACAAATTTATAGGTATAGGTAAGTAACTTATCTGCAGCAAAATTTGAAAAATAACATTAACATTGTTTTTCCTATATAATGATGATTTTAGTGTAGGATTCTCCGATAATTTATAACTCTTATTGTAATTTGAAATATTTTAATTTTCCTTCATCCGGTTTGGTTTATTATACAACATACAAGGTGAATTATCAACTAACTAAATAGTCTTTCTAGGTCTCTACAAATTTTATATTTTGAACTTAACAACATTGAGGGTAAATTTCAAACTGTGGCAACTTTTCTAACTTACATTTTTTAAATTTGCATAAGAAACTTTAACTAGGTACCAAACGAGATTGTAAAAGTTTTGTAAAATATGCACGCCATCACCATTTCGGTATATTACTAATTTCTGGAATGTTTTATTGAACTTAAAAGTTTGATTAAAAATTAATTCTAAATCGAGATTTTCTTAGGGCTCGGAAATTTAATTTCGAGAAAAGTTCTTACTTATACATATACTTTTAAATTATGTTCTTTTCATGTCAAAAGAAGGGAAAAAGCGTTTTGTTAAGTATATTAGTATATACCATTATATTACCATCAGTACCTAGGTACCAATTTAACAGATAACAAATACGAGTAAATTATTATTAAAATAAACTAAATAGGTTATTTATCTATCACATCCATTATTCTATTTGGGTGTGACAGTCATACATATTAGTCATTAGAAATTGATATAGATAATATATTTATATGGGGGTTACTCACGGCCATGAACTTAGGTGTTAGTGACCAAGTGTGGTTTCGTTCCAGGTTTAAAGCAGTGTTTTTCAAACTGTTTCGCGACACACTAGTGTGTCGCCGGAACTTATCAAGTGTGCCGCGAAATTTTGTGACACAAATATTTTTTCAGAGTTTAGATATTTTTCTGGCCAATCATAGAATAAAAGTAATGTTGATATTACTATGACTTGAACATTTTTACTTTCTTAATGGAAAGTTTTATAATATTAATTCATTCAATAACTACTCAATCCAGAACGCAATAAATTATAATAATAAAGAATTTCTTAAAAATTCATTTTTATTATCTAGGTATATTAAAATTCAAAATATACTCAATACCTACCTTCATTATATATTCTGATAGAAATAACCATAATATGTTATTTTTGTCTACTCGTATACGTATATTTTCGCATTTTACTATTAAAATTTGACGCTATAAAGTCTCCGAATTTAATATAATGCGCGGGGTTCAATTTTTAAGTGTTTAATTTGCGATTTTGTATTAGGTATGTTTATTACAACAAATGTTAAAAAACAAGTAGACAGCACCAGCTCTTGGTAGTGAAATAAACGGATATTTTCCAACAAAAGAAAGCAAGAAATTGGAAGAAAAAAGACAAGAAGTTATCTAGCAAAAAATCAGCAAGACAAGAAATGTTTTTATGTCTTGCTTTATAATACAAGGCAAGACAAGAACTTGAAATTTTGCGCAAGAATTTTGTCTTGGCGAAACCCTACTTTTAAATTTACTTTTCGAAACAAAATTTTCTCAATTGACCAAAAATAATCTATTTTCTAAAGTCTTTTGAAATAATGTTACCGTTTTCCATTTCAAATTTTTTGAAGTGTGCGTTTCAGTGCTCAGTAGCTTAGTGAAATAAAACAGGAGGAAAAGAGAATAGAAAAGAGTAGAACAAAAACTTCGTGTTCGCTTTCAACTGTGAGAATTAAGAATTAAACAAAGTAAAGAGGGAGACTGAAAGGGGTGCACTGAATCAAAATTTTAATAAATAAAACTAAATTATTAATTATAATATAATAACATTCATTGAAAAATAAATTTATAAAATAAAGCTAAAATTTTCATAATGTAAAAATATTACAAATTGTCAAAAATTAAAAAAAAAAAACTAAAAATAAAAAATTGAAAAACTAATTAATCCTATTAAAAAAATAAAAAATATACAAGAAATTTTAGAAAAAAAACCCCCTGCACTATACTCGTAAAAAGAAACAAATATATTTATTTTATACAGGGTTAGTGATGCAGACGAGACGAGAATTTCTCGAATCTCGTCTCGTCTCGTCTCGAAATTTCTCGTCTCGTCGAGACGAGACTAATTTTTGTAAAAAATGTTCGAGACGAGATTACAATGTCGAGATTCGAGAATCTCGACATTTTCGTCGAGATTTCTCGAATTTTTAAAATTATTTATACTTTATTCAACAATTTTTAATTTTTTTTCCACCAATTCGTCTATTTGTTATTGTCATAGTCAAACTCAACTAAATTGTCAATTCAACCTGTCAACATAGATCTATTATTTTACTGACATTGACCATGTTAAATTATTAGATTAAATTTTTTATTATTAGGGATGAATGTGAGATATTTCCGATCGGTTAGTACTTTTACTCCCTAGGGAAGAAAAGAAAATTGGAATCCCACATAAAGCGCGAGGAATAGTACTTTTTCTTTCTAGGTGGAAAATGTACTGACCGGTCAGAGCTACCTCACCTTCGTATCTAGTAATAGAGACAAACGGTGGCGTTTTCGGTGGAGGTATTGAAAAAAATAAATTAATTACCTAGGCACTAAAAGTGACATTTCACAGACTGTCACCTGTTAAAAATAGCACTTTTAATATCAATCGGCAAAAAAATTTGTTAGTAAAAATGGTCGAGAAATCGAGACGAGATCGAGATCGAGACGAGATAACAATAATCGAGACGAGAAATAATCGAGACGAGATCAAAATTTTAAAATTCGAGACGAGACGAGACGAGAAGTGAAAAATCTCGTCTCGTCTCGTCTCGACGCATCACTATACAGGGTGTTTTAGACCACCCGTACCACCCAAATATCTCGCGTAAAACGGAACGAATCAAAAAAAGAAAAAATACGTCCAAAAAGATTTCAAAAATTCTATTAATTGACATCAAATGCAAATTTTCCCCCCACCCCCTGGGGAGTGGAGGGGGGGGGAGCTTTGTAAATTTAAATGGGGACCCCCATTTTTTATTGCAGATTCGGATTCCTAGATTTAAATAAAGAAGGTTTTGTCCGAAAAATTGTTTTTGATTCTTGAAAGATGGCGCTCAAATCGCAAAAAACGCTTTTTTTATTTTGATGATTTTTAATATTAGATGTGAGCCATAATGTAAAAGGGTGTTGTGATTTTAAGACATTTACTGCTTTCAGTTAAACTTATTGATGCCCCCCGCCTCCCACCCCCTCTTCACCACCCACAAATGAAGTTAAAAGGTAAAATAAATTTTGGTTTTAAACAGGAATTGATTCATTCAAATTTGACAAAAAGAAAAAAGCACAGTAACTGAAACAAGAAATAAAGGTACGGTACTTACCGTAATGTCAGTCCTATCCCACCCTTGCGTAGACGATAAATTACGTTGTTTTCGAAAAATCTTAATTTTGCCCTCAATTGCCTTACATACTTCAAAATTCGAGATTATTGAAGAATCAATTTCTGTTTAAAACCAAAATTTAATTTGCCTTTTAACTTCATTTGAGGCTGGTGAAGAGGGGGTGGGAGGCGGGGGGCATTAATAAGTTTAACTGAAAGCAGTAAATGTCTTAAAATCACAACACCCTTTTACATTATGGCTCACATCTAATATTAAAAATCGTCAAAATAAAAAAAGCGTTTTTTGCGATTTGAGCGCCACCTTTCAAGAATCAAAAAAATTTTTTCGGACAAAACCTTCTTTATTTAAATCTAGGAATCCGAATCTGCAATAAAAATGGGGGTCCCCATTTAAATTTACAAAGCTACCCACCCCCCTCCACCCCCCAGGGGGTGGGGGAAAAATTTGCATTTGGTGTCAATTAATAGAATTTTTGAAATCTTTTTGGACGTATTTTTTCTTTTTTTGATTCGTTCCGTTTTACGCGAGATATTTGGGTGGTACGGGTGGTCTGAAACACCCTGTATATCTAACTTTAAAAGGTTGTCTAAATTATGTACACTAAAACATATTGACTTGAGCAGCCTAGGGGTACTTAGATCGCACAGGGACTGTATTCTACTTCACTTATCAACGTTGATAACTTGGGTTGTCTTGATAACCCCCCACCATGTGTGACGTAGTAGCCAAGCGACTGTCTACGACTTAGCAACTCTCGCTACGGTAGACTTGCGCGTTGCGCCTTGCTTGCTAACTTCGTTATGAAGTTAAAATATTTATTTCCTAAATATGTATGTTAATTTTATTAATACAGAAGAGTCAACAATTCTGTTTTTAGTAAGTATTGTACTTTTATGTTATTTTTTGTAAATATTTTTGTTACAGAAAGCTAAAAGTCAATTTATGTACTTGTATTTGTTCATTATATGTATTCAATATTTTTGATTAGGTAGTTACGAGTAACTTTATTAAATAATTCAAATTCAAAATATTGTACAAATAAGAAATTGACATTTTTCTTGAAAAAATAAATTACTTTTAAAATAAAAAAATGGCTTATTTTAAAACAAATAATACGTTTATGATAGGTGATAGGTAAAATGGTGGTCTAGCAGTTTTTCTTGCCAAATTTCCAAGTTACCAACACAGTAAATGTAAAATCTCTATCAGTCGTTATCAACTGGAGGCCAAAATATCCCTAACCCTTGATATAGTTACAAACGGAATGACGTCACGAAGTTATCAACTGAACTTCGCTAGCTACTGTCGCTATGAATTAGGATACCCACAGATGTTTTAAAATATTATATAAGTAGTAGGTACGTAATTGTTGAGATCGCGTTATTAATAATCATTGTTGTGTTACTTTATTTACTTTTGTCAACTTTATCTTTAGTTGATGTTAAAGTGTTTCCTTATCTACTAAAAATGGACGCATAAAAACGTACCTAAGTATACCTACTAAATAAAATAATAAATTGTCGACTGGCAAAAACTAGTTAATCAGAAAATGACGTACACAAATTATTTGTACTAAGAATTTACGTTAAAATATAAGTGTAAATCTTGTTTCTGGAAATTTACGCAGGGACCAGCCGAAGGCCACAGGTTATTTTGGGAGGCCCGCCTTCCCCAGACCAACCCTCTCGTTAAACGAGATCTGATCTCGAGATATTTCGAGACGAGAGTAGCTTTATTCTCTTCTCGATTTTTCGAGACGAGAAGTCATACCGATTGCACCAGAGTAGAATAAGGCGAATAACATTTTTATTAAATTTATATATACCTATTTTAATATCCCATTTTTCAATCTATTAGATTTGTGCCTCCTGTCAAAATGTTCTAAATTCGCCACTGGTGTACTATGTGTTTGTTTGGATGATGGATGGATGTGCGCTTTCATTGTCATTCATTATCTCAAATTTTACAAAACAGAAAATTCTAATATATTGCATCATTCATATACATTTGTATATTTTAGCGGGTTAGCTAAATAAGCGCATTTGGCCTATATCAGTTTTCGCTTATCACATTGGAAAAGCGCATAAAACAACATTGGAAAAGCGCATAAATTGTAGTTG
This sequence comes from Agonum fuliginosum, assembly GCA_947534325.1. Classification (NCBI taxonomy): domain Eukaryota; kingdom Metazoa; phylum Arthropoda; class Insecta; order Coleoptera; family Carabidae; genus Agonum; species Agonum fuliginosum. Next base: position 16,557,983 of record OX384045.1, on the reverse strand, counting down.
CATAAGCGCAGAGGTGCGCATTTGAAAAGCATAATGATTTTAGGGATTTTACGACAGTTTTTCTACAATATTTTTTGAATTTTTTAAAACTAGAAAATATTCTTGCCTAACATTTTTCTGAATTTAACCCCATCATACTCGAAGAGTATTTTTAACAAGATTTTTTGAATTTTTTAAAACTAGAAAATATTCTTGCCTAACATTTTACTGAACTTAACCCCACCATACTCGAAGAGTACCTAAGTATTTTTAACAAGATATTTTGAATTTTTTTAAACTAGAAAATATTCGCGCCTAACATTTTTCTGAACTTAACCCTATCATACTCTACTCGAAGACGATCTGGAGTAACTTGTTATGGTCAGAAATCTCATTTTCGAAAAATGCGCTTATTCCATGTTACGATCTGCGCTTATTCAATGTTTTGATCGGTGCTTATTCAATATAAATTTACTGATTATATTTCTGCGCTTTTCCAACGACTTAATGACTAAAAATGTGCTTTTACAACTCTCCGATTTTAGCTGAGTGCTGACGTAATTAAATTTTCGAGACTCTCGAGTCGAGACCGCGATTCTCGCCTCGAGATCGAGACTAATCGTGTCAAGACTAGAGTACACTAATTCTCGTCTCGCGGCATCACTACTGGACGGGCTCCGGGCTAGCAGACCCATGGACTGGGCCCAGGCCTAATTCCTATAAACATTGTTTAGCATTGTCGAGGCTTACTGCATAACAGATTTGGGCCGGTTTGGCCTACTATATTATCATCCTATATCATTATATTATGGACCTGAACCGAGCCGGGCTTTATGCAACGGTTTTGGCTTGAGTCGGGCTTACGTCAAGCCTGTGCCTGCCAATTAGGTTTGGCCTGGCAGGCCCGGGCCTAAAAACAGTCGGGTTTCAGACGGGTCGAACTTTTGTTTATTTAAGTGCGCACGCAATGAATAAATTGACTGTTTTAGGCCGTGCGCACGCACACTCGGCTTCTTTTTGCTTCGGATTTTGCACTTGCGGTCAATGCATTTTCGGATTTTGCAGTCTTTCCCATTTCACTTTGTCAGTTTAAGTTTTGTTTTCATATTTTTAGTATCGGAGCAAATAAACAAACTTTATAAACAACACACTGGTCTGTTTTTAAACAAGGCGAGAAGTAAAAACAAAACTCAGATTATGAAATCATAACACTCCTTGACTCTTTTAAAAGTTTCAAAACGTCACTAGGATTTTCTACTCCATTAAATTTGGATTTTATTGTTTTCAATAATCTGAACAGTGAATCACAAGTATATTGAAGTCAAATTAGAAGAACGAATTTCAAATAATATTCTCTTTCTTGTAGATTGAGTTTTCAAATTACATTTTGACAGTAAATAAATAATGCGCTGTTCCAACCATTCCCAAGCATAGAAATCACATTAAAAGATTGTTTTTATCTCGTTTAAAAAAAGTTTATAGCAAAACATAAAATAATTAACATGAAGTTCGGCATTGTAACTTCAACACCTAATACGTGGGGTGAAAGACCATTAGACCTGATGTTAACTCATGACTCATGTTTTTATATTATTTACCATTGTTTGGCCATATTACTGTGCCTATAACCCAGGACATTTTGTCCATTTAGAAGCACGTAAGTGTCACGAAGTACATAAATAATTTAAAAGAAGGATGCATTCACATTCACATTCATTCTTTCATTCCAATATTTCATTTTCAGGGCAATATTAAACTCTTTGATAAATGAATCTTCTAGTAATAGTCACACAAATCTCAAAAATAAAATATTTTTGACGGTTATCAGTTCAAATTTATCTTATAAAATTAGTGTATTATTTTAATAGTCATTAAACACATAATAAAGCTTTGTATTGGTAACGGTAGGGGAAAGTTTATATTTGGTAATATAGTTCATTTTAGAACCCTAATAATTAATAAAATCCTGAAATATAAACACGGGAAGTTGTCGCCGACGACGCCACCTTGGAAAATGGCGAACGAAATCTAGTTTTTGTTAAGGCCGGGGTACCTATTCTAATTCATAGCGACAGTCGCTAGCGAAGTTCAGTTGATAACTTCGTGACGTCATTCCGTTTGTAACTATATCAAGGGTTAGGGATATTTGGCCTCCAGTTGATAACGACTGATAGAGATTTTACATTTACTGTGAATTTTGGCAAGAAAAACTGCTAAACCACCATTTTACCTATCACTTATCATAAACGTATTATTTGTTTTAAAATAAGCCATTTTTTTTATTTTCAAAGTAAATTATTTTTTCAAGAAAAATGTCAATTTCTTATTTCTACAATTTGTAAGTTGAATTATTTAATAAACTAATCAAAAATATTAAATATAAATACATATAATGAACCCATAATTTATTGGTATTTCATATTTATAAAATACATATTTTAACCTCACAACGAACAAAAATCAACGCAACGCGCAAGTCTACCGTAGCGAGGGTTGATAAGTCGTAGCGACAGTCGCTTGGCTACTACGTCACACATGGTGGGGGGTTATCAAGACAACCCAACTTATCAACGTTGATAAGTGAAATAGAATAGGACCCCGGAATGTAGCTGTCCACGATTTCGTCGAGAAAAAGCAGAGATATATACAGATTTAGTGTGTCGAACAAAGGCAGCAATAGCGAACGCGCTCTAAAAGTGGCATCGTATTTGTATGATATTGTATTTATAAGACAAAAGAAATAATCAAACGCGTTATTTATATACTGTATAACATGTTACCTACAGTGCGACGCATGAATTTTAATAGATTTTGTATTTAAAATGCCCTAAATTAAACATGTAAAAATAGTATTTTTCTCTTTATTCGGCATTTTTTTAAAACAATACTATGAAAAAATTTGGAAAAATCGATGCGTCGCACTGTAGAATGAATATTAAATATTGCCGTAAAAATATTTCAATGATCTTACGTTAGTATTAGATTCAATATTATACAAATCGTAGAGCACTGTTTTACCTCTTTCTCATACAGCTACATTCCCGCCTTAATATCTCGCTTTCGCTGTATTTTAGAGTATAAGATTTCGTGTAAAATTTGTAGAGATTAAAATTTCCTACAACTTTTGTATTAAACAAATCAATACTTAATTTAAAAGTTATGAGTTATGATGACGGAGAAAGCGGAGCGCTTTTTAAAAATGAATTAATGCCATTACTTTCTGTCATAATATATAAAAAAGGATGTAAAATATTGATTTCCGGTGTAAAGCATTCGATTCCAAAGACTTTTTTTTATATCTACAATACAATTTATAAAACTTTGGAGGCTCTAGTTTATCCACAATGTAAACATAGAAAATATAGAAATTTTAGTATTTTTAAAATTTTTTGTGTTTAATCATCTTTAATATCTGAACAAATTAAAATATCGACTTCCGGATTTCAGCACTGGATTCTTTAAATTATTTTCTGTGAGATATAGGTATTATTTCAAAAAAATTTAAAGGCCTTGGTTTAGCTGAAATTTTAAGATTTTTTCCGAGAGAATAGTAAAATAATTTTAGTATTTTTTGTTTTCTGTGTTTAATCAAATGATTTCCAAACAAATAATTGTATAGACTTGCGGTTTTTATTTTTAGAATTAGATTATTCAAACATTTCTATATTAAATGTTAAATATATAAAATCTCGATATAGAAAGAATAAATAAATACAATACTAAAATATCACTAGATATATTTTTTCGGAGAAATACTTCAAATTTCATCAGCTCAACCAAGTTCTTTAAAAGTTTTTGAAATAATGTCCCTTGCAGAAAAAAGTTCGAGGAAGACATAGTACCTACTGCAATAATAAACTATCTCCGAGCTTTTGCAAAGACAAAACTAGCTATTGACTAGGCTATTTATTATAGCCGTGGTCGTGCATAACGTACCTACTATACCTACATAGAATATTGCATCCGAGTTTAACCTTGTAAGTACTCATTTGAATTATTACGACACTCGCCTTCGGCTCAACACTAGCGTTGAATAATCCAATAATAAGTTTTTAATTTAGTATAGCTCTGCTGCAACTTTACATAGGTTCATAGGTACCTACTTAAAAACTTTGATTAAGTTCATACCGCTCATACAATTATTGAAAACATTAGATGAGTAAACAATGATTCAACACTGAATTTGTTCATGTTTGATAATTTTCTTTTAAGGCCCATCACTTGCTATCAAATGCAAAGCGAACCTTACTGTTAGTAACAGTATATTTTCCAGAACAGTTTTAGGCTAGGTACTCTTGTTGACTGCAATAGAATCAGAATTCATATTATTCTGGCTATATCGCTCAAAATAAAAATCTGAAATTTACCATGAGTAATAACAAAGCATTACTTAATCGAAAAATTCATACAATACATTGTTGTGACAACAATTAGAAAAAATAAGAATTAATTTATACATTTTAATATTACAAATTATGGCCTTATTAATGAATATTTATGAATTTTGTTTTAAATAGTCGATTCCTTTTTTGGTCGTAAGAGTGCTATGAAAATATTTTTTGTCAAAAAAATTACACATCTGACGAAAAAAATAGTAAAAAAATCTGACGTGGACACCACATGACTTCCTTGTACGCCTTGTTTGTTCATACTTTTCTTAATAACTAAAATGTAGAATAATATAAAAAATGCTTTTAACTTATTATACTAGTATACTCACAAATATATTTTAGTGAAGATATAAACGATATTTTACTATTGTCACTGCTACTGTCACTGTCATGTCATAATCATTTAAATTTTACGTAGTAACAAATGTTAATCGATCATGGACTACAAGATACCGAAATATAAATTATAAATATATACTTTAATTATTCTTAAATGATAGCAGATACAAAAATATTTATAAAATACCGATTGTAGGTAATAATCACATAATCTTTCATTTAAAATAAAAAAATTTGTCTTAAATTAAATATTTACCGAAATTTTTAAAAAAAGTACTACTTCCGGTTTGTAGATTGAAACCAAAAATAGGAGGTGCACAACTAGATGCTATAACAGTCCTAAATACAAAATTTCAACTTTCTACGTCTAACCGTATTTGAGTTATGCGACACACATACGTACATACGTCCGTACGTCCGTCCGTACGTACAGACGTCACGACGAAACTAGTCATAATGGATTCAGAAAAGGTCAAAACGGATATTTCCGTAAAAATCTGAGAACCGAAATTTTTCGCGATTACAATACTTCCTTTATTCCGTGTACAAGGAAGTAAAAATAGGCCAAATAGACTACTTTTACTAATTTATTGCTAAAAGACAATTAAGTATGTATTTCAAAAATATATTTTCATCGCCCAGTTTCTAATATAGCGAGGTCACTTTTTCACTATATTTTTGGCACAAGTGTAGCGCCTTAAATGAAATTTCAATTGTATTTACAGGGGCGGCCCCTGAGGGACCCCCACCAAACTTCTGCGCACTCTAAATCCGGCCCTGACTTACAGTAAAGGTAAACGTCAAATCCAGTCGGTGACACTATGAACCGTAATATAGAAATACCAATAGCTCATGTTAACAGAACACAGAAGAAGTCACCAGTTACATACATTATAATCCAGCCTTCAAGTTCAAACTGTGGCCGTCGAATTGATGTTCTTACGTACAAAGCTGAACTTTGACTAAATAGGTACTCCACTATCGATGACGTTAGTTACAGTTTACTGTAGTTGAGTAGTTGTCTATTTTAGATTAGTAGAAATATTTTGTAAAAGTATATTTCCATAGATGTCACAGTAATCAAAAAAGTCGAGAGCCGACTAAAAACTTACCCCGGATGCCCAGATACACATTTACCCCACTTCATTTTACCCCTTTCGTGAATCTAGAAGTCCACAGTTCACAACTAAAACATAAATAATTCCAATTAGGTTAATCATACACCATACAGTAGGAATAAATCGAGTCTTATATAATTCATGATAATAACGATCTAAAACTATTTATAGTACTAGCTAAAATTGTACAAAATGCAAAATATACCGCGCAATACATATTTTATACTCTATTTAACTCCACATTGGCTATAAATACATAATGCATCATGAAAATAAATTTATAAAGCCCTTATAAAATATGAACGCTAGACTGCCCCCATACAAAAATTTCCTATCCACTGTCCCTAACTCGCATTTCCGCCGTTGATTCCCCTGCCCCTTGCCTCCCTGGCCCAACATCGTGTGAACCAACGCACCTTTCGTTCTCCACCTTGAATCCCTAATTAGCGTTAGTGCCACTGGCGCGGCTGGCGCTGCGGTCGCAATGCCACGGCGCGGTTATATACTACAAACCTTGCGGCCCGCGCCGTGCCGAAGCCGAACTCGAATAGCTCGGAGTTTTGTCTGTAAACAGTCGCGCCGTCGTGCGTTGTCGTGCTTCGTTCCGAGTGTCTGATATGCCACAGAGAGAGTTGATAATGAGAGGAGAAAGGAGAGGAGAGAGGTTGAGTGCTTAGCACTGGTTGTAGGGAGAGTAGGACGTTTATATGGGATCGGGTTTCAAGCCGACTTGTACTATATAAGTGTGTCGAAATCTGTTTGAGATTTACTCTTTAAATATTTATTTATCACTATATAACTCATAGTTTTTGCGGTATAATTAGTACAGTTTTAGCTTAGTATGCCGATAAATAATGGATACACTGAGAAAAATGTATATTAGGAATTATAAATATATTTAAAACTAAGATTTTAATTACCTATTAATATACCTACATATTTCAATTCCCGGCGGTGGTCATGATTTTCAAAAATAATTTAATACCTACATATATTTAAACTTAATATCTGTATTTGTACTCCAATTATACTAAAATATGGAGTGCTAATATTCACGTATTTTTGACTTCTACGAATTAAACACAAATATACATTTTTTTATTCTTATAATAAATATATTAGCTATAATTACATTCGTAATAAGTCATGAAAACGGTATTTTTTTTCGTTATTACAGCGGATAAAAAATCTGATGTGGCCAGCATACAAACTCCCGCTATATCTAGACTTATAAACATAAATGTATAGGTACGTACAATCCGGCCCATTTACAAATAAAAATCTAGATTATTCAAATACAGAAATTTGCATCACCTGAATCAAAAGATTCATTCACAGGAAAACACTTCTGTGTTGAAGCCATCCTCCGTTCAATTACTTACTAATGATTCCTATGGCGTTAGTGTCAACGTGTCACCCGTCTCACCTGTCAATATATTTTACGCAGAAACAAAAATCAACCGATCATGGATTACAAGATTTTAATGTTTTATCAACTGTAACCTGTAACTACACAAGAGCTTTTTATTTCGCTGGATAAATTTCTGTTTGTATTGAAACCTCTTGTTGCCTAGCAATTTGAAAAGAAAAATAGTTTAATAAAATCACGACACCGTAGGCGGAGTGATTTTATTTTAAAACAATTTTTCGAGTCAAATTGCTGTCAGGTGACAAGGTTGAGATGTCAAACAGAAATTTATTCGGAGGAAATAAAATGCTCGAGTGTAATTCAACGAGATAATTATTTAACAACTCCTTTGGTTCTTCTTCACAAATATTTCCAAAATCGAATCATTTCACTGACAAATATTAGAAATATGAAGCAAATGACATTTTAGTGATTTGTTTGGTTGCTAAGAAAAAGTTAAATACTTATAACCTTAAATTAACAATCATAATACTTAAAAATTACATTAAATTAAATTACTGTTATTGTCGAAATTACCTCTGAATTTGAATAATGGAGTTCGTTCTAATAAAGTGCTCTACACAAGCAATCCTTTGTTCAATCGACCACCGCTCCATTTTCAAAAAAAACTTTAGGATTGACTGAAGATTTGACAGTTAAATAATTTTTACCTTCCGCTTACCTGTAAAGGAAGGTATTGGAATCATGCAAAAAATCGGGTTGTGAGTTTTAAGTGGATGAGCACGAATTAGGGTCCCTACAACTCATTTTTGATAGTTTCTCGATGATGTCTGTATATGTATGTGTGTATGTGTGTGCGTGTGTGTGTGTGTGTGTGTATGTGTGTGGTCCGGGCCGATGCCAGATGTCGCATAACTCAAATACGAATTACCCAAAAAAATTGATATTTGGTATTTTACAATTGTATACGAATAGGAAGAGCACATTAGATTTTGGTACAAATATCTTCACCGGAAGTGATATTTTTTTAAGATTGAAAAAGATAATTTTCAAAAATTTATATAAATTTGGATAAATATAGTATTTATTAATTTATTTGTAATAAGAATAAGAGGAAAAGTTATTTGCAACTCACTATATAAAATTTTTTTCTTTATCTGGTAGCATTAAAGAGCTGCAGTTAAATTTAAAAAATAAATTTATCAGATAAAACGTTGAATTCTTGTAATCCATGGTCGGTTGATATTTGTTTCTGCATAAAAAATATTGACAGGTGAGACGGGTGACAAGTTGACATACTAGCGCCATATAAGTCATAAGTAAGATATTAAATGTAGTAATTGAACGGAGGATGGCTTCAACACAGAACACAGGTGATGCAAAATCATCATTTAACATTTTGTTACTACGTAAACTTTAAATGATTATAACATATATGACAGTGACAATAGTAAAATATCGTTTATATATTCTTCTGCAGTTTAAATAAAATGACTAAAATATATTTGTGAGTAGTAGTACACCTATACTATATTAATATATTAATTTGTATAAGTAAAATAATAAAGTAAGTATGGCGGAAAGTCTTGTGCTGGCCACATCAGATTTCTTAATTAATTAAAAACAGGACACTCTTAATTTGTCACCCTTTAGATTCTCAGTCAGTTAAGCAGTTAAGATTCTAACTGTTCTAATAATAACTGTGACATCATAACATAAGATAATAATTTGAATTGTCACTAAATTACAACATATTTCAATTAGATCTAGCTGTGTTTTATTTTTCATTAAAACATGTTCCATTCTATAATAATATTAGAAATTGAAATTATTAGATTATTTTTTATTGAAAATTAAGATAAACATGAAAGATGATTAATTTACAAAAGTAAAGTACCTAACTAAATAATATAAGTAAGTATTATAAAAGAAAAAGGCCTAGTTCTATTTTATTATCCACATACAGGATCCGCCAAAGGAACCGGACGATTTTTGGTAACTACAAATTTATGTAACAAGATATTTATTTTCACATACAAGTAATCGATAATAGTATATTACAAGCCATTTTATTTATGGAAAATAGTGTTGCTTAAATGATGTCCATCACCGCGTAGGTACACTACACACTGTTACCTATACTGTTCCAAGCGGTTTTGCTAATTTCATTACGAATGTTTTCTTTTAATTCCTGAATTGTTTGCGGTCTATTGAAATACACCTTGCTCTTCAGATAACCCCATAGCCAATAATCACAAGCGGTCAAGTCGGGAGACCGTGCCTGCTAAGGAACATTCCCATTTTGCGAAATTACTGCTGCTGGAAACATTTCTTGCAGTCGAGCTATTGACGCTCGTGATGTGTGAGCTGTTGTTCCATCTTGTTGAAACCATACAGTATTCATATCAATGTTTTGTCTCTGGTTCCAAAAAGTTATTGTTGAACAATTTGCAAATTCGCTTGGAACAGTGTGTACGCGGTTATGGACATCATTTAAGCAACATTATTTTCCATAAATAAAATGGCATGTAATATACTATCGATTACTTGTATGTGAAAATAAATATCTTGTTACATAAATTTGTAGTTGAATACCAAAAATCGTCAGGTTCCTTTGACGGAACCTGTACATTCCTATAGTGTATAAAATATAAAATCAGCTTCAAGAAATTAAGTATTATTCTATGATTACGAGTAAAGTGTTATTAAAATATATAAGTAGGTAGGTACCTAATTACAATTTGGCTTATTGTTAATTTCTTTCCTTAGTGATTAACATTAAGCGAAAGAAATATTTTCACCATCTTTTTAAACATCAAACTATTTAATATGCATACATTTTGTCACTGGTAAATTGCTATTGCCATTTCTACAATTCGAATAAGCCATCATGCACTGTTTACTCCATAACCTGCCACGCCAAAAATATTAATTATTTATTTCCCAGAGATGTGTCTTCCATCATTACAAAATGGCACTTGGGTGGGAAAAGGGGTATAAGTCAAAAAAATTTAAATTTGAGTTAACCGCACTACGGTATTTTTTAAGTAGTTTTTTACAGCTGTGCAAAGGGATATAAGTCTACTCCGTCATCATTTCTAGTAATGTCCGAGTAATGTCCTTGCGAAAAGGGATATAACATCAAAATTTCCTGTTTTATTTGGCAAAAACCGGTATAAGTATACTTGTATTTTGAAGTTGTAAATTGAAATATGGGATTATGTACACATATCTCCCTTAAAAATATATTTTCTAATGTGAAAAATGATTTAAGTATACTTGTTTCTGTTAACACATTTTTTATATATTTTATTAGTGAAAAGGGGTATAAGTATACTTATATTTAGTAATTCAGTTATGTGCACCTACGTGCTGCAGTATACTTTTATTTTAATTTTGCGTGTAAAGGGATATAACTCATTATTATTTTATTAATTATTACATAATTCAAAACACTGAAACATATAATTGAATAAAGATGAAATCATTAATACTTACCAGTTAAAATACTTTATTTAAATCAATACTGAAAAAAAAACTCAATTTCCCAGAATGTTACTTTTTTGCCTTATATCCCTTTTCCCACCCAAGTGCCAAATATTCCACTATCCCGATTCTAAATCGCTCCGTCAGTCTCCTATAAACGTACTACGCGTTGTTGTGTATCTTCTCCCTCCCCACTCCCCGCGATGACGTCAGCGGGCACACTGCTCTCCGCTGATTGAATGAACGCGCTCGAAATAGCACAGTTCCGAACGTCGAACCGAACAACTGTTCGAGTTAAACACAGAACGGACGGACAGAACAGAACGCACCCTGGGCGCACTGGTCGTGACGTTTCTGCGGGGAGTTGAACGTGTTGCGTGTAGGGGGCAGTAAATGCAGGAGTGGGAAGGTAGTTGGGGAGGAAGTGGCGTAAGTAATTAGCGACAAGGAAGTTGATTAGCAGAAGTAATTAGGAGTTGGGCCAATGACACTGTGTTTCTACGCAATTATAATTACAATAAAGATATTAATGAATTTTGGGCTTCGATCATATAGGTACTGTCTACCCACTTGACATGAATCGTACCTACATGGGATGTTTAAAAATATCTTGTACTTTAAATGATATTATACGTAAGTCTATACTAACCACATCCTGATTACAACCAAAAAAATCTGCTGTGGCCAGCATACGACCTCTCGCCTAATTCTGCTTATTATATGAATCTAATAAACAGTTTTACTTACATTTTAATAGTTTCATGTTCATGTAATAATGTAAACCAAGATGCAAGCAAAATTTGTCAACTGTACTATCACTGTCATAATTATTCAAATTTTGTGTAGAAAGAAATATCATATCGGACAACAAGATACTGGAATTTCAAAAAAATAGAATATTATAGTTGCACTTTATTTTATTGTTAAATACTACCAGATTTAGCAAATTGTATTTAAAATTAACTGTACCCATAGATAATTATATTATCTTTTATTTTTAATTGCAAAAATTGTCATAAATAAATAATGAACCAATATATGTAAGGAAAACTATATCAAGCTTCAAAAAGTACTACTTTTGGATTGCGGATTTCTACTAAAATCTTATCCGGTGTTAAGATCCTTATTAGGACCTTAAATTGGTATGAAATTTGGTTATTAAAGGTTTGATTCTTTTTAAGTTATTGTCATACGTCCATACATCCATACGAACACACACATACATCATCATCATCGCGTGAAAATATTAAATTATCGTATTCCAAAGACCCTGAAACGTACTTAACCACCAAAAACTCATACTCGAAAATTTTGATCCGTTACATACATATAGGATGCATAATTGGAATATTATTACCAAATACAAGTGGGTTGGGATTTGGTATGTACATAGATAATGTTAATATAAGGTCAAACATTAGCAATCGCTAGGATATTAATGGGCTAATGGGCAAAATAGCAAGTAAGAAGCGGGAATGTTCACAACCTTTAAATGTTCTGGCGATTTTATTTTGTCAAGTGGGTAGATTCTGTATGTGGCATTTTTTGTTTGTAATCTCAACATATACGGATCACTGACCTTGAGGTGCATAGGGAAAGTTCACGGCGAATGTGTCTTTTGAAATATACATATTTTTTTACAAATATCAAATAATCTGAAGCTAAATTGCAATAAAAGATATCCAAAACGGGAAATAACTACCTACTTCCAATGCAAATACAGTAGGCGCTCGGTTATGTAAACTAATAAAAACCAGGGCAATTGTTCATTTAATCGAAAATGTATTTTAAATATATCTATTTAATATTATTTAAAGCATATTCATGTTTATAAAACATAAAGATAGGTATTAGTTATTTGTTTTTGCACTGTCTTAGAACTAACGCCATATCGGCCCTATCTCTACATTTTCGCATTTACAAGTAAATAATCTAGATTAAAAATATTTCTTTCGCATAGGCATTAAAATAGAAAATGGAGTTCTAAAGCTAATAAATGTTTTAAAACTTCGTATTTAGTGGAAGTCCCAGTTTATCTACCAAGGTATCAAGTAGATCTGCACTTTATGTGTCAATCACTGATGAGCTGTTCCCCTAATCGAAATTGACTGTAATATGAATTAATTAATTGTACAATTTTGCACATAAATCTTTCTAAAAGGCGAGTTTGGCGGCTCAGTCTATACGACAGGGTTATTAGCTGTTGATTATGGACAAGAAAGTATCCTTTAGAAAATCTTCTTAACAAATATTAATTGTATCTTCACAGTGCCCACAAAATATAAGGTGTTCATGTGATTTATACAAACGTCAAATCGTTTGTAAATTTGTCAGCACTGTTCTTCACTATGTGTACTGTATACTGCACGTTTATAATTATTTATAACCGAATTTAATGAACTTATCCCTTGAAAACGTATTTATTTCAAAATAATTAAATGACAATAATTTACGAATTTGACAGTTGTAACAATATAAATTCAAAATTCGGCCCCTTTTAGCGCCAAAAAAAATCGATCAACGAGCCATCTTCAGGAAATGCACGTTCCCTTCCCTATAGAATGAAAAGTGAGAAGTCACGTAGGCAACGCATGTGCAACCCTCATAAAGGTTTCCAAGCAAATTATTATGTTATTTTGACAACTGTATCAAACTTATCAAACGTAGAATACCTAAATAGACGGAGTACGGACAAGAAGTCCAAAATGGTTTAGCTTTTGTTTTCAGTTGTAACTGTATTTCAAGGTGACATTAAAAATGAATAGTTTCTTCTTAAGACAGTTTAAAGGTTTAAACTTTAAAATATGTATAGAAAATATATCTACATAGTTCTAAATAATTAATTATGATTACCAGAGCGCAATTATTTAGATTCATAGGTAAAAAATTATACCGTCATTTTTGACAAAATCAATCACTTGAATATTTTATAAAATAGTAACCAAAGAACAATTTAACAATATGTAACTAAATATTGGCATAAAAAATAAATTCTGAGAGTTAAGTAAGCTGAAAAACAAATGCAAACATTTGAACTAACCAATAGAAAATGACCAGTGTCTTGTCCGTTGTCCGTACTATTTGGGTACTCTGTACTCTAGTGTCAAACGTGTCGTTTAGGCAACTGACAACGCATATGCAACCAGCATAATGCAGCAGTCTCACTGATCGAGTCCTGTCGTGTCATGTAGCGTCGGTTCGTGTCGTGTCGTTTAAAAATCGATGGTTCGGTTTCACTGGTCAAGTTGTATAAATCGTAAAACATAAATTACTCTCCCAGCACCTTTGGAACATCTAAAGTGGATATTTACCTTTGTTTTTACCTTCCGCTTACCTGTAAAGGAAGGTATTGGAATCATGCAAAAAATCGGGTGGTGAATTTTTAGTGGATGAGCACGAATTAGGGTCCTTACAACTCATTTTTGATAGTTTCACGATGATGTCTGTGTGTATGTGTGTGTGTGTGTGTGGTCAAGGGTTGTTAGTCGCATAACTCAAATACGAATTACCCGAAAATTTTGATATTTGGTATTTAACATTTGTATATAAATTGGAAGAGCTCCCTAGATTTTGGTACAAATATCTTCATTGGAAGTGATATTTTTTGAAGATTGAAAAGGTTAATTGTCAAAATTGTATATAAATTTGGAAAAATATAGTATTTATTTATAATGAGTATAAGAGGAAAAGTTATTTGCAACTTACGTTATAAAAAAATTGTCTTTATCTGGTAGCATTAAAGAACTGCAGTAAAATTTAAAAAATAAATTTATCAAATAAAACGTTGATATCTTGTAATCCATGATCGGTTGATTTTTGTTTCTGCGTAAAAAATATTGACAGGTGAGACGGGTGACAAGTTGGCATACTAGCGCTATATAAGTCCTAAGTAAGATATTAAATGTAGTATTTGAACGGAGGATGGCTTCAATACAGCAGAGTTTTCCTGTGAATGAATCTTTTTATTCAGGTGATGCAAATTTCTGTGTTTGAATATTTGAGATTTTTATTTGTATATTTTAAATGGGCACCGGATTGCACGTATACATTTCTGTTTATAATCTAGATATGGCGGAAGGTTGTGTGATGGCCACGTCAGATTTTTTATGTTATTACTATCATTATCTAGATAATTACGTATTTGTACTAAATATATATTTTGAATGACAGCTAGAAAGCATCGAGCAGCATTAAACGTCGAGTAAAAATCAAACCAGCTTGAAAAACAAACTACTCGATCGCACTCGACGCAAAACGATCGTTCAGTGCAACGTACGCCATTACAATACATGTGTTTGAAATTTACTCAGCAAATAGACCAGGAAAATAATTTCAAAAGCCGTCTAGAAATCATTCCTAGAGGCAAATCATGTAACAATTGATTAACAAGTTGAATCTTATGCTTTGATACCCGCTGAACACGCCTAGGTATGTTATATGCTCGAATTCTCACTCCTTGTGCCCCAAATTCAAGATAGCGGACGAAAATTGTGTCCGAAAATCAGTTTTTCACATTTATCTCAGAAAATGTTTATATTAGGTAAAAAAGTGTTACATAAAAAAATGTAGATCATAAAATTCTCTATATGATAGATTCTTAACGATTTTCATGTAAGTGGCACAGTATTCGAGAAAATCGAGAAAATGTATTTCGAACATTTCAATCAATAAAAACCAAGTCCAAATTATGTCTCCCTTCATGAAAACGGCTGTCATTTATTAACTGGTAATAATATCAACTTCCGGTTAAAAAAAATTAAATTCTATGAAATTTTTTCTATAAGATACATTATTTTAAAAACTTTTTAGTGCGTTCATTATGCCAAAATATAATTTTTTTTTGTAAAGTTTGTGTTTAATGAACTGTAACTTCTGAACGAATAAAAATATTGACTTCCGGTCTCTTTTATTAAATTCTACTAACATTTCTCTATAAGATAAAACATTTTAAAAAGTTTTAAGGGCGTTCGTTAAGCCAAAATATTAAACTTTTCTCCGAGACAAAGTTGAGAAATTTTTAAATTAATTGTGTTTAATGAACTGTAACTTCGAAACGAATAAAATAACATATAGGTTATTCTAGAATTGTTGAAAAATTTATTGAAAAGAAACCGGAAGTGGATATTTTTAGCCGTTTAGAACTTGCAGTTCATAAAACACTATAATTATGAAAAATTAAAAAAATTCTCAACTTTCTCCCCTAAAAAAATTGATATTTTGGCTTAATGAATACTCTAAAAAGTTTTTAATATAATGCATCTTATAGAGAAATGTATGTAGAATTTCATAAAATAAACCGGAAGTCGATATTTTTATCTGTTCAGAAGTTACAATTCAATAAACACAATAAATATGAACAACTAAAAAAAAACTGTATCTCGGGAAAAAAAATTAATATTTTGGCATACCGAACACTCAAAAAGCTTTTTAAAATGTTGTATCTTATAGAGAAATGTACGTAGAATTTCATAAAAGAAAACGGAAGTCGATTATTTTATTCGTTTAGAAGTTACAGTTCATTAAACATAATAAATAAATAAAATAAAAAAATTCTCAACTTTGTCTCGGAAAAAAGTTTAATATTTTGGCTTAAACTAACGCCCTTAAAACTTTTAAAAATATTGTGTTTTATTGACAAAAAATTTTCGTAGAATTTAATAAAAGAAACCGGAAGTGGATATTTTTATTTGTTTAGAAGTTACAGTTCAATAAACACAATAAATACGAAGAATTAAAAAAAATTGCAACAGTCTCTCGGGGAAAAAATTAATATTTTGGCTTAACGAACGCCCAAAAAACTTTTAAAAATGTTGTATCTTATAGAGAAATGTAAGTAGAATTTCATAAAAGAAAGCGGAAGTCGATTATTTTATTCGTTTGAAGTTACAGTTCATTAAACACAATATATACAAAAAAAAGATAAAATTTCTTGGAAGAAAATTTTATATTTTGGCTTAATGAACGCACTAAAAAAATTTTAAAATAATGTATCTTATAGAAAAATTTTCATTGAATCTAATAGAAAAAACCAGAAGTTGATATTATTACCAGTTAATAAATGACAGCCGTTTTCATGAAGGGAGACATAATTTGGACTTGGTTTTTATTGATTGAAATGTTCGAAATACATTTTCTCGATTTTCTCGAATACTGTGCCACTTACATGAAAATAGTTAAGAATCTATCTTATAGAGAATTTTATGATCTACATCTTATTAACACTTTTTCACGTAATATGAACAGTTTCTGAGATAAATGTGAAAAACTGATTTTCGGACACAATTTTCGTCCGCCATCTTGAATTTGGGGCACAAGGAGTGAGAATTCGAGCAAATAACATACCTGGGCGTATTCAGCGGGTATCAAAGCATAAGATTCAACCTGTTAATCAATTGTTACATGATTTGCCTCTAGGAGGTATATTTTCGAAAAAATTTCCGCCGCCTAAATGTTTCTAAACAAGCGACACGACTTTTTCAGTGTATTAATGTTCACCTTTTTTGAAATTCCAGTATCTTGTTGTCCATGATCATATGAAATTTGTTTTTACACAAAATTTGAATTATTATGACAGTGACAGTGACAGTAAAGTTGACATCTTTTACTTGCATCGTGGTTTACATTATCGTTTACATAATTACATGAACATGAAACTATTAAAATGTAAATTAGGCGAGAGGTCGTGTGCTGGCCACATCAGATTTTTTCTTAGATGAAATAAGATAGTAGTGAATAGTCGACACAGTACGAAATAATCATTTCTACTGATTTTGATTGGCTGTGAAATGCAATGCTCTGGACTTTTATTGTTTTTTTTTTTTTGACAGATGGCAGATGATGTGAATAATAATAATCATTAAAATATTTGTGAATACTTACACAATACGCCAGGCCAGTAGTGTGGGACCGGCTTTACTTACAAGGTTACAAGCTATATACAGCGTTTCCTGCATTTAATGCTGATAAGCATAATACCTACACCTTATTAGAGTGTCATGTTTATCTTTGTAGTTAGTAGTTACAGAAAATGTAATAACTTCTAGTGAATAAAACTTAATAGTGTCCATAAGTATTAATTTAGCCGCATTACTGGCCCGGCTTATGTGACAATAAGTATTCACAAATATTTTAATGATATGAACAGTTGTCAAGTCCGACCTCTCAGACTACTGACGTATACTTGTGTTGTGCTTGTTGGCCAATGCTTGTAAATACTTGCCACACAATATGGTAGGATATCAAAACAAAACCAAAGTTTCCAAATTACGCCAGTAGTCTTTGAACTTCGAGAGGTAAAGCTGGATAAGCATTGGCCAGTGTAATTATCCTTTGACTTGTGGTAGATTTAGATTTATCGGTAACCGATGGAAAAAGCCAAGTACCAACACTAACAACGGCCAGCATAGACAAGTACTAATAATTTCCGTCTCAGAGTACTGGTCATTGTCGATACTTGTGAATACTTGCCAAAGCTTGGCCTGTGGTGTGGGACCGGTTAATGTACTTGAGGTAGTACCTACTTCATACACAAGTAGTGATGCCGTGCGAGATAGTCAAAAAAAGTTACACGTCCACCAACCTTAATAAGCCGATACTTAATGAAATGAAACTGATTACATAGGCTGCTTATAACAAATATTTTTTTTTCTTAGTTGAAAATAGTGTTTTATAGCAGCACCGATCTTTCAAAACGTTTAATTTAGTCTAGCCCTTGTGTGAGCAACGACTAATACGTACAGTAGTGAGCGACGTAGTACAAATGTACTACAATGCGTTTCTTATGAAATTTAATATACTAACATGCCAATTTTTCTATTGTTGGCCCGTATTGTTGAGGAAGATTATGTATGCTCAGCTACATACTCCAATCAGCGTTCAGATTTGTTATTTAATTTGTTATTATTTTACATTTATCGTTATAATCTGACAGATTTACAACTGTAATCATTATGGAGGAAGTATCGAAGTATCCTAAGCTGAATTTCGAAGATATGCCAGTTTTTAATTTTGAATCTTTGTGTTAGTTTAAATTTTACTTTATTTATAGAATAAATTATGAACAGCAGCAAGAGTGCTTGCAAGTAAGTGGTTCAAAACATAAGCCCGAAATTATACATTACTACAACAATGTAAAAGGTGTAGTCGACAACATGGATAAAATGGCCACACGTCACACACTACACTACAAAACGGCG
Organism: Agonum fuliginosum; assembly: GCA_947534325.1. Classification (NCBI taxonomy): domain Eukaryota; kingdom Metazoa; phylum Arthropoda; class Insecta; order Coleoptera; family Carabidae; genus Agonum; species Agonum fuliginosum. Next base: position 16,539,106 of record OX384045.1, on the reverse strand, counting down.
AACTAGAAGATGGCCATTGGCTTTATTTTATAATATGATAGATACAGCAAGCCTCGCGTCATATATTATTTATTCAGAGAACAATCCGGCAAGTACAAAGCGTACAGATAACCGCCGCACGTTCCTGTAAGAATTAGGCAAAGTGTTAGCAATGCCATTCATTGAAGAATGATCGAAAACCGTCTCATATGCAAGCACTTCAGCATTGTTTGCAGGGTATTGTTATGTATGCCGTTCAACAAAAATATATAGAAAAACTCGAAAGGCATGTTATGTGTGCTACCAACCTATGTGCTCGGAACACTCAAATTCTGTATTCAAATGTTGATAATCATCCTATTTTGTGGTGTAATAATTTAATATTTAATACTGACTCTTTTGGAAACATACCTACGTGAGAAGTTCATTAGTACATATGTACTACGTCACTCACTTATGATGATAAAAATGTAATTCAATTTTTTTATTACTTCCAATTAATTTTATTAACTTTTTCTTTCGGAAATATTTGTACTTTGAGTTGTTAAGAGAGGATCCGAAGGTACATAATAAAAACTTTAAAAATGAATGAAATAATTGACTTTAAAAACGCAATTAGTACATTTGTACTACGTCGCTCACAAAAGGGCTAGAATAATGATTTGGATGCCTGTACCATATTATATGAGCAGTAAATTTCAAATTCAGTTTGATAGCAAAATTTTTGATTTAACCCTAAACTGAAACTGGGAGCAGTACTTATATCCTTTTAGTATAACACGTCTTTAGTTAATTTCTAATAAATATAAAAAATCCTTTGTACAGTGTCCACTACTTAAGCCGAGCCAAGCCATTTGATTGTCTGTTTTAGCGTTTTATTGCAAATACGCAAGTAACACAAACAAAAGTAAGGCCGAGCAATGCAATAAGTGATGTCGACAATATCGACTTAATATTATTAAGTTTTGAATTAAACGATGGTTGACGAAAATTACTACGTCAAAGGATGTCGATTTAGGTCGTTGTATGTATTCTCATAGTAAAGTAAATATTTTTCGTTTCCACTGCGTACAATATTAAATTATAAAGTAACAAAGAAATCCAACCAATAGCATATTTATGTGATAAACAAATGAACGTATGTCTTTGATTACATATTCGTTCTATTTATCACGTGCTCAGTTGCTATGCGCAACCAAACTCTATTTAAATTAGATGTATATGATCTTATGACACTGAGGCTAGATCGCTATCGCTACATCGTTTCTCCGTTTGTAATTCTAATTAGATGGAATTCATGAATACTATCACGTCTTTCACAGTTTGCCGAATCGACTGTTGTGTTAATAAGGTGAATGGTGAAAAATTATTAAAAATAATATCAGCCACGCAACATTAAACTTATTTTTAAACTATCATTATTCATAGCTTATACAAAGTTTGTTTGTAAATAAAAAAAATTGTTCTGATTGCTGATTATGTTTACTTAAACGTGTAATTTGTTTCCCGTTGGGTCGAGAAGATCATATCGGTAAAGTGTCAGCCGTCACAGTTGAAGCACACTCGGGCTCGTTTCACAGCAATTTCCATGACTTGTGTCAAAACTCTTGTCGGATGGTCTCCTTTATGCCTGTGGCACACCGGCCGAGGAGCATCGAGGACCATCGAGTAACTCCTCGGTGAAACGATAGAACGCACCCCGTCCTCGACGAAAAATAGGGGCGCCGCTATTTTCATCGAGTTGTTCCTCGATGAAACGAATGTATCTCATTTCAGACGTATCTTTGGATTTCATTTCGCGCAAAACTTTGATGTATTTGTCATCGATTAAATAGAAATCCATCGCGGACGGGTGCGTTCTTTCGTTTCATCGAGGAGTTACTCGATGGTCCTCGATGCTCCTCGACCGGTGTGCCACAGGCATTAGGGACGCCAAGGTCTGTGGCTTGTTCGTATAGACCAGTGATTCCCAAAGTGGTCCAGGTGAACCCCCAGGGGTCCACGGGAGACTCGACGGGGGTCTACGTTGACGTGATAAAAAATGGGGGTTCACAAGTTGCAAGTGGGGGTCCACGAAAATTTAATGGTTTCCATAGTAAAGAACAAAAATGTTGCCTTGGATTTACCTATCAACGTAGGCAGATAATACACTACTCAAAAAAATGAAGGGAGCAAAATAATTTTTTCGGTTATTTTTGACAGTCTGTATTTCGGTCTAAAATAGTCGTATTGATACTATAAAAAAAGCATTTTGAAGCTTTAAGATTATAATTTTCCGATTTTTTGGCTAAATTTTTATAGGAGCTACGGTTCTCATGCAATCCTAACAGATAGCGCGAAAAAATAATATTGCCAATTTTTTGCATCTTTTTTTTTTGGTCCATAGGTTTGAAATGTTTTTGTTCAGTTAGGCCGGTATATGGATAAGATAAACTGTTTATTTAGCATTAATTTCTTTTTTTAAACCTCCCTTAATTTTTTTGAGTAGGTAGTGTATTTTAAGAAGGTCAGCGACTGTTACTAAATACTTTTTTGACGAGTTTTGGGAATATGGTAGAAATGTAGCATCAGGGGGTCCACCGAACCCAGTAAAATTTTGAAAAAAGTTTGGGAACCTCTGGTATAGACCCTTGACTTATAAAAACTCCAACGAAAGAAGTCTGGAACGATCAAATTGGGCGATCTCGCGGGTTAGTACAAATCGCCAAAACGAGAGATAAAGCGGCCGGACAACGCTTGCTTCAGAATGTCGCTCGTGCTGTGCGTGGGGTTGCACCGTCCTGCGGAACCACAACATGTTCTCCAAACACAATTCTTCAATTATTTAAAATAAACATAGTGATTATATGGTGGTCCATTTTAAATTGCGTTTGGGAATATCTCGAAAACTACGCATCGGATCAAAAATCAAAAAAGGTGTTTCAAATAATTTCGAGGGGACCATCCAATGATATCAAAGTCGATCGATTGGAAGGCTAAAATTAGCTAAGTTTGGTTTGAAACTTTTTTCGATTCGGGATGGATGGCGCTGTTATCGCAAATAATGCGATTTATCGTATACCTACTTTTTGAGAAATTACACTGAAAAGTGGAAAATGAATAGTACGTATTCATTAGTTTGACAAAGGACACCCAACGTTGCTAAATTAAAAGCCCTCTAGCCCGCGGGGGTGGGATAGGGGCAATTAATTTAACTTTCAAATGAGAACCCCTTTCTTTATTTTGCAGATTCAGATTCTGCGTGAAAAAGCAAGTTCCAATAAATGTGAAACAATAATAATAGTATCTGATAACTGTCATACACAAACTATTAAACAATTTATTAGGTATCATTGCTCTTTATTTTGTTTTCTTGTCATTTCATAGCACGCCATGCATTTAATAAAACACAAAAATATTATAAATTATTGTTGCTAACTTTAAAACGGTTTATTCAAATATCAATTTTATTGATATGACTGTGTAGCATTTTTCGAGAGCTATCATTTGATAGGCCACAAAGGGTATACTACCATTTAAGATTTTTAAATTGAGAGTGGTGGGGGTGAGATGGGTGATTAAAAAAATTTACTAAAATGTGTCCCCCTAGATGTTAAAACATATAGCGCAAACTGGGTATGCCTTTCGTAAAGGACTTATTTTTGGTATACTGCAAATTCATTGCAAAGAAAATAAATCTCAGGAAAATTAATCGCAAGAAAAATCATTATAAAGGATATTAGGTTCTTTATTTAGTTCAGTTCAATCAGAGTTTCTACCAAAATTGAGTACCTATGTGGGACTCAAGAATGGTAGAAGGTTCTTTTTTTAGTTCAATTAAATTAAAGGATATTAGTTGTTTAGTTCAGTTCAATCAGAGTTTCTACCAAAAACGAGTACCTATGTGGTACTCAAGAATGGTAGAAGGTTCTTTATTTAATTAAATTAAATTAAAAGGTATTAGTTGTTTAGTTCAGTTCAATCAGAGTTTCTACCAAAATCGAGTATGTGGGACTCAAGAATTATAATTATAAGTATAAGATTATTTATTTAATTCAATTAAATTGAAGGATATTAGTTGTTTAGTTCAGTTCAATCAAAGTTTCTACCAACACCCAGAATGTGGGACTCAAGACAAGTACCTATAAGGTTCTTTATTTAGTACAGTTAAATCAGAGTTTCTATTAAAATCGGGTAGATATGGGATTCAAGAAGAGTATGAGGTTCTTTATTTACTTAATCTTAATCACACTAAACAACATAATTGAAATGAATTGCATAGGGGATATTTTGGCGGAAACATTTTGCCGAGAACGTTTTGCTGGGGACGATTTGCAGGGGACCAATTGCGAAGGGACCTTTTGCGTGGGAAAATTCGTGTTTGAGGACGTTTTACTGAGGACATTGTACCGGGGGAATTTTGCTGAGGACCTTTTCTCCGTGAATCGAGAGTAAGAAATTAAAATTGAATTAGGAGTACCTAATAGAGCACTGCAAGGCCCGGCCCGGCCCGGACGGGCCACGAGCTACCCGGCCCGTGGGCCGGGCTTTATTTCTTTGAAGTATAGTGGGCTTCGGGCCTAGCCGGGCCTACCATATCACGGGCTTGGGCCTAACCGGGCTTCCTATTTATTGTACTATGACGGACTTGGGCCGAGCCAGGTCTGTTATGGTACGGGCTTGGGCCGAGCCGGGCCTGTTATGGTACGGGCTTGGGCCGAGCCGGGCTTGTTATTCTACGGGCTTGAGCCGAACCAAGCTCGATAGGCTACGGGCTTGAACCGAGCTGGGTCTTTTATGCTGCGAGCATAGGCCGAGCCGAGCTTTTTAAATTAAAATCTTATTTCTAAGTTATATTTTACAATAATCTCCTACAGTTACTTAACAAATTTGGAGAGCATTATACTAAAAATTTTTGTATTATATGTAACACGATAACGCGTACACAAACTAAATTTTAGAGGTTTAGTTAGACCGAGCCAAGTCGGGCCGGGCCGGGCCGGGCTTCAAAAAATCATGGGCCGACAGGGCTGAGCCGAGCCGGGCCGGGCCGAGCTTCAAAAAATCATGGGCCGGGCAGGGCCGGGCTTCGAAAACCCATGGGCCGGACAGGGCCGGGCCTTAAAAAATCTCGGGCCGGGTAGGGCCGGGCTTCGAAACATTATGGGTCGGGCAGGGCCGGGCCTTGTTTTTATTTTAAATATCGGGCCGGGCCGGGCCAAATAGTAGGTGGGCTTCGGACTATCCGGGCTTTGATAAAATTTGAAATTGTCGGGCCGGGTTGGGCCGGGCCTAATAATAGTCGGGCTTCGGGCGGGCCGGGCTCCAAAATTACGGCCCGTGCAGTGCTCTAGTACCTAATAAGTGAATCAGTCAGGTGGTAGAATGTGGATACGAAGCTTTTTTACATGCCAATAAATGTTAACTGATTTAAATAAATTTTTATGTTTTTTTACATTTATTTATGTAAAATACTTTCAATTTTTGCAAAACATTTATAAAATTATAATAACGTTCATTTTTTATTTCGCTAATATGCAAATAAATTAAATTAATATTAATATGATAGTAGTAAATTGACATTGATTTATAAATTGGCCAATATTAATGAAGGAAATTCAGGTCGCAACGCAACAAATTTGCTAATTAAATTTTAAAGGTTCATAGTTAAAATAAATTAATATATAATGTCTGTACTGCAATGTACCTATACAATACAAAAATTAAATATTATATCGATTTCGCCATTCGGCAAAATTTAATTAATACAAAGGTTTGAATTTATTCATCGTAGTTGCGCAGTTTCAAAATTGTTTTTAATATTTTTTTTGCTTGAAAATTAAAATTTTAAGAGCATATCCAATGTTCATAATTTTGTAAATATTCTATTTTCTATTATATTATCTTGTGCGCATCTCTTGCTTATGGTTAGGTTATTTTTACAATTTATTTTTAAAGATTGCTAAAAACATGCGTTTTATTATTATTATTTAAGATCAAATGCTTAACTTAAAATTATAGAACAATGAACAAAAATTAAATTTGTATTTAATATTAATAAATATGTATTATTTATACCTTATTAATTGATTATTTATACTCAAAATAACAATTTAACCAATTCTTAATTTAATGTCAAAGTGACAGCTGACAGTAAAGTTTCCGCTTATTAATTACCTCTCGCCTAGAGAGGTATAGGGATCGTGAAAAAATTCGATGTCGAGATTTTTGTCAATAAGCACGTTTTAGTACCTTTAGAACCTATTTTGACTATTTTCACGATGATGTCTGTGTGTGTGTGTGTGTGTGTGTGTGTGTGTGTGTGTGTGTGTGTGTGTGTGTGTGTGTGTGTGTGTGTGTGTGTGTGTGTGTGTGTGTGTGTGTGTGTGTGTGTCCGTTTGTCTGTATGTGCGCCTACTATAGTCTTTCGTTCTGATTCATTATCTCAAATTCTATTGAACATAAAATTCTAACATTTTGCATTATACATTTATACATGTTAATGAAGAGCTGATTAGATTTTGGTACAAATCTGCCAACCGGAAATGGTATTTTCTTGAAGCATTTTAACATTTTTTGCAAAAAATATAGGAAATACTGCGATAGTTACAATTTGTCATGCGACATTTGAAAGAACAAATTACCTCTTACAATATTTATTTAACATCTTTTCTATATCTCTTACCAATAAATGAACATTATTTTTCAAAAATGTGTAATTTTACCTACCACGATTTGTAAATTATAATATAGGAAAAAAAATTAAAACAAAAATGAAAATGTCAATGTGACAGATGAACAGACGTATACACAGTTTCTGAAATTTTAGTGGCACCATTTGTAAAGAAATGTATAAATATTAATAACTGGGTTTGAAATTTAGTAACTATAGTAGCCGAAATTTAATAAATAGAAAACTGACTCAATTCCAGTAAGTTTTTATCCTTCCATTAAACGTATCCAGTCAAGAAGCATCATCGATTCATTATTAACTGGATATAATGTAATATGTAATAATAAAAAAAAAATTGTATCCACAAAGAGCTAATTTGATTTCAATGTCAATCGAAATCGGTACGTTGCTTGAAGAACTATAAAATAAATTACAAAAAGTAGCCTAACAAAAACCAAATTCACATATTACAGTGTCAAGGCCGGAGGTTATGTGCTGGCCACAACAGATTTTTTCAGTTAAGTTACTCAAGCTACTATAGTAAAAAATCTGACGTGGGCACCACATGACTTCCTTGTACGCCTTGTGTGTTCATACTTTTCTTAATAACTAAAATGTAGAATAATATAAAAAATTCTTTTAACTTATTATACTAGTATACTCACAAATATATTTTAGTCATTTTATTTAAACTGCAGAAGAAGATATAAAGCTTATTTTACTATTGTCACTGTCATGTCATAATCATTTAAATTTTACGTAGTAACAAATGTTAATCGATCATGGACTACAAGATACTGAAATACTAAATTATACATATATACTTTAATTATTTTTAAATGATAGCAGATACAAAAATATTTATAATATACCGATTGTAGGTAATAATCACATAATCTTTCATTTAAAATAAAAAAAATTGTCTAAAATTAATTATTTATCAAAATATTTTAAAAAAGTACTACTTCCGGTTTATAGATTGAAACAAAAAATAGGAGGTGCACAACTAGATGCTATAACAGTTCTAAATACAAAATTTCAGCTTTCTACGTCTAACCGTATTTGAGTTATGCGACACACATACGTCCGTACGTACATACGTACATACGTACATACGTACAGACGACACGACGAAACTAGTCATAATGGATTCAGAAAAGGTCAAAACGGATATTTCCATCAAAATCTGAAAACCGAAATTTTTCGGGATTACAATACTTCCTTATTACTCCGTACAAGGAAGTAAAAATTTCCGATAAAATTTTTATATAACCATGGTTACTATTATTGTAATCAATTCATCCATTGGCTGTTATTTGTGTCATGCGATTTTCGTATATAATATCACAAGGGACTCAAGTTTTATCAGTAAACTTTTCTTGAAAACATTGTTTACCTAGCAACATCGTGAGAGTCATCTGTTCGAATAAATCACGAGAGCGTAGCTCGAGGGATTTATTCTGAGCAGATGACTCGAAGGATGTTGCTTAAAGGTAAACAATGTTTGAAAGAAAAGTTTACTGATAAAATAAGAGTCGCGAGTGGTATTTGTGAAGAATATTTCTCGAATGACGCATCTCCAAAACGATTCACTTCTGACATTTTAGAAAACTGATTGTTTATTTTGAAAATGTGGTGTTTGTTTCTCTTAGGCAAAGGCGATTTGTCGGTGACAAATGGTCTTGGGCATTTACCGCGCGACAAACCCCCGTTGGCAAGCCATTTGTTACTGTAATTGTTTATGAAACTATGTAAAATTTGTCAGTATAATTGACATAAGTGAAATAATCAGTAACATTTTTAAAAAGTACGGAAAATTTTGTAAAACAAATTCAATTTTTTTAAATTTTGGCTTTCTTTTTATCAAATTCAAACATGGCGCGACGGTGTAATGAAAATATGAACATGATTCTTAATGCCAGTTATTGAACCACCGTTCCTGATTCGAAGATTTATTTCGTATTAGACCCCTGCGCCGATACCCTTTTACTAGTGGTAAATCTAAATATGTAAATAGAGAACGAGTGTAAAATTAATAACAATGCACTGTTTTACAGAAATACAATATATTTATTAAACATATTTTTATAATTATTTAACATTTTGAATTCCAAAACCGATTTACCTGGTCTTGGCATAAATTAGAACCAAGAACTAAACAGTAAACGAATGAGTAAAGTAAATTCATTATATAAGAAAAATAATTTTGCAATCATAGATCAATAATTTTATACAAAAAAAGGTGGCGGCGGCGGCGGCGGTGGCGCGCCGATAAAATTTTAACGGCGGCGGCGTTCGTCAGAAATTGGTGGCGGCGGCGGCGTGGTGCGGCGGCGCAGGGGTCTACTTCGTATATTACTGATACTATTCTGCAAATTAATATTATAAATTATAATATTAATTTTGAAGATTTTTATTTGTAAAATGTTGAAAGTTGGTAGAAATCAGCTTTTCAACTCCAGGAAGGGCAAGTGTTCTGCCCGTCCTGATGTAGGTAAAGATGAAATATGAAGATAAACCATTCTATTAATTATAATTTAATAATACAAACGTATCAGAGTGAAATGATCCCTAATGAAAATGCAAGTAAAATTTAGAGTTATGCTTGTGGAAAGTGGAAGAACGAAAAAGAGCTCTTTCTTACATAGGTACTTTATGTTTTTGCGGATATCTCCTTCGAGTCGTCTCGCAGAAAAAAACATGAAAACATGAAAAGCTATTTTCGACACTCGATACACTATACAGTCGCGTAACGAGGAATTATTAAAGGGAGGGTCCGTATTTGTATTATTGTATTTTTGATATTCTGTTGAAAAATATATAAATATTATTATCATAATGCTCAGCTCACACGAAGAAAATTTTATACCTGCATAGTTTTCTAGAAAGTGCTATAAACTGTCATCAAAATCTTTCTAAGCCGTTCACACGGGAAATTATTTCTTTAAAATATATTTTGGATTACTACCTAGCTTTAATAAATTTTATTCAATTTTGATGTTCTAAACTGCTATTATTAACTCCATAGCTACAACATTAAACAACTGTTTATTAGCAAGTGAATTAATGTTTTTTTTAAATCACTTAATATATTTTTATATCACTACTACTTTGATTAGTTTTACTTCCTTGTACGGAGTAATAAGGAAGTATTGTAATCCCGAAAAATTTCGGTTTTCAGATTTTGATGGAAATATCCGTTTTGACCTTTTCTGAATCCATTATGACTAGTTTCGTCGTGACGTCTGTACGTATGTACGTACGGACGTATGTGTGTCGCATAACTCAAATACGGTTAGACGTAGAAAGCTGAAATTTTGTATTTAGGACTGTTATAGCATCTAGTTGTGCACCTCCTATTTTTGATTTCAATCTATAAACCGGAAGTAGTACTTTTTTAAAATATTTTGATAAATAATTAATTTTAGACAATTTTTTTTATTTTAAATGAAAGATTATGTGATTATTATCTACAATCGGTATTTTATAAATTTTTCTGTATCTTCTATCATTTAAGAATAATTAAAGTATATATTTATAATTTAGTATTTCGGTATCTTGTAGTCCATGATCGATTAACATTTGGTACTACGTAAAATTTAAATGATTATGACATGACAGTGACAATAGTAAAATAAGCTTTATATCTTCTTCTGCAGTTTAAATAAAATGACTAAAATATATTTGTGAGTATACTAGTATAATAAGTTAAAAGAATTTTTTATATTATTCTACATTTTAGTTATTAAGAAAAGTATGAACACACAAGGCGTACAAGGAAGTCATGTGGTATCCACGTCAGATTTTTTTTTTAATGTTAAAATAAATTTATAATGAATATATTTGAAATCATTTCATCAAAATTGCATAAAATATTGTCAAAAATTAGCCCACTCGCCCTTTGAGCTCGGGGACTAAACTTTCTTCTCTTGAATAAACATTCATGTTAGAGGTCGGATTTATATGTTTTTACATGTTTTATTTAATTATTCATATGAAGTTTATAAATTGTATTTATACGTTTCCTTTAAATAGGAACCCAAATACCAAATTTTATTTCGCATATAACTTATTATTTTAGGTTTTTACCGCATAAAAACTTATTATACATATAATCGCATATTATCCCATATTTCCGCATATATTGTAAATTTTTTCGTATCCAAAAATTAGTAGGTACGCATAATTAATAGTTCAGTCGGCTTAACGAAAAAAAGGCGTCTACCTGGAAAGTACTCCGAACATAATGAAATTTTAACACGTCATTTAAGGGTACTCTGGGATGTCGAATCTGAGTTTTCGACCTCGAGGGCCCTGTGCTAACTTGGGGTGGGGGAAAAAAACCACGATTTTTATTACCTTTTTTCGATTTTTCGCCTGTAACTCAAAAACTATGGGCCCTACGAATTTTTTGTTTTCATTTTCGGAAAGAACATTAAATTTCCTTAAAATCAACTGGTTAAACGTATTTGTTGATCCAATAAGTACCGAGAGACTGGCGGTCAAAATTAGGAAATGTTTCTCAAAATGACGTCTTAAGCCACACATTGACATTTAGCAGGATATTGCAAGTTTTTGGCTCATAACTTTAGTTTTTTAACATACATTATTTTAAGAACTTTTTAGGGCGTTCATTAAACCAAAATATCAATTTTTTTCGAGAGAAGTATTTAAAAAAAATGTAACAATATATTTTTTGTCTAAAATATATTTTTTTTTTACCGTATATAATATCCATATATTGACTAATTTTAACCGCATATAAAAAATGTATATTGAAGTTTTTTACCGCATATAAATCCGAAATTTTCATGTATCTCACTTGGTTTATATAAATGTATTATTAATAATAGAATTATTTTGATGACAGTTTCTATAGCACTTGTTATTTTCTCTTTTGTCGAAAAATTTTTAGACAAATCTTTCCTCGGATGAAATGGGTATAAAACAAAAAACAAGATAATAAATTAATGTTTTTGACGTCCTGCGATAAACAAACTTAATCATTCTTCAAGAGTCACTGGATTTTCACGATGTAGTATAATAAAAAATTTTGACCGTCATGGGGAGGGTCTGTGCCCCAAAACCTGTGTTGTGTCTAAGCAGAGCTGGGCAAGTATCGAAACCAAAGAGTACTTAAGTACCTATAAGAACCAAGAGTACCTATGGTCAGTACTTGTTACCTAGTGAATTTTTAAGTAAAGCTTCACAGTACTTAAATAAAGATTTCTTGTCAAATGTACTTAAAAATAAGTATTTTTAATATTAATTGCAGGGTTTATAATCTATTATTACTATTATTTACCTTCGATTATATAACCTTTTTTATTGAGGAAGACTAATTATACCAGAATGTCGTATTCTGTTGCTGTTGCGTTGGTCGCAGGTTGAACAATATAAATTACTTAAATTTTTGAATAAACTTAAATTTTTTTCCAAATTCCTGGAATACTCTCGATTTTACTTTTTTTCTATTCCACTCTCTTCCCCACTATACTACAACTGCTCTAAACCAGCCCGAAACTCGAACTTTTCCGCATTCCAGCTATGCAATGTTATTTTGAAGTTGAAAAATACTGTAAAAGTGTTTTTGTTCCGAGTAAAAAGGTACAACTGGTAATTGATCCTTTTAGTATATAATCCTTGTTGAAATGAAATTTTACCACTTTTGTACTGACCACAAAACACTCGCTATATTAGTACATCCTCTATATAGGAGGTTTTTATTATAATAGGACCTACTTAAAATAATATATAGTTAATATAAGTATAATATGTACAAAAAAAACATTTATACTGAAGTTCAAGTATTAAATAGGTACTAGGTATACTTGTTTTTAAAAATTGATACTTAGGTACGTACCTAAATACTTAAGTAATGCCTATTGTATATCTATAAGTTTCACTCCGCAAAACATCATCTGAAACTTTATCTTTCACGAAAGAACGAAACGAAGTTAAAGTTATTTTCCGTCTTGTTTTACGGAGTAAAATTACAAAAAAATGTTATGATAAATGGTAAATCTAAAAATTATTTTCAAAAATTTATCTCTACGAGTGGTAAGTAACTAAGATTTACTTGACACATTATTAAAAATCGAATAAACATTCATTTTTAACAAAATCTTGGTTGCCTAGTAATTTGACGAAACAAACTGTCAACTGTAATTTCACAAGAGCTTTTTATTTCGCCGGATAAATTTCTGTTTGTATTGAAACCTTGTTACCTAGCAAATTGAAGATTTTATTTTATTTTAAAACAATTTTTTGAGTTAAATTGCTGTCAGGTGACAACGAGATAATTTAACGATAGTTGGTTATTCCCCAAATCAAAACATTTCACTGACAAATATTAGAAATATGAAATTAATAACATTTTAGTGTTTTGTTTGGTTGCTAAGCAAATGGTAAATAAGGTTTTATCACTTAAAGTTACCTTCCTTTTTATCCGCTATCAAAGCGATAAAATTGTGTGTAATAATTTGCAATTCTAGAAATCATTATGCTACATACCTACCTATATATTATTGTTATTGCTATAACACCCTTATTGGTTCGTATTAGTTTATACGTTTATACACAATAATTATTATGCAACATGTTACTATGACAGAAATGAATAACTGTAATTCTTTTTTCTCTTTAAACTTTATGCATTCAGCCTTATTATGTTCATTTATTACGTTATATTTAAATGTTAATTATGAAAACATAATAAGTGGATGACATTTCACTCAGCGTCTATAGTTGTCTGGGTTATGTTATCTGTGAAAATATCACACCAGGTTCTTTATTATACAACCAACGAGGCAACAAGCAATGATGATAGAAAGTTGGATGTCGTTCTGCAAACGTGAAGTAGGCCATGGAGCACGCTATATGTATAAAACATACATACACATTATACATCACAGCGCACGGCACAGTCTTGCTGTTACTGTTGGGTCAACCATTTGTAATGGTAATGGAAAGCCTTGTTCACACTGTAACAAGTTTATTACACTGTTTGAAATGTTGTTTGTTTCATTTTGTTAAAACAATGTTTTTTTTTACAAAACGTGTCAACGTCTGACTTATAAAACAAGTAGTAGCTTTATGTAATTTGAGAATTAGTTTTAAATTTTTTATTGGACTAATAAAATGTACAATCTTGAGAACCATAAGGTCTATAAATAGCTGTAGGGGAGACCAGTGTCAAATGTAACAGGTGTCAATTGTTACCCTGCAGATTGTAGTCTCATGGTAAATTTAAATGCTTTCATATAAAGTGATTTATTTACCTACAGTAGAGGATTTTTTGTTTGTTAATGTAAAATAATAAAGGTATTTTGTGAATTAATGCGTATTTGATTATGTGTTTCTTCTAAGCAATATTATTTGTTAGTTTCTTAATACCATAATTATTTGTTAAATTGTAACAAATGTTCCCATTCCATATTTATATGTTTAATTTAAAATTAAATAAGGATAATAATAAATAACAATGTAGTCAGAAAATATGTAATTTTTTTAAATGATTGACACCGGTTTGCCCTAAGAGACAGATTCAGGTTCGTATACTGAATTCATTTAGTCAGGTGGCTATAGCTATAATTTAAACTGCAGACGCATTTTCTTGATGCAGTTTCTAGTCAGACTTTGTCAAGAACAGAGTAATTAAAATTTAAGGATCAGTATTAATAATAATTTTAGTTATTACCTACTAGTCCAGTAACCTTGTCATGGTTATAATGGGCCTAAGTTGCATCAAGTGGTGGTAGTAGGTTTCTAATTTTTTTCTTGTATGGGATATGCCTGAGATGCAAAATCCAAGTTTTCGATCTCGGCAACCCTCCGGAACACTTTTGAATATCTCAAAAACTGCTAAATTTTTGCACTTTTTTCGTTTTCTTACCATTTTGACTACGAAGGACCAAGATTTCGACAAAGACCATTACATGCATTTTTAAACTAGATTAAATTGTCTACAATCTGAGACCAGAATGGGTTCGGTAGCCCTAATAGTTTCCGATATACAGCTTTTCAAAGTTTGGCAAAATCTACAAATTTGAAACTCCAACCGTTTCTCTTCTACAAAAATTTTACTATATTCTCTCGGGGAAAAACTTTAAATTTCAGCTCAAGCAAGACCATTGAAAGTTTTTGACAGAATATGTCTTATAGAAAAAAGTCCGAGGAATTCAGTGCTGCTAACCGGAAGTCACTATCATTATTCGTTCAGATATTATGTTATTATTATGTTATAAACACAAAATTTAAAAAAAATCTATTTTAAGATTGTGGCTAAACTAGGGCCTCGAAAATTATAAAAATTATATCGTAAATAGATAAAAAATCTGTGGAATTGAATGCTTGAAACCGGACGGCGATACTTTTATCCGTTGGAAAGTTACAGCCTTTTTGTGTATCACGAAAACTAGCTTAAAATTTTCAAGTTTGGAAAATATACCAAACTTTGAAAAGCTGTATCTCGGAAACTATTACGTCTACCGAGCCCATTCTGATCTCAAATTGTAGACAATTTAATCTAGTTTAAAAATGCATATAATGATCTTTGTAGAAATCGTGCTCCTTCATAGTCAAAATGAGAAGAAACTGAAAAAGTGCAAAAATTAAGCAGTTTTTGAGATATTCAAAAGTGTTCCGGAGGGTTGCCGAGGTCGAAAACTTGGATTTTGCATTTCAGTCACATCCTATACAAGAAAAAAAAATAGAAACCTACTACCACCACTTGATGCAACTTACGATGTACTAGGTTACTGGACTATACCTACTAATATTAAAAAAGGTCCGTCGCGGAAATAACCTTTATAAAAAAGTTCTTACCAATTTTTATGAAAATTGCATTGTTTTCGAGATAATTAAGAAAAATTATTAATAAATAATTTTATTTGGGTTTGGTTCTATATATTTATTTATTTATATGAGAACGCACATAGTTCTCGAAACGTCGTATGCACCTTATTTGAAAGTTTATTTAAATATAGTCAAAAGTTTGTTTTCTCATACAAAATATAATTTTAAATCTGAACGCGGTTTATAAAATTGACTTACGGTTTCTATCATTCTCTTATTGAATTTTTTAACATTAAGTGTCTTTATTCAATCGAAATTTTTATTACTTATATTTTTATACATAGATCAAAAGAATTTATACCTATCTACTCAAGTATCTTTTGATTTTTAATGAAAATATTTTGACAGAACGCAGAGATATTTTACTATATATTATTTTTTATTTTCGGGGGTAATATAACAAGTGCTGTGATTATCATCGGTGATAGCATGGGTTGGTCGATAAAAATTTACCGAGTGCGCAACACGAGTTCAATTTTCGAAAGACTAACGAATGCTATGACCTAATCATAGCTCGAGTTATATTTGGGGAGAATATTATAATGAATGAGTCCAACATGTTTGGTTATATTTTTTCAATAGTTGTCAAAAACGTTTTAAATTCTGTTTACCTTTCTCAATTTGGCGTGTTGTTCCCTATTATCTCTATCCTGACACATTTTAAGTCTGATTTTTGAAAAACAGCAATTTCAAATTGAAAAACTGACAGTTTTGAACTAATAAACAAAACAGTTGACATGTAACAGCGGTGATAAAAATATCTTCGATTTGATAGTCTCTTACTGCCCCATTTCAGCCAATCAAATTAGTCAAATATGTACCACGTGATACATGAATGATATATTCTTTATTATAATTCCTGATCGAATTCAAATATCGACTTATGATTTATCACCTCCTAATATAAATGTTCGGACAAACGTATGTGGGAAAACAAATTACGATACAATAATTATTGACGAACAAAAATTAACTTTGAACATATTTCTTGGAACGTTGGCCTTTTTGTATTTACATTTTAGGCCTAACTTATAAAATCATCAAATACCAAATTGAAAAAATATTATTTTCTCCAATTCTATAGAAAAAATATTATTTTCTCCAATTCTATAGTTTGTTGGTATGTAACTCAATCTGTAAAACTATATATTTTAATAATTATTAAATAATGAAATATTTATGTATTCATCTGTATTACTTTATTTGTTTATTTTAAGTAATATTTACAGAAACTGAATAATAAAAGAATACATGAACATTTTTTATACCTAATTAATATTTTTTTGCTTACATTCCTCAGTGAATTTAAAATTGAGTAAACATGTTATAGTGTAAAAACGGCTTCGCATTGAACGAGTCGGGTACTAATTAAAATATTTTTTGTACGGTATAAAGTGGGTTTTTCGTATCAGTCTCATTTTGCGCTGATAAATAATGAATCTATTTTTGTACGTCCAACGTTCGTAACTCGTATCAATGAGAGAAAATTAATAGCTTCATGCAAGCTGCAATTTATGCAGTATATCTTTCTGCAGTCACTATTAGTTTTTGCTTTGTCTATAAATAATCAGCAAAAACGTCAACGTCGCTATGATTTGTTTACATTGAGCGAAGCGCGAATACTGTGTTTATTTATCTGTGAAAATTTGTTAGTATAATTAGAATGAAAAATATTGTGTCACATTTATTGCAAAATAACTACATTTTATGGAAAATTCATATACATATTTATTATTTTTAATGAGTTTAACTGAAAGTAGTTTATTTCAATCAATTCCGGTAAAAATAAATTGCTTGTAACTATTCAAGGGTGACACTATCGTCTGTGCGGAAAGTAATTTGAAACGATCAATTTGAAAATTCAGTGTTTTCATTGATCTATTTCCAGTGGCGGCGACAGCTGGTGGGCCAGGAGAGGACTGGACCCCTCCAAAATGAACTGTGGGCTCCCCATAAATATCCAGAAGAAAAAGAAGATTTACATTTATATTTTAACATAAATACAAATAATACATTATAAATAATTTGTGTACGTCATTTTTTGATTGACTAGTTTTTGCCACTCGACAATTTATTATTTATTTTGTACTGAATGTTAAAAGTTGGTTTTATGCTTTCATTTTTAGCAGATAACATCAATTGTAGATAAAATTAACAAAAATAAACAAAGTAACACAACAACAATCATTGCTAACGCGATCGCAACAATTACTACTTTTATAATACACTCGAGGAAAAAATTAGGGGAACACTTTTTTGTTGACGAAAAATGTCCAATTTTCAAACCATGATAATTCGGTTGCATTTGACCCAAAATCAATAATACTCTGAGTTTTAAAAATATCAAAGTCTCCTCTTTCGAATGGTGTTCCTGAAAGCCACATTCGATACATCTCATGTCCCGTAAACCACCATAGAAAAAAAAGGTTTTTGACTGAAAAAAATGTTCAACTTTAACAACTTGTACGGATTGCCAAAAAAATTGTAGACCATATTCAAGGCAAGGAAATTAAAGTTCACACAATTTCCCTTAAAGTTCAAAAAAGAACAAATTTCTACGATGATTTGATCCAAAGTTATGAGCATTTGAAATTTAAAGCGCTTTCTGGGTATTTTAGGTTATAACTCCGATGGGTATGAGCCAATATCGATGAAGAGTAGAGTTTTAAAAAGCTCAATATCTCTACTTTACAGCTGTGTGAGCCGATCTTCGGTCAAACTCATTTTAGCTCCTCCCAACCACCATAGAAAAACACCGTTTTTTTGCTGTCAGTTTCTAACTTTGATAACTTGCGGATCGCGCTAAAAAAAAATTTGACTCAATTTGAGTTATTGCCAATACAATTTTCTCATTTTCCTATGAAACCCTCATAAGTTCGAAAAATTGCGATGACATGGTGCAAAGTTATGAAGTTTTCACGGAGGAAACACGCGATACTGAACATGACATTCTATGATACTTTAAATTTCAAATGCTCATAACTTTGGATCAAATCATCGTAGAAATTTGTTTTTTTTTGAACTTTAAGGGAAATTGTGTAAAATTTAATGTCCTTGCCTTGAATATAGTCTACAATTTTTTTGGCAATCCGTGCAAGTTGTTAAAGTTGAACATTTTTTTCAGTCAAAAACTTTTTTTTTTCTATGGTGGTTTACGGGACATGAGATGTATCGAATGTGGCTTTCAGGGACACCATTCGAAAGAGTAGACTTTGATCTTTTTAAAACTCAAAGTATTATTGATTTTGGGTCAAATGCAACAGAGTTATCATGGTTTGAAAATTGGACATTTTTCGTCAACAAAAAAGTGTTCCCCTAATTTTTTCCTCGAGTGTATTTTATTTTAAAACATCTGTGCGATCTACCGCTACGAATTCGTTATGCCTTATAAGTGCTCGCATGTTCGTTTGTTCATAAATCGTAATACATGCTGTAAAAGGGCGATATTTGTTAAAAGTTGAGTGTTGAATGTTCATTTTCATTTGTCATTTTCATTTTGTATTTGAATTTTGAAGAGAGAACTATTACATACATACGATATATCTTTCACGCCTATTTGGCTTGGCAAATATTATAAATTATTTTGAAAAAATATTAAAATATAGTACCAAAATTAATGAAAAAGATGTGTGCCCTCTACATTTTTTCTTGGTCCCTGCTGGCTCCGCCAAATTTAAAAGTCTAACGCCGCCATTGTCTATTTCTTAATAATATGTGAAGTAAAATCGTAAGAAAAATAATATGTAAATTCGATTCGAACAGAGAGCCTCCTTTGTTGTTCTTGTATGATTGCTGGTATATTATACGACTAGGTAAGGTATCATCATTATGCGATGCGAGAGACATGGGCGTCCGCAGGAATTTTTGCAAGGGGGGGGCAAAATTTATTTAAAAAAGAAAATCATAATAAACATTTTATTAACAGAAATTTTTGTATTTTGAAATAATTTCTAATATCCATTTCGTCTAGTTTTTATTTGAATATTTTTGAAGAAGAAAGAAGAAACTTTGAGACCCGTATTTTTTATTTTTACAAAATTTTTATTAACAAGCCCAAAAATAATTAATGAAAATGTGGTGTGACGTAGAAAGTTCCCATATGTTCAATGCAAAATAGTGACGTCACAGTAAAATTTGTTTTTCAATTTACTAAAAAACATATAATTTTTGTTTTAATAAAATTTGTATTTTTACCGTTGTTTTAGACCCAACATTATGTTTATAGTGTTAAATATCTAATTTTCAGTACCATATAAGTACCCCATTGTGGTAATTTTTATAGATAAAGATTCGTGAATCGCCAGACTTTTATGTTTTCTGGTATGCTCTTCAACCGCTCGCCTCACACCACAGTTGCGCGGACGGACGGAACTTATTTTGTGTATTAGTGTACTACGTATCCTACATAAGTTGTATCACTACTTACTACTCTCATAATGCTAAAGCAAACTATATGAGCACAACAAAAATACAATACATAGCTCACTAATTAAAAATTTTAAATTTATATTCTGAAACATGTAATGAGTAATGTAGGTATTGAAATAATTGAAAAAAAAAATTATCCAGGGGGGGGCAAGCGGCCCCCCTTGCCCCCCTCTGTGGACGCCCATGGCGAGAGATTATATTAATCTTTGGTTGTAGTTGATAGTAGTGATCACATCTACTAATGTTTTTAAATATTAACATCTATTCTAG
The DNA here is from genome assembly GCA_947534325.1 of Agonum fuliginosum. Taxonomy (NCBI): domain Eukaryota; kingdom Metazoa; phylum Arthropoda; class Insecta; order Coleoptera; family Carabidae; genus Agonum; species Agonum fuliginosum. The sequence goes on along the minus strand of OX384045.1, from coordinate 16,518,921 downwards.
TCTCATTTAGTTGACCTGAAGATGGTCATAATCATGACCGAAACGTTGTCATAGCATGCAATTATTAAATGAAACCAGAGCAATGATATCCCAAAAACGTGAATTATATCTATTAATATAACAAGAATATTATGCGATTTATAATACCGGGGATGTTGCTAAACGACGAGGTGAAACCGAGCCTCTTTGAACATCCATGGGGGCTTAAATCGCATATATTCGCGTTATATTCAAAGCTTAATCGTATCATCAACGACAGCGATGTTAAAACAAATCAATAATTTTATCTGTCAATCAGTTGACAGTTCGCATATTATGGAAGGTTTTAATGTTATTATGGTTGTATCTGACGTAAAAACAATAGTTGAAAGCAGTTACCTGTCAACATTTTGAACATCTTTTATAAAATTAAAGTTAGGTACTCTCGAGGTATTCTAATAAATTAATTGTTTCTTAATTATTCATAATATGCGTTTCCTTTATTATAATTAGATTTAAGAGATATTTTATTGTAATTTACATTGATTGTTGACAGGTAACTGCTTTCAACTATTGTTTTTGTTTCGCGGCAATAAGGCTTACTTATTTCAGCGTTCATAGGTGCATAATTTAAGTGCCCGTAATTTAATATTTTAATAATACAACATATGACTTTTTTATACCACCGTAAAGCAAATTTAATGTACTTTTCAAATTCGTAAAAAAATTACAATGTTCCATTTGAAATTTGAAAGTTGCTATCACTTCCTGAAAAACCGGAAGTGATGCCAAAGATTCACATCCGCTATCATTTACTACACATGATATTGTATAAATCATGTATTTGACAAAAAACGCTAATTCGACAAATAAGCGAGATAAATGTTGGTTCATTTATAAACAGACACCCGTATATATATATATATATATATATATATATATATATATATATATATATATATATATATATATATATATATAAGTTATAGTAAAGTGATATAATAATTGTTAATTTTGATAGATTTATTACCTTTTATCGAAATGAGAATGTAACACTTTTGAAACGTGCATTAAAATGCGCCATTTGTGCCGTAAGTAGACAACATTGAAACCAAACTGTGAGTAGATTTGTTCGTGTAAGATCGTTTATTGTCGTTTTGACTACGGAATGGATGACGGACCTGTAAAGAAATAAGGTAAGATCTACGTATCGTATTCGGTCCTTGTCAGCGCGGTGAACGTATGTTCTCAGGGCCGGTGACGTCACACCGTCACACATGGCATCGTTTTTCACGCCATCAATTTTTTAAATTTTATGAATCTTTTTCTAGCTTATTAGCATCTTTTTGGCAAAAAGAAAAAATACGATTCTAATATTTTAATGTATATAGATTATCATATAATAAAATAAAAAAATCGTGGAAACCTCCATTATCATTTGTTTTGTGTTGATATTTTGCAATTTATGTATTATGTCGTGACTTGTGATTTTTACTCACGCCCGAAAAAAATTCGCTCACGCCCAATCACGCACGATACATTACATGTTTACGTCCGTTCACGATCCAAATTTTCAAAAACACTAAAGCTAACGCGTGTCACGTCGTGACATGACATGACCCGAAAATTTCACGACCCATGCCCTGCCTACCTGTACCTATACTTTGATTAAAAAACATTAGCGGATTTTTCCCATTTGGCAACATATAATGATTTTTTAGATCAACAGTAGGGCGATAGAGGCCTCTATATATCTGCCTCAGGCTTCGAAGAATGTAGATTTTATGCAAATCAGTTCCACCTGTTTTTATCAAGTATTGGAATATTTCGTCAGTCATACATTTAGTCCATTTCAGACAGAACAGGATGCAGGTGATTCGGAACATCAGGGTGCCATCACCAAGGGGTGTCTTCGTGTCTTGTTAAGATTGTCAAGTAATCATCTCATTACTTAAACAAAGTAATGTCGGAGAATGCAATTGAAATATTCCTAGGATACCAAATACCCTTAAACCGGTTCTGTACAATGATTATAATTTATTCATAATTAATTATTTTACTGTGAAATAATAAATTACCGCTACATTTTGATAAGGTAGGTATGTATTTAACCGACCAGGAAATTATTGGATACAAACTGCGAATTAAAAGCAATTTCCCAGTTAAATTAATGATTGAGTGACTCACAAATTTAATGAAAATGGCCATAAATCATACCGGACATTCGTTTTTGCAGACGAACTCTTATGAGACCACTTTAAATAAATAATTTCGTGTCCATTATTTACCATTATTAACAAATTAAAGCATTTAACTAATTTTACAGCAATTTGTTAACAGGTTTAATTATGAATCTCAAGATAGATAGATTATTACTAGCGTCAGGCCCCGCTACGCGGGCCTTCAGCTAGGTCGCGCTGCCGCGCGACAAGGGGGATTCGCCCGCTTCGCGGGCTCAAGCTCCCCGAACTCTGAATGTGGGACGATTCGGCACTTCGTGCCTCAATTATAACGATTTTAACATTTAAGACTCTACCGCTGCCGCGCGACAAAGAGGATTCGCCCGCTTCGCGGGTTCACGCTCGGCGGACCCTGAATGTGGGACAATTCGGCACTTCGTGCCTCAATTGTAATACTAGGTCCCGCTACCGCGGAACAAAGAGGATCGCCCCGCTTCGCGGGGCTCAAGCTACGTGGATCCTGAATGTAGGAGAATTCGGCACTTCGTGCCATAAATCCACTTTTGCATTTAGACTTACCATTTGAATAAGTTTTTTCTGACGTCTTTTGATGTGATTATCGGAATATACCAAGTAGGTAGTCATTAGTGTTTTAAAAAGAAAATAACAAAATTTAGTGAAAACTAAAAAAATACTTTTTGTCCGACTAAAAACAAATGCCAAATTGTCGAAAGTCATTTTAATGCATACTGTAGATTTTTTTGTCCTTATTAAGACCTTTAATTTGATATCAATCGCGATATAATTTTAAAAATATTCAGAAAAAACCGAGTGTAATTTAAATTTTTTCTTAGTAAACAGCCATAATTTTGGAAAACATTGGACGATAAGTTTGATACCAATCATAATTATATTAAATTTATATTGAAATACAAATGCTGATCATTGAAGCCATATTTTGACCCCTTGGTGCTAATTAATACCATACATACTTTTGTAAAAACAGATTTGATACTTGATACAAGTGCAATAACAATGTAGATCATCTCTAGTCCGCTTCGTGCCTCGTGCTTGTCCAGTTGTTAGTTAGTGGGCGTATCCAGGATAAAGATCCCAGTAGGGCGGCTTGGGCAGGACAAACTCAAACTCAACCCAAACTCAAGTACAATAGATAAAAATCCCGATTATCGGACACCATTTTTAACACGTTTGTTAAATTTGTATATTAATTTGACATTTAAAACTTTCCGTAAAATACTGAGAAATATAGTATTATCCACGGATATTGGATATAGATACCTAATATTTAATTGAATATTTACACTTGGGTCAAAATATATTACTATAAATATTACAGTTATAAATAAAAATATGTTTCAACTTCACAGTGCATTGTTAAATTGAATAAAAATTTTCAAAAAATATATTACAAATTTATACAAAACCATGTAAACATAATGCGTGCTCCATCTTTAAATACTCAATAAAATTTTCAAAATATTTCTACCTTATCAAATATAAAAGATAAATCCAAATAAAATATCAAATTGGAAACGTCAAATCTGACACTTGACAAAAAAATCATTTTTATCAAAAAGAAAACAAAAATTCCATGGCATGCTCCCATTTGCGTTCCGTGCATTTTTCAGTTTTTTCTTAATAACTTTCTTAATATACCCAATATTGGGTTGAAACATGTATAGAAATATAGTCAAATTCATTCTCTACCTATATGTCAAATGAAAAAAACAATCGAATAACGTATAATGCCCGTATCCAAGGACTCAAAAAAATCACGGTTTTTCAACTCCCCTGCGACTACCACGCCATCTACAATATTCATATACCCAAAAGGCACTACTTCACATGAACCTCTATCAAATAAAAAAAAGTTCATAAAAATCGGTTGAACCGTTCAGGCTGTAGGCGATGCGAAAAACGGTTGCTAAGCTGCTGAAAATATAGTGATACCTAGCCTTTTAGTATATAAGATGATGTAAAACACATCGTTTCGACGAACAAGATATTGTTATTATGAAAAGGCCTAAATTTCATACTTGCTTGTTGAAACGAATAAAATCAAGTGGAGTGGTATTCTGTACTACGTTTCTTTGAAATCTTCGTTAATAAAATTTTGTTTAAGTAAGTACCTATACAAAATGGATTTATGCAGGGGCGGGCTGGGACTCAAATTTTTACCGGGATTTTAAGAAATCGGCGTCAATAATTGTATAGGCTTCGACAATAGAAAATTTAAGTACCTGCTAGGTATTTACTAAACTTATGTAAGGCTTAATATATCCGCCTCTCAACCGGCCAGACATTGAGTCCGCACTAGAGATGGGCGCGTGAGTAAATTTTGTTACACGCTCACGCCCATTCTCTAATTTGAAACTCTTTTCCACGAGCATTCCCATTCACGAACGTTATTTGATTTTTTTTCACGTCCATTGGGTCCATGTTGTTTTTAATTTTTTTCACGCCAAGTCAAATTATTATACAGTTTAGAACATGTTAGATTTTATTTCTGTATTTTACGAATATTTCGTATTTTATATTATTACTTATGAATAAAAAACTGATGTAATTATTATTGTCTTGAAATTGAAGTTTTTAATTTCCGTGAGTAATTTTTTTTTGCTCACGCCCACTCACTTCCCAAATTAAACATTTTGTTCACGTTCACGTTTCACACCCAGCGCTCATCTCTAGTCTGCATACCGAACTTTACTTTGCCCGGTGACCCTTATGGCCAGTCCGCCTCTGAGTATATGTATTGCTGCATCAAAACCAGGGTTGGACTAGCCTTTTGGGGGCCAAATTGCAAACTGAATTTTTTTTTGTGATTTTATCACATTATTTAAAAAATTATGTTTCCATTTTAGTTAAAGCACGCACACAATGTGATTTATAGAGACAGGGAGTAATTTGTACTTATAAGGTATTTAACCTTGAATGAGAAAAAAATTTCGCCTGCGATGCATTTTAGTACACTTTTATTCAACGTTTATAATAAGAAACATTACCTCTACCGGCATGCAAGCTGTATTTTAGGTGTAAGGATAATTATGTGCCTGTTGTAAGGTGAGATAATAATTTCTTTACACACCAGGTTGAGAAAAAACCGGGTTTTATAATATATAAAACCCAACCCAGCCGGGTTTTTTGGGGTTTTATTGGATTTATTGGGTTTTTAAAATGTATTTGCTTAATTTTGATGTCCTCCAATAATTTAGTTGAAAAATACGTTTTTAAAAATTGCAGTTTATTTCTCCTTGAATGTGTTATTTTAGGGAATAGCTTGACGGTCTATTTTGTCTTTCGTTTTTATATGGGTTTATGGAAGAATAAATTATTTATTTTTTGCACAATTAATTGGTCTTTTTTTATCAACTTACCATGCCTGTTTCCACGACAGTATGTTGATCTTACCGGGTTGCTAGGCGAAACAAAATGGTAAGTAATCTACTTACCGTTCACTGAACGGTAAGTAAATTCAAACTGAACGATAAGTAAATTAACAGAACGTATAGATGTATAGCATGGTTTAGTGTTTATTGTTCTGGCCTTTGGTTCTTAGTACGTTGTTAGGTAGTTAGGTCTCATGGTTCGAATACCGCTCATGGTTGCACTTTATCCCTCGCTTTATCCTCGATTTCAGCATTGTTGGCTTGATAAATAGACGTGTCGTATATAATTGTGCAATAAAAATGCTATCATTTTTAATTTTGCTTCTTTAATTGGCCTAATGTATCTATTTTAAAGAAAGTAAAATATAACATCTTTAAGATCGCTGAGACCTTTTTAAAGATTATTTCTGCGACATTATACAAAAAAAGGTAACAAGGGGCAGACATTAGTAGTCGCTGTAAGTGGTCTGAGATGGTCTTGGGACATTTAATTGAATATGGCATGTGTGATATTAACATGTCTGCGACATTGAAGAGATTGAATTTTGCTTACTGGGGTACCTACGTGTGTATGGAAAGAGAAAATCAAACTCTAATAGCATTGATTACAATCAATTTTGAGTCCCATTTTTCAAAAACTGTATGAGCTGGAAAAATTTTGAGGACGGCTGTAAATTCTTCGTAAAAAGGGAATTTCTAATTTCACTTTGAAGAAACTGCAACAAAAGCTTTCTCGACGAAATATAATACAGAAAAATGTGCTTTTTAACATATCAAAAGTTTCCGGGAATCACCGCACCGGAATCCATTTAAATTTTGAAAAAATGACCGCTAGATTTGCTTTTTAAAGTTTAACTCATCTTTTAACTTATCATTACGAAAAAACACATTTATATGACGTTATAGAGCACAAAATTCTGAACAATAATATCATCATCCGGTTTTCAGCATAAGATTTCTATAACAATTTTCTATGAAAACTGAAAACAGAAAAGGCATTTGACTATGCAGTACCTATTCCACAATTTTACTACACTAACGGTGGGTTTATGTTTATGCAGCAACTACATTATAAAATTAAATTAGGCCACTAAACTAGAAAATTCAATTATAAATGACCAGCATGCTTCAAACCTCAAATTCGAGGTTGTTGGCATTGCGCAGTGTACAAACATAAAATTAAGAAATTAAACTAAGAAGTTGAAAATATCTTACATATTTTAGTGGCGATAGCTTAGTATGTTAGTTTAGTTGCATAAACGATTATATAGGAAACAATGATGTCTACTTCCTTAGTTTATAATGGATGTAACTGGTGACTTCTTCTGTGTTCTGTTAATATGAGCTATACTTAGGTATTTCTATGTTACGGTTCATAATGACACTGGATTTGACGTTTACCTATACTGAAACAGTAAGGTCACCAACTTTTAAGAAAACTTCCTAGATTATCACTAAATATAAAGAGTGTGGCCCTAGGCGCTATATTGCAAACAAGTAGCCGCATGGTCATGTTTAAGACCGGTCAATATCTCAATTTGTTAAGAATTGGCAGCTAATTAAAAACAATAGTTTTCAAAATATTGAAATATTTATATTATCTATCATTTTCATTTTGTTTTTCAGTTAATTAAATATTTATTTATTTTTTGAGGTATTTATTGTTATTCACATTGAACTGAGACATGCGGCCTTTTCTTTCATATAAATTATGATCTTTAAATCAGTCTTATTTTATTTAATAGATTCCGGCCTGTTTCTCCGTTCGTAAAACATGTATATTTTCCTGAATCCCACCCTGAATGCCAGCGTCCCAGTCGAATCAATCTTAATTTATATTTTATCCTTCAAATCTTCCGTCTCTGTTTACCCCAGCGCGTTATTATCTGCTGTCCTTGTCAGCCATTTCACCTTTATAAAATCACAACACACAAAACAATTAACACTCAAAGCATTCTCATTAACATGCTATCGTTTACATGCACAAAAACCAGAATTGTTTCTAGTAAAACAACTTTTATTTTGGGAAAAAACTTGCTCAATTCTTAAAATTTTCCGCCGATAGTCAGCAGACTGGTATCCAGTCGTCTAAAAAAGTACAAGTCATGTCGTCACTTCGAAAACAAGGAAAACTTAGCTGTGCGATTGTACACACAAGTCTCGATCAATAAGATAAGAGAACTTGGAATGAGGCATGAAAGATTGCACCACTTCGGGCGTGGTCGGCTTGGTTCGGGCATTGTCGGCAGTTAGCGATAGACTGTTTTCGTGCCAGCTAGTGTGAGTGTTCATGGCTAACTTGGATCTTTATCTGGGAGCAGAATGTGCTTGACTTCTGTCGACATTTTTTGTTTTGTGCGTCTGTTTGGTCGTGTTGCAGAGGCTTATGCGTGTGGCGCGTCCACAATAAGTTGGAAACCCTTGAAATGTGCTTCAGCACTGCTATATTGACGTTTTATTTATACCAATATGAGAATAGTGTTTTTTAAACACAACACAATCTAGTGTTTGTTTATGATAATGGAAAATTCCAACCAGTTTATTTTAGAACAATTAACAATTTGCTTCAACAGGATGCTATTATTTTAATTATGAATTTGTATCTGATTAATGAACAAAATAAAATATATTACAAAAAAATTGTGTTTTTTTAACCAAATATCATTTATATAAGTAGGTATTAGAAATTAGTAAATTGTATCCATCAATCATCTGTTATATTCATCTTTATTCTTTATTTGCTTTAATCTATTAATATTTTTCATGCCGTCTAATAAAAACAAAATATTTTTGTAATATTTATTTAAATATTTGATTTCCCATAGTTAAATTAGTAACTAACTAGGTACCACGTAATTTGATTATAGGTACAATGAAATGATATTTTTAAAAACTTATCATAAATACCAGAAATACACTAATTATATACAATTATTACAAAGAGCAGAGCACTAATATATTATTATTAAATATTCAGATGTTATATTGGACAGTGACAGTGAGATTTTACGAAATTAAATTAGATTGTATAAAAGAGGCACAGGATTGGATCAAAATATTTTGGGACTTGGAAAAGGATACCTATCTAAAATGGATCCGTACTCAGAGCTGAACAAGTATCGAAACCAAAATATTTAAGTATAAGTACCAGTACTACCTATGGTTAGTACTTGTTGTTACCAAGTACATTTTCAAGTAATGCTTCACAGTACTTAAGAAAAGTATAAGTTTTTTTGATCAAAAGTACCTAAAAATATGTATTATTCATACCAGTATTTTAGAAAATTAATATTAATTATGCATGCTGTATAACCTTTTTATTGAGGAAGATTAATTCACAGTAAGAATGTCGTATTTTGTTGCGTTTTGTTGCAGGTGGAACAATAAAATTACTTAAACTTTCGAGAAAACTTAAGTACTTTTACATGATTTCAATATTATTGAAATACTTAAGCATCTAAAATGTACTTCAGTATTACATTAGTATTACAATAAATTGGTACTTAAGTATCTAAATACTTAAGTAATGCCCATCTCTGTCCGTACTGGACAAAGGCACAAACAGTGTCGCAAAGGTTATCTGATTTTGCACTTTAAAAATTTTGCCGCGCATTCCTATCCTAAAATAACCTTCATAATTTTTAGACATTTTATTATGATGCCAACATTTTATTTTATGGAAACTTATAGTACTTAGTATTAACTTCAAAGTTCAAACTAACTATAATAAAAATAATGCACTTATATCCTATATCAGAATCAGAACCATAATATTTCACCATATTTCTTGGAAATTAGCTATTAAATTAGTCTGAACTGTAGGTACTATAAATAGTACCCATGCTATAGTACTGTATTTACATTCTGAAATATATAGCATAGTTTTTTATTGGTTTTTTAAATATTTTGCGTCTCATATTAGAAATAATCTGAAAGCGAGATCACATTCAGAAACAGGTTTCACCTTCACCCGTTTCATAGTACCTACGCAGCTCTGAAAACAAAAAAGGCATTTGACTCTTCAGTATTCCGCCATTTTACTCCACTAACGGTTGGTTTATGCAGCAACTACATGATAAAATTAAATAAGGCCACTAAACTAAGAAAATTCAATTATAAATGCAGTGTTTATGCTCAAAACTAAACTAAAGAATAAATCAATAGGGCATAGTACCAATCACACCAACCAGCACGCTTCAAACCTCAAATTCGAGGTTATGTTGGCATTGCGCAGTGTGCAAACATTATAAAATTAAGAAATTAAACTAATAAGTTGAAAATATCTAACTTCTTAGTTTAGTGACGATAGCTTAGTTTGTTAGTTTAGTTGCATAAACGATTATATAGGAAACAATGATGTCTACTTCCTTAGTTTAAATTGATAATGTAATCGTAATTATCAAATTTAGTTGACTGCATAAACCCACCATAACGGCTGCTTTATATTTTATAATGGATGTAACTGCTGACTTCTTCTGTGTTCTGTTAGCATGAGCTATAGGTAATTCTATGTTACGGTTCATAATGACACTGGATTTGACGTTTACCTATACTGTAACAGTAAGGATCGCCAACTTTTAAGAAAACTCTTTCCCAACAAATAGCAAGCAAGTCATATTTGTTCTTTGTTGATCTTTATTTACATTTTGATGAGTATTTTATATTTCGCTACAATATTTATTGTTATAAACATTGCAGATCCAACTATGTAACTTTCAACACACGGATCCATTTCTGACAGTTATAAGAAAAGTTATGTCGTCAAGTTAGCAGATTACCGAACTACACATTTCTTATTCACATCACACATCCTACAGAATACAGAAGAAGTAACCGATTACATCCATTATAAACCAGCCCTATGAAATACATCAACAAACAAATTCTAAAATATGAATATTCCAACACCAAAAATCTCTTTACAAACCTACCTAATCATGAACCTCATCGCTCTAGCACGTTTCCACTCAACTAGAGTGAACCTCCCTTTACAATCCTCATCACAATTCATTCCCGGATGAGACGCGCTGAACGCGTTGCATGCGGTGAAGCGATGCAGCGGGGCAGGCGAAGAAGGGGACGAGGTACAGTCAAAAGCCTGGTTCGTTCAGCCGCCCCTCAGCCCTCGCTGACAGGTCACCACCGCCGCCGCCGCCACTGCTGCCTCTGGTGGTGGAGCTCGACAGTGATGGACGACAGATTGACAGATGACACCCCCAACAACAGATGATGGGGAAGTCCTGAAATGAAGAGTTACCTACGTGATCAGTAGAGTGCGGATTATAAATGCAGGCAAATATGATCATGATCATAATATGCTGGCAATATGCACTGAATAGGTCAAAATATGCTCAATATATGCACTGAATTAAACAAATATGCATCATTTTACAAATATATGCAGATATGCAACATAATTTTATTCATTTTTACTAATAATTTATTTTTATAAATCAGAAAAAATTACATTATGTCAACAATACACAAGAATATCATATAAAATATGCAAAACAACGTATAACTTCTGGAATACAACTTGTGTACCTACCTTTAAAGTAAATGTAAAAATTACTGTAGGTGGTATCAAATTTGAGCGATTATAAATTTTACACATTTAAAATTTTTAGATTTGTGCCCACTGTCAACATTTTCCATATTCGCCACTGGTGTGTGTTTCGTTGTGGATAATGGATGGATGCGCAATCATTGTCATTAATTATCTCAAATTTTACAAAACAGATAACGTAATTAAATTTTCAGGACTCTCGAGTCGAGTTCGAGATTCTAACCCCAAGATCGAGAGTAACCGTGTCGAGACGAGAGTTGTTTCATTCTCGTCTCGAAAATTCGAGCCGAGACGAGAGTATACACTAATTCTCGTCGCGTCTCGTCTCCCTGCATCACTAATCATCAGAGCTATAAAATTATAGAGTATTTCATTAGGTAATAAAATATCAAAACTATATCCGTAACAACAAGTTACAAAATATTACATATATAATACCGTTTTGGTCTCCATAACAGAGTGGTAATGTTGAGGTAAAATAATATACATAATATTGACAATTGTTTTACAATGACAAGTATGTCTAATTACAACGCAGAAAGATCTTGACAGTTCGGTGAGCTACGTGTGACAGAATTAATATCAAGCACAAACCAAGGCTAACATGCCAACTGTAAAACTTTGGAACTTTTACGGTTATCCCATCACATATTATTATTATTATTATTTTAAATTCTTTAAAATGTTAATATAAATTGCTTAAATGTTCCATTTCTGTTCTATAATTTAAGCTATTCTCATCTAATTTAATATTAACCAATTCAAGGAAAAGTCGTTTTTTTATAATTACTTTCAACATCCAATATCAATAGCGAAATTAAGAAAGATTATTCATATAAACAAATTTTAACACATATAGATTATTGCATTAGTTGTCAACGGGATTTAGATACGCATAAACCACGGTCTACTCTGGTGTCAAATATAAATTCTCTAACATATAAAATAGCCAAATATATATTTCAAACATGTTATCAAATTTAATACCTTCTTTTAATATTAATGTTAATAACTCTTTCGAGTGCGCAAAGTTGATGTTTACATATTAAACGAAACGTTAGCGGTCTTCATTTGATTTTTCTGCTGATTTTGCTCCAACGTCCAACTTCCGACTATCTCCTGCAAGTATAGGTAAGTATATTAATTTCCAAACTGACGTCAAATATTGTGAAGTAAAACGAGACAAGTCGAGATAAAGTGCATTTTGAATCTTGGCTCTTGTCACGTTTCCCGGAAACACTAATAAATTTTTTGATATCATTTTATATATTATCTATACAATACAAACATCCTGTATGCTATATTGAAACGCTTGCACAATCTTCAATTATTAAGAGGCTAAATAACAGAATGAAAAACGGATTGTGTTGTAGTAGTTTAGAATAATGTTAGTTATAAGTTAAATAATATCAAATAATTGATATAATTGTACGTTATGGTATTGGATAACTTGGTTTATAAATACGTTTGGTTTGAGTTGAAATAAACATTTATTACTCGCAATTCATTGTGTTCTCAATTAACTAAAATGTAATCGGAACGTGCAATTTAACCAATGTGTCTAGAAGGAAATTTGGACGCAAATTGGTCTAAATGGAGACATGCTTTTGAAATTTATTTAATTGCTTTAGAAAGTGATAAAAAATCAGAACCTACCAAATGTGCAATACTACTGCATCTTATTGGTGAAAACTGTATTGATATCTTCATTTAATATTGAGGCGGATGAGAAAAAAAATCTACAAGTGTATTTAGAAAAATTCGAAAAACATTTTAAACCCAAAAAGAATGAAATATTGGAAAGACATAAATTCTTCACTAGAAATCAAGTGCAAGGTGAGTCAATAGATCAATACGTCATTGAGATTAAAAATCTTGCGGCGAGCTGTGATTTCGGAGACTTAAAAGATAGTTTTGTTCGGGATCGGCTAGTGTATGGAATTGTGAGCAAAGAGTTACGTGATAAATTACTTCGAATATCAGATTTAACCCTCGACAAAGCACTTCAGCTATGCAGAGCAGCGGAATTATCGAGAAATCTCCGGAACATCGAGAACCGAAGGAACGAGTGACAGAAGTGTCATGGATCTTCATCAGCAACATCCTGCGCAGCGTTACGGGAAATCCAAACAAAACGCACCAGTTCTAAGAAACCAGGTATCTACTAAATTTATTAATAATTGTAATCGATGTGACTGGAACCACGTAAAAAATAAATGTTCGGCGTATCATAAAAAATGTAATAAATTAAACCATTTTGCATCTCACTGTAAAACTCTTAAGTAGTGTAAAACAAATTGAATAAGACAATAACATTGATGATAATTATTCCACTCCTGTATAAAGTAAGCCATAAACAAAACACAATATTATCGCTTTGAGAGCGGATAAAAAGGAAGGTAACTTTTTGCAAGTGATAAAACCTTATTTGTCTTTTTCTTAGCAATAAAATGTTATTTGCTTCATATTTCTAATATTTGTCAGTGATTCGATTTTGGGAATATTTGAGAAGAATAACCAAAAGAGTCGTTAAACTATCTCGTTGAATTACACTCGAGCATTTTATTTCTTCCGAATAAATTTGTGTTTGACATCTCAACCTTGTCACCTGACAGCAATTTGACTCGAAAACTTGTATTAAAATAAAATCACGACAATTTTTCTTTTCAAATTGCTAGGCAACAAGGTTTCAGAACAAATAGAAATTTATCCGACGAAATAAAAAGCTCTTGTGTAATTACAGTTGATAATTACACTGCTATATAAAATAAGCCATGAAAACAGTCTTTTTTTCGTTATTACAGCGGATAAAAAAATCGGATACATTTTTATTTACCTTTTAACGATTGTCATGACAACAGCTCAAAAATTTAAAAAATCGGTATCATGTTGATTTGAAAAACAAAATCAAATTGAAAAGTCACGAAACTGTAATTGTTATACGTGAAATTATCTTACCGAATTACACTCGAGATATTTATTTTTCTTGATAAACGTGCATTTTATAAAATCAAACTTGGTTTGCATTAAGTAATTTGACTTAACAAACTGTCAGATAAAAGTCCGCAGAGACAGTTTGTTTCGTCAAATTACTAGGCAACCAAGTATTTGTTAAAATGAATGTTTATCCGATAAAATATATACCGCTAGTGTAATTATATATGATATTTATTTTTATTGGCAAATTCCTTTTGACGAAAGTAGTTCCAATTTATGTACATTCAATACACCCTTCGGACGGTATAAATTTTTACGTTTGCCATTTGGGCTTTGTTCAGCCCCCGAAATTTTCCAACGTAAGTATAATGAAACAAATAGTAGATGATATAGAAGGGGTAGAACAATAGAAGAACTTAATAACAGACTTGCTTAAGTTTTTGCAAGATTACAATCATTTAATTTTAAACTTAATTTAAATAAATGCAAATTTTGTGTACATAAAATTAAATATTTGAGCCACATATCATAACTAAGAATGGAACACAACCTGCTCCTTCTAAAATCAAGGCAATAATAAAAGCACAAATACCTACAAGTAAAAAAGATGTAGAATGATTTTATGGTATGGTTACATATTTTGGACGATATGTACAAAATTTATCCGAAATTACGTGTCCCTTACGTGAGTTACTACAAAAAAATATTAGCTGGCACTGGAACGAAAATCATGAAAAAGAATTTCATGATCTGAAATTATTAATGATATTAGATAGTCGCAGGCAACAATGTTAAATTGTCATTCTTATAAACAACAATGCAATTTGACATCGTTATAAACATCAAATAAATTTAAAAAATCTGATGTGGCCAGCACACAACCTCCCGCCATTCTCTAGACTTGTAAACATAAAATGCATATACTTATACAATCCGGTGCCCATTTAAAATATACAAATAATAATCTAAAATATTCAAATACAGAAATTTGCATCACCTACCTATAGACAAATGATAAAAACCAAATATCTAAATTTTTGGGTAATTCGTATTTGAGTTATCCGACTGACAGAAATCCTACTCTGACAACATAACTACACTCATACACACATACATACAGACATCATCGTGAAACTATCAAAAATGAATTTATTGTAAGGACCCTAATTCGTGCTCATTCACTAAAAACTCACTACCCGATTTTTAGCATGATTCCAATACCTTCCTTTACAGGTATGGCCGAGGTATGGCGGAAGGTAAAAACTATTTCAAAAACATTGTTTATTGTAATGCTTACAATCCACAACTGTCTGTTTCAAAACACCTAGACCAACTGAATTCGAAATTCCTATTCAACAGCTAATAAGTACATAGCAGTTTAATTAAATGCCTGGTTATCTAATCTGTTTGTTATTTTGTTCAATTAAATGATAAATTTTGAATTTTTCGATTTTTCAGCTTTTCTGTTGGGTTTTCTCAATTTTTTTTCTTTTTAAAACCACCCCTGTATTAGAGCGAACACAACAAAAAAAGAAATATTCAAATCGGTCAACTCGTTCTCAAGTTATGGCGTTACCAGAAAATCAGGCATTCATTTTTATATATACAGATTTTGCATTAAATACTACTTTTTATTTTACCCTAATTTAACACTATTTAGTAACACTAATATTTTACACTAAATATTTTACACTATTATTAACACTCTCAACGTGTAACTTTTAACCGTTTGTGCTTTCGTTAAAGTACACTAAAATTAACCATTCTTGAAAAAGTAAAAGTTAACACTAAATATTCTGTCCTCGATGGTACACTATTTTTGGTTAGTTTAGTGTTAAATTTAACACTATATTTTTTAGAGTGTATGCAATGAGTAAAGCAGAAACTGCTACACCTCTAAACACGCAATATTTTGTTACGGAGACGAGACTCTTAACTCCCTAACTTGACTTGACACATAAAACCTAAAAAGTTTTCTATTTATGAAAAACAGCGTCACTTTACATGGAATTAAACAAAGTGAAACTATATAATCTTTTATTTCCTGCCAAATCTATCAAAACACCACTATTACGGTCGACCCTGTTGATCGACAAAGTCGATTCACAATGTTGCTGTTGTGCCTACATCTCTTTTAACATTATTGAATGTTAATTGAGATTTTCTCACTATAGCAACATTGTCGATCGACAGTGTCGAGTAATTAAATAATCCATCAGGTATACAACAAAATATACGAACACAATTGGTATTCAATCATACAATCGTGATGAAATTTTGTTGTCGCGAATTATTGAATATCTGCCCAAGTCTTTTTGTGATAGGTATTCGTGTTTTCATATGAAAAGATATTTTATAGCTACCGAGATGTCTTATGAAAATTACAGAACAATAGTCACTGTCACTATTATAATGAAATAAGCTAATCAACTTTATTATTCTTTGCTATTTATTACAAAATCGCTTCACAATTGATTACTCATTTCATTACTGTCTAGTAACGAATAGGCAACTATTCGGTATTCTGCCTGCTCGGCAGGTTTTTCATTATACGGTCGAACACTGAATATTACTTTACTATTCGGCAGAATACCGAATTGTTTGACCTCACATGTAACATGTAACATACCTATACAATAGTTGAACTGCGATTGTCTTGAACTGTCTCCTGCAAGTACGTACATAATTTCATTGACAAACAAATAAGTAATGTTTATTCACGAGTTTTTGTTAATTACACTAGTCGACAAGGTTTGGATAACATATGGATGAAATTACTATTTTCATAGACATTATCATATTTGGTCATAGAAAAACTCAAATACGTCACATTTAAAAAAATTACTATAAAACGCTTAAATGTATGTGTTTATATGTATACGAAATGGGAAGATTTAGCAACGAAAAACAAAAATATATGAAAACTCGATGCCAAATTTTTTTTGAATTATTATTTATGACAGTGACAGTACGGTTGACATCTTTGGCATCTTAGTTTATATTATCGTTTACATATTACATAAACATGAAACTTATTAAAATGTAAGTATAATTATTTATTAAATTACTAGAATAAGCAGAAATAGGCAAGAGATCGTGTGCTGCCATCTAGAAACTGCTACTTTTATTCATGTTATCGAAAAAAAGTTTTAATTTGTCGACTAGTGTTATTATTACTAAAAGAAGAAAAATAATGTCAAAAACTTTATTTTGTAATTTTTATGAAAATACACTGGCTGAAAAAAAAATGAAACACTTGAAATTCGTAAAAATATCGACCATTTTCAAACTGCCATAACTCGGTGTATTTTCAATCGATATCGATGAATCCCTGAGGGCGAGTGTCTACTTTAAAGTCATGCATGCAAACTTAAGCGCAACCCCCTCCGCCCCCCTCTAGCAATCATGTGCAAAAAAAAGAATTTTACTTTTAAAAATGTCCAACTTTGAGGATGTGTACGGAGTTTAAACATTTTTTTTGACTTGATTCACCAAAAGGGCATTAAAATTTGTTCAATTCTCTGTGCAGGACTCAAAGAACGAAGTTGTACGATGATTTGGCACAAAGTTATGAATTTTTTTTTAAAAGGGCATTTTTTGGTTTTTCGCACATAACTCAGCCACTTTTAAACCAAATTAGACAATTTTTTCGGGTGAAAAAACCCATAGTGTATCTACTTTAAGGGGGTAAACTCAGATTAGAATGATCTCTTTTCGTACCCTTCAAAACCCGAACAAAAAAAACACGTTTTTGGGCAAAAACACGTCCAACTTTGGCCATGTGTATCGATTTGGAAAAAATTTGTCGACTCGATCCACAGAAAAGGCATTGAAATTTGTTCAATTACCTGTGCAGGGCCCAAAGAACGAAGTTCCTACGACGATTTGGCACAAAGTTATGGGCGTTTGAAAAAAGTGCATTTTGTGGTTTTTTGACTCATAAATCGGAAGTTTTTGACGAAACTTTTTTTTTTTACGAATGAAATTTTCTTTCAAAATTTCTAATATTTTAGGCAATATGAGTTATTCACACGAAATATCCAATTTCATTTTTAAAGAAGTAAGCAAATTAATCTCATGAGTTTAAAGTTTAAATTTTCTCGATATTGAAGGTCTGCTTACAGGTCTGTAAACTTTAAACTCGTGAGATTTGCTTACTTCTTTAAAAATGAAATTGGATATTTCGTGTAAATAACTCAAATTGCCTAAATTGCCACATGGGTTTTTTCCCCGAAAAAATCGTCTAATTTGGTTGAAAAGTGGCTAAATTATGTGCGAAAAACCAAAAAATGCCCTTTTTAACAAAAATTCGTAACTTTCTGCCAAATCATCGTAGGAACTTCGTTCTTTGAGTCCTGCTCCTGCATAGGGAATTGAACAAATTTTAGTGCCCTTTTGGTGGTTCAAGTCAAAAAAATTTTTAACTCCGTATACATCCTCAAAGTTGGACATTTTTAAAATTAATATTCTTTTTTTTGCACATGATTGCTAGAGGGGAGCGGAGGGGGTTGCGCTTCAGTTTGCATGGATGACTTTAAAGTAGACACTTCAAAGTTTCTCGCTCTCGAAGATTCATCGATATCGATTGAAAATAAAACGAGTTATGGCAGTTGAAAATGGTCGATATTTTTACGAATTTCAAGTGTTTCATTTTTTTCCGCCAGTGTATAAATGATATAGGCTGTTCGTTATTAAAATTTAAAAGCGGCAAATTATGGAGCAAAATATAAATTTCTCTGCATTCAAAGCAGCCTCTTCAGCCCTTGTAAATTTATCATTTGGCACCAAAAGAGTGCAGAATATTCGCCGAATATTTGGCAGATAGTTCTTGTTGATTAGTTGTCCTTGTATTTTCTATAGTTCAGTCAAGTTTTTAATTTTTTTAGAAATTTATTATACTATAGGATAGAAAAGAAATACTTTGGATTCAGTCAATTATGGATTAATTTTTAATAAATTGACCGAATTCAAAGTATTCGTTTTCTATCCTACAATAATTTTTGTTCCAGTCAAGATAATACAACGTCATTGTTAGTCCAAAACTGGAACGAATTTTTTTTATTTAATTACTTGATATTTTACAAATCATTGAACCGAAACTGGAACTTGAACCGCTTTTTATAACACCGGTAATCGGTATACTTCGAACAGAAATATGAAAACTGCAACAAAACCGAACCCTATAAAAGAACAGTGAACCGAAAACCGAACCTGAACCGAAATTTTGTGCGGTTCAAGTCCCTGAAAACATATAAGAAACACACTGAAAACGAAAATCAAAATACCACACCCTTTTAGTCAAATCGTTTCATAAACTACCTCGGTCTATTATGCTAAGAAGAATTTACATGGTTTTATCTTTTACCAAATTTTCAAACCACTCAGTACAATCGAAATATGGAGAGGATGCAAAAATAGCAGACAATTTCTCGACACTCATTGGTTGTCTGGCTTTTTATTTGCAAACGCGTTCACACACACACACACACACACAGTTTCTAGGTTTTTTTTGTAAAGCGAGTAATTTGCTAATGTGAAATAAAAAAGCGCAAATATCAAACGAACCAACCCCATTATATTGAACAAAGTCAGGAGGATTTGCCCTCTTTCCTTTTTCTTTTTGGTCCGCCCGCCCATGTCTCTGTATAATGGTCGCTAGAGGTTCAAATTAATAAAAATACCTATATTAAGAATTATAAGTGTATGGCAAAAAATATTAATTACTCGAATTTTCAAATGTAAAAGAATGATGTTAACTTTTAATTCTTGATCACGTGATCACGATGGTTTAAATAACTTCTCCTGCAAGGATTTATTGATAATATTGGTTAAGGAGGTTGGTGACCATTAAATTAAAATGATTATGAGAGGCTGAAATTTATATAGTGCCTTTATTACACTCTATTGAGATTCTTTTTTAAATTTTCGTCTATCCGGTTTTCGAATAATTGAATGTTGAAATTACGCTTGTGGACCTTATGACAATTCATTAAATTCTTGTTTCGTATGCTTTAAACTACATGATAAAATGATGAAAAATTCATAGAACTTATATTAATAGTATATTTCGTAACTCATTAGCGAATAACCGCGGTTTTGGTCTTTTGGTAATGGTAAATTTGTGGTTAGTTATGGTTCTTGAAAATGTGGTCATGATTCGGAACAAGTTAAACCTCATATCTGGTTGTTTGTTGTTTACGATGGTAATGTAGGAAATATATTTATTTATTTACAGTTTGCTTGTGTTTGACAATTTTTTGATTTGACCGCGTTCCTTAATCTAACCAAATCCTGAAAGTTGTTTCTTATTGGTTAGGATACGGAACGGGTAACCGCAACCATATGGTCGCCGTAGTTACGGAATATACTTTTATATTGCCTATAAACCTTAAAAAATAAGTTCGTGAAGATTTCGTGTACGTTTTCTGAACCATTTGCAAGTTATTTAAAAAAAATGTAAGCATGCCAAGCATTTTTTGATTAGTGAATTAGTAGTTATTGTAAAAATGTATAACCGCAACTGAACGAATTGCAATGCGCATTGAGCGAATTTTGTTTTATCAAAAATATTTTTATTTTCATATCCGCCCCCAAGACTAATGTATAGGTACGCCACTGCAGGAGTCCCCAACCTCTTTAAATCAGCGTTTCTCAACCTGTAGGGCGCGCTTCCCTAAGGTTGAACGCGGACTATCTGAAAGGGAGGCGTAGAAATTTTTTTCAAAACCATCGTTTTATTAGGTTCGTATCTTGTAAACTTAAAGCAAAATCACAAAATAAGCGCTTGGTGTCTATTTTTAGCAACATTGACATCGCTCCCTTTCCATTAATTTAGTACAAATTTCGTCCTTATGTTCACATTAAATGAAATTTCTCGTGAAATCTCAAGAAGCAACAATGGTCATAATAAAAATTTGCAAGGAAAAGGAAGGCATCAATACAAAAAAGTTGAGAAACATAGGGTTACTTCAATCCCATTGCCATGGTAGAGATTGATTGGATGTTTCGGAATAGCACATTATCCGAATGGTTAACTACGTTTCAGTTTTAAACTGTTGCCATTCAGTTTTTGTTTGAGTTAAATTAAATAACATCCAGCGTGCAGCGAATATTGAATTATCATTTCAGAAACTCTACATTCGGTAGGTTCTGGCCTGGCACAATATTTTTAAAAGAATTTAACTTCTTGTATAAATTGCATAATTATCATATATAATACCATTAGTGACTATGATTTTGCCGGCAATTTTTGCCGTCTGGTCACGACTGCTTGTTGCGTCGAAAATAAACACGAGTGCTACGCACTCGTGTTTATTTTCTAAAACAATCATTACGCTTACTACAACTCTGAGAAAATGCTTGCTAGAATAATTTATTTACTTACAAAATTAATGTACAATTACTACAATTTGTGAAATTCATTAAAATATCTAATTTTACTGTTTTTAGCAATGGTAGAAGAAACACAAATAAGCAACAAATCTAATGACACCGCTCTTGCTGCTTCTCGTATCTCTGGAGGTGAAAATATTATTTCACTACTTTCAATATCCATGATTTACCTTCTTTACGACAATACGATAGAATACGATACTATTTGTTGCAGTTAAATGGTTTGTTGTATCAATCAAACACACATAACCTAACTTATTATCTGTCATCGACCAACAAACTGCAGACAAATGCTTGTAACTCTAAAGGCGGCTACACATTACATGGCAAACTAGGCCAATGGCAAACGTTGGTGATTTGTACATTTTTTTCATGTCGAATGACATTTACCGAGTACTCCCTACACATTACGTGTCGAATCATACCATACATATGACATAAACTAAATGCTAGATCGCGTTTCGTATTGACAAGTGGCCAACATTTCTTTGATTCGGGTCTCATTTACCGACTTCAATCCGAACGTAGACGAATGCAAACGTTGGAAGGAGTTTGTCATTTGTGGTACCTACCGTACACACTATTCGGCAAACTTCACATATCACAAACGTTTGCCTAGTTTGCCATGTAATGTGTAGCCGGCATAATATGAGGCACATTTTGTATTTGAAGTTAGATATAAAATGAACCCATTATTTAATAGTTGTAGATAAAGGATTTTGTATTAAAATGAGAGAATGAGACCAAGTGTCGCCTCGACAAGTAGTTCTTATCTTGTTTTTAGATATTACTTATGACTCAAGGGGGATTATAATGCATCCCGTTTTATGCTTTTGCGTCTGATCTAATCTCGTCTCGTTTTAATAACTTTAATATCGATTTCTCAATATTTCGTGAAAAGATTTTATAGAGAAAAATATCTCAATTTATTTTGGCTCTAATCTCGTTTCGTCTCGACAAGTTCTTATCACAAGTTCTTGACATTTTAAGACGAAACGAGATAGATGTTTATTTGGTCTCGGTCGTCACGCAACAACACATACAAACAATGCTTTTAATAGCCACAAGACACAATTTCCAATTACGAATGTGCGACTATAGAGACAAATAATAAATCCCGACATTACACCGCGCATTCATAAAATATTCCACCGCAAGTCAACCTCAATCGGCGAGCTCTGTCACCTTTACAACTCTGGTCAGTGTGGTTTGTCCCCCGATCCCCTTTTCCATCACACGTAGTGTGTGGGCGGCGATTTTAGTTTTTATGTTCAGTCCCTGAGCAGCAGCGGCTCGCACTCAACTTACCACTGAATGACTGGACGTTTCTGTAGTCGCTCGAATGATGGACGATGGAGAATTGGAAACCGACGAGCGACGATGCGGTGATCAGAGCCGGATTCTTGTTTTTTGGTAGGGTAGCCATAAATAATGAGACAACAAGTACCGCGATAATAATTTTTTAGAATAATGTTATTAAAATCATATTGGTACTTAGGGTTTGCTAAATTTACCAATTTTTTCAATTTCCGGTTATTCGGTAAAAAAATCAATTTCGGTTTTTTATATTTTTAAAATAGGTTCTGAGGGTACCAAAACGTTCTTATTGACAAAAATTTCGACATTGAATTTTTTCACGATAGGTACCTTTTTGAACGAAAGGGAAAATTACTTACTTGTTCAATGTCGATGGGGGTACTTACATGGTACTGAAAATTAGATGTTAGATCTAAAAAAAAAATACAAATTTTATTTGAAAGAAATTATATATTTTTTAGTAAATTGAGAAAGAAATTTTACTGTGACGTCACTATTTTGCATTGAACATTATGGCAACTTTCTACGTCACACCACATTTTCATTAATTATTTTTGGGCTTGTTAATGAAATTTTTGTAAAAATTAAAAAGGTCCCAAGTTTTTGTCTCCATCAAAAATATTCAATAAAAAAATTCATGCAAGTAAACCCATTAGAAAGAAAAGCCGTTCTTTTTCCCATTCTAGATTGATGTTTGAGGCATTCGAGTTAGACGATGTAAAAACATTGTTAAGGCGCTACACTTGTGCCAAAAATATAGTGAAAAAGAGACCTTGCTATAATTACAAACTGAGGTCTTGTTACTATCAATACTGTTCATAGTTAAAAGATGACTCTAGAGTGCTAAGAAATTATATTTTTGAAATACTTAATGTTATTTTAATAAATAATGATAAAGTAAAAAACGGCTTATAGTCCAGTAAATTTATACATCACAGCATGCGTCAAATCCGGTAGTTCTGATTTTTTGCAGACTTGTTTATGATGTTGGCCTAATGAATAATCCAAGTTTGTGATCTCGAGCGCCGAAAGCAACTTTATCAAAAATCGAAAAAACCGCGAAAAAATAGTTTTTTTTTTTCAAATTTTGGCGATTATAACCCTAAAGGACTAGTTTTTGAAAAAACTTTCTTAGGACGCTTTTAAAGTAGACTAAATTTGCTACAATATGATTCTAGAACTGTCTCTGTAGACCAAATATTTTCCGAGATATGGCACTTCTAAAATTAGCAATTTATTCCAAAAAAATAAAAGTAGATTTTTTCGTTATTTTTATGTTTAATTAACTGTAACTTTTGAATGAATAAAAATATTGTCTTCCGGGTTCTTTAATTAAATTTTACGAACATTTCTCTATAAAATCCGTTATTTTAAAAACTTTTTACGGCGTTCATTAAGCCAAAATATCAATTTTTTTTTCGTGAGAAGTAACTTCTGAACGGATAAAGTTATCGACTTCTGGTTTCTTGCATTAAATTCTATGAACATTTCTCCATAAGATACAGTGTTTTAAAATATTTTTTGGGTATTCATCAAGCCAAAATATCAAATGATTTTCCGAGAGAAAATTGAGAAATTTTGAATATTTATTGTGTTCAA
The DNA here is from genome assembly GCA_947534325.1 of Agonum fuliginosum. NCBI lineage: Eukaryota > Metazoa > Arthropoda > Insecta > Coleoptera > Carabidae > Agonum > Agonum fuliginosum. Next base: position 16,494,541 of record OX384045.1, on the reverse strand, counting down.
AGAGCTGTAAGTTCTGAACGGATAAAAATATTGACTTCCGGTTGCTGTGATTAAATTCTACGACTATTTCTCCATAAGCAACATTGTTAAAAATTTTTTTAGGGTGATAATTAAGCCAAAATATCAAATGTTTTTTCAAGAGAAAGTACAGAGATTTTTAATTTTTTAATATTTATTATGAGCTATAACTTCTGAATGGATAAAGTTATCGACTTTTGGTTTCTTTTATTAAATTCTACGAACATTTCTCTATAAAATACACTATTCTAAATTTTGTTTAGGGTGATCATTAAACCAAAATATCAAATGTTTTTCCGAGAGAAAGTAAAGAGATTTTTAATTTTTTTATATTTATTGTGTTTAATGAGCTATAACTTCTGAATGGATAAAGTTATTGTCTTTCGGTTTCTTTTAATTAATTCTACGGACATTTCTCTATAAAATATATTATTGTAAAATGTTTTTAGAGTGTCCATTGAGCCAAAATATCAAAATTTTTTATAATAAATACGAAAAATTTGAATACTTCTCTCGAAAAAAAATTGATATTTTGGCTTAATGAACGCCCTAAAAAGTTTTTAAAATAATGTCTTTTATAGAGAAATGTTCTTAAAACTTAATGAAAGAAACCGGAAGACAATATTTTTATTCGTTCAGAAATTACAGTTAATTGAACACAAAAATTACGAAAAAAGCAAAAATATTTCAACTGTTATTTTTAGGAAAAAATTGCTAATTTTAGAAGTGCCATATCTCGGAAACTATTGGACGTACGGAGCTGCGGTTGGGCTTAAATTGTTGCAAATTTAGTCTAATTTAAAAACGTCCTAAGGATGTTTTTTCAAAAAATAGTCCTTTAGGGATATAATCGCCAAAATTTGGAAAAAAAAATTTTTTTCGCGGTTTTTTCGAGGTCACAAACTTGGATTATTCATTAGGCCAACAACATAAACAAGTCTGCAAAAAATCAAAACTACCGGATTTGACGCATACTACCCCATACCTTCAGACGGCAAATTTACTGGACTATTAGGGATCAGCGAAATAAAAATGTTGTTATTTTAATAAATTAGTAAAAACAGTCAATTTTTTACTATTTTTTCCGTCAGATGAGTAATTTTCTTGACAAAAAATATTTTCTTTACACTCTCACGAACAATGCAAGGAATCGACTATTTAAAACAAAATGAATAAATATGCAATAATAAGGCCATAATTTGTAATATTAAAATGCATAAATTAATTCTTATTTTCTAAATTATTATTGTCGCAACAATGTATTGTATGAATTTTTCGATCAAATAATACTTCAGTAATTACTTATAGTAAATTTCAGATTTTTATTTTGAGCAATATAGCCAGAATCGTGAATTCTGATTCTATTGCAGCAATATTGCGTTCAACAAGTGTAGAGCCTGAATGTAATTAGAAACACACATATGCCATATGCCAAATTAAATTTAAGTTGTAAAATTGTACTTTTCTCTCTAGAAAAGGAAAAATTGTGTTATTTCCGCATGTCATGAAAAAATAAATAAAAGTTATTCCTAATGCCCATGTCACACCGGCGTGGCACGAAGCACGGTGCTCGATGGAAAAAAATGAATAACGTAAAAATTTATCGCCGCTATTCCAACGAGCATTTTGACATATGGAAATTTGTTGCTGATTTCACAGTGAATCGTCAATATAATTTTTGACATTTGGTGAATAATTGATGTCAAAATAGTAACAGTAAGTAATTAGATAATAAGAATATAACACTTGAAGCTTTTGTCAATATATGAACTAATTATTGATTTAATTAAAACAAAAAATTTATGAATTTGAATTCTCAGCTGTCAAAAATAATTTTCAAAAACCTTCAAAGTACGAAGTGAACATAGCAATATACAAATTTTCGTATAGCATTTTGCTATACCGGTGTGACACCCTTTTGACAGCTTTGAACGAAGCAAAATGCCACATCGAGCACCGTGCTTCGTGCCACGCCGGTGTGACATGGGCATAACATAATTAATATTAAAATAATTTATAACCAATAACCTCATAAAATACAAAAAATTAAATTTTATATAATGTTAGTTCATGAAAACATTATTTTATCGGAGCTGTAATCCCCTCATTAATTGCCAGCCGCAGCAATTTGAGTATTATTGATAAATTAATATAGTACATACATTATAATAGTGTTATTAATATACCGAATTGTCACAAAAACCAGGTCGCAACGCTACTTAAAAGAATGTCGAATTACCGGTAAATAATTTTAAATATTTTTTGTTGAAGGAATTTTACGGTATTTACCGATAATGCGGTAAACCGGTTTGCAATCCCTAATGGTATACTATTTTGTTTCGAAATTAATAAATAAAGAAAAAATAATTTTTGTCATACCTGCACAAAACTAGACAAAAATGCGTGCGCAAAGTACAAGCGTGCGGGAATAGCGTGCGCAAAATTTCACTTTGCGCACGCAAATTTAACACTCACACAGTTTTCTCTAGTTACCGACACGAAATGTGTGTGTAGCATTAGCGCCACACACGTGATAATCTAATACTACAAGCACGTACACAGCTGTAGTACTTACTTCTCTATGCATAGTTTCTACTGTCGACTATTGTGCAGATTGTGCATTGGATATTGGATCTAATGGACAATAATATTTTATTCTTATATTTTAATGTTCCTTTCTTTACTGTTAATAGTTAGTTTCTTATGCTTTTACATGTAGGTAAATATTAGTTACTTTTTTATTTTATACATATTAATTTTAAAAGTATTCATTTTATCTTTTGATAAGTAAGGTCACTCAAAACGTTACTTTTTGTGCAGCAATGACAAAAAATATCGTGTGCATCTCGTGAGCAAAGGCGCAATTGCGCTTGGCTTCGTTGCAGCCCTCGCCGTAGCGACTCTCGGCCTCCTCGGCTCGCCTCGGTAGGCCTCGAGCCGCTACTGCTCGGGCTGCAACTCGCCTCGTGCAATTGCTTACTTTGCGCACTAGATACACAATATACTATTCTGTGTATTTTCAATAACTTTCATTGCGAAATTTTTCTAAATTATTTAAAAGTAGGGTGATTCATTGTAACTTATTTATTTTAAAACGCATTAATGGCCATTTTATGAATCAGAAACTTTTTATTACCTTCCGCTTACCTGTAAAGGAAGGTATTGGAATCATGCAAAAAATCGGGTGGTGAATTTTTAGTGGATGAGCACGAATTAGGGTCCTTACAACTCATTTTTGATAGTTTCACGATGATGTCTGTGTGTATGTGTGTGTGTGTGTGGTCAAGGGGTGTTAGTCGCATAACTCAAATACGAATTACCCGAAAATTTTGATATTTGGTATTTAACATTTGTATATAAATTGGAAGAGCTCCTTAGATTTTGGTACAAATATCTTCATTGGAAGTGATATTTTTTGAAGATTGAAAAGGTTAATTGTCAAAATTGTATATAAATTTGGAAAAATATAGTATTTATTTGTAATAAGAATAAGAGGAAAAGTTATTTGCAACTTACGTTATAAAAAAATTGTCTTTATCTGGTAGCATTAAAGAACTGCAGTAAAATTTAAAAAATAAATTTATCAAATAAAACGTTGATATCTTGTAATCCATGATCGGTTGATTTTTGTTTCTGCGTAAAAAAGTGAGACAAGTGAGACGGGTGACAAGTTGACAAGTCCTAAGTAAGATATTAAATGTAGTAATTGAACGGAGGATGACTTCAACACAGCAGAGTTTTCCTGTGAATGAATCTTTTTATTCAGGTGATGCAAATTTCTGTGTTTGAATATTTTAGATTTTTATTTGTATATTTTAAATGGGCACCGGATTGTACGTATACATTTCTGTTTAAAGTCTAGATATGGCGGAAGGTTGTGTGATGGCCACGTCAGATTTTTTTTATTTTATAATGTAGGTATATATCTAAAGTTATGTTTCACCCAATTTTCAAAATCATATCAGGTAGGTGACGCCCCCCATTGTCTTATACAGCCGAATAAGCCGATTTCTGGCGTTTGTCATAACCCTTTCCAGCATGGCAGCGGATATGTTGGCAATTGCAGCCCGGATGTTGGCCTTCAGGTCTTCTAGGGTCCTTGGACGGTTGACGTAAACACGGGATTTCAAAAAACCCCACAAAAAAATCACAAGGAGCCAAATCGGGCGAGCGGGTAAATTACAGTTATTGTTTGGTCGCACCTTTGTCATGCACCAATCAACGCTATAACATTAGAACAAGTAACTACCTACTATATTCTACAATTCATTTGAAAAATACGTCAAACTTTGCTCACTTAACTTTATTTTTTAAACATTTCAGTAGTTATAAAAATATTATATTATAGAAGAGATAGATAACTGATTTTAGCGCTCGGTGTGATTGTATAACCCTCCGCTGCGCGTTGGGAGAAACATCACACTATAGACTAAGTTACACCAGACACCATCACGCATGCGCTAAAATCTGTTACGTCTGTACCTTAAATTCGTATAATAAATACTATAGTTTTATTTATCATTAATGTACACATGAAAAAATAAGAAATTTTTATATCAAATTGTAAGTAGTATGTGTAATACACTCGACAAAAGAAAAAACGCACCACTTGATAATGCACAAAAAATTCTGAATTTTTTGACCGCCATAACTCGGTTGAATTTGGTCGAAAATGGAAGAATCTTCAAGTTCTAACAAGTTTGAAGTTTCCTCTTTAAGGGTATACAAGTTAATCTGACGCTAAGTTAATTTCACCCCTTACCACTCTCCTGAGAAAAAAAATGTTTTTGTTGTCAAAAAATATTGTTTTTTTTTTTTAGCCTGGGGAGAATTGGATTTGGCGTCACATTATTTGCATAACATTGAAGAGAAAACTTCAAACTTGTCACAATTCAAAGAATCATTTATATCTGTGCAAAATTAGCCGAGTTATGACAGAAAAGGCACAAAATGCAATTATTTTTAAAAAATTCATAACTTTGCGCCAAATCATCGGAAGTATTTAATTTTTTTTTTCTCCGACAGGAATATGAATGAACTTTATCGCCTTGGTAGTTGTCAAAGTTTGGCATTTTTTGACATCAAGAACTTTTTTTCTAAGGAGGGTGACAGGGGGTAAAATGAATTTGGCGTCAGATTACCTTGCATGACATTAAAGAGGAAACTTCAATCAATTCGAAGATTTATCCATTTTCGAGCCAATTCAACCGAGTTATGGCGGCCTAAAAATTTGGAATTTTGGGTGCATTGTCAAGTGGTGCGTTTTTTGCCCAGTGTATAAGTACCTATATAAAAAAATCATTTCTTTGAATTTCCCAAAGGGGGCGATCGCCCCTACCGCCCTCTCCTGGATCCGTCCTTGTACTGAAAAGTACTAGGTAGATACATTTCTAAATTCCATATATATTTATACAAAATACGAAAATGTCATTTTAAGCTAATAATCATAAATTATTCTTAAATTTGTACAAAATTAAAGATACTACAAATAGAAATTTAACATATTACAGCAGACAGCAGTCATGATGCCCATGGGTTAATCCGGCTCTGGTAGCGTTGCAGCCGATGTGTTATCTCTGATGTTGATGTGTTTGTAGCGAGATATGAGATAATGAGGGTTAGCTGTTAGCGGTTTGAGAATGGCTCGATGGCTTGTTTATGTAGAATTGTCTTCTGAGACCGGATAGATTTATTTATGGATAGGTTTGTTGTTGTTTGGTCTGAATCTTTCAGACCTTGTTATTCTAATGAATAGCAAGAAGAAGACACTATTTATTATATTATGTTTTTATAACGGATTACATTTAGGAATGAAATATTTTATAAATTATTATTGTTTGGTTCTGCTCGTAAAATTTCATTTTAAGCTTTTTGAAGTGAAAATAATCTCTTAAAACCTTTAAAAATTTTAGGGATGAACTATAATACAAATTATAACATAGTGCAATATGCTAACGACAATCTCCCTCGTAGAAAATGCAGGATTTTCAAACACGTTTTGTTATAATATTTTCGATCTAAAGGTAAATTATGGAACATAGCCAATGGGGGCTTAAAGTGGCGCTAGTGTTCCAGACCCAAGAACTAAAATTTTTACCCCCTCCATATATTTGACGTTTTAAATATCAGATATCAGATGTTTGTATTTTGAATTTGTAATTGTAATAATTCCATTATTAATTTCTATTTACTACCATACACCCCACTGTTTAAAATACTTGTTTACAATATTTGACATTTCAAATACACGCGTGATATGACACAATGTGTGTGCGTTCATATATCACATTTTTTGGGACTGGATCACGGCTGCCATCTGGAATAGTTTGGCCTGTAAGCCCTCATTATAGATATATCTAAATTTCAATTTTAGTTACTATTTATAGTATTAAAGTGATTTTTACATTTAAATCAGTGTCAATATAGTATCCCTGATACAGCCAGAGATATCTAGATCATGCTAGATTCTATTACACATTCTGACCGCTAGAAATTATCATGTTGGCAAACCTAATTATTATTTAACCATACGTACGTGTAAATGAATGGTAGTGGGGATGCGTTTTGACACAGCGGCAATTTGTCTCAGGTCTCAGCGACATTTGGACACAGCGGTGCTTTCAAGCTAAGATGATTGACGCAGTAGTGTGTTGCTCTCTCGTCTCGTTTTTTCAATTTTAAGAGCCCCGCCTTCGTAAGAAAATATTACGTATAGAGGTGTAGCAGTTTTTACTTTATTAATTGCATATTGCATCCTATATGCAGGCAAAATTGTATAGATGTTTATAAAAGAATTCATCTACACTCGAGGAAAAAATTAGGGGAACATTTTTTTATTGACGAAAAATGTCCAATTTTCAAACCATGATAACTCGGTTGCATTTGACCCAAAATCAATAATACTTTGAGTTTAAAAAAGATCAAAGGTTCCTCTTTCGAATGATGTCCCTGAAAGCCACATTCGATACATCTCATGTCCCGTAAACCACCATAGAAAAAAAAGTTTTTGACTTAAAAAAATGTTTAACTTTAACAATTTGCACGGATTGCCAAAAAAATTGTAGACCATATTTAACGCAAGGACATTAAAGTTCACACAATTTCCCTTCAAGTTCAAAAAAGAACAAATTTCTACGATGATTTGATCCAAAGTTATGAGGATTTGAAATTTTTTCCTCGAATGTAGTTTTATGCCTATAGTCCAGGCATTTTAAATAATGTTTTGGGAAATAGGGGAAAAAAATGATAGACAGCTGAATTTTGGTATATACGCTCATAACGGCTTCTAGTTTAACATACTAAAAGTCCTAAACTATATCGCGTGTGCTTCCATTGCTACGACCTTGTAAAGATCTTGAGAATGAGATTTTTGCGTATAACTCACGAACGGTGACACCAATTAAAAACTTTTTTTACGATAATGTTGGTAATTTAATGTACTGCAAAAAGGCCCTTACCAATTTTATCCTCAGTTTATTTATTTTCCTCAAAATCGGGAAAAGGCTAATCACCGTTTTGGAATCGTTGAGAGCCCGTGAATTAGACTTCCGGTTTCAGAAAAATAGCTGCCATTTATGAATGGAATATACTATCGACTTCCGGTTTGCGGCATTCAATTCCTTTTATATTTTACTATTAAAATGTTGAAACATCTTCGTTTAGCCGAAATATAATGATATTCTTTAAGAGAACACAGGGATATTATGGATTTTTTTAAAATTTGTTGTGTTTAAACAAGTGTCATTTCTGAACGAATACAAATACCGACTTCCGGTTTTCAGCATTCGATTCCTTGAACATTTCTCTATTAAATAAATTATACCAAAAATGTTGAAACATCTTCGTTTAGCCGAAATCTAATGATTTTCTTTAAGAGAGCACAGGAAAATTATAGAAATATTTTTTATTTGTCATTTTGAACAAGTGTAATTCGAACGAATAAAAATACAGACTTCCGGTTTTCAGCATTAGATTCTTTGAACATTTCTCTATTAAATACATTATACTAAAAATGTTGAAACATCTTCGTTTCAACATTTTTGGTATAATGTATTTAATAGAGAAATGTTCAAGGAATCGAATGCTGAAAACCGGAAGTCGGTATTTTTATTCGTTCAGAAATTAGACTTGTTTAAACACAACAAATTTTTAAAAAATCCATAATATCGCTGTGTTCTCTTAAAGAATATCATTATATTTCGGCTAAACGAAGATGTTTCAACATTTTTAGTATAATGTATTCGATAGAGAAATGTTCAAGGAATCTAATGCCGAAAACCGGAAGTCAGTATTTTTATTTGTTCAGAAATAACACTCGATTAAACATAATAAATGAAAAAATTAGTAATATACTAAAATTAAAATAACTTAAAATTCCGGCTAAACCAAAGCCTGATGAAGTTAAAATAATATATACGTCTAATAGAAAAATATAAAAGGAATTGTATGCCGCAAACCGGAAGTCAATAGTATATTCCATTCATAAATGGCAGCTACTTTTCTGAAACCGGTAGTCTAATTCACGGGCTCTCAACGATTCCAAAACGGTGATTAGCCTTTTCCCGATTTTGAGGGAAATAAATAAACTGACGATAAAATTGGTAAGGGCCTTTTTGTAGTACATTAAATTACCAACATTTTCGTAAAAAAAAGTTTTTAATTGGTGTCACCGTTCGTGAGTTATACGCAAAAATCTCATTTTCAAGGTCTTTACAAGGTCGTAGCAATGTAAGCACACGCGATATCGTTTAGGACTTTTAGTATGTTAAACTAGAAGCCATTATGAGCGTATATACCAATATTCAGCTGTCTATCATTTTTTCCCCTATTTTTTACCTTCCGCTTACCTGTAAAGGAAGGTATTGGAATCATGCAAAAAATCGGGTAGTGAGTTTTTAGTGGATGAGCACGAATTAGGGTCCTTACAACTCATTTTTGATAGTTTCCCGATGATGTCTGTATGTATGTGTGTATGTGTGTGCGTGTGTGTGTGTATGTGTGTGGTCCGGGCCGATGCCGGATGTCACATAACTCAAATACGAATTACTAAAAAAATTTGATATTTGGTATTTTACAATTGTATACGAATAGGAAGAGCACATTAGATTTTGGTACAAATATCTTCACCGGAAGTGATATTTTTTGAAGATTGAACAAGATAATTGTCAAAAATTTATATAAATTTTGATAAATATAATATTTATTTGTAATAAGAATAAGAGGCAAAGTTATTTGCAACTTACGTTATAAAAAAATTGTCCTTATCTGGTAGCATTAAAGAACTGCAGTAAAATTTAAAAAATAAATTTATCAGATAAAACGTTGAAATCTTGTGATCCATGTTCGGTTGATTTTTGTTTCTGCGTAAAAAATATTGACAGGTGAGATGGGTGACAAGTTGACATACTAGCGCCATATAAGTCATAAGTAAGATATTAAATGTAGTAATTGAACGGAGGATGGCTTCAACACAGAAGAGTTTGCCTGTGAACGAATCTTTTGATTCAGGTGATGCAAATTTCTATGTTTGAATATTTTAGATTTTTATTTGTATATTTTAGGGACACCGGATTGTATACGTATACATTTATGTTTATAAGTCTAGATTTGGCGGAAGGTTGTGTGCAGGCCACTTCAGATTTTTTTATAATTCCTGGACTACTAGTTAAAATTCTGAAAAAGTCTTTGGAGTCCATATGAAAAATCAACAAGTGTATTTAAAGCAATTTTTACATGATACATTCAATAATGATTCGAAACATTTTAAAATTGGTAAGAATAATTTTATGGAGATTTTTTTCCCCTACAATTTCATATTTAACATTTTTCTCATAATGTTCCCATTTACGAAGTAAACAAAAACAACGTACGCAATCCCCAAAATATTCCCCTAAAATAAGGATCACGGAGGGCGGAGCGTCTGGGAATTTCAGATGTTGTTCAGGACACCAAATACAACAAGTATGGAAATTTTCAGCAAGTGCAAGGTTTGTGGCAATATTTCACACTCGCCCTTAAAAATAATTAATGCCCCAGACATTTTAAGTGTAGGTACTGTGACAATGTAGTGTTTGTGTTTAGTTTACGTTATACGAATTTTATTAGTTTTAGGAAAAGTGTTTAGACCATGTTAGTTTTAAGCGGTTTTAAGTAATAAATTGTAACGTATGACGAAGTGTGACAAGGGTTGGTGTGAGGTCATGCATGTACCGTATGTTGGAGATGTAGGCATGAGTGGTATCGAGAAGTAAGGGGTGTGAAAGGGCAAGTGTGTGTTTGTTGTTTGTTTGATAATTTTTAAGTTAATGTATTTCGTGAAGTCCTTTAGAAAGGAAGTTTATTTTCAACTTCAACTAGAAGAAGGAGAATGTAAATAAGACTGCGTAATAAATTGTACGTAGACTGTATTTCTGTGTTTTATTAATATATTCCTGACAATTTATCATTGATAAAATACAATACAGAAACAAGGACAATAATTTAATAACGATTTATCAGAGTGATTAAATAATAATATATGCTAACACCTACTTCAATGAATTTGCATTTTCACAAGAAGGTTTTAGGATTGAAAAAATAATTTAATAATAATATGGGAGAGCTAATTTTTTCATGTAACAATTTCTAACACATGACGTCATAAAATATTTAATCGTAATTATCATCTAAAACAAATTTATGACAAATTTTCTTCCATATTAATTATTTTATTTATATGTAGTACTATACAACAATATTTACAAATAAAAAAAAATTTTATCAACATTAATTCTACTCTTAGATGAGCTCATTAACAATCAATAATCAACCACTCACCTACTGCAATCACAACTCCAAACTAGTAGTACCTCACTAACCCATAACTAAGTATTAAGTATCGTCATAGTCCGCTACGCGACAAATAAGACATTGTTTCCACATGGCACTTGGTCTGAACCGCTGATAGAGCACGTTGCAGTTGGCCTTGATTGTTCAGCGCAGTAAACACACGTTACACGCGTGATTCTGCCGTGTTAGCGCTGCACTAGCGAGCGACTAGCGGGGCTCTGTGAATATGGCAACGGTGTCGACGAGAACGAGTCGCGAGATGGATATGTTGTGATTGTGAGTCGTGGCGGTGACGAGTGGTCATGCATGACAAAATGAGGTTGATTATGTTTTCATTAACTTGTGTTGATAGTATTTGACATGAAATTGTACGCGTCACCTTTCATTTATTGTTATTCTTAGCTAAGATAATTTTTTTATACTCAAATTATTTTGTATTTTATGCACTTGCTTTAAATTATTATGTATTTTATACTAATTATTTCTAATTACTATTGGCATATTGCACTACTAAAGTTGAATTTATAACACGCACAGCGCATAGAAATTTAGCACAACATAGCATATGAATTGCTCATATGGAAATTAGTGCATCCATTTATAAGACGCACAGCTCATGAAAATAATTTAGCACAGCACACATCAGCATGCGGTGTTTTTTATTATGATACACTTCATAATATTATTGTAAATTACTGAAAAGATAGCAAGATATCAGCCAACGCTTGTTGAGCAATTTTTGTTTGTTTGTTATTATACTAATTTTTATTTGCATATCCCTTCCAAGGCTGATGGCTACTCGACTGGTGTCAGCCTCTTTACACAATACAATTACCTCTACACAATATACTAAAATTTTTGGATTGCACGTTGAATTTAATTTTCATTTCTTTGAATTAATTATTCACATTATTTCATTGAAAGATTGAGCTTATAATGCTATGTTAATCTACGTAATTATGTAAACGTAAACTAAACATAGATTTTTAAAAATTAACCCATAGAACAAAAATACGTAATTAAGACGTCATGCACATACGAGTCTTATGTCCTCCATTCTGGATGTTTAAAAGATGTTATTTTCTTCCATGCAATTGACGCCTATTTAATACCATTTCGACAGTCAAATAATGTCTTTTTAAATAAAATTATGACCAATATACGACTTAATTCGATCAATATAAAATATAATATTACTGTATGCCATGGCCAAGATGAATTTTGATATACAAATATAAGACTCTTATATATTGTGAGCCAGAAGATTTAAAACTGGACCAACATAATGACAACTTCAAGACTACCGCATAAGACGTCTAAAATTCTACTATTACTGTCTCCTTATGACGCCTATAAGACAATAATTAGAATTACTTTGCACATATCCATAGCAAGCATATTGTCGTACCTATTGTATACAATTATGGAGTAAGTCAATTCAGGTTACTAATGCTTTCAAAGCCCAGAAAAAAGTTATTTAGAGGCAATGGTTGGTTATTCTCCTCAAACGTCTTGTAAAGATCTCTTTCCTAAATCCTAATCATGCATTGTTTATCCTTCCTTGCATTATTTACATCTACCTATTTTTGCTTTTTGGTTTTACTTACGTTTCAAGTTTTTAGTCTTTTACTGTTTTACTAGTAGGAGCCAATCACAATCTGATACAGCGAGATTCACTACTTGTGGAAATTATTGTAATAGGTAATAATATAACTAAAAGATGTAAAAATCAACCACATAAAAATGCAGCATACAATAAAAATTTTATGTAGGTATAGTTAATTAAAGTTTATTTACTGCATAAAAAAATTTGCTGCTGTATTCTAGCTTAAGTTAAGCTGGAACACAACCATAAATAAATAGATTATAATAGAGAGGAAGTGTTCTACTAGTGCTGCAATGAAAAGTTGCTTCTTTAATCCTACATACTTGGTTTTGGTTTAGAAATTCTGATTGAATTGAACTAAATAAAGAAATTAATACCTACCCTTCTTGAGTCCCACTCACATATACCCGGCGGTTTTTGGCATAAACTATAATAATTGAACTGAATTCAATAAAAAAAACCTAATACCCTTCTTGAATCCTACATACTGTGAACATAATTGAACTGAACTAAATGAAGAAACCTAATACTTTTTTTAGTCCCACTTGATTGAACTGAACTTAATACCTTTTGTGAGTCCCACATACACGGTTTTGATAGAAATTCTGATTGAACTGAATCTTACCCTTCTTGATTCCCACATACTCAGTTTTTCGTAGAAACTCTAATTGAACTGAACTAAATAAAGAAACCTTATATCCTTTTTGAGTCCCACATAATTCTCGACGTTTGCTAGTAACTTTCTCGAAAATGGCTGGAGCAGCAATTTTTTGCCTAGTAAAATAGCCGTGTATGAGCTTTTACTACATACAAATATTTGTTGTGTACTACATTTTGTGTTGTAGCTTTTGTATATCAGATTATTCACATCATCTGTCATCTGTCAAAAAGACCAATAAATAAGCAAAATATTGAATTTCACAGCCAATCAAAATGAGAAGACTTGATTATTTTGTACTATAGTTGATTTCTTAACTTAACGGAGCAATCTGATGTTGGAATGCTAAAACTGATCGTTTTTAATTGGTTGATGTAACACCAGTTTTACACCACATATAAACTTTGTAATGTAAACAAACGAATCCATCTTTGTCTCGTCAGCTGTTGTCAGTGACTGTATCGAGTTTTCCCGCTGATAGGTCAAATTTAATTTTGCCGCCAAAAAAATCTAGTGATATTTTGCTCGTATTTACACAGCGGGACAACTTCAAGTTTGTCCGTTTAGTTATTAAATCAAGTATAGTACTTTTAGGTGACTATAACTTTAACAAATGAATATTTAATTATAATCTATATTTCCCATTTTTATTGCACCATTTCTATCTCTGGGCTTTCTTTAAAGGTCTACAACATTTTTCGGCTAGACTGTAGAATAGGTGTTTAAGAGAAAATGCGTTGTTTATTTTAGGAGATCGTTTATTATGCTTAAATATGACCTAAACAAGCAAATTAGACCGCGGAAGAGTGTTTTTAACATGATTTTTTGAAGAAAATGAAATTTTTTGGTTAACCTCAATGTGTCAAAATGGCTAAAAATAAAGCCCCACAAACTCGGTTTTGGTATTTACTACACTAACAAAGCTAACAAAACCGTACTAGAGCCCCACAAACTCGGTTTTGGTATTTGCTACACTAACAAAGCTAACAAAACCGTACTAGAGCCCCACAAACTCGCATTTTTTTGTATCCATGTTTTTAACATGGCAAACATTATTGAAATTTATATTAATCTAAAACAAATGTAATATTGTATTTATGTCAAATAATTTCGAAAACTAAGAAAAGCAAGTAATAAAAAGCCTTATATCTGTGAAAAATATATTTATTTATTGATATCTCTATTACATAAATGTATAAAAACGTTAAATCACATGTTTAATCTGTTAATTTTTCAGCATAACCAGTGTTGACAGTTTTACCCTAAAAACTAACAAAATCGGCCCTAATCCTTGCTTCCGCGGCAAAATTTTGCTTTATTTTAGGACAGAGAATAGGAATGAACCGATGAAAAAAACGAAATTCCTTTTAAACACCTATTCTACACTTTAGCCCATTTTTCACTTTAAATTCACTCTTTTATTTGTAAAGAAACACCAAAAAAACACATAAAATACATTTGACATTACCTACGTCAAAATGTTATCAAAATATTTGTTTTCTGATATCATGGATAACTATATTTTTGCCATTTTAATTTAAAACTGGATCTGATTCAATGAATAATTTCTTGAATACCATTCATAGTCATAGTTAAATAGATTATTTTTCTGGTAGTATATTCTAATACTCATGTACCTAGTGCTTGCGAATATTACTCGTGCTGCGCACTCGTATCCGAGCTCAAGAAGCATTCGTAATACTACCAGAAAGGTTTTAATTTTAATTATTTATTATTTAGGACGTTTCGACCTTTATTTAGGTCATTATCAAGCAAAAGTTACAAAGTTAAAATTACAAGAATATTGGTACAATAATTACATTTTATTATACTGTTGAGTGAGATGTACAATCTTCAATACATTCGGCTTAAATAAAATTTACTCAAAACTATTTCAATCTAATTTTTTGTACTAAAAAAATAGGATGATTTTTTTTATTAAATAGCATTATGAAATAAAAATAAGGTCAGAAGGAGATGATAACATTTATTTTACACTTCCGCTCTACTAATTTGTATGTCAGCAACGTCTACTCATAATATTATATTATCATGCTGCAGTTTTTTGTTGCCATAAATCATATTTAATTAAAAATTAATGAATAATCCGAATCCTGAAATTATTTCTGAATTTTAAAATTATTGACTATACTTATTGGTTCAAAAGATTTAATTAAAATGAAATTAAGTTTTATAGGGTCTTTCAATAGCAGTGATAGTTTTTTCAATAAAGATTTCAGGTCCGTGAAGTTGGCGTATACATTAAAAGATATTGGATAAACGAATAGTTATATTAAATTTGCTCATTTTTTGCTAAAAATTGCTAATAGTTTTACATTTTTTGCTCTGCCCGTTTTAAAGTTATTTCCCATTTAACGCTAACTTCACGTGGCGTATACATGGGGTGAAATTTCAAATTTGTTAACACTATCAAATTTTGCTCATTTTTTGCTATTTATTGCCGTATTGATGACATTTTTTGCTGTTCTCCTTCATTAGTTATAAACAAAAAACCTTTGTATACGCTAACTTCACGTTGCGTATACATAGCGTAAAATTAATTTTTTTTCTATACTATAATAATTTGCTCATTTTTTGCTATTTATTGCTGTATTGATGAAATTTTTTGCTGGTGTCCTTCGTTTGTTAAAAACAAAAATCCATTGTATACGCTAAGTTCACGTTGCGTATACATAGTGTAAAATTAAAACTTTTTTAACGCTATAATATTTTGCTCATTTTTTGCTATTTATTGCTATATTAATGACATTTTTTGCTGTTCTCATTTATTTCTAATAAATTAAATTAGCTGTTGTATATGCTTTTTCTCGGTTCTCTAATGCATAAACTAAATACACAGATAGTATAAAATTAAAACTATCTTAATGCTATATTTTGCTCATTTGATTTGCTATTGCTATATTCATGAAAAGTTTTGATGTTCTCATTTATTTGTTATAAATTAAAGTAGCTAGTGCAAGTAACGGTTTTCTACCGCGTTCTCTAAATATAATGTATTCTCATTATTTATTAGTTAAGTACCTATAATTATAATTTTAAATATAATTCTTCATTATTTTATAACATTTTGCTCATTTTTGCTATTCTCATTAATTTGTTATAAAATAAAATATGCATTGTACGCGTTGAATCTTCACGTTTTAGACCCTACTGAAACCAAAAAACATAATTTTTAAAAAAGTCGGTTTGTTAGTCTGTCAGTCTGTCTGGATGTTGCATAATATAAAAACGCGTTGGAATTTTGGACTGAAATTTTATATTTAAGATCTTGATCCAAAATCTGACTTCAAGTTCGTTACTGAGCTTTATTCAATCAGTGGTACCAACTTTATAAACATAACTTTTTTTTATTTTTTCAAAATACTATCGTGTGTGGTATCAAATTAATGCTCTCAGGAAAAGAATTCTAGTAGAAAAACAAAAATAACATTTTTTAAAAAATCTTGAATTGTGTGTTTTTTTTTATAAATTATTCAAATTATACCGAGTTTGGTGTCAATTTAAAGCATTCGGGGAGATATATTTAGTAAAAATGTAATAAATGACATTTATGCGATTTTATGTTTTTCAAAAAATTGTCCAAATTTTTTTATTCAACCAGTGGTACTAACTTTATAAATATAACTTCGTGCACTGCACTGAGAGAAATGGATATTAAATATTGCATATTTAACATTGATATTTTTAGTATAAATATGTAAATATTTAATATTACAAAATATATATTTAAAACTATTATAAACATATATTGATGGTTAATATTCGCATATATTTAAATAATATATATTTAAGTTTAAAAACTGTATATTAAGCATAACTACGTATATTTAATCAACTTCTTCAAATATACGCATATATTTAAATAACTATGATTTAATATCTAAGGAAATTTAATAAATCTCATTTAATATCTACGGATATTTAATAATATCTTACATGTATAACTAAATATACTCCATATTAGAACAAAATACACTGTATATTGCGCGGATCAACCATGCAACATGCAGTTTCGAACAGGCTATTGTAGTTGTGGCGTTGTCTCAGACAGACATTAGTGTTTATCTATAGAAAAGACAATACTCAATATTGTATATCTGTGGCGTTGTGGAGATATTTATGCAGATATTTGAGCTGTGCTGCTGTGCAGTTTATTATAAAACATTTTTGTGAATAATAGAAGTTTAGATTGGTTTTGTTTTCCTTATTTTTATTTTATTTTTTTGACGCAATGTTATTTTTGTTTTATACCTACATATTTTTTTTATAATACTTGTTAAAGATAATAAATATGTTGATATTAATTAAAGCAGTTTTTTAAAATTTAAAACCTACCTAACTTGATAAAATATCTAATACCTATATAAGTTTGCTACCGTAAATATCTGATATATTTGTACCTAAAATATTTACATAATAAATCGAAATATCTAGGATAGCGATGACAATATATTAATTTTAACTCGTCACAATACCTCCCCTTATAGAATATAATGCGGGAGGTAAAAACAACTGACCATCGTTTAAATGTTGTTATTGATTTTTCGACTAAATTTTTTCCCCAGAGAACTTTAATTTTGATAATACACTTGAAAAAATTTGAATAATTTTTTGGAAAACAATTGAAACTTGCATAAATGTCATTTATTACATTTTTACTAAATTTATCTCCCCGAGTGCTTTAAATTGACACCAAACTCGGTATAATTTGAATAATTTATAAAAAAACACACAATTCAAGATTTTTAAAAAAATGTTATTTTTGTTTTTCTACTAGAATTCTTTTCCTGGGAGCATTAATTTGATACCACACACGATAGTATTTTGAAAAAAGAAAAAAAGTTATGTTTATAAAGTTGGTACCACTGATTGAATAAAGCTCAGTAACGAACTTAAAGTCAGATTTTGGATCAAGATCTTAAATATAAAATTTCAGTCCAAAATTCCAACGCGTTTTTATGTTATGCAACATCCAGACAGACTGACAGACTAACAAACCGACTTTTTTAAAAATTATGTTTTTTGGCTTCAGTAGGGTCTAAAACGTGAAGATTCACCAAAATCTCGAACTGTCAAAAAATCACGATTATAATACTTCCCTCGATTACATAGATCAGGGAAGTAAAAAGGAGCTTAATATTAGTAATGTATTAATTTTACACCATGGCTGCGTGCATTTTGCATAGCTACTTACAGTATGGAGAAAACGCGTACAATGCATATTTTATTTTATAACAAATTAATGAGAATAGCAAAAATGAGCAAAATGTTATAAAATAATGAAGAATTATATTTAAAATTATAATTATAGGTACTTAACTAATAAATAATGAGAATACATTATATTTAGAGAACGCGGTAGAAAACCGTTACTTGCACTAGCTACTTTAATTTATACAAATAAATGAGAACATCAAAACTTTTCATGAATATAGCAATAGCAAATCAAATGAGCAAAATATAGCATTAAGATAGTTTTAATTTTATACTATCTGTGTATTTAGTTTATGCATTAGAGAACCGAGAAAAAGCATATACAACAGCTAATTTAATTTATAACAAATAAATGAGAACAGCAAAAAATGTCATTAATATAGCAATAAATAGCAAAAAATGAGCAAAATATTATAGCGTTAAAAAAGTTTTAATTTTACACTATGTATACGCAACGTGAACTTAGCGTATACAATGGATTTTTGTTTATAACAAACGAAGGACACCAGCAAAAAATTTCATCAATACAGCAATAAATAGCAAAAAATGAGCAAATTATTATAGTATAGAAAAAAAATTAATTTTACGCTATGTATACGCAACGTGAAGTTAGCGTATACAAAGGTTTTTTGTTTATAACTAATGAAGGAGAACAGCAAAAAATGTCATCAATACGGCAATAAATAGCAAAAAATGAGCAAAATTTGATAGTGTTAACAAATTTGAAATTTCACCCCATGTATACGCCACGTGAAGTTAGCGTATATAGGTTAAATGGGAAATAACTTTAAAACGGGCAGAGCAAAAAATGTAAAACTATTAGCAATTTTTAGCAAAAAATGAGCAAATTTAATATAACTATTCGTGTATCCAATATCTTTTAATGTATACGCCAACTTCACTGACCTAAAGATTTCTCGGTTTCTGATATATACCTATATATATTTTATTTACTTCTAGGTGTCAAATTATTTAGTATAGTGTGCAGTTTCATGATGCAGCGTTTGACGTCTCTAGACCAGTTGGAAATAATAAAAAATATTACCAAAGTTCGAGCTCAGTTGTGGGTGCTCAACGTTTATTCACCCCAGAATTGGGTCGCCGTCACCGTAACTCTGCCCAGGCTATAAGACGCACTGTGATAAAATTTGAGTTAACATTACTAAGACTAAGACAATAAGCCACCAAGAAGACAACGAAATGTTTGAAGCGAGGAGAATATCACAGCTATAGCGGTCAGTGTTGCGGATGAGCCAAATTGAAGCGATCTTGTGATCAGTGTCAACAAAACCGTGGTGGACATTTCCTTCCAAATAAAGCAAAAACTAAATTGATATGTCAAACCGTTGACGTTTTATTTAAAATTAAACTCCTATCACTCTTAATGAAAGACCCTATATAAGGGAAATTAAAAATATAAACTTTTTGCCTTAATTTGACGTTTCTTTATGGCGCACTGCGCTATAATGTGATCCGTGGGCTATAAAGTGACGTTTATGTCAAAGAAATTCGTATATAACTGTTAAATTATGATATGATCGTGATCGTGTATAAACAACTTTAAAACTGCTAGAAGTGCACTCATTTTGAGTGTCAGAATGTCTATTTTCCGCATGATTGCGAATAAAGTTTCTTGCAGTAGTAATTTAGATTAGAATAAGAAACAAAATATTTCTTAAGATTTTATTAAGTGAAATATAAGTCAAAGCCAGATTAGAAGCACACAGTTTATACGAGTATTGTTTTTAGTTATATCAAAATGTTCAAAACATTTGTTGCTATTTTGTATCATATAACTGAAAACTAATTAATGTTATTTTGTTTTTCTAAATAATTACAGGTAATTAAAATATTATGCAAATCAGGACAAGGACAGTGTTAATATAATTGTCTGAAACTGATATGATACAAAACATGAAAACAAAGCATTGTATTGTAAGCATCGTTGCGTACTTGTATTTCAATTGTTACAGGTGACGCATGCGCTCTGAAGCGACTGGATATGAGGCACTGCAAGTGAAATTGATCGGTTCACTCTTCACTCTTCACTCCGCTCCGCTCGCACACAGAACAGGCTACAGATTTAAAGCGTTGACGCTAGGGGTTCCACGATGTTGACTGCACGCCAACCGGCACAAATTATACGCTTTTACAACCGTAATTGTAATTTAGTTAAAAGTTCGCAAGTTTGACCTATGGAGTTCTCGGCGCCGATACAGTATTCCTCATTATTATTCATACTATTAAAATGCGGTGATTTATGCTTTTAGTCAAATGGGAAACGGGTTTCCAATTTGGGAAATTAAAAATAGAACTTTTTACTTAATAGTTGGGAGTAAGGTTGGTAAAAAAGTCGATATATCGATTCGAATCGACTTTTTTCTAAAAAAAGTCTACCGATTTTGGGAAAAATTTAAATCGATGTCTAATGTAGACTATATCGACTTTAGACTATTTCGACTTAAACTATTTTCTACTTTTTGGATTCAATATTTCATTTCAATTTTAACGTTTAGATTACTTCGAGTTTTAGTCCGGTTGGTAAGACGAAAAAAGATGGGGTACCTTGCATTTTATGATTAAAGCATGCCACTTGGCATAAGTGTTCTTTAGACCCTCCTTTACCGATCCGAAGTTGTAGCCACCCCCGAGGGCCGTGTAGGAACTGCGTATTGCGAGTTGCCTATTCAGATTTTTAGTTTCTTACAACTATCTCGTAAACGGTTAACATTACAAAAAAATAGTCAATTATAAAATTGTACAGCATAAAATTATCTATAATAAAGGTCCTTATCGATTTTCATGTAAGTGGTACAGTTTTCGAAAAAAAGGAGAAAATGTATTTTGGTAATACAAAGATAATTTAAATCAAGCTATTTTTTATTGCGCAAAAACAGATATAACTTTTTAACAGATAAAGAAAACGACTTCCGGTTTGATATATTCGTTTTCGCAGATATTTTTCTATTAAAATTATTTTTTTCTAAATTTTAAAAGCCCTACTATAGCCACAATTAAAAAAAAGAAACAAAGAAATGTTTGTATTTTTAAATTTTTGTGTGTTTAATCGACTCTAATTTCTATACGGATAAAGATACCGTTTGTCGGTTTGCGACGTTGAACTTTTACATAAGATACATTATATTAATTAATTAATATAATAATATATTAATTAAATTTTTTTATGAGGCCTTTGATAACCCAAAATTAAATTATTATCTTCAAGTGAAAACTGAAAAAATTCAGAAGTATAATAAGTGCATTTTTAAAATTATGAACTACGCAAAAAAATGCGAGGAACAATAATTAGAGGAGTTAATCTTTGCATTCAAGAAAATGGCGGACATTTTGCAAATTAAGTTTAAACTTTAAAGCTTGTGTGTAAGTGAATTCGTTTCTTTTATTTTATGTTTTTACCTTCCGCTTACCTGTAAAGGAAGGTATTGGAATCATGCAAAAAATCGGGTGGTGAATTTTTAGTGGATGAGCACGAATTAGGGTCCTTACAACTCATTTTTGATAGTTTCACGATGATGTCTGTGTGTATGTGTGTGTGTGTGTGGTCAAATATGTGTTAGTCGCATAACTCAAATACGAATTACCCGAAAATTTTGATATTTGGTATTTAACATTTGTATATAAATTGGAAGAGCTCCTTAGATTTTGGTACAAATATCTTCATCGGAAGTGATATTTTTTTAAGATTGAAAAGGTTAATTGTCAAAATTGTATATTAGTTTGGAAAAATATAGTATTTATTTGTAATAAGAATAAGAGGAAAAGTTATTTGCAACTTACGTTATAAAAAAATTGTCTTTATCTGGTAGCATTAAAGAACTGCAGTAAAATTTAAAAAATTAATTTATCAAATAAAACGTTGATATCTTGTAATCCATGATCGGTTGATTTTTGTTTCTGCGTAAAAAATATTGACAGGTGAGACGGGTGACAAGTTGGCATACTAGCGCTATATAAGTCCTAAGTAAGATATTAAATGTAGTAATTGAACGGAGGATGGCTTCAACACAGCAGAGTTTTCCTGTGATTGAATCTTTTTATTCAGGTGATGCAAATTTCTGTGTTTGAATATTTTAGATTTTTATTTGTATATTTTAAATGGGCACCGGATTGTACGTATACATTTCTGTTTAAAGTCTAGATATGGCGGAAGGTTGTGTGATGGCCACGTCAGATTTTTTTATCATAAAGTAACATCTATGTTAACTTAGATATTTGAATAAAGAATCGAATTATTAATATAATTTGTTTTTTTTGCGTGGTTCATAATTTTTAAAATGCACTTATTATACATGGTTGAATTCAGAATATTGCGTAGAATCCAAATTTTGAAAAATATACAGTGTGTTCCATTTAAAATAAGAAAGTTGGGGTCACTTCCGGTTAAACCAGAAATGGAATATTTTCACTCTTTATGTAGTTGAATGAATTTTTTGATGTATTTTCTAAATATATAAAATGAATGTAATAAATTGTTTTAAAAATAAATTTCATTTAGAGGGTCAGTCAGTTTTTTGGGACACCTGGTATACTGATTATAAAACAATTGTTTTTTATGCGTGAGAATGTCACTTATTTAATGAGGCTTGCCGAGTTAAATAAGTTATTCGAACAAACTAATACGTACATTTCGCCCTCGAAATACAAACATTTTTTCTACAGCTGTATTTTAATTCTAAAATCTAATTAAATTCTGTTAAATTCATTCAAATTTTTATCATTTTAACCTTAAAGAAACGTTTATCAAAACCGTGAAATTCATACATTCGTATAGTTAGTCTTTTTTTTACACATGTTGCTCAAGATTAGAATACGAGCGAACCGGAACATAAAACGAAATCGGAGTGAACCTGCTTATTTTTATAAACCTAAACCGGAACTTGAACCTTTTTCTAAAATAAAAACGAACAAGAACTTTAACCGGAACACAAATACTAAACCGGTTCAGCAAACCGCTTCGATAAACCGGTTTTAAAATATGTTTCCTTCTTGTTATCTAGTTTAAGTTTTTAGTTTTTAAGATACCTAATATTTTATTTTGTTTGTGTTTGTATTTTGCAATAATAATTTATTTGATTTTCTATTGTTAATATAAATGTAAAAATTTATCTTCATTAAACTTATAATATTGCATTTGTGTGTATTTTTTAAAAATTGTAATATAAAATATAAATTTAAGAATCAATTGTTGAACCCAAATTGAACCGGTTCGCGAACCGGATAAAAATAAAAATTCCGAACCGGAACACAAAACCGAACCAAAAAAATATATTGAACCACGCACCGAATCCAGGCCGTTAATTTCAACGGTTTAGGTTTCTAATCAAATCAGTTTACTTCCCCCTGATGAAGATGCAATATGAGTGTACCGAACCGTCGGATTAGCAAACACTAATTTTTTCAATAAAGACTGCATTTCGAGTAATTTGTTATAATATCTTCAGTTTAACAATAGACGCCAATTTCAAAAGCTGTAAATTTGTAATTCTAAACCAACAGATGACTAGATAAAACTAATAGAAATTGTACTAAACTACAATTTTATTTTATTTTGGCTAATTTAAAGCCCTTGAAAATTTTAAAGATATTGTATCTAATAAAATAGAAATCGGATTTCAAAAACCGGAAAGCACTATATTAATCCTTTTAAAAACAATAGTGCATAAAACAGAATAAAATAGTATTTTCTTTTTCAGAAAATCTTTTAATATCGGCATGACTAAGTAGTCCTAAAATTTATAAATAATCCGGTGTTATAAACCGAAAGTCAATACGCAAGTAACGTCTGACCGTCGACCACAATATGACATCACAATTTGGTAATATTGAAGTCACAAACTAATATCATATCGTAGAATCCACGTTTCCATGAGCGATTCATTCTGACATCTTAAAACTGTACAATGTCTCTTATGGTGATGGTGACTATATCCCTCATTATATTTTAACCAATTAAAATGCACTATTTTTCACAAAAACCATAGAAACAATCTATAAACAACTATTCCAGTGTGTTTTTTTATATTGACATTGTTTGTGTATATTCACCGTAACCATAGCACAACAATAGTAGATTGTTTTACAAGTTAAGAAAAGTGAAAGTTTTCTAGTGAGTGGTAAAATTTGGACTCACGAGCGCAGCGAGTGTATTAAATTTCCACGAACTAGAAAACCATTTTTCTTACGTGTAGAACATGCTATTTTTTGTGTACCTAATGGAAAATAAGAATTAAATTGATATTTCTTAAAATGTTTTTCATTAAATTCATCAGTCACAGAGTTATCTGCGAAAACAAAAAAACAAAACGTCAATAGCTACAAGTACACAAACAAAATTTTTAAAAATGGATTCAGAAAATCAAAGTTTATATGAAGAATCCCGTGAAATTTTGGAAGCAGCAAAAGAAGCGACTTTAAATTGAAAAAAAATGTTTTTAATGGAAAAAATGTCCAATTTTGACGATGTGCACGAAGTTGAATTTTTTTTTTGACTCGATCCACAAAAAAGGCACTAAAATTTGTTCAATTCCCTGTGAAGGACTCAAAAAACGAAGTTCCTACGATGATTTGGCACAAAGTTATAAAATCCGTAGCGAAGATCTTACTATAAAATTACAATCATCAATGTCTGCTAAAAACTTGCAAATTAACGATGATTTTATACGATCCAATAGTGCCCAAATGATACATTCATTTGTCGTGTTATCAAAAACATTTCAATAATAACAAATGACCCAAATAATTTGTGTTCTAAAGAAACCAGCTGTGACGTTTATGCTATAAATCATATTTTAAAAACCTTATTGCATTAACAATTTTTTTTTTCAATTTTGTTTTAGAATTCACTCTTTGATACGTAGGTACATAATCGGTTTACCATGAATTTTTAATAATTATCTCAACTCACCCAAAATCGTGGAGTGAGCATAAAAAAATGCTACAATTAAAATACCAAAAATATAGCTTATATCGGAAAATCATGCATAATAGTTGCAACATCGTCTCAAAAAAATCGAAATCAAATTAACAAAGTTATTACAAATAATAAAAAAATTGTCCGAATTCACCTCCATTTGACTGTACCTACGATAAGAAAATTTGAACGAATATTTTAAATTTAGGTATAAAATACTCAGGACTGCAGTCAAGTTTTTATTTATTTAATCAAAAGCCGATGTTTCGCCAACAACATTGGTTTCTTCAGGGCGATGACTAAAAATAGTTAGTAATTATTTTTGTAAATTATTTAGTGTTGTCGAAACCTTGTCCTGAGTATTTTCTACCTATCACATCCAAACTAGTCGATCAAATACTTCATTTTTAATTATATTTACTTACTTAAAAACAATTATTATACCGCAATTCTAACGCACAAGAAGGATTTTCTCACCTTTTTAAATTTGCAGATTTTTAATTTTGAATCGATTGCTTTTTAAACAATGGTTGATTTCTCTAAGTGCCTAAATGTGTCAAATTGCATGGTAAAAATACATGTTCCTATTGGCAAATGTTCACGTTAACAAAATTCTTGCAAAGAAAGATAGACAGATAACAGATAAGTACCTACCTACTTATTTGTTTTTATAATGTTTAAAGTTCAGATTTGAGTAACAACGTAACAAGCAGCAGTAGCAGTTTACAAGGTAAAAATAATTTATTTACCAAAGTGTGCAAAGTATACCACTTCTAATGTTAATGTATATTTTGCACCATAATTTAAGACGATCTGCTACCGCGCCAGAAAACAGCAAAAAACATGGATTTCACGCGCCACTTGCCACTTCACAGCGTTTATTGTTTTGTGAAACATAAAAATAACAAACAATTTATACATTTAAAACTTTTCACTATACAATGGCAACCAATACTCAAAACACACTGCTTTTAAGAAATTTCTACAATTCTACATAACAAAATTCAAGTCAAAAAACTGGTGCAAAGTAACCCGGTTTTACGGTAGGTACCTAATTTTGGGCTTGTTGATAAAAAAATTTGTGAAAATAAAATATACGATACGGGTCCTAAGTTTTTATATCTTCAAAAATATTTAGTTACACTTATTTGTATTTGAAAAGTTTCCGAACCGAGTCCCAAACTAAGGTTTGGGCGTTGCGCTTGGCGATGATGGCCATCTGGCGTGATATACATATACATTATTTAAGAATTACAAACCATTGTACTACATAGCGCCATTTTACCCTTTCTCTGTTACAAAGTAAAACAACTATGTTATTAAATACACAAATACGGGTTTGTTTTGCAATAGAAATTGTTCCAAATATAGCTCTCTCTATAGTAAATTTATAAATAGATCTTTAAATAGAATAATTCTTGAGAGTAACGACCAACTGAGAATTATTTTATTATACACATATTCGTAGTAGCATTGTTAATAATTCAACTTGCTTTAAGGATTTAATATTTAATACTATTATACCGAATTCGAACAATTAATATAATAGCTATTAATATAACAAGAATATTATGCGATTTATGATATCGAGGATGTTGCTAAGCGACGAAGTGAAACAGAGCCTCTTTGAACATCCAAGGGGGCTTAAATCGCATATATTCGCGTTATATTCAAAGCTTAATCGTATCGTCAACGACAGCGATGTTAAAACAAATCAACAATTTTATCTTTGAATTTTAGTTGACAATTTGCATATTATAGAAGGTTTTGATGTTGGTTGATCTGATGTATTAAGTTCGTAACTAATGAATTATAAGTATCTAACGTAAGTAACTAATATATTGTGTTGTTTATAATTATCAATAAATGTTGCATATTAAAAGTTAATAACAGTTGATAATACGATAAACTAATTAAAGTAGTTCGGTCATCGTTGACGCTACTCAAAATCAGTCCGTTTTTACCTCTCGCCTCATATTCTATAAGAGATGAGGTATTGTAATGGGTCAAAATTTTCGAGTATGAGTTTTTGGTGGATAAGCACGTTTCAGGGTCTCTAGAATACGAATTTAATATTTTCACGATGATGTCTGTGTGTGTGTGTGTGTGTGTGTGCGTATGTATGTATGGACGTATGTGACGATTTTTCGTCCACGATAACTTAAAAGGTATCAAACCTTTAATAACCAAATTTCATATTTAAGATTTTAATAAGGATCTTAACACCGGATAAGATTTTGGTAGAAATCCGCAAACCGGAAGTAGTACTTTTTGAAACTTTAAATAGTTTTCCTTAAATAAATTGGTACATTATTTATTTATGACAAATTTAGCAATTAAAAATAAAAGAAAATATAATTATGTATGGGTACAGTTAATTTTAAATACAATTTGCTGAAGCTGGTAGTATTTAACAATAAAATAAAGTGTAACTAATATTCTACTTTTTTGAAATTTAAGTATCTTGTTATCCATGAACATATGAAATTTGATTCTACATTTTGAATTATTATGACAGTGACAGTACAGTTGACATATTTTGCTTGCATCTTGGTTTACATTATCGTTTAAATATTATATGAACATACAACTATTAAAATGTAAGTAAAACTATTTATTAGATTAGTAGAATAAGCAGAATTAAGCGAGAGGTCGTGTACTGGCTACAGCAGATTTTTTTTTGTCAATTTATGAAGTGAAATTCGACTGTAACGGTTTTTAATATTTTATTATGAATTTTTATGCATCTGGTTCTCAAACAAATAGTCGTATTTTACAAATCTTGTAATTTCATTCGCAACTTGACTAGTCAATCACCCGGTGTCATAACTCGGGCCAGGTTATGGCGTCGACACAGTTGGCAGCATTGTCCGAGGCATTCGAATGTTTGAAGCTATGTTGTAAATAATAAATACGATAGTGTGTTTATAAAAACGAGTTCTTGATAAATGACTTAAAATCATGAAAATCATTGATTTTTCAATCCAATCTGTTTCAAGAAATAAAAGGTTTACATTCAAATCTGCGTTTAAATTTCCCACGCTCCGCAGTTGGCAACCCTGCAGAACGTGACGCCCGATCGGCTTCCGCTTGGTCGTGATTTTGTCACATATTTTGCCATTTTTTGGGCTATTTACATCGGCAACGTAGGGTTTTGACTATGCATAACGAAGCCTTAATATATTACCTTTCCAAATATCAATTTGTCACTATTTATTCAACGAACTTTTACGGCGCAATTTCAATTTTTCTTAACCAAAAGTGTCATTTTCCATAAGAGCCCATGTAAAAACAGTGAACTTCAAACTCATTTTTCTCAAAAACGAGGGCATGTTTTCTTGGCACTTTTGAAAATAATATTAAATTTTCTATTCAACCAGACCATTTTCAATAGGTACAAAATCAATGACTTCAATTGACGACTGAACTACTTTAACCTAACATAAACAAAATATGCCTAAAGTGTAGCAGTATAGTATAGGTGTATAATTTAGAGATAAATATGACATGTTTCATTATGGACTCATATAATAGTGTGTAATGATAGCTAAAGTAGTAGTTTGCGTGCGAGCACTTAGATATTAGTATTATTTGAAAAATAAATTCAGTATACCAGGTCTATATTTATATATTTCGGATTTTGAGGCAGAAACTCATAATGGTATTCAACGAATCTAAAAAAATAATGAATTTTGAAAAAATATAATTTTTTCATAATAGGTATAATAAATGCTGATTATTAATATTTAAAAGTAGAGAAACCTTGTTCAGGATGTTCCCGGGTATAGTGATGTATGTATTAAGCAATTAAGCAATATACAGAGTGTGCTCACCATTGGGATCTCCAGAATTGTAAGAGATACGAAGTTGGTTAAATTAGACAAAAGTTGCTCCTCTTGGGGGCTAATTTAGAAATGTTTTGGTTTTCCCACAAAAATTTATAGGTGACTATAATAAATATAAATTTGTACGTTCTATAGGCAGATTTTAACAAGGAATTCACAGCAGTCCTCAAATTTTTACTTCCTTGTACGGAGTAATAAGGAAGTATTGTAATCGCGAAAAATTTCGGTTTTCAGATTTTGATGGAAATATCCGTTTTGACCTTTTCTGAATCCATTATGACTAGTTTCGTCGTGACGTCTGTACGTACGTGCGTACGTGCGTACGTGCGTACGTACGTACGGACGTATGTGTGTCGCATAACTCAAATACGGTTAGACGTAGAAAGTTGAAATTTTGTATTTAGGACTGTTATAGCATCTAGTTGTGCACCTCCTATTTTTGGTTTCAATCTATAAACCGGAAGTAGTACTTTTTAAAAATATTTTGATAAATAATTAATTTTACACAATTTTTTTTATTTTAAATGAAAGATTATGTGATTATTATCTACAATCGGTATTTTATAAATTTTTCTGTATCTTCTATCATTTAAGAATAATTAAAGTATATACTTATAATTTAGTATTTCTGTATCTTGTAGTCCATGATCGATTAACATTTGTTACTACGTAAAATTTAAATGATTATATGACATGACAGTGACAGTAGCAGTGACAATAGTAAAATATCGTTTATATCTTCTTCTGCAGTTTAAATAAAATGACTAAAATATATTTGTGAGTATACTAGTATAATAAGTTAAAAGAATTTTTTATATTATTCTACATTTTAGTTATTAAGAAAAGTATGAACAAACAAGGCGCACAAGGAAGTCATGTGGTGTCCACGTCAGATTTTTTTTTATCTCCTACGGATTTCGAAAAATTCAAACCAAATTCAAATTTTTATATGTAGCTCTTTAGTTGGCTATGACCCGTTTCATTAGAGATTTTCTCTCTCTTTTCAACGATATAAAACACAAGTAGGTACATTGAAATTAAAATAAAGGCAGAAATTACATAATCATTAATTTTTTTAATGACTATGTAACTATGAGCTACCTACATATGAAAATTTGAATTTGGTTTGAATTTCTCGAAATCCGTAAGAGATAAAAAAACTGCTGTGAATTCCTCGTTACAAATTAGAAACTTGTACTAATTCAAACAAAAAAGTGAAAAACGAAATTGTCAAAATTTACATTTTTCCGTATATCTAGTCACCTATACATTTTTGTGGGAAAACAAAAACATTTTTAAATTGGCCCCCAAGAAGGGCAACTTTTGTCTAATTTTACAAACTTCGTATATCTTGTATAAGCGCCCAAGATCCGGAACCTTTTGCACCCTTTTTGATTATGAGATTTTTACTCCTGAGTATACTTACAGCTATAAAGCACATTCAAATTTTGTTGCATCCTAATATACTAAATTTAAAATTAAAACATACGTTTCTGTTTCTTAGTAAAATAATCAATCAATAACAAAATTTCAATTTCATACAAAGGTTTAACTAAAGAGTACAAAAAGTGCCTTATAATTATTAAAAATTACAAAACTTATTATAGTTAGCTTTATCAAGAAAAAATAATTTGATTTTCAAATAATTTAAAAATTGACTGATATGGTTCGCCGTTTTGTCCCTCCAAAATAATATTTTGCGCCAGAATTCCGGGCTTCTTTGGATTTTAGGATAACACGCCGCTGTATCCTAACTTATAATTGGAATTATAACCTGAAAACGTCAAAACTAGAAAATATTTCGCGGTTATAACTTCAAAAGCGGCCTGATTCTCTAATAAAAGTTGTTACGTAACCACTTCAAAATAACAACTGTGTTTAGCAACTGATTTAAAGATTTGAGAGATTTTCGTATTCTCTATAGTCATTTCTAAACAAGTTGTTAAATTTTTTAAATGTAACTACTATTGTTATGAACCAGCGTGAAGTTAGTTGCATGCGCATTCGTATAAAACGTATGTCCTTATTCTTCTCTTTAAATTTAAATATCAACAAGTGGTTTGTTCTGTTATTCAAAATGAGTACGGGTAATATTAAGAAAACACGTGGTGCTCGTTGTTCAGCTAAGCAATATGCCCAAATAATTAATTTGATTGAGCAAAATAGTATATTAGTTTTGGGTAAGGTAAAACATCCCCTGAAGAAATAATAATAATAATCCTGTCCAACAATTCCTTGTAGGAGCCGTATCCATAAAAAAAATTTGTCAAAAGAACTTTTAACTTTTAAATAATTTTGGAATAAAAGTTGTTATCACATATGCACGCAAAATGAGCTGAAACGTACTTGTTTAGAGGGAGCAAAACGCATTTTTGCTCCCTTGAGATATTTTGCTCCTTAGAAATATTTTGCTCCCTCTCGATTATTTCTAGGGAGCAAAATATCTCAAGGGAGCAAAAACGCGTTTTTGCTCCCTCTAAACAAACACGTTTCAGCTCATTTTGCGTGCACTCGTGACAAAAATTACCGTATGCACTTCGGGAGGAACGCTTTTGCTGAATCGATTCAGTCTTGTGCTGTCAATTCACCCACGGGGGCAAAATCGAGTTTTCCTCCCTTGGTGCATAATGTACGATTATCTCCTTGGTTGTCCTAAAATTTCGTTTAAATTTTTATATAAATGATGAGCTAATTCTCGTGTTAAACGAAATATTTTTTTAAATCGCTTTTCTGAAATCTCAAATCGGTTGCTAAAATCTCCTATTCTGCGATGTTCCATTCGTAATATTTGCCTTAAACGTTCATAAACAACAAAAATAAAACTTACTTGTAGCAAAATAAACTTACATTTGCTTGTATTCATTAAGTTCATGAAATATTTCACGTGCTAACAACAAATTATCAAAATCTAGCGCCATTTCGCTAGTTTCTGATAGTCTTTAATTTCTGGCTATAGCTAGAAAGCTGTTGCCAACTTACCCACTAAAATTATCAATTTATCGTTAAATAATAACGACTTTGAATTTAGTGAATACCATTTTAAGAATTAACAACTGTGACGACCAGTCAAAATAGTGGTTAAAATTAACAACTTTTAGGCCGATATCTCCTCAACTAAGCAGTTAACAGTTTTTCTTGTTTTGAGGTTCTAAATTAATATTTTAATGGAATGTTTGATGAAAAAAAAACAATTTCCTGATTTCAGTCAAACTATCTAAAGTTTATACTATAAAATACAGGAGAAAATGGTTTTTATTCATAAGTATTATTGATTAGTTTTCCATTGGAAATTGTATCAAAATTCAACTCGATTATTTTTTACGAAAATAGTTGATTACATTTTATTAATTTTTATTTTCATTCTCGCATATTAAATTTTAATAATGCAGGTCAAATTGCACTAAAAATTATATCGCATTTTGTATTTAAAAACCGTATTTATCTGGTCGGACGACAGATCGATTAATAAAGGTATATAAAGTCAGTTTTCTCAGACAATAAAATGGTATCTAACGTTTTGAAAAATACTCGTAGATATTTTATTGTTTAATAAACAATAAATTAAATTAAACCCAGATAAGACAATACGACAGTTCCTCCTAATACGATTTATAACAATCGTTTAATAATGAGAGCAACCGCAAATCGATTCAGAAGTTACAGTTCATTAAACACAAAAATACGAAAAAAGCTAAAAATTTCCAACATTTTCTCGGATAAAATCTTTAAATTTTGGCCCAACTAAGACCCTTAATTTTTTTTTAAGTAATAGACCCTTTAGAGAAATGTTTGCAGAATTTATTGAGTCGATATTTTTATCCGGTAATAAATGACAGACGTTTTCGTGTAGAGAGACAAAATTTTACTTGATTATTTATAATTGACATGTTCGAAATTCATTTTCACGATTTTTTCGAAAACTGTGAAACTTAAGAGGCGCGTTCGAAAATACCGAACTTTTCAACGTAAGTCGTCATTTTCTAAGTGAGGCCCTTCTTTTTGCAGTCAATCGAACAAAAATGTAGATATAGAAAACTGAGCATAGAATGTGCTGGCTGAATAGAGAATCTACAATTTCAACACCAAAAAGATAGCATCGTTGTCCTATCATTATCTCATTTAATTTAAAACACAGACGAATGAAAAAAGAACTCCTTGTTAACAAAAGTTAAATTTATGTCCCTCTGTTGTCAGAAATTTAAAATTGCTTTTTGTTCACCACAAAAAAAAATCATAAAAAGAGAAAAATGACTGATTTCAAAGATTTTTTTTTCCAAAGTCAGAAATTAAAAAAAGAAAAATGAAAACAGAGAAACCTTCTAATATCTTTTGGTAATATATGTTCATAATGTTGTAAATAAAGAATAAACCTCTAAATATCAAGTGATCCTTGGACGCGCATACCTACCTGTACCTTTGTTTTGCTATAAATTTAACTACTAGACAGGCCTCTTAAATGAAATTCGCTTAAGAACATTTCTATATAGAAATTTATAATCTATAAGTTAGTATAATGTATAATTTTTTTTATAGAACCCACAGTTTTTGAGATATTTAAAGAAAACTGAGAAAAAATGCTGCCCCCATCAATCAACTTTTACACTTTTAGTACGTTGTTCAAGACACAACTCTGCCAAATTTCATATCAAACCTACAAGATTTTTTTCTTATTTTTATCATCCGCCTTAGGTATATCTATAAAGGGACGTATTATGACGGATCAAAACTTTCGAGTCTGAGTGTTTAGTGAATAAGCACGTTTTAGGATCCCTAGAATACGAATTTTAATTTTCTAAATGATGTCTGTGCGCGTATGTGTGGGTGTGTGCGCGGGTGTGTGTTTCCGTATGTTTTTCGTTGACGATAACTAAAAAAATATCAAACATTTAGCAATCAAATTTTATATTTAAGATTTTAATACGAATCTTAAGAACCCAGTTTTTGAAGCAATCTCCAACCCGGAAGTAGTACTTTGCTTAAATATTTCAATAAATTTATCACAATAACTCGGCAACATCATTAGGGGAACACTTGAAATAAGGTGAAATTTCACCCATTTTCAAATCGTCATAACTCGGCGTATTTTGAGTCGATTTCGATGAATCTTCGAGGGCGAAAAACTTTGAAGTGTCTACATTAAAGTCATGCATGCGAACTTTAGCGTCACTCCTTTCGCCCCTCTCCAGCACCCCTGTAAAAAAATGCCATTATATTTTTAAAAATATTTCAATAAATAATTAGGTAATTTAAGACAATTTTTTTTATTTTAAATGAAAGATTATATGATTACAATCGGTATTTTATATTTTTTTTTATCTAGTATCATTTAAGAATAAAGTATATACTTATAATTTAGTATTTCGGTATCTTATAGTCCATGATCGATTAATATTTTTTTGTTACTACGTAAAATTTAAATGATTATGACATAACAGTGACAAGTGACCAATAGTAAAGTATCGTTTATATCTTCTGCAGTTTAAATAATAAAATGACTAAAGTATATTTGTGAAGTAGTTGTAGTAGTAGCTATATATTAATATATTTGTACAATAAGTAAAAATCTTATGTGGCCAGCACAAGAACGCCCGCCATACTCACTTCTTTCTTTTTACTTATTTTACAAATATTAATAGCTACTACTACTAAATTAAGTAATTATAGCTACATTTTTGCGATATTAAGGAATGTAAGAACTGTTACTTGCGTTAATTTTAAAAAATAAGTGTCTATGGGATAGACAGAAATTGAAAACTGAAAACAAATAATAAATATGACATTATGTCAATCATTATACTTATGCATTACGCGTCTTATGTTTGGAGTTTACAAACTTTTGCTTTTATTCGTTGCTCTTAGTATTTATGCATTAAACATAGTTCTTAAGCATTAAAACAGACGGTGGAAATGAAGCTTTAGTTGTATGGTCGAAATAAGTTTTTGTTAAATTACTCAAAATCACTTGTAATGGATAAGACAAGTTTTGGAACTCAGTAACTCAAATATCTTCTAAAACAGTATATTAAAAGTATATACCGTAACTAAACCACAGCGACCATGGTTGCGGTTACCCGTTCCGTATCCTAACCAAGAAACAACTTTCAGGATTTGGTTAGATTAACGAACGCGGTTCCTGAAAGTTTTGGTCAGGTCACTTTTTCGTGACCATGATAACCAACGATAAACGTTGGTCGTTGTGGTTAGTTTATACGTTTATAAGTTTTGCGGGTAAATATAGGGTTTGTGCATGGTTTTATATATGAATCGTTGTAAGAGCCATGTTTGTTATGTTTCATTTCATCGTTTCTACATTTTATTAATAAATAATAAGTTGCAATGTCGAAATTACTGATAGTGACAGTAGCACTATAAGATAAAATAAAAGTTTTAAAAAAATACTACGATTCTGCCATAGCTTAAAGCCACATAAACAGTACGAAATTTATGAAGTTGTAGGAAGCAATTGAAGTAAATAAAGTAAAATAAACAGCTGCTTTGTTCTGAAAATTATTTGTTTTGATTGTGCTACGACTCATATTTCGAGCTTTGAACATTTAAATGAATTTCTTCAAATTTCAGTAATACGAATTACACCAAATTTTGGCCTGTGAATGCGGCTTAGGTCAAAAAATATGTCAAACACAAGCAAACTTAAAATAAATACATACCTACATTTCCTACATTACCATCGTAGACAACCAGATTTATGAGGTTTAAATTATTGTTCCGAATCTTGACCAACTTTTCAGTAACCAACTAACCACAGATTTACCATTACCAAAACCGCGGTTATTCGTTAATGAGTTACGGAATATACTATAAATACCTACCTAGTAATTTATTAAAAAGGCTACTGCCAATATCAATATGTTATAGTTTTTGTAAGCAGGTAAAATTACGATATTTTGCAATGAAATTTTGTACTTTCGTAGATTTCAAAGCACATTGCTATAAGTAAGTACAGGATAGAGCACTGCAGCACTGCACTACCCGGTCCGGACTAGACGCGCTTCAGGCTACCCGGTTCGTGGGCCGGGCCCATTGTCGAGCTTCGGGCCGAGCTGAACTTACTACATGGCTTGTTTAAAATCATCATAGTTATGATGCTTTTATTAAGAGGTGTTAGATAAATAAATGAAATTGTATTATGTTCTACAAACAAACAATAAATGCAAACTAAACATTAACTTACAGCTAAATTAATAATTTATTAATTAAGTATTATAATTCGTATATATAAAATATAGGTACCTACCTATAAACTAAAAGATAATATATTTTTTATTTCACCTAATAATATTTGATAATCAATAGGTATTTATCATAAAAATAGTAGGTAGGTATATTTCATAACGAGTATCGAAAGTGAGAAATATCGTGCGAGTGTACGAGCAATATATACGATATTACTTTCGAACGAGTCATGAACGCTATTTTTTATACGAAGACAAAAAAACACAATTTTTCACTTTATAGTACACACACAGCGTTTAAATGATATTTCTACTGTCATTTCAAACAATCAATAAACAAATGCAAACGCTGTCTGGCTAGTGGCTATATGTGATTTGGTCTCATAACTGCGATATGACCAATGACCATAGTGCTATAGCTATAGTCATATCATGTTAGTTCATGAATCAAGATATATTTAACTTTCTTACTGCTGCCGCGATATCTATTATTTTCTGTGGAGGTCGTCCAAAATCTTTTTTTCAGGAAGCGTGATACAGCAGGTTGCTTGGGCACAACTTTGTTTCTATTATTTGTTTGTATGTTAGGAACTCCAAACTGAGCCTGCGTTTAAATAATCTGTGATCTTAATAATCGTTGTTAATAATCGGCAATTATGATTAACCGTGAAAATGGTAATAATCGTTGCATCATTTATCAAAACGTTGCTGGATCAAAAGCTATTCTCAATCCTATGTCGTAATCTATAAAACAGTGTCATTGTACAATTGTCGCTTATTATCAAAAATTAAAAAGCTTTGCATTAAAACAAGCAGATAAATATTAGAATTATAGTTTTAGAGTTCTTCACTGGTTTGGTTTAGATAGCGTTGCCCTAAGATGAGACAAATATTGCATATTTTATCTCGTCTCGTCAAGCTCTTATATTCCCATACAACACAAATAAGTCGTTAAAACGTCTTTATAATGTCCATGTCTTTAAAACGTCTAATCCAAATGTAATCACAAAGACGTCACATACGTGTCTTATGTTCTCCATTCTGGATGTTTAAAAGATGTTATTTTCTTCCATGCAAATGATGTCTATTTAATACCTTTTCGACAACCAAATGATGTCTTTTTTAATAAAATTATAACCAATACACGACTGAATTTTGATCAATATAGGATTCCTGTATGTCATAACCAAGATGAATTTTGGAACAAATATATTAAAACTGGACAACATAATGACGACTTAAAGACTACCGCATAAGACGTCTGAAATTCGACCAATACTAGTCTCCTTATATGACGTCTATTTAGACAGTAGCAAGATGTACGATCGATGTGTTGTATGGGTTATCTTGTCTCTCCAGTATTTGGCTCGATTTTCGCGACGCAAAGAAATGAGAAAAATGTTCAGATAGGGTCGAAACGAGTCAAGATGTCTCGGTTTCGAATAGGTATACACCGATGAACAAAATTGCTTCAAGAGGTTTACTGTATCAAAACGATACAAAGTCGAGACGAGACGAGATAAAGGACAAGTTCGTATCTTGATTATGTAGAGACGAGACGAAACACGACACTGGCCGTTAGTTTAGCTCGTCTCGTCTCGCGGCAACATTAGCTTTTGGGATATGGTGTGTTGAACATTTTTAATTTTTAGATTGAAAAATATCTTAAATTGGTTGTGCATAAGTTCACTGGGATAAGATTTAGGGTTTGTTTCTTTATTATTATAATCTGAACAAGATTAACGATTTTAAATAGTTTTAACCAGAGCTGGACATTACTCGAGTAAATGTGTTCGAAAATTGGTATTTGAGCACTTTTAATAGTACTCAGTACCGGTACTCATATAAGTACTTATATTGAGTACTCAATACTCGTACTCATTAAAAAAAATTATGTACCTACTCGTTACTCAGTTACTCGTACCCGAGTAGGTAGGTACCTACTTGAATGTTTCAAACAATTTGAAACACTTTAATGCAACATAATAAATATTATATAAAGTGCGAGTAGGTATAATCCATATTTACTGATAAAATATATTAATTTTTGATCATGAATTCAAAATAGAACGATAGAACATATATACAGGGTTCGCCAGTCAAATGGAAATATTTGATGTGAGGCTTAGAGCTCGTAGGGAGGTGGTGGGGAGGAAAACAACCGAATCAACATTATCAGCGTGGTCTACCATTTAGTTTATAATAGATCGTTGGACGGGTGAACAGCGTGGCTACGCAGTTAAAGCATACTATCTCAGTGGCGAAAGTTAGACGTCATTTCAAAGTACCGCGCAATCATCCTGGGCGATTCGAACGTGGATAAACAATCTTGAGCAAAGTGGATCGACGAGTAAAAAAAAGGTGGACGTGCAAAAACGATTCGAACCCTTTGAAAACATCGCAGCTTCAGCTTCAGCGGTACGTTGAAATGACGTCTAAAATCGCTCCTCGTTTGCACCAAAACTTTCGCTACTGAGAAAGTACGCTTTAACCGTGTAGCCACGCTGTTCACCCGTCCAAAGATCTATTATAAACTAAATGGTAGACCACGCTGATAATGTTGAGTCGGTTATCTTCCTCCCCACCACCTCCCTACGAGCTCCAAGCGACACATCAAATATTTCCATTTGACTGGCGAACCCTGTACTTAGTTTTTAACTTTTTACAACATATATTGACCTTCAAGACAAACTAAGCTTGTAAAACGATTAATATTAAATATATTACAAACAATAATTTTTAAAACAAAAAGGTAATACTCAAAATATAATAAAATCGAGTACCAAAATTAGCTAACGAATATACCTACCGAAATGCTCAAGTGCTGAAAAAAATGAGTAACTATACCTATAGTTTATAGAAATATGTATAATAATTGAAATACGTAATAGGATTGAAATAAGGTTATGATCGCTTTTGCTGGATTACATTGCTTCACACATGGTATCGGTGTTGTATTATCGATGACTCGTCGATGACAAGAAAATAGTTTGTTAGGTATAGCTCCGGGAATCGATCCTTCTGCGATTAGAAATGGTTGATGGTTGTTTTTTTAGTATATCCTTTTCTAATTTGATAAATTATTCTGTAAAATATGTATTAAAAATAAATAAATAAATTAAATAATATGAATTTTCTAACTTACTAGTTTAAAACGAATTATTTTTCCGGCTTTTCCCAATAGATTCTTTAGGTATTTTGGATCTTCGTGTTGTAGCTGGTAACATCTCAACTGAAGCAAACATGGGCGCGGGTAAAATGGTCACATCCACATTAAAATATCTTCACGTGCAGTCACAATAATTAGGTTTATGCACTATTCCAAAATATGAAAGTATTGCAAAAAGATCAAACACTAAAACCAAATGAAACGTATAAAAACTAAACACAAACAACACAATATACTAACCCACGCCACTACGTCTGATCTGTATACCAACTCTGTACATGAACAACGTGACCAGAACTTTGAAGGGTATTTTTACACTGAACGTGTTACTCTAATGTTTTATAACGGTAATATTACACTATCTTCAGAAATATCACACTGAAATAATTACTTTCGCACTATTATTGTGAAAAGTTCCATATCTAGTGTAAAATATTACACTAATTCTTAGTGTACTTTTACCACATGCGTAGTGTAAAATGTAGTGTTGTTTTAACGAGTTTTTAGTGTAAAAATTAACACTAAATTTTTAACCAAAGGCACAAGTTTAATTTACACGCATGCATTTTTTAGAGTGTACTCAGAAGTCGGTAGGTACTCCACGAATACCAGTCACTATAAATAGTACGTACTCGAACGTCATAGTAGCATAGTACTCATGAGTACTTTTGATCAGTACTCTGCCCAGCTCTGGATTTAACTAAGTCCTGCCTTCCCCTTCTGCCAGTTAATCTGTATTTTAATTGATAATCGAATCGCCGAATCAGATAATTTGTTGTACTTACACTTAAAAATTACCATTGAATATTTAACAAAATGCATTTCCTTTGTCCTATATCTCGCTTTTTCATTTAGTTGTTTTAAAATTTAAAATCTTATTTTGTCAAGTTGAAACATTTTCTTAGTACAGCTGTGGCAGAAACGAAACTTTTATTATATCGTTTACTTGTCTAAAATGCTCTTTAGCTTTAGTTTGTGATTATGTCTTTCAAGTTTCATATCTATGTTGTTATCATAAATACCACATAATTCATCAAAAAACAATAATATCAATTTGTCAGAGTATGGAATTCATACTTTTCTGTTGAAGTTATTATAATAACGAAATAACCTGGTAAAATAGTGTGGAAAACTCGCCAGAATATCATAAGCATAGGTACGTGCAGTCGTGTACTTGTGTTAGACTAGACTCAGCAGCTCTTCGCATTTCCACTTGTGTGAAATATGTTACTTTCTGTACTCGTTGCGTAAACTAAACCGGTACACACACAAGTAGAAATATTATACTTAACTAGCCTGGGGTATATATCCAACATGTACCTACCTATTTTAACAGTTAGTAGTCATTGTAGGACATTTAATTAACGGTTTCGACAAATTGTTTAAATTTTGAAGCGGTAGAACGTTGCCATTTAACATTTTCTTTGTTGGGTTTGAAAATAAGAATCCCAGGTAGAAAAATAAAATTATGCAATTATGAGACAAAGGACTTACATTCTCGTCTCACAATATGAATATGAGACAAGTACTGCAAACTTAAATAATGTCTTATTATCATTTTGCCGAATAGTTTGTTAGTTATGCAAAATAGAATAAAACGTCCATTTGAAATACTATTCACAAAAATCCATCAAATCAATGAATACTACAGTCGTAAACATCAAAGCATCGAGAGGGTGGGTTATTTCCCCCGCCCCCACGCACCATGAAACAAAAGCAGTGGGTAGCGGAAAAAATGTCACCTTTTGCACATGTTCAACAATCAACACAAAATGGAATGCGTGAGCGTGCAGTTCAAACTAGCGCCTCGTGCGTTTCCGCCGGTGTTCGTGTGACGTCAATACATGGGGTCGCTTATTATTGGTGTGGGGCGGAGTCAACTCAAGGCGGGTCGAAGCGAGACGGTATCGCAGCCAGCGGTGGAAGCCAGTCGGTTCCAGCACGGCAGCGTACGCGAACACGTAACGACATTTTACTGATTTTCTTTTACCGGTTCACCTTGTAACCCGGTTCCGACACCGGCAATCGGTAAAGTAGTGTTCCTGCTATCGGTGGTGTGAATTTCAACGCGATCGGATCATTAGAAGTGCCCGAAAACCCGCCGTGAATTGCTGGAATTTTGATCGCTGTTTGTGGCAGTGTGTATTCTATATATGTAGGGAACTCTGTATGCCGTGGAGCGTTGCGCGGTGTTGCCGATGTTCGTGCGACGTTGCCGGAGTGTGCGCGCTTCGCAAGACTTGCTTTGTATGTTTTTGAAGTAAGAGACATGGCATGAATTGTGCTCCAGTGGCCACGATTTGAAAAAGGTAACGTAAAAAATCGTTGTTGTTTTGTTTGCTGTTTTTGATGCTGCACGGTCTTTTGTTTATGGTTCTATTTTTGTGAGTGTGCTGTGGATGATGTTGTGTTTGACATTTGAACATCTGGATGCGCAAAATCGCATCGACGTTTGTCAAACGAGGCCTTATTGTTTATATAGGTTATTTGTTTATGTTTTGTATTTCTGTCATTTAATATATATTGTTTATTTATTGTAAATTTGACATTGTATGTTGTTTATTTATGATTTTTGTTTTTTATTTATAAATGTTGTTTTATTTTGTGTTTATATCACTAATTTAAGGTTTTGTGTATAGTTTTGTAAAGTAATTGTGGGTGGTAGTTAATAATTTGATAATATTTTGTATATCTAGCGTAGTCTTATCACTCTCGCTCAGTGTTTCCTGGAAAGCTGCTATCATTTCGCCAACGACTGTTTATTTTTTCTTGTATTCAACTTATGTTTGCCAAGAAACTTCACATATTTTACAAATTCTATTTTTAATAACGTTATTTGAACTGTGATAACTTGCATGTCAAGCATTTTAGGGGAAAAATTCGTTACTAAACTTGCCGCCGGTTTCAAAAACTTTCCAATGTCACATGTCTGAAGACGTACACGTTCCTATTTCTAACGCCAAGGGTGTATTTTTCATCTTTGTCAGTTTTACTCGTCAGTGCATCTTCTGTCTTCGTCGCAGCAAGTAC
This sequence comes from Agonum fuliginosum, assembly GCA_947534325.1. Classification (NCBI taxonomy): domain Eukaryota; kingdom Metazoa; phylum Arthropoda; class Insecta; order Coleoptera; family Carabidae; genus Agonum; species Agonum fuliginosum. The sequence goes on along the minus strand of OX384045.1, from coordinate 16,452,029 downwards.
CGGTTGTTCTTCTCTGTTTTGAGGCTTAAATTGCGATATATCGCACTCTGTCGCACTTATTGTGTTTGGTAAGGGTGTAAGGGCTACTATCTCTGTCTACATCACAACCAGAGCACGTATTTCTGTTCCCTTCCGGTAGATAAACTATCGTTATCTTCTTCTAGCCAATAGGAATTTGGTATAGGTTTATCTCTGTCTTGTTACGTCATACTGAAGGGTTCCTCGATGTGTCCTTGTCTACCACGTTGCGCAAAGGGGTAAGCTATGTTGTGCTCTTTGTCTCTGACAAGGGGATGAAAACTGAAAATATTGCCATGGGGTTTAGAATGATGACGCGTACAGCTCAGCGGACAGGGAATCTGTGGGTCTTCAGGGGGGTTGAATTCTATATTAGATGTTTTAACGTTTTCATATGTGGGTGCTAGGGGTGCGATAGTTTATTGTTAGGGTAGGCTCCCCTAATTAGATTAAAATCAAAAGCAGACTTAACTTAGTTATTACATACTTTAATAAGGCTAACTATTTGCAATTATTGAGACAAGCGTCAAATTATAAGTACTAATAGATACGACATTCTAATGTTCAGTACGATCGATAAAACATTTAAATTACAAATGATCATAAGTGCATATGCATAATCTATAATCTAATAAACTCTATTGACATCCTCAATATGTTTTCTAAGGTTGTTCCCTAATACAAGACTCGAAATAAAAAACTATTAAAAATTAGTGATGCTTTAACTAACTATAGTTCATTCACCTCTCAATAGAATTGCGAACAATATAAACAAGATCAACGACAAAATTCCTAATCTTACCTATTCAAATTTGGAATCATTCAAATACTTCGTCAGACAAGCATTGTCACTAAATTAATTTGGTACTAACAATCTTATACTGTGTTTTGTTTTATGTAGGTATGTAAAGGTTTACCCGTAAATAAAGATTATTATTATTATATTTATTATAATAAATTAGAACTATTCTAATATTAACGACAGATACTCAAACATCACTAGGTTCGAGTGGTCAACTTCCACTAATATAACTATAAAACATGTCCAAATGTCCATTATTCTGCAGTTAAATGATGTAATGGTCCTGGTAAAATAAGCGATAAAAAACTACCTTGTTTTGCTAGAGACCAATTATAATTATCGTACAGATTTATTGGTGGTTTGGTTTGAACATTAGGGTAGGTTGAGATCGATCCCAAAACCCTGATCCTTTGCCTTTGTATGTCATTCAGTGATTCAATGCGGTCTGAACAATTTTAAAAGGTGCTGTATTGTAAAGATACTTTTGTAGAAACCAGCTACCTAAGGAATGAATTTTTAAACGTTAAATTTTGTTTGTAACTTTTTCGGTGATTAAAAATATAATCTGAATTTGTACGAAGTAGAATTATTTTTTATTTATATAGGTACCTAAGGTAACATTGAATTAGCGAAACTCAAACTTATTTACAACCATTTACCATTTTCACTAAAACTAACAAAAAAAACAAAATTGAGTTAGGCATTTTTGAGTATGACATTTTTGATATAGATTAACGTTTTTGTTTTCTTTACTCTTTGTTATGATGTGAACTAATGTCATAATGTCTTCGATACAACAAGACAGCTAATGTTAACTTACATTATTGATATTGAAGCAATCATAAACAACTGTGACAGAATGTGGCGCTTGCGCAGTAATGAAATCGCTTAACATTAAATTCGAAAAGGTTTGATAATGTTAGATTAAAGTAAATTTAGTTCGTTGTTTATATCTATCTTTACTTAATTCTTAAACCAGGCAATCAAATCCTAGTTCCAAATTATTCATTTGACAAGACGTTTATTAACTAGCGAATAGCTATAGCTACTCAGTAGCTCCTATACCTATACTTAAGTTCTGTGATGATCCAAATATAAATAATTACTGCTTACCTAGTGATTAAATAACGTAAAATAAAGATAAGTACTAATTTAATAGTATTTTATCTGATCCATGTGGCTTGTGGCATGGAATACATTTGTTATCTGTAATATAAATGTAATTAACATGCTTTTTTCATCCTGGATTGTTATAGTTTTAAGAAAATTTAAATCCCTTTGTCCATAATTTATTTGTTCTACATTTAGAGATTTTTATCTGTATTTAGGTAAAAGAAATGAAATTAAATGACCATATAATTACGTATGAAATCTCCTCCCACCATACAAAACACAAAGCACGATGTTATTAAAAATGCATTACCGTACCAAGACCAACACGATTGTACAATCCTGGCCGTAGTCTCTAGGGATGAATCGTTATCTCTTTGCCTGAGGTTAATCCATTCGGTACGTAACCAGTGTTTTGGTTTGTATTTGTGCTATTTGAGGATTTGCACTCGTTCATGAGATATTTAATTGGTGCATCAGAACTTTTTAATTTTTTTAAAATGATCTTTCGACTCATATAATCTTTCTGTATTCTGCGTATTACTTTATACTTCAAGATTATTAAAGTTTGATTTATAATCGATGTAACTGGTGACCTCTTCGGTTTTCTGTTAACATGAGCTATAGGTATTTCTATATGTTACGGTTCATAATGACACTGGATTTGTGGATTTGACGTTTAGGTATACTGTAACAGTAAGGTTCTATAATATAAAGAGTGTGGCCAGTGGCCATAGACGCTATATTGCCAACAAGTTGTCATGGTTCATACTCAAAAAATGTGGAATTAATTAATGTTTAACTGTAACAATATGATCCAAAAATTAATTCAGTATCTAACTTTGAAACTCTTCATATGTGACTAAAGTCACAGCTACTCTCCGTAGGTATAAATACACACCATTATTAACCTATTATTCGTTCTTTTCCCAACAAATAAAAAGCATAAGTTCTGTTTATTCTTTTTTGATCTTTGATGAGTATTTTATATTTCGCTACAATATTTATTGTCCTATTGCAGATCCAACTAAGTAAAGCCCTGTTCACACATGGACACACGTGTGGAACGTTTGTGGCCTCAAAATTGATTTCTTCTTTACTAAGCAACAAAATAACGGCGCCTCTATTTCACAAGCAATACACACAGTATTTCTTACCGTTACGTGTGTGTGTCTTCTATGTGCCCATGTGTGAACAGGACTTAACTTTCAACAAACGGGTCCATTTCTGACAGTTATAAGAAAGATCATGTCGTCAAGTTAGCAGATTGCTGAAATGATTATGAACCACACACTTATTCTCGTTCACATCACACATATTACATTATTACCTATATAAGAAGTTATATCCATTATAAACCAGCCCTAAGCCGCGATGCGATGCATTACTGTTTTGGTTCACATAATTTTGAAAAATGACTTGATAAAAAATATAAAAATACAGTCATATTATTTATTTAAACCTCGACTGGAAAAGAACTAATTACGAGTATTATAAATATACAAACCCAGGGATGAATTTTATAAAAATATAATCACAGTTTGAAGATGGTTACATAACCATCTTCAAACAGGTTAGAATAACACCAATAGCCAACATCGTCGTAAATACAGAAAAAGTGTATTAATTTCCAATTTTCTGTTTGGATTTACTAACTTTTATTTCTCCAATATAATCCATAACAGCGTTTCATTTTACATTGAATAGATCGTCGTTTATATCAGTAAATTTTTTACCCAAATATAATATACACAGAACAGGAATCTGTTCGATTCTACTACCTACTGCATTAACCCCTACTCAAGAAAAAATGCTTAAGATTTAAAATCTCACTGATTCAATTAATGATCAATATCTCTTTGGACAGGTCTTCCAGTTTCATCAAAATTTATGATTCGTTGTGCCCTGTTCACACGAGAAAAGTTTTTACTAAAAAGTTTCTTGAAAGTAAAACAAATGCTGGAGCTGTCATATAAATATCTGTCAATACCGGTAATGGGAAAACCGTGGGAGAAACTAATTATTTCTTTAAAATATATTAAAGTTAGTGATCTTAAATACATTTAATAAAAGAAATTACATTCACCGTATGAACGTTATTGACAGTTTTTATTTATGACAGCCCCTAGCACTTGTTTTACTTTCAAGAAATTTTTTAGAGAAAACTTTCCTCGTGTGAACAGGGCATTACAAATACTACCTATCTAATAGATCTTGATTTTTACTCGATTTTTACTTATCTGTACTATTATTCTTCGTTGCATTGATTGTATCAAATTGAACTGTGCACAATTTGTTTTTAAATGTTCTTACCCAATTATAAGTACCTATACGTGCTAAATTAACCAACCAGATCGCTTCCACAAAATTCCAATTTCAATTATAAGTGCGAACGTTGAGCACAAGTTGGTTAAATTAGCCACTTGTACATATAATTGGGTAGATCTGATTGCTTCTATAAGAATATACGTAAAAAGTTTGTTCAAATATAAATAATTTCTATACAAATCAAAATCAAGTAATATCTGACGTCTAAATTGTCATAAACGACCACGTGCTTCATTTTTGTGGTTATATTTTAATCCAGAATCGATTTTGTCACATTATCACAACTGTAACTATTAATCAGGTAAACAGAAAATCGTGTACCCCAACAATCACATTATTATTTAAGCTCCTCCTATTGTCATATTCAGTAATAATAACTGAACTTACGTTACAATAACAGAGCTGAGTAGAACGAGCAACTTACTCAAAACACTATGAATTTTTGAGAGACAGGCGTGTTCAATCTATATTTATTACACCATTAGGCAATGCAAGTACGACAAAGATGAATATATAGGTACGCCGTTTGTTTATTAGTTTTTTCATCTCACAAACTATACCTATCTGAATTTGTAATCCATTTAAATCCATTGTTAACAAAATGGTTTGACTATTAGCATGATTGTACCTACTTGAATATAATAACTTCATTGTCATACAAATACAATAAATTTAATATACGTCAAACTCATTAGGAACTATTAGTTCTTTTAATTATCTAATGCTATTTATAAAAGAAAATTGATAAGAAAAGTTTATTTCATTATCGTAATTTATGTTAACCGAGAGTTTAACAATAAGCAATTATATAGATTATGTTTACTGTACGGTATACGGCTACAGCAATATTTCAACTTGAAGTTTATTAAATTTACCTATCAATATATCATATTAGCGTAAAACATATTGCGATAAATTTTCTTGAAATACTGCCTACGTAATTTAACAAAAAGAAAGACGTTATAAGTAAATAAATTCATAAATGAATTTTAAATCTGTAATATTAAAATTTTAGTTCTGTAATCACTCAATGTTTAAATTAACTCAAAATATTCCTAGCTGACTGTTCATTTTGAAGCAATATTTGAGAGAAATATAGTATATTTATATATTTTTTAACGAGTTTAACGACGGGAAAGGGAATTTGCTTATAAGATTTATCACGTTACCTAGCAACAGACCATTATGTTTGGAAATGCTGTAATGCAGAAATTTTTCTTGGTTCAAAACTCTTTTACAATAAGTTTTATTAGTCATAAAGTAATTTGAGTAAATTATTGTAAATCACTTACCTAACTACTAATGATTTATTTAGCGCATTATAAACAGAAAAAACAACATGAATGAATTAAAGGTTAGTGGTTTCATTTCATATCACATTTAAGTTGTTTTATGATTTTCAATTTTATGAATTTGTTAGGTGCAATAAAACCGTATCAATTTATACTATAAATAATATTCTAACTGGAGTGAATATTCTTTATTATTTGAAAATATTTAGAAATTTAAATAGGTATTAGGTAGGTACCTACCTACCTTCATTTATTGTTTTGTGCAGATAAAAAAGCAACAGCTATACCTATAACAACTTATACCTACTAAATTTAATTTTATATTGATCTGGTGCTTATACCGGTTGTAGAACTAGGTAGGTACCTACATATTGTTGAAAAACATTGTTTTTTTTAATTTGGCGATTGTTGCTTTCCATTTTAGTTAAATCAAAAGCGCAAATGACAATAGTGTTTAAAATTACTAAAGACTGCATCCAACCAATGAAAAACTAAATTGTATTTTGCACAATAATAAAATTGAAAAATAATAATTGTATAGGTAATTTAAAACAGTGCATTAATTATAAATTATATAGGTACAATCACTACAATATTTGATTAATGTCGCGTTAATACCACCTGTCAATATTTTTTTCACAATATCAACCGATCATACTGATACTATACACTATACCTATTCTTAAATGTTACACCAAATAGAGAAAAAGCTAAAATGAATTCAGACATCATTTCGAAAATGTTAAATTCTTACTCTAGGGGACCCTAAAACGTGCTTATGCACCAATAACGCGCACACTCGAAAAATTTTACCAATATGAGGCGAGAGGTAAAAATGATCGAAAAATAATATTTTGATTACATATTTTAATTCACGTACCTATATAAATTATTTTGTACATATTTTATTCTTCAATAAATAATTTTAATTTGCTACTTATTGATATATTATGTGAAAAGTTTCAAACAATTTCCATGATCTGTTTTCATTTTAATGTAATCTTCAAAGTTGTTGAAACGTTTGAGCCTGTCAAAAGTGATAAATAAGGTAAAATGTTTTCGAAATCACAGTTTAGTTGTAAACCTGGAATCCCGGTGGGGAAATAAAGAAAATAAGTATAAATTCGACGACTGGAGGGCGGAATATTAAAAGTTGTGCGACATGCAGCGTTTTATTAATATCGATTTTATCTTGTCTCGCTCGCCCGGCGCTATTAGAATGTGTTCTTTCTTCTTGATGCGAGTGAGTAAAGTTTTCCACTTACGAAGCTTATTTATTAAACGTTTAGCATTTGTTTGTCATTTCTAGGGAAATTAGGGCTTGAGTGGTCAACCACCTGGTAAATTTGAAGCAACCGGGTATAGTTTATCATTTAAAAAAAGTTTATTATTGAAACTTCATGTTATTTGAAAGCGATCGAGAGTACTGATAAGCCTTAATTGTTCTGAATAAAGCTGTAATTAATATTTAAAGTTTATGTGACGTAGATGTTTAAATATTTAAAGAATAACTATTAACTTTTTGAAAACTTTGTTCATGGCAATAACTCATTTTTGAGGTCTCCTTTCAATATAATTGACTGGATTGCTAATTTGCTACTATGGTAGAGTACCCTATTTTGACTGTATAAGAATTTATTTCCAGTTAACGTTGTTGGCATATGTTTTTAATTGGCATAAGAAGCCGGCTTTTATTACTGACTGTTGACAGTTTTTACACTTTTTCTACCTAATCAAAATGGTTAAGTACTATTCTATGACTTTTTTGTACATATAGCAAATAAAAAAATCTGATGTGGCCAGCACCAAACCTCCGTCATACCCTACTCTTTATACTAGGTACTTACAAATATATTTTAGTCATTTAGTCAACTGTAGAACTGTAGAAGAAGATATAAATGATGTATCACTATTGGCACTGTCACTCTGACACGGTCATTATCAATTACATTTTTCGTAGTAATTGTTTAACAATCATGGTTCATGAATAACAAGATACTGAAGTTTCATACCTACTTTAAATTATAAATAATACTTTAATAAAATTCCTATAGTACTATGACAGAACAATTTACAAAATGCTAAAAATTGTAGAAAATTAGTAATTTATTATACAAGACGATAAAGAGATCATTTATCGAAAAGTGAAAGATGTTAGTTCACGAGTGACGAAGGAACGAGTGGGCTATCTTTCACGTGTCGATAAAGACTCTTTATCGTCGTGTACAATATATTATTTTATTTTGTACTTAATGTTAATTTGTGTAAAAATATTCTTATTTTACTTAAATTTTATTTTATCTACTCAAATTTTACTTTATCTACTCAAATTTTACTTTATCTACTCAAATTTTACTTTATCTACTCAAATTTTACTTTATCTACTCAAATTTTATTTTATCTACCCTCGATGTTAAAGTAATACTTTATCTACTGAAAATGAACGTATAAAACCAATTTTTAACATTAAGTACAAAATAAAATATATAATCTTTTATTTGAAATAAAAAATATTGCGATAAATTAATTATTTATCAAAATATTTAAGAAAAGTACTACTTCTGGTTTGGGGATTGCTTCCAAAAATACCTGGGTTCTTAAGATTTGTATTACGACGGTATATACAAAATTTGGTTGTTAAATGTTTGTAACTTTTTGAGTTATAGACGCCGGAAAAAATGTTACATACAACCTAACGTATATACACACATACACACACATAGACATCATCTCGAAAATACTTTATTCGTATTATGCCTGTGGCACACCGGCCGAGGAGCATCGAGTAACTCCTCGATGAAACGATAGAACGCACCCCGTCCTCGACGAAAAATAGGGGCGCCGCTATTTTCATCGAGTTGTTCCTCGATGAAACGAATGTATATCATTTCAGACGTATCTTTGGATTTCATTTCGCGCAAAACTTTGATGTATTTGTCACCGATTAAATAGAAATCCATCGCGGACGGGTGCGTTCTTTCGTTTCATCGAGGAGTTACTCGATGGTCCTCGATGCTCCTCGACCGGTGTGCTACAGGCATTATATGGATCCTAAAACGTGCTTATCCACTAAAAACTCACACTCGACAATTTTGATCCATCACAATACTCCCTTATAGAATATGAGGCGGGAGGTAAAAAATCACTAAAATAATATTAATTCTACACCAAAAAAATTATGCGTTTTCACGATAGAATAGCAGTTTACTGCTGCTGAATTAGAATTCATAGTTCTTCCATGGTACTTTTCTTGTGATACGTGATAGGTATAGGTATTACTGCTCGTATTCTCATGTTCATGTCATAAGTATACTAATTTGCCTGTATTTATTTACAACTGGCGAACTGGCTAATAATGCTTGTGTATTTTATTTAAGAATGGAAATGATCTAAAAGTAGGTATGCATTTGAAAAAAACTTGACCTTTTACTCATCTTTATATTTATTTCATATTGCCAATGATATTTCTGTTAGGTATGTAAATTTTTTAATGGGATAAAAAAATTCATTTAATGTTTACTGGACATGAAATATATGAAAGACATTTTACAAACAACAAAATTGCACTAATCATGGTTTTAGTGATTACCTACCATAGTATGTATCATTTATGACAAATATATTAAACAAATACAATAAGTTGTAAGTAGATACAGTCATTGCACGTGATTTCACAATGTGATGACTACTTTGTTATGTACCATTTTAGTCATCAAATAAATCTTAAGTTTTATACTTTGATTATCTTATCTTACAGACAGTAAAATTACTACCTACCAGAAAAAATAATTATCAATACCTTATTTCTTAATTTTAAATGGAATATAATAAAACATTCCACAAATACATCCTGTTGTTAACCAGGACCTTTCTAAAAATAAGTCGTTTGCGATGTACCTATGAATTTTATTTAATGAACTACGAGTAGGTAAGTATTTGTATTCGTTCTAATAATTGTTTCTCATTTTTATACATTTCAGAATCGTGATAAATCTGAAGTTAAAATTAAACTTCGCAAGAATACTAATTTATAACTTGTTGAGTTCGTAGAAATAATAATTGAATTATATTTTACATGGTGTACCTACATGTTTATCAGTTCTCCATTAGATTAATCTAATTACCTAATTTGAGTAAAAATAGATTGAGAGTAATTGAAATGTGTATTTCAATCACAAAGTATACTACTTAGACAGAAGATGACACTCTGTTGATTTTGTATGCGTTTCAATGTCACACAATAATTTTACGCAGAAACAATCAAATTGTGGTGGGATAAGGTGGCCAGTAAAGTTAATGGTGAGCTGTCAGTTTAAAATTTAAATAGATATTACTTTCGTTCCATTACCTCTATTATTTATGTGGTTTATATTATATTCTATTTAATTTTGACATCATAATAATATTTTATGAATTTATTTTTGCGAGTCTGAAACGACAAATTAATTTTAAAACTATTTAGTCCACAAGTAAATAAATCTTTATTTAAAATTGATGTTAGCGTTAAAATTAATAGTTACGAACGTCAATGTTGCAAAAGAAACTTATTATAAAATATAAGTTTATTTTAATTTTCATTAAGAGTATATTTTAGGCCTTCGAGGCCTCCTTCCCTCATGTCATCTGGCTGGCCATCATATCAGATTTTTGTATATGCCTAGATAAACATGACCTATTTTTGCAATTTTTGTGGATTTTTTACCACAAATTAAAAACCAAAATTTAAAAATCTGACGTGGACACCACATGACTTCCTTGTACGCCTTGTTTGTTCATACTTTTCTTAATAACTAAAATGTAGAATAATATAAAAAATTCTTTTAACTTATTATACTAATATACTCACAAATATATTTTAATCATTTTATTTAAACTGCAGAAGAAGATATAAAGCATATTTTACTATTGTCACTGTCATGTCATAAACATTTAAATTTTACGTAGTAACAAATATTAATCGATCATGGACTACAAGATACCGAAATACTAAATTATAAATATATACTTTAACTATTCTTAAATGATACCAGATACAAAAATATTTATAAAATACCGATTGTAGGTAATAATCACATAATCTTTCATTTAAAATAAAAAAATTTGTCTTAAATTAAATATTTATCGAATTTTTTTTTAATTTACTACTTCCGGTTTGTAGATTGAAACCAAAAATAGGAGGTGCACAACTAGATGCTATTTCAACTTTCTACGTCTAACCGAATTTGAGTTATGCGACACACATACGTACGCCCGTACGTACATACGTACAGACGTCACGACGAAACTAGTCATAATGGATTCAGAAAAGGTCAAAACGGATATTTCCACAGGGTACCCGCGACCCTGGAAAACCGGGAAAACCTGGAAAAGTCAGGGAATTTTTATGAGTCAGGGAAAAGTCAGGGAAATAATGAAAAAATTCAAATTGTCAGGGAATTTTAAATATTTTTCTGGAATTGAAATTTTTAAAATTATATATTATATACGAGTACGATCCTTATTTAATACTTTTTTACTATTTTGTTATTATGGAAATATTATTCCGTTTACACATTCTATTAATTATATATATTATTTGTAACGAAATTGGTAGTTATAAATAATACTACGAGTATTACAGTAGAATCGGGGAGACAGCCGAGGTACGTCATCATTTGGTGAAAAACTTTATAATATTAAAGTAACTGAAACCCTGAAACGAAAACAAAAATTGTACCAAATGTACACAAAAATTAATAATTAGTTTTATAAATATGCCTACGTGTTATATTATCATTAAATCAATATAAATTAGTTTATATATTAATGTACCTATTTTTTAAATTACCGTATATGAATCCATCAATTTTAATTTTTTTTCTTCGAGTGGTAACACTGAATTATAGTACCTACGTTTATATGCTTGATTTACTGTGTGAGTTTCTGATTTTCTTTTGGCTTCTTTTTTACCAGTTTGGTTTTTTCTTAAATCTGTCTTTTTCAAAACAACATTTCGTGGTTGTTGCAACATTGTTGCAACATGCACATCATATTACATTACGATTCAAAGAACTAATGTAAACATGTTCATAGCTGACGTCACATAATTTAGTTACATTTCTTGATGACGTATATACCTCGGCTGTCTCCCCGATTCTACTGTATGTCCGCTGACCACGCCGACCGTCGTGGCGCATGCGCAATTTTCATAATGTCTGGAATTTTTTTTATAAGATCTTGGAAAACCTGGAAAAGTCAGGGAATTTTAAGACTCTAGTTGGCTGGGTACCCTGTTCCATCAAAATCTGGAAACCGAAATTTTTCGCGATTACAATACTTCCTTATTACTCCGTACAAGGAAGTAAAAATGGGATTACACGAGCACGAGTGTTAGCTTACACTATTCGGCAGTCTACGAGTAGGTTCTAAAGAAAATGTCAATTTTCAAATTAATTTTAATAGGAATACTGAATATATCGTTTTTCTTTGTTTTGACGGTTACAAAAATGATACAATTAAAATTTGGTTTATTGGGTTAAAACTTTTAGATAAAAATTGTTTATTGATTAAGATATATAATTTGAGTCTATTTATTTATGCCGATATGCTTATTGACAGAAATCTCGAATGACCCGACGTGGACGCAGGGTGGACCGCCTTAATTTTAAGCACAAATTCAATTCATATCTATACTTTTTTATTGATCGATTGAATAAAAGAGTAAAAAATAAACAAATATTGGTGTTGTGTGTATTTCTTTGATCTTAAGGTTAAATATTGTCATAAATAATTGTATAAATTATGTATAGGTTAGGTATATTGAATTGCGTCGCATCTTTTGTTATAAAATTCAAATACAAAATGCATATTACCATAATTCGTACATAATTCATTTTGTGACTTTGTTTTTACACTATGATCTCATATTTTATAAATTATGTACCTATAATAGAAAAATTATTGTGCTTACCCTTAAACGGCTATATAATAACATTTCAAAACATCGTTACGGTATTTTGTTAGTTCATTTAAAAATTGCAAAAAAGCAAATTTTACATATTTTTACAGTCAATTGATGACCCGTTATAAATAAATTGTCTTTCGACTAAAATACATTATCGATTTCATAAAGAAAGTTTTTGTGTAGGTAGTAGTACTTATATTAGTAAAGTAAACCAACAAACGTATTAATTGAATGGTAAAAATTAGCCCCAATTTTTCAAATTGATGCCAATGTAATGTAACCTAGTTATCGATTCATTAATGATGGATTGTACTTCATGTTAAATTTTAGTTTTGATGAATTTTTAACAATATGACCAGACCCAGAAAAGATGAAATTATGAAGCTACCGGAGACTCAAGTGTTACTAAAACGATCTCATGGAACTCAAATAAAGTGAAAAAAAAACAACCCTGCTGCGTGATACTACGATCATTCATTCTTGAATCTCGGAAACCTAATACCTTTTAATCCGAATTTCAAAGCATCCAATTCACAATACGCATGCCCATCCGCATTTAAATCCGTAGCCCTTACCCACATTCATTCAACTTCGTGTCAATACACTAAACTAGGCTAACAACCCTTCTCCCCACCCTATCCACCCGCACCCACCTCCTTGGGTCACCTCTGCTTGGTGACGTCACAGTGCCCTTCACCTCGACCCTCGGCTGCGTTTGAAGGGCCGTGAGTATCAGGCTCGCAGCGACCGGGGGAGGTGACAAGCCCTTTGCGAGCCCTGCGCTCCCTACGCACTCACCCTCAACGTCGACCAATCACAAGCCAAGGAGAAAGGCCCTTTGCTCTGAGCGAGATGTAGATGATGTGGATTGGGGTTGTTGGAAGGTGCAGGGATTAGGAGTAGTTAGGTAGTCGGTAAAGGGTTTGTTGTGTTGTGGTGCGGGTTTTATTGTTTTGGTTAGTTGTTTTTATATGACTTAGATTTCTGATTGCCTGATTTATGGTTATCGTATTTTAAGTTCCTGGGGAAAGTTCTATCCTATAATTTGTTAAGTCCAAAATATCATAACCAGGTTTCATAGCTAATATAATTTCTACAATTTATGATATTAAATTGATGTCTCTTATCTGCCAGTTGGCTGCTCTTCACTACCAAAGAGTATCGGTTCGAAAAATTATTATAGATAGGGCAGTTTCTTATCTGCTACATACTAAGAAAACTATTTAAGAAAATCATACTCTTATAAGCATTTATAAATTTTGATTTGCAAGTTATCTTATATGATAATTTGCAAATCAAAATTGATTTGATGTTACTCTTAAGATGTTCGAATCTGTAAAGTTTAAGATATATTCAATTCAGATGTCTGGCTGATAAATATATAGGTATTTGGTAGGTATTTGTAATATTGTAATAATAATTAATATTTAAGCTCTGCATATCTAAGTATTCAGCTTTAGCTTTTTACAGAATTGACCTCAATCATTATTTTATATTACAAAAACTGTGACTCCATATATTTCATATAAATTCACACTGCAATAAAAATGCACAAAATCAAAATATTTAACTTTAATATATAGGTACGCAATTTTTAGTCTAACTCCTTTTTCATTTAATTTTCGATTTCGATTAATTTTTGTAAAATAAAATTCAATTTCCTGTTGATGTATTTATGGAATATTTGTATTCGTATCGTTATCTTGTCATTTTTCATATAAATGACGCTACATCCGTAACTTCTGTTATAAATTTAACATTTGGAATAAATTATTAATTTCTAATCCGTATATCTGGCAGTCATCAGTTTGATTAAAACATAATGTGGTAATGTAGGTTCAACCAACTATAAACAGTTACTCTGATTTGAACCATGTGAAAAATGATGAAGAACAAAGGTTTAATATAATAGAGGTATTAAGCTCTGATTCCAATTTCCAATATAAAAGAGATAATAATAATTGGCAGGTGATTGTTGGCACGATACGATATGTAGGTATTATTATACTATTTGCGTGTGCAATATTTGTTGACATTCCTGGAGTAAAGTTATTTTGATAAATTAAATTCCGAAACAAAATGATGTAACGTAGCGGTTCATTTTGTACCTATAACTAAATCAATGGACATTATTGACATACCGAGGGACTTAATTATCTTTCCTTATGCTTCCGTAAATTTAGCGTCCTGGTGCAATTCCCAATTTGTAGATAACTGATCCAGTCTGGCAGTCTGTATTCATTTGATACAAGAATTAAAAAACACTTAAGATGATCCTCTACCGTGCCAGAAAACAGCCAAAAACATGGATTTCGCGCGCCACTCCATAGCGTTTAGGGTTTTGTTAAATATAAAAATCTAGAGATATTGTTGAAGATAAAAGTACAATCTACAAAATGGTTGATGCAGAATTTTTAAATTTTGCTTTGAAATCGAAATAATGATCATTTTTGTTATTTTTTTAACACAAATATCTTCTATTTTTACGAGATACAAGCTTTGTTGACAACATATTAAAATTTGAAGATAATTTCACTTATAAATGAAAGTTAAAAGTGGCGAGCGAAAATCCTCTTTTTTAAAAAAATTTGCAGTTTTTTAGAAATATGGGTGTCAAAATTATTTTTTCCTCTCAAACATAAATAATTTGTTACTATTTTGTATAACAAAACAATAAACGCTATAATAGATGATGATGAAGTTCTTAAAGATTGTGCGAATTGTTGTAATTATGAAAGTAACGAGTTTCTTAACATTCAGTCAAAGTATATCAAAGCAATATCATCCATATTGTAAAATTTTCGCCACTTTCGCCATGCCTCACATCCCGTCATCACGGCACTTAATTACCGTTTAGCGCTCCGCTTAATCCTCTCACACCGCTGCTGTGTGCGTTTGGCGGGCGTCAGTGATGTGATAACGATCAGCGACAAAGGGCAACGCGGTAAAGGGTTACAATCCTGCGATAACGAGCCGAGCGGTCAGCCAGGTCTAGTTCTGCAAGTGTGGGCCCAGTTCATTGGACAAGGGTCACTTGTACCGGAAGTGGGTGGTGTGCACGTGAGGAGGTGTGGCAGTGGCCACATGTGCTCTACTTCCGCACTTCCGGAAATATACTCATGTGTGAGGAAGTACAGCGACCATTATTTACACATTTGTAGTTTTACTTATTACTGACTTTATTGAGATATGTTGATTATCTCAATGTCATTATGAATACTTATTTGAATTTGAATAATTAGTTATTTATTACGTTGTTGTTTTCTGTAAAGTTAGATTCAGGGCTACCCAATTATAAGTATAAGTGGCTAATTTAACCAATCAGCGCTCAACGTTCGCACTTATAATTGAAATTGAAATTTTGTGGAAGCTCTGATTGGTTAATTTAGCACTTATACTTATAAGTGGGTAGGTCTGAATCTAGCTTAAGTCTGTTTCAGACTGATTAGTACCATTAATTCAAAATAATTATTTTTAAAATTACCTATCTGCGTAAAATATTAGCTATCCCACATTTTTTGTCTTCTTAACAAAAAATTCCTAACAAAATTTATGTGTTTAAATATTTGGTGATTTACTTAATAAATAAAATTATTATTCAGATACCTACACGTTTCTACTACAGACTTTGTCAATCATTTTTTTAGTACGATAATCCCACTCCTATAAAGTAAGCTATAAACAAAACACAATTTTATAGCCTTGACAACGAATAAAATGAAGTTAACTTTTTGCAAGTGATAATTTACCCTTTTCTTAGCAACCAAACAAAACACTAAAATGTCATATGCTTCATATTTCTAATATTTTCCAGCGAAATGATTAGATTTTGGGAATATTTGTAGAAGAAGCAAAAGAGTCGTTAAATTATCTCGTTGAACTATACATTCGAGCCTCGATTCGAGCATTTTATTCCCTCCGAATATATTTCTGTTAGACATTTCAACCTTGTCACCTGACAGCAATTTGACTAGAAAAATTGTTTTAAAATAAAATCACTTTAACTACGGTGTAGTGATTTTATTACACAATTTTTCTCTTCATGTTGCTATAGGATGTTAGGTTACAAGGTTTCAATGCAAACATAAAATTTCCGGCATAATATAAAGCTCTTATTCCAATCCCAGTTGACAAATTTTACCATTTCCTTAATTTGAATTAAAATCAAATGTTTTAAAAAGCATTTGCAGAACTGAACGAAAACCAATATTTTAAAGTAGATTTGAAACTGTTTTGTATCAATTTAAAGAAAATGATATAGGTACGAATTTACAGTTATATGGTGATTTCTTTGTTTCAGAATACAAAGATGGCGGAATCTCATCGTATGTTGAGCCCACGGAAGGTCCTCGTGAAGGATTTGAACGCTTGTCTCGCTTGTACCTTGTGCAACGGTTATTTCATCGATGCTACCACCGTTGTAGACTGTTCCCATACTTGTAAGTCGACAATATTCCTCTTATTATTGCTTTAGTTTTATTGTGTGTATTGGCATTTTTTGATTATGATATTTTAAAAATGGGATACCCAGTTTAATTATTTTTAAATAAATACTAAACATAATTTTATAAATTGTTCAATGCGAAATAAACATTGCTGTCATTATTTCAATACGATATACAATATACAAAAAATTTATTTGGTCGTTGTTTGATCGCGATTTATTATATTTTACTGGTCTTACTTTATTATTTAGTACCTATTAATTAACTGTTTGTTTTTTAAATGCGTGTTATGCAATAATTGATCAGTAAGCTAATTAGATACTCGGCAACAACAACAAAACGCAGCACTTAAAAATGCACAAAAAAACGCGAATTTTCAAATCGCCATAACTTTGTTCTTTGTTCAGTTTTGACGAAAATTGACGATTCTTTGTCTCCCGAAAACTTTTGAAGTTTTCTCTTTTGGGCCATGCAGGAGGATATGACGAAAGTTGGTTTTTAATCCCCTTAACACCCCTACGAAAAAAAAATGTTTAGAATGACGAAAAATGTCAAACGCTTTAAGGCTGGTTTATAATGGATGTAACTGGTGACTTCTTCTGTGTTCTGTTAACATGAGCTCACTGCACATTCACATCACACATACAGAAGAAGTCACAGATTACATCCATTATAAACCAGCCCTTAAGCACCTACAGGGCGAAAAATTCATTCATTTTCCTTTTGATTTCACAAAATATCAAGTCACTACGATGATTTGGCGCGAAGTTTCGGGAGACAAAGAACCATCGATTTTCGCAAAAAAGAAGTTATGGCGATTTGAAACTTCGCGTTTTTTCGTGTATTTTCAAGTATTTCGTGTATTTTTTGTTCGCGAGTGTATTTTATTCTAAATTTATTATACTAAATCTAATGTAAATGGGAATGAAATATTTTGTTTAGATTATTATGACTTATTTCTCACTACAGTTTTAATTCGAACAGTAATATTTCAGAAATTAATTTCCTTTTAATTTTAATTTTTGCTTATTTAATTTGATAAATAACGGAATCTATAATGAATATATTTTTACTGCAATGATATTTCATTTTTAATTTCTATTTAAATATAATATGAAACGTGTATCTATTTGCATTTACGTTGCCATTATGAATCTTCACTAACCTAAAATATGCTCGAAAATACAAGTATTCGTATTTAATCTATTTGCAGTTAAATTTGCGCAAAGCGTTTATATTTTTACTCAAGTATTTCATGCGTTTCTGTCTGTAAAGTATAATTTAACGGTGTTGGTTAACGGTTGCAGTTACGGTGATGTTTTCGGTTACGGTTTCTGTTTCTCTTTGCGTGGAGTTCATAAAAATGTTACACGGTTTTATTTGCAAATTATGTATGCGGAAATTTAAAAGAGCAGTTCATTATTATTTACTAGAACATATTTTTTTCGTTCTCGATTTGTAAGACCTAAAACTTTTCGTTTTGTAGGTACTTCATGCGAAACTAGAAAGATATATTCAAACAAAAAATTTTATTCATAATTATTATTATTGTAGAATCGTAAATACCTTATTTTTAATGCTATTTGGCGTGACAATTTCATAAAAAAAGTAGGTAGCAATAATAAAAACGTTGTATTCAAGCAACGAATGAAATTTTGGTTAGTTAGTGGTTATTATAGTTATAATCGAACTGTGATTAGCATAATTCAATAAAATTGGATTATAATTCATGAGTGCAATCACGGTTAATGAATAATTAAGTTTGCCAACATGATTTTTTTCTAGCGGTCAGAATGTGTAATGGATCTAGGTGTTTCTGGGCTGTATCTGTTGATACTATATTGACACTGATTTAAATGTAAAAATACACTTTAATACTATATATAGTTACTAAAATTGTACCTAATTTAGATAAATCTAAGCGGCTAGGTATGTTTCATAATTTACATGTAGATCAAAAATAATTTGAAAATCCTCCATTTTCTACGAGGGAGATCGTCGTTACAAATAATAATGAAAACAGTTTCGTAGTGCATCTATTCATCTTCATTATTCAGTTCATTAGACGTGTCGATTTTTATTCATTTCTCCTAAAGTTAAAATAACCTATATCTAAATTGAGTTTTCTGAAACACTTCATTATTTACCTGTTATTTTATAATGTAATAATAAGCTTATATTATATATTTCTATTTATAACACTTATAACGTACAAATTATTAAATTTCAAAAATACTATTCAGTGACAGCAAGCGACAGAATGAATTCGTATCAGGCGTAATCAGCAGAGACACCTAGGAACATCCGAGAAAATCTATGAACTAATTACAACTTCTGATCTGACTTGTCAATGAAAAACGTGGCCAGTCGGTAAACCTAATAATTTGTAACCGTGCATGGAATTATCTTTAAATTTTAAATAACAGATGATTAAAGATAGTATTGTAAACATTTTAATATCTTAATCGTATCATCAATTGTTATTACCTTTTAATACGCAACATTTATTGAAAATTATAAACAACATAATACATTAGTTACTTATAATACCTTATATACTTATAATTCATTAGTTACAAACTTAATACGTTAGATACAACCATAATAACGACATTAAAACCTTCCATAATATGAAAACTGTTAACTAATTGACAGATAAAATTGTAGATTTGTTTTAACATCGCTGTCGTTGATGATACGATTAAGCTTTAATATAACGCGAATATATGCGATTTAAGCTCCTTGGATGTTCAAAGAGACTCGGTTTCACCTCGTTGCTTAGCAACATCTTCGGTGTAATAAATCGCATAATATTCTTGTTATATTGATAGCTATAATAAATTTGCTTAAAGTATAGAACTGTTTAACTCAAAGTTTTGATAATTCGAAAATTTAAAATTTAATGAATGAGTGATTAATAATTTAGTCATGGTTTGAGTTATCAAAGTTAAACAAACTGTATTTCAATTACGTTCTTTTCAGTAACCAGAAAATTAATTTAAAATTAAACAGTAAACGATAACATTCAAACTTGAGCAGCAATATAGACGCCAGATTATCGCGTTCAGTATAATTATTCCAGAATATGTTTTCAAATTTAACAACAATAACAAAACATGATTTTCTTTCCAGTTTGTCGAGCCTGCATTGTCCGGCACTTCGAATCTAGTCGCCTGTGCCCAAGTTGCGGAACTTTGGTGCACAAAAGCAAACCTTTATCGAAATTAAGGTTCGTAAATTTTTCTTTCCCCGCAACCTTGGTTTTAATTCGATTGTTTTCTGTTTGTTGATAAACAGAAGTGACCCGGTTCTCCAAGCCTTGGTGTACAAAGTCGTCCCAACGCTCTACAGCAAGGAACTGCAAAGGCGGTCTGACTTCTACCACAGCACCAGCTTCAGGGCCAATTCGTCCTGCAGTGACGACAGTGTCCTTGGCGATAGGACGCAGGACAATGAAGAATGGGTAAGTTGTAGTGGTACTGGTACTGGTTTAGCTTAGTGGTTTAAATATGTAGAATGTCCAATGAGCGTTTACGTGGACGTTCGGTGAGTAATTGTGAGCTAAAGCTGCGTTCACAGTCGAAATTCGGTGTAATTCGTATCCCTGAAATTTGAAGAAATTAATTTGGCTGTTCACAGTTCTAATTTGTAAAAATTTGTGACTTGTAGCACCATCTAGCCAAAACTTATTCAAACGCCCAAGAATAAATCAGCTGTTTGTTTTATAAGTTTAAGTTTGTTTTGTTGGTGCAATAAATTGAAACAAATTAAAACAAGATAGTGAAAATCAGACAAAGTCAAAAGCCAAACATCGAAACATCAACAAAATGAAATGAGTTCATTCAAGATAAATATAATTTTTTCTTAATTTAATTAATAGAACGAACCCTAAATTTACTAGACAAATTTGGAGTTTGGATACTTTTCTACGAATTGAAATTCGAGCGCACTGAATTTCAGTTTGATGAACGCAAGTACACAATTGCCATATGGCAAACTTCACGAATTACGACTGTGAACGCAGCTTAAAGCTAGATTCAGACCGACCCAATTATAAGTGTAAGTGGCTAATTTAACAAACCAGCGCTCAATGTTTGTACTTATAATAAAAGAAATTGAATGTGAAAGCGCTGGTTGGTTAATTTAGCTTATGACTGGCTAGGTGGTAGGTCTGAACAAAGCTTAATGTGATTCATGGTTTGTTGCGAGTTCGAATGATTCAGAGAGGAAGAATAAAAGAGCTTGCATAAAACGTATAATATCTGATGGGAGGTGGCGATGTAAGGTATGTTTGTTTTAAATTGATGCGTTTGACGTGTGAAATGAATGCATATGTTTAGGAGTTTGTGCTAAACTCTGATATCGCGTGATTTTATGTATGTATTTATGAAAGTCTTATGAATATGGGTGAAGCAAATGAAGTGCATTTTAATCAGGGTTGTCAAAAACTTGGGTTTTTTCGAAAAAGCCTACCTCATTTATGGGTTTTTTCAAAATATTATGTTTTAGTAGAAAAACGCGATGAATATAACTTGTTAAGTGGGTAATATTTCCTTTGAGTAAGAGCTCAAAATCATTTAAAATAGCTCATAATAAACCAAAAACCTATATACAGTTTAGGTCTGAATTTAAAAAGCGGTAAAATATAAATAATTACATTCATTTATTTTTGTTGATATTTGTTGATTTATGAGAAAGAGAATACATTATTTAATTTATGAATTATTTATTAAGCCGAAATTGGAATACTGAGGTTGGCAATATGAATAAATCCTGTTTATTTGGATGACTGGCTTTATTTTACAACATAGTTATAATTTTTGCGACGTTTAGATATTTAATTTGGTAATGTTTTCATTTTTATGAGTATAACACAGAAAAAGTAGGTTTTTTCATGGAGGATTTCGCGTTTTTTCAGGTTGGTTTATATTTGAAAAAAATCCAGTGTATTTTTTCAGGCTGGACAGAATGATGACAATCCTGATTTGAATAGATGCATTATTGAGAATGTGTAAATTTTAAATGGCGGGCTTCGTTCCAGCCAACACTTTTTTAGAGAAAAGACATGTGAGCCTTCTTAAATTTAAAATTTTCGAGAAAAACAACATATTCGAATTGTTGCTCTATCTATTGTCATATTTTAATATTATTGTTATCGTAGCTAATAAAAATGATATACTTAGTTTGTAAATATTTTATTCGTAATTTGACATGTTTGTAGGTATAGTAAAAAATGTCAAAAATAAAAATAAGCACTAAATAGTTTATTGATTTATAGATATTCAAAAGTTAAGTTTTACAAAAGACATCGGCACAGAAGTTTTTATATATACCTACTTAAAATTAATTCTAAAACAATTTTTAAGGATTTTTAAACATTTTACACGTTTTACAAATGATTATACGTAACGATATGAATGCGATTGTGATTTTAAAAGGATTGCTATTAAAAAGTGTACGACAATTTTACTACTAGCGGTTTACCTCTTGGCGGAAATATTATCAATACTCGTACATGAAACCGAACTACTAAATAAATACTGCCAGCCAATTTGTACATTGAGCAAATAAATTAATGAACGTAATAATTGATATATGAACGAGTAATGCAAACCGTCCCACACGCAAAAATGGTAAACCGCGCGTAGGAAGCATATTCATTTAATCGATTATGTGCTAAATTGTAATAATAGCATCAATTCATTCCACCAGGCGGCATCAAACATCGGCGACCCTAGCCTATACTTCTCTCCGGATGACTCCATCTCCCTATCCGTGGAATACTACACGAAGGAAGCCCACGAAAGCGACACGAAACCCGAAGACACAGACTCATTAAACTCTAATAATAACAACAATACCTCCGAGCCGACTCAACCCGAGCCGCTTAAAAATGGTGAACTCGCGAGTGAAACAAGTGCAAACAAAGACGAAACCACGTCGGACAGTGCCGCGGCGGAAGCTAGTGAAGCACGTGACACCGCTTCGGGTGACGTCGACTCGAGTTCGGGTTTGATCGTGAGTAGCTTAGCGCATAAGAGGTTCCTGCAGTGTCCTGCGGCGGTCAGGATGTCGCATCTGATGAAGTTTTTGAGGATGAAGTTCGCGCTGAGCAACGAACACCGGGTAAGATTTTCTTTTCATTATTGATTATTATATTGAGAAACTCCATTTAATTAATTTTAATGTTTCCACGTCTTTACTTAATTATTAATTAATATTGGTACAGGGTGATTCACAAATAAGTGTAGGTACTCAACTTACTGATCATGGTATAAAAATAATTTTTAAATAATTAGTAGGTAAATTTAATTTTCGAAAGTAGTACATTTTTGAAACCACTGAATTGTTGATTGTATAATGGATATCTAATTAACTATGAATAGAATAAAATAGAAATTTAATTAATTGTGCAATGCCAAGAATCCAAGAATAGTAAATTTATGAAATTCCATTTAAAAACAGTGGTCCAAAACTGTTTGATTAAAAAATCTGGAAACTAAAATTGCGAATTTAACAAAATCTTTCAGTTATACAGGGTGTAACCCAGCCTGTGTAACAAAATTTAAGGGTGAATCAAAAAAAATTTTGTTGAAATTCGCAAATTAAAACATGGGTCCAAGCAAATGAGACATTCTGGAAATACTTACAAATTTCATTTTTTCCTGTTTGTAATATTATTATTACATGAATGTAATTGCGCTAATAAATGCTGCATGACTATTGTTTAACTTTTTTGTATTTAAATGTGACAACCAGTGGTTACGAATTCAACAAAATTCTTTTTGATTCATGATCGCGTCCAATACAATACCCTTAAATTTTGTTACACAGGTTGGGTTGCACCCTGTTCGATCCTGTATATGTCATTAAAATATTAATATATGCACGAAGTTGTGAATCACTCTGTATTCTTGATATCAGTACAGTAATATACGCGTGATATACTATATAGGTACTTATATACTTTCAATTCGTTGTTCGGCGAATTGGAAAAATTCAGTATAGCTTTATAAAATTGTTTATTTATAACGACGATATTTACATTTACATTGAAATGTCACCAAAAGTCAAAAGAGTATTTTGAAGGAAGTAATGACTGGATAGTTGGCTTAAAGTTGTATTTAATTTTTTGTAATGACGTTTCGGCTATAGGATGTAGCCATCTTCCGGTCTGTACAAGTCCTTGTTTAACAATAATGATTTAAAGTTAATACAGTTTTAATAATTACTTAATATTATTATAAGCCAACATGTCAGCGACATCGCCATTGCTGTCTATCTTGTACAATTTAAGATTTTGTCGATCTCAGAGCTGGATAGTAGGTAGCTACTTTGATAGCTTAGCTACTTTTTACCTTAAAGTAGCTGTAGCTTAGCTACTTTTTAAAATTGGTAGTTTTTAGCTGGTAGCTTTTATTTCAATAAATGGAAATTTCAATTTGGACCCTGCATAGTAATAATAAATGGCAGTTGCTATAAAAAGTAGTTTGATATTCTTTAAAAGCTACATTAATAGCTTGTAGCTTAGCTACATTTTTGGTGAAGTAGATAAGCTATTCGTAGCTTAAGCTACTTTCTTGCAAAGTAGCGAGTAACTCAGCTCTGCATATACTCATACACGTATATTTCAGTATGAAATTGGAATTATTTTAAGTGTCAGCCCTCTCGTTATTATTTTTAAACCTAAACACTTGTAATACTTTTAATATAAACATTCGCGTTATATCTTGCTTCCCTCTGGCACCATTTCTCAACGATACTTAATTTACACTCCCATTCATTATCCACTCGCCTCTTTCCTCTTGACATTTGACACGTTGCTAGTGGTGTTGTTATGTATGCACGTGTGTTTGTTGTCAACAGGTTGACATAATCTACGCGGGGGAGGTTCTGCCGCCGTACCTGTCGCTCATGGACGTGGCCTACACATTCAAGTGGGACCGGGTAAGTCTCGCTTAGAGTAGAGCTTGTTGTGTTTCTATCGATTGTTCCAACGCTTTGCTTCGTAAGAGCTTGCTGTAGACTGCTTGTGTTGTATCTGTATTTATTATCAGTTTAGTTGGTTGTTACGTTAACTTGTTGGATATAATTTGAGAATTAACAACACTTTGTTTTATATACAGGGTGATTGTTGTAAGTCCGGCATTAGGAATAATTCGTAAAATTCAAGAGTTACAAAAATGTTTATAAGCAAAGTTAAACTAGATAAAGGGGCTTGTAAGATGGTCACAATAAAAAATTAGTATCATTTCCGGTTTTAGCGGAAATGGGTACAAATTTAATCTAGCATAGGGAATCGGTAATGTAATATATGTTTTTAGAATGTACATAAAATAAGCTTTACAACGATGCCATAATATCATTGTTTTACTCCAACCATTTCAAAATGGCGGCGAATTTTCTTCAAAATATTTACTACTAAAAATAAATTACAAATAAAACATGGCAAACTATGAAAATCAAGTTTTACTATAACAACAATCAATTTTATCTTACAGTAGTGGCTATTGATGTACATTAGGCATTTATTTTTAGTGACTATAAAAACGAACTAAAAACAACTAATCTTCACAAGTGACTAAAATGATTCATTATACACAGCACTGTCAGTTTTAAAATTAATTTTATTTGTTTTAATATAATTTACTATTACATCTCAAAAATACATTTTTCGCCAACCGGACGTATTTCATGCAAATGTGTCATTGTTTTTTTTATAAAAAAGAGGCCATTTGGGGATTGTTTATGATCAACATAGCAATTGTACAAAAAGTAAATCTATTCTTCCTATTACAAAAAAACATTGTTGTTTTCATGGTTAGTATATGTTTACATTTGAATTGTTGCGTAATATGAGGATACGAGTAGGTATGTCAATTTAAATGAAATTATGAAATTACATCTATTTAAGCGGCTACCGAAAAAATATTATGTTTCATTCATACAAAAAATGCTATTTTGGGCCTCGTAAGATCGCCGAACTCCGCTGCGCGTCGTTTAGCGACCCTCTTACTCGTCCCAAAATCATGCATTTTTTGTATTAATGAAACAAATAACTAAGTATATAATGCATATGTTAGATCGTTATACTTTTATCAACAAAACTACATCGTCCGATGTTTTAACCAGAAATCTATTTATTTCGTCTCTTGAAAAATCCAACGATTTTTTAGCTTTTTATCCAACGTGTTGCTCTTTTAAAATGGAAGTCAGCTTAAGGTATTTTCATATACCTAAGTATTTTATATTTCAAACATAGATTTAAACTAATGTTATATAAAAAGTTGCTACTGTAAGATAAAACGTCGTATATCACACGTGAGTGAAATGTCATTATCATTATACATACGTGAGAATTACCACACTCGCGCGTTACATAACACTTAGGTATGTAATGACTTATTTCACTCACTATTATTTTCAAGTACCTAGTTTTCATAGTATGCCATGTTTTATAATTTTTATTGAAATTGGAACTTTGTGGAAGCGCTGGTTGGTTTATTTAGCACTTATAACTTGTGTGTTTGTTGTGTTTCCCTATACATTCTCGTAACCTCTATCATACGGGTACTGACTACTGATACTGAGTACTATATCAAATTTCAAATATACTTCTTTATAATTTCAAACCTATCGTCCTAGGTTATCAAGTAAAATAAGATCTTTAAAATCTTAAAATTATGATAGGTATTTGTTATTTTTTACTTATCAATTCATTCCATAAAATTATTTACATAAAATATCTTATTAGACATTAAGGTTCCATAGTCGATAAGCTTTTATTGATATTTATCTAAGCCGAGATTAATTTTTAAACCAAAAATTAGCATTAATCAGTCATTTAAAAACGTGAAATTTTAACTCTGTTGGTTTTTTATGCCGAACTGAGCATTTCAAAACCGTTTGGCCGTGTTTACTGTGTCATTTGCATTGAAATGCGCATAATTTATTGTTTGACAAATAAATGCATCCTGATTTTATTATCTATTTCATAATATTATATTTACCTATTCAAAATGTATTTTCAAACTGATAAATGATCATTACCAATCACAATTCACAATAAATAAAACAAATAATATTGCATTGTGTAAGAGATTTTTTTAAAGAGTGTTGGGTTTAATTATTTAACAGATTACATTTTAGAATAATTCAGATATTAATTGTTGATGTCTTAAGCATATGGTCAAGTAATTTTTTAGTAAATTACTAAACTAGTGCTTATTTAATAATTATTAAAATATTATTTATAATTATGCAAAATAAAAATATTATTCAGTCAGTCAACACCTGTTTTTTTTTTTAATTTTATTTGTATATTTTTTTTTATCTGGTTAAAAGTCACCTAAACAAAACACGTGCTAATTATTTTATTTTTTGAAATAATCGCAACTAATAAATTTCTTATCAACAAAAATAAGCATGTAGGTATTATTCATTCAATGGTACGGTGTACGCTACGGTATAATTTTTATAGCGTGAAACCGGCTTTTTCCGCGGCATGATATTCAAACGGAGATACGAGTTTTTTCATAGTTTTCTAACGACTGATGTATTTAAACTTTCATATGGTTAAACAAGCGTCGATAAAAAATCTCGGTTTTACAGATTTCGTCATTGTATATGTTTTACAACTGTTTTTGCGTCTTGGGAACGTCGTTACATTACCAAATTAGCGTTTTAACATTTACGAGTATGTCCTGACGAGAGAAGAAATAATTGATTTGAGTTTAACGCGCGTTTTTTACCTACGTACTTCACTTATTGTATAAATTATACTTTCAGGATTTTCAATTGATGTCGCTGTATGTCAGTTTCAATATTTTTTACTTTAAATAATAAAAGTAGCTACGTACCTTTGTGACAGTAGTTAGACGTTAGAGTTATTCAAAATAATCACCTTGGGCTTATATATTTTTATCTATATCATTTTACTTTGACCAGTCACTATAAATGACTCTGAAAGTGTCGAAGCAACCTGCAATTTGTAATACTAATCGTACTCGTCTAGGTGAACTTTTGACTTTTTTATAAAAACTATATAAAGTAACTTGTCGTGCTATTTTCTAAAATGGCGTATACCGCGCTTATAACATTATATTATAGATGCCTCCCGAATTTTTTAATAGCGCGTTGAACTTGAAGCTTATTTTGATCTTTTTGAAGATGTGCGACTGACGACTAAGTCTAGGCGCGCATATGCGATTTTCGGTCGTTGCAATCGAAAAATCGCAAGAAAATGTTATGATACACGCACTTGCGATTAAACTATTGCAACTGTCAGTAAAACTGATTTCCAAGAAACGCATGTTGTGTTGTAGCTCTGTTGTTTTGTTTAAAAAGTAACAAATACGTTAACAATATTGAGTATTCCATTAATAGTCAAATTTTAAAGAGAAAATTTTATAATTTTCGTTTAGATTTCATAAATTACACCAAGATATTTGTTCAATTCTACAGAATGAATATTAAGAGCTCTGTTGAATTATATCAAATAATTGCACCTTAGAAATTCAAATAGACGTATAATTCAAATCAGTCGTTTTCTCACTAAATAATAGAATGCGACAAAACAGCAGCAGAAGCAAATGTACTTACATTCATTCCTTTCTTTGTCACTCATTTTAAATCGCGACAGTCGTGTCGGTAGAAAAATGGAACTGGTTGCATCTTTTTAATCGCTGCTATTTGTTAGTCGCATGTGCGCGCTTTCCCATTTAAAACTATGTGTTCTATTT
The DNA here is from genome assembly GCA_947534325.1 of Agonum fuliginosum. Classification (NCBI taxonomy): domain Eukaryota; kingdom Metazoa; phylum Arthropoda; class Insecta; order Coleoptera; family Carabidae; genus Agonum; species Agonum fuliginosum. The sequence continues at coordinate 16,423,350 of OX384045.1, read as the reverse complement.
GTGCTATTTTATTTAAAATGAGAAAAAGAAAGGAATGAAACTATACGCACACTTGCTTCTGCTGCTGTTTTGTCGTATTCTATTATTTGGTGAGAAACCGACCGATTTGAATATATTTTTACGTCTATTTAAATTTCTAGGTGTAATTATTTGATATAATTCACCAGAGCTCTTAATATTCATTCTGTAGAATTCAAAACATATCTTCGGGTAATTTATGAAATCTAAATGAAGGTTATAAAATTTGCCCTTTTAAAGTTTTTTAACTTGGCTATTAATGGAATAGGTATACCTACCTACTCAATATTAATAACGTATTTATTTATTATTTTTTTAAACACACATAACAGATCTACAACACAACATGTTTCTTGAAAATAAATATTTTCTTGCCGATTGTGATTTTTCGATCGCAGCGACAGAAAATCGCAAATGCGCGCCTAGCCTAACCCCGATATTTTTATCTTTTTTTGTTTAATATGGCGGGTCAAATATTAAATAAAGCAGTATAGTTATTTAAAAACAATCGCAAATAAAATAGGAAGATGATTATAGTTACTATTGGCTAAAAAATAACACCTAAACGTAAAATAAGTATTCATATTTTAACTTACGATATCGGGAGCTTATAAGCCATTAAAAAATAGTAGGGTACATTGCTAATCAAGAATTCTAAGTGCTACCTACCTATATATATGCACGTAGTGTTCAAATCTTGGTATATATTATAATAAAATTTTCGCAATAATTAAAACTGATATTTTACTGATTTCATGCATAAAGCCTCATTGACATAAGCATTTTGTGTGAAAGTTTACATTTATATTTAAGTTTAAGAAATACAGCATTCACATAATGAACTTAAAATAGTTTTAGAAATGATAAACATAAACTTAAAGTTTGAAGTTTTCAAACTTTGGTACTAAAAAGTGAAAAGGCGGATGCTCGTGTAGTTATGAATTTAAACGAAACCATAATAATATTTACAAAAATTAAAATTTATATTACTGACTTAGCTACCATAAGTATGCATTTTTTGTTTGTTGTAACGTTTTTTATTTAATATTTATTTATTTCATCATGTTTGCTATTTTTAAATTATTATCCAACTCCTGAAGAGGTCTTAAGTGAAGCCGAAACCGGTAGAGTGGTTTAATTTTTTAATAAATTGACTGAATCTAAAAAAATTTCTTCTATCTTACAATAATTATTTTTCCAGTCAAGATAATACAACGTCGTTCATAAAAATATGTAAACCTTAAAACTAAATTCTTATGTGAATGAAGCATTATTAAAGGTAAACATAAATCAATACTAAATGCTTATGTGAATGAGACTTTATTCCAATAAAATTTTGTTTATTTTTTTAAAACAAAATGCGCAATATGATTACGGACCGGAGTTGTAACTTTTAATAAACTCAAGTAGGCAATATTAATTGCTTAGTGTCCATTTTTAGCACTGAAGAAAAAAACAAAATGGCACTATGGCACTTTAATCAACTCGTATTAGTCAAAAAGTTGTTCAAAAAACCCGAGGACTTATTTTTATAATTTTATACATTTGACAACATTATTTGAATGAACTCCAACACGCATCAATATTGTAATTTCCCCGGTTGTAAAAAGTTTGAGAGCCTCTGCACGCTAGCGTATCTAAATCCGGTCGCAATTGTGCCGCAGTTCTCAGTTACCTAGCCGGCTTTTCGGGCCTCCATTTTAGTTGAGCGGCACATGTGTCCGCGCGCGTGTGCCGCCCCCTCGAAATGCGCGTCTGCACTCCTGGTAAAATGTTCACTCGGAGAAACGATCGCACCACACGATCGCCAGTTGTTTTGTTCCCGCGCTAGCTCGGCTTGGCAGACATGCGCGCATGAATTAGTGACTTTGTCTTTTTGTGGTGGTAGGAGAGATAATTGGAGGATGTGTTATGTTGTGTTTTGGTATTTTAGGATTGTTTATTTGTTGGAGTTTAATTTGATAAAGTGGATATCGATTGTGCTTATCTATTATGAATATATTGACTTTTCATGTATGCAATTACAGTTGAACAAACAAACAAATTAATTACTTGTTTTGTTTGTGATGCACATTTAATAGAGGATTATTCTTGAAAAATCGATAGTGGCGCCAACGACTGAAAGTATAACTACGCGGACAAGCTAATCAGAATTTGTAGTACTTACCTACTACGGGTGCAACATACAAACGTTTATTATAGTCAAAATGAGTATTGGATGTGCTTACGGCCTAGTCTATATAAAAGTGATTCAAGATTAAGGTGATCCTCTAACCATGGCAGAAAACAGCCAAAAACATTGATATGTTATATCAAAAAAATTGTATTTAAGGGGGGGGGGGGATAATTTTGGCACCCATATTTGTAACAAACTGCAATATTTATTTAAAAAGAGGGTTTTCGCGCGCCACTGAACAGTAAATTAACTTCAAATTTAATATGATGTCAACAAAGCTTGGATCTGCGGAATAACCGATCGAATTTTATAAATTCGTTTTAAAATAGAACATATTTGTGTTAAAAAAATAACAACAATTATCAAAAATTAAAACATATTTCGATTTTAAAGTAAAATTTTAAAATTCTGTATCGACCATTTTGTAGATTGTATTTTTATTTTCAACAATATCTGTTTTCTGGCGCGGTAGAGGATCGTCTTAAAGTGTCAAAATAAAAATGAAAATTTAAAGAATTGTCAGCGATAAGTGCATGCTTGTGGAACTTTCATCAACATCGTGTTCGTGTTAACATTTTTCACTACATTATTATGATATGATTGTCTGCGTAGTACCATTAATACTGTGACGCTACAGTCGTTTGACGTCCCTAGAAAAATTCTCTATTGATAATACAGAATAACTGCACTATATCTAAAATGGAATATTTGTTTTCGTTCCGTAATTTTTATTTTTGCAACAAATTTAATCAAAATGGAGTTCTTATTTATTTATAGCGTTGCCGTGAGATGAGACGAAACGAGAAGAGACTTGATGCTCACTGTTGTCATTGTAGTACAAAATTCTCGTTTGTAGCTTTATTTTATGTTATTGCATCAACTATAGGTGTTTCAGTAGGTGTCTTAATACTTCTGTCCATCTTATACCTAGCTAACCGCAAATGTGTCTATGTCTAGTAATAAAATAACAAAAATATACTCGTACTTATTCGAGATCGAAACGTCTAGTCTGGTTGATCGTTCTCGTTTTGTAACAGCTCTTTTATATCTCGTCTTGCGGCAACGCGAATATATTATACTCGTATTTTAGGAAACTCGTCTTTAGCTCACTGTCAATTAAAGCAGTTTATAAGGGCAAATTGGCAAAATAGTCTTTTGGTGTCCGATTATTAAGTTTGCTGATCATTTAATTCATGCTCATTCTTCTTATAGAGTGCAGGTATCATATTTTTCAAAATTGAACGTAAATCCTAAATCAAAGGAAAACTGTTTAGAACTAAACTTGGATTAATGTTACATAAAAAATAGTTAATTAATAAAGCCTGATCCATAATTCATTATTTATTAAAACAAAATTATAATCAATGCTCCAAATAAGCAACAGTACATTTGCGTATTTATATTTGATAACTGTATAATTATAAAATTAATGTATAACAAGTACAATGAGATTAATATTTATATTGTTATTTGTTACAAAATTTACTTCTGAAATATTGTGATAAAAACAATTACTACTGTAATAAGTATGTTAATAAATTGATAAGCACACTCGTAAAATTTGTTTACAGTATATTACTATTAATGTAGCATGCAGTGGTTTTGTGATTTGCTTAGTATGTTAGAAGCCTAGTTTTAAATGTAAATATTTACGCTATTAAACGTGCATTTGCTAACATTCGCATTATTTTTGCATGTGTGTTATAATCTTACATAACCTAAATTAACTAATAAATATTTGTTGATTCAGGCGAAACCGATGCGCTTTTTCTACTTAATTTATATACCGATCCTGCGATCAGTGATCGCTCAACAACCGGAACCGGAAGCAGTGATACCACCAGTAGAAGTTCAACCGCCAGTAGACGTTCAACCACCAGTAGAAGTTCAACCACCAATACCACCATTAAAAATAGAAATCCCTAACAACAAACTCGAATTAAATACTGAGAACAATACTTCACCACCGGACATTAAGCTTAGCAAAAAACATAAAGAGATTAAAATTAAAGAACCTGTCAAACCTGACTTAGAAGACGTCAAAAAAGAAGATAACAATAACCTCAAAGTCTCAAAAAGTGAAAAACTACTGACTACCGAATCAAAACCTTCACATAAATCCGTTAAATTTGTTGATAACTACAAAGCTAACATCGAATATAAAATCAAAACTAATGACACTGTTCAGACCAGTACTGTCGAGAAATGTGTGTATGAATATGCAGAACCGGATAAGGATGAAATGAAAGCCTTTGCCGAACGACGTGATCGTGAATGGGCTATGCAAAAATACCCGGAAGTACATGTTAGTAAAAAGCGCAAAAAGAGCAAACATTCAAAAAACGAATCCATGCACAAAAAACGAAAACTTCACGCTGAAATCACTTCCAATGAAGTTTTATCAAACACCGATGACAGCTTAAAACTTAAAGTCAAACTAAGCCTTGCTAATGGTCATAAACATAAACATAGAAGTAGTAGTAGTAATAATTCAAACAATGTTGCCGTTGTAGAACCAACAAAAATCTACGAATTAAGCCCAAAAGAACGGTTATTACAAATGCGACAAGTAAGGCACAAACCAGTCACGACAAACGCTGATGAAAAACCGAAACCTAACCCTGCAGAACCTAACATTAAGATGGTGATCAGTACAGAAAAACATGAACAGTTTAAAACTCCGGATAAACCGGAAACTAGTCAGAAAACACTCGAACAAAAATCTCCTGAAAATATTTTATCAACAGGAAAAACTCTGAGAAGTGATTTTTCAAATAAAACTTCATTGTCTAAAGATATCTGTAACAAATACGTTAGAGTTAGTCTGGAAAAATACGGTGAGAAAAATTCACCTCCAAAGAAAACTCCTGTTAATAATATAACCATTAATAAGACTGTTGACGCGAAAGATGATTCTAAGTTGAGAAATACAGACGGCAAAACTGAAATAATCCCGATTGAGAACAAAGTTATTGACAATAATAAACATAGTAACAATTCTAATAATAAATTAACCGATACCACTTTATCTATTAAACCTACTGATAACAAATCTAATGGCAGCAAAATTATAGATAAAGCTAACACAAACAATAAAATTTTAGATAACAAAATAAACAAAGTTCCAACTACTAAACCGTGTGACGTCAAGTTAAATAATCTAACAATAACAGAAAACAAAACCGTTGACCAGAAATGTAATCCTAAACCAGCTAATCATAACTTTAATTCCAAACCTGTTGAACAAAAAGTTAATTTTAAGCAAGCTGAAAATAAGATGCTCAACAAAACAGTTGACACAAAGTTATTGCCAAATAAAACAACTGAACAGCCTAAAATGGCGCCGAAAACAGTTGAACCGCCGAAATTATTATCTCCCAAACCGGTTCAGAAAACAAACGAACGAAAGTCGCCCATCGATGAGTCAAAAGTAATTGAAAACAAATTAAACAAGATTGATTTTAAAACGTCGCAATCTTCAACACTCGTCACGAAAAACTTCACTGTGAGTAAAGTCGAAACGGGTACAAAGCGGAAGTTGGAGTCCCCTGAATTGACATCAGATAAGCGACCATCTTTAGAAATAACCGTCATAAATTTAGTGTCGCGGCCCTCTCCAACCAGTGGTGTCCAAACAAACGCTGTTCAGAGTAAACCAGCCAGTAGTCCGCAAACAAAACCCACAATGTCGAAATCTGCCATGTCAAGGCCCACAATGTCAATTACTCCTGAAGGCCCCCCTGCGAAAAAGATACGCCCGCCGCCATTGACAATTCCGCTCGGGCGGATTCAAAAGATGAATAGTATGAATAAATCAAGCGTGCAGAAGCCAACGCAAAAACCGCCAGAAAACAAATGCGATACTTTTGGCGCGCTAGATTTATCGGCGAAACCGACACATAAACCAGATATGAAAACGAATGAATTTCGGGCCCATTCGGCTAGCCCGAAAGCGAAAATTCAAGATCAAATACAGAATATTATTAGGCCTAAAACGCCAATTAAAACTGGGCAAGATATTAAAACTGACCCAACGAAAACACTAGATAAAATACAGAGGCCAAATATATCCAACCTTCAATTGCTGTCCGAATCTGCAGTACAAATTAGAGATTTAATGTCTAAAGGGCCACCTAATGCGATTCCTAACTTAATTAAGAAGATTCCCTCTCTGATTAGTCAAAATTCAGCAATTAAAAGCACAGATTTTATGCAGAAGAACCCAAATTTCCAACAGAAGACGCCGAATTTGATTCCGAAAACTCCAACGTCAGTGCCTAGAAGTATCAATAATTTACCGACGAAACCACCGAATTTCTTGTCGAAAAATTTACAAAAGCTTCCGAAGTTAAACGAAATTAGTAAAGGACAATTTTGTAGGTTAAATCCGGGCCAAGTTCGGCCACCACGCCCGCCGGGACAAAATCAAACTATCAGAAATATCCCGAATCCAAGTTTGCTAGTACGACAGCAAAACCAAAATCGTATTAATAGTTTAAATAGTTCTAATCCTATGAATGCCCACGAAAATCAAAAGCAGGATACGGCGAATGGCAAACCAAAAACTGAAAATACTGAAACCGAAAAACGGCCTTCTGAAAACAAAACTTCAGAACCTCCTCCTCTAAAGCCGATTGAGTCGTTTAAGAAATAGTTTTTACATTATTTCCAACTCAAGTCAGTTTGAATCGGACTAGAATATAAAACGCCGCGTGTAAATTTGCTGTGCAAATGTAAACGCAATGAATTAATCAGTACTAAATTTTAATCCCAGTTGTTGAACTTTTAAAATTATAATACAATGACCAAATCGCATATAATATATACGTATAATGGGAATTATGTTAATTGTGTGACGTCACAAATAATCGTCAATATAGATGTGTCTGTCGTAAGTTTGTTCTTAGTGGTAGAGAATTGAATATTTTAATTGAAACATCAGGCACCGATTTTAATTATGATTAAGTGGTATTTAATTCATTAGGACTGAAGCGTGTATTACCTGATTTTCGCTAACAATGTATACAATATATCAGTATTTGTATTTTAATGTTCTTGTAGGCAAACTTGTGCAATATATCTTATTGTTCCTAATTTGTTCAATGTTTTCCATATTTTTATTACTGGTTATAATTTTTCTACGACTCCATTTACTATACAGATGAACAAGATAACATTTGTAGATCCGAATACAACTTTAATACGCACTTTAGTACGAATATAAGTTAGGTATATTACAAAAAACTATAATAATTCGTGTTTGCTCATGAAAAATTTGCACTGAAGATACAGAAAAGCCTAAAATGAGAATGTAGAATATTACAACTTGGTTCTCCTGTTACTCTTTTGCTCCTGTGTTTCATGGTCTCCTGATACCGCTGCTTTCGAACGAGGGCGAAACGTCGTGCTTCAAATTTGACAATAATACAACAGCGTTGTTATATTATGCCCTGTTCACACATGGACACATAGAAGACACACACGCAATAGTAAAAAATTATGTGTATGTTGCTTGTGAGATACAGGCGCTGCTATTTTGTGGCTTCTATGTAAGTAAAGAAAAAATCAATTTTTAGGCCACAAACGTTCATTTTGCTTTTGTTGCCCGTGTGTGTCCATGTGTGAACAGGGCTTTTCAGAACATGATATTACGTAAAAATTATAGTTAAAAAATATTTACTTCTCTGAAACACATTTGTCAACCAGATAATTTATTTAACTACTTTACTTATACGAGCATGTTAAATTCAGGTCTATTTTTTATTTAGCACAATTATTATTGCAAAATGTTAAATTTCTAATTCGACACCATTTGTAAATAATTGCAACCATAAATTAGAAATTAACTCATTTTTATAATTTATTTGCTATTTTGCAGTAATTTTGAATGACCGTTATCATCAAATTATAATTTTGTGTCATAGACTATTTCATAATAACCAGTAAAACGATATAACAGGATAGTACTAAAAATAAGAGCTCGTATTACAATAGGTTCATCAATCATTTTATTTTTATTAGTAAAAAAGTGATGTATTGAAGTTGTATTCGAAATTATATAAATATGAAACAACATTACCTACTTGTTTCTTGTTTTAAATTTTTGTTTCTACTGTTTCATGTTTTCCTGATAGATAGATACTTAAAACGATTGCCATATTTTATGACTTAATTTTAGTTTGATTCTGATTTCTTGTTAGAAATAAGTTTTAGATTTTGTTCCTGTACTGACGACTTTAAGACTTTGATTTGTTACTAAATAACTGATAACTACTCTATTAATTAATTAAGGATGTCAAGTACCTAATTAGTGATTGTTGTCTGTTTGTAGTGAAACTTAACTTTATATAAGATTATGTACATATTTGTCTTAGTATATCCTGGGCAACAATTATTAATATTATAACTATAGGACAGTGTGAAATATCATTTAGTTATTACTTTCCACCAGTGTACCTATGTAAAGCTACAATTACAGTGTAAAAATTAGATTCAGTTGTTGAGGATTATGTGAAAATTATTATTTGTTTTCGTTGTGTAAATATGGCTTTTGAACGAAAATGAATCTTAATATATTTATTTTAAAGTAGGTTTTAGTTATGGGTTTTATTGTGGCACTACAATATGAAATTCTAAATTTATGGAATTATTTACATGTGTAGATTATGGTTAATGATTTGAAGAATAAAATATTGTTCTTGTATGTGTTATTGATTATATTAAATGTTTTGGCAATTCTAGCCCTATCCCTTTGAAATATTATATTTATAGGATTCCGTTTAGTAAGACACAAGACAGCAGGTAGGAGTAGAAATGATATTGAAATAAAAATTCTACATTGTATTTATCTGATTTTACTTGTATGTTTAAATTTATTATATCTATAAAATGTTTTTAAAATCCTAGCCTTTTCCCCTTATCCTTCCGAAATATTCTTTTTATAGGTTAATAATGGTAAAAGCGGAAACGACAAACCAGAATATTTTAACCAGGTAAGAGTACAAATAATAATGAAATAAAATATTAAATACGAAATACCTATAAGTACCTATACAAGTACAGTATTTGCCAGAATGTATAAAAATAAACAAGGAATATTTTTGCTTGCTTTGCTAAACAATACTGCAATAGAAAATTTTATTATTATTGAAAGAGAGTTAAGCGATACTATGGCAATTTTCGAATTAATCACGAGAATAAGTAATTCGCATACTCGAAAAGAACATGAGGAACATATTGTTATAAGTATAGTGTATAGTATCAGTATGTAGTATTAATTCATTAAACGTACTGATTACGACGCTTTAAAATTAGTTATCATTCTATTATGGTTTGTGTATTATTGGAGGACAATTATTTTGCTGATGATGCCGGCTTTGACTGCTGAAACATTCATTTAAAATTAAATAAAGTTTACACAAATGCTTTGTGACTTTATTTTAGGTAGTCGAACCGCACAAAATAACGGTTCAGGATCGGTTCACGGTTTACTGTGCTTTGTTCTGATTATCATATTTCTGCGTGAATTGAATCGGTTCAAGTTCCGGTTTCTGTTCAATGATATCAGCAATTAATTAAAAAAATTCGTTCAAGCTTTGGACTAAAATATAATAAATTTCTAAACAAATTAATAACTTGACTAAACTAAACTTCATAAAAATTTTATAGTATTTTAATGAAGAAACGTTAAATTTTAATTATTAAACTTTAAACCATTCCGAACCGGTTCACAACCATCGGATTGGTTCCGGTTATGGGTTTCTCCGTTTCTCAAATTATTTGTTAACGGTTCGCGGTTCGCTAAAATAGTTGCGGTTCGTTCCGGTTTTTGTTCCTGTTCCGGTTCGGTGCAAACATTAATTATGACTTAGTTTCAATGTAATATTTACTAATAAAACAACCTATTTAACTAGTGACCTAAAACTTTGCTTGACAAACCTCAAAAACTAATTAGCGGACACACACAGGCAACAAAAGCAAAATGAAGAACGTGTGGAAAGTTTGTGGCCTCAACATTGATTTTTTCTTACTTATACTAGAAGCCGCAAAATAGCGACGCCTCTATTTCACAAGCAACGCACAGTATTTCTTACTGTTGCGTGTGTGTGTCTTCTATGTGTCCATGTGTGAACAGGACTTTACATTACAGAAAGTTTTAGTGACCAAATATTATCTGATTCGTAAAAACACGGCTTTAATAGTTTAAAAGATAATTAAATATAATAAATTATTATTATTTAATAATTGTATAAGAATTGTTTTGTCTGTCCCATATTGTTCTTTGTTTTTGCTTTAATTTTAACTGATAAAGTATGTGCAGTAAGTTTTTAAATTGTAGAGAGTTTAACTTATTTTAATTTTTTACAACACTTAATAACAATAAAAGTATAAATTTAATTGTAGATAATCTTCCAGCTATTATGACATGTCTGTCGGTCTGTTTCACTTTTTGTTTTGAGTAAGTATTATAACATAAGTTAACTCTTATTAACGCTGAGTAATTTAATTCTATTTAATTAGTGATTTCAACATTGGTTACACATCCTCTTATTAATTGGGCGACATGTTTACAATGTGGGCTAATTCTGCGGTAATTTCCAGAAGAACAGGCTGATTGTCAGCGTCAGTCGGGCGACACTGCGACATATTTGTCAACACAAGTCACACACTCATCGCGCACATAACTGAGACTTTGTAAAATATTGTGGCTCTTCGAGAATCAAAATAGCTTCTAATATATACGACTCATTTAGTTTTCTATTTTAGTAACTATTAGACAATACCGTGTTAATAGTACTGAGCGTGTTAAAACGGTCGTAGATAAATATTTTTTATGTGAATGCTAATGCTGTGATATGTTGTATGCTAAAACGAAAAACCAAAACATAAGACTAAATTTAATTTGTGAATAAGGTTTAATTGCACGAAATGGTTATTTATGAATTTAATTTAGCAACGTTCTTTATTGTAAACGTGTAAACTGAAATTTAAATTATACGTAAGTATAAGTAATATTTAAATTTAAAAAATCAAGTGTCTCCTGTCGCAGGCAACTATAAGGGAGGTTTTGTTATGGGTTAAAATTTTCGAGTGTGTGTTTTTGGTGAATAAGCACGTTTTAGGGTCCCTAGAGTAAGAATTTAACATTTTCGAGATGATGTGTGTGTGCGTTCGTTTGTATGTTACAATTTTTTCGGAAACGATAACTCAAAAAATATCAAACATTCACATTTCAAATTTTATATTTAAGGTTTTAATACGAATCTTAATAAGCCATTAAATTTTGGTTTCAATCTACAAACCGAAAGTAATATTTTTTAAAAATATTTCGATAAATAATTACTTTAAGGCAATTTTCTTAATTTTAAATGAAAGATTATGTGATTATTACCTACAATCGGTATTTTATAAAAAAATTTGTATCTGAGTATCATTTCAGGAATAATTTATAGTATATTCTGCAACAAGTGTGGAATGAAGCATATTCAGCTCGAGTGGAAAGTGCAAAAACGGATCGAATCCCTGAAAACATCGCAGCTTCCTTCAACACCGCCTGTTGAATAGCTGCGATGTTTCAGGGCTCAGGGGTTCGAATCGTTTTTGCACTTCCACCTTTTTTTACACGTCGATCCACTTTGCTCAAGATTGTTTATCCACGTTCGAATCGCCCTATTGGACGGAACAGGCTGATTGCGCGGTACATTGAAATGACGTCTAAAATCGCGCCGCGTTTGCACCAAACTTTCGCTGAGATAAAACGCTTTAACTGCGTAGCCACGCTGTTCACCCGTCCAACGATCCGTTATAAACTAAATGGTACCTAGACCATGCTGATAATGTTGAGTCGGCGATCTTCCTCCCCACCACCTCCCTACGAGCTCTAAGCTCCACATCAAATCTTTCCATTTGACTGGCAAACCCTGTATTAATATATTTTGTATAATAAGTATAAGAAGAATAAAGGAAGTATGGCGGGAGGTCTTGTGCTGGCCACATTAGATTTTTCAGGTTAAAACTATTGCTCAAGCCAAGCAAGTACCATCAATTTACAAATAACAAGTTACCAGCCGTTATATCCATTGTCTTAAAAATAGCTAGGTTTGTTTTGAAAGAAATTAGAAATTTGATAATGTTGTTTTAGGAAAAAGCCATTTTCCTTAACAAAAGCGAAAAGCCTTATACCTATATCTCGATTGTTAATTTTAAGGCCATTTCTGTTTTCTGTTATTCTGTTCAAAGACAAAATAGAAAGTTGTAAACTAAAACACATATCTGTTAACTGTTAATTAAGTGTCATAAGTACATAACTTGCATATTATAAGCTGGGTCGGTGCCTTATTGAGACTTGTATATTGTAAGTATAATGCTTTTGCTTACATTACTAAAGATAAGGTGGCTATTTCATCAGGATGTTTACAAAGCAAATATCTTAGTCTCTACGAAATGGTCAAATTTGGTACGGTATCAACCGTGTTATGTGATAAAAATGTGAATGTTAGGAAATATATTTGCTGCTGCTGAGCAATAAAAGGAAAGTAATTAAAAGAAATTCTTGTGAAATAACTTTACAGTGAGATAATTATTGTGTAATATTCGACAATGCATGTCATGAATATGCTAAATAGATTACGTCATGTGAAATAAAAAAAGTATTTAACACAGAGTGTGTTATGCATCAGGCAAAAAGCAAAGAGGTGCTTGTGAATAGTTGATAATAATGATTATTTATAGTAATTGTTAGAAGTTTGTCCTTTTGGGTATGTTTATTTGTTCCATTTTAATCTTATTTAAGTTTTTTATACTCTATAGCAGCTGCTATATTTAATTAAACTGCCGGCTAAAAAAAGAGCCACACTATGGACGAGACCAAATTTTGACAATTTTCAAAGCGCTACAACTTTCACAATTTTAATCAGATCTGAATGAAACTTTCGAAACCTAAAAGCTCAACTCTTCCTTTACATAACGTCTCAAACCTTTTATAAAATCTCCACCCCGTGCCGCCTGAGCTCCATTCAAAAATGGGAACTTTTTGGATGAAAAATTTTGCAATTTCGTACGCGCACAAGCGTCGATTGACGCAAAATTTGGCAATCTTGCAATGGCGTTCAATAGATTACACATTTTCGCGTAAGGAACACGAACTTTTTAATTGATACGTTGATTTTTCAGCGAGAAACAATTTGTTGAAGTTGAGGCTGCACGGATTTCTGTGCTCAAGAACCAGTTTTAACGCAGAATATGGTTACAGGCGAAAATGCGCCGTATGCGCGCAACTTCAACAAATTGCGCGTAATGCCCTGTTCACACGTTGCTACTTTGAAGACACATTCGTGCTACTGTAGTCGCTTGTCAAATAGCAGCGCTGCTAATTTGTAGCATCAAAGTATCAAGAACTACTCGTTAATAATTTCACATCGTTGATCGTTGTGTGTGTAGATAGCGATTTTTTGCGGTAATTGTTTCGATTTGAATTTCTTTTCATGCTACAGTAGCACGTATGCGTCTTCAAAGTAGCAACGTGTGAACAGGGCATAAGGAACAGGGAACACGAACTTTCAAGTTGATACGTTGATTTTTCATCGAGAAACAATTTGTGGATGTTGAGGCTGCAAGGATTTCTGTGCTCAAGAACCAGTTTTAACGCAGAATATGGTTACAGGCGAAAAACCGCCATATGCGCGCAACTTCAATAAATTGCGCGTAAGGAACACGAACTTTCAAGTTGATATGTTAATTTTTCAGCGAGAAACAATTTGTTGAAGTCGAGGCTGCACGAATTTCTGTGCTCAAAAATCATAGTTTTAACGTAGAATTTGGTTACAGGCGAACTTCAACAAATTGTTTCTCGCTGATAAATTAACGTACACGGAAAAAAGTCATCTCGCAAAAATTACAACAATACTTGTTGTTATTTGATTGCATATAATTTTACGTGATTTTTTGTAAAAATTCTTAAACACATGAAAGATTTTAAATTAAATTATTTGTTATAATTACAAGTTTATTATGGGAATTGGATTATTATTACAGTTTCAACAACTTTACTAACTTTTACAACAACAGAATAACGTGTTGTTACACAAAGATTGTGGTAAATTTTGTTGTGAATTTTGCAACAACAAAATTGTAGATTCTACTTATTATTGTTGTGTGTTGAGAGTGAATTATTACAAAAAATTGTAATTTTTACTAGAGTATTGTTGAAATTAGTAAAGCGCATGCGTAGTGCGCCATTTATGTGTCTTAAGAAGAAACATGTGCGAACTAGGAACCACATGTAGAAGAACAGCATTATTGAACTAGAATGCAAGTGTTGCACAAACATTGTGTATTTTAGATAGTTTTTATTAATGACAAATGACATAGTGTCAAACTTACTGAGAAAATCTTACTGTTTGAAAATCTTGTCTAAACATTCAAAGCTAGGTAACAAAGGTAAGCACATAATTTTTGTCAGTGTTGCGATTTGCTCCTCACATAATTCTAATGAAGAGTTTTCTTTTTTTAGGCAACTGCAGCATCCAATTACTTATCACGTCAAATAAAAAACCAAATTCCGTCATTGGCAATAAATTTCAGATACAACACGATATAAACTAATATATACCTAAATGACAGAAAATTATGAAATAATAGTAGCCAGTCAGTAAAAAGTATATCCAGGTACGCAATTTTCAAATTAATTAGTAAATAATACAAAATTGTATATTACTAAAAAACAATTAATTCAGATACCACACCCCAAATGCTCGAATTACTCCAAGATTCAATTGTTGTGGATTACGAATATGAAAAACGTTATTCATCAACTAATGCTGCATCTTCTAGTACATACAAGAGGCTCTTTGGAAAGTTCAGAATTTTACCTATCATTTTTATTAAGCTGTAATTCATATGTAAGTTCCTACATAATAAAAATAAAAATTCAATACTTAAAGCATTATTAATTTACAACTTAACCACATTTTGATAAGTATTGATATTACAATATAAATACATTTATTACTCTCATTATAGTACTATAGTAGAGGCACGGCATCAGACGAGGTACCTACATCATCAAAAGAAATGGCCTATAAATGGCTATGACGCTGTGACTATGATCAATGTCGTCATTAACAAATATTTTTACATGTAAAATTTTTGTTTTTGACGACATAGATCATATTCATAGCGTCATAGCCATTAGGTTATTTATTTTGATGATGTAACTCGTCTGATTCCGGGCCTCTACTATAGTAAGTAATACTTTTTAGATTTGTAATTATTTATATTGTCGTGATTGTAAGGATTACTAGTAAGAAGTTGATTTTTAATAAGAGTTAGTTGTTAATTTTAGCAAAACATTTATAGCAAATTTTATATAATTAATATTATACCGTTTAAAATAAGTAATTGTAAAATTTACCACAAAAATAAAGTAAATTTTACCCCAATATTTTACTACAATAAAACTGTAAATTTTATAGTTTTCTAGTTATAGTCACAAAATTCCCACAATTTGTGGGATATATGTTAACAATTGTAGTACCCTTTACTAGTTATTTTTTTCCGTGTATCATCTTGAAAGTTCGTGTTCCTTACGCGAAATAGTGCAATCTATCGAACGCCATTGCAAGATTGGAAAAATTTTGCGTCAATCGACGCGTGTGCGCGTACGATGTTGCGAAATTTTTCATCCAAAAAGATAACTTTTTCGAATGCGGCTCAGGGGGCAGAGGGTGGAGATTTTCAAACAGATTTGAGACGTTATGTAGAGGAAGAGTTGAGATTTCAGGTGAAGAAATATTCATGAAGATCTGATTAAAATTTTAAAAGTTGTAGCGGTTTGAAAATTGTCAAATTTTGCGGTTTCGTCCATATGGTGGCTCTTATTTTTGTCCTGCAGTTTAATTAAATTTAGCAGCTGCTATAGAGTATAGATTAATAATATGATATGTTACAAATGACCATACCAAAAAAGACAAACTTTAACAATTACTATAAATTATTATTATTATCAACTATTCACAAAGCACCTCTTTGCCTGATGCACAACAAACTCTAGCCAGTCTGGCCGGCAGTGTTGTTTGCAAATGGAACTTTAATCAAATATAAACTGTTTCCGAGTGATGTTAGGCAAATAACAAATAGGTACTTGATTCAACCAAAACAATATCTGTCATGTAGTAAAGCTTTTACATTGAAAATATCTCCAATAAAATAAACATAAGCCACATCACAATTGATAAAAACTTTTTTCAAGCTCAAAAACGGTTTTGAATAGCCATGGGTACAAAATGTCGAAATGTACCTAGGTCTTAGGTCGTAGGTCGAAGGGTAAAATATCTTAGTAAAATAAACATAATACCTGTTTTACACGATTATGCAATGAAAAATGTAGGTAAGATAAACAACTAAAAATGAAACATTTTTTTAATATCACCTAAATTGTCTTGTAAAATGTACAAACCAAAATTGTTACAAGTTAACAAGTTTGACTTTGTTAGGCCAGTTTTATTTTTCCTGACATTGTACACATTATCACATCAAAATGGAGAACTCAGTACTTCCGCCGGTGAGTGTCTTTGTGTTATGACATACACTTAACTTATTGTCAATAAAAATTTACTCCAACACAGACTGATATCCACTGTTCGCTTTTGGTATTTTGTATACTCTTATAGCTTATTCTATTTTCAAAAATATAATTCCGAACGAATGTCACAGACACAATATAAATTATTCTAAAAGATTTATAAGTCGCATTCATTAAATATTTGGCACAAAATTCCTGATTTACCCAACATATTGTGTAGCTCCCAGAAACATTACTAAGTTAGAACTGAAATGGCTAAGTATGTATCAAGAAAGAGGTTCAGTTTATCGCCGGGCCCTCGTAATCGAAAATCAGTTTCAGTTAGTCTCCTCTACAGTCAAATTCAAATGCGTGTATGGTGTACGTTGTAAAACAAGTATCTACCCAGAGCTGGGCAAGTAATGAAATCAAAATAATTACGTACGAGTATAAGTAGGTACCAAGTACAACCTACGGTCAGTACTTGTTATACCAAGTACATTTTCAAGTAAAGCTTCACAGTACTTACCTATAAGTTTTTCTTGTCAAAAGTACTTAAAAATAAGTACCTATTTTTCAAGTACGAGTATTTTTAAAATTTAATATAATAATTGCATGCCTTGGCCTTGTAACCTTATCGAGGAAGATTAATTCACAGTAAAAATGTCGTATTAAGTCTTAAGTACAAGTTTTTATTTTAGTAGGTACTTAAAATTTTAAAGTATTAAGTACCAAAACATATGTATAAGTACTAGTTGAGAACAAACCTAAAAATGGCACTTAGGTACTTGAACACTGATATCTACATTGAAAGGACGGTATCTAAACTTAACCTTTTGCTTGTATTCTGAAAAAATTGCAAAGAAAAGCTCCTTATCTGAAAGCAAGTTTTATTTAATAAAATAACGAAAAAATGTTGTTAAATGGGCTTAGATTTAACAATTTAGTAGCAGAATACGGGGATAAATTTAATTTCAGATTCAAGGCAAAAATGGCTGCGACACCTCGTTACCATGCATATTGGTTATTATCTAATTAACATTACGTTTTATAAAATGAATATGTATGATGGCTAATGGGTATGTAATGTACCTATATTTGAATACTTTTTTCTACACACACTGTTATCACTTACTGACAAATAATCGCGTAAACTAGGAAGTTCAGTGGTTGTTTATCGATCGCAGTGTTTCAAATTTATGTAAAATAAGAATATCAACCAAAGTTGAATCTAAATTTTGTTTGATTTTATCACGACTTATTGATAAACCGAAGTTTCCATCCACTGTAACAGGATGCAATTTTATTTATTTATTCAGGATAATTTGTTTGTAAGATAAATAACATATACTAATAAATTATATTTTCAATAATAATTTAAGTTCTTACAAACTGTAGTATATAAATGGATTTATGTCACAAATACACAATTATAAAATGGTATCGTTAAAAAGGAGATGAGTATAGGTACCTACTGAATTGTGGATACATTTATGAACAAGTATTTATAACCTACGTAGGTATAACTAATTTTTCTATATAAGAAGGTCGGAATGTGTATAATGTTAGAGTGTAGAAAGAAGTATGTATAGGTAACCGTTTGCGCATGAATATTGATGATAGAGGCGTAGTCCAGAACATTAAATCTATCATGCAAAAGCAGCATTTCAGTTTAACTTCATAAAGTTAGTAGAGCAAAATTTTTCACTGTTCTGTACTTTCCACTAACAATTATGAGTACCCGTGAGTTGTCCGATGGTAACCGCACACATGTTAACATATTTATTTAGGGCGCCACACCTAAGTTGAGTAAAAAGAATAAAATAGATGCATTCATGTAACGTACCGTGGGTAACATTGTAAAAATTACTTAGAGGAAATAAATGTAAAAATGCTGTTTTGAAAAACTTAAGTAAGTATTTATGTTTAAATAAACTAGAATCTTATTCTAGCTTTATTATCTTAACCTAAAACTAACAGACAAATAAATAGTTGCAGCCAAACTAGAAACTTGTCGTTTCTGATGTGTAGCTAAATGTTTCTAAATTTCTAGTCGTTTTTATTCATTATCCAGTCAATATTTCTTTGGTAATGTTCTTTTCAATTACAAAAGAAGTTATAAAATAAGAAAACCTGCGTGAACGATTTATAATTTACGTGTAGAGTACACCAGAAAATTATAATTTCCGTTTCATTAAACAGTAATTACATCTCCTGTGTGTTCGAAAACCCAATCTTAAATCACATTTAAGATCTCCTTGGAACTTCGATCGACCATAATAACAATAAAACTCCCAGTTGGAGAAAAATAAAAGTTTCCTGAAGCTAAAGACAGCGCCGAGCACAACACGCTTATACCACTCTACTTAGTAACCGTAGAAATGGCTGATACGTTAATAAATAACTCACGTACACGCACACGAACACACTCAAGCCAATATTAAACCGCGTTCGTGTAGCCTCGTCTCCCGAAGCAACCCGAACCGCGCTCGCACACACTCGCAAGGACTGGTTCTAATGCATGTGTGTGTGTAACTGCGGCTTTGTTGGTGGTAGTGTGTGAGTCGGCCGCTAAAACCCGGGAGGCCTTGGCGCTGCCTAGCGATGCAAGTCCGTGTTACACCGCTCGAGGTTCTCACGCAGCAATGCAGAGTCATGCAAGGAAAAGTACTGGCTCGATACGCAGTTGAGCGGTGTGATTGTGGCGCGGCTCTAACCGGCAATGTGCTACAGATATACCTGTCCTGTATGGTTCTTCAAGTACTTACTGAGAACTTGTTATGGGTATTTGTGCGGCGTTATATTTTTAGAATAGTGCCTTCTACAAGTTTTTTGCAAAACAAACACAATTGGAAACTGCAATTACGGTTTTTTATTTTATTTCATTTTATTGCTAGTAAAGAGACGCTGAAGTATTGTGGTCGTAAAAATAGCAGAGGATACATACTCCATTACTTAAAAAACTACGGTATGCGGCCTATTTACAACAAAAATTAGATTTTACGATTCTAAAAATCAATAACAGTATACAACGTTGCATACAAATTTTGGATAACATTTTGTAATATGAAGAACATAATAATAATTGTTATTGTAGGTAACAGTTCTATTTTTTTTACAATATTTAATGATCACTTATGCAACTTAGGACAGTTCTATTTTAATTTAATTGTTAATAAACAAACAAATCTGATGAGGCCAGTACAAGACCTCCCGCCATACTTACTCTATTCTTTTTATTTATACAAATATATTAATTAGTATATAGGTACTGCTACATATTTTAGTCATTTTATTTAAACTGCACAAGAAGATATAAACGATATTTTACTATTGTCGTTGTCACTGTCATGTCATCATCAATTTTACGTAGTAACAAATGTTCAATGATCATGGACTACAAGATACCGAAATACTAATTATAAGTTATTATTATTCTTAAATGATACCAGATACAGAAAAATTTATAAAATGACGATTGTAGACTATAATCACATAATTTATCATTTAAAATAAAAATTGTCTTCCGGTTTGTATAGATTGAAACCAGAATTATATTGAGTTATTAAGATTCGTATGAAAACCTTAGATATAAAATTTGGTATATTTATATGTTTGATATTTTTGGAGATATCGTTTTCGAAAAAATTGTAACACGGCGTAACGAACACACGCCCACACGCACAATACAAACACATACACACAGACATCATATCAAAAATACAAAAATGTATAATTTGTATTCTAGAGACCCTATAATACGAAAATGGAAACTTGATTTTTAATGTAGTTATGGAGTTTTTAAATAAAATAATTGTACTGTGCAAAACTTGAGATTAAAACTTTACAGAGGGTGTCAAAAGAAATATTACCTAAGTTAGAACAAAAAAATAATACAAATGCCTTCCTATTTATATTAAATTATATAAAATACGTTATTTTAGAAACAAAATAAAAATTTATTTGTGGCAAAAAAACATAATTTACTTTAGTTGGAAAGGTTTATTGGATTACAGGCTAATTGTTGTTCAAAAGTTTATTTCCTTGCAATCTTGACCAAAACCATTGGTTGTTGCATTGTACCTACGTCTTTTTTATTTAAAAAAATTTTTCCCTAATTTAAGCCTGTAATCCAATAAACCTTTCCAACTATTATTTTCGGCTTAATAAACTATTTCTTAAATAATTTACTTTAAACATTACTAAGATACACCGAGGTACGTGTAATTTCGAGGTAAGTGTAAACTATACACATTTCCGCACTTAAATATTGTCATGGTAGTGTCATTTATAGTCAAGTAAATCGGCAATGAAGTCAGTTAAACCTTGTGGTACCTACCTAATAATTTTACTGACAAGCCATATGCTCTCTGTGAAAAGCATTTCATAAAGTCTTGCAGTTGTATTTTTACTTGTACTTTTGTTGTGTCTGATGCAAACTTGTCGTGTTTTCATTGCAGTTTTCGGTTAATTCTATATTCAAGGTGTTGTTGTTGTTGTAACTGTAGTAATGCTATTTTCACTGCAACCTTAATTATTTGTGTTTTAATGTTGTAGGTTTATTTGCCCAAAAAAATGTCCATTGCGGCAAATGTATCGTGATAGGTTACATTTGACCTCGTGTAAATTTTAATCATCCTAATGAAAAAAAAATCTCGACAAATACCCTAATATCAAAAGATAGGGGACTGGTTATTTATTTACCTCCTTCAGTTATTCATTAAAGACATCGCATTTTAGCAAATGTATATTTAAAAAAATTATTGCGAATAAAAATCTGAAAATATTTCGTTTACATTTTTAATTTACCAATCAGATTTGCATGCTTTTGCAGTAATATAGTCACCGGATTTACATTTGCCCGCAAGTTGCGGGAAAGTGTAAACCATTGACGTAAAGATGACATTAATTTATAACTTAAAAATGCATGGACATTTTGTTTTACATTTTTGGAAGTGTCTTCTGTATATGCTCGGCTGTAAGTACCTTTGTAAAATTTCATTAAACTCCATAGTTAAGAAATACAGTTAGTTAACGAAGAACAGATGAACTATTGAAATTTTGAGTCGCACTTACCCCGGTGTATCTTATCTAGTTTTAAATTCCATTACGACATTACGAGTAAAATACAGACAATATCCAATAGGTACTACATATTATAGTTCGTAGTAAAAATATAAAATGGTAAAGTGTGGTAAGTACAAACTTAAAATGTGTCAAGATACAGATTATAAGGAAGAACAGGCCAAATTGTGAAAGGTAAACAGAATTTAAAACGTTTTTGATTGCTATTGAAAAAATATAACCAAATATTTTGGTCTCATACATTATATATTCTCCCCAAATATAACTCGGGCTATGATTAATCATAAGTGATAACATTCGTTATAGTCTTCAGAAAATGAAACTTTTGTTGCGCACTCGGTCAATTTTCATCGACCTATATACTCATGCTATCACCGATGATAATCATAACACTTGTTATATTACCCCAGAAAATATCATATCAGTGGTATGTTATGCCCATAAAATATTCGGATGTCTAGAAACTTTGTTCGATAAAATTTGTTTTAACTCTAATAGATAATTATAATGCAGCCATCCAGGGTGTTTACTATGTTTACAGCTAATTCTTCTTATTATCTTATTTTTTCTTAAAATCCAGAACAGATGAGGTTTAACTTCTTACCTTCTATTATAGCCCTAGACATTAAACAATATATACCTACTAGTTAACATTCGAACTATGTATAACATATAAAACTTTCGTATTAATTACTAATTTAATTTATAAAAATGTTAGATTTTAGTTTCACTTACATAATATTGAAAACAACGTGTTACTTTCATTTGAAAAAAATTATTAATGAACCGAATTCAGCAATAAGCTAATAAATATTGTTTTATAAATCTACATAAAAAATTTCTTGTATCTCTTATTTACTTATTTATATGTTGTATTTATTTTTAATTTGTTTAAAGTTATGAGAAATATTTCTTGATACCTATTCCTATTTTTTATATTTATGAGCTTCGTTATTTTTAATGTCTATTGTTCATATAACAGAAGAAGGTTAAATTTGTCTCATTGTCATTGTATTTAAATGAAGCTACAATCTAGAATTATATGATAATTTATTATGCACATATTGCGATTGAATAGGTCCGTGAAGTTGGCGTATACATTAAAAGATATTGGATAAACGAATAGTTATATTAAATTTGCTCATTTTTTGCTAAAAATTGCTAATAGTTTTACATTTTTTGCTCTGCCCGTTTTAAAGTTATTGCCCATTTAACCTATATACGCTAACTTCACGTGGCGTATACATGGGGTGAAATTTCAAATTTGTTAACACTATCAAATTTTGCTCATTTTTTGCTATTTATTGCCGTATTGATGACATTTTTTGCTGTTCTCCTTCATTAGTTATAAACAAAAAACCTGTGTATACGCTAACTTCACGTTGCGTATACATAGCGTAAAATTAATTTTTTTTCTATACTATAATAATTTGCTCATTTTTTGCTATTTATTGCTGTATTGATGAAATTTTTTGCTGGTGTCCTTCGTTTGTTATAAACAAAAATCCATTGTATACGCTAAGTTCACGTTGCGTATACATAGTGTAAAATTAAAACTTTTTTAACGCTATAATATTTTGCTCATTTTTTGCTATTTATTGCTATATTAATGACATTTTTTGCTGTTCTCATTTATTTGTTATAAATTAAATTAGCTGTTGTATATGCTTTTTCTCGGTTCTCTAATGCATAAACTAAATACACAGATAGTATAAAATTAAAACTATCTTAATGCTATATTTTGCTCATTTGATTTGCTATTGCTATATTCATGAAATGTTTTGATGTTCTCATTTATTTGTTATAAATTAAAGTAGCTAGTGCAACTAACGGTTTTCTACCGCGTTCTCTAAATATATGTATTCTCATTATTTATTAGTTAAGTACCTATAATTATAATTTTAAATATAATTCTTCATTATTTTATACCATTTTGCTCATTTTTGCTATTCTCATTAATTTGTTATAAAATAAAATATGTATTGTACGCGTTTTCTCCATACTGTAAGTAGCTATGCAAAATGCACGCAGCCATGGTGTAAAATTAATACATTACTAATATTAAGCTCCTTTTTACTTCCCTGATCTATGTAATCGAGGGGAGTATTATAATCGTGATTTTTTGACAGTTAAGTCGGTTTGTTAGTCTGTCAGTTTGTCTGGATGTTGCATAACATAAAAACGCGTTGGAATTTTGGACTGAAATTTTATATTTAAGATCTTGATCCAAAATCTGACTTCAAGTTCGTTACTGAGCTTTATTCAATCAGTGGTACCAACTTTATAAACATAACTTTTTTTATTTTTTCAAAATACTATCGTGTGTGGTATCAAATTAATGCTCTCAGGAAAAGAATTCTAGTACAAAAACAAAATAACATTTTTTAAATCTTGAATTGTGTGTTTTTTTTTTATAAATTATTCAAATTATTCCGAGTTTGGTGTCAATTTAAAGCACTCGGGGAGAGAGAGAGAGAGAGAGAGAGAAAGAGATATATATATATATATATATATATATATATATATATATATATATATATATATATATATATATATATATATATATATATATATATGGCTTAACACTCCTTGGGGAGTTGCGCCGCTTTTTTGGAGGGGATCAGTCTCCGTTCCATTTTTATATGAGCTTGGCAATATTATTTCATTGTTTTCAGTTTTCTGCTTTGGTTTTCCATTTTCTTATTCCCGCTGTCCTTAAATCTTCTACAACTTCTTGTATCCAAGTTGATCTTGGTCTTCCTCTTCTTCTTTTGTTGCTAGGGTTCCATAGCATTATTGTCCTTATTGGGTCTGTTTCTTTAGCTCTCCATACGTGTCCGAGCCATTTTATTTTTTGCTTTTTGATGATCTTTACTATATTTTCCCCATTTAGTTCTTCTTCAATTTCCTGGTTTGTTCTGCTTCTGTACTCAGTGCTTGATATTTTGATAGGTCCTAATATTTTTCTTATTATTCTTCTTTCAGTTATTCTTAGCTTTTCTTCATCTTTTTTTGTCATCGTCATTGTTTCTGCCGCGTATAGTGTTATTAGCCTTATAATGGATTTGTATATTCTAATTTTTGTTGTTTTAGTTATAATTTTGCTTTCTAGTAATTTTCTGTTGACGTAAAATGCTTTGTTTGTCGCCGTTATTTTCTCCTTTAATTCTGTATCCCTATCCCCCTTGTTTGTCAACATCACCCCTAGGTATTTAAATTTTTCTACTTGCTCATATTCAGTTTCCCCTATTTTGATTAATTTGTCCTGTATATTTTTTCCTATAATCATTATTTTGGTTTTCTTTTGATTTATTTCTAGTCCTATTTTTCTTCCTTCTTTTATTATTTCATCTAGCATTTCTTTCATCACTTTTCTATTTTTTGTTACTATTGCAATGTCATCTGCATATGCTACTATTTGCCCTCCTCGTTTTCTAAGGGTTCTCTTTATTAGATTTCTCATCACATATTCCAGGGCTAAGTTAAATAGTGTGGCTGAGTTTTAATACTTATTTTTGTTCTCCTCATACTCATTGCTATCATTCTCCTCAATTTTCCCGGTACTTGTAGGTCTTCTAAGGCTGCCATTAGTTTTCCTCTTTTAATTGAGTCGAATGCTTGTTTAAAGTCGATGAAAAGTATCTCAGCGCTTAGATTGTACTCAATAGTCTTTTCAATTATTTGCTTTAAAGTATGAATGGCGTCCGTTGTTGATTTTCCTTTTACGAAACCACATTGATACTGCCCTGTGGTGTCTCCCGCTACGCTTGTTATTCTTCTCTGTATCAATGTCGACATTATTTTGTAAGTTGTACTTAATAATGTGATTCCTCTATAGTTTTGGCATATTTGTTGGTCTCCTTTCTTATGTGCTGTTATTATTTGACCAGTTTCCCATTCCTTAGGCATTTTTTCCTTTCTCCATATTTCTATTATTAGTTCATGTATGTGCTGTTGAATTAGTTCGCCTCCATACTTTATTAGTTCTATGTTTATATCATCTTTTCCTGGTGCTCTTCCATTTTGACAGTTTTTTATTATTTCCTTAACTTCTTCTAGAGTAGGTTCGTTTATTTCTATTTCACTTGGGGAGATAAATTTAGTAAAAATGTAATAAATGACATTTATTCGATTTTCAATTGTTTTTCAAAAAATTATTCAAATTTTTTTATTCAACCAGTGGTACTAACTTTATAAATATAACTTATTTTATTTTTTCAAAATAGTATCGTGTGTAGTTTCAAATTAAAGCTCTGGGGAAAATAATCCTACTACCTACATAGAAAAATAAATATAACATTTAACCGATCGTCAATTTTTTTATTGTACATTATTCAATTTATACCGAGTTTGGTGTCAATTTAAAGGTCTCGGTGAAATAAGTTTAGTAAAAATGTAAAAAATGACATTTATGCTATATTCAATTTTTTCGCAAAAAATTATTAAAATTTTTTCAAGTGTATTATCAAAATTAAAGTTCTCTGGGAAAAAATTTAGTCGAAAAATCAATAACAACATTTAAACAATGGCCAGTTGTTTTTACCTCCCGCATTATATTCTATAGGGGGAGGTATTGTGACGAGTTAAAATTTTCGAGTGTGAGTTTTTAGTGAATAAGCACGATTTACGATCCATAGAATACGAATAAAGTATTTTCGAGATGATGTCTGTGCGCGCGCGCGCGCGTTTGTGTGTGTGTGTGTGTGTATGTGTGTGTTTCACACACGCATTTGTTAATTTTTTTTCCAACGATAACTGAAAATAAATAAAGAAGTAGGTAATTATGACAATTCCACTCATAGTTTTTCAGTCAATCAAAACACAGTATTTTGCTGAATTGAACCAATCACAGACGAATTATACTGACAATTTTCACTAGTGAAAATTACACTGACAATTTTCACTCCACGAAGCGTTGCTATAGATATTATGTCAGTTGACTTTATTTTGACATTTCAGTAATAATTTATAAACTAATATTTCTGGAAGAAAAGGTACTAAATACCAATTCGAGAAATTGTCAAGCCGAATACCATACGTGACTATGATTTTTTGGTAATTTTTGCCGGAAAAATCATAGTCACTAATGGTATTATATATGACAATTTGTTATTATATTAAAAATTAAAGATAATGTACCTAATGTTATTGTTATTATCTACAAAGTAGCTTCTTATAAAGTCTGTGTCTAGTACCATTCAATTTATTATTTTGTGTTTGAAAATGTATATCTTGTAATCTATGATCGTTAAATTTTTGTTATATCCATAAACTGTCTGCTATAACGTAATATTGAAATTGTAATAACGATGACAGAGTAATAGTTTGCATCGGTGAAATACCGCAATTTACATAAAATGACAAAATTATATTTGTTAGTGTTTATTTGAATTAGTAGAGAAAAATTTCTGGCGGGATATTAGGGATCAGATTTTTTGCTTGTGATTGGCTGGAGCACCGCCGATTTTACACCAAAAACATCTAAATGTCAGATTGAACTGTAAGGTTTCTGTTTAACTGCCAAAATTACATTTAAGAATTTAATGTACAAGGTAATTATTATTAGATTAAAAGACTTGTTTATTACGGAAGCGCTTAATTTTTCCTAAACGCAATTCGTCCTAACCGTAGTTATTCCTAAAAATAAAATATCAAACCACAATTATTCCTAGACGTAGTTATTGCTATACGAAATTTAACCTAAACATAATTATTCCTACTCGAAATTATTCCTATTCGTAAATTTTACTATAAACGCAATTTTTCGTAATCGTCCGTTGCGCTAGTGGCAAATTGTTGTACTAGAGGTAAGCCCACAGCAATGCATCTCAACAGTACTGAAACAATGTTCTCGTTAAAATATAGTACGTGGTTAATGCGCTGGTACAATGTACATACGAGTACAAAATTTGGAGTACAGTGCACCTCTTTCAGTCGCCCCTCTATGTTGGGGTCTGTTTCAGTGCCACTGGTAACTTGTGAAAACGTCAATGCTGCCATCTACCAGAAATTTTTAAAAAGTCAATAAAAGTAAAAATTTAAAGAGAAAGAAAATCCTGGTAGTTTTCTAAAAAGCTGGCTTTAGGTTTTACTTCCTCAAGTTTAAAAACAAAATATAACAACATAGTGTGCGCAGTGCACGAAGTTATATTTATAAAGTTAGTACCACTGGTTGAATAAAAAAATTTGGACAATTTTTTGAAAAACAATTGAAAATCGCATAAATGTCATTTATTACATTTTTACTAAATTTATCTCCCCGAGTGCTTTAAATTGACACAAAACTCGGTATAATTTGAATAATTTATAAAAAAAAACACACAATTCAAGATTTTAAAAAAATGTTATTTTTGTTTTTGTACTAGAATTCTTTTCGTGAGAGCATTAATTTGATACCACACACGATAGTATTTTGAAAAAATAAAAAAAGTTATGTTTATAAAGTTGGTACCACTGATTGAATAAAGCTCAGTAACGAACTTGAAGTCAGATTTTGGATCAAGATCTTAAATATAAAATTTCAATCCAAAATTCCAACGCGTTTTTATGTTATGCAACATCCAGACAGACTGACAGACTAACAAACCGACTTTTTTTAAAATTATGTTTTTTGGCTTCAGTAGGGTCTAAAACGTGAAGATTCATCAAAATCTCGAACTGTCAAAAAATCACGATTATAATACTTCCCTCGATTACATAGATCAGGGAAGTAAAAAGGAGCTTAATATTAGTAATGTATTAATTTTACACCATGGCTGCGTGCATTTTGCATAGCTACTTACAGTATTGAGAAAGCGCGTACAATACATATTTTATTTTATAACAAATTAATGAGAATAGCAAAAATGAGCAAAATGTTATAAAATAATGAAGAATTATATTTAAAATTATAATTATAGGTACTTAACTAATAAATAATGAGAATACATATATATTTAGAGAACGCGGTAGAAAACCGTTACTTGCACTAGCTACTTTAATTTATAACAAATAAATGAGAACATCAAAACTTTTCATGAATATAGAAATAGCAAATCAAATGAGCAAAATATAGCATTAAGATAGTTTTAATTTTATACTATCTGTGTATTTAGTTTATGCATTAGAGAACCGAGAAAAAGCATATACAACAGCTAATTTAATTTATAACAAATAAATGAGAACAGCAAAAAATGTCATTAATATAGCAATAAATAGCAAAAAATGAGCAAAATATTATAGCGTTAAAAAAGTTTTAATTTTACACTATGTATACGCAACGTGAACTTAGCGTATACAATGGATTTTTGTTTATAACAAACGAAGGACACCAGCAAAAAATTTCATCAATACAGCAATAAATAGCAAAAAATGAGCAAATTATTATAGTATAGAAAAAAAATTAATTTTACGCTATGTATACGCAACGTGAAGTTAGCGTATACACAGGTTTTTTGTTTATAACTAATGAAGGAGAACAGCAAAAAATGTCATCAATACGGCAATAAATAGCAAAAAATGAGCAAAATTTGATAGTGTTAACAAATTTGAAATTTCACCCCATGTATACGCCACGTGAAGTTAGCGTATATAGGTTAAATGGGCAATAACTTTAAAACGGGCAGAGCAAAAAATGTAAAACTATTAGCAATTTTTAGCAAAAAATGAGCAAATTTAATATAACTATTCGTTTATCCAATATCTTTTAATGTATACGCCAACTTCACGGACCTCGATTGAATGACTTTTAATGTTTTAATACGTTTGAAACTATAGGTACTCATAATAATTAATATTCATTCACAACATATTGGCATAGAGGCATAGTAAAGGAAAGGTTTATAACTTCTAAATCTTATTATAGAACAAGCTATATACAGTCTCTAGGAAATGCAAATTAATTTATAGCCCTATCAAACATGATTTAATAATAGTACAGTAATAAAATCTTACTTTACAACTTACAAGGTCCAAATTTTTGCATTAAAATAGCTCCATACTTCCTTTCCTTATTCACATCAGTTTGTACATCTACATCCGTGTGCATGCGCAATCTTGAATGAGACATCTAATTTGTAGCAAAACGAATAACAAAGTCTTAGGACGGCATTACACTACTTATAAAAGTTCTTTAACAAAGATCTTTTATAAAAGATATTTGACGAGAAATTTGATAGTGTAATAGCTCTTCTTTTATAAAAGTTGAGCTAATTTTTATAAAAAAATAACTAATACCTAACTTCTTGTATAAAAAATGTTTGTCAATGAACTTTTATAGTGTAATACCGGCCTTAACCCTTAGATGCCTCAGCGGGGTAACTTGGGTACCCCAATTTTGTTTATGTAGCTATACCTAACTTTTTGCTCGGAACTATTTGGCAGCACTACGTCCAGCTATTTGTCAAATGACATCTGAAGTTATATTTTCAATAAATTTCATTGAAATTGCTTTGTATATATAAAATATTTACAATTTATGTAATTTCGGTATAAAAATTCAATTCAATTCAATTTTCTGTAGTTAATCTTGTGAAAATGAGTCGACCGGAGAAGAATAAACCTTAATCAGAAGTTATTTTTTATATATATATATATATATATATATATATATATATATATATATATATATATATATATATATATATATATATATATATATGTGCAATTAATTTGTTTATTATCTATGTTGAAAAGCACCCAGATTGGAAAATAGTTATTTGTCCAACTAGAGAGGAAAGCGCTTCTTTTTCCCACTCGTGCTCGAAGTTTGTGTCACGAGCGAAGCGAGTGAGGCAATCGAGCAAGAGTGGAAAAAGAGCTTTCCTCTCGTGTTAGACACAACATTTTTTTCACGACATATTTAAAAACATTGTAAATGTTGAAGAAACACATAACTAGAAGTTAGGTTATAACTGCCATCTGTCAGAAGGACGTTTGAAAACAACGAAATGCAGCCAATATGCCAAATTAAATTTAAGTTGTAAAATCGTGAAATAGTACAAAAAGAAAGTATAAAACATAATAATTGTAAAATAATAGGTTACAGTATCACTATAAAATCAGAATTTGCAATAAAATAATAAATTTACTTACAATTTTTAAAATATTTCATCGTAAAATAACATTCTGGTGGTAACACTGCTTATTTTCCATTCTAGAGAGGGAAAACCTACTTTCCTCACTATTTCGCGAGAAGAAAATTGTGTTTTCTCCGCATGTCGTGAAAAAAAGCTTTGATTTCCGCCGACGAATATTTCTCTTAGAACTTACAGATAATATAGCTAGAAGAAATATGTAGCTTTTGTTTTCAAGTTTCTGTAGAATTTGACACATGCATTTTATTTTAACTGGTAATAAATATTTCAAATATAATTTTCTTTACTTTAATGACTGAGAAACACACCTATGACGTTAAATCATAAAGAAATCTTGTGGGAGACCCAAGTTACCTCAGTTCGGTTTTTACGCAGATTTTGTTAGCTTAGGTATCTAAGGGTTAAGGGATGATTAAAGTATAGGGCCTCGATCTTGGACGCCCGAACTCAAATAATTGCTTGTTGGATTTTGTAAACACATTCATTTGTTACTTGAAGGAAACGCATAGTTCCCAAAACATCGTAAATAAATAAAAATATAAGAACAGATCTAAACCCAAATATAATAATTTATTAGGAAATTATACTTTGCTTCCCTGCTCCCTGGTGTCTACTTCATAAAAAGATGGAATCTGGAAAGTAATTGAGCAGCCGTACGGGTGAAATAGTATATTAAGTATCTAGGGCGGTATGTGCAGTTTTCTGGTTGAGGATAATGTTTGGAGACTGGTACAAAATGCACATAACGTCCGTGATGCTTATATTATAATATTTTTTATATTATTTTTATATTATTGAAAATAATGTTTATTTTCAGTTATGTATAGTTAGGTTTAGTTTGCATTTTAATGCTGTTGCCTTTCTTCATGAATGAGTTTTTATCACCTTCTTCATGAGTTCTTACCGCCTTCTAAGGTAACTTACTGCCTCCTAATTTGTGAATAAGTTCAGTTTGAAACCATAATATTGCTTTTTGAGTGTCTTTATGCAAATTAATTGCTATGTTATGTACCCTACGGTTTTATTTAAAATTAATACATTTGCTGCTCATTCTTCAATAAAACGGTGAAGTAAACTAATAATAATAGTATATAGTGATCTTTAAGAGCACATATTCTCTGCAATGAAGGAACAAAACTAAATTTTCTACAGATTTGGAGACATAATTTTATTCTCTAGAATATTTTTAAAGCATTTTCTAGTGCAATGAATTAGTAATTTAACAATCATCAGAAAAACGTCTGTGTCAACTTTTACGTGAATCACACAGTACGATGGTTTGGCAAGTTTTAACTTATTAATCTTTAATACTATTACAGTCTTTTTCTTAAAATAGGATTAGCACAGCTTATCCGTAGATTATTGGATTATCTACTAATATTTAAAAATTAATCTTAACGATATTTAATTACAATGCTCGTAACTACCTTGAATTGATTATAAACTGTTTACCTAAATTTGTTTGTGATTTTATTTCATCAAGAACGAGATTAAACAATATGTAAAACTAAAATAATACTTAATTAAAATACAGAATTTTAGACTTTTCGGTATAATGCATAACG
Organism: Agonum fuliginosum; assembly: GCA_947534325.1. Lineage (NCBI taxonomy): Eukaryota > Metazoa > Arthropoda > Insecta > Coleoptera > Carabidae > Agonum > Agonum fuliginosum. The sequence continues at coordinate 16,390,872 of OX384045.1, read as the reverse complement.
AGGTACTCAAAATTGAGTCTTGGGGTTTGGGGATTGGGGATAAAATTTCTATTTGTTTGTCATGTGAGAGAAATTGTAAATTCATCTTACAGATATTTAGGATTTATTATTTGTAACACACGCAATTTCAACAAACTAAGTAGGTACCCTAAATCTCTATTTTACTGTTTCGTACGTGCTAAACTTGAGTAGTACTGCTTTTTAGTGTGGAATCTCCCGTACCAGAACTCAATTAAAGCAATCAAAATGATACAGCATAAAACAAGATATCGTTGGTACAAGTATTTCCATTAATCCATTTCTAGTTGAGTTCAAGATGGTATCTCTTGAAAATCGCCGTACTTTTCAGTCTTGCATCTTTCTGTACAAACTATTGAACAATACTATTTATTACTGCCTACTAGCACTAATCAATTTAAATGTACCCCGTACACATGGTGTAACCCAACCTGTATGACAAAATTTAAAAGTGTGTAGTATTGGATGCACTGATCATGAAACAAAAATAATTTTGTTGATATTCGTAAAATTAACAGTAGTTTGCAAAACAATATCTTTTTGGGTACCACTGGTTGTCTCATTTCAATACAAAAAAGTTAAACCATAGTTATGCAGTATTTATTAGCGTAATTACATTAATGTATAATAATAATTTTACACACAGGAAACAAATTAAATTTGTAGGTACCTATACTTACAGAATATCTCATTTTCTTGGATCCATTTTTAAATTTGCGAATTTCAACAAAATTCATTTTGATTCATGATCAGTGCGTCCAATACTATACACCCTTAAATTATGTTGCACAGGTTGGGTTACACCCTGTATAACTCGAGACAGAGAAGTTAACTTCTTTGCAAAAACTATAGGGACCAACTATGAATTAAGAAGCTACGCCAACATCTTCAACAAATCGGGAAAGTCTTAAAAGAAGGGATTTGGGTGCTACACAAATTTTTGTACTAGAATTGGACACAAAAATTACCATCTGTTTTCACACTTCACCAAAAAAAATTGTTGGAGTTGAGATGCACCTTTATAGTCTAGAACAGTAAAATAAACTATTTCGCAAGTTTCATACTTTTTTGTTTTTTTATGCCTATTCTTTCTCATAAGTGCACAGTAATGAATTACTTCCATACTATTAAATAACAGATCAGAGGGTATGTAGGAAGTAACAAATTAAACTACAGGACGAATGTTGTTAGTGGATAGTGGCTCATTAGACAGTAAATAGGTAATAAAACGGAAGCTATTATGGAAGAAAGTTTTGGTTTTGTTTTAACTTTAGTCGATAAAGTTATGCCGAATGCAATTATGATATTGCTATTAAGGCATTATTCGAAAACTCTTCTAATAGTATTGTGTTTTCACGGAGAGAAATTAGTCCAGTCAAATTAGATCATATTTTGTCGTTTAGTGAAAAAAGCTATAGATTTTGGTATACATCTTCCCAGTACCTTTACCAACAACATACTAAAAGTCTTAATCGATTGGACTGGAACTTCGTCCGCCATTTTGAAAAAATGGACGCCGTCTATTGTTTTTAATTTTTATCTCGTAAATGATTAATATTACGAAAAAACAGTTAATAACAAATTGTAGAGCACAAAATTTGTTATAAAGTGGTATACCTACATATATTTTATGAAAGTGGTACAGTTTTCGAGAAAATCGTGAAAATGTATTTTGAAAAAGACGATAAATTTTGGTCAAGTAATAGTTTATGTCTCATCATTCGAACACCTCAGTAATTTTTTTATGAATAAAAATATGAACAAAATTAACTGTAATATTATGTTTAATAATATACTGAATAATATTTAAGTATTGCAATGGAGTATCTGATTTATAACCATAGGTAAATATAAGTATGTATTGCACTGGTAACTATATAATCGTTAGCTTTTAATATATGAGATATTAATGATAAATATTTAGATACCTAATAAATAATATGGAGAAAAGAAAAATTACTGGAAATCAATCAGTTTTTCAATTATTTATTTCATCTTCAACTGGGTATTATTTCGGCTGAAGATAAAATTAATAATTCAAAAACTGACTAATTTATAGTTATTTTCCTTTTCTCATTATTATTAATTAGGTATCTAAATATTCGTCTCGTCAGGAAGTGTTTCATTACAATAAATAAAAACATTGTATACCCACCTAAATAATTGTTTATTTTATACAACTTTATAAATTGCATTTTGATTGAATTAATTCTTCACAAGAAATGTTTGGAGTGAGTACGGAAAATCCCTGTTTTGGATACAATTTTCTCGAAAATGGTAAAAATAATGGTAAAGATAAATATACTATTTTGTAGAGAATTTAACTGACTTCATTATCTTAGTTGAATGTAGGCAAAAAAGTTGATAGTTTTCGAGTTATTTCGGAAAAAAGGAAAAATGTGACCTAAAATCCAAGATGACGAATGGTTCCCTAGGGTGGAGCCTAGGGGACTTTTAGTATGTTAAACAGGAAGGCCTTATAGATATATATTTTAGGCGAAAGAAAAAACTTTTGTGTTTAATGTTTCTATTCGCACCAATTTTGTGCTTCATTGGCCGAACTAATTATCTTGTCCTGTGTGAGACATGCAAATATGCATCGAAAATTGGTGTTGTTGAGAGCTTTTTCATGAGCCAACAACAATTTGATGTAAGGATGTTTTGATTCAGCGACATATTATACTGCTGTAGAATTAAACTAACGGTGTAAGTTTACTTTAAAACATAATTTCCTAAATACACAGAAAAAAATACGGAGTTAGATCTAACTCTTTTTTAACTACTTAGGTAGTTCCCTCGCGACCATCCGTTTTCGGAGTTAAAATAAGTAGTTACTTTCACGGAGTTAGATTTTGACGAATATAGGAGAGAAATATGTAGTCAAGAACATACATACGGAGTTAAATAAATGATGCTATTAACTACAAGACATTATGCAATTTACTCATATAAAATTGATATTATCTCATTTTATGTATTAGAATAACTACTTAAAAAGAGATAGTTAACTAAGATTTTTTTGCGAAATGCATACCTTTGATAGTTAAAGACATACAAAAAAAGAGATATTTAACCATGTTTTGGCAGTTAAATACCTCTGGGTATGGATGGTAAACCCTCCTTTCAAATTTTTACACAGGGCCGTAATAAAAATATCTAGTCATAAAATTCAGGACCGTAATAAAAAAGGTGAATAAGAAAATATTTCATGTATCATTATATTAATTTAAAAAAATATATTAACAATCTTTTAGAATACAAAAGTATTTTTAAAGCCAGGCTACATCTATTAGGAATTAACATTATAACATTACCATATAATTATATAATACCGCACAAAACAATGCTAACTTATTGGCAATTACAATATACCTAGTAATCCGATATGGCTTCCTTATTTGGACCCACGGCAATAAGAAATGGTTGGATAGTTTTCCTGCTGTTGAAAGCTTCTTCAAGACGACTAGCTATCTATTTAAATGAAATATATTTAATTCAAAATACATCAGATGATATGATAACAAATGTACTTACTGAATGATGAACAAATAGCTTATCGACAGCAGAAGACTTTGACCTTTTTTTGGCTCCACCACGGTCCCTGGCTGCCTGCTGGGGGAAGCAAATGAAGCAAAGCTATCAACAATTATTTGTATGTATGTCCCAATCTTCAATAATAATTAAAAAAATATAATTAGAACAAACATTAGACAAATTTCTGGTAAATTACCTGAAATAAAAATTAAATTAACATTGAAAAAAAGGACCTAAACATCCGATAAAATATAATATATAAATTTACTTACAAGGCCTGGAGTATATCTTTGAAATGTGGATATAATTCAATAATGCTGGTTAAACTTTTTCTGTGGTTCACGGTAGATTGTATGTGAACAAATATATCTTTTAGTTGAATTTTTACACATGCATTTTTTTAAAAGTTAATAGTTTCTTGAAAATATGCTTCGCTTGATTCTTCATCCAGTTCGTCAATAGATTCATTAGTTGGCGTTTTTTGGTTCTTGATCCTATTGTAGATGAAGATGTTCTATTAATTGTTCTTGATCGGGTTTCTAGAAAACCAGTGCTGCTTACGGGATCGTAAAATAACTCCTACAATAAGTTTAATAAATTAAAATATTTATATTTTTTCGTTTAAACTAGTTAAACTAGTCAAAACATGAAAAAACTTAATACTTACGTATTCTTTTCCTCCCGACTCTTAACAATCAAATAAGTTTACTGTAGCTTTTGCATAATTTAGTTTAACATCTTTCTTAGGATATTTTCCATATTTTTTCCGTCATTTACAACACAAAATTAAACACGTGGAACCACCACTAGAGTCTATAGACGCAAAAGACCAAGAGTTTAGCGGGGAGCAAACTTCAGAGCCGCCAAACGCTAAAAAACTAGTTAAAACTGGATAATTTTAACTACTAATATATGAATTATAATAAATTAACAAATATAAAGTGGAATTTTTCACTTGTGTATTTCTCCGTTAATAGTAAATATCGTCTGTAAGTTGAAGTTAACTACTGTTATAAAAGAACTTTGAAATTTAACTACATAAAGTGTATTTTACATACCTCATATGTTATTACTCATTTATTGTAGATGTAAATTACACAAAAACGTATGTTTTTAACAAATTAAGATTTAATTTCCACATTTTACTTAGCTAACAAAATTTGTTCTACATGCGGAGGTAAAAAAGTGCAAAACTTCTCCTTATCGTTGTTAGAATTGCGTAACTACATGAAAAAATGATGATTTCTTCCTAAAAATAATACAGTTAAATACAAATGTAGTCAAAATTAACTACTCTTATGTGAAAACTTTCTCTAGAATCATTCCCTCCGAAATTTTTCTTTCAGTGTAGTCTTTGTTGAAGTACCAAAATACTTAAATATAATATTGTACAGTGCTTTGCTCGTAAACCAACTACTTATATTATAATGCTTTAATAATTAAGTTATGCAGATTTTATAGTCTAAGTTTAAAATTATCTATTGTAATAATAAAACGAATACTGCTTAAATGAATAAATAGGGATCTTACGGTGTGTCTGTTAAAATCTATAAGTAAAGCAACTCTGATTAAAACGGATTCCATTGAAAACTAGAAGGTGCTTCATTAAATGAGTCCAGCAGATTTATAGAATTTGTTTATTATAACAGTAGTTGATAAATCAGTTTGTATATACATCAGCTAGTAACTATCAAAGTTTGGACTATATCCGTAAATTCTTATACATCTTTCACCCTCTTATACCATTCCACACATTCTACAATTTCTTTTTAAACAGTTCTAAATATTATCTGCTTTTATAACCACTATTGTTTCCATTTTGTTCTTTCGTTTTAAAATAACTTAATTAAGCTAGTGAAATTGCCTTATTATGTATATTTTCTTGAGAACATTTATAACAGAGAATGGTAGAACAAGAGCACTCATATTTCTTCTAATAAACTCATTTGTTCTTCCCACTCGAGTCAGAGTCATTCGTACACTGGTACACGCAATAAACTATCGGTCATTCACTTTCATGTCACCCACATGAAAGTTCATCATCGTCAACCTTATCGAATCGTTCGCCATTTGTGAACCTGCATTATTTGTTGCAATGATTAAAACTCTTCATTTTGCACCTGTAACTTAGTACAAATAATTATTTAAGAACTGATTAGATAGGGGAGAGTGTTCCGCAATGAGACAAGTTCCACAAAAACTGCCGCGTATTTAAGTGACATTAGTACTCATTTACATTAAAGATAGGTTGTAACGCTCTAGTTTGGTGTAAATCTGTCTGCGGTAGGTTAATAGTTATTAAAAAAATTGAATTTCAGGTGAATGTGTTTTTTTATTAATCTATAACTTATGCAAGTTTTTTATACACGTAATGATAAACTGAAAAGACGAATTTTGTTCTATTTTGATGTATTAAAGGTAATGTTCATTTCACTCTACTAGGTATACAGTTTATTAAGCTGTTCTTAACATATGAATAATTATTTAAATATTGGCGCGATGTTCTACAATGAGACAATAAAATATTTCCACAATGAGACATTATTGTTCTCATGACGTTTGAAATAAATTTTTTTTACGTCAGGAAAATTGAGTAAAGATCTGATAAATATACGAGTTTAAGTATCCTGCAATTGAAGATATTTCCGTAGTAAACGACAAAGACATAAAAATAATTTTACCAACATCTATCACTCAAAGAACTAGAAGACAACAAAAATGTTTAGTTTCGAAGTAGACCCCTGCGCCGCCGCGCCACGCCGCCGCGCCACGCCGCCGCGCCACGCCGCCGCCGCCGCCAATTTCTGACGAACGCCGCCGCCGTTAAAATTGTATCGGCGCGCCACCGCCGCCGCCACCTATTTTTGTGTAAAATTATTGATCTATTTTGCAATGATTGCAAAATTATTTTTCTTATATAATGAATTTACTTTACTCATTCGTTTAGTGTTTAGTTCTAGGTTCTAATTTATGCCAAGACCAGGTAAATCGGTTTTGGAGTTCAAAATGTTAAATAATTATAAAAATATGTTTAATAAATATATTGTATTTCTGTAAAACAGTGCATTGTTATTAATTTTACACTCGTTCTCCATTTACATATTTAGATTTACCACTAGTAATAAATGAAATACGCCGCGCCGCGGCGCGCCGCCGCCGATTTTCAAAAACGGCGTGACGCCGGCGCGCCGCCGGTCCGTTTTCACTAAAACGCCGCCGCCGACAAAAAGGGTATCGGCGCAGGGGTCTATTTCGAAGTAGATTTTGGCACTCTTGATGTTCGCTAAATCTTTAACTGTTATTTTTAGTTTTTAAGAAATTTCAATTAACGTTTAAAATAAATATTAAAAATTAAAACTAGTATGTTCCACAATGAGACAAATTCAATTTTAGTTTAACGTACACCATAAAAAATTAATCTTTCTTTTCTATAATTTACGAAAACTATAATAAAGTTTATGTTTATACCTTGAAAATTGTGGACTTCTGTACCTATATATTGACAACTTTTACATTTTTGCGGATTCCATAGAAATGACGCTAATTAATTGCACGTCATTAATGCAATTTTTATTTTAATACTCTTCGTTTTCATTTCTGAAATGAGAACACCATTGAATATCTTGTTTATCTTTGTATTGAAAAAATTATCTTAAAGATTGAAAACACGCATCAGTTTTGTGAATAATGCAAAAATACATGTACCTATATAGGTATAGATGTAGGAACTTTGCAAATGGTTTAAATACCTACACTACTGGAAAAAAGAAACCGCCCCCCAGAAAAGTTGAAAAATAGATGCATTTTCAAACCGACTACTTTAAAATCATGCATGCGAACTTAAGCGCAACCCCTTCCGCACCCTCTAGCAAAAAAAAAGGTTTTTAATTTTAAAAATGTCCAACTTTGACGATGTGTACGGAGTTGAAATTTTTTTTTACCTGCTACACTAAAAGGGCACTAAAATTTGTTCAATTTCAAGTTCCTATGATGATTTGGCACAAAGTTATGGTGAAATTGGATATTTCGTGTGAATAACTCAAATTGCCTAAAAAATGAGACATTTTAATGAAATTTCATTCGTGAAAAAAAAAGAAACAATTTCGTCCCGTATGTCTTACCGTTTCTGGAAGATTGAAAAGTAAGTGGGCCTCCACTCCAAAAATTATGACACTTTGTGCACTTAAGTTACTAAATACAAGGAGTTCAAAACACTAATTGTGTATGTCCTACCGTTTCTGCGTTAAAAAAAATAGTCCCCATTTGTGGGTCTCCAAAATTTTTGACAATTTGTACACTTTAGTTACTCAATACAAGGAGTTCAAATGTGAAAAGACCAATATCGTATGTCTTACCGTTTCCGCGTTAGAAAAATACACCCCATTTGTAATACGAATACGTGTGTAAAATTTGAAGTAAGTTGGATAGGTAGAGGTGAGTCAAATATTGATTTTAAGATTTGACCCACGATTGATTAAAGATTAACTGACGGAATATAAATTCTGGTTTATGCAACTCTTCATAACGCATAAGAATAACCATAGTGATAATACGCATGCGCTGTTGAAACGTTCTTACATAAATCATCAACAGCACATGTAATGCGTATTATCAATATGTTATCAAGAGCTGCATAAACGCGCCTTAACAGAGAGATCAAGTTAAATAAAACCGTGTAAAAAGAAATCAAATCAGATATTCGTCTTTCGGATATTATATGCGTAAGTATAGCTCGGATATTATACAGCATATCTGTTAAGCCTGTTTTACATTATACTTTTTTCGTCTAGATTCTAGTTCGAGATTCATCCTAGAAGTTTCTAGCCATTTCTAGTAGGTATCATGTAAATCAGAAATTTCCATCCGAGTTCCGTTCGATTTCCATACTGTTTTTTAGTATAGAAATATACGATCGGCTCTATTTTTCTATTCGAGATTCATACCTTTAATAATTTTGATATTTTGTTTTGATTTGTTCACGTTGGCGTTTATGAGTTTTGCACTTGTACAAGTTGTATTAATATTTTTTCCATTATAAATTCTAACCTGAAATCTTAAGTTGTCACTTGTCAGAATAAGTAAGAATATTATTTATTATTTTGCAGTTGCCTAACTTGGACCAATTCGGAAGAAATCGAAGAATTCCGAACCTGTACTAATAGTTTGGAAATAAAGTATGAAACCCGACTAATTTCGGATGGAAATCAAACGAGAAATCTAGCATGAATCTAGACAAAATAAAGTATAATGTAAAATTAATTAATTTGGATATTATAACGGGTATCTGTTATTCGGCTATTAATAGTCTATATATTTTATTTGGATATCAAATCCAATGTCCGAGTAGTTTTTTTGTCCCAGGTTCAGTTCTTGGTGTCAGTTTTGATACTGAATTATAAGCGGATCTGAATTTTGATCCCGAAACTTTGAATGCGGATCTAAAACTATTATTTAGATCCGAAACTTACATTGTATCCTTATTGAGAATTCCATAAATTACTTGTAGTTACTATATGAACTTATAATGCGATTTTGATTAATCTTCCTTTTGGGAAAATGGAACAAAATATTTACACTGATAAAGCAAAGCATTTACACGTGAGTTCAACCTACATACCCATAAAATTCTATACAGTAAGTAACCTGCCATTCCACTATTGCACTAGAGCACATACATATGGTACATAGTTCATGATCTGTTCTTATAATAAATTCCTAACAATAACTGACTCATTTCGATCAACTTTTTCTATTTTCATATTCTCCGTCACATTTTATTGTGCTATGTTAAATGTTATGAGAATAACAGTATGGCATTTATATTTTCAATGATATTTATTCTATTTTATTCGACTCATTTTATTAAGAAATAGTATCCTCAGTGTACTTACTCTAAACGGCAGTTAAGAACTGCCTTGATTTTAATAAAATGTGATTTCTGCTCAGAAAACCTTGCGAGGTAAATATGAGTACAAAGAGAAACTATTATGAGAAATCCAACAGTTTACGAAATAGAGACCAGGGACTAAAAACGAAATAACATTCGTTCGTTTTCTATCAGAACGAAAACCCGAAAACGGAATATTTAGTTTTTGTGTTTAACGCTCTTACTTAAAAATTTCATTTTCGTTTTCGTGAACCAAATTTATTGAATTTTTTTTTATTAATTGAATTGCTAACATCAAATATTGAAATTTAATAGTTTTTTTTAATAACGTCAATAATAATCTAGATAATAACATTTTTATGACGTTATTAAAAAAACAAATACATTTAAATATTTTGATGTTAGCAATTGATTAAAAGATTTCAATGAGATCATAGCAGCGTTAGAAATTTCCAATGAAAATCGACGAATATTACAGTTTCCATTATATTATGATCGTTTTTATTATATGAGTTTGCAGTTTGTTATGCTCTTGCTCACAGTTTCGTACTCATTTGCTGATAAATTGCACTAATTTGCTTGGAAATTAATTCAAAGGCAATAAAATACAAACATGATTATATTGTGTATTAAATGCCGTAAATTGGTTTATTATATTCGAGTGCATCTTGTCATAACCAAAAGGAAGTTACTGAAAAATTTATTGCAAGAAGACCATTTTCGCACGTGTTACACACCACTTTTTCTTTTCTGCGCCTCCAAATTAACTTATGTACATTTTAATTAAGTCCATGCACTCCATGACATGTAACTTTAACAAGTTCATGTAGTACTTGATTAATGGATGAATATTGTGGTAGCAATCACATTACAGCATCAATATTATTGGATTTAAAGGGTTTGACAATCATCGGGCTAATATTTATTGAAATATGTCATTACATTGCATGCTGCATATTGCAAAACTTTTTCAGCCCGCCTTTTGCAAGGTTTTGTGCCGTTTACAATAATAGCATTTTTGAAAACGACAGAGTGAATATACTCTAAATATGCTTTTCTGTGGTACACTTAGAAAAAGTATACCTATTAAGTATCAAGGGCGGTATGTGCAGTTTACCGATTGAGGATAATGTTATTAGCTGGCCATACACGTACGGTTTTACCTGCAGACTTTAACCGCCACAGACAAGTCTGCGGGTCTGGACCGCCACGGATCAAAACGGTTGCTCTCCACTAACTTGTGAAGAAAACTGCAGGCAAACCCACAGTCCAGATCCGCCACGGGTAAAACCGTGCGTGTCAGAACTGTGGACTTTTAGATCGGCGAAAAGTTTTAGAGACAGTCCGGCAGTTTTCACTAGTAGGTTGTATTAACGAAATATAATGCATGATAATTTTGATAGACATCAGATATTGAACTAGGGTATGTTCCAAAATTAAACCACATGTACCATGGTAATTTTTTTCAGTATGTCAGTACTAATTTGAAACGCGGTAACTGAAAACGGCGGTAAATTTTCGCAAATATTCGTTACCACGATCACCGTGCTAGAGAGCACGATATTTGTGGTAAATTTGTATTTGTGTATCGCGATCTCACAGTTTTAACTTAAAAACTGTTGTGTTTAGGGTTTTAAAAAAGTGATAAGTTTATTGCCTTTAGTATGTACTTTGTTGTTGTTTCGAAGGACCAGAGTCAAGGGTTGTAGGTATGAAATTATAGATAGGAAAATGTTTAACTATATTAATTTATTTACACGTCTATCCTCTACAACTGTTTGTTATTGACTGGTCCTGTGGTCACTTGAAAGTAAAAACCTCACCCCTGATCCTCATGTGTGGTTTCACATCTGTTTAGTGTTATGGTTGAGGGTGGTTGTAGGCTGTCTTAGTTTCAAGTGCCACAGGTCATAAATTATTATTTGTATATGTTGCATGGGCTTAGGCGTCAACATACCGGCCCCTTTGAATCCCTTTAGGGACTTCAATTTCTTATATTTAATCATTTTACATACCTTTAATGACATGCAATACATGTATCAACTTTATTATATTTCTTAAAAATAAAATCTTTATTAAATTCGTTAACCTATATTTAACTATAATTAAGGAAAGTGGTTTTTATTTTTTATTAAATCTTATCAATTGACTTATTCTATATTTTTATTTACATTTGTTCCAATATTATTTATTATAGTAATCTTACATGCTAAATCAAATCACTCATCAGTACTACCCATTGGTAGTACACATATTTTATTTATAGCACGCACCACAACACCATTGTTTGTTTTAACGGACACTGTTCGAATTTTATTGTCTTTTCCTGGATGGAGAGAGGTGATTCGACCCATGCGCCAACACAAGGGCGGCAGATTGTTCTCCACGAGAAGTACCAGCATACCTGGTTCAAGGCGGCAGTCTTGATCGACGGCCCACTTTGACCGCTGCTGCAGGTTGTTTAGATATTCTTGTTGCCATCTTCTCCAGAAGTGTTGCTGAATTTGCTGAATATGTTGCCACCGTGACAACCGATTGATTTTTATTGTTGTCAAATCTGGTTCTGGATGTGACAACAATCTGTCTCCAATAAGGAAATGTCCAGGTGTTAAAGGAGTGAGGTCATTAGGATCACTGGATAAAGGAGTAAGAGGTCGAGAATTCAAACAGGCTTCAATTTGCATCAATAGTGTGTATAACTCTTCAAATGTTAACCTTGTATTTCCAATTACTCTATATAAATGAGCCTTTACTTGTTTTATACCGGCTTCCCAAAGACCCCCACGATGAGGCGATTTAACAGGTATAAAATTCCATTTTATACCCAAATTTTCCGTAGCATCTTTGCTGAATTCTGACGATTCGGATAATTGTTTTAGCTGTTTAAGTTCTTTATTTGCACCTACAAAATTTGTGCCGTTGTCAGAAAAAATTTCCAAAATTTTGCCCCGCCTTGCCATAAATCTTTTCAAAGCTGCTAGAAATGTTTCGCTCGTGTAATCACTGACCAGCTCGATATGTATCGCCTTAGTAGAAAAACAAATAAATAAGGCAATATATCCTTTGATTGTTCTTTTACCACGACCAGTGCCTTGTTTTATTAAAATTGGCCCTGCGTAATCCACCCCACAGATACTGAATGGGCGCGATGGTGTTATTCGATTGACAGGTAGATCACCCATTATTTCATTCAAAGTGGTTGGTTTCACCTTGAAACATTTGATACATTTACTTAATTGAAATCGGACTTCATTGCGTCCGTTAAGCGGCCAATATTTTTCTCGTAATGAATATAGAGTAGCTTGAGCACCGGCATGAAGTAATAACTTATGCTCGTGATTAATTAATTGTTTTGTTACATGATGCTTAGCCGGCAATACAATAGGAAATTTTTTATTATAATTTAACGTGGCATTCCCTAATCGGCCACCTACTCGGATTAAGCCCTGCTTGTCCACGAATGGGTTTAATTTATACAGTTTACTTGCTTTATTTATATTTTTATTTAAATTTAAGTCCTTTAATTCCGCGGCAAATACGTCAATTTGAATTAATTTTATAATACGTTCTGTGGCTATGTTTAATTCATCAATGGTTAAATATTTTGTTTGTTTTTACAATTGTTTAAAAATCTTAATATGTAAGCCATTACTCGTTGCAATTTATTATAATTAGAGAATTTAGTTAATACAGGGAATTCAGGTTTTATTATTGTTTTTAACGCGATGTTAATTTTACGTCTTTCTGGTGTTTCACTAATTATTTTTTGAACATTAGATTTAGGCCACGCATTGTTACTTTGTTTAAGCCATACAGGACTCCACCACAGTGCATGTTCCTTTAGCTGGTTAGCCGTCGCACCTCGGGATATTACATCCGCGGGGTTGTGTTCAGAATTAATGTGATGCCATTCATCAATTTCAGTTAACTGCTGAATTTCTGATATTCTATTGGCAACAAATGTTTGCCATGTATTAGCGGGAGCCGCGATCCAAGAAAGTACTATACTTGAATCGGTCCACAAATATTTTTTATTTATATTTAAGTTTAAAGCTCTGCACACTTTAGAAACTAGTCTTGATAATAACAATGCACCACAGAGTTCCAATCTCGGGATTGATATTGTTTTAATGGGTGCAACTCGCGATTTGGCACACAATAGTTGTACCGTATTATTTTCATACGTGTCGCTGCATCTTAAATAAATTACAGCACCATAGGCTTCTTGTGATGCATCACAAAAACCGTGCAGTTCTACATTTGTATATGCATGATCAGAAATTGCCTGTCGCGGTATTTTAAACAAATGTATTGTTGAAAAGTCATTAATTAAATCTATCCATTCATTGCTAATGGTAGTCGGGACGGCTTCATCCCAATTAATTTTGAAAGTCCACAATTTTTGTAGTAATATTTTAGCCTTTGTTATTATTGGATTTATTAAACCTAGAGGATCAAAAATTTGTGCAATTACTGATAAAATATGTCGTTTTGTAATAATGATAGGAATTTTGAAAATTTGTAAGTCATATTTTAAAGTATCAGTTTTACTATCCCAAACTAAACCCAAAACCTTTACTTCGTTATCACGATCTAAATTTAAAATTGTGGATACATCTTTATCTTTGTTTGGTAATAATTCTGGGTGGTTCGATGCCCATTTGCATAATTCGAAACCACCACTTTCCATTATTGCAATTAATTGATCGCGAATAATAATCGCATCCTTTGGATTATTAAAACCGGTCAACAGGTCATCCATATAAAGATCGTCTTTTATTATTTGTGAAGCTCGAGGGTACTTTTGACTTTCTTGTTCCGCAAGCTCATGGAGAGTCCTGACAGCTAACCAGCTGGCAGGTGCAGTACCGTATGTCACGGTCTTCAATCTGAATGTCTGGATTGGATTAATTTTGTCATCTCGCCATAATATTTTTTGAAAATCGCGCTGTTCTGGCTCGATAAGAATTTGTCGATACATTTTTGTAATATCGGCAGTTAATACGTATTTATGTGTTCTAAATCGGATGGTTATTGAAAATAGATCTTGTTGAATATTTGGACCAACCATGAGCATATCATTTAAACTATGTCCTGATGATGTTTTGCAGCTTGCATCAAAAACAACTCTGAGTTTTGTTGTTAAACTCGAAGCCTTAAAAACTGCATGATGAGGCAGATAAAACCCATAAACATCATCAGAACATTTATCATACACTTGTTCCATGTGGTCTAGCTCCAAATATTCATCAATAAATTTAGAATAAGTTTGTTTTAAATTTGGATCTTTATATAATTTTGACTCGAGAGTTAAAAAACGTTTTGTAGCTATTTGCCTTGAATCTCCTAAACCGATATCAATGTTTTCCTTAAATGGTAAACTGACTATAAACCGACCGTCATTATCACGTCTTGTTATTTTTTTGTAATAACTTTCACATTTTGTTTCTTCCTGTGAAAAGTGAATTTTGTCACACGGTTCTTCTATTTCCCAAAATAGTTTAGCCACTTGTTTGTGCAGGGCTGCGGTACTTGAGACAGATAAATTACAAACAGAGAAAATTTGGCGTAAATTTATGGGACCTCCTACAATCCAACCCAACTCAGTTTCTTGGAAATGAGGCTGGCCCTTGTGAGCTTGAATATTACAAGGTTTTAATATCTTCCAAAAAAGTTCTGCTCCAATTAATAACTCAATTGGACCGGCTAAGTTAAATGTAGGGTCCGCTAATTCAATGCCCTTAGGAATATTAATATTACTCAAATTGAATGAATATGATGGTAAATTTTCTGTGATTTTTGGCAAGACCAGACATTCAAGATTGTTGGTGAAGTTTGTATGTTTTGATTTTATAGAAACATTTACCGTATGATTTACATTGTTTAGTTTGCAATTTATTCCGGCAATTGGAATATTGACATTATTTAATGGTAGTTTTAGTTTTTTACATAAATCTGTTGTTATTATGTTGCTCTGTGACCCGACGTCCAACAGAGCTCGGCAATTGTGATAATTACCGAATTTATCTTTAATAAGTATTATTGCCGTAGATAATAATGAAATATTAGTGTTGAATTTACATGATGTATTACTTATACCAACCGTAGTTGTCGGTGTTATTTCTTCACTTTGTTCGTGGCTTGTTTGTTCATGTAACAGCGTGTTGTGTTTTAATTTGCAATAACGGCAAACATAATATGAACGACATTCTTGGGCCGTATGATTTGGTTTAAAACAATTGACACACGCCTTTATCATTTTAATATGTTTGGATCTGTCGTTAACAGACAATTTTAGGAATTCTCTACAATGATAGATAGCGTGATTGATATTGTTGCAAAAATTGCATTTTAGTTTACTTAAAGTGACGTTTGCGTTAGAGGAGACTTTATTATATTTCGGATTATTCTTATTTTTATTGCCATTATTGAATTTATTTATATTGCAGTTATTATTGCTATTAGAACCTTTATTATTAATTTGGTTTATAGAATCTAGTAATTGACATTTATTATCTAAAAATTTAATTAATGCTGATAATTTAGGTAGATCGCAGTTTAATGTAGCTTGCCATTCTTTATTTGTTGCATAATCTAATTTTTCTGTTATTAATGGTACTATAAACGCATCCCAAGAGTCAACAGGTAAATTTAGAACCTTTAGCGCCTCAATATTAGTTTTTAATTTATTTAATAATTGTCTTAACGTTGTATTAGATTGTCTATTTACTTTTTCTAGATTTAATATTGCGCATACATGCTCTTGAACAATTAATCTTTTATTATTAAATCTTGTTTTTAAAATATTAAAAGCCGAAAGATAATTAGCATTAGAAATTGTTAACGCATCGATTGCTTGGGCAGCATCATCAGTTAAACATGATTTTAAATAGTGAAATTTTTGACAGTTATTTAAATTTGAATTTTCATGTATCAGTGAATTAAATGTATCGTAAAAAGACAACCAATTTGAATAGTTACCATCAAAAGAGGGTAAGTCAAGCGCAGGCAATTTTATTTGTATGTCTTGATTAACTGGCGTAGGACAATCAGAGGACGTTGTTTGTGCCGTATTATTTGAATTTTTGGCGATAGACTCGCGCTGATCAATGATATCCTGTATATTGGCTTTAATTGAAAAATATCTATTTTCGAAATGATCTCTCTCGGCATCATTCGCCTCCGAATTATCCGCCGAATTATCCTCTATTTCTTCAATTTGATCTTGAATATCCTCAAATTCATTCAATGCCGCTTCTAATTTGGGTATACGGGAAGTTAATAAATTTAAACTATCGTCATCTTTGAATTTGCTCAAAAAATCTTCCATTCTTGTGAGCTTTTTAATAATTTTGCCGCGAATCTCTACAAGTTTCGCTAAGCTAGCCATGATTTTAATTTAAAATTTAGTACACACTATTAAGCAATTAATTAGGATGGATAAGTTGATTTGGAGACTTACTGTTTTGAAGTCGCTCGAATTGACGGTGGTTCAGCAGCCGTGTGTGTCGATGCGTTGCCGACCTGGTGCTGGATTCCACGTTGTAGATGAGGTGAACTTGGAGAGTTGCAGATTGGTGATTCAGCAGCTACTTGCGTCGCTATTGTGGACGTCTCGGTGCTGGATTTCACGCTGGTGAATTCTTCTTCAAGTTATTAACTTAATCACTTTTAATTTTATTTTCACTTCGATTGAACTGTGCGCTGGTTCCGATCTGGCTCGATACGGACCAAAATTATGTTGTGTTTAGGGTTTTAAAAAAGTGATAAGTTTATTGCCTTTAGTATGTACTTTGTTGTTGTTTCGAAGGACCAGAGTCAAGGGTTGTAGGTATGAAATTATAGATAGGAAAATGTTTAACTATATTAATTTATTTACACGTCTATCCTCTACAACTGTTTGTTATTGACTGGTCCTGTGGTCACTTGAAAGTAAAAACCTCACCCCTGATCCTCATGTGTGGTTTCACATCTGTTTAGTGTTATGGTTGAGGGTGGTTGTAGGCTGTCTTAGTTTCAAGTGCCACAGGTCATAAATTATTATTTGTATATGTTGCATGGGCTTAGGCGTCAACAAAAACGTTGGTTTGTTTTGCTGTTGAATGGCTGATTTTTCTCTGTTGGAAATGATTATATATAAACGGATTTATCTATTCGAAAAATTTGCGAAATTGTATGTAAGCATGTATTATTTGTGTAATATCATATTATGCTTTTATTTAAAGATGAAAAAGTATATATTTGTGACTTTTGTGCTTCCATTTCAATAAATACTCTAACCTAAATGTCAAAATTTTACCGAAGCGTTTCACAAGTTTCTGAAAGAAACGTCACATTCAGTTACCAAAGAATTACCGTAGCATAATACCACGGTAAACATGGTTTAATTTTGGAACATACCCTAAATACGCAGTAATTGGGTGAAAAATTACTTCTTACAAAAAATTTATATTTAGTCATATGACGTTACATAGTAAAAAAAAATTAAAGAAAACGATCCATTTGATAGCTCTACTGTTTTGGTTTATTTTTCTTAGAGCAATATGGTCTTCATAAATGCAAAAGATTTGATGCGCGGTCCTGAAGTGACTGTGTGTGGGCTCCATACATTCTTGGACCGCGGTTCAAGTCGTTGGGCAAATCTGTGCCGGTTTAAAACTGGCGCGGTGCTTCCCATTAACGCACGGATAAATCTGCGGTCTTATACCGCCGCGGTAAAAGTCTGCGGATAAAACTGTACGTGTATGGCCAGCTATTAACGTATAGGCATACCCGTCGTGTGTTGGGGCCACAGATTTTTGGGTCCTCACAAATACATTTTTGAATAGATAAAGGTTGTCTCCAACTGCGTCTAATGCCACATTTTTCATTTTTGTATCTATTTTGTATATTCATGGCTAAACATGGTCAAATTTAGCTATTTTGTGAGTTTTTATAGGTATTTTATCACATATTTAAAACAAAAAATTTAAGAAACGTGGCATTAGACGGTAGCTATTTAAAAATATCTTATTTGTTTAATATTGAAGCTAGTTTTAACGGAAAAATTGAATATCGTTTTTCGTAATTTTGACGGCTTGTATTGAACCATTTGCAATTTAAGATTCTTAATTAAAAAATTCATAAAGAGTTGTACTTATTTATTTAAATTAATAATTTTATCTTTTGTTTAATGTGTAATATGCCGCACAGTGAAATCCAGCATTTAGGTATCGACCCTCCTTAACTGTTATGACCAAATCGATTCTTAAATAATGCACAACACAAAATTATTCATCTGCTTGTTACTCCCGTGACGCGTGATTCATATAAACAGGTACCTACGAACTACGAAGTAGTTCTTCTCTTAGAAAGCAAACTGTGCGCAATAAGTTGTGCGCATTGTTGTGACAATCGGAAGTGAATTAAACAGACCATTCTGGTGATGCGCGCGTATTTTGTCAGATTTACTCAAATAAAAAAATTAATAAATTTAGCAATCTCAATATAATTAAACTTTTTCCCGCAGTTTGAAAAATAATATCTAAAAATTTTTACCGCACTTTTTCTATTGTCACAGAAATGCACACAGCATACTGGGCACTAGTATGCTACGAACTAATGTAGAAAAAAATATATTTCATGTATTTGTATTTGGTTCCAACATGTTTGTATTTATTTTACATTACATTTAATAAATAATTTAATTTGTTTTATATTTATAAGTTTTAATTTTAACAAAATGTAATAATTTTGTTTTGACAGACAACCTAATAATTTATTATTTAAAGCAAATCATAGGTAGTTTTAAATACAGGATGAGTCATCGAAATGCCCGTCGTCGATATCTCCCTTGTCGTTAAAAATACAGCATAAAATTATTAACAGAATTTTTCGTCTACTCAAGGAGCATAACTTAAAATTATTTTCACATATACAGGGTGTTGCATAATGACTTGGCAATAATTGTTCGTCGTTTTTTAAATGAAACACCCTATATATTTTTATATATTTTGATTTGTATTAGATTTACCTATACGAACATATAAATTTCATTTTAGTTTTCCGCGGCGTTGCCAAGTAATTCAATTTTTTCTCTAAAAAAAGCCGAATACACGTATTGTTTTATAAAGGCGTACTGAAGTTATTTTAATAGTAAAAATTATGAAATTTTTTTTCTGTACAACTGTAACTATACTCTTTGTTCTGACATAACTTTTTTTACATGTTATTATACAGGGTGTTCAGTACAGAGAATCAAATTTACTCAATTTCAAATGGCTATAACTCGTCATTTTCAAATGAAACACCCTATATTTTATTATTCTGTTGTGTGTATTTTTGCATCTTCTTATGATATAAAAGGTGTCCTATGCCTAAAAACATTAATTTAATTAATTTCGAAATTAATGTTTTTTTTAGGCATGGGACACCTTTTATAACATAAAAAGATGCAAAAATACACACAACAGAATAATAAAATATAGGATGTTCCATTTGAAAATGACGAGTTATAGCCATTTAAAGTTGAGTAAATTTGATTCTCTGTACTGAACATCCTGTATAATAACATTTAAAAAAAGTTATGTCAGAACAAAGAGTATAGTTACAGTTGTACAGAAAAAAAATTCATAATTTTTTTACTATTAAAATAACTTCAGTACGCCTTTATAAAACAATACGTGTATTCGGCTTTTTTTAGAGAAAAAATTGAATAACTTGGCAACGCCGAGGAAAACTCAAATGAAATTTATATGTTCATATAGGTAAATAAAATACAATTCAAAATATATAAAAATATATAGGTGTTTCATTTAAAAAAAGACGAACAATTATTGCCAAGTCGTTATGCAACACCCTGTATATGTGAAAAAAAATTTTAAGTTATGCTCCTTGAGTGGACGAAAAATTCTGTTAATAAATTTGTGCTGTATTTTTAACGACAAGGGAGATATCGACGACGGGCATTTCGATGACTCACCTGTATAAACATATATTTTTTATACACATTGTTGATTTTCACCAAAAAAATTAGGGGCTACGGATTTTCAAAAGCCGGGGCACAGCTTATATTAAATCGATACTAATTTAAAAATAATGTTTATTTTTGGTTTTATATAGGTTTAGTTTGCATTTTGATGCTGTTGTCTTGGTTTCTGTTGTTATTTAAAGCTTACCGCCTTTTCTTATGACTTCTTACCGCCTCTAAGATTACTTACCGCACCTTCTAATTTGTAAACAAAACTTACTACCCTGGAAACAGCCAGTAAACACTAAAAATGACCGATTGTGCAAAAAGGTATTTAATTATTGTTACCTGTCTATTTTGTTGTTGTTTCTCATGTTTCGTTCCTATCTATACCTATACGTAATTTAGACTTGGTTGTACTTATATAATTTTTTGTACTACCTATATAAAGTTATTATTGTCAATTTCGTTTGTGATATTGTTAAGTTAGACGGTTTTTGTATTCTAACTAAACTATTACTCTATTTTGTTCCTCTTTTCGTCTGCTCTATTCACTTATTAGATACATATTTCTTTCATAAATGAAACATTGTATTCATTTTTAGTCTTCGTCTGTAATTGCATGTTTGTTTATTCTTTGCCTAATATTAACTTATAAAATTAATTTCATTATTATTTGGATATATTTTCACCTTCCGCCATACCTGTAAAGTACAGGGAGGTATTATGGAATCATGCCAAAAAAAATTGGGTACTGAGTTTTTAGTGAATGAACACGAATTAGGGTCCTTACAATTCAATTTTTATAGCTTCATGATGATATCTGTATGTATGTGTGTGTATGGTGTGTAGGTATGGTCAGGGTCGGATTTCTGTCAGTCGGATAACTCAAATCTGAATTACCCAAAAATTTTGATATTCGATATTTAATATGTGCATATAAATTGGAAGAGCTCATTAGATTTTGGTACAAATATAATCATACCAGAAGTGATATTTTTTGAAGATTGAAAAGATTAATTGTCAAAAATTTCTATAAATTTAGATAAATATATAGTATTTATTTGTAATAAGAATAAGGGGAAAAGATATTTGCAACTTTCGTTAAAAAAAATTGTCTTTATCTGGTAGCATTAATATGTAATAAAATTTAAAAAACAAATTTATCAAATAAAACGTTGAAATCTTGACAGGTGAAATGGGTGACACGTTGGCGTACTAACGCCAAGTCATATGTAACACAATCAAATGTACTAATTGAACGGAAGATGGCTTCAACACAAAAGAGTTTTCCTTTGAATGAATCTTTTGATTCAGGTGATACAAATTTCTGTTTGAATATTTTAGATTTTTATTTGAATAGGTATTTTAAATGGGCACCGGATTGTAAGTATACATTTATGTTTATAAGTCCAGATATGGCGGGAGGTTGTGTGCTGTCCACATCACATTTTTTCAAATTTTACTGATGAGGTGAGGTCGATTTGTATTCAGGTACTCGGACAGAACCGGAACAGGAACGAAAACCTGAACCGTTAAAAATTATTTTAGCAAACTTATAACCGGAGACGAACCGATGGTTGCAAACTGGTTCGGGACGGTTCGAAGCATTAATTAAAATTAAACATTTTTTGTTAAAATGCTATTCATTTTAATTAAAAATCATGTTCACTTCAAGAAATGAAAACAGCAACAAAACTGAACTCAATGAACCGCAAACCGAACCTGCACCCTTATTTTGCGGTTCGAGTCCTTATTTGTATTAACTTGGGTAAAATTTGCATGTTCGCTGATACTGCGAAACATTGGATTTGATCTTAATGTACTGCTAGGGGCGCTGTGGCTGCGACCCCTTTCGATAGAGCTGGCCCGACCCTCGCCTGAAAATCACTGGTCTATTCTATACAGTCTAGTCGCAGGTCTAGCTCACAATAGAAGTCTGACTCGTTCCAACACAATCACAAATATGGCGAGGCTACAACGATCTTGTTTGACTTTGATTAATGCGATTCGCTTCAAATTACTTCTGCTAAGATGTTCTATTGTGGTTTGTGCGGTCACTTTTCCACAATTTCACTCGCATCTATAGAAAAGATATTGACGGACGCCATTGCCAAATTGGCACGAAGTAAAGAATGAATGATGAGATAAAAATCATGACTATGTCACTTCTGTAATACACTATGTGATCAAACCTGTGTATGATGTATGATGAAAAATAGAAGCGCTGCTATTTGCGTCATACACGTCATACCGAATCAGACGAAACCGCTTGCTACTCCAAATAATTTATATAATTTTTCATATTATTTATGCAAGTGTGACATTGACATCTAGTACGAGAGATTTCCGTCACACACAATTTTCACCATACCTACATAATACAAAAGTATTACAGGTGTGACAATGTGGTTAGAAAGTTGAAAGTATCATGAGCCAGCATGATATGAATATCGTGCTAGCATGATATAGTCATATCGCAATTATGAAACCAAATCTTTGTTTATTGATTGTTTGAAATGAGAGTAGAAATTTCATTTGAAAGTTGTGTAGTATGTATTAAAAAATGAAAACTTAATAATTTTTTGTGGTCGGTCGTCTATAGCGTTCATGACTCGTTTGAAAGTAATATCGTATTGCTCGTGTGTTGCCTGACTCGATTCAC
Source organism: Agonum fuliginosum (assembly GCA_947534325.1). Classification (NCBI taxonomy): domain Eukaryota; kingdom Metazoa; phylum Arthropoda; class Insecta; order Coleoptera; family Carabidae; genus Agonum; species Agonum fuliginosum. The sequence continues at coordinate 16,367,820 of OX384045.1, read as the reverse complement.
CTCATTCGTTCAACTTTACACTCGTACGATATTTCTCACTTTCGATACTCGTTATGAACTATTCATTCATTCTATCAAGGTACAATAAATAGATATTATCAACAGATTGTGATTGTATAGTAGGATTTCAAAAATAAACATAAAGGTGTTCATAATAGTGTATTCTGTTCACTATAGTAGAAGCTAACAACTATTCTAAGGCTCTGTTCACACGAGGATTCTATGTAGATTCTAAATCTTGGATAAAAATAAATTCATGGTTTCGAAGCAATTAATAAATTATAAATTCCTCTTTTCCAAGACTCACTGAAGATTCAATTTAGCGACATCTAAATTTAACAGGTAATTCTCAGTAATAATATAACAAGAGAGTGAGAATAAATTGAAAATAATTTGACAGATCTTTCGAAAACTTGTTGCCAGGCAATAGTGACGAGCGCCCGTAGGGCTCGAGTGGCTATTGCTACATGGCAACAAGTTTGAGAAAGAATCTGGAGAATTATTATCTAATTTATCGAACTCTCGAGTTATATTTAATTAGATTATTTTTTGACTGACAAATTTAATTCAAAAATAGGAACCAAAAGCACAGTCATTTTCTCCTATTTTGATGCTCAATAAATCCGATAGATGTCTCTTAATGCTCCGATTACGATTTTCATTTCAGTCAAATAAAAAAAAAAGGTTACAAGAACATACATAATTATGAACATGATTACCAAAGTGAACATTACAAACAAAACATAATTAACAAAATTATGTACCTACCTATTTAAATTAGTACAATGAAAAACGGAGTAATTGAATATATTTCGAGCTTCACTGTTTACTGTCAACTTGTATTACTTGTTAGGTTAAGTACTTTCTTTTCTCTTAAATTACTTACTATAGATGAATGATTTTCTGGATTTAATTGTAGGTTTTATTGAACTGACAGAATTGTGATTTGTGAACAGTGATTTTAATCAGCTCTTGTTCGCCTTTGATAGGTTAGTTTCTGCACTTGATCTGACAGAATGATTTGTGAGTTTTTTATTTATTGTAGGTATTGTATCTAAACCAACTTTATTTGCAGATTTGTTATATTCGGAGTCAATCATTAACTCATAAAAGGAATGCGTTGAAAAGTAAATATATATTTGACATTTGCGAAACAAACAAAAGCGACTAATCATTATTCCCGGGAATAATCACAAGACCTTTATTCCCACTATAACAATAACAGGATTGGTTAAAAGGCGCACACGTGACAAAGAATAAAACATTTCATTGGTTATAAGAAACGTCAAAAAATAATCACTAGAATTATTTTTCCATCATTCAGAAATATAATTAATTAATATATAAATTAACGAGATTTTAATGAAACTCGCACATGTGTGGATGGTGGATGGATGGATGTTTGTCATTGTCCATATACGTGCAAAAAAAGTATATAACAAGACAAGATGCAGAGCAATAAAATTTATAATGATAATAATTAAAAGTTATATGATTGCTAATGCTGAACTAAAGATATTTTGCGGCCATTATTCAAAAAAGTTATAGTGAAATAAAATGACTATGTAATCGACTGTGACGATATGTAATGCTGAAAAATTACTCGAAATATTAGTCATACAACATATTTCTTCTTCTTACATAACCGACGTTTCGGTTTCTTCTTAAACAAAACCTTCCTCGGAGTTTATAAACATGACATAAATCATTACAAAATCATTCATAAAAAAATTTTCAGTATACGCTTACTAGTAAGATCTTACAAATATTCACGTATCAAATAGGTACCTACATTCGTTAACAAACATTCAGTTCGCAAACTTCGTACATACAAAAGCATAAAACATACCTACACATCCATCCAAGCTGTTTCCGGTTTCAATCCGTAGTTAAATTTGAGAGTAATTGAATGTGTACCTACCTATGTTTTATGCTTATGTAATGTATGTACGAAGTTTGCCAACTGAATGTTTGTTACGAATGTATTTGATACTTGAATATTTGTAAGATCTTCCTTAGTAAGTGCGTAGGTATATTTTTTTGATGAATTAGGTATGTATGTTTGTAGAAATTGAAGAAGGTTTAAGTGTAAACTGAAACGTCTGTTATGTAAGACGAAGAATATATGATGTATGACTGATATTTCAAGTACCTAATTTTTCAACGTTAAAGTGAAAGATTATTCGAACACAAAAGTAAACAAGTATCGACAATACTTATATTGGTTGTCGGTAAATCTACCATTCAAAGGATAATTCTATTAGTCTTCGCTTGCTCAACTTTACTTGCTGAAGCTTTGAAGCTCCCAGACCTCTGGTAAAACTTTGGTATTGTTTTTGTTACATTACCATATGCTGTGGCATGTAATCACTAGCATTGGCCAGTAAGTCAATAGCAGTGTGGGACTGGATTAAGTAATATATAAGTGTGAACATAGCTGAGCAGTAACTTGCTACTTTGGTAGCTAAGCTACTATAGCTTATCTATACTTTCAACGTAAAGTAGCTGTAGCTTAGCCACTTTTTAAAAATTGTAGCTCTTACATTTTATTAAAAGTAGCAGTAAGCTTTTAGATTATGAAGTATAGCTAAGCTACCAAGATAGTAGCATTTAGCTCTAGAAAAGTAGCTTAGCTACCGAAATATTATCTTTTCTACCAGGAAGAATTAATGGATATACGATACGATAGTTTTTAAATGAGCTGATATAAATGTGATATTGGGGTAATATAGGTAAGTAACTAAATTGTATATTTCAGTTTAATATTTTAAATCTTATATTACCTACATACTAGATGTAGCGAAACATAAAATCGACATAAAATATTAACTTTGTTTGATGACGGAAACATAAATGCATCTGATTTTAATTTCTTTCCTATTCTTTATAATTTAAAAACGATTAAAATACAACAAAACTGTCGATTACTCGAATATCGTGAACTCATAAATGTATGGAAATTTCAACTTTGATCCTGCATAATACACTGCTCAAAACAATTAAAGGGTCAAGATTTTTTTAATATAAAAATAATGGTTGCAATATATCAGGAACACCTATATTAAGAATATAAGTTGCCTTATGTATTGTTTAAGTATCTGAATTAGTTTGATCTGTTTGTCTTATGTCCTTATTTATTTTTACTGCTATGAATAATAAATGAGCGAAACTGGAATGAAATTTGCCCTATTTCGATAATTTGTTAAGCATTTACTAAAGTATAGCAGTTATAAGTATCAGTGAAATTTTATGAAATGAATCAAAACAAAGGCCACAGAAGATATTTAACAGAAGTTCAGATGTCTGAAGCAATAAATTTGCTACAGAAGGACGAAAACAGCGATATGCAGCTCGACGTCTAGGAGTTACACAATCAGTTATCTGGATGGTATGGAAGAGACACTAGGAGACCGGGTTATAACTAGACGTACTTTGCAAGTCCGAGGAAGAACAATAACTACCAATGAAGACTGATTTTTAAGATTCCAAGGCCTACTTAAGCGGTTCGCTACAGCTCGAGAACTACAATATGAGCTCTTTCGAGCAAATAGGTAAAAGAATTTTTGATCAGACTATACGAAATAGTCTTTTTGAGGGACATTTATCTTCTTCAATTCCTGCTAAAGTACCTTCATTAACCAGGAAGCATAAAAGAGCCCGAATTCTGTATGCACGGCAACATCGAATATATCAACTGAGACACTCGAGTGCTGCACTTTTAATTGATGAATTAAAATTCAATTTACACAAGCTTGGTGGACCACTTCGAGTCTGAAGAAGAACAAATTAGCACTACATCCAACACAATATGCTGCCACATGTACCTTATTTTGGCGGAGGTTCAGTTATGGTCTGGGGTGGAATATCCATCAGTGTTAAAACCGAACTTGTCATGACTCGAAACGGCACTTTGACTGCACGGCGCTATGTAGATGATGTTCTAAATGTTCATGTATAACCGCTTGCTCTATTAGCGCCGAACAGACGTGACGTGACAGGTTTGTCTTAATTCAAGATGGAGCCCGCGCGCATTAAGCTAGACTAGTCACACCACACGGTACCTTGTGGTCAACAATATTGAAAAAATGGAATGGCCAGCATGTAGCCCTGACCTCAATCATATTGAACACCTATGAGATCAACTTGGACAACGCATCAAAAGTCGAGTTAACCCGCTTTAGACAATACGGGAACTGAAAGATTCTCCAGTAGAGTTATGGCAAGAGATTCCACAAGAAAACAAACGCAGGCTTATTCGCAGCATGCCACATCGCTGCCAAGCTGTATTTAATGTTAACGGAGGTAATACACCTTATTAAAGTTGCAAATAAGAAATAAATCTTTAAAAAATATACAAAATGTTCAATTTTTACACTTTATTTTTCGCAGGTTTTCGTTCTGACTGATTATATGTTCAGTGTTACGTATTAATTGAAATTTAAATTTAATAAAATTGTTTAAATAAAGGTTTAAGGTATCTATAAATAAATTTTCATATTAATTCTACGTTTGAAAAAAAAGTTATTCAAAAAAAAAAAATCTTGACCCTTTAATTGTTTTGAGCAGTGTATAATAAATGGAAATGGAAGTAGCTATAAAAAGTAGTCTTATTTTGCTTAAAAGCTACCTACTTAAGTAGCTTGTAGATTCGCAAAGTAGCTAAGCTGTTCAGTAGTTTAAGCTACTTTTTTGTAAAGTAGCGAGTAGCTTAGCTAATCTACTTTTCCAAGTATACCTATACCTACCTATCTTGCTCAACTCTGTACGAAAGCCGTGTGGTGACACTAGATTATTTAAATTATATAGAAGACCACAACTGGCTTGAAGAGAAACTTGACCAATAAAACATAATTTAATAAATAACAGAACTGGGCATTACTTAAGTATTTAGGTACCTACTTAAGTATCAATTTTTAATACTGAATACTTGTACTTAAATATTAGGAATGACGACGGGTACCCGGAACCGACCCGATAATAATGTACCCGGGTATAAAATTTATTACCCGATTACCCGATATCTACCCGTTACCCGAATTATATACCCGATACCCGAAATGTACCCGATACCCGAAATGTACCCGTTACTTGTTTATTACTCGAATACCCTAAACCTAAATCTAAGCGTTACTGTTACTAGTATACTCGCACGTCGCGCAGGCGTGCGCATGATCATCATGAATTTTATTTATTTATGTTTATTGTTTTCTATACACATTTAGACACATTGTGTTGTTTTATTTTTGTATTATTTGTGTATTTCTTTATATTATTTTATTTAAAAAGTGAACTTCTAATTTAAGGGAACAGATAATTTACAATTATCAGGCACTGAAAGATAAGAGGTAATTAAAGGGTATCGGATAATTAACGGGTATCGGGTAATTAACGGGCATCGGGTAATTATCGGGTATTTAACGGGTATCGGGTATTTAACGGATAACGGGTATTTGACGGGTAACGGGTATTTAACGGGTAACGGGTATTTAACGGGTAACGGGTATTATCCGGGTAGTTGTTTCGGGTACCCGGGTGCAAAAATTTTCGAATTTCGTCATTCCTATTAAATATAAATATTTTTTCGTACTTACTAAGTACGTTAAAATTTTAAGTAGGTACTAATTTTTAATAACAACCAGTACTGAATACTTGTACTTAAATATAAATATTTTTTGGTACTTACTAAGTACTTTAAAATTTTAGGTACTAAATAAAAACTTATTCTTAATTTCATAATCGTAAATAATATTGAAGTACTTACTTTTTAAATAGTTTTTCATTAATATCTAGGTAAGTTTTTTCAATAGTTTAAGTAATTAAACTTACTGTTTAACCTCTGCGACCACAGTGAAAGAGTACTGGTCATTTAGTAGTCATATCTAGTCATTTTTAAGTACTTTTGACAAGAAAAACTTGTACTTTCCTTAAGTACTGTAAAGCTTTACATTACTTATACTTAAGTATTTTGATTTCGATACTTGCCCAGCTCTGCATGCGAGCAACATTTTGACAACCTCTGCACTAACGAGTTCAGTACACGATAGATCTAATACATTTACCTGTACGGTGTACGCGTAGGTAAACCGTCATTAATAATTAATGAACTAATTCAGTTAGACTAAATAACAAGCCTCCAGCCGGCACTTAACTAAAGCCCTTGAATCTCCGCTTCTCCCATCCATGTCGAATCTCAACCTCAACCTCCTCATTATTTAACTCTTCTTTTTCCTGCTCAACGCTTCGCTACTTCGTTTTCGCTTCGCTTGTGTTCGCCAGAGCGCCCGATCCTCTCTTGTTTCCGCACGCCACGCGCTGCACTTGTTTATTGATCGGCAGTTCACCCCCTCGCAGACCAAGGCCCGCCAGATCGCCGCCACCCCGCCGCCTAACCAATGAGATAACAGAGACGGAAGATGAACTCCGTGCGGATACCGGTGGCCTTGGTTGTGCGCCCGCAAGCAGGGGCTTCTGAGTGATTTATAAGGGCGAGGATTTAAGGGTAGCGGATGGAACGGATGTTGGAGTTAAATAAATAAATGTTGCTTCATATCTCCTGCTTTTAAACATGTTTGTGGAACATACTGTGCGCGTTATCAAAAGAGTAGCAAACTGTTTTGTTACTGGAGCCAAAGTACTTGGGCATAGGTAATTGGAAAATAATGAGACTATAACTATAACCATTAAGGGCAGTAATGGAGGTTGACTCACAAAATTGATTTTCAGAAATGGGAATTGGAAATGAAATATGATTTATAGTCTATAATGCAGTATACAATACAAATCTTTTGTACAATAAGTATACAAAATTATCGATCAGCTATATACGGTAACTTCTTATACGTTTATTTTTTGTTGTAACCTTTTGTCTTATATTTAATTTTGAATAAGTCAGGGGTCAGGACATGCACTTTTAAACTAAATAAGTTAAGTAACCAAGAATCAACCAATGAAATACCTACTTGTTTTTAGTTTTAAGTACTTATTTAATTTTTAATTTAGTAATAAAAACTCTACATGATGCTTCGTCCATGTTTTGTAAGTCTTCGGCTTATTAATGTAATGAGCTTTTTTATTGAACATTGACATTATTCATCCTAAAATGTAAAGCATCCTACCTATAATTTGAACTCTGTCTTATGCCCTGTTCACACATTGCTACTTTGAAGACACATTCGTGCTACTGTAGCAAGAAAAAATCTGAGTCGCTAGTCAAATAGCAGCGCTGCTAATTTGTAGCATCAAAGTATCAAGAACTACTCGTTGATAATTTCACATCGTTGATCGTTGTGTGTGTAGATAGCGATTTTTTGCGGTAATTTTGCGGTTTCGATTTGAATTTCTTTTCATGCTACAGTAGCACGTATGCGTCTTCAAAGTAGCAACGTGTGAACAGGGCATTAAATCGCTATGGAAAATCTCACGCCATTTCTCTATATAAAGGGGATAGTTCTTTGTTCCTTTCCCATAGTTTCATTTTAATTTACCTAACCAGGAAGCAGGAGAAAAAAGTCTAAATCTACTTTGAAAATAATTAACTTGTCGCATGGTTTGCTCTGTCTTGTCTACGGATCTAAATAATGTCATTTTTATTCGTTTTTGATATTGATTCTTTTTATTCTACTTATATACTGAACCTGGTAGTAAGTATCATTTCATCAATTATCAAGTATATCAATTAAATTTGAAATCTTTCAGAATTTTTACTAAAGAGTTAGAGTTAAATTAAATAAGTTGTAACTTGTAAGTCGGTACCTGCTTAATATAAAATAAAAAATACGAATTCGTCTTGCAACCGCAATAGCTATTTATAGCTAGGTATACTTTTGCATCCCGATCCCGGCGAGGTAAATTATTCCTTATTCAGCGTAAATAAAATAATAAAATAAAAAATAATAAAAAACACCATTTAAAATTTAATTCAAATTATTTAAATGTAACTTGTATTGTAATTACAAAACTATAGGTACAGAAGTTAAGTAATGTTCTTTGTATTAGTAGGTACTTATTAATCTAATTAATTAATGAAAGTAAGTGTTAAATTAGAAATAATACTAATATATAGTTAATAACCAGAAACAACTTCTAAAGAAACAAAGAGTCGTATTATAAAGTCTGTGAGGTCTTGGTCTTTATGACTTTATACTTGTATACATGCCCCAAGTAAAAATATTTCTTTGTGTTTGAGGACCACACAAAGAGCAAAAAGAAAACATTTTATTTTCAAAAAACTACAGTTGGTAAAAATCGGAAAAAAATTAAGCATAACGTCCTTTTTTTCTACTGTTTGCAGTTTTTTTTTCATAATTTTATCTTTATTAGTTTGTCTAAAAATAAATACTGATATTTGTTCAGAAAATATTTTCTGTATTCTTGGGTTCTTCGATAAGGATAGACTATAGAAAACATGGTGGAAGAAAAGAGATGGCGATGGATTATCCCCACTGCCAGAAGGGGCCGGCGTAAGCCACGCCTCTTGTAGCGTAATGAGCCAATGGAAATGTAGAAGCCGTTCTATTGGTTGGTTTTAGGAGAAGGGTTGAAGCTAAGTTTAAATTTTATAGTTTTAAATGTTACAGATATTTACTTTATAACAATGATATAAATAGTATATTACAACAAGCATTCATTGTGTAAAAACTATCTAATATTATTGTTTAAACATATTAACAAATATGTTTTAATTATTGAAACTGAATTCTATTAATTCTATATTAGATTTAATAATTAATAACAATATCAATAAAAAATATAGATTTTCTGACATTTTCATGAATTTTTCTTTACCGATGTAAGTATTGAGGTCAAAATTACGACGCAGTACCAGTATTGATTTTATATAAAAAGTTTTTATTGTAATTAATGAAAAGTGACATCTACAGGTACAAAAATTGTTAGATAGAATGTAGTCAAACCGTAAAATACAGAAATCTGTAATACAAAGTTGGCTGAGTCATGCTATAAGATATGTGCTGCCATCTAGTGTCGCTGTTTGAACTACGTTGGCATTTTAGTTCACTGGAAATGCAACTGATGGCGCTAGATGCATGCGCAGGAGTTGAAATATTTGAATGCACGGAAATTTAAATTATTATAAGTGGGTTATTGATTAATAGTTTATTTTAGCAAAATGTAATAATATGTTTATTTTCCACAGTCCGTAATTTGTTTTCAAAGATTATTGCAATACTTAGCTTCGGTACTATACTCTACAAACTACGTATTTTGTATTATTTGTAAAGTGTAATTTCATGTAAAATGTTAATTTTAAATGTAAAAATAAGTCTTGAGAGTTCGTTGATTCCAAGGTCTCGTATCCATGAAATACAACATTACGTACAAGAATTGTGTTTAAAATATATCGAAGAAGGCGATGAGCTTGACTGAATACGCCGTCCAATCCCCCAACCCAAACCTTTAACATCTTTACCTTCATTTCTAGTCAAACTTCCACTGGTCGGTTGTCACTGCACTCACTCGTGTGGGCGATCGCTGTCAACCGGCGATCCAAGGTGTGCATTCTGTTTGGGCCACTGTATTGTACAGTCATTCTGACGTGAAATCGAGTGTGCCTTGGTTTTATTTGTTAGCGATAATCGCTTATTGAAAATTCTACTACAGAATGTTTTGTTAAGGCGTAATAGTATGCATCCTTCCAACTAACCAACAATATGTAGCCGCGCTGCTGTGTTAAAGCGTGCCTAATGGCGCGCTAGTGGTGCGTTAGTGGCGGGGTTAGGCTTGCAACAGACAGATGCAGTTCGATGGGAAATTATGGAGGTCCTAGTTAGATAATTAATAATGAATATAGGCTTCATGTGTTTCCAATGTGCAATAGGTAACTTCTGTTGCTGTAATAGTGTCAGATTTTAGACGAATCTGGCTACCTTTCTATGTTATTGAAAATTTTTCACTGAAATTTTACAATTTTGCTACATCAATTTAATCAATTATTAGGAAATAGTATTTTCGTCAACCGAAAAGCCTGCATTTGATATTATTAAGTATATCTTTAATTCACTGTTTTGTTGTAAAAAGAAAGAGTCAATTTAGGGATTGTTTATCATTTCTATAGCAATTAATATTGTACTGTATTATTGTACAACAAGTAAAAGTAAATCATTTTGGAATAATACGAGTACAAAAAATGATTATTGTCATAGTAAAAACAAATTGGTATCTACTTATCTTTATAATTCAATTCATGTATCACTTGGTAGGTACCTACATGTTTGACTAATTTGATTGGTTATCAAATCGGTGATATTTGTATCACCGCTGTTCCATGTCAACTGTTTTTGTTTATCAGTTAAGATGTTAAGAACTATTAATTTCCAAATCAGAAATTGCTGTTTGTCAAAAATAAGACTTAAAATGTATAAGAAGAAAGAAAACGCCAAATTGAGAAAGGTAAATAAAGTTTAAAACGGTTTTGACAGGTTTTGAAGATACATAACCCAACATTTGAACTCATTTATTATAATATATTCTTCCTAAATATATCATTGATTAATCACTTAATTAAATAATTGAACTCGCTTAATTTTCATCGACTAACTCATGTTATCACCGATGATAATCATAGCACTAGTTATATCACTCCCGAAAATTTTGAACTTTGAAATTATGTTTTTACTTAATTAATAATCAAACAAGTTCAGTTTTCAATTAGGAAATAGTATATTGTGTCATTAGTAGGAAAAGTAACATATTTCCGGACGTTGGCCATTAAGTTAAAAGAAAAAGAAAAATCTTCCATTATTTTATTTTCTGTTTAAAACGTCAGAATAACACAATTTCTTTTTGTTAAATCAACAACGGTTTGTAAGTAAGGATTGAGTTCGCGTTACATGGATTTTAGGGTTGTTTATACAGGTCAAAGGTATCATGGGCGGATCCAGACTTCGAATTGGGGGGGAAGGGGTTTGGAGTTAATTTTGTCGGAGGGGGGGGGAGTATTTTCCATTTTTATCATAAAAAACATTTTTATTTGCTCATATTATGTTCCTGCTTTAAATAATTCTTATAATCACATTACATTTATAGGCGAGCGGCGCACCCCCGAAAACGTGCCTAGAAAAACAACTTAACCTCTCATGGAAAAACTAATGGTTGCAACCAGGTGGAATCGATCCGTTATTTTATTGCAAACAAAAAACCTAAATAAAAATTTTTGATCCGAGTGGCAGGAAATTTGTTATTAACAAAAAAGTTGTAACATTAAAACAAGATAAAAAATCTGTTGTGGCCAGCACACGACCTCTCGCCTTAAGGGGGTTTTATCGCTCAGCGCTGCTTAATCACAAATCCTAGTTATTTCAGGTATCCGCGCTGACAGCCTATGTTTTATGAGCACATGTTGTCTATATATATCTAATTGCTATGTTTCGCTCCATTTTTGTTTAGAAAATACTCAATTTGATTGGCTAGCGCGCATACAATTTTTAAATTTATTTAACAAATTACTCGACTACTATTTGAAAATTTTATATAATAATGTGATATAAACATTTAAATTTACAATGCAATCAAACTAACGAAGAGTTTTTCTCAGAATTATTGTTATTTAATTGTTTATAAATAATAATAATAACAATTTAAAAAATTCGACAACGTAGCTAGATTTTTACTGCCTTTATCTTTATACGGTATTTTTTTTAGATTTATAGGATTAATAGGTTGGTAGTAATTTGTTAAATACTTTTTTACTATGATAAAAGCCCCTTAACACTGTAATTTATGTGAATTTGGTTTTAGTTAGGCTTTCTTAAATTATAATTTTGCAATAAATTTACAAATTTTTTGAAAATAATTTTATAGTTCTTAGTTCTTAATTAGCTCTTTATAGATAAAAATTTAACTTTAGTATTACCTTATTACATTATGTTCAGTTAATAATATTTACATTTCTTTTAAAATGGTGCCACAAACATTTTAGAAATTGTGCATACGTCTGTTCATCTGTCACATTGACATATTCATTTTTGTTTTTAATTTTTTCCTATATTGTGATTTACAAATCGTGGTAGGTAAAATTATATATCTTTGAAAAATAATTTTCCTTCATTGGTAAGAGATATAGACAAGATGTTAAATAAATATTGTAAGATATAATTTGTTCTTTGAAATGTCGTATGACAAATTGTAGCTATCGTAGAATTTTCTATATATTTTTGCAAAAAATGTTAAAATGCTTCATGAAAATACCATTTCCGGTTGGCAGATTTTTACCAAAATCTAATCAGCTCTTCATTAACATATACAAATGTATATTGCAAAATATTAGAATTTTATGTTCAGTAGAATTTGAGATAATGAATCAGAACGAAAGACTATAGTAGGCGCACATACAGACACACACACAAACACACACACACACACACAGACATCATCGTGAAAATAGTCAAAATAGGTTCTAAAGGTGCTAAAACGTGCTTATTGACAAAAATCTCGACATCGAATTTTTTCACGATCCCTATACCTCTCTAGGCGAGAGGTAAAAATGGCCCCGCAAGTAGTTTTATTAGGTTAATTGGCTCAAAATAATCACTTTTTGTCTCTTGGCATTTTTTTGAAAAACGCACTCTTTTCGAGATATAAGCGATTTTAAGTCGAAAAACGGCCAATATTGTCCAACTTCAAAAAATCATATCTCAAATTCTAATGCACCTTTTTTAATTTAGAAAATTGCAAAATGATCTTCAAGACTTGTACTTTAACCCTATATTTTTTCATATGGCCACCTTTTTGTTTTACTTCCCAAATTTACAGCTAAATTTTGATAAAATTCTTAGTTTTCGTTAAAGGGGTGGAAACGCACAAGTATTGAACAATCAATCTGAAAACGATTTTTTTTCCATTAAATTGGTTACATATAATATTTTCTGAAACTTTTTATCAAAATGAGTGAGTATTTAGTTAGTTTTAGGCCTTTTTTCGTTGAAAATGTAAAAAAATCAGTTATCAAATTTTTTCTTTTATTTCCACGTTGCTATACGTTATATATAGTAATATTTAATTTTTTTAAATTATTAACTAATTAATACATATTTATATGTGTCAAATATTTTTTAAATATCTACAGAAACACACTAATTGAATTTATAAGGAATAATGCTCATTAATGGAGTCTAATTTCATCATTCTAATTCAGTCTCACTATCTTCTGACAAAACTCAGTTATCAAATTTTTTTCTTTTATTTCCACGTTGCTATACGTTATATATAGTAATATTTAATTTTTTAAATTATTAACTAATTAATACATATTTATATGTGTCAAATATTTTTTAAATACCTATCTACAGAAATACACTAATTGAATTTTTAAGGAATAATGCTCATTAATGGAGTCTAATTTCATCATTCTAATTCAGTCTCACTATCTTCTGACAAAATTTCTGTATGGTCATGGTCAGGTACAATTTCAGCATTTTTACATTGAGATGAACAATTACAGATGACAGATGTCACAACATTTAAATCCTTCCGAACAGCAAGAACAAATTTCTTCTTCTACACAAGGTGTTTTACCACTGCAAGAACAAATAAATTTTTGCATGAACTCTATCCCTGTATCTCCTTCAAAATAATTCAGGCATAATAAATTGTTATACAATTTCCACCCGTATAAATTTGGTTCAAAAGACATTATTTTCTCTGATCTTGCTTGCGACAATTCATTAGCTTGCCATTTTACTCTTAAAACGTATTGTAATAATAAGTGATTATTTTGAGCCAATTAACCTAATAAAACTACTTGCGGGGCCATTTTTACTTCCTTGTACGAAGTAAGGAAGTATTGTAATCGCGAAAAATTTCGGTTCTCAGATTTTGACGGAAATATCCGTTTTGACCTTTTCTGAATCCATTATGACTAGTTTCGACGTGACGTCTGTACGTACGTACGGACGGACGGACGGACGTATGTGTGTCGCATAACTCAAATACGGTTAGACGTAGAAAGTTGAAATTTTGTATTTAGGACTGTTATAGCATCTAGTTGTGCACCTCCTATTTTTGGTTTCAATCTATAAACCGGAAGTAGTACTTTTTAAAAATATTTCGATAAATATTTAATTTAACACAAATTTTTTTATTTTAAATGAAAGATTATGTGATTATTACCTACAATCGGTATTTTATAAATATTTTTGTATCTGCTATCATTTAAAAATAATTAAAGTATATATTTATAATTTATAGTATTTCGGTATCTTGTAGTCCATGATCGATTAACATTTGTTACTACGTAAAATTTAAATGATTATGACATGACAGTGACAATAGTAAAATATGCTTTATATCTTCTTCTGCAGTTTAAATAAAATGACTAAAATATATTTGTGAGTATACTAGTATAATAAGTTAAAAGAATTTTTAATATTATTTTACATTTTAGTTATTAAGAAAAGTATGAACACACAAGGTGTACAAGGAAGTCATGTGGTGTCCACGTCAGATTTTTACTTCCTTGTACGAAGTAAGGAAGTATTGTAATCGCGAAAAATTTCGGTTCTCAGATTTTGACGGAAATATCCGTTTTGACCTTTTCTGAATCCATTATGACTAGTTTCGACGTGACGTCTGTACGTACGTACGTACGTACGTACGTACGTACGTACGGACGGACGGACGGACGTATGTGTGTCGCATAACTCAAATACGGTTAGACGTAGAAAGTTGAAATTTTGTATTTAGGACTGTTATAGCATCTAGTTGTGCACCTCCTATTTTTGGTTTCAATCTATAAACCGGAAGTAGTACTTTTTAAAAATATTTCGATAAATATTTAATTTAACACAAATTTTTTTATTTTAAATGAAAGATTATGTGATTATTACCTACAATCGGTATTTTATAAATATTTTTGTATCTGCTATCATTTAAAAATAATTAAAGTATATATTTATAATTTATAGTATTTCGGTATCTTGTAGTCCATGATCGATTAACATTTGTTACTACGTAAAATTTAAATGATTATGACATGACAGTGACAATAGTAAAATATGCTTTATATCTTCTTCTGCAGTTTAAATAAAATGACTAAAATATATTTGTGAGTATACTAGTATAATAAGTTAAAAGAATTTTTAATATTATTTTACATTTTAGTTATTAAGAAAAGTATGAACACACAAGGTGTACAAGGAAGTCATGTGGTGTCCACGTCAGATTTTTTATCTTGTTTTAATGTTACAACTTTTTTGTTAATAACAAATTTCCTGCCACTCGGATCAAAAAATTTTATTTAGGTTTTTTGTTTGCAATAAAATAACGGATCGATTCCACCTGGTTGCAACCATTAGTTTTTCCATGAGAGGTTAAGTTGTTTTTCTAGGCACGTTTTCGGGGGTGCGCCGCTCGCCTATTAAGTCATCTTTGGAATCACATTAAATCACATCAAATCACCTTTGGAATCACATCAAATCATCTTTGGAATCACATTAAATCACATTTAAGCGCCTTTAGAATATACTTAGATAATAAAATCAATTCGCCGTTTGCTTTTCGCAAATTTTTAGTTCTTTGATAATATTTTCTATTTAATTTGTTCAAGAAATTGAGCTGTCGTAAATTGTGTAACTTAACTATTAGCGCCAAAATTAAAAGAAGTCCATGCTCAGGGGAGGAGGTCATGACCCCCATGACCCCCCCTGGATCCGCGCCTGATAGGTATAATAAAATAAATTTAAAAAGAATGTTTAATATTTGCTCATGTGGGCACAGTTTGTATTTTGATCATGTTGCTTTGATTTCTGATGTTTTTTCTTACCGCCTTCTCCTTCTAAATTAGGTACTTACTGCCATTTAATTTGTAAACAAAATCTACTGCCGTGAAAACAGAGCCAGCAAACACTAAAATATGATCGATCGTGCAAAAATAATATTTATAATAAACAAACTATATGTCTTAACGCCTAGCCTATTGAATTTAAGTCTAATAAATTCTATTAGATATGCACTCTGCTTTGACAATGATTTATTATCTATTAAAGTTGTAAGCAAACAGAAAAATAAACGTTTTGTCTTTGTATTTTTAGCTGGTAATTTTGTTATAAACATAACAAGTCAAATATTTTGATATAAAAGGAGAAACATGTAATTATTATAATTATAATTTTGCAATCTTGTTAACATTCACGGCAACAACCCAAACAACGTATTTGAAGTAAATACTTAAGTAATCATTAATTGTTGGCGAACATGTCTGTAGATTTGTTAACTAAATACAAATACATAGCAAAAAAAATTTAGTTTCATGTATGAATTCAATTATTGTTACTATTTATTATCATAAAAATACTTACTTAATCTATAATTTTCTGCGAACATAAAAATTAAAATTACTTAGCATTTTATCTTCAACGTTTTTTTCCATCTTTTAATAATGTAGGTAAGTAGGTATTTGTAAATTATCTTACATAATAACAATGATAAAAGTTGCACATTACCTCTTTAGACACATTCATGAAATCTGGAAATAGGTGATATACAGGGTGTACCATAAGTATAACTTACATTGTAATATAGGTAGTACTTCACGTACGGGAGCATGCACAGTATGATATGCTGTATCGCTGTACGGATAATTTTTTTAATTCTCAAAAATAAATTTTAAACTATCTGAAAAGACAATTTTTCATACCGCCGGATTGATAAATATTTTAAGATAACTTCTAATAATTCTAAACGAATATCATTATATATGTATTTATTTTTAGAGGGAAACCGGTGGTTAAAATGCACATTAGATCATCAATTATATTACCTATTTAATATGAATTGGAAAATCACAATCTTAATATATTTTACAATTTTTTAGTTTACTCACTCTCACTCTACTATTTAAACAAATCATGAGTTTTGTTACTTGACGTGTGCGACGGTCTGACGGTTTTGTAAACTCTAATAAGATTGTATTTTTCTGCCTTAATTCAAATAGTAGTAAATACAAGTAAGGCACATTTAAACGATAAAATCAAATGGAATTTAAGTGGAAGTGTAAAATTATCAAAGTTTAGTTCTTGCTAGGATTTTTCAACAATGTAATTTGAACGCTTTTGGTTACCGGCTTTCTTTCTTTCTGAAATTTTTTTAAAACTCGTAATCAGCATAAGTACCCGAAGTTATATTATAACCTTTATCTACGAAAATAGAATAATATTTTCATTATATACGTGAAAGTAGTATTATAAACCCCACCATAAGGACACATTATGAATTAATAAATTCATTATTTAACACTATTGAATAATGAGTAGGTACTTTATTCTTTCGAACTGTGTTTCTATTACTATTACAGCAAGTTATCATTTTATGCGACGTTGTAAGCAGAAACAGTAAAAATAATTAATTTAAATTATATTTTGAGATTTTACATTTTTGTAAAACGTTGTATTATGACTAGTCCATAACAGTTCTAAATTACTCGGATGAATTGTCAATTGTCATCACACCAAACTTTGAGGTTAGATTAATATGAATACCAATTTGTAAATATAATACAACCGCTGGGCATACTTCTGTGTGTCATACATTTACCAGAGAAGCACCCATGGGGAAGTTGTTACTAATGGTCTAGTGGTTAAAAAAAATTTGGGTGCTTGTCCGGATGAATGGCAATTTTGGCAATATTTTTGAAAAATGCCCTACTTTTTTAGTTTTTTGCGATTAACGCGTAAACGGTTAATATTACGACAAAAAGTCAAATTACAAAATTGTAGAGCACAAAAAACTACCATATACATAATACAATTTTGGAGAAAATCAACAAAATATGTTTTTAAAAAGCACTCTTTTTAATTTCAGTTATAATTTTGTTTCTTTTCACACAAAAACAGCTGCCATTTGTTAACGGGTTGAGATATTGACTTCCGGTTTTTTGCATTCGATTCCTGAAATGTTTCTCTATAAGAAAAAAAATTAACAAAATTTTTGTGACTCTTACTTATCTGCCGTGTAAACTTTTTCTACGAGAAAAAATAAGAAATTTTTTAAAATTTCTATTAAACGTCGGGTTAAATCCACTATAACTTCTGATCGATTAGTAATATCGACACCCGGTTTTCGGCATTGGATTTGTGAATTATTATCTATAAGGTACAGTATTTTTTGTTTTGTTTAAGGCTATAGGAGAGTTTTTATTTTGAGATTTTCTCTGGGATGGAAAAATATTTTTGTTATTTTTTGAAATTTTTGTGTTTAATCTGCTCTAATATCTAGACGGATTGAAATATGGGTTACCGGTGTCCAGAATAAAACATTTTTTTATTGGGGAGATTATATTGAAAATCTTAGGGCCGTGGATAAATGCCATTACATTACAATGGAATGAGTTTAATGTATTTCATTGAGTTAATATTTTTCATTAAAATACTGTTTCACATGCCTGTTTCTGTTTGCATTCTTCAAAAATATAATTTTCCGATAATTTTCTGTGACATGCAGGAACAATGTTAATAAAATAGCATTTATCCACGGCCCTAAGATTTTCAATATAATCTCCCCAATAAAGAAATGTTTTAAAAATCCGATTCTGGACACCGGTAACCCATATTTCAATCCGTCTAGATATTAGAGCAGATTGAACACAAAAATTTCAAAAAATTACAAAAAATGTTTTTTCCCTCTCAGAGAAAATCTCAAAATAAACCCTCTCTTATAGCCTTAAACAAAACAAAAATACTGTACCTTATAGAAAAATGATTGACAAATCCAATGCCGAAAACCGGGTGTCGATATTACTAATCGATCAGAAGTTATAGTGGATTTAACCCGACGTTTAATAGAAATTTTAAAAAATTTCTTATTTTTTCTCGTAGAAAAAGTTTACACGGCAGATAAGTAAGAGTCACAAAAATTTTGTTAATTTTTTTCTTATAGAGAAACATTTCAGGAATCGAATGCAAAAAACCGGAAGTCAATATCTCAACCCGTTAACAAATGGCAGCTGTTTTTGTGTGAAAAGAAACAAAATTATAACTGAAATTAAAAAGAGTGCTTTTTAAAAACATATTTTGTTGATTTTCTCCAAAATTGTATTATGTATATGGTAGTTTTTTGTGCTCTACAATTTTGTAATTTGACTTTTTGTCGTAATATTAACCGTTTACGCGTTAATCGCAAAAAACTAAAAAAGTAGGGCATTTTTCAAAAATATTGCCAAAATTGCCATTCATCCGGACAAGCACCCAAATTTTTTTTAACCACTAGACCATTAGTAATAACTTCCCCATGGGTGCTTCTCTGGTAAATGTATGACACACAGAAGTATGCTCAGCAAATGGACTAATATGAATTGTTGCTTTATTTAAAAAGTCGTAGATAATGGCTATAATTCAAGAGGATGATAGTTTATTCACGAGCCGAAAGCGAGTGGATAAACTTTGATCCTCTTGAATTATAGCCTACATTATTTGCTCGTTAAAAAATATACTATTATTGTTACATTTCATTGCATTATCTACCAGTAAGCAATAAACTGTTATTTTGGATTGAGTCAAATAGCATAGCTATTTGACTTTAAAATCCTAGAACTTTAGTAACCAATATAAAATGAAAGAATTGAACAATAATAATAGTTGTTGATATACTTCGTGATCAGTTTGGCGCTCAACTGCTACCGTTGCAACTGCTCCAGTAATATCTCTTTCTCTTGCCAGTAGCAAGTGATGCTGAGCAAGGCTTCGTCTTGCTGTGACTCAGCGTTCGTGCACGCACGCCGGTTGTGAATGGGCCACAATTTCCCGCCTTTAATGAGCTACGTGCGTTCAACTCGGCCACAAAAACCGTATTATTTCAATCCGGACACGCTTCGCTAACTATCTATCGAGAACAACACACACACTGCGAGCTGCACTACTCACTGTAGGCAAACGAAGACAATGTATGTGAATGTAGGAGTAGTCAGTGTAATGACACTGAAGGTGAAGATATACAGCAACAGCACACGGTTGTTGCTTCTTATGAAGTTGCTGCTAGACTGAATTTTATTACACTCGGCAAAAATAAAAACGCACCACTTGAAAATGCATCCAAAATTTCGAATTTTTAGACCGCCATAACTCGGTTCAATTTGGTCGAAAATGGATGAATCTTCGAGGTCTGACTAGTTTCCTTTTCAAGATCATGCAAGTTAATCTGACGCCAAGTTCATTTTCAAATAAATGGAAAATTTCTTGAAGGAGCAGTCAATTTATTAAAATTCAATAAAACACCAATGTTTCGACTGCTAATCAGTCTTCATCAGGGTGCTGATAACAAAACATAAAATCAATTAAATATACACAATAAAAATAGGTAAGCAGTCTTACATAATTGGTGGTTAAAAAATAAAGTAAATCATGTAAATTATTTTACAGAATTTTTTCGTCAAAAGATGATAAAACTCACACACATGTATGTTACGTAAAAGTCATCAACCAACTGAATAATGCAAGAAGTTTTCAGTTAAGCAATCGCCAAAGAAGATGTAAAAAAACTAAAAAACAGCCAATCAAGGGCCGGAGCAACAATACAACAAAATTATACAATAAAATTAATAACTAATTAAATATCACAGTCTAAAATACATAGAATTTAAACTATTGAAACAAATGTCCGTAGTGTTTCGCTAAAATCCCTGAATCTCTGAATCTCTCACAAAATGCAATATTTTTTTCAAAAATTCATAACTTCGCACCAAATCATCGCAGGTACTCAATTTTTTCCCCCGACAGGAAAATGAATAATCTTTATCGCCTTGGTAGTGTATTGAGTCCAAGATTTTTTTTCACCCGGTACAAATTGTCAAAGTGACTGTTTGTTACTCGCGCACGGTAATTGCAGCGCGAGCCGAAGGTGAGAGCTGCAATAGTGCAAGAGGAACAAGTACACTTTACGGTCGTAATACACACATAATTTTTATACGTCTGAAATTGTTATTAAATATAATGGTAGGTATTCAGTTAGTTTAATCTACGTTCATCCAATTTATGTTTTATTTGTAACGATGCAACGATGGCGATACCTACCAATAATATCGAAATAAATAAACACAAAATTTTGTTTGATTCTATCATTTTATTTTATTTTATGTAAGCAATAAAACACTATAGCGCAATAAAGTGTTTTTTTGCTTGGTCCCCAGTAACAATAAACTTTACGATGACAATTATTGAAAGCAAAAATATAAACTTTTTATAGTAGTTGTAGTTAAATATTTTATCTAAAGTATATTTTGCTTACATAAAATAAAAGAAAATGACAGAATGAAATAATTTTTGTTATTTATTTCGATGTTATGGTATCGTCATGGTTACTAATAACATAAATTTATTAAACGTAGAGTTAGTTCACTGAATAGCATTATTATTATTAATAACAAATAATTTCTGTCGTAGATAAAATTATGTGTGTATTACGAGATTAAAGTGTATTTGTCATTTGTTCCTCTTGCACTATTTCAGCTCTCGCCTTCGGGTCGCACTGCAATTACCGTGCGCGAATAACAAAGAGTCACTTTACGCTCTTAATACACAAATAACTATTATGTCTTTCTAGTATGTGATTGTTTATTTTGTATGTTATGCATACGAGGTAGGTACGTTATACTGCACTAATATTGACACATCACACATATTTTATTATTTTCTTTTTTTATTTCCTATCCGTTGCTAGGAAGGATACCAAAAATATTAACAAAATTTCAAACGTCAAAGCGAATATCACGCGCGGAATATTTTAAATAATAGTAAAAACCTAATAGTTATTTGTGTATTAAGAGCGTAAAGTGACTCTTTGTTACTCGCGCACGGTAATTACAGCGCGAGCCGAAGGCGAGAGATGCAAATAGTGCAAGAGGAACAAAGACACTTTACGCTCGTAATACACACATAATTTTATCTGCGACTAAAATTATTTGTTATAGTAATAATAATAGTATTCAGTTAGTTCAATCTGCGTTCAATATTTTATGCACCACGGGCATCATTAATGTTTATAGCCCTCGGGCCAGAGGCCCTTGAGCTTGTAAACTAATCGCCCTCGGATAAGCATAAACATCATCATGCCCTTGATACATAAATATCTAATACAACCTACAGTTTTATTTAGTTGACGACAACCAAAATTATCTAAATCTCTCACAATAAAAATCTAACATCTCCACAATCCCCTAAAGAAAGCTAAACAAGCAATTCCCACCTACGCCTTCTTCCACTTGTATTCTTTCCCTCGGGAGCGCTGATTCCCGTTGTAAATCATACCTAGAGGAGTGGGGGCGTCTCGACGGCCGCCGCCTGGAGGTAGCAGTGGACGCCGAGCGTCGCGGACACCACAGCCACTATGGACACCGGCCAGCGCCGTGACAAAGTGGCTTTCCTTATGACAAATCTCTTTACACATCGTTGTATAGTCCAGTCCCCCGTGTCCACAGTGCTGTGTTGCACTAAAGATAGAAGTTAGAAGTTTGTAGGAGGGGGGGGGGGGGGGTAGGTGTGTGATGTATGTGGTGCGGTATTTATAAAAGGGAGGTATGTGTAGAGGTGATAAAGGTTTTTGAATATTTGATTTGCTAGGGTTATTGAGAATAGTGGTGTTGATATGAAGCAGTTCGTTCGGTTTTCAACTTCAACTTAGGTATAGTCCACGCATACATCAAGTACCTAATAATCGTTAAATGATAATTGCAGTCACACAATGCCCAAAACCGCAATCGTGCCCGCAGATAAGAAATATAGTCGAACAGTTCAGTATTTACCATATTTATTAACCCGAGTATTATATTTAAAATTTAACCCCCAGTGTTCCACTGGTAGAGTAAGAGTTTTTCGAAGCTTATTACCAGGGTTGTATTGTATGCTCTGGCGCATCTCAGGCTTGTGGTTTTGACCATTGTGTGACTGCAATAACCCCCTAATAAACTTTAATGATTATTAGGTAGATGAAATGTATTTGTACTATATATTATGTGCTATTATCCTGAACCAAAAGATTTTAAAACTAAAAATAACATATTTTTAAACCATAATTTTATTTTAATTTCTAGTTAAGGTAGTAAATCCATGGATAGTCACAACCCAAAATATGACTCAAATTAATATTACAACATTCATTACAAGTCGTAGAATTTGGATAAAAATTAAAACCGTTGAAATAAGGAAGATAATTGACTTCAAATAAGTTGACATTAAAACGCTCTAAAATGCATTGCGTATATGGAAATTTCTTGTCTTGATCATTTCTTTAAGACTAAAAGATGGACAATACGGTAAACTCTATGTTGAAACAATTTACTATTTGAATTTAGAAGTTTTACCTAGGTATAAGAGTTAAAAAGTATGTTGGTACATTTTTGAGTATAAAATATTGTGATTTGTGATTATCTTAAGTTTATTTTAGGTGAAACGGAGAGATTCATATTATCGAGAGTATTTATTTAAAATTTAAATTGAAATGTACCTACAAAGTAGAGACATTCTGGCGTTATTCTTTAAGTTGATAAGGATTTTTTAATTAGGTAGATAAATTTACCCTTGCAATGTGCTAAAATAATTTAATTGTTGGCGATCCTCTACCCATGGCAGTAAACAGTCAAAAACATTGATTCCGCACGCGTGAAACATAAAAATAACAAATAATTTATGTTTGAGGGGAAAAAACAATTTAGGGACCCATATTTGTAAAAAAACTACAATATTTGTAAAAAAGAGAGTTTTCGCGCACCACTGTACAGTTATTATTTATAAGGGAATTAACATCAAATTTTAATATGTTGTCAACAAAGCTTGAATATGCGAAATAACCGATCGAATTTTAAAAATTCGTTTTAAAATAGAAGATATTTGTCAAAATTCAAATTAACACATTTCGATGTTAACATAATTTTAAGATTCTATATCGACCATTTTGTAGATTGTACTTTTATCTTCAACAATATTTTTAGATTATTATATTTAACAAAACAATAAACGCTGTGGAGTGGCGCGCGAATTCCATGTTTTTGGGTGTTTTCTACCGCGCCGGTAGAGGATCGTCTTAAGCCAAACAAAGTCACTTTATAAGGAACAATATTTTTTGAGATACCTAGAGGTGTTAGGGTAAATTCAACATCAAAATTCGAATAGGTACTGTTCCTAAATTAAAATGACAAAAATTCTGCTTGTCATTACATGCAAAAGGGATGGGTCACTTACCCCCGTATATAGGTAGCTCAAACAAAAAAATTTCTTATTAATGTTTGTCTGTCTGTTTGTTTTGTATCTACATCTAGACCGTTTGTCTTGCCCTCTTGAAATTTTGCATACAGGTTTCTTTTTTAAGGTAGGAATGTTTAAATTCGATCGGATCATTGAAATATAAAAAAGTTAGTTTTTACCTCTCGCCTTATATTCTATAAGAGAGGTATTGTGTTGTGACGGGTCAAAATTTTCGAGTATGAGTTTTTGGTAGATAAGCACGTTTCAGGGTCTCTAGAATACGAATTTAATATTTTCATGTTGATGTCTGTGTGTGTGTGCGTATGTATGTATGAATTATGTGACGATTTTTCGTCCACGATAACTTAAAAAGTATCAAACCTTTAATAACCAAATTTCATATTTAAGGTTTTAATAAGGATCTTAACACCGAATAAGATTTTGGTAGAAATTCGCAAACCGGGAGTAGTACTTTTTGAAGCTTGATATAGTTTTTCTTAAATATATTGGTACATTATTTATTTATGACAATTTTTCCAATAAAAAATAACAGATAATATAATATAATTATCTATGGGAACAGTTAATTTTAAATACAATTTGCTGAATCTGATAGTATTTTACAATAAAATAATAGTCCAAGCAATAAGTAGTTCTACCTGGAAAAAATTAGAGAAGTTTTGCAAATTTGCAGGAAAGTGTAGTTTCATATCCCGAATAATATACTAAATTTGCGACCTTGAGGAGTCGCCGCTCCCTCCGCCATATTGAAAAAATGGCCGCCATTTTTTGTTTTTAGCGTTTATCTCGTAAATAGTGAATATTTCGAGAAATTTTTTTATTGAAATAGATAGAATGGATAATTCTCTATAAAAATATTGTATGCAGTTTTTACGTAAGTAGCACAGTTTTCGAGAAAATCGAGAAAATTAATTTGAGCATTTTCTATCAATTTAAATAAAGTAGTATCCTTGTCTTACCACACAAAAATGGCTGTAGTTTCTTAGCGAACAAAAGGTATCGACTTCCGGTTTTCAGCAATCGATTTCTTAGGTATTTTTCTATAAGAAATATAATTTTCAACTTTCTAGTTGTTCTTGTTAAGGAATAATTTTTGTTTATTCTTAAAAACATAATAAGGAAAAAAACGTTCATTTTTGCGTTTTTCAACTGTTATTTTTTAACGGATAAAGATATCGAATTTCTGTTTCAAGCATTGGATTCTCCACACATTTTTATATAAGATACATAATTTGAAAAATATCTAAGATGCACGATAAATTCAGAATTTTTAGATATTCTTTGAAAAAAAACTGAAAAATGAAAACAATATTTTTATTTATAATATTAAATCAGCTGTTATTATTAAATGGAGTATAATATCGACTTCCGGTTTCCAGAATTAAACTCTTTGAACATTTTTATATAACACTGAAAATTTTCAAATTAAAAAAAAATCTTTGCTGTGTCAAAATTTGAGGATTTTCATGGAGAGAAAACAGCAAAATTTTGTATTAATTAGTTTTCATAAAGTTTAAACAACTGTCGTTTCTAAACAAATAAAAATATCAAAATTTGGTTCGCAGCATTAGATTTGTTGAACATTTTTCTTTAAATTACATTATTTTTAAATTTTATTAAGGCCTTAGTTAAGTCGATATTAAAATATTTTCGCCGAGAGGAACCACGTAATCTTAGTATTAACTTCGATTGTTTTGTGGCGCGGGCTTTGTAAGGCTAATTAACCCTCTTCCTGCTACCCAGTTAAGCTGAAACTTGGCACATAGACTCGTCGCCGATGATAACGCATTCTGTCAAAATTTTGGGCACCCACAAATAATCATACCTTCGAGTCATTTCGTGTTTGGTATTATATAAAAACATTTGAAAATGACTTTCGAAAAAAGAAATTCAAAATGGCCGTCCATTAACGGCCACCATTTTGAACACATTTGTCAGAATCATCCCGTGTTTGGTGTCATAAAAACATTTGAAGAGGGATTTCTAAAATAGAAATTCAATATGGCCGCCAATCAACGGTTTTAAATATCTACTTTTATTTTGCGTTATTCTAATCCTCGAAATTTTTGCTATTTATTACAGTATTTTGAAAACATGAGAAAAATAAGAAATTAAACGATTTTCATATTATTTTTATTTGCTTATTTAAACAGAAAGTTGTCCATATATGTTAAATGTATAATATCAACTATGTCTAAACCTAAACTGTCTAAACAACGTCTGCACAACTGTTATCTGACGTCAGACAATACATGTCAGAGGCATCAATTTTTTGAATAATTAGATCATAGTAGCTCTCTTATAGATAAAATAATTGACACATTTATTTATTACCTGGACGAAGGACGAAGACAACGTAAAGTTTCCCGAAACATTGTATTAATATATAGAAACATAAAACTATACCCAAATAAATTATTTATTTATCATTATGATTTGTAAAAACTTCTATCAAAGTATAAGACAAATAATTAACTAATAACTAGTCGTCAACAAATAAAATTCCGGCTGAAAAGAGAACATTTATGCAATGTCAAGAAATACGCTGTCATTTACATAGAGATAACTCTCAAACTATTAACTCTACAAAAAAAGTTTTAATACAAAAGTTGTAGAGAATTTAATTCTCTACAATTAACACATTAACTATTTTTATCTAGGAGTGACTAGAATGGAGATATTGTCAAAAAACCAATTTTATGCGCCATTTTTCCAATTTGGTGGAGGGAGCGGCGGTCCCTCGAGGTCGCAAATTTAGTTCGGAATGTCACAAAATTATTTCGTTATTATCAATGTCCTTGAGTTATTTTAGCTGATAATGTTATTAAGGGCGGACATTAGCAATCGCTAGGATATTAATAGGCAAATATAGCAACAAGCCGGAATGTTCGCTGTTCTGAGGATTTTATTTAGTCAAGTAAGACTATAATTGCCTCATTTGAAAAGAAACTTAAATTCGCCTCACAATTTGACCAATTCGTTACATGTGGCGATTGACGAACGTGTTGTCCACCTCTGCTATAGATACACTGTTAATGACCACACCTCGCTATAACCGAGGTCGAGCTCCGACTCCTAACATCTCGTGTCTAATGACCGCCCCACGTCCTGCGTCCCACCGCCCCCGCCGCCGCCTCCCCGCCGCCGGGTGTTGGGCGAGGAAAACTAATCTAGTGCTCGTTCATGTGCGAGGGACGGCGTCGCCTGCCGCCGCCACCGCCGCCGCGACGCAAAAACTGCGCGTATTAGCCCGGCCCAGTCGCCCCCTCCCACTCCCACCCTCGACCCAACTCCTTAATTAACGCAAAAAACCCACGTGGAACTGTAGTAGGGGCCACGGTGCCATACGAGCGGTGCTGAGTGCGGCAAACTTCAAATCATATGGAATATGTGAAGGATCACACACATCAATATTATAGATTATTCGCATCGTCTGTCATATGTCAAAAAAGACCAATAAAAATGTTGAATATTGAATTTTACAGGCAATCAAAATGAGTAGACTTGAATATTTTGTACTAATAGTAAGATTGTGTGTCGACCCCGGCAAAGAAAATGAAAATGAGGTATATCAACTACAGTAGAATCGGGGAGACAGCCAAGGTACGTCATCATTTGGTGAAAAACTTTATAATATTAAAGTAACTGAAACGAAAACAAAAATTGTACCAAATGTACACAAAAATTAATAATGAGTTTTATAAATATGCCTACGTGTTATATTATCATTAAATCAATATAAAATAGTTTCTATATGTATTTAACTTACCGTATATGAATCCATCAATTTTAATTTTTTTTCTGCGAGTGGTAACACTGAATTATAGTACACGTTTATATGCTTGATTTACTGGGTGAGTTTCTGATTTTCTTTTGGTTTCTTTTTTACCAGTTTGGGATATATCTTTTTTCTTAAATCTGTCTTTTTCAAAACAACATTTAAAGATTGTTGCAACATTGTTAACATGCTCACCATTGGGATCTCGAGAACGGTATGAGATACGAGGTCGGTTAAATTAGACAAAATTTGCCCCTTTAAGAGGCCAATTTAGAAATGTTTTTCTTTTCCCACAAAAATTTAAATTTCGTTTTTCGTCTATAACTTTTTTGTTTGAATTAGTACAAATTTCTAATTTGCACGTTCTATAGGCAGTCTTTAACGAGGAATTCACAGCAGTCCTCAAAATTTTTTTATCTCCTCCAGATTTCGAGAAATTAAAACCAAATTCAAATTTTCATATGGAGCGCATAGTTGGCTATGACCAGTCTTAATAGAGATTTTTTTCTCTTTTCAACGATATAAAACACAAGTGCATTGAAGTTAAAATGAAGGCAGAAATTTAATAATAATATTTTTTAACTGTTTTTATATTAAGGCAGGGAGACCACGAATATTGATTTTTCTAAAAAGTATCAAATTATGCTTGCTAACTAATCTACGAGGAATGGCGCAAACCGAACTTAAAAATCTCTTTTAGTTTCCGAGATATGAGCGTTCAAAATTTAGGTACAAAATACCATTTGTTTGAATGAAAATTGTTATTTTGTTAAATTAGCGGATTATTGTAATTAAATTCCGAGGAATCCATGTGTTATGATAGTCATTATAATAATTATTTAATCGATATTCGTAGGCTTTCTTGATAAAAACAATTTAAAAAAATTTTTATGCAATTTCTGCGCACTTATTTTAATTTAAATGTACTTATGTTTTATATCGTTGAAAAGAGGAAAAATATCTCTAGTAAGATGGTTCATAGCCAACTATGAGCTTCATATGAAAATTTGAATATGGTTTGAATTTCTTTAAATCTGCGGGAGGTAAATTTTTTTTCAGAACTGCTGCGAATTCCTTGCTAAAAACTGCCTATAGAAGGTGCAAATTAAAAAATTGTACCAATTCAAACATAAAAGTTATAGATGAAAAACGAAATTTGCAAAATTTACAATTTTGCGTATATCTAGTCACCTCTATGCATTTTTGTGAAAAAAATTTCTAAATTGGCCCCCTAAAGCCCCTTTAGGGGCCCAATTTAGAAATGCCCCAACTTTTGTTTAATTTAACCGACCTCTTACCGTTCTCGAGATCCCAATGGTGAGCACGTCAACTTGTAGTATTATAGTCTTTAGAACAATCGACAGGCTCCACTGGGGAGTTAATTTACAGTTAAAATAGGATTACGGATTATAACTTTCCAGCCGAAAGCCGAATTCCCAGTAAAATAGTATAGTTTACCCAAAATTTTCAAATCTAATCCTATTACCTATTTCTATGAACAGTTGAAAATATAACACTTTTAAAGTAAGTATATTATAATAATTATTTACGTAAAAATTGCACAGGTACCTACCTAATATTTATTCATTTATAAAATATCAGATTTATATACCAACCTCTAATAAATATCAAACTCGATAATACGGCATAAATAATATATACAAAATAAAATAATAATAATAATGGCTGTTCACTGTTTGTATATTATGCTTCGTATTACCCATATTTAGTCCGTCTCGCAGTGTGTAACGTTTGTCGGGACATGTACCCTCGCTGGCCGGCATCAGCCTCGTACCGGGCCCGCACTAACTCGTGCGCACATTTAATTGCTTATTAATAAAGAACCTATGGAGATATTTAATTTATTTATGGGGCACAAATGGGCACAAATTATGACGATTGTAATGGTATATAAATTTTTCGAAAATGAAAAAACTTTTCTGCCAACTTCACACTTTCCAAAAAGTAATTGTTAATAAATCAAAAACCTGTAGAGATTTGAAATTCGTTTATAAGGCACAAATAGGCACAAATTAAGCACAAATTATCTATGTAATAAAAATTAACATTTTCATTCTTTTTTCTGCTGGTGTGAACTTGGCAGAAAATCAATTTAAAGCCTTATAACTTTTAAACCATTCCTAATAAGTTAGTAATTTTATGGGCACAAATGGGCACAAATTAGGCACAAATTATTTGTAAAATAAAAATTAACATTTTCAATTTTTCTTCTGTTGGTGTGAACTTGGCAAAAAAGTCATTCATACTGTAATAACTCCTGAACGTGCAGGAATTTTTCAATAATTTATAAGGCACAAATAGGAACAAATTGGGCACAAAATATTTACATAAGTTTCAGAATTTGTGCTCCATGTTGTTCTGCCAAGTTCACGCACCTTAAAGATTTTCTTCATATTACGTACTACTCGGTTATAAATTCATCAGGAAAGTAAATGCCCAGGAATTAAAATAAGCCGTTTGAACAATTTGAAAAATAAGTACTACCTTAATACAGGACGAAAGATAAATGAAATGAAAACATTAAACATACTTTTATTAGTTAGTACCTACCAAAAAACAAAGTGTATTTTCTGTGAATAATCTGCATCTTTTGACGCCAAATGATAAATTTACAAGCATACTGACGAGGCTGCACCTAATGCAGAGAATAGTATATATTCTGTAACAAGTGTGGAATGAAGCATATTCAGCTCGAGTGGAAAGTTTGTGAGACGAGCCGTAGGCGAGTTTCACGGTTCCACGAGAGCGGAATAGCCATTCCACACGTGTTGCAGACTATACTTTCTCTACGACTTTAAATTTAATTGCATTAACACAACCTAAAACTATTAAAATTAAAATAAATGTATTTATAAAATAATATTCTACATAAAATTAATAAATTAATAAATCTAAATGTATTTTAAAGCTACCCACCAACCAAAAACATTGAATAAAGTTAAATTATTATAACTCGCCACATTTTATTCCATCACTAGTGAAGGAATGAATCCATTCCATAACAAGTGACAGAATGTAACCATTCCATAATTGAAAATGATGTAAGAATGATTCACACATTCTACAATGGAGGAAAAAATTAGGGAAAATTTTTTTTGTTGACGAAAAATGTCAAATTTTCAAACCTTGATAACTCGGTTGCATTTGACCCAAAATCAATAATTGGGTTTTAAAAAGATCAAAGTCTCCTCTTTCGAATGGTGTACCTGAAAGCCACATTCGATACATCCCATGTCCCGTAAACCACCATAGAAAAAAAATGTTTTGACTGAAAAAAATTTCCAACTTTAACAACTTGTACGGAGTACAAAAAAAATTGTAGACCATATTCAAGGCAAGGACATTAAAGTTCTCACAATTTCCTTTAAAATTCAAAAAGAACAAGTTTCTACGATGATTTGAAGTTATGAGCATTTGAAATTTAAAGTGCATTTTGAGCGTTTTTGGTTATAACTCCGATGGGTATGTACCAACATGGTAAAAGAATCAATTCAATGTTCACCAGCAGAACTTATTGTTTATGGCGAAACATTGAGGTTACCAGGAGAGATTTTCATTCAAACTACTTTCCCACCTTTGAACGAACACTAAACTCTTCAAAATTTAAGACACATCTTTTCAGATTTAAAATACAGACACCCACGTAAACGTCAAATAACACCATTTATACACGATGACCTCAAAACTTGTCAGTTCATTTTTGTACGTGCAGATGGCTTTAGGCCCAAATTAGCATCTACGTACTCTGGGCCATTTCGTGTCATACAGCGCCAAAACAAATTCTTCGAAATTAATTTTGGCAATTCCTCAAAATGCGTGTCAATTGACAGACTCAAACCTGCCTACGTGGCTTCGGCTGATTTTTCTGTTTCCGATCGACCCATCAAATGTTTGGCGCTGGACTCCGTCTCCGGAGGGGGAACCTCATGTACCAACATGGCAGAGTTGCCATGTTAGTTTTTTATTATTATTTGTACTGACATGGCAACCCTGCCATGTTAGTTTTATTTGTTGTGATGCATATTTATTTTTACTATTTATATTTACCTTAGTTACATTTTTATGTATTAATAAAAGCAGTCACACATGTCCTCTGAGTTTATTAATATACCATACTCGGTATAGGTATGAGTCAATATCGATGAAAAGGAGAGTTTTAAAAAGCTCAAAATCTCTACTTTACAGATGTGTGAGCCGATCTTCAGTCAAACTTATTTTACCTCCTCTTAATCTCCATAGAAAAACACCGTTTTTTTTTGTCATGCGAGAGCGTTGTGCAGAAGTGCGTAGGCAACGCGGAGGAAACACGCGATACTAAAGTACTAAACATGACATTCTTATTATACTTTAAATTTCAAATGCTCATAACTTTGGATCAAATCATCGTAGAAACTTGTTCTTTTTTGAACTTGAAAGGAAATTGTGTGAACTTTAATGTCCTTGCCTTGAATATGGTCTACAATTTTTTTTGTACTCCGTGCAAGTTGTTAAAGTTGGACATTTTTTCAGTCAAAAACATTTTTTTCTATGGTGGTTTACGGGACATGGGATGTATCGAATGTGGCTTTCAGGTACACCATTCGAAAGAGGAGACTTTGATCTTTTTAAAACCTAAAGGATTATTGATTTTGGGTCAAATGCAACCGAGTTATCAAGGTTTCAAAATTTGACATTTTTCGTCAACAAAAAAATTTTCCCCTAATTTTTTCCTCGAGTGTATAACAGTTGTTGTGTAGAAACTTATTTTTTACTCCATAATTTTCGGCTTCTCCTTCTAGATTTTAATCATGGACTAGATAATCATTCGTATCTAAATGATGCACTTGCAGGAGACTGATATAGGCAATCGCAGTTAAATTATTGTATGTTATATGTGACATCAAACTATTCGGTATTCAGCTGAATAGTAAACTAATATTCGGTGTTCGGCCGAATAATGAAAAACCTGCCAAATAGGCAGAATATCGAATAGTTGCAACTCTACTTGTACCCCCTTTTTAGACAAATATTATTGTGGACATTTTTTTGATTACTATGATTAAACTCAAGAAACATAAAAAACAGTAATCCGAATTACTACATTTATTTATGCATATTATCTTCAAAGATTCGTAATTTTCCTTACAAGACTTTTCTTTCTCTTCTATTTTAATAAAACAAACAAATTATAAATCACAAAACCATCTTCCTAATGACACCCATCCAAACTAAACCACCACAACCTCAACCAGCACGTCGTTCGCTTCAACCACTTCTAGACAATACAGCGCCTTTAACAATGGTTATCATTTCGACTTATCAACATAATTAATGATCTGAGGACGCTCTGGCTGTGCCTCTATACAGTGTTTTATTATTCTAACGTCAGCGGCGATTGTTTCATACACGTATTAGCGCAGGGAGGCGGCTATGACTGCATAAGAGACCGGGTGGGGGTGGGGTGTATGAGAATCAACGATGGCGGGATCAGTCGCTCGTGAAGGATTCTGGGTAATTAAGGCTTGGCAACGTTGTAGAATCTTTCAAACAAGCACTTGTTCGAATTAAGGCTGCATTCACATAAGCATTTACTTTTAAGGTTTACATTTATGTTTACTTTTAAGAAAGTTTGAATACATATAACTAAATACGAGCATTCACAGTGCTTGAAAGTGGGAAGTGTGAATGCTCGTATTTAGTTATATGAATTTAAACTTTCTTAAACGTAAACATAAATATAAACCTTAAAACTAAATGCTTATGTGAATGAGGCTTAAGAGAGGTTATTGTTTTAGAGTTTATTTAGCCATGGATATTTAAAACAAAATAAGAAAATGCAGGATACGAACTTAATGAAGCATTGCGTTTATTTCGAATTAGGGTTACATTAATTTCTAAGATTTTAGCAAAACATTATATTTGAAACAAAAACATAAGAAAAATCAATTATAATTCCATACTAAGGGCATTGAAAGAAGTTATAACAGATATTTACGAACCAAATGCGGGAAGATTTTTATCCCACATGAGCGGTCTTTTAAAACACGAGCGAAGCGAGGGTTTCATTTACGCGAATGCTGGGATGGTATCTTCCTGCAAGAGGTTTGTATAATGTTTTTTGTAACGAATACAACTATAATATAATCAAATACATTCAAGTTCAAGTTGTAGTCTGATTATTGAATTTGAGGTTACGATTACGATGTTTTTTCTACTCACTGCTACCGACAGATGGCGCGCTGCACACAAGTTTTATTTTGAAATATTGGCGGTTTTCGGTGGTCTTCATTAATAATTGTAATTCCGGGAAGTAACACTTTTTAAAGTAAATTTTATTATTTTTAAGATGATTTTACTCTGAAATGTCTAGAAAAGCCAGTGTTCTTTGCATTTTTCCTGATTGACTACACTGGGAAATTGACATTTCCGATTGTCAATTGTGTGTTTAATATGCCATTTCTTAGGTGATAAGTACAAAAAAGTATTATTTTATGGAACAAGATGGAATCAGGACCATATGGCGGTACGAACTATACTTCATTTCAGGTATGAAAATAGCAGATGGCACTGCGAATGCAGTAAGTTTTACACTCACACATTTTATTAGTTCAAAATTTGACGCGATCTTAAATAAGTTATGTTTTGTGAATAAAGCTGTCATCTATAGAATAATGTAGTACTTCGATGTAACTATGAAATTCAAAATAAGAAGGTATAAGTAATGTTAACGGAAATAAAAATGTTTGTTAGTGTAAATCTACCTCTCATCTCAACCAATCAGATTCAAGAATATCATTGCCCTATCTAACCCAACGCTATTTTCTTAGCTGAAATGAAGTATAGGAATATTGAACCGATTCACTATAATTCGACTCCCGTCACCGACTATTCGAAATATTGCTTAAGATTTTGTTGGAAACCTTAGATTTGGAGTGAAGAAAATATGCGTAGATATTTCATATAGGTGTTATAACTATTAAACTATTACAGAAATATTTGTTTTAAAAGCTTTTTGAAGGTAGAAATAAATTTCAGGTTTTTGAGTAACTAAAAATAAAAATCAAATTTAGTAAATTATTATTATTATTTGTAATGATAATGTGTAATAGACCGGGAGCCCGTGTCGAAAATGACTGATCATCTGATCCCACTCAAATTAACTTTTAAATGATTGTTTAAACACCAGTGAATAAGGAATCGACCGTCAGCTGCGCCAGATCGGGGGCGTTTGGTTAGGGGGGGCGCATGAACATGATGAAAAAAAAACTACAAAAAGTCATGTGATCCCGGTTGAAATTAATATAATATAATAGTAAATGTTTAATTATATCTAAATCAACTAGTCAGCTGCGTATCATTGGGGGCGAAGTACGTCAGCTGATTGTGCAAAGTGGTCAAAAAAAAACTCGATTAAGTTATCTGATCACGATTGAAACCTTCACAGAATAAAACTATGTTCAATTATATTCAAGAAAATAATCGTCAGCTGTTTGTATCTGGGGGTTAACACCGTCAGCTACGGCATTGAAAATATAGCGCGGTGTCGCGCTTTCTCGGCTTGGTAGGCAACAAAAAGCATGTTTGACGATACCTGAACCTACAAATAGTCAATTTTTTTTAAATAATTTTGAATACAATTACTTACATGTATTTACATTTTAACATTATTGTTGTCAAGTTACAAATGTTCACTTTCGGCCAAAAGATTGTTATTGCAGAATCGATACTTGGCAATCGCTATATTTTACACAATATATGTTTTGTGTTTTAAAGGAGGACCAATATAACGTGTATAATCGCATAGTTGTTGTTTCGTAATAAATCAAGTTATTACTTTTAACTGTTACTGTAGCAGTGACAGTTCTTTGAATCTGTTTATCCTGTTTATTCACAGGTGTTTAAACAATCATTTAAAAGTTAATTTGAGTATGGGATCAGATGATCAGTCATTTTCGACACGGGCTCCCGGTCTATAATCGTGACTGGTAGGTACAGGAAGATAAAATGAAGACCAGATCGATGGATGTTCAGTCAAATTATTTATTTTATTTTATATTAAGTCGACGTTTCGGCTTTGCTGAGGCCTTCTTCGGAACTCTGCGTAACAGACAAGATAAAATTTTTGTTTTATTTCATGACATGAATGTATTGACTAAAACTGAGGAAAGCCTCAGTAAGACCGAAGCGTCGACTTAATAATAACAGATATTTATACACCAAGTGAGATACATGAATGTTTATTCAAAAGAAGAAAGTTTAGTCCCAGATCCCGAATTTTTGCCGCTATATTATGTACGGCGTCATTGGCCAGAATTTACAAAATTGAAGCAAATGATTGGTTTCCTTTTTATGTGGGAAATAGTAAACAAAACAAACATAATTATTTAAATTTTCAATATTTAATTTGGATCATAGTTTGCAGCGACAATCCTGCTAACAATATAATATAGACACAGACAGTAGTCCCTATCATTTTTACTTTTATTTCAATAATGACCCTGGTAAAGTACGTGCCAAATTAAAATAAATGTAGAAAGACAGCGCTATATTCATAATTGAAATCCACAACCAAGTTAGGCGTGCCATTATTTCGTTTATTGACAATCGTAATTAAGTATCCGCTAATCCTAACCTCAAACCTCTCCCCTACACAAGGGTAAAGTGACAAATACCTATATCCACTTTGGCTAATATGACAAGCAAACACCCGAGTCATATCCCATCACAGTGTCCCGTTTTTACGCGTTTTTCGTTTTGTCATTTCGTTCGCTCATTCGTGTTTTAAGTAATCTGCGCCGTGTTTTGACTGACGCTTTAAACCTGCGTGGTCGCGCACTTGGCTATCTGGGATTACGGAGACCTGACAGCGTAATCGCTGATATGCCGCGCAAACAGGGGGCAGAATGGGGAAGGGAAAGACCCTCGCATCTGAGACAGGCTCAGGGTGTAGGGAGCGATCTGTGGTACTAGGTCGAATTTGAAATGATTGTAAGTAATCGATAGTGCGGGAAGTTTGAACACATTTGGGGATTTATTGATAGGGTGGTTGGTAAGCAACTAAAATGAAGAAATCAGATATATTATTGGACTGATCAGCACAACATAACCTGCAATAAACCGTTTAAAATATAGTAGAAGGAAAATTAAATAAATTATTATTTATTAATTGGTTTCACTTGTAACTTTAAGATAAACACATCGTTTCCAAAAAAATCGTATTCGTATTATAAATAATCTAATACCAAAATAAATAATTTCATATTATTATTCTCAATTCTAAAAATATCTTCCAATCTATAAGGAAAATTTCGTTCTCCAATAATTACCTATTTTTATTATTCTTGAACCTGTAAATACCAATATTCTATAATTCTTTCATTCTCCAATACAATTATTTATTGCTTGATTGGTTCAATGAAATTTAATTGTATAAGGGGTTGCTGCAACAAAAGTGCGACAGCTGCTTAAATGTCCTGTCGAGATGGTTCTGTGAGAATGATCTCTACTTGAATTTAACAAAAACTCATTACATGCGATTTCATTTTCCTCATGCAGATATAATCTAGACTTGAATATCTCAATTGATGAATATCAAATCGAAAGATCTAATTGTGGTAACTTTCTTGGTTATAAATTCAATGAAAATTTAACTGGAAAACAACATGCGGATGAACTAGCATCTAAACTTGGCTCAATATGCTACCAGTTTTGGCATTTAGGCCGCTTTCTTACTAAACAACAACTTATTACATTTTATTATGCTCAAGTAGAATCCAGACTAAGATACGCTATCTGCTTATGGGGTGCGTCATCCTCTGAAAATAATGTATTCATAATCAAAAAATCTGCTGTGTCCACCACAGTACTTCCCCGATTATAAGTTTTAATAACTTACTTTCGTAACGCCGTTAATTTTATGCTTTATTCTGCAAAATTTAAATAAATTTATCATTTTTCCCCAAACTATTTAAGTTGATACCAACTTCGGCAGAATTTAAATACCATAAAAAATCTGATACTTATTCACTAAAAACTCACACTCGAAAATTTTAACCCGTCACAATACCTTATAGCCTTATAGAATATAATGCGGAAAGTAAAAACAACTGACCATTGTTTAAATGTTGTTATTGATTCTTCGACTAATATTTTTTTCCAGAAAACTTTAATTTGATAATACACTTGAACAAATTTGAATAATTTTTTGAGAAACAATAATTGATTATCGCATAAATGTCATTTTTTACATTTTTACTAAACTTATCTCCCCGAGAGCTTTAAATTGACACCAAACTCGGTATAATTTGAATAATGTATGATAAAAAAATTGACGATCAGTTAAAGCTTTAATTTGATACCACACACGATAGTATTTTAATAAAAATAAAATAAGATATGTTTATAAAGTTGGTACCACTGGTTGAATAAAAAAATTTGAGTAATTTTTTGAGAAACAATTGAAAATCGTATTAATGTCATTTTTTACATTTAAAAAAAACTTATCTCCCTGAGCGATTCAAATTGACACCAAACTCGGTATAATTTGAATAATTTATAAAAAAAAACAATTGACGATCATTTAAATGTTATTTTTGTTTTTCTACTAGAATTATTTTCTCAAGACCTTTAATTTGATACCACACACGATAGTATTTTGATAAAAATAAAAAAGTTTTGTTTATAAAGTTGGTACCACTGGTTGAATAAAGCTCATTAACGAACTTGAAGTCAGATTTTGGCTCAAGATCTTAAATATAAAATTTCAGTCCAAAATTCCTACGCGTTTTTAAGTTATCCAACATCCAGACAGACTAACAGACTAACAGACTAACAGACTAACAGACCGACAGACCGACAGACCGACTTTTTTTAAAATTATGTTTTTTGGGTTCAGTAGGGTCTGAAACGTGAAGATTCACCAAAATCTCGAACTGTCAAAAAATCACGATTACAATACTTCCCTCTATTACATAGATCGGGGAAGTAAAACGAATTATTCGAACTATAGCAGGTGTTTCTCGCTTTGACTCCTGTAGATAACTGTTCAAGGAATTCAAAATTCTTACACTGACGCAGTGGCGGATTTAGGCTTGCTGCCGCCCTAGGCCCGGTTTGATACGCCGCCCTTTTTGATGAAATGAATTTCATTAATTTTCATCCTATATTATTATTTTAATATAACTTTATTTTATTGAAATATAATTTTTAAATATAACAAACAAGCATTACAGAAAAATAAGAAATAAACTTTATAAAGATAAATAATAAACATTTTTTTTAATAAGTTTTAATAAATTTGAAAATTTCTTTTTCCTGGCTTTGGTCCGCGCAAAAACGTCGATTATATCGTCATAATCAATTTCTTATTTAGGATATTTAGTAATTTCAAAATGCTTTACATACGTAACGTAAGATTTCACTTAAGAAATAAAAAGTAAAGATATAAAAAATAAAAAACATTACTCAATAAAGACCATTGGTGCACCCAATAATCAAAATACTGAGAAAATTAAAATAGGTACTTAATAATTTTTCTTATGAAATAAGCGAGTAATTTCAAGAATAGATCCCTCCTGTACTCAGTACCGTGGCGTTACGTAGAAAACGAGTTTATTTGAAGGGTAGCATTTTCTTCAAAATTTAATAACAATGTTATTTACATTGTTGGCGTACTAGTTCATTATTTTATTATATGATACAGATGAAATGATTACATAATTTTATAATTTAGTATTTTGCACCCTCGTCGAACTATCACTAGACGCTCCGACGTTAACATAATTTCTGGGTGCGCCACTGATAAAGACAATAATCAATCTATTAAAAAATTTACATTTTACCCACAGGTTGAAAAGTAAATTAAAAAATTGAATTATAATATGGGTTATGAAAATTTTTTTATAAAAACTTATCTCAGCCAATTTTTAAAATGGGTTGTCTTTAAGTTACTACTTTTTTTCGCCTCTAAAATTTTAGCGTTTCAAACATTTTGGCGCCCCTCAAATTTTGGCGCCCTAGGCCCGGGCCTCACGGGCCTAGGCGGAAATCCAGCACTGCACTGACGTCTCTCTATATTCTCGAACTTTGCATGTATGTTTTCAATAACAAAAAAGATTTTCAATTAAACTCCTGCATACACTCTTTCAACACCAGACAAAAGCAGATGTTTCATATACCAAATATAAAGCACAACAATTTAAAATATCTACCTAATATTCAAGGCTTAAATATTTTTAATAAATTACCGACTTCTTTAAAAGAAGAGAGTAATAAAAATAAATTCAAAAACTCACTAAGGTTATTTCTTCTGAATAAGAGTTACTATACTTTAGATGAATTTTCTGCAGACTGCGGCTGATTGATTTCAATATTGAATTTACTCTAAAATATATGTTCCCAACTCTGACATATTCTATACTTGTATTTTACTAGTCGATGGAATAAATACTTTATTATTATTATTATTATTATTACAATGAATTTAATGAATCAATAGCTCTACCTAAGAAATGTTAGGAATTATTACATTTTGTTATATTTACAAAAATGAGGTAGGTATATTCCAAGACGACTTACCTACTAACATATACAACAAACAACAAAGTTAAAATTGTTTTGCTGAGATAGTATAAACTGTAAAGTTGGATTTGTGAATAAGTATCCAATTGAATGTTAATGGTTAAGGTGGGCGACTCCTAGCCTTAGATTATCGAAAATACTGCTCCGTAGTACCAATCCTTAAAACTGAACTGAAAATAAACATTTTGGAATGCCCCTTTGCTTTTCTTTCCTTTTCAAATTTTTTTCTCAATTTTTTTATACGCTTGGATGAACATGACCTATTCTTGCTATTTTTGCGAATTTTTTAACACAAATTTAAAAAATGATAAGTATTAGAGGAGCACGGGTATTAGGTTAAACTATTCGCTAGTCTATTATGTTTACCGAAAAATTCCATTTTCAAATTAATTTTAATAGGAATACTGAATATCGTTTTTCTTTGTTTTGACGGTTAAAAATTTTAATTTGATTTATTGGGTGTAGAAAAAATGTATTTATTGGTTAAGATAAATAATTTGTGTCTCTGTTTATTTATGACGATATGCCTATTAACAGAATTCTCGAATGGCCCGGGGTGGACACAGGTTCGACCGCCTTAATATCAGCATATGGCCTTTTCCTATGGAGGAAATAATTACTTACTTCAAACAAAGATTATAATAATACTCGTATAAGTATCTTAAACATAATTAATAGCTCGCCACCATGTTGTTTTAAGTCTCAGCGCACCAAAATTGGTATTGGCTGTACATATTTGACCAGTATTGTAATAGATAA
Source organism: Agonum fuliginosum (assembly GCA_947534325.1). Taxonomy (NCBI): domain Eukaryota; kingdom Metazoa; phylum Arthropoda; class Insecta; order Coleoptera; family Carabidae; genus Agonum; species Agonum fuliginosum. The sequence goes on along the minus strand of OX384045.1, from coordinate 16,326,504 downwards.
CATTATTTTTGTCTAGATAAAGATACAGATAACTTACTTTTTATTTATCTAGATAAGATAATAGCTAATCATTGACTTTTTCAACAATAGTTATTTTTATATCAAGTGCCGAAAAAGACTCGTTACGTGAAAGTGCAGAGTTTAACGCGCGAGGCTTGCCGAGTGCGGAAATCTGCCCGTTTTTTCGACACGTGTAAACAACATTTTTCCTACAACTAATAATTTAGAAAATCACTTAAATATCAGAATTTATTAAATGTTAATGACATTACATTAAAACTTTGTTTTACGGCGTTGCTATAGTTTGTTTGTTGATTGCTTCATCTTTTGTTCTACGTTATTTAGAAATTTTTCGATATATTTTTCTATCTTTAATCTTTGCTACAGTTGAAACAGAGATTGAGGTTAGTTATTTGGTAGCCCGTTAGTAGCTAAAATATGAACTTAACACTCTGCGCGAAATTTAAATCGCAGTCAGTCAAGTGCACGGACTGTTAAGTTTGGTTTTGACAGTTGCGTAAACGAAACGCACTTGTGTTTCACGTTTACAGAAAAACCCTTGTTCTGCATTTGTCTTCTTTCCACCCATAACCAAGGCAAAATTTTTTAGGTAATAACAAAGAAATCGAACAGTTGTAGGAAATAGTTATTTGTATCACAAGGCCAGAAACTGACCTTTTGCAACAGCGAGTATTTTTGACACGCCGAGCCACAGGCGAGGCTTGCAAATTACGAGCACTAGCATAACAGTTTCTGGACGTGTAATACAGAATATTTTATGTGCCGATTTCATTACAAAAATATAAAATGAATTTAATTAATTTGTATTTTATTATACATAACCTAAAAAATTGTGCACTGAATACTTGCATTTGAGCTTAAAATATATTTATTTCAGTTTCTATTAATGATTTACGTCTAAAATTTGTCAAAATCTTGTTAATTCTTGTATAAAAAATATTCAACGCATAAAATTGACATCTGCTTGACAACTGTAGTAATGTCAAGATGCCAACCTATAACTTCCGGATATTTGCCGGCCTAGGTTGGCAACAAAGAGTTTCTGGCGGATTTTGAGATATGGAAAAATTCTTTTTGATTCATGATCAGTGTGTCCAATACTATAAGTACACCCTTAAATTTTGTTACACAGGCTGGATTACACGACAACCTGTATGTATGTAAAGTTTCGAATTGAATTGTCATTTCATATTTTCGTTACGTAATAAGCCAATAAGGTTAAAGTAATCTTCACGTGACCCAAAACTATCTCTATCTGTGTCGACAATCTTTGAATCAAGTTCAATAATGGAATAATTGTATACAGCATTACCAGTCTAGTTAATATTTGGTCTTTGGTTTCAGGTGCCACCAAATGTTTCATTAAATTAGAGAGATAATGTACATAACTGGCCATAAAAATGGAATAAAATAGGTTGATTTATTTTTACCTCTCGCCTAGAGAGGTATAGGGATCGTGAAAAAATTCGATGTCGAGATTTTTGTCAATAAGCACGTTTTAGCACCTTTAGAACCTATTTTGACTATTTTCACGATGATGTCTGTGTGTGTGTGTGTGTGTGTGTGTGTGTGTGTGTGTGTGTGTGTGTGTGTGTGTGTGTGTGTGTGTGTGTGTGTGTGTGTGTGTGTGTGTGTGTGTGTGTGTCTGTATGTGCGCCTACTATAGTCTTTCGTTCTGATTCATTATCTCAAATTCTACTTTACATAAAATTCGAATATTTTGCAATATACATTTATATATGTTAATGAAGAGCTGATAAGATTTTGGTAAAAATCTGCCAACCGGAAGTGGTATTTTCTTGAAGCATTTTAACATTTTTTGCAAAAAAATATAGGAAATACTGCGATAGTTACAATTTGTCATTCGACATTTGAAAGAACAAATTATCTTTTACAATATTTATTTAACATCGTTTCTATATCTCTTACCAATAAAGGAATATTAATTTTCAAAAATTTGTAATTTTACCTACCACGATTTGTAAATCACAATATATGAAAAAATTAAAAACAAAAATGAATATGTCAATGTGACAGATGAACAGACATATGCACAGTTTCTAAAATGTTTGTGGCACCATTTTAAAAGAAATGTAAATATTATTAACTGAACATAATGTAATAAGGTAATAATAAAGTTAAATTTTTATCTATAAAGAGCTAATTAAGAACTAAGAACTATAAAATTATTTTCAAAAAGTTTGTAAATTTATTGCAAAATTATAATTTAAGAAAGCCTAACTAAAATCAAATTCACATAAATTACAGTGTTAAGGCGAGAGGTCGTGTGCTGGCCACAACAGATTTTTTTACTTTGAATCTGTGTTCATTCATAACAACAAATCTAAGCCAGTTTGAATGTGAACATTTTCCTTGCAACATAAATATTACAAATGACGTTGTATGAGCACTAAGTATTATGTTTCCCTTTGACAGAACGGTCTATTTCGCTAATGATATTTTGCAGATTGTATTTTTGCATTTGTTTGGGGCGTTGTTAGTGTCCCTTTGTTTACTTAACGATGTACTATCCGTTTCGCATTAGCTCGGCCCGATAGTTGTCAACCCCCAGAGACTAACAATTGATGTATCTCTTCTGCGACCGATAACACTCTTTGCGATGCTGCAAAGCGGCTCCGGCTGAACTCCGGAGTCGTCGTGCCCGGACGCGCTCCGGAAACGCTGCAGTGGCGCCGAGTAGAAAACACACAGCGAGAACTGAAATTCGAGACCGTATATTGAAATTTAAATGTATGTTACTGTGAAGTAAAGTTAAAATGTGTATAATGTAGGTACATGAAAGTGAAATCATTTTCTCAGTGATATTACAGACTCCATTGAATTTAATTCAACATTGTATTGTATAAGCATTGATGTACTAAAGAGACAAATACTAATTTTTAAATTTTAACACCATCCAAAAATAATTTGACAATATAACAATTACTGACACGGATATAAAGGACTATATTTATTATTTGCAGTAACCATGACAATATCGATTAACAAACCATTGTATTCTCGCTGACGTCACTTAAGTAACAAAATTTGTTACTTTTGAACATAATATTTCGGTTTATAAATTCGACGTATTGCCTGGAAACATCACCAGACAGAATTTCGTCTCATATAATCGAGAATTTTTTATAGTCTAGTTATATATGATAATTTCATTGCTTAAAATGTATGTCGCATTATTTTATGTTCCAGTAGATAAATAAACTGGTAAATTCAGTTAAGATTATTATTGATATTAAAGCATGTTAATGTTATGATTGAAAATAGTTTTGTATGGTGTTCCTCTCCTTCCCATTATTTAATCATGTAAATGTAGGCAGGGGCGGATCCAGACTTCGAATTGGGGAGGGGGGGGGGGGTCATGGAGTTAATTTTGTCGGGGGGTGGCGTATTTTCATAAAAAAACATTTTTATTTGCTCATATTATGTTCCTGCTTTAAATAATTCTTATAATCACATTACATCACATTAAGTAATCTTTGGAATCACATTAAATCACATCAAATCACCTTTGGAATCACATTAAATCACATCAAATCATCTTTGGAATCACATTAAATCACATTAAAGCGCCTTTAGAATATACTTAGATAATAAAATCAATTCGCCGTTTGCTTTTCGCAAATTTTTAGTTCTTTGATAATATTAATTAATTAATATAATATTTAATTTGTTCAAGAAATTGAGCTGTCGTAAATTGTGTAACTTAACTATTAGGGCCAAAATTTAAAAAAGCCCATGCTCAGAGGGCTGGGGGTCATGACCCCCATGCCCCCCACCCCCTGGATCCGCGCCTGAATGTAGGTACCTACGTCATTAATTAATAAAATTATTTTTTGCACCTCCGGAACTAAAACTCTTCTTTAGTCTTTATTTTTAGGGACTAAGGTTCTTAATTTGATCCCAAGGAATTATTTTTCATATTTAATCCCGTTGTCAAGGAATTGAATTAATTAATCCCGTTGTCAAGTAATGAGTATCTATGGTAACAATATTAATATTTGTCATAAAGTTTATACTGTCAAAATTGAAAAATGTGTATTCTTTTTAACTATTTTGTATTCGTTTGAGAATGAAGTGCAAAAAATAGCGTATACGAGTATACTAGAGGACTAAAGTACGTTTTATTTTTCAAGTGATTATTTCGCTCACCTTCGGCTTGTGAAATAAACTTCGCCCTCAGGATTAAATCATGCACTTTAGTTCTTTAATATATAATATACTATTCAATTACAAATTTACTAAACAGGATAACTACATGCATTATGCTCTGTTTAGCGTATATCTACATTTTTTCCGAATTCTTAGAATATTCTCGATTGAAGTTGAAAGATACTGTAAAAGTTACGTTTTTTATAAATTTAATAGTGATGTGCCTTTTTAAAATTCTAAAAATAAATTTCTATTATGAGATATAACGGTGGAAAGTTTGCGTAAATTGGAAATTTTTGGGAATTTTTCGGAATTTTTATAATCAAATACAATTTTTTAATTCAAATTTTATATAGGCACAACAATTAATTGATCCTTTAAGTATATAATCCTTGTTGAAATTAAATTTTACCATTCTTGTACTCGTCACAAAACACTCGCTACGTTAATACATTTTATGCTGAATTTTAGGAGGATATATACTGGCGGAAAAAAAAAATGAAACACTTTGAAATTCGTGAAATTTCGACCATTTTCAAACCACTATAACTCGGCGTATTGTCAATCGATTTCGATGAATCTTTGTGGACGAAAAACTTTGAAGTGTCTACTTTAAAGTCATGCCTGCGAATTTTAGCGCAACCTCTTCCGCCCCCCTCCAGCACCCCGGTGAAAAATAATAAATTTTAATTTTAAAAATGTCCAACTTTGACGATGTCTATGGACTTTAAAAATTTTTTTTGACTTGATCCATCAAAAGGGCACTAAAATTCACTCAATTCCCTGTGCAGGACTCAAAGAACGAAGTTCCTACGATCATTTGGAACAAAGTTATGAATTTTTTTTAAAAAAGGGCATTTTTTGGGTTTTTGCACATAACTCAGCGACTTTTCAACCAAATTAGACGATTCTTTCGGGGAAAAACCAAATTGTGGGTGTACTTTAAGGGGATAATCTCAGATTAGGATGATCTTTTTTCGTACCCTTTAAAACCCGATCAAAAAAACACGTTTTTTCGCAAAAAAACGTCTAACTTTGGCGATGTGTACCGAGTTGTAAAAAAATTTGTCGGTTCGATCCACAGAAAAGGCATTGAAACTTGTTCAATTACCTGTGCTGGGCTCAAAAAACGAAGTTCCTAAGACGATTTGGCACAAAGTTATGGCCGTTTGAAAAAAAGTGCATTTTTTTATTTTTTGACTCATAAGTCGGAAGTTTTTCGGCGAAATTGTTTGTTTTTTTCACGAATGAAATTTTCCTTCAAAATTTCTAATTTTTTCGACAATTTGAGTTACACAAAATTTTCAATTTTATTTTTAAATTTTCTCGATATTACAGGTTTGCTTATGCCCATGGCATTAAGCACGGTGCTTGATGTGGCATTTTGCTTCGTATAAAGCTGTCAAAAGGATGTTACACCGGTATAGCAAAATGCCATACGAAAATTTGTATATTGCTTATTGCTATGTTCACTTCGTACTTTGAAGGTTTTTGAAAATTATTTTTGACAGCTGAGAATTAAAATTCATCAATTCTTTGTGTTAATTAAATCAATAATTAGTAGTAATTATAATAAGAATATAACCCTTTAATAAACTAATTATTGATTTAATTAACACAAAGAATTAATGGATTTTAATTCTCAGCTGTCAAAAATAATTTTCAAAAACCTTCAAAGTACGAAGTGAACATAGCAATAAGCAATATACAAATTTTCGTATGGCATTTTGCTATACCGGTGTAACATCCTTTTGACAGCTTTATACGAAGCAAAATGCCACATCGAGCACCGTGCTTCATGCCATGGGCATAAGCAAACCTGTAATATCGAGAAAATTTAAAAATAAAATTGAAAATTTTGTGTAACTCAAATTGTCGAAAAAATTAGAAATTTTGAAGGAAAATTTCATTCGTGAAAAAAACAAACAATTTCGCCGAAAAACTTCCGACTTATGAGTCAAAAAATAAAAAAATGCACTTTTTTTCAAACGGCCATAACTTTGTGCCAAATCGTCTTAGGAACTTCGTTTTTTGAGCCCAGCACAGGTAATTGAACAAGTTTCAATGCCTTTTCTGTGGATCGAACCGACAAATTTTTTTACAACTCGGTACACATCGCCAAAGTTAGACGTTTTTTTGCGAAAAAACGTGTTTTTTTGTTCGGGTTTTAAAGGGTACGAAAAAAGATCATCCTAATCTGAGATTATCCCCTTAAAGTACACCCACAATTTGGTTTTTCCCCGAAAGAATTGTCTAATTTGGTTGAAAAGTCGCTGAGTTATGTGCAAAAAACCAAAAAATGCCCTTTTTTTAAAAAAATTCATAACTTTGTTCCAAATGATCGTAGGAACTTCGTTCTTTGAGTCCTGCACAGGGAATTGAGTGAATTTTAGTGCCCTTTTGATGGATCAAGTCAAAAAAAATTTTTAAAGTCCATATACATCGTCAAAGTTGGACATTTTTAAAATTAAAATTTATTATTTTTCACCGGGGTGCTGGAGGGGGGCGGAAGGGGTTGCGCTAAAATTCGCAGGCATGACTTTAAAGTAGACACTTCAATGTTTTTCGTCCACAAAGATTCATCGAAATCGATTGAAAATACGCCGAGTTATAGCGGTTTGAAAATGGTCGAAATTTCACGAATTTCAAAGTGTTTCATTTTTTTTTCCGCCAGTGTACAAGGATTTTGTGAAGTTTGTTTCATGTTTCTGAATCTTGGAAAAAATTCACGGTTTTGAAGCATCAATGAATTAGAAATTATTATTTTCCAAGACTCATTGAATATTCAATCTAAAAGCGCTGCAATATGATAGGCAATTCTCGCTAAAATTATTTTTCTCAAAATATTTATTTTAAATTCCATAATTTTTGCATTATTTTTAATGTCTGAGAGCTTTTAACATACAAATTTTTAGGGATACGAATAATTTTATCAATTATAGATAAATGTGTTAAAATTCTTAGGTCATTGTTTTCTGATCGCATCTTGGTCCTGACTTTTACAAGAGTCATTCATATTTTATTGTAAATTTAATAACATTCATGTAGGTAATGATATATTGATAAATTACCTACAGTAATTATTATAACTATAATAATAATGTTTTAATATGTAGGTGGTACTTTTACATGTTGAACATCATGCAAAATGCTAACATGGAATTATTATTGTATCGTAAGTCACATGATTAATAGGATTGGAGTTAATTTAACATAATTTAGTAGGTATACTACATGATTTATCGACAAAACGGCAGTTTATGATACTTTGTAACTGAAGTAGCTGTAGGTATGTAAATTTTCCATAAAAATTTCACTTCAGGTCCAAATTACGCAGTACCTACCTAAATTGGTTGTAAATGTACCTAGGTACATTATTACGATTGAGTAAATACATACACTTACTACTTGTTTGCCTTTAGTTATCGGCTGTGGTTCTGACAAGTGCCAACATAAATTCAAATGTAGTATGGAACACATTTAGTTTAAGGGGCTCGTCTACCTTTTTTTTCGAATTCCTAAAATAATCTCGATATTACTTTTTTTTCTATTTCACTCCCTTCCCAGTATTACGGATGCCCGAAAACAGCCCAAAACTCGTTCTTTGCCGAATCCTAGCTATGCAATTTCATTTTGAAGTTGAAAAACACTGTAAACATGGCTGCAGTATTTCCATAATAACTTCTGTATTTTTTAAAGAAATTAAGTAAAACAAAAATTATTCGAAAAAGGTAGGTAGGTTAGCTTCTTGCTTTCAAATTATTTTTTTTCAAAAGTAACAGAAAAAAATTATATCAAATAATGACAAAAAGCGTCTTTCTTAGGCCAAAAACAAAAAATTAAAATATAGAGGCGTTAAGACATCCTTTGTTAATACACTCATATATAAAAGCGTCATATATTTCAATTATAATTAAAGTAAACGTGGAAGGTGTACACCTATTTAAGGCTGTAAAATTTTTGGGTAGACGTACGCCTTAAATGCACAAAAATCGTCCTTTTGTTGTACTCTCCTCCACTTAAAACCATGAGTAGGTACCCGTAAGTTCACGGCAGGATATCTCACATACGGTAAAATATGTTATATTTATACCGATTGTGCTACCACATCCAAGTTGAGTAAAATTCATAATAGAGGTATTATGTAACGCATTTGTTTCATGTTTAACTTATAGTAATAAATAGTTTATTGTTACCTTTCGGTATACAAAATCTTTACAATATTACATTTGCATTTACATTTAAAGTGGTATGTATGTATTGAACTAAAAAACAAGAATTGCACAATGAAAATAAGTATAGTATGGGGCTGCGCAAATATCGATATATCGATAAATATTTTCCGATAATTATCGACATAATATATCAACAAATATCGACATTTTTCACATTCCTAAATATTTGATATTTGATAAATATTTATTGTTGTATATTATGCATTTGTACTACTATTATATACTATTTAATAAATACTAGGTACTTAATTTTGATTCTAGCAAAAAAAATCGGTGTTGGAACACGGATACAGGGATGGGTACAGATAAAAACGATTGTAAAAATGATCGTTGAAGGAAGATTATCCATTAGCCACTGTTAAATTTAACACCATCACCACCTAATCTATCAAATGGTTAAAAGTACGAAATTTTATAATCTTTTTTCTAAACGGTAAATTAAAGAAAAAATTAGTGTAGTAGGTATAGGTACCTATAATATTCAGAGTTAATTAAATTAATAATTATGAACCAATCGTAATATGTTATTAAAAAATCACTTATTTTTCACACTCAATATAAGTACCTACTTATATTTAATTCACTAAATAATTTTCTTTTAATGTTTTAACAATTCAACATTTCTGTGTAATAGATCATATAAAAATTAGTACAAATTGTGGAAATTAGATCTATAGGTAGGTAGTACTACAATTATTGTATCTTAAATTTAGTGTATGAAAATTTAAATATCCAGGGTTGAAAGCTGCAAAATACGAAGATATTGAGAGATATACTGCCCTCCTAAGCACAGAGGGGGTATCTACAGTTGTTTCAGTTTCGAGATAATCGATGTTTTTCACTTAATACTGTAGTAAGTTTGACACACTAACAGTTTGATGCTAAAATGACCGTTCATAAATTCATAATTAAATAGTTTCGTTTTTAAATATTATAAAAATTTAATCTCTTCCATTAGTGTTTTGCTGGTATATAAATCTTTCCGCGGACCCTTTTTCCGGGCAATGGCGCCGCCACTGGTCTGGACTCTCCGGAAACGGAGGACAAGGACGCGAGATACCCGGAGAAGCCTTAGCTGGCGGGGCTGGTTCCGGGCCCCGATCATTTTTCACCCGGAACCCAAAAAACATCAGTACGCCTTCTAGTTTTTTTGTCATGTCGAATACAATTTTTTGCAGTATTTTAGTTCGGTTCACGGTTTTGGGTAAGCTAGGGCACAGATACTGCGTTTTCTGGGTTACGGACGTTTAGAAGATATTAAAAGAAGTTCTTTACTTATTTCCTCACAAATGTAAAGTTTAATAAAAGAAACTTCCTCATATGTGAAGTAGCATACGGTGTTGTGGTCATTTAGGACAGTCTTCAAATATTATATCTATTTTGATTAAAAAATCACTTTTAATACCATAAGTAGTCGTAGTCTCGTAGTTATGTCGATTATTTTTCTGGTAGTATTACGAATGTTCTTTGTGCTTGGTTATTCGCAAGCACAAGGTACATGAGTGTATAGTATAACTACTAGAAAAATAATCTACTTAAGACTACGAATGGTATTCAAGAGATTATTCATTGAATCAGATTCAGTTTTCTCGCCAGTTTTAAATTAAAATGGCAAAAAATATTTTGATAAAATTTAGACGTAATGTCAAAATGGGTTTTATGTGTTTTTTGGCGTTTCTTTACAAATAAAATAGTGAATTTCAAGTGAAAAATGTTCTAGACCTTTGAAGAAATTCCAGAGATAGAAATGACAAAAAAAATGATAAAAATAAAAATAGGAATTATAGATTATAATAAAAATGTTCATTTGTTAAATAGTCACCTAAAAGTACTAGTAGTGAATAGTCGACACACAACGCACAATCTTACTATTACAAATAATCAAGTCTACTCATTTTGATTGGTTGTTAAGTTAATTATTCTGAAATTGATGTGAATAATCACAAATATTGTTTTTAGTGATGGCACGAAGATCCGGCTTTGATACCGAATCCGGCCGTTCCGGCCTCTTAGCCGGAATTCCGGTTTTTATTTAATTTAAATTTATATTTTAATTTTTGTTTAAATACACTCAAATGCAATATTATAAGATGAAGATAAATTTTTACATTTATATTAACAATAGAAAATAAAATAAATTATTATTGCAAAATGCAAACACAAACAAGGCAACTTGAAAACTAGAAACTTAAACTAAGTAACAAGAAGGAAACATATTAAAAAACCGGTTTTTCGAACCGGTTTACTGAACCGGTTCAGTATTTGTGTTCCGGTTAAAGTTCTTGTTCTTTTTACCTTCCGCTTACCTGTAAAGGAAGGTATTGGAATCATGCAAAAAATCGGGTAGTGAGTTTTTAGTGGATGAGCACGAATTAGGGTCCTTACAACTCATTTTTGATAGTTTCCCGATGATGTCTGTATGTATGTGTGTGTGTGTGTGTGCGTGTGTGTGTGTGTGTGTGTGTGTGTGTGTGTGTGTGTGTGTGTGTGTGTGTGTGTGTGTGTATGTGTGTGGTCCGGGCCGATGCCGTCTGTCGTATAACTCAAATACGAATTACCCAAAAATTTTGATATTTGGTATTTTACAATTGTATACAAATAGGAAGAGCTCATTAGATTTTGTTACAAATATCTTCACCGGAAGTGATATTTTTTGAAGATTGAAAAGATTAAGTGTCAAAAATTTCTATAAATTTGGATAAATATAGTATTTATTTGTAATAAGAATAAGAGGAAAAGTAATTTGCAATCTACGTTATAAAAAAATTGTCTTTATCTGGTAGCATTAAAGAACTGCAGTAAAATTTAAAAAATAAATTTATCAAATAAAACATTGAAATCTTGTAATCCATGTTCGGTTGATTTTTGTTTCTGCATAAAAAATATTGACAGATGAGACGGGTGACAAGTTGGCATACTACCGCTATATAGGTCATAACTAAGCTATTAAATGTAGTAACTGAACGGAGGATTGCTTCAACACAGAAGAGTTTTCGTGTGAATGAATCTTTTGATTCAGGTGATACTAATTTCTGTGTTTGAATATTTTAGATTTTTATTTGTATATTTTAAATGGGCACCAGATTGTACGTATACATTTCTGTTTAAAGTCTAGATATGGCGGAAGGTTGTGTGATGGCCACGTCAGATTTTTTATTTTAGAAAAAGGTTCAAGTTTCGGTTTAGGTTCATAAAAATAAGCCGGTTCACTCCGGTTTCGGTTTATGTTCCGGTTCGGTTCAGGTCCCTGGTTACGATTTTTACCAAATTATGACGAACAATCCGGCCGCCGGAATTCCGGCTAAATAAGAGGCCGAAGATCCGGTAATCCGGCCAAACAGCGATCCGTGCCATCACTAATTGTTTTTATTATCTACTTGTGTTATGACTTGCAATAAAAGTAAAAAAGACAATCTTTTAATTATTATGCTTGTTATAACTTATAAGCAATATATCAGCAAGATTATAAATAAAAACTTAACTATGGACTTAGTTGGTTTTCACAAATTGTGCATTTTAGTTTGTTATTGGTTCTTAAAAACATAAGATACGTGCATTAAAATACGTATGTACTACGTTATATACACAATAATTTCGTAATTTTCGTTGATCATAAATAAAAATCGCATTGATATGCATGATAGTGGATTTCTTTGATTGATTTGCGTTAGACATTTCTTCAAGACCCTATTCAATTTAATTTCTAACCACCGAAAATTGTAAACAGCTTACTTAAAACTTTGCCATATTATTTACTAAGTTATATACTTACCAGAGGCAAAATTAAATCGCTACATGAGTCTATATAATTTTGAAAAATAGTAGGTAAGTACTCTTAAATGTAGATTTCTCGTCTAATTCTCATTATAACTATGAGACGACAAATATTTCTCGAGAAATCGAGAATTTTGAAAACCATAACTTCTTCTTTGAAACGAGAATTGAACAGTCAAGATACGACCGAGACGAAAATACTATTTTATCGTCTAGTCTCACGCCATCATGAAGATGTGTAAATACATATAAAACTTAAGCCATTTCTCAATTTGAATTGATACAAACCCGACAATACAAAATAGTTATTTATGTATCAAGGGCATCATGATGATGTTTATGCTCAATCGAGGACCACAAGTTTACAAGAGCCAAGTGCCTCTGGCCCGAGGGTCTGTAAATCGCCTAGAGGGATATAGACATCAATAATGCCCGTGGTGCATACAATATTTTATGTATTACTATTTTATTTAAAATATTCTGCGTGACATTTCGCTTTGACGTTTCAAATTTTGTTAATAGTTTTGGTATCCTAAGCAACGGACAGGAAATATTAATTTCAGAATAAAAATATAATGTGATGCGTCAACATTATATTGATAATTTCTTAATGCCCTAGGGCATAATGTAGTATACGTATATACGTACCTACCTTGTATCTATGACATAAATAAACAATTACACATGTAGGAAGACAAACTCATTTTCAACATCATGATGAAAGGGAGCACTAAGTTCGGATAGGTATCTACTTTTGCCTGAAATTGCACTTAGTCTTTATGTAAATAGACACATATTTTTGATATTATCTTTTGGCACAAACGATCGTTGTCCTATTTTTGAAAATAAATATGTTAGGTAATTCTCAATGGTCGGATGTCCACAACGAATAATTTCACTATTGGCGGAGGTCTATATAAACATATAAAATGCAATATCAGAAAAACGTGGACATTCGCCCTTCGTGTTCTCACTCAGGCACGAGAGTTGTTGGAACTAAGAATATTTTAATTTACACTTTTATACACTTTGTCGAGTTATTTTGTAAATAATAATAAATAAAAGCTGTAGGATTTAGTAAGAAAATAATTTATTTTTTATTTGCGTTCCTAGTTAGACTTATTCTTTTTAACAAAAGTTAATATTTTAATTTAAATAAATGTTTCGCGATGGTATTACTCGAGCCTTATACACTACAGTTCACATTTTCAGTTCTCTGATTTGTAATGTATTCGTATATAATAGGTACTCATATATTTTAATTTTGTTTATTATAAACTGGAGGGGAAAAATACATCAAACAAATTTCTTAAGATTTTGTCGATTTTCAAACTTGCGTTACTTCACTAATTTCCATCGTAGGAGGTTAAACTTTTTTGTATTAAAGGGCAAACCTTCCTCTTTAAAATTCCGTTTATAAAATTTATTTATCATTGTTTGCAACAAAGTTTCACTCGAAATAGAAGGGTATATTTTTGAAAAGTAACGCAACTTTGAATATGTTGAATATCGACAAATTTTTATGAACATTTTTTGATGGGTTTTTTTCCACCAGTGTATTTAAGTTGTAGGTATATGTGTTTTTATTGCTATTTGGCTGGTATGAAAAATTAAAAATTCTTGAACCTTTTTGTATTGCTCTGAAACAAAAATTTGTATTTATTTACTCGTATATACAACTCTGTAATGATGATTGACTGCTAAAACGTGCATTAAAAATAACAAATTCGTTACTTTATTTTCTATCCTGAAAGACAACTTTTACTGTTTCCAAAATTATCATTTCTGTATGTTTATAAACAAAATTTATAGAAAATCAGACAAGTTTGTCTTTTTGGATCATTTCTCAATGCATAAAATTATCAAAAACAGTTTGCTAACTCGACGCATTATCAATAAAGTCACCACCCTTTTTCCACCTAAAGTAAACCAAACTATGAGTAAAATATAACTAGTGCTATGATCTATGATATGATTCATGAGTTAGTCGATAAAAATTTACCGAGTGCGCAGCACGAGTTCAATATTTTGATGATCTAACAAATACTATCATCTATGATTAATCATAACTCGAGTAGTCCAGTCAGGAGAGTCAAAAATTAACTGAAACCCAAGACTAATACATAACCAAATGAAATTTGGCATGTGAGTAGTTAAGAACATACAGAAACAAAAAAAAATTCGCTCCACCTCGGTATGCTCCGCTTCCCACAAAAATTTTCAGTTGAAACTCAAAATTTTCTTGTAACGCATTTTCCTCGAAAACTATCAAAGATTTTGGAAAACTGTTTTCACAGGATGAAAGCTGAGGAAATTTGCTATCAAAATGGTCTTTGAAAATTTTTCATAAGTAGCACCGTGTAGGCTTCAGCCGTTTAATATTCGAATGACTTGAGAATTTTCTGTATAGTAGGCGCTACATTGAGAATGACGTAAAACATTCGCCGCTACAGAATGAATATGGTATAACTTCGTTAAAGAACATCATTTTGTAAAGATAAAAATTGCATTTTATTCGTCGAGGCTTCCACGTTCAATTGCACTAATAACATTTGAATTTCCGACCCCGTTTATACCGAGAAACTTGATTTTTATAGAATCATAACTCAGTATTAGCAGACGTTCAAAGAATTCTCAATATTTTCAATATCTATGAATGAAATTGTAAACTCGTAGAGGATTATCTTCATCAAATTATCCCCAATCACATGCAACTATTTGGAGGGTTGTGTGTTGTACGTCCGAAAAAAAAACTGGTTTTCGCTATCTCATAGATTTCTTTGTTTATCGCGGGCACGAGCATTTTTGAAAATAGGCCACTTTTTGGCCCCGTAAATTGATTTTTAATGAGCTTATCCTAATCAACAAGATTCTGTAATTTGTTTCATCAATTGTACTACTACGTACATGTAACAGATGTTTTCCTAAAAAAAGATCATAACCTATAAATAAAGAAGGTAGCGAAAACCAGTTTTTTTTCGGACGTACAACACACAACCCTCCAAATAGTTGCATGTGATTGGGGATGATTTGATGAAGATAATCCTCTACCAGTTTACAATTTCATTCATAGATATTGAAAATATTGAGAATTCTTTGAACGTCTTCTAATACTGAGTTATGATTCTTTAAAAAGCAAGTTTCTCGGTATAAACGGGGTCGGAAATTCAAATGTTATTAGTGCAATTGAAAGTGGAAGCCTCGACGAATAAAATGCAATTTTTATCTTTACAAAATGATGTTCTTTAACGAAGTTATACCACATTTATTCTGTAGCGGCGAATTTATTACGTCATTCGCAATGTAGCGCCTACTATACAGAAAATTCTCAAGTCATTCGAATATTAAACGGCTGAAGCCTACACGGTGCTACTTATGAAAAATTTTCAAAGACCATTTTGGTAGCAAATTTCCTCAGCTTTCATCCTGTCAAAACAGTTTTCCAAAATCTTTGATGGTTTTCGAGGAAAATGCGTTACAAGAAAATTTTGAGTTTCAACTGAAAATTTTTGTGGGAAGCGGAGCATACCGAGGTGGAGCGAATTTTTTTTTGTTTCTGTATGTTCTTAACTACTCACATGCCAAATTTCATTTGGTTATGTATTAGTCTTCAGTCAAAACCTCTCCTGACTGGACTAGAGTTATATTTGGGAAGAATGAAGAAAGAAATGTTGGGTTATGTTACTTCAAAAGATGTTAAAAACATTTGAAACTCGGTTTACCTTTCTTAATTTGGTGTTTTGTTATGGTATTATCTCTATCTTGATATATTTTGAGTCTAATCTTTGACAAACAGCAATTCCTGATTGAGAAATTGACAGTACGTAACTGATAAACAAAAACAGTTGGCATGTAACATGCGGTGATGAAATATCATCGATTTGATATAGCCTGTTTCCTGTTTCAGCCAATTAAATTAGTCAAATATGTACCACGTGCTACATGAATTATATATTCCCTACTATACAGGGTGGTTTTGAAGTTAATGTCATAAATGTATGTTTACGTAGTATGACATGTATTGTGTAGATTACGAAACACAAAGATTTTTCTCAGTCAAAATTTTTTAGTTGCCCTGCCACTGGGTGGAGTAATTATTGTTTTATTAAAAATAATTACATTTTGTTTGTTTATTTTATTAGTATTATGTAATTTATGATGTTGATTACCTACTTCTATAGTTTGTGTTTAATAGGAAAACGAATCCAGTGCAATACTACAAAAAATGCTGCGGTAAACTACCCCTAACTTTTTGAATTTTTAATAAATTCTTTCTGTTTCGTAATCTATATCATAATACGTACCCTTAAATTTATGACATTAACTTCAAAATCACCCTGTATATCCATAAAAATCTTTAAACCGTGTAATACTGTCTGCTTTTGCCGCTCTACTGTTCGTAACTTTAGCTAAGATCGCGTGGCGAGTTGGGCGCATCTCGGATGATCCGCAGTGGCGTGCTAGCGGGGATGTCGAGCCCCCGTCCCTTGTTGCCAGGGAGGGATGAACATTGAGCCACGGGGATGGTGATGGTGATTATTCCGAGCGAAACGTTCATGACGAGCTAATGTTGAAGATGTTGCGATGTAAGGCTTTCTTATGTTGTATCGCGTGACCCAGGAGATGTTGATGCTAAAGTGGAAACATTATACTAATTGTGATTTAATTATTTTTGTTTGTTGTAGATAATTACAGACAAATATTTATTTTTCTTACAAATCAGTATTTTAATTTCCGGTATATACTAAATGGCCATGAACGTGTGTAATTTTATTTTTATTATTTTTTATTTGTCAAATGTTACGAATATTTTAAACTTAAAATAAGCTTGAAATTTAAGGGTTTCGTCTCCGCAACAATATATTACGTGTTTAGAGGTGTAGCAGTTTCTACTTAACTCATTGCATATTATAATTTTGAAGGAAAAACAGGTACTTACTAGATTAAGAATTAATCTAGGTTGATGCCCAGAATTCTGAAAAAATCTGTGGAATCCATATAAAAAATTAATAAAAAAGTGTGTTTTAAGCAATTTGTTATAAGTATGTTTTATCTTATTGTTAAGAGATTTATTAGAAAATGTAACTTGGTATAAACCCAGTTACATTCTTCGTTTGTAAATAAATTTATGAAACTTAGCTTTGTCTATAAAACTTCGTGAGCATTTTAGAAATTGCTAGATTGCTTTTACATACTTTTAGCTAGCGTTTCTTAACATAGGACAAACACGGTGTTGAGCTACGTGGAGTCGATACCCTTAACATTTAACATTTTTGTTCAGTAAGACAATTTCATTTTATCACTACCATACTCGTATAGGAATCTAAAGCAGATTCCACAGTTACCTAATAGACTGAAAAAGTGAAACGTCACATTTCGCCGTCGTGTAGTCAACGCGTATGAAACCAGCAAAAAAGTTTCCAAACAAATTATGCTTTATGTCATTTTGACAACTACTGTATCAAGCACTAGCGTGTCTTCGTGTAGGCAACGTGTATAATGGCATAATGCAACCAGCATAAATGCTTCCAAACAATTTTTTCAGTCTATTACGAAAATAAACAATATTATACACCCTTCTTTTGTTTCACCTTAGAGAAAGTATAACATCTGATTTCTTTCTGACATTTGATACATTTTTCCTGTCATTTGGTTTAAATTGATTTATCCACATAAAAAGTAATACTTTTCCTGTATCTGGTACCATTTAAATACAATTTATATTAAAAACCTTGAATCTTGTAGTCCATGCACGTATATTTTTTAAGTCGCTCAATATGTGTTTCAGGACTAGTGCATAACAAACTTTAATAGTTTATTCCTGAGGTCATTTTATGCAAAAAATATTAGTGAACATGAGTCCTATTCCTTCCTGTTAACAATATACAAGAGGTTGAAGTTTTTTTGCAATCAAGATACATTTGAAGAGCAAATCTCGTTAAAGAAAAATTAATTAGTTTGACAGTTGTTATTTAGTGACGTTTACAATAATTCGAGATTAAAAATGCATGTATTATATTATAAGTTATAGAAATTTTACTTAATATAAGGGAATTTTAGTCAGTATTCCCTCCTCTGAACCAATCAGAAAATTACTTTTCCTGAATCAAATTCTCTGTGTAAATTATTTTTTTTAAATCTGACGTGGACACCACATGACTATTATTTATATGTTTAACATTTTAAACTAATACCAAATATTTAAGCTAGATATGAAATGTTTAAGTTGGCATTTAAAAAAAGCGAATTGTTATAGGTACCTTTTTGTTAAATGTCTATAAGATGTTATTTGCAAAGTGATTGATACCATTTTCAATATGAAATTCAATTTAAAAAACGGAAAATGATTAATTTAAAATTTTTCTTTGTAAATAGTAAAAAGTATTTAAAATTGTTATTTTGTCAAATATACAACTAGTAAATCAAATTAATGATAATGATACTAATACTAATTATTATTAAGCGACCTCGCTTAAATCAAACTAATATAGGCAGCATATAAAGCAGCATAAAGATATAAATTTAAATTTTTAATTACTTCTATTGCTATTAATCTATAAATTGGCTTCGTACAATTTTTCAATCATTTGTTTGTTGTAGGTAGGTAGAAAACCCTTTCTCCAATGATTAAATAATCGAAAACTTGTACTCTAATATAGCATGAAAAAATCAAATAAAGCAATTTCATTAAGCAATCTGTCGTTTTAATTAATATTTTCATGTCAAGAGAAAATCTTTTATCACGAGAAATTTGAGTACGCTATTAAAACCGTTAATAGTGCGCAAGTATAATTATGAATGGCTCTGAGTAGATGAGTGGATTTTATGTAAATGAGTTAGCAGTTCTAGGGGAATATAATGTAAATATTAAGTAAGAAAAAATGAAATTTGCAGGCTGTGCTAATGATATATTAATAATGATGTCTCTCAATTATTATTGCATAATGTTTAACGCCATATTGTCCGACGAAGTTCCAAATTTACATAAATTTCCATACTCGCAGCATAAACAGATTGTTTCTCGCCGAAATTAGGGGATGTTAAAATCAAGGGTGCTTGTGTTAATGACGAAATGCATTTTCTACTGTTTTAACTTATTCACACTCACCCTTATGACATTTTATATTACCCACACTAAACTATTTATAATAACAATAACCTTCTTCATTTACCGCAACTGTTACTAAGTATAATTAAAATGGCATCTTTCATTACAAATTAAAGTAATGTGGGTTTTGAGTAGGTATTCCATTTTATTAAACGGATATAAAAATTGTACTAGTTTATAATTATTTAAAAAAAATAGTTTAGGTAATTATGTTTTAAAGCTGCTTGGTATTTAAATTTTAAGGTAAAATCAGACTATATAAGATTTTAGTCAAATGATTTTATAACGATTTTAATCGCCGCGGTTTTAATCGAGTGATTTTTTAAAATTAAAATCATTTATTTAAAATTAATTTTAATATAAAATTATGTTGATTAAAAATAAAATATTTCTCTGAACTTAATTATCTTAGTCTGTAATATTGAAGGATATTCGTTGTGAAGAAATGTTGATATAAGAGTGTAAAAATATAGAAATAACGTCTTTATTTTCAATAAATGATGGACTACACCGGTTTTGACTCTTAATAGAATCGTCTTCAGGCCCGGTGTCAAAGAATTAATTACACTAGATTATAAACTTTAAAACTAAATAAATGTGAAGTTATATGAAAATACATAAATTCTTTATGTAGACCATTGTACAACCAGCAACAATTAGACAATTTGAGTCTGGTGTTGTTGATTCTGTTTACCGCAGAATGAATTCGTCAAAATTTTATGTAAGGAAGTTGGAAAACCAGAAAAATGACTGCGCAAGGTAATCACGATATAAGTGCGATAAATCAAAAATTAGTGTGTTCATTCAACAGCATATCATTATGTTTCGATATTTTGTTGATCTCCAACGCCTCTAAAATTTTGGATATGGAGTATCTCGAAATTGTGGTCAATATGAAAATCATGGCCTGTGGAAATAATGTGATTAGCAAATGTAGATTTATTCTATTTTTTAGATAAACTGATAAAACTTATAAAATAAATAAAGCGTTACTTTATATCCACCTTCTGTGTAAATGACACTTTACAGGTATTATGGTAGGTAACTAAGTAAATGAGTTATTATAAGGTTTAGACCTGTAATACATTACAAGGCTCGTAGAAATGATATAACACGTCTATTCTGCTATTGTCTTCTACCACCAACAACCTTTGATTACAATATGTAACGAATATTTTTTTTAAAACTAAAAATATTATTTATCAAAAATAAAATTTTGTACGCTCGCAAAAAATCTTTACTCTTACCTACTGAGTTCACTGGATTAAGGCTCCATTCGAATGAGCGTGAGTACTAGTAGTATGGTTAATTATTAAATAAATAACTTGCCATTTCAATAGTATACTAGCTGTATGTATTGTCTTTTTCGATTTTCCGGACTTGTCTTGAATAATGGAAAGTCTTGAAAACCATTAAAATTCGTAGTTTACCAATAATTCTTTTGTCGATTGGAATATTTTTTCAAAAAAAATAGGTACACATTATTTGCTATAGTATCTCAACAACGGTACGTCGCCAAATTTTCAAGAAACGTCCCTCATTTTAAATAAAAAAATAATCATATTTATGATTTTCTTATTCTACGAAAATTTTGAAAATTAAAAACGTACCGCTGTATAACACAATATTATAGAGAATTTTTGTAAATAAATTATTTCTCTAAAATTTACCCAAATCAAGTTATTTCTGAAGGTGAAAGTCTTAAGGAAGCTCGTTCCTTTGTCGCTCGCCCCCCAACCTTTCCAACTCACCAGGAAAGATTAATTTACTACGCTTGCCATGTAGACAACTATTACATTCAATCTGGTAAACAACATGTTTCTTATCAAGCTTGTCTACACTGTCTTTTGTCTTACTTTAGGATACATTTTAAAGCCTTGTTGAAAAATTAGATTTTACAAAAAGTAGAATATGGATGAGATCCAAAATATATTGGCCTCTCTCTATTGTCGTTGATCTTACTAAAGCTACCTAGTTGTGTTTTATGTTGTTGTATTATGATTTTATGATTTTTTATTGATGTCAGTTACAATTATTGGGACATTAAAATAACATAATTAGGTACATAAAATAAGGTGACATAGTGCCTGATTTATTTGGCATGGTTGAGAAAATAAAAATATATTTAATCGAAATAACTTTCTTAACAATATTCTATTTCTCATAGTAAAGGTAGGTACTCCGTAAGAATACATTTTATTATAATGTATTAGAAAGTAGATGATAATACAAGTACCTACCTATAGAAATATTTTGTTTGTTATTACAGAATGATTTGCATTTTGTCATACTTGTTCATAAAGCAATATAATGTGTTTGCTTTGCAGTCATTGATCTTTACTTTTAAAAATAAACAACGCTTTATGTGCAATAATCCGACTATTACGTAAGTGATCAACAAGTTATAAGTATACCTACCTATCTATACTTTTAAATCATTTTGAAAGTGAACCTTAATATATAATAGGATACTTTACCATAGTAGCATATTAGTAATCCAGTCAATTATATTGAAACGAGACCTCAAAAATGAATTATTGCCATGAAAAAAGTTTTCAAAAAGTTAATAGTTCTTTAAATATTTGAGATTTTACTTATCAATACATCTACGTCATAATAATGAGTTTTCACGTGTATTCTTACTTACAGTAATAAAGAAACTACCAAATAGTATTTTATATTTTGTAACATTTAGAACATTTGATTTTACATGGAGAACATTTTGATTCCAGCCCCATGGTTTGAGAAAATTGCAGCTATACATCTACGTCACACAAACTTTAAAAATTAATTACAGCTTTATTAAGAACAATTAAGGTTTATCAGTACTCTCAATCGCTTTCAAATAACATGAAGTTTCAATAAAAAACTTTTAAAAAAAGGTAAACTACCCTATTGTCTGCTAATTTCGATTAGTAAACATTTTCTTGTTTTTGGTAAATAATATGTGCAAATATTGTTAATTATGTATTCCGTGTGTAATGTTATAATTACAAGTTGTTTCATAATAAGTTGTTTTAATAAAAACTGCTAGTTGGAAGTTCAGCTTATTCTGCATTTTGTTCCTAATCTGTATAAATGGTGCTTTTTTAACCCTTCATAACAAATTTATTATTTTTATTTACTTTGGAAGCTAACCAATGATAATGTATAAAACCATTGAGAAGCATGTTTATTTATTGAACCTAACACATTATTACTTTGTAATGAAATTTTATGTTTAAAAAGTGAAAAATTACTCAAAATGTAAGACACAACAAAAATTTTGATGAATTTTCACGATTTGGACCCTACTGAACCCAAAAATCATCTTTAGCAAAAAAACTGACTTAAGTTCGTTAATGAGCTTTATTAAACTTTATAAACAGGATTTTTAAATTTTGTATTAAAATACTATCGAGTGTGGTAGCAAATTAAAGCTCTCGGGAAAATAATTCTAGTAGAATAAAATAAATAAAAGAAGTCGGTCAAATTGTGTTTAGCAACAACTACGTTTAGGAATAACGAATAACTGCTGTTTGGAATGTTACTACTAACTACGATTAGGAAGAACTGCGTTTAAGAAAAAAGTATAAAATTAAAGCCTTTACAAAACGGGGAAGTACTGTGGTGGTCACAACAGGTTTATTTTTATTTTTATGTAGGTAGATTGGTATTACATTGGAATCCAAACTCAGTGGTATTATATTGTCGGTTGCTGGTAGCTGGTATCGAACTAGAGACCTGCTAGCATGCTATACGGAAACACTTTACCGTTGGACTTTGGGTGTAATGTGGGAAGTAAATAGTCGGGAATGCAGTCAATTTTCTTTATTTTCTACACTGCCAACGTTTCGACACCACTTGTGTCTTCTTCAAAGGCTCTACACACAAGAACATCGAGATGTTATACAGAAGTACATTTTAAATAATAAGTTACTTACAGTAGATGAACTTTAGATATTGTTAGGATAAGTGCATAACAAAGTTGCACCAATTAGATACATAAATTCTGGTACTACAGAATAGTCAAAAATAAATTTAAAACACGTCCACGAAAAAATACTCATGTTACATGGGCAAGTCAAAAATAGAGAATAACCGTTAAACCACTGTCCTGCGGGAAAGCATGTATATACAAGTTATCCTTACGACGAAAGTACGCATGAATCAAAAAACAGCGGAACTATGTACCTTGCAACAAGAATGTGAAACTTAAAGCTAAAAATTCTTGTAGTGTTATGTATTAAATAATTGTAAAATATTTGAATATATGTTGCTCAGATCTTGTATATCGCTGCGGAAATCAACACAGTTTTCTTCCTTTTGTATGTGAAGCATTTCCAGAATCAATCTTTTTTTTGTAGATTCTTCTCTCTGTCGATGACTTTGGGTGTAATGTTTGGATGCAAGTTTAAGATGGAGAATTAAACAGAAGTGTTCACAGTTTTTAAAAAAGTTGTTTAAATGGCAATTAAACCATAAATAATTATTTTTAAAGTTCAAAATCCTGTTAATAGTAGGGGAACTACTAGCTGTGTTACTGGTCTCATCAGATTTTTTTGAATGCATGTTGTTTTGCGTAATCGCATTTTCACATTACTTCTCCGATTCTGTGAGTAATTCCTCCGGATATCCTTCCACTACTCCTCCTTACTCCTCATTCTCAATCCTGTATTCCTCGTAGTGCATAAATATCCGATATATCCCGTCATAGGCGCGTTTTCACATTAGCCATGCTAAAATATGCCCAGCTGGCAAATGAAATATCGCCTGGCCACCCCTCCTAGTGCGGCCCTGGCTCCTGACTGTGACGTTGCGCGGGGATGGGGGGATGTCACATGGCGCCTTACTTCCGGCGGGGTGCTGGGGGTTCCGAGCTCAAGAAATCATGTGATATTAATAGTCAGAAAGAAGGGTACTGTACTTGTGAGCTTATTATTGAAATGAACAAATCGCTGAGACGGATTTTTGTGGGGGTGAAGGAATGATCAATTGGTGATAGGGTGATTTATGTATGCGCATTTAACTGTGGATTCGATTGTAAAATTTATTAAATGAAAATTGTATACTTATTCAATAACCATTTAGTAATTTATGGATGAAATCCGTAATAGTAAATTATGTATCAAGTTTTGTAAACGTTATTTTAGCCACGAGTTTTTTAGAAACGAGCGCAGCGAGTGTATAAAAAACGAGTATCTAGAGAGTTTATAAACTATACTTTTTCTACGACCACAAATTACACAGCATAAATTCATAAATATGTAATTTTTCATTTATAATAATATTAGGTTAAATCATAATGATATTATACATAGCTACAAAATTCTACTTAAGCAAGTATGTATTTTACTGATATATGCTTAAAATTTGACAATTATTGAAAGAAATCATTAATTTCCCTCAGTTTTTCACAAAAATTAAATGTCAAATATAGGAGCCAACTTCATGCCGAACTTAATATGTCAGTTGCTATGTTCAGCCCGTGACTACAAACGGCCAAAGCCACGGATTGTCGAGGTGTGTTTAAAATGTTAGTTAGCGCCATGGAAACCAGTTCGTTAAAAATGATGTTTTAATAACAGGAGTACAAAAATTTGTTTTTTTTTTCACTTTCGGGCCTAAAACTCTTCTTTAGTATTTATTTTTATGGACTAAGATTCTTAATTTTGATCCTAAGGGATTATTTTTTATATTTAATCCCGTTGTCAAGTAAATACGTGCTATTTGTTACAGAGTATTTGGTAACAATTTAAATATTTGTCATAAATTTTACTGTCAAAATTACAAAATGTGTATTCTTTAAAACTATTTTGCATTCGTTTGAGGATAAAGTGCAATAAATAGCGTATATACCACAGAACTAAAGTACCTTTAATGCTTTAATCCTTTAGGTGATTATTTCCCTCACCTTCGACTCGTGAAATAAACTTCACCCTCAGGATTATATCATGCACTTTAGTCCTTTAATATATAGGTAGTATAGTATTATTCATTAGCTAACATATTATTTTAGGGCTAAAATCAAATTTAATTATTTTTAAATCCACCTTCATAACGTTTAGTTTTACTTTAACCCATATTTATAAATTATTTATTATAACCCATTTCTTTTTAGATCTATACTATATTTTCTAGGATAGTACAATGCAAAAATTAAAAATCTGATGTGGCCAGCACACGACCTTCCGCCATATCTAGACTTATAAACATAAATGTATACGTACAATCCGGTGCCCATTTAAAATATACAAATAAAAATCTAAAATATTCAAACACAGAAATTTGCATCACCTGAATCAAAAGATTAATTCACAGGAAAACTTTTCTGCATGTTTTGAAACCATCATCCGTTCAATTACTACATCTTACTTACCGTCTCAGTTGTCAATATTTTTTACACAGAAACAAAAATCAACCGATCATGGATTACAAGATTTCAACGTTTTTTCTGATAAATTATTTATTTAAATTTTACTACAGTTCTTTAATGCTATTAGATAAAGACAATTTTTGTATAACGTAAGTTGCAAATAGCGTTTCCTCTTTTCTTATTACAAATAAATACTATATTAATCCAAATTTATATAAATTTTTGGCAATTAATCTTTTCAATCTTCAAAAAATATCACTTCCGGTGAAGATATTTGTACCAAAATCTAATGAGCTCTTCCAATTTATATACAAATGTTAAATACCAAATATCAAATTTTTTGGGTAATTCGTATTTGAGTTATGCGACTAACACCCCTTGACCACATACATACACACATACACACAGACATCATCGTGAACCTATCAAAAATGAGTTGTAAGGGCCCTATTCGTGCTCATCCACTAAAAACTCACTACCCGATTTTTTGCATGATTCCAATACCTTCCTTTACAGGTAAGCGGAAGGTAAAAATGAATTAATCTCGATTGGTTTCAGTCCAAAAATTATAATTGAATAGAATTTAAATTTTAAAAAATAAATAAATGGAAACATTCAAACAATGGAAATTTAGCAAAAATATAAACCATGCATATGCATACCTATAAGCAAAGGTTGGAAGGTTAGAAATATTATATATTATCCAAAGTATTTATAATAGCAATTAATACGCCAGTAAGTATACAATACGAAACTTTACAAAGACAGTACCGGACAGAACAATAACATTTGGTGGATATTTTATGTATGTTCATTGTGAAAACGTATATCCAGAATATATGTCAAATTATCATTATGGATGTTTTCTGAGCGTTGTATGTAGGTATATGAAAATTGAACCCACTTTTATGTCTTATTTAAATCCATGAAACATGCCGTTACATTACAGAGCATATTTTGTATTATGGACAGTATTATACAGAGATTCATTACCTTCCGCCATACCTGTAAAGGAATATATTGGAATCATGCTAAAAATCGGCTAGTGAGTTTTATTGGATGAGCACGAATTAGGGTCCTTAGTGTCCTTACAACTCATTTTTGATAGTTTCACGATGATGTCTGTATGTATGTGTGTGTATGTCTGTGTAGGTATGTGGTCAAGGCCGGATTTCTGTCAGTCGGATAACTGAAATACGAATTACCCAAAAATTTTGATATTTGGTATTTAACATTTGTATATAAATTGGAAGAGCTCATTAGATTTTGGTACAAATATCTGCACCGGAAGTGATATTTTTTGAATATTGAAAAGATTAATTGTCAAGAATTTCTATAAATTTGGATAAATATAGTATTTATTTGTAATACGAATAAGCGGAAAAGATATTACTTAACTTACGTTATAAAAAATTGACAGGTGAGACGGGTGACACGTTGGCATATTAACGCCATATAAGTAGAGTGCGGATTATATGCAGGCAAATATAATCAAAATATGCATGCAATATGCATTGAAAAAAGGCCAAAATATGCTCAATTTTTGCACAAAATTAAACAAATATGCAATATTTTACAAATATATGCATGTATATGGAGATATGCAACATAATTTTATTCATTTTTACCTCTCGCATAGAGAGGTATAGGGATCGTGAAAAAATTCGATGTCGAGATTTTTGTCAATTAGCACGTTTTAGCACCTTTAGAACCTATTTTGACTATTTTCACGATGATGTCTGTGTGTGTGTGTGTGTGTATGAAAGTCTGTATGTACGCCTACTATAGCCTTTCGTCCCGGTTCATTATCTCAAATTCTACTGAACATAAAATTCTAATATTTTGCATTATACATTTATATATGTTAATGAAGAGCTGAAAAGATTTTGGTAAAAATCCACCAACCGGAAATGGTACTTTTCTTGTAGCACTATAACATTTTTTGCAAAAATTGTATAAAATAATGCGATTGTTACAATTTGACATACCACACATGAAAGAAGAAATTACATTGTACAATATTTAATCTTACTTGTTTCTATATCTTTAACCAATAAAGAAATATAATTTTTTTAAATATATAATTTTACCTACCACGATTTGTGAATCCCGAAAAAGAAATAAAATTTAAAACAAAAATAAAATTGTCAATGTGACAGATAAACAGATGTCTGTGGCAAGGAGCTTTCTCTGTGGTGTAGGGCATGTGTAGAGTGTGGTGTAGAATTTTGAAATGTTGGATATAGTATAGATATTAACTGGACATAGTATTATGTAAATATGGTATTTATAAAATAAAATTATATATTAAACTAAGAGCTGATTAGATTTGTGAAATATATAATTTATTACCTAATTAAAGCTTAATATTTGGTTAAATACGAGGTTAAATAATAATACTTCAATGTCAAGGCGAGAGGTATTGTAACGGCCACGTCAGATTTTTACTAATAATTTATTTCTATAAATCAGACAAATACTACAATTTGTCAACAATGCACAAGAATATCATATAAAATAAACAAAACAACGTATAATTTCTGGAATACGACTTGTGTGCCTACCTACCTTTAAAATAAATGTAAAAACTACTATAGGTGGTATCAAATTTAAGAAATTCTATACATATACAAAATTTATAAAAAAATTGAAATTTTGAGTTAAAAGGTACAAAATATGCAGTTATATGCACTTTTAATAAATATATGCAAAAAAATTACACCATATTTTGATCTATTTTTGTATGAAATGCATACATTTGTAAAAAAAATACTAATATGCACAATAATACAATATATGCAAATGCATATAATCCGCACTCTACATATAAGTCATAAGTAGGATATTAAAATGTAATAATTGAACGGAGGATGGCTTCAACACAGAAGAGTTTTCCTGTGAATGAATTTTTTGATTCAGGTGATGCAAATTACCGTTTAAACCCGAAACCAGTTAAAACTAGTTTTAACTAGTAAAAACTCGAAAAAAATAAGGCTATTTGTACAAATTAACCTAACCTAACCTTACCTAACTTCGCGTATTAACTATTCAAAACTAGGGGTTGGTTAGTTTCCAGTTTTTACTAGTTAAAACTAGTTTTAACTGACTTCGGGTTTTGACGGTAACAGGTATATTTTAAATGAGTACCGGATTGTAAACATATTTATGTTTATAAGTCTAGATATGGCGGGAGGTTGTTTGCCGATCACGTCAGATTCTTTTATATTCTTTTTACATTCACAGTACATGCTTTTACATATACAGGGTGAGTCAGCTAAGTGTTCCCTATTTCATTTGTTTGTAAAGTCTCAAGTTTTTGTGTAAAGTCCGCCAAATTTTTGCTGTAAATACAATACCCATTTGAGTTTTTGTTCGCAAAGTTTTATCATTATTGCTCTATTGCTTCCTAATTGGTGACTGAAATAATGATTAATTAATGATTAGTCAAACGACTATTTGTAGGATTTTAAAGGACCTTAAGTGGCATCCTTATAAGATTCAAATTCTGCAGGCAATTTCTGAAGAGGATAAAGGAAACCGATTGGAATTTGCAGAAGACGAAATTGAACGAATGAATGAAAACCCTGGTCATCTGAATAACATCATGTTTTCTGATGAGGTACATTTTCATCTTGATGGTGGATTTAATCATCGGTATTGGTCAGATGAAAATTCCCACTGGATTGCTGAACAATCCTTGCACTCTCCTAGAACGACTGTTTGGGCTGCAATTGGAGATTTTGGATTAATTGGTCCAATTTTCACATTGAAATGAACCACTCGTGAAGTTTTTGTCTGATCGATTTGAAATTTCGGCAGTAAAAATTCCTTTAGATAGCTCATGTTTTGCAAAAATTTCGTCACTTTCTGATAAAAATTGCCTAAGTTATAAAAAATCCAAATAGGGAATAGTTAGCTGACTCATCCTGTACTTACATAAAATGTTTACTAATGTAATTAATATATTCTGTGGAGATATTTTTCATATAAATAAAATATAATAAGAACATTCGGTTTAATATTTATTTATTATAAAAAATACTATACAGGTGTTTCACAACTTCAGCATTAAAATTAAATGGTAGATACTACACGACATACACAAGTTTCAAACACAAAATTAGAAATTGTAATTCGTTATTAGTACCATAGATACAAGAAAACGTTTGTATTTGGTTTAATTTTTATTATAATTAGCTTATTGTTCGCTAAATTACTTCTCCGATTCTATCTACTAAAATAAAATTTTTAAATACCTATACTTATAATTTGGAATTTAAATGTTTCTAAATTTTCAGTTAGGCAGGTAATGTATCGTAAACGAAAAAATCGTAAAACACGTACACACACACACTTTACTTACATTGAGTTTCCAGAAATGCTCACCGGTCAAGATGACATTTGTTATTTTTACTTTAAACATCTCAGGCAAATTTTAAAAATTGATTTAGATTTTTTCCGATTTTTTAAAAATTGTGTATAATTTTCATATTTTCCCATATATTGTATAGAAATTCCAGTTAATCAGTTGGGGGCGCCAAAATTATTCACACCCTAGGAACGGTCCTGGTTTCGCCTAGTCAAAACTGTTGGTTTGTTATTTAAGATTGGGTCTTGTTGATCCATTTTTTCCATACATGGTGGTATAATAAATAAAAAATTTAAAAATTCAGTTATTTTGCAATTTAAAAATATTTACAGATATGTCAAATTCACAAGTCCACGAGGCAAAGTCTTTCTTTATATTAATTCGCCAGTCTGCCCACTCTGTGTACGTGACGTCAGGTGTGTAGGTGTGTGTGAGGCCCGTGCTGAGCTGTGTGACACGAATCTCACAGCGGAACTCACACAGCCGCTCACTCGACACCGGGATGTACACACTGAGGTCAAACCTTGAGTCGTCCAGCGAGTACCAGCACATCGCGGTGCCTGCAGGACAAGTCACGAGACAACGCCGCCCTATCCCACGTGTAGCCCGCCATGTTGAGCCGGCGCTGTGCGTCACGTGCCTCGAGGTGTAGTGCGTGGACAACGTACCACGTGACACGTTCATGCCGCATATCCGACACCTGGTGCTCAACTGACAGAAGTACAACTCGTGTTTCCTGCACTTGGTTGGGATGTCCTGGTATGTACAGTACTCGTCCTGGTTCTCACAGGCTCGCCTGGTTGGGGCGCAGCGCTCGCACCGCCAGCCGCCCTCGTCACGGTACAACTTCACCGTCACTTCCGCCTCGCACCTGGAGCACTTCTCCTGCCGCTCCACCGTCACAGGCTCTGGTTTCTGCTGCTCCTCCTTTACCTAGCAATATACCGGAAAGTTAAAATCAAGGCAACATAAACATAGATGGAAATAAATTAAATGGCATTAGTTTCTTGATTGTTAATTGATTCTTAAGCCGGTCACACAATGACAATGACCAGTTAGTAGTCTGGGACTGAAGGTACTTTGCTATGCTGATGATTGCTGGCGCTGGTATTACTTGCTGTCTCCCATCGGTTGCTTTATATTTGTCTACCCCAAGTTAAAAGATAATTACACTGGGCAATGCTTGCCCAGTTTTACTTTCCGCAGCGCGCAGCTCCCAGACGTAACTTTGGTCAGTAGTGTGACACCAGCATTAGGTTTAAAGATCGTTGACTATAGTTTTTATTAAGGTAAGAAAAATTCACCGAAAAACAAAGTTTTACCATTTGGGAATATTTCTGGAAACATTGTCGGCAATACTTTACAGAATTTGGCAACTTTGTATAAGACTCTTATAGTAACTAACTATTATAAATATTGCCGATGTCACATTACTACATACCACGATCTCCTGCTGCCGCCCCCACCGTTCCACAGACACAGTGAACGTGGCGCCGCCCCAGCCGCCCAGCACGCCCAGCAGGTTGTTGACGTCCAGGCCCAGCGCCGTAGGCTCCTGTAGCGCCAGGCAGCCTTGAGGCGCTACATCGCCTCTATTAATAATTTGTACATGATTGCGTTTGATGTAAAGTGTATACGTAAAGTCCTTGGCCATGTCGTCACTGTCCAGGAGGCGCACGGAGTGGTAGATCCGCCCTGACGTCACACAGACCTTGGTGAGCAGCAGGAAGAGCAGCTGGAAGGCCTGCAGCACGTAGTTGTGCAGACTGGACGTGGTGATGTCGTGCGTCAGGCTGCAGGGGTTGTCGAGCACGTGGTCCGGGTGCTGCTCCTGGCAGTGCTGCAGGAGCTGACTCCTGGTGCCCAGCCACTCACAGCGCGAGGAGCCGAGCACCGGACACACGTACTGCCGGTACGAGCACGTCACTTCGTGTGCGACCTCCTCGAAGCCGACTGTCTCCCCGCACCCCAGGTCTTGGTTCTTGCAGGGGAAGCGTAGAAGCTTCGCCACGGCTTCGTACTCCTTGTTGCGCGTTGCTGGACGCTTGGGGGAGAAGCACCGGCCGCACGCCGCCGCCCCGCCGTGCTCCAGGTACACAGGGCCCCGGGATAAGTACAACTCACATTTGTGACATTTTAGTTCTGCTAAAATTTCAGCTGGGACGTCCATTTCGTTCTGCAATATAAATTCAAATTATACTACTAGGTGTTCTATAGCACTGCTTCGAGGTGACACCACGTCTCTTTTAACATCCGAGAATGCTTTAATCGCATAATTCGCGTTATATTCAAAGCTTTATCGTATCGTATCGTAGTATCAACGAGGGCGATGTTAAAACAAATCAACAATTTTATATACAGAATATTAATTTATTATATAATGAATAGAAGTAGCTGATTTAAGCGCAAGGTAGAAATACAACCACCCCAAGGGCAAATATCTGTTATCTATCCCGTGTATAATACAAATGTTTTTTCTAGAACCAGTAAAAGTATTTTAAAAATTAAGTCAAAGAAGCAAAGCGCGACGTATTTTTCAAATTAATTTAAGTAAGTCATTTCTTATTATAATGTTTTGGGTTATTGTTTGTCAAGCGCTGATTGGTGACAAACAATAATTGTAAATTACTCACGAGATAGAATCATTTCTATCCCTGAAGCGAAAATGACGTCTCAGCAACTGACAGTAGGTACTAGGAAATTGTAGTTTTTAATAATTTTATTAAACTTTATCATATAAATAATTAATGACATTTTATATTTCATCTAATCTGGAAAAAATTTGTTTGTAGTTCACACTCAAATATTTTTATTTCCATTCGTAAGCAGATAAACTGAGATTGTAAAAAATTTGGAAAAATGTTACTTTTAATTGCTAAATTGCGATAGATAGAATCATTTCTATCCCTGAAGCGAAAATGACGTCTCAGCAACTGACAGTAGGTACTAGGAAATTGTAGTTTTTAATAATTTTATTAAACTTTATCATATAAATAATTAATGACATTTTATATTTCATCTAATCTGGAAAAAATTTGTTTGTAGTTCACACTCAAATATTTTTATTTCCATTCGTAAGCAGATAAACTGAGATTGTAAAAAATTTGGAAAAATGTTACTTTTAATTGCTAAATTGCGATAGATAGAAAAAAGTTTCAATTACAAATTGCAGATAATGACATTTACATTGTTATTGCAAAAATTCCCATTTATCATTTATCTATAAATTTTAAAAATATTTCAGAAAAATTCGTCAAATCTTCAAGAAACTATTCCGGTTGCTCGATTGACACCTAAATCTAATCTAGGTTGCCAGAATGCTGTACACAAAATTTCGCATTTTTTATACAATATCCATCCTCACACAGACATCAATGCGAAACCATCAAAACCGTATTAGCTTTTATGAAAACTATAATAACTGATCGTTCGACAGTCTTCGTTATCACATTATCAGATACTTGATAATGTGCATATTTGGACGGAGACTATTTTATTAATTTACAACAAAATCATATTCATACTTGTTTTACCCTACTTATGAACACGATATTTATTTAAATAGTGTTTAGTCTTTAAATTTTAGGAAATTATATTTGCATTTAAATTGTACGTATTTCATTTTACAGAGAACATACTACCTACGTGATTTTATACTTCAGGGAAAAAATTGAAGTGTATAATATTTATTTATATTACAAGTGGGATAAGCGCATTATTACAGCAGTCGAATGTGAAGAATTGCACAACGAGATCGTAGACCGAGTCGTGTAATCATATGAGTGCTGTAATATGCTTTAGCCACATGTGATATACAAAATTTTATCCACGACTGCTCAAAATTAATAAAAATTGATATTTTTGTTTAAACGCCAGATTTTAAATTTTAAAAATGTATTTTGACAATTGATTGATGTCAGTTTCTATTGTTTTCAAATCAAAGCAACATGGTTACATACAATTTGTTCGAAAGCAAGACAACCTGTCAGTTTTATATACAAACAATTTCTTAATTTGTAAGTATATACCTGATATTTATTTATTATTTGTTTATAAATTATAGGATAGTATTTCAAAATTTATTTATTCCAAGAGTATTTATGGAATAAATAGATAGAAGATAGGTACACAAATACG
This sequence comes from Agonum fuliginosum, assembly GCA_947534325.1. Taxonomy (NCBI): domain Eukaryota; kingdom Metazoa; phylum Arthropoda; class Insecta; order Coleoptera; family Carabidae; genus Agonum; species Agonum fuliginosum. Next base: position 16,292,335 of record OX384045.1, on the reverse strand, counting down.
TATATTATTATAAATGCGAGAGGTAATATGACAAAAGCACATCATATTACTTCACAAGTGAGGTAATATAACAAATTATAAAAATATTATGATTATTATATCACTGGTATAGATAAATAGGAAATATTACATATTACATTTCGTTCTGAGCTTTGAACAGACGGAATTCGAAAATTCAAGGGACACTACATGAGTAAGTTATAGCTATTTAGAAAATTTTATTCATAGCTTAAAAGTAAAAGCAACATAATTGAAATTTATTATCACTTTCGGACATTTATTACACATTGTATAAATAATTACGCGTGGTACTGTAAATTTTTAGAGGGGATCAGTATAGGCGTTAAAATTGTGAAAAGTAGGTATGTTTAGTTTTAGTAAAAATTCACATTTTCAGAATAACTAATATAGGTACTGCATAATGTAAAAAGGTTCACACTTACCGTCGTTGGTCGACTCTGATTCTTGAAGTCCTATAGTGATGTTGATTGAATTTAACCCCAATGTGTAATTTAACAAATAACTTTATTTTCAAACTAGAAATAAGTTTAAAATCTACTAAAGCGAAACTGCTTAGCACGATACAGTAATGTCAGAATGCTGTCTGACTGACTGACTATTATAAGTAAAGCAAAAATAATAAAACTGGTTACTTTATCCTAACAACTTTCACACCCCAAAAGAGAGGGGAACCAATTAAAAACCAACCACCCAGAAAAGGGTAGGAACACCCTACTCATGCCGGTGCAGGTTCAGGTGTTCAGATGTTGAGGAATTCTGCTTAATAACTGTAAAATATAATCCTTAACTGAAGTAATCCGTAACTGTAAATTAAGTAGTTAAGGACAAACAAAGTCCTAATGGGATAATAACATTTATGACGTTTAATTCCCAATACCTAGTCATACCTCAAAATCTAGGTAGGTATTGTCGTTTCAAAGATGTATTTAGAAATTTTTTGCAATTAACCATTATTAGTGTGAATGTATATTTACAATAAGTACAAATTCCCAAAAATTATTAGAAATTGAGCGTGCAAATCCCGTACAAAAACAATATATTATTTGTGATAGCACAAAATTTTGGACATCATGTGCTCCGTTTGCCACCCTACCGTTGTATTTTCAACCCAATTGAGTTGATATGGAGTCAACTAAAAACCGGTATAAGAAAAAAATGTGCATTAACAAATTCAGGACGTATGATCGAGTTGATTAGAGAACAAGTTGATGCTTTTACATAATACATAAAATGTTTAGGTACTAATGTAATCAATACATTCTGTGGAGATATTTTTCATTTAAATAAAATATGATAAGAACATTCGTTTTAAAATTCATTTATTGTAAATCAAACTATACAGGATGTTTCACAACTTCGGGATTCAAATTAAATGGTAGATACTACACGACATACACAAGTTTTAAACACAAAATTAGAAATTGTACTATAATTAGTATTCGTTAATGGTACCAGATACAAGAAATCGTTTATATTTGGTTGAATTTTTATTATAATTAGCTGTCATAAGTTACTTTATTCCTCAAGTTATTTGGAAAAAACTTTATTGTTCGCTAAATTAAAGTAACTACTTACTAAAATCAAAATTTTAAATATAAAATTTAGTAATTAAATGTTTCTAAATTTTCAGTTAGGTACGTAATGTATCTTAAACGAAAAACTCATAAAACACGCATACACACACTTTACTTACATAGAGTTTTCAGAAATACTCGCCGGTCAAGATGACATTTGTTATTTTGACTTAAAAGGCGTCAAACATATTCTCGTACGTGGGTGACATATACCCTACGGACGGTTGGTTTGTTATATAAGATTTTAAAAGAAGCGAATGGGCCTGGTTGATCCGTTTTTTCCATGGTGGCATATATAATAAATAATAACAAGCTAGAATTGCAGTAGTACACTGCATTTCAATATCATATGTCTTACTGAATCCTGGATAAATAATGGTGTACACTCAGCAGAATTCTTTACTTATAACTACTCCGTATTTAGGAAAGATAGGGATTCTACTATTTGTGGTAAAAACCGTTACGGCGGTGTTGTTGTTAATAATAAATTAAAATCTTCAGTTGTGAATCTATGCCTTCATCCAAACTCGCTTAGCGATATTGTATGTGTCAATTTCTATCCGCTAACATTTCTTTGTTCGTAATTGTTATTTACTATCCACCACCTATTTCAATTGAGGAGCATACCTATATATTTGAATGCCTTGAAATTTTTCTTACCTCTTATTCTCAACGGTAATTTTGTTATCCTTGGCGATCTAAACATTAGTAAACTAATAAACTAAATTATCAGACATCAAGACAACAATGTTACGAACTTTACCACTTACTTGAATGCACGTCAGTTAAATACAATAACAAATAGTTTCGGCAGATTGCTCGACATAGTCATTTCGAACATTGAATGTAACGTCACACATCACCTTGATCCCTTTGTTGATGAAGATTCCCATCAACCTGCCCTCTCTATTATTTCTCTCTCAAATAAATCTTCACTTTCTTCTATTAACACTACCTCTTCAAATAAATCTTCACTTTCTTCTATTAACACTACCTCATTGTCATACAACTTCCGTTTTTCTAATTTTTCATTGCTCTATAATTTATTGTCAGAAGTCAATTGGAATTGTCTTGCACTTTATGAAGACGTTGATGAAGCTTTTAATAAATTTTATGAAATTGTGTACAGTGTATTATGGATAAATGTATTCCACGAATTAAAAGAACCTTATCTTCATACCCACCTTGGTTTAACAAAGATATAATTAATAATATTAAACATAAAGACAAATATCACAAATTGTACAAACTTTCTAGGCAAAGTGTCTGATTTGTGTGAATTTAAGCGTTTCCGTGCCTTAGAAAAAAAAGAAATTAATGTAGAATATGCTAAGTATTTGTCAAATGTAGAAAACTACTACCTCAGACCCAACTAAATTCTGGTCCTTTATTAACAACAAGAAACGTGTCTCCCGTATTCCCGGACGTATGCATTTAAATGATAACACCAGGAACATTGTTCAAGGATTCGCTGATTTTTTTGCTAGCGTATATTCTCCTAGTGATTACTCTTCTTCAAGTAATTCTCAACTATACACTAATAACGGTGATGTTGTTACTGTACCAAGCATCTCGGAAGATGATATCCTACAAGCTATAAAAATGATGAAAGCAACTCGTAATCCTGGTCCTGATAATTTGCCTTCGTATATTCTCAAAGGATGTTCGCATATCTTTGTTAAACCCTTTCATAATTTTGTTTCATCTCTCTCTCGTTAAAAATTCTTTTCCCTCTATTCCCAAAACTTCTTTCATATGTCCTATCTTTAAATCAGGTGACCACACTAATATTTCGAACTATCGCCCTATTGCTATCCTCTCTAATATCTCCAAAATCTTTGAATCCATTCTTTACAAATATATCTATAGCTCAGTACATAAATACATTTCAATTCATCAACATGGTTTCACCAAGGGTAAATCTACTACTACTAATCTTATGAATTTTACTGAATTTACTTTAAACTCATTATATGGTAACAATCAAGTTGATGTTGTCTACACAGATTTTTCGAAGGCATTTGACACTATAGACCATGCTGTGCTCTTAAATATACTTAATAAAAACTTTAATTTCTCCTCTAGTCTTCTTCATTTCCTCTCTTCTTATCTAATCAATCGTAAGTTATGCGTACAATACAACAATCGCACCCTTATTTTGCCACATCTGGTGTTCCTCAAGGAAGTAATATTGGTCCTTTATTATTTAATCTGTTTATAAATGATATCGTTCACTCTGTTCAACACAGTCAAATATTACTATACGCTGATGATTTGAAAATCTTTAGAACTATTAACTCAGTACAAGACTGCATTCTTCTACAAAACGATATTGATACTATTTTAGCTTGGTCACTTACCTCTAAATTATTTTTTAACTTCAGCAAATGTAAAATAATGAGTTATTTTGTCAAAAAATTCGTCTACTCGTATTCTTATCATATGGAGAACATTTTTCTGGATAGAGTTACACTTTATAGAGATCTAGGTGTTTTGTTCGATGCGAGGCTAACGTTAAGTCATCATACAAAACTCTTGGATTTGTTATCCGCAACTCAAAATCTTTTACAAGAATTACGACCTTAAAAACATTATATTATACATTTGTCCGTTGTAAACTGGAGTACTGTCTCCAAGTGTAAAATCCTATATATAATAAATACATAAACTTATTAGAATCAATACAAAAGAAGTTTCTAAATTTTTGTCACTATAAACTTCATAGACGGTACCCCAGTTACAACACTGAATATATTACTTTACGTTCCGAATTAAATGTGTGGCCCTAGCTAAAAGAAGGAAAATTTTATCCTGTGTATACTTATACAAATTATTGAATGGATTAATTGATGATTCTTGTTGTCTCGAACGTCTATCTTTTAATGTACCACGCATTTCTTCCAGAAGTAAACTAAATTTTACTTGTAAAACTGTCAAAACTAATTACCAACTAAAATCTCCTACCCGACAGCTTTGTAATACATTTAACAACTTATCAAGTAACAATTGACCTATTTGGTGACTCCGTTACCTTAATTATGGAAACTACTTTTTACATGTTTGTAATTTATATTTTATTATATTTCTTGTTGTGACTATTATTATTTATTGCTGATGATGAGACCTATGGTGTTATTATTATTTATATACTACTTATTTTTGCTATTTGTATTTTTGTATTTGCTTCCTAATGTAATGTATTATACTTTGTTGCCATTTGCATATTTTGTCTAATTTTATATGTATAATCGTCCTCTAATTGGAATGTTGTATCCTGTTGGATTTATTTTCAATAAATAAATAATAAATGTGGTAGTTGCAAGCTCTATTTGTTTATATTTAAGTTTCCGCTGCCACCAGATGTGGTAGTTGAATCCAATTAACTCTTTACGCTACCACCAAAATGTGGTAGTTGGATATAAGGGTGAATTAGACTCATGTTCAACTAAATTGTAATGCTAAATTAGTATTACTTCATTAGCGAACGACTGCCACTTGTATCGTTGTCGAACGGTTTACACAACACACTTATAGCGGGACACTAACAATTTATATTTACACAAGGGGTGGATGGATCAGAAACAGGTTTTAGAAAGATATACGAATTACAGAATTAACTTTAAAGTGAATTACAATTACAAATAAACAATACAATACTGAATAATAATTAAAATGTGAACTTAGAAACTGGAAGTATTTAAAACTAATGGAGTCGACACACGCACAAGAGTTATTGGTTTTAACAACAATTGCAAAGACAAATTATTAAATAATCTAAAACTGCAATAACTAATAATCTCGATTTTAACTCAGCCAACAAACACTTAAATCCTTACAAAATATTATCAATTCGCTTTTCTGCGTTTCTTCAACAAATAATAACAAACAATACCGTTCTCAAAATACAATAAAACTTACTTACGTTTTTGGCTGGCTATTTCTGCTTTATCAAGCGGTAAAACTCTACTGTACACTGTTGTTCCGGTTTTATCAAACTCAACTTTAAGACAAAAATTAAATATGTTTGTAACAAACGTTGAAGGTTTATATAAAACGCACTTTGACCAAACTGTTGTTCTAGCGTCTAAGTAAAGACTCTCAAGTGGACTCTAAGAATTCTTTAAGTTGACTAAGACATCTTTAAATTGACTCCCTGAATAATTGAAAAATTACCGAATTTATAACTTTTGGTTTCCGCTTTAACCTCCCACTTGGTAACACGTGATTTTAGCTACATAAATATTCTATTGGCTTTATAGGCTAGGCATATTAGGATTCTCAGAGGAAAGTTTTGATATAGTTTTGATTTTTTCACCCTCTATGTTTTTGGGTCACTGAACACGAATTTGAAGTTTGCGGGCAAAAATTTTGCCCGGAACTTTGTTTTTTTGGCACTTTTTGACCAAATTTTGGCACTTTTTTCAGTTTTTGGCCTATATCTCAAAAAGGAAGCGTTTTTTCGACAAGACCATTCTATACAAAATTAAAGTAGACAAAATTTCCTACATTTGTCAAATATAAGGTTTTTTTTTTCCAAGAATAACCGTTTCGCCGCTTGAGCGCGCCCAAAAGGGGCCATATTTCCATATCTAGTGAAATTAAAGAAATTTTAGTATTTTAAAATTTTTGTGTGTTTAATCACGTCTAATTTCTAAACAGATAAAGATATTGACTTCCGGTTTGCGGCGTTGGATTCCTTAGTAAATTTTACGTTAGATACATTATATTAAATTTTTTATAAGGCCTTTGATAACCCAAAATTTAATTATTACCTTCAAGTGAAAATAGCAAAATTTCAGAATTTTAAATAATTTTTGTGTTTAATCAACTCTACTTTCTGAGCAGATAAAGATATTGACTTCCGGTTTGCGGCGTTGGATTCCTTAGTAAATTTTACGTTAGACACATCATATTAAATTTTTTATAAGGCCTTTGATAACCCAAAATTTAATTATTACCTTCAAGTGAAAATTGCAAAATTTCAGAATTTTAAATAGTTTAATTGTTTAATCAACTCTACTTTCTGAACGGATAAAGATATTGACTTCCGGTTTGCAGCGTTGGATTCCTTAGTAAATTTTACGTTAGAAACATTATATTAAATTTTTTATGAGGCCTTTGATAACCCAAAATTTAATTATTACCTTCAAGTGAAAATTGCAAAATTTCAGAATTTTTTGTGTTTAATCAACTCTACTTACTGAACGGATAAAGATATCGACTTCCGGGTTGCAGCATTGGCTTCCTTGGACAATTTTATGTAAGATACATTGTACTATTTTTTTTTAGAGGCCTTTAATAATCTGAAATTTAATTCTTTTCTCCTAGAGAAACTTGTAACATTTTCTTGTGTTTAATCAACTTTAATTTCTGAATGGATCAAGATATCGACTTCCGGTTTTCGACATTGGATTCCTCAGACATTTTTATGAAAGATACATTGTACTGTATTTTTTTTGAAGGACTTTTAATAAGCCGAAATTTAATCATTTTCTCCAAGATAATAAGAAATCTAAAATTTTATAATTTTCTCTTGGAGAAAATCATTAAATTTCGTCTTATAAAAGGCCCTTCAAAAATAGTACAATGTATCTTATATAAAAATGCCTGAGAAATCCAATGCCGCAAACCGAAAGTCAATATCTTTATCCGGTTAGAAATTAGAGTTGATTAAACACAGAAGAATTTAAAAATACTAAAATAAAAGAAGTGAAAATCGGTCGCCATTTTCCAAGATGGCGGCTGTAGCCCAACATGCATGAATGTTGATTTTTTATGTTGTTACTGGGTAGGTACTAGTACTACATATATGCAAAGTATCATCTTTTAGGGAATTACTTCCAGGTATAGGCTAGGCATATTAGCAAAAAAATTGTTTTTTGGGTCTCTGAACACGAATTTGAAGTTTGTGGGCAAAATTTTTGCCTATAACTTTGTTTTTGAGCACTTTTAGACCAAATTGTTACAACAGTTAAATATTACAGCAAGGGCGTAAACGGTGAATTTCACTAGATATACGGTTAGTCTTGGAAAAAACCTTATATATGAAAAATGTAGGAAATTTTGTCTACTTTAATTTTCTATAGAATAGACTTTTCAAAAAACGCTTCCTTTCTGAGATATAAGCCAAAAACTGAAAAAAGTGCCAAAATTTGATCAACAAGTGCCCAAAAAACAAAGTTCCGGGCAAAATTTTTGCCCGCAAACTTCAAATTCGAATTCAGAGACCCAAAAAACATAAACGGTGAAAAAATCAAAACTATATCAAAACTTTCCTCTGAGACCCAATATTTTTACTAATATGCCTAGCCTATTAGTTTAGCGCCATTATCTGTCTTTTTAAGGGTAAGTTTCTCGAATCGCGCTGGCCCTTGAAAAGGGTCAGTAACATTTACATCAACTCAACTCAAGGCTACTTTATTGTCGACTCCGATATAGATTTCTTTGTCTTCAAAAATTTTATCCCCAAAAAGTTTACTTTTTAGACAGGCAGTCATAAAATACATTTGTAACGAATCTTAGAAAGAAATACGAAGCTTCCAAATACCAGAAGTTATACAATCTTTTGAAAACTAACTCCAAATACTTCAGCTTTCTAAACTGGACAAAAAGAATCGCAAACTGGACCCGCATTAAAATCTCTTCCCACGTATCTCTAAGCATTTTACCATTTTTACACAATTAGCAAGGACATAAATTTAAAAAATTCATTTATTTTACAATTTAAAAATATTTACAGAAATGTCAAATTCACAAGTCCACGAAGTAAAGTCTTTCTTTATATCAATGCACCAGTCTTCCCACCAAGTGTACGTGACGTCAGGTGTGTAGGTGTGTGTGAGGCCCGTGCTGAGCTGTGTGACGCGAATCTCACAGCGGAACTCACACAGCCGCTCACTCGACACCGGGATGTACACACTGAGGTCAAACTCTGAGTCGTTCAGCAAGTACCAGCACGTCGCGGTGCCTGCAGGACAAGTCACGAGACAACGCCGCCCTAGCAGGTCTGTCCTCGTAGCCCGCCATGCGGAGCCGGCGTTGTTCGCCACGTGCCTCGAGGTGTAGTGCGTGGATAAAGTACCACGTGGCACGTCCTTCCTGCATATCAAACACCTGGTGCTCTGCTGACAGAAGTACAACTCGTGTTTCCTGCACTTGGTTGGGATGTCCTGGTATGTACAGTACTCGTCCTGGTTCTCACAGGCTCGCCTGGTGGGGGCGCAGCGCTCGCACCGCCAGCCGCCCTCGTCACGGTACAACTTCACCGTCACTTCCGTCTCGCACCTGGAGCACTTCTCCTGCCACTCCACCGTCACAGGCTCTGACTCCTGCTGCTCTCCGTGCACCTAACAATATACCGGAAACTTAGAATCAAGGCAACATAAACATAGATGGCAATATTGCTAACAAATGGAAATATAGGGAAATTTATGCTTATTCATTAAATGGCATTAGTTTCTTAATTGTTTATTGATTCCTTAAGCCGGTCACGCACTAGTGGTCAAGTAATGACAATGACCAGTAGTCTGGGACTGAAGGTACTTTGCTATGCTGATGATTGCTGGCGCTGGTACTACTTGACCATAAGTCAAAAGATAATTATTATAATAATGCTTGCACAGTTTTACTTGCCGCAGCGCGCAGCTCCCAGACGTAACTTTGGTCAGTAGTGTGGAACCAGCATTAGGTTTAAACATCATTGACAGGGATTCACCAAGCCAAGTCCAAGTAGCTTGGCTTGAAAATGAAAAGCTTGGCTTGGCTTGTTTTTACAAGCCTTTTAAAATTTACTACTTGGCTTGGACTTGGGTTTGAAAAGAAAAAACTTGGCTTGATTTCAAACTTTTCCAAGCTACTTGTTATAATTTCAAGCTACTTGAAACCTTGATTGGTACATTTTTGCGCATGCGTGTTGCATTCAAAGATATTTTTCCCGAGCAGCTGTAACAATAACGAAATTAAGAAACCGTCTCAATGATGAATCCGTTAATGTGTCTTAATTCATGAATGTGAATATAATTATTACTTATATTTAACTATACATATAAAAAACTTTATTTTTAATTCTTTTATTTATATAATATAGAATAGGTATATAATATTTTATTTTTTCTATGTTTTTATAATAAATTAAACTTCATATTAACACATGCAAATGTTTTACTTTTATTCATAACTTCCATTATATTTTCTAATATTTTTCTAATGTAGGTTTTCCTAAATATTTATATAGGTGTCTTTATCTACTTTTTTACCTATTGCTTTTAGAGCCAAACTGTAAATACAAAAGATGTTCAGAATAAAAAACTGAATCCAACGAGCTCTTATTTATTGATATAAAACGTTCTTGTCACGAGATAAACGTAAATTAAATTTTATAAATTTGAGCTGTTTACAGAGTGCCATGAGAAATAAAATGAATTAGTCAGATCAAAAAAAATAAACACTTCAATTAATTACCTTCAATGTACCTTAGGAAGAAAAGAAGGAAAATAAAATAATTATTAATTTATTTTTTTGATTAGTGAATCCTTCTTATTGTCCAATAAATCAATTAGAACAACTATTTCAAATCTGTCAACTGTCAGAGTGACGGAATAAATATTTTTGTTTTGATTAATTTTACATGGCAGCCTGGAACTAGCCTAAATTTTTAATTTTTATTTCATGTTTATTTCGTGAAAGAAATCTATTTGAACAAGCTTATTCGATGCAGTTTTTTATTCTGAATATCTTTTGTATTTACACTTTTACTCTAAAATCAATAGGTAAAAACTTAGAGCGAAATTAAAATTTTAACATTGTATTATAGGTCAGAAAAAATTCTACACCCGGTATAACAAATACCAAATTTACCAAGCTTCTTGAAATTAAAAGCTTGGCTTGGCTTGAAATGTCAACCTTTAAAAAAAATTAATGCTTGGCTTGGTGTTATAAAAGCTTGGCTTGAAATTTTTAAAGCTTGGCTTGACATTCAAGCCAAGCCAAGCCAAGCTTTCAAGCATCAAGCCAAGCTTGTGCATCTCTGATCATTGACTTGTTTTTATTGGGGTAAGAAAAATTCACCGAAAAACTTAAAGTGTCACAAAGTTTTACCATTTTACCGTACATTGTCGGAAATATTTCCATTTTTAATGTTCCCAGTATTTGGCAACATCGTATAAGACTCTTATAGTAACTAACTATTAGAAGTATTGCCGATGTCACATTGCTACATACCACGGTCTCCACCGCCAAAGTGAACGTGGCGCCGCCCCAGCCGCCCAGCACGCCCAGTAGGTTGTTGACGTCCAGGCCCAGCGCCGTGGGCTCCTGTAGCGCCAGGCAACCTTGAGGCGCTACATCGCCTCTATTAATAATTTCTACATGATTGCGTTTGATGTGAAGTGTATACGTAAAGTCCTTGACCATGTCGTCACTGTCCAGGAGGCGCACGGAGTGGTAGATCCGCCCTGACGTCACACAGACCTTGGTGAGCACCAGGAAGAGCAGCTGGAAGGCCTGCAGCACGTAGTTGTGCAGACTGGACGTGGTGATGTCGTGCGTCAGGCTGCAGGGGTTGTCGAGCACGTGGTCCGGGTGCTGCTCCTGGCAGTGCTGCAGGAGCTGACTCCTGGTGCCCAGCCACTCACAGCGCGAGGAGCCGAGCACCGGACACACGTACTGCCGGTACGAGCACGTCACTTCGTGTGCGACCTCCTCGAAGCCGACTGTCTCCCCGCACCCCAGGTCTTGGTTCTTGCAGGGGAAGCGTAGAAGCTTCGCCACGGCTTCGTACTCCTTGTTGCGCGTTGCTGGACGCTTGGGGGAGAAGCACCGGCCGCACGCCGCCGCCCCGCCGTGCTCCAGGTACACGGGGCCCCGGGACAAGTACAACTCACATTTGTGGCATTTTAGTTCTGCTAAAATTTCAGCTGGGACGTCCATATCGTTCTGCAATATAAATTCAAATTATACTACTTACTAGGTGTTCTATAGTACTGCTTCGAGGAGGTGCGTGAAGTTGGCGAACAGGTGTGAAGCACAAACGATGAAAATTATATAGAAAGTTAGTGCTTCGTTTGTGCTCTTTAGTGCCGCTAAAAGTTTTATAGCCCACCCTAATTTAACGGCGTAATTAACGTTCGACTATTTTGGTGCCAAGTTCACACTATCCCGGACTTTTTCGAATAAATTAAAAAACTTGGTGGCGATGGTTAGTGCTTCGTTAGTGCCTCTTAGTGCTTACATAAATTATTTTTAAAAACCATCCCCTCCTAAGTTATATACGTTCAACTTATTTGGTGCCAAGTTCACACTATCCCGGACTTTTTCGAATAAATCAAAAAACTCGGTGGCGATGGTTAGTGCTTCGTTAGTGCCTCTTAGTGCTTACATAAATTATTTTTTAAACCTACCCTCTCCTAAGTTATATACTTTCAACTTATTTGGTGCCAAGTTCACACTATCCCGGACTTTTTCGAATAAATTTAAAAAATTTGTCGCGATGGTTAGTGCTTCGTTAATGCTTCTTAGTGCCTTGCTCAAATAATTTCAAAAATAATCCCCTTTTATTTTGTTTGTAATATTCATGGAAAATGAGGTATAATACGAAAATTTGATTCGTATATATGGCCAGGCAAGTACATACCGTAGCAACGAAGTCGCATGCGAGTCAATTCCTATAGCTGCTATGAAGGGCGCGTATCGTTGCATGGAATATTTCTGTGAATATAACAGTATGATATTTATTTTTTAAATGCTCAATGGTGTAGGTACCTAAAATATTGAATAACGTAACTATACAAGTTAACCTTTTATATTAGAAAAATGAATTAAACGAGTTCATCTACTTATATCAATTTTTGATGAGGTTCTTGTTATGTAGGTACAATAAATTATATTCGTAAATAAAACATTCTTAGACTGTTAGAATTTAAATATAGGTAAGCTTAAACAGATGTATTTTTAATTGTAAAATCTTTATAATGTTCTTAGGTTTAGTCAGCTATTGCCTGTGTGCCTTAAAATCTAATTAGTTAATGTATTTATTTCCTTATACAGAAAGTTCAGTAGGCCACCAGCCACCATAAGCAGCTCGAGAATTAAAAAAGCTAAGAGATCGGTTAAATAGAACTTATTGTGCGCACTCATGGGGTCACTTTAGATATGCTTTGATTGTCCCAAAAGTTCTCATAGATGGGTAGAAAATGGCGGAATACCTGCAAGAACTCCGAAACAGTTAAAGATCGGAAAAAATGTTCAATACAAAATAGTATATTATGATACAAGTGCATAAGTAAGCTTCTAACGGACGACTGTTCAACAGCATGACGCGAAGCGGAGTGCTTTTAACGTTGTAGTGCTTTAAAAGCACTTGTATCGTACACTATTTTTTATTACACCTGTATTCTAATTTGGAAACTAGAGCTGGAAAGTAGCATTTTGTATTGATTCATATTATAAAGTAGTCTGTGTGATGTGGCAAAATATCGTTACCTTAGCCTTAGAGATAGTACGCATTTACAATGTTGTTACTTAGCAACCCTTTAAAACACAGCGAAAGCGCATTTCGCAGTCTTTTGCTTGCTTTAATCCTGGATTATGATGCAGGTGTAATAAATAAGCATTTATAAACGTGTATCATAAGCTATTTTATATTATACCTGCTTTCTAAATAGAAAAATAGAGCTGGAAAACATCATTTATATGTACACAATGTATCTTATAGACAAAAGTCCGAGAAAATCAATGCTGCAAACCTGAAGTCAATATCATTATTCGTTCAGAAATTATAGTTGATCGAATACAAAAATTTAAAAAATTACTTTTTAAAAACGAATGTCTATGTTAATATTGCGGCTAAACTAGGACCTCGAAAATTATAAAAATTATATGGTAGATAGACAAAAACCTATGAAATCGAATGCTTGAAACCGGGCAGCGATACTTTTATCCGTTGGAAAGTTACAGCCGTTTCTGTGTATCACGAAAAAAACTAATGTCTTGATTTTATTTCTAAAAATCTGACGTGGCCATCACACAACCTTCCGCCATATCTAGACTTTAAACAGAAATGTATACGTACAATCCGGTGTCCATTTAAAATATACAAATAAAAATCTAAAATATTCAAACACAGTAAATAGTATCACCTGAATCAAAAGATTCATTCACACGAAAACTCTTCTTTCTTGAAGCAATCCTCCGTTCAGTTACTACATTATTTATTAGCGCTAGTATGCCAACTTGTCACCCGTCTCATCTGTCAATATTTTTTATGCAGAAACAAAAATCAACCGAACATGGATTACAAGATTTCAACGTTTTATTTGATAATTTTATTTTTAAAATTTTACTGCAGTTCTTTAATGCTACCAGATAAAGACAATTTTTTTTATAACGTAAATTGCAAATAACTTTTCCTCTTATTCTTATTACAAATAAATACTATATTTATCCAAATTTATAGAAATTTTTGACACTTAAACTTTTCAATCTTCAAAAAATATCACTTCCGGAGAAGATATTTGTACCAAAATCTAATGAGCTCTTTATATTCGTATACAATTGTAAAATACCAAATATCAAGATTTTTGAGTAATTCGTATTTGAGTTATCCGACAGACGGCATCGGCCCGGACCACACACATACACACACACACACACGCACACACACACACGCACACACACACATACATACAGACATCATCGGGAAACTATCAAAAATGAGTTGTAAGGACCCTAATTCGTGCTCATCCACTAAAAACTCACTACTCGATTTTTTGCATGATTCCAATACCTTCCTTTACAGGTAAGCGGAAGGTAAAAAGCGCTCCTGTGAAAAATTTCTAAAATACAGAATTTGTACGAAATTTTATTTTCTACAAGTATATTCAAATACTTTTGACGAAAAGCTAGTCCTTCGAGGTCAAACTTGTCTAAAACTGAAAAAATGTCAACATTTTTGTGTTTTTTTTTATATATTTGACAATGATCGAGGTCGAAAACTTGGATTTTTCATAAGGTCACAGTCATATACAACATACCAAAAAATCATAACTACCCCGGGATTTGATGCAAGGTAGAATGTTTAAATTTAAGTACTGGACTATTTCCCATAATTTGGTGAAAACATTTATTTATAAAATTTTATTTGTATATTCTTTTATCTGATAATTGTCGTTATTTTCAAATTATCTTGTAGATTATGTTTTGTTTCGTAGCTTATTTAATAAAAGAAACTGGTCAAAATATTTTCAAAGCGCAATTTTATGGTAAAAATTAGTTTTATTACATTTTGTTAGTAAATGCAAACTAAAATTGTAAAATAATTATGTCAGTGAAAAGGAAAAAATAGCAAATATTTTGAGGCTAAAATCAAATATGCCTTCCATTTTAAAAATCCTAAGTATCTCGAAACTGTGACCTGAAAAAAATATTTACATTCGCCACTGGATATATTTTGATAGTATAAAACTTTTTTGTATTGAACATTTTTTCGATCTTCAACCGTTTAGGAGTTATTGGAGATAGAATAAATATACCGAAATCAGTTTTCCGCCATTTTCTGCCCATCTATGAGAATTTTTGGGACTATCAAAACATCTAATACGCACATTGTCCATTTAATCAAATCTCTATCTCCAATAATAAGCAAGATATACCCATGGTGGGCTACTCAATTTGGGACAGCCTGTATATACTTGTACTTCAAATTGTTTAGTACTTATAAACTTTTGTGCAAAAGAAATACAATTTATGATAAGTAATTAGCAGTGTTGTGATACATCATTTTAAAAAGAATTAAAATATAATTAAATATTATTCGTTTAATTTAGTACTTGATTTTTAATATTAGTAGTCCAGTCATTAGAGACTTTTTGCATGCAAAAGGTTGAGGAGTTTTGAAACTTGGTAGGATTGTAGACTAGGTAGCCTTAAGTATGCCCCTAAGTTTGCGACCTCGAGCGACCGCCGCTCCCGCCGCCATCTTGGAAAAATGGCGCCCAATATCAGTTTTTGGTATATAGCTCCGTTCCTGTAGGTTTTAGAGAAAAAGTTTCTATACAAAAGTTGTAGAGGACTAAATTTGCTACAAAATTGTTCTTTTACTTTCAGGTTAATACTTTAGGAGTTACAGGGCCGAATAATGGACTGAATTTTTAAAAATCGCAGAAAAGCAGCATTTGCATGCAATTTTTTTCCAATTATGTGTCAATTAGTGTATCTTAAGTTGTTTCTTGCAATTAAGTAATAAAAACTCATGCTTTTGTCAACTCGTTATTACACCACTCCAGATGATTAAGCCTACTAGATCGGACGCTAAGACCAAAAAAGATGGGGTACTTTGCATTTTATGATTAAACCATACCGTTTAGCATAATATGTTGTGTTCTTTAGATCATTCTCTACCGAACCGAAATTCTAGCAACCCCCTGAGTCTTACAGGGGATGTTTATTGCGAGTCGCATATCAATTTCTTGAATTTTTCACGTTTGTCTCGTAAACGGTTATAATTAATTTTTTCAGGTAAAATATCGACTTTTGAGTTCTAGCTTCGATTCCAGAGACATTTTTCTATCAACATTATTATTATCAACATTTTTCGGTTTCAACATAATTATTTAAAGAAAGAAAAAAAATTTGTGTTTTTTAAATTTCTTGTGTTTAATCAACCTTACTATGATCTACAAAAATATTTAAAATTATGTTTCCAATAGAAAAATGTCTAAGAAATCCAATGCCGGAACCGGGAAGTCGATATCATAACCCGTTAAGAAATTATAGTTGATTAAAAACAGCTAAAAGAAAAAATAATAAAATTCTACTATTTTCTCCCAAAGAAAAAGTCTCCATTTTGGCTTAATCAAGAACTTCAAAAAACTTAAGATAATGTATCTGAAAGAGAAATTTTCAAGGAATTCAATGCCGGAAACCGGAATTCAATATCATAACCCGTTAAGAAATTATAGTTGATTAAAAACAGTAAATAGAAAAAATAATAAAATTCTACTATTTTCTTCCGAAGAAAAAGTCTCAATTTTGGCTTAATTAAGGACTTTAAAAAATGAAGATAATGTATCTGATAGAGAAATTTTCAAGGAATCTAATGCCGGAAACCGAAACTCGATATTTTAATTCGTTTAGAAATTAGAGTGCATTAAACAAAAACAATAAAAATATTACCAGAATTTTAGTATTTTTTCTCGGAAAAAAAACCTTAAATTTCGTACTTAGTAATGCCTTCAGAAGTTTTTCAAATAATGTATCTAATAGAAAAATGTCTGGGAAATCCAACTCCGGAACCCGGAAGTTAATATCTTAAATCGTTTATAAATTAGAGTTAATTAAACACAAGAAATTTTAAAAACACAAATTTTTTTCTTTCTTTAAAAAATTGTGTTGAAACCAGGGTCCGAAAAATGTTGATAGAAAAATGTCTCTGGAATCGCAGCTAGAAATCAAAAGTCGATATTATTACCTGAACAAATTAATTATAACCATTTACGAGACAAACGTAAAAAATTCAAGAAATGGATATGCAACTCGCAATACACATCCCCTGTAGGACTCCGGGGGTTGTTAGAATTTCGGTTTGGTAGAGAATGATCTAAAGAACACATATTATGCTAAACGGTATGCTTTATTCATGAAATGCAAAGTACCCCATCTTTTTTGGTGTTAGCGTTCGATCTAGTAGGCTTAATCATCAAGAGTGGTGTAATAACGAGTTGACAAAAGCATGAGTTTTCATTACTTAATTTTATGAAACAACTTTAGGTACACTAACTGGCTCATAATTGGAAAAAAATTGCATGCAAATGCTGCTTTTTTGTGGTTTTTAAAAATCCAGTCTATTATTCGGTCCTGTAACTACTAAAGTATTAGCCTGACAAAACAAGTATACAAATAATTTTGTAGCAAATTTAGTCCTCTACAACTTTTGTATAGAAACTTTTTCTCTAAAACCTACAGGAACGGAGCTATATACCAAAAACTGATATTGGGCGCCATTTTTCCAAGATGGCGGCGGGAGCGGCGGTCGCTCGAGGTCGCAAACTTAGGGGCATACTTAGGGCTACCTAGTCTACAATCCTACCAAGTTTCAAAACTCCTCAACCTTTTGCACGAAAACACCTTTTTATGTCTCTAATGACTGGACTAGATGCAAGGTTGGGTGACTGTTGCATTTATTTAGGTTTTTTATTAAATTGATGATTCAAATCTATTATTATTTATACTTTACCGTCAGGCAACAAACAAGTTTTAACATTAATAGCCAAGAAACATATTAGATTTTTTTTAAGATCATGGATCATATTTATTTTATCTATATTTTACAATATTTTCGTAGGTAGGTACTATACGTCATTTTTGAAAGATATTACTAATAAAATGAAAGGAGGTGATTTTCTAAAATATTTATTCAAGGCACTAATAAGCTCTAACGAAGCACTAACCATCGCCACCAAGTTTTTAAATTTATTAGAGAAAGTCCGGGATAGTGAGAACTTGGCACCAAATAAGTTGAACGTATGTAACTTAGGACGGGGTGGATTTTAAAAATAATTTATGTAAGCACTAAGAGGCACTAACTAAGCACTAACCATCGCCACTGAGTTTTTTTATTTATTCGAAAAAGTCCGGGATAGTGTGAACTTGGCACCAAATAAGTTGAACGTATATAACTTAGGAGGGAGTGGGTTTTAAAAATAATTTATGTAAGCACTAAGAGGCACTAACCATCGCCACCAAGTTTTTTAATTTATTTGAGAAAGTCCGGGATAGTGTGAACTTGGCATCAAAATAGTCGAACGTTAATTACGCCGTTAAATTAGGGTGGGCTATAAAACTTTTAGCGGCACTAAAGAGCACAAACGAAGCACTAACTTTCTATATAATTTTCATCGTTTGTGCTTCACACCTGTTCGCCAACTTCACGCACCTGCTTCGAGGTGATACCAAGTCTCTTTAAACATCCGTCGCGTTATATTCAAAGCTTTATAGTATCGTATCGTTCAATGACGGCGATGTTAAAACAAATCAACAATTTTATCTGTCATGTAAGAAAAATTGATTAAAATTTGCACTGTATTTCGTAACTAATTTATTATATTATATGTATCTAACGTATTATTTTGTTTATAATAATTATCTATAAACATTTCGTATTAAAAGAAAATAACAGTAGATAAAACTGCAAAAAAAATTTTTAAAAATTAAAAATTAGCGACTGTGCAGATTTTAAGAGAAAATAGCTGATTGGTGACAAATGTATGACAAACAAAAACTGTAAATTACTCACGAGATAGAATCATTTCTATCCCTGAAGCGAAAATGACGTTTCAGCAACTGACAGTAGGTACTAGGAAATTGTAGTTTTTAATAATTTTATTAAACTTTATCATATAAATAATTAATGACATTTTATATTTCATCTAATCTGGAAAAAATTTGTTCGTAGTTAACACTCAAATATTTATTTTTTGTTTCCATTGGTAAGCAGATAAACTGAGATTGTAAATAATTTGTAAAAATGTTACTTTTAATTGCTAAATTGTGATATAGAAAAAAATTTCAATTACAAATTGCAGATAATGACATTTACATTTTTATTGCAAAAATTCCCATTTATTATTTATCTATAAATTTTAAAAATATTTCAGAAAAATTCTTCAAATCTATCAATTCCGGTTGCACGATTAACACCTAAATCTAATCTAGGTTGCCAGAATGCTGTATTTGAGTTATCCCATCTCCAATATCCATCCTCACACAGACATCATTGCGAAACTATCAAAATCGTATTAGCTTTTATGAAAACTATACAATAACTGATCGTTCGACATAATAACAGTCTTCGTTATCACATTATCAGATAAGTGCATATTTGGACGGTTAGACTATTTTATTATTTTACAACAAAATCATATTCATGCTTGTTTTAGCCTATGAACACGATATTTTTTAAAATAGTGTTTAGTATTTAAATTTTAGGAAATTATATTTGCATTTAAATTTAATCGAGAAGGTATTGCGTTATTTTATACTTCAGGGAAAAAAGTGTTTAATTAGTATATTATTAAACGAGTAAATAATGTAGGCTATAATTAATGAGGATGAAAGTTTGTTCACGAGCCGAAGGCGAGTGTATAAATCATCCGAGTTAATTATAGCCATATTTTCGAGTCAAATACGACGTTTTATCTACAACTTTTTAAATAAAGCAACATTTTTTACTACAAATTTGTATTGATATTAACCTAACCTCAAACTTTGGAGTGATGACAATTTATCCGAGTAATTTAGAACTATTATGGGCTAGTTATATACAGCGTTTTACAAATTTTTATTATTTTTACTGTTTCTGCTTACAACGTCATAAAATGATAACTTGATGTAACACTAATATTAAAACAGATGTGTTGGCAGTTTGACAGTTCGAGAGAATAAAGTACTCATTATTTAACAGTGTGAAATAATGAATTCATTATTTCATAATGTGTCCTTATGGAGGGGTTTATTATACTACTTTCACGTATATAATGAATACATTATTCTATTGTTGTATATAATAGATATTTATGTAACAAGTGCATAATCTAGGTCTTTATTGAAGAGCCGTTGTTTATGGCAGAGTGAGCGCAGCGAACGAGGTTAATAAATAAGGCGAGTCTATAAAGTCCGATTATGTACGAGTTACATACAATATTTTATGTACGACTTTATTATAATCAATTTTTATATTGCCTAGAATTACATTTGTATTTGACATAATCGCGTTGACAAAAAAATTTGATAGTATTATTGCATTTTTTCTATTGTTATGGTTACAAAGTTGTTTATTGATTATTTGTTTGAGAAAAATATTGAAGCTTACAAACTGACATTTATTAAAAACATTCTTATTTTTGATCTAGAAATGAAATAAATTATTGAAATTGCATTAAAAGCAAAAGAAACACTTCTCCTGATAATATCAAATATAGGAAAATACCGAAAATGCAATATTGTAAGTACTTCAATACTGATCTCCCGTCGTATAAGATATCCAGATGGGCCAAGTCCCTATTTGATGTGGTGTGCTACAATATTAATATAAACGAAGGAATAGATAACCAAATTTCCTAGTTTTATCCCTAAACTATTAAATAAGGTTTGTACTTAGTTATTTTATTTTACATGAATGTTATTAATATTATTTATATTATTTTGTAGGTAATTTAATGTCAGTTTGTCAGAAGCCTGTAAAATGTATTCCTTATTGTAATTTATAAAATTTTCATTTAATTGAATTCTTGTTCATAAATAAAAAAACATTTATTAATTTTAATTGTTGTTTTACTTTATCATTATGCACTAGTGCATAAACTAGTAGTTTATGCACGCTAAACAACGTCATAAACAATTGATTATAATGAAGTCGTACATAAAGATATTTATATTACAAGTGGGATAAGAGCATTATTACAGCAGTCGAATGTGAAGAATTGCACAACGAGATCGTAGACCGAGTCGTGTAATCATATGAGTGCTATAATATGCTTTAGCCACATGTGATATACAAAATTTTATCCACGACTGCTCAAAATTATTAAAAATTGATATTTTTGTTTAAATGCCAGATTTGAAATTTTAAAAATGATGTATTTTTACAATTGAATTGATTGATGTCAGTTTCAATAATTTTGTTTTCAAATTAAAGCAACATGCTACATACAATTTGTTCGAAAGCAGGACAACCTGTCAGTTATATGTACAAACATATTCTTATTTTGTAAGTTTATACGTGATATGTATTTATTATTCGTTAATAAATTATTTATTATGGGATAGTATGTATTTCAAAATTGATTAATTCCAAGAATTATATATATATATATATATATATATATATATATATATATATATATATATATATATATATATATATATATATATATATATATATATATATATCACTGGCGTAGATAAATAGCTAATATTACATATTACAATCTCGTTCTGAGCTTGGAACAGAAAGAATTTTCAAGAATTCGAAAATTCAAGGGACACCACTTGAGTAAGTTATAGCTACTTGGCGAATTTTGTAATAGCTTAAAAGTAAAAGCAACATAATTGAAATTAATTATCACTATCAGACATTTATAATACATTGTATAAATAATTACTAAATTTTTCGGGGGGATCAGTACAGGCGTTAAAATTGTGAAAAGTAGGTATGTTTAGTTTTTTACTTTAAAATTGAATTAAAAATTCACATTTTCAGAATAAGTAATACTGTGTCGTGTGAAGATGTTCACACTTACCGTCGGTGGTCGACTCTGATTCTTGAATTCCTATAGTGATGTTGATTGAACTTAACCCCAATGTGTAATTTAACAAAAAATAACTTTATTTACACATTGGAAACAAGTTTAATAACTACTAAAGCGAAACTGCTTAGCTCGATTGTACTTTAATGTCAGAATACTGTCTGACTGACTATTATAAGTGAAGAAAAATAATAAATCTGGTTACTTTATACTAACAACTTCCACACCCCAAAAGAGAGGGGTACCAATTAAAAACCAACCACCCAGAAAAGGGTAGGAACACCCTACTCATGCCGGGGCAGGTTCAGGTGTTCAGATGTTGGGGAATTCTGCTTAATAACTGTAAAGAATAATCCTTAACTGAAGTAATCCGTAACTGTAAATTAAGTAGTTAAGGACAAACAAAGTCCTAATGGGGTAATAACATTTATGACGTATAATTTTCAGTATCTAGTCATACCTTAAAATCTAGGTAGGTCTTGTCGTTTCAAAGATAACACGAAAGATGACTGACTTACTAATTGGAAGGCTGCACAGCCACAGCAGGAGGTGTCGGTACCTGTTACTGAGAGATGCATTTAGGAAAATTTTATACCGTTATATAAATTTTTTTATACCGTTCCAGTACGTACAAATTCCCAAAAGTTATTTGAAATTGTGCGTGCAAATCCCGTACAAAAATAATATATCTATGATAATGTAACACAAGATTTTGGACATCATGTTCTCCGTTGCCACCCTACCGTTGTATTTTCAACCCAATTGAGTTGATATGGAATCAACTAAAAACCGGTATAAGAAAAAAAATTTGCATCAACAAATTCAGGACGTATGATAGAGTTGATTAGAAAACAAGTTGATTGATAACATATCAGTGGAAAATTGGAAAAATAGTGTACGGTTTGTTTTGGTTGTAGAAAACCGATATAAAAATTCATTTGATACTGTTAAACAATTAATTAGGTACTAATCTTAATGACTCCAATGATGACAGTGAAAGTGAAAATGGCGAAATTATTTTGATTTATTATTTGTTTGCTTGAAATATGATGCAATTTTTTTGCGAATTTAAAAAAATCTTTTTGTTTCATGATTAGCATATCGTACAGTATATAACTACTCTTTTATTTTTTGTTGTGGAACAGCTTGTATATAAAATTAATTTCGGCCCCAAGTTGATTTTCTTAATAACATTTTCATCAAATGAAAAGATACTCTAGTCTCTAGTCGATTCTTTTTTAATACATATTATATTTATAAATTAATATGGTAGAAAATAATTAAAAACTTAAATTTGTTACTTTAACCTACAAAATTCACGTAAATTTTATGCAGTAATAGTATTTTGTGCACCTAGGGAGGGAAGCGTGCTATTACTCCCGCGGGCGAAGCGGCGGCCCGAGCGAGGGCGCCGGCTTCGCCCAAGTGAGGAATAGCCTTCCCTC
Source organism: Agonum fuliginosum (assembly GCA_947534325.1). Taxonomy (NCBI): domain Eukaryota; kingdom Metazoa; phylum Arthropoda; class Insecta; order Coleoptera; family Carabidae; genus Agonum; species Agonum fuliginosum. Next base: position 16,268,998 of record OX384045.1, on the reverse strand, counting down.
CCGTGGGACACACAATATTTTACGTCACGAATTTTTTCCCCGAAAGAATAGTCTAATTTGGTTGAAATATCGCTGTTATGTGCGAAAAACCTAAAAATGCACTTTTTTAAACACTCGTAACTTTGTGCCAAATCATCATAGGAACTTCGTTGAACAAATTTTGATGCCCTTTTGGTGGAGCAAGTAAAAAAAATTTAAACTCCGTACACATCGTAGTTGGACATTTTTTAAATTTAAAACAATTTTTTTCACAGAGGTGCTAGAGGGGGCGGAAGGGGTTGCGCTTAAGTTCGCATGCATGACTTTAAAGTAGACACTTCAAAGTTTTTCACTCGCAAAGATTTATCGAAATCGATTGAAAATACGCCGAGTTATGACGGTTTGAAAATGGCCGAAATTTTTACGAATTTCAAGTGTTTAATTTTTTTCTCACCAGTATATTTAAAATTTCCAAATTTTTAGAATTATTTTAACAGTATAATTAAAAGTGAGATTCGAACTTTTAAGAGGTCAGTCACTATTAAATTTCCCGGGCTGGTTAAATTTCCCAGTCCGCCACTGAGTCCATGAAACATGCCGTTACATATACAGAGCATATTTTGTATTATGGACGTTATATTATATAGAGATTCATTTTTATATTCTTTTTACATTCACAGTACATGCTTTTACATATACATAAAATGTTTAGGTACTAATATAATCAATACATTCTGTGGAGATATTTTTCATTTAAATAAAATATGATAAGAACATTCGTCTTTATATTCATTTATTGTAAATCAAACTATACAGGGTGTTTCACAACTTCGGGATTAAAATTAAATGGTAGTAGATACTACACGACATACATAAGTTTTAAACACAAAAATAGAAATTGTACTATAATTAGTATTCGTTAATGGTAGCAGATACAAGAAAACGTTTGTATTTGATTGAATTTTTATTATAATTAGCTGATACTTTATTCCTCAAGTTATTTAAAAAACCTTATCGTTCGTTAAATTAAAGTACCTACCTACATACTAAATTCAAAAATTTTAATATAAAATTTGGCAATTAACTGTTTTTAAATTTTCAGTTAGGTACGTAATGTATCTTAAACGAAAAACTCGTACAACACGCAAACACACAGTTTACTTACATAGAGTTTTCAGAAATGCTCACCGGTTAAGATGACATTTGTTATTTTAACATATCAGACTCAACAACTTTTAACAATTGATTTAGATTTTTTCCGATATTTTAACAATTTTTATAATTTTTATATATTCTTATATATTATATAAAAAATCCTGTTAATGAATAGGTTCGGAGGTGCCAAAATTATTCTCGTACATGGGTGCCATATACCATAGGGACGACCTTGGTCTCGCTTAGCCAAAACTGTTGGTTTGTTATATAATATTTAAAAAAAAGCGAATGGGTCTGATTGATCAATTTTTTCCATACATGGTGGCATAATAAAGAAAAAATTTAAAAATTCAATTATTTTGCAATTTAAAAATATTTACAGAAATGTCAAATTCCCAAGTCCACGAGGGAAAATCTTTCTTTATATCAATGCGCCAGTCTGCAAACCCTGTGTACGTGACGTCAGGTGTGTAGGTGTGTGTGAGGCCGGTGCTGAGCTGTGTGACGCGAATCTCACAGCGAAACTCACACAGCCGCTCACTCGACACCGGGATGTACACACTGAGGTCAAACCTTGAGTCGTCCAGCGAGTACCAGCACAACGCGGTGCCTGCAGGACAAGTCACGAGACAACGCCGTCCTAGCAGGTATGTCCTCGTAGCCCGCCATGTGGAGCCGGCGCTGTGCGTCACGTCCCTGTGCCTCGAGGTGTAGTGCGTGGACAACGTACCACCCACGTGGTCCGCATCGCATATCCAACACGTGGTGCTATACTGACAGAAGTAATACTCGTGTTTCGTGCACTTGTCTGGGATATCCTGGTATGTACAGCCCTGGGCCTGGTTCTCGCAGGCTCGCCTGGTTGGGGCGCAGCGCTCGCACTGCCAGCCGCCCTTGTCACGGTACAACTTCACCGTCACTTCCGCCTCGCACCTGGAGCACTTCTCCTGCCTCTGCACCTAGCAATATACCGGAAACTTAGAATCAAGGCAACATAGACATAGATGGCAATATTGCTAACAAATGGAAATATAGGGAAATTTATGCTTATTTAGTAAATAGCATTAGTTTCTTGATTGTTAATTGATTCTTAAGCCGGTCACACACTAGTGGTCAAGTATTGACAATGACCAGTAGTCTGGGACTGAAGGTACTCTGCTATGCTGATGTTAAGACCCTAAACTATTTGAGATATGGGACCCTTTATAAGTCCAGATTTTATATGACAGTACCAAAATATCAAAATATTGTAAAAAAATGCGGTGGAAAATATTCTTGCGTTAGTTAGGTTAGGTGCGTACTTGTATAAAATGCACTTACTTGAAATAATGGGGAACATGCCACAGTGTCGACAAGTCATAGTTCCGACAAGCCACAGCATCTAAAAGTCATACCGTATAAATGTCATAGCATCGACAATTACCCCCACTCCTGAGTTCATAGCGTTTAACTGTTAAACAGTCATAGCGTATAAATGTCATAGTGCCGACACTTACCCCCACTACTGAGTTCATAGCGTATAACAGTTTTAAAAGTCATAGCGTATAAATGTCATAGAATCGAGTAAATGCCACACCACGGAGTTCTGTTGGACTCAATTAGGGTTTTGTTAGTATTGATTAGTTTATTTTAAAACAAACGGAGTTCTGTTGGACTCAATTAGGGTTTTGTTAGTATTGATTAGTTTATTTTAAAAAAAACGGAGTTCTGTTGGACTCAATTAGGGTTTTGTTAGTATTGATTAGTTTATTTTAAAAAAAACGGAGTTCTGTTGGACTCAATTAGGGTTTTGTTAGTATTGATTAGTTTATTTTAAAAAAACGGAGATCTGTTGGACTCAATTAGGGTTTTGTTAATATTGATTAGTTTGGGTACAAATGTGCAAATCAAAGTGTGAAAATTGGTATATGGGTAGCTGGACATTGTGGTGGGGGAACTTTTATACGCTGTGGTTTTACGGACGTGTGGTTATTAGGCGGTATGGTTTTTATACGCTATGACTTTTAAAACTGTTATACGCTATGAACTTAGGAGTGGGGGTAAGTGTCGACACTATGACATTTATACGCTATGACTGTTTAACAGTTAAACGCTATGAACTTAGGAGTGGGGGTAATTGTCGATGCTATGACATTTATACGCTATGACTTTTAGATGCTGTGGCTTGTCGGAACTATGACTTGTCGACACTCTGATATGTACTCAAATAATGTTAACAACCAAATTATCAAAGAAATGCACAGTAAATAGTAAATATAAGGTCCGAAATATTGTATTGTCTGCCGGCTCACTCGAACTACAAAAGGTCAGCGCATGCTCGAGTGTAGCGGAGCAACACAGGGGAATCCCCGTGTTTGTAGTAAAAGGAATTATATACTTTACATGTTCCATTTCTATTATAAAATAATAATGAAATAATTTTAAAAAATTACATTTACTTTCGAAATTTATCAATAATTTCGGTAGTCATATTTACCGGTAATGCAAACCCTAAGCACAATAACGCTTTGTTCTTCGAAAAGACGATCTAAAAATTTTTTGTGAAGAGTATGGGAAGTTCCGAACGTGCGGAATTGGGACAAATAATGCTGCAGTATATAGTTAAGTATAATATATGACAATTACTCACTCAGACAATTTTTTGGGGGCCCCCAAGAAAGTGGGAGCCCTAAGCTATAGCTTGTGTAGCTTATACAATGCTTGCCTAATTTTACTTGCCGCAGCACGCAGCTCCAAAACGTAACTTTGGTCAGTAGTGTGAGACCAGCATTAGGTTTATAGATAATTGACTTGTTTTTATTAAGGTAAGGAAAATTCACCGAAAAGTTTCACCATGTGGGAATATTTCTGGAAACATTGTCGGCAATATTTCCATTTTTAATGTTAACAGAATTTAGCAACTTGTATATATAACTAACTATTAGAAGTATTGCCGATGTCACATTGCTACCTACCACGGTCTCCACCGCCACAGTGAACGTAGCGCCGCCCCAGCCACCCAGCACGCCCAGTAGGTTGTTGACGTCCAGGCCCAGCGCCGTGGGCTCCTGTAGCGCCAGGCAGCCTTGAGGCGCTACATCGCCTCTATTAATAATTTCTACATGATTGCGTTTGATGTGAAGTGTATACGTAAAGTCCTTGGCCATGTCGTCACTGTCCAGGAGGCGCACGGAGTGGTAGATCCGCCCTGACGTCACACAGACCTTGGTGAGCAGCAGGAAGAGCAGCTGGAAGGCCTGCAGCACGTAGTTGTGCAGACTGGACGTGGTGATGTCGTGCGTCAGGCTGCAGGGGTTGTCGAGCACGTGGTCCGGGTGCTGCTCCTGGCAGTGCTGCAGGAGCTGACTCCTGCTGCCCAGCCAGTCACAGCGCGAGGAGCCGAGCACCGGACACACGTACTGCCGGTACGAGCACGTCACTTCGTGTGCGACCTCCTCGAAGCCGACTGTCTCCCTACACCCCAGGTCTTGGTTCTTGCAGGGGAAGCGTAGAAGCTTCGCCACGGCTTCGTACTCCTTGTTGCGCGTTGCTGGACGCTTGGGGGAGAAGCACCGGCCGCACGCCGCCGCCCCGCCGTGCTCCAGGTACACGGGGCCCCGGGACAAGTACAACTCACATTTGTGACATTTTAGTTCTGCTAAAATTTCAGCTGGGACGTCCATATCGTTCTGCAATATAAATTCAAATTATACTACTAGGTGTTCTATAGCACTGCTTCGAGGTGACACCAAAAGTCTCTTTAAACATCCGAGAAGGCTTAAATCGCATAATTCGCGTTATATTCAAAGCTTTATCGTATCGTATCGTAGCATCAACGACGGCGATGTTAAAACAAATCAACAATTTTATCTGTCATGTAAGAACAATTGCTTTAAAATTTGCACTGTATTTCGTAACTAATTTATTATATTATAAGTATCTAACGTATTATTTTGTTTATAATAATTATCTATAAATGTTTCATATTAAAAGAAAATAACAGTAGATGAAACGATAATAGATATAAAGAAATTAAAAATAAGCGACTGTGCAGGTTTTAAGAGAAAAATAGCAGTCAAAATTATGTATCCAATTAAGTCATACAGAATGGTTATTTATTATATAAGGGATAGAAGTAGCTGATTTTAGCGCAAGGTAGGAATACAACCACGCCAAGGGCAAATATCTGTTATCTATTTCTATTCTGTATATAATACTAAAAGTATTTTAAAAATTAAGTCAAGGAAGCAAAGCGCAACGTATTTTTCAAATTAATTTCAAAATAGTAAGTCGTTTCTTGTTCTAATGTTGTGGGTTATTTTTTGTCAAGCTCTGATTGGTGACAAATGTATGACAAACAATAACTGTAAATTACTCACGAGATAGAATCATTTCTATCCCTGAAGCGAAAATTACGTTTCAGCAACTGACAGTAGGTACTAGGAAATTGTAGTTTTTAATAATTTTATTAAACTTTATTATATAAATAATTAATGACATTTTATATTTCATCTAATCTGGAAAAAATTTGTTCGTAGTTAACACTCAAATATTTTTATTTTTTGTTTCCATTGGTAAGCAGATAAACTGAGATTGTAAATAATTTGTAAAAATGTTACTTTTAATTGCTAAATTATGATAAATAGAAAAACGTTTCAATTACATATCGCAGATAATGACATTTACATTGTTATTGCAAAAATTCCCATTCAACATTTATCTATAAATTTTAAAAACATTTCTGAAAAATTCTTCATATCTTCAAGAAACTATTCCGGTTGCATTATTAACACCTAAATCTATTCTAGGTTGACAGAATGCTGTACACAAAATTTTTTATTCAGCAATATTTTAATTATGAGTTATCCTATCTCCAATATCCATCCTCACACAGACATCATTGCGAAACTATCAAAATCGTATTAGCTTTTATGAAAACTATAATGACTGATCGTTCGACATAATAACAATCTTCGTTCTCTTTATCAGATAAGATAAGGGCATATTTGGACGGCTAGACTTTTATTATTTTATAACAAAATCATATTCATGCTTGTTTTAGCCTACTTATGAACACGATATTTATTAAATAGTGTTTAGTATTTAAATTTTAGGAAATTATATTTGCATTTAAATTGTACGTATTTCTTTTTACGGAGAACATACTGAGTGATTTTATACTTCAGGGAAAAAATTTAAGTGTATAATAGTTATTTATATTACAAGTGGGATAAGAGCATTATTACAGCAGTCGAATGTGAAGAATTGCACAACCAGATCGTAGACCGAGTCGTGTAATCATATGAGTGCTGTAATATACTTTAGCCACATGTGATATACAAAATTTTATCCACGACTGCTCAAAATTAATAAAAATTGATATTTTTGTTTATACGACAGATTTGAAATTTTAAAAATGATGTATTTTGACAATTGAATTGATTGATGTCAGTTTCAATAATTTTTCAAATCAAAGCAACATGGTACATAAAATTTGTTCGGAAACAGGACAAGCTGTCAGTTTTATGTACTACAAACATATTCTTAATTTGTAAGTTTATACGTGATATTTATTTATTATTCGTTTATAAATTATTTATTATGGAATAGTATATCAAAATTTATTTATTCCAAGAATATTTAAGGAATAACTAGGTACACAAATAAGTATGTTATTATAATATCCGAGAGGTAATATGACAAAAGCACATCATATTACTTCACAAGTGAGGTAATATAACATATTACCCATATTACCTCACTTAAATGTCAAAAATAATATGATTATTATATCACTGGTAATAGTACATATTACATTTCGTTCTAAACTTGGAACAGAAAGAATTGTCAAGAATTCGAAAATTCAAGGGACACTACATGAGTAAGTTGTAGCTATTTAGCAAATTTTATTAATAGCTTAAAAGTAAAAGCAACATAATTGAAATTATGTTATCACTATCAGACATTTTTTACACATTGTATAAATGATTACTTGTGGTACTGTAGTAAATTTTTAGGGGGATCAGTACTGGCGTTAAAATTTTGAAAGGTAGGTATGTTTAGATTTTTTCCTCAAAATTGAAGTAAAAATTCACATTTTCAGAATAACTAATAGATACTGTATAATGTGGAGAGGTTCACACTTACCGTCGGTGGTCGACTCTGTTTCTTGACGTCCTATAGTGATGTTGATTGAATTTAATCCAAATGTGTAATTTAACAAATAACTTTATTTACACACTAGAAATAAGTTTAAAATCTACTAAAGCCAAACTACTTAGCACGATACAGTAATGTCAGAATACTCTCTGACTGACTGACTATTATTATTAAGTGAAGCAAAATAATAAATCTTGTTACTTTATACTAACAACTTCCACACCCCAAAAGAGAGGGGAACCAATTAAAAAACAACCACCCAGAAAAGGGTAGGAACACCCTACTCATGTCGCAGCAGGTTCAGTTGTTCAGATGTTGGCGAATTCTGCTTAATAACTGTAAAGTATAATCCATAACTAAAGTAATCCGTAACTGTAAATTAAGTAGTTAAGGCGAAACAAAGTCCTAATGGGGTAATAACATTTATGACGTTTAATTCCCAATACCTACTCATACCTTAAAATCTAGGTATAGTTCTGTTCATTGTAGTATTGTATAACTGAAGGTTTGGTTCTTTGAGTATTCTGAAAAAATTTCTGGGACCGTACTAATTTTTTTTTATTTATCAAGTTAACTTCACTTTTATAGTTGATGTTGGATGGAAACCAAGTGTGAATTGAATATTAAGGAAAATTAAGTTGGTTGTCTTGTTTCACACTGTTCTATTAAAATTTCTTTTATTGAAAAATTATACGACCGGTTTCGGTCACTGAGTGACCATCTTCAGGTAAACCGGCGAGAACTTAAAATTACAGGAGACAAAAGTCAAAAAACGTTTTATAGAACAGTGTGAAACAAGACAACCAACTTTATTTTTCCTTCTCTTTTATAGATTTAAAAAATAATTGTATATTTATGTACAGACTATTAAAGCAACCTTATGTTGTTTTTATCTAAAGATTAATTTTCTCAGAATGTCATAATAATTGTCTGCATAATATATTAATAAAGCACCTAGTTTAAACTTGTAGTAGATCCCTACCAATACCTGTGGATTAACTGTTATTTTATATGTATAAAGTTAACTTTGTGAAACGCAACTGAATTTCGCCAGAGCTCACTTTGTGGCACGCAATATATTTTTTTAGAAGGTTGGTATTGGCAGTATCAGACAGATGACATTTACTTCAATTGTCAAACGTCAAACCTCAGAAGGATAAATTTCAGTATAATCTCGAAATCTGGTTTGTTTAATTAATTAGGCAGTTTAAATTTCCCTTAATTAATTACAATATACACAAGTGCATTGAAATTAATATGATGGCAGAAATTACATCATATTTTTTAAAACTGTTTTTATTAAAAGGAGACTACGAATATTGATTTTTCTAAAAAGTATCAAATTATGCTAACTACGAGGAATGGCGCAAGCCGCACTTAAAAATCATTTTTACCTCTCGCCACTCATATCTGGTAAGAGAGGTAGTGTAATCATGCTAAAATTTCGATAATTAGTTTTCAATGGATAAGCACTTTTTGAGGTCCCTAGAACACGATTTTGATAATTTCGCGATGATGTCTGTGTGTGTGTGTGTCTGTGTGTCAGGGTGGATGTTGGAGACGATAACTCAAATACCACTGAATAAAAAAATTTGAAATTTTGTATACAATATAATGACACACTAGATTAGATCTGATTAGATTTTGGTGTTGATCGTGCAACCGGAAGTGGTAGTTTCTTGAAGATCTGAAGAGTTTTTCTGGAATATCCTCAAAATTTTTGAATTAAATGGATTTTTTAAATAACATTGTATACTAAATGTTACTGTCTACAATATGTATTCAAAACGTTGTTTCTATCTACCACCATTTTCCAATTACAAGAAGTTAAAAATTCGACAAATTTGTTACAATTTTACCTATGAAAACAAAAAATAAAATATTTGAGTGCCTCCTTGTTTGAGTGTTTATGTCATATGAATTTTTGGCAAATTGAAATGGAAAATATGAAATGTCATTTATTATTTATAAGGTCATAATAAACTTTAATAATATTATAAAAACTACAATTCCCGATTTCCCTTCTACAATGGTTTATTTCTGAGTAAGTACCTTCATACACACTTAGTAAAATAGTAGAGTATGGCGAGAGGTTATTGTGTTGGCCACATCGGATTTTTAGTTTCTGAGATATGTGCGTTCATAATTTAGTACCAAAATCAAAAAAATGGTTATTCACTTACCATTTGTTTAGGTGAAAATGGTAATTTTTTTTTCACTTACCATTTGTTTAGGTAAAAATGGTAATTTTTTTTAAATAGCGGTTTATTCTAATTAAATTTCAATGTGTTATAATAATAATTATAATTATTTTATCGATGTTTGTAGTCTTTCGTGATAAAAAAAAAATGTGGTGTCATTTCTTCCCTTATTTTAATAAATTTCAATATAAGTTTTATATCGTTGGAAAGAGAAAAAAATCTCTATAAAAACGACTCGTAGTCAACTATGAGCTCCATATGAAAATTTGAATTTGGTTTGAATTTCTCAAAATTTGTAGGAGATAAAAAAAAATTCAGGACTGCTATGAATTCTTCGTTAAAAACTGCCTCCAGAACATGCAAATTAGTATCTTATATTAATTCAAACAAAAAAGTTATAGGTGAAAAACTAAATTGGCAAAATTTTCATTTTTGCGTACTTATATCTAGTCACCTATGCATTTTTGTGAAACAACAACAACAACAACATTTCTAAATTGGCCCTCTAAAGAGGAAACTTTTGTCTAATTTAACAAATTTCGTAGGTATCTCTTATGGTTTTCAAGATCCTCATGCTTAAACAGTTCCATAGGACACCCATATTCATCATTATATTTATGTGAATAGTGTTTTGCTCATTCATATATTTCTACATTTATAAAGTCAATAAATGTCACCTTATCTCCTTCGACCATTACAAATACCTTCCTTCCTTTACATTTGAATATCAATATCAATTTGATGATGATATATTCCTTTTTAAGAATATCAAACACTTATAACTTGATATGAGTTTCCGCCATTTCAGATGTAAGAATAACTAATACTCATCCACATCCAGGTTTACGCATGCCTGAATGGATTAATTATTATGATCTTACGTCAGTGACAAGTATCTTAAAGCGATCGATTAAACCGTTCTCAAGATGGTGCTGGTGTAAATGAATAGTGCGAGGTTAATCATATGCATTGCAGGAAACACTGCCACCATAAAAAATCAAAATTAATTCATTCATGACAGAGTAGCCACCATCAAGATCTTAATTATACCGATATAATAACCCTTCGATTTCCCATCAGTACGACATTTTTACCAACCGCCCTGCTAACTCTATGAATACGGAATATATCGTATATAGAACCTCAGTGACTATCAATTTAAAAACGATTAGTTCACTCAATTACTGTTTGATGAATTGCAGCTTTTAGATTAGCTCGTCTTGGTCAAAGCATACCACTTCGTTTATCATCGCCCGATACGGAATACGCTCCCGGAAATACACGAAGCTGGTGTCGATCCCAACATGGTAGGAAAGTAAAGTTTCTTGATTACAAAAGCCAATCACATTAATGCAATCAGGCGTTTAATAGGTGATCGATAATGATTACAGTCTATTGATTAAAAAAATTCAAGTTTACAAACTGCAGATTTAATTAACATGTTTTGAATATTTCGCTTTTTTACTGGGATTTATTTAAATTGAATTTAACATAACTCGCAGTGCAGCTTTAGTGGGTTTTTTGCTCGTGAACTGTAACTAACTTCAGTTCGATCGTTAAGGAATTTGTTATGTACACAAGAACTTAATAAATATAATTAACAATGGAAGGAATTAAATCAATTTCTACGCAAATGCTGTGCATGAGCTCATGGTTAGTTATTTCAATGGAAATATTATTTTCCTTTAACAGACAACTTGTGTCACGCTTATGACCACATTATGTAGTATGCAATTATGATTCTGTTATAAGTATAAATATGTTTATATTGGTATTGGGGTATTGGTTTTAGGTTACAATGAAACCAGAGAAGACAGGAACAAGAACGAACCAGTAAATGTATCATATATTAATAATAATTTAGTCAAAAGATAATTATTTAAAAAAATTGTGGTAAGCACACGACCTCTCGCCTAATTCTGCATATTCTACTAATCTTATAAATAGTTTTACTTACATTTTCATAGTTCCATGTTCATGTAATATGTAAACGATAATGTAAACCAAGATGCAAGGAAAAGATGTCAACTGTACTGTCACTGTCATAATAATTCAAATTTTATGAAGAAACAAATTTCATATCATGGACAACAAAATACTGGAATTTCTAAAAAGTAGAATAACTGTATCCATAGATAATTATCTTTTATTTTTAAGTGCAAAAATTGTCATAAATAAATAATGTACCAATTTATTTAAGGAAAACTATAGCAAGCTTCCAAAAGTACTATAGTTTCGGTTTGCGGATTTCTACCAAAATCTTATCCGGTGTTAAGATCCTTATTAAAACCTTAAATATGAAGTTTGATACTTTTAAGTTATCGTGGACGTATCGTCAGTCCATACATAGGTACATACATACGTCCGTACGCACACAGTAAATAGTAAATTAGTATTCTAGAGATCCTGAAACGTGCTTATCCACCAAAAACTCATACTAGAAAATTTTGATCCATTACAATAATACCTCTCTTATAGAATATGAGGCGCGAGGTAATAATAATAATAATAATCTTTATTGGAATCTCAATATAGTGAGGTTTAGCTGCCACCTAACCAAAATAATATAAATAACTTACGATTCTGAAAGATATTATTAATAAAATTTAAAGGAAAATAGTAAAAGATTATGTTTGATGTAGGTACTATTTATATTTGTGTTAATGTTTTGTAGTATACAAAATACAAATTGTTTGTCAAGTTCCCAATTGTTCAATATCAATATAATTATAGGTTTTTTATATTAAATAAAATTGACATCTCATATTTTTTCTCAAAGAATATAGCCTTTCCGTCTCTATTATAAGGAATAAGATATATATCTTAGTGGATCAAAATGGGTTTGAGGTAGAATAGTCGCAAAATAAGATGGAACCGGATATGCGCGAACTGTACTCAGCTGGTTTATATTACCCGACCTGAACATATTTACTTGTATTGTTGTATTGTCTGAGTCAAAAACATTAGTAAGATATACTGCGAAACAGTTTTATAAGTTGCAAATTATAAATTATTATTAAGTATTATAAATTATAATATTACACAGGAAAATTGTTAAGACACTTTACACCAAGAATGACAGAACATGTGATCACAGCAGAAATCTCACTTTTGACACGATCATAATACACCCCTAATGTTTACGAATGGACTCGTCCAAACCAAAACACGTCTTCCGCGCAGGTCACGTGGGGTTTCATCTTATTTTGCGACTACTATACTACCTACGTTTTTCTTTTTTAGTTTTCTATTTTCATGCTACTGTTTGATGTTTATGAGAGTATATGAGCGTATAGGAATGATTTTTTCATGTACAATAACTCAACAAATTATACGCATATATTAATTAAATTTCATATTTAAGATAAGATTGCGCGTAGTAGAGAGAGCAGAATTGGGTGGGAGTACCTACAGATCACATGAGATTTTTTCTAACTTGTATACAATAATTTAGATTAAATTCATGTAATGGTGACTTTCATTTTTGTCACTTATTTATTTTTTGGAATGTGACTTTTACTAATTTGATTAATTAGCTAGGTGGTACTACTACTACTTCAGTAATTTAAAGCACTTTTTTATCGTTGGGTGGGATGTTGTTTTTAGTAAGTATGTAAACATCCACGGTAGCGAAGAAATTTAAGCAATTTATTATATATCGGAGTACGAGCGGAGCGGACTATAGATGATCACTTACGTGATCAATAAAACTACTAAAAGGCGTAATTATTTGAATAGTTAACTAATAGAATCACCAAATAAATCACACATTCAGCACTCATGTCAGGGACCAGTTAAACGTGATATACAATCTGTGACGATAAGGAAATATGGCAATTCCTGGGCACGTGCTACTCGTATCAGTGCATCTTCAAGATTGCCGATATCCGACTCGCACCACACTTAGCACGTAATCTCAAACTTCGCTCAAGTGTACAACTAACACAATAGCATTCCTATATCCTTAATTATTATTACAATCTACATGATTGCTAACCCCGACATAATATTTATAGGTTCGCACAAGGTAGCATTTCTGATCAACACTATTAAACGGGTCCTTAATATAAAATGAATTATGAAAATTTATATATGTTCACATTATTATGAAATTATTTGTTTACGCTAATTAATAGTGGTAATAAGGTGACAAGTTGATTCACAGTCGATGATGTATACATCAATTATTGTTCAAGGCAAATAATTAATAATTTTGCCGCTCAAATGAAGTTCATGAAGTTCGGTTTACACGTGGAAATAGTTTTGAGCTCAACATTGAATTTGATTACAACGATTAAACTTTATTCAAGTGTAATATCAAATCGTATTTTTTATAAATTTTTAATCATCTTGATCTTGTAAAAATCAGATTATACTTTCGTGGTCCAATTCTTATCATAATTTGACTTGAAATAGAAAATAAATCCGAGTTTTACTTAATGATGCTTCGGTTTTCATTATTTAGGTATTTAATATACCTAAAAATCATACATTCACGAGGTAAAATTGCAGTATAGTGTTCGAAAAGGTTTAAAATACTTTGCTGAAATTTGTACATGTTTACGTTAAATATTGTAAAAGATTAATCGTTGTTTCCTTATTCTTACGACGAAAATGTACAGTGATTTCTGATTTGTTATCTTAACGCCAACGTGTATTTTAAGGCACATTTTGTTATTAAATTTAATATCTGGAGCTATAATATCAAAATACTACCAATATGTACCAACAACAAGCTGTTTGCAGAATGCCATGAGATATACTTAAAACGAATTAGACAGATCAAAAAATAAAAACTTTAATTAATTAATTAATTACCTATAATAATCATTTCTCTTCTGATAGTCTAGCCTTTTTATGATCTAATAAATCAATTAGAACAATATATTCAAATCTGCCAACTGACAACTGAGTGACGGAATAAAAATATTTTGTTAAATGGCAGTGTGAAATTACCCTAAATTAATTTTTATTTCATGTTTACTTCGTGAAAGAAATGTATTTGAACATGAACAACATTTAAGCGTATTCGATGCAGTTTTTTATTCTGAACATCTTTTGTATTTACTTACACTTTTGTTCTAAAATCAAAGTATCATTTTCTATGTTTCGTTCACAAAATATTAACACTCAAAACCCCTGACTATCTTCTACATTATCTCAAATATCGAGGCTCATTACACTCCCTTAACACCCGATTCAAAAAAATTCTACACATTCCCAAATTCTCTACTGCCCGCTTCAAGTGTTGTTTTTCATACTGTGCCCCTAAATTATATAATTCTATTCATCAAAATATTAAAAATTTAAGTTTGCCTGCTTTTAAGCGTACACTAAGAAGGGAATTATATCTAAAGCAATTATAGCCTGTTCAATATATAAAATATATTATGTCATTCATCTTCTATTATTATTTTGTTTCTTTGATATATATCGTTATATAATATGTTTCATGTGTTACATTGAATTTTTGATTAGTTTTTGAGTAGTGTTTGTGTCACAAATTAATTCAATTATTATAAACATTGTTTTTGTTATTCTCTTATTTATGTTTTTCATATAATTCTTCTACATTGTACTACTGTTGATATACATTTTCACTGTTTTGTAATGGTTAAGTGTAAGATCAGCTTAAGCTGAACTTCGCCATTTGATAATAAAAGGAATTGATTATTATTATTATTATTATTATTAATAGGTAGGTAAAAACTTAGAGCCAAATAAAAAAATAACATTGTATTTCACATAAGTCAAATAAAAACTCTACACCCTATTCCGCCTAAAAGTAGCCAACAACAGCATTTTTATCACATAAATTCCTTTTAATATTATTTTATCGAACAAGAGTCCACAGAAAAGACAGTAACATCTAATCCTAATTGATTACTACACAAACATACAACACTTCTATTCCCATATCAGAGATGCATGTTATGTATCTCCTTCAATCTTCTCTAATTACAAGATAACTCCAACTTGCAATATTTGCTGTAAGCCACCTCCCCCCTCACACACGTTCAGATAACCAAACCACGCTGGCCTTCACAGAACCCAAGCACGACAGAGACAAGCACAATCCAGAATAGAATAGTAAATTTGTCTCAGATAATGTTAACTTGAATTTATGCCTTCCTAGCCAGGCAAGGGTCACTAGCAAGAACGATTTAATTAATGTACAACACACACGAAGACGGAGACATATGTGTGCGTGTGTGGATGTGTGTGTAGCAGCAAGAAACCAAACACAATCACGATGCAGGAAATAGAAGAGAGGGATGTTGCAAATTTTCAGCTTGAATAATGTCAGTTTAAGTAATTATTATTGTATCGCAAATATTTATATTTGATTTATAGCGTTTGTTTACAGTGTGGCTGTTGATAGTTATATTTCATTATTAATTATCTAAAGTCATGGATTTAATCCATACAGTGAATTTATTTTAACGTGAAACATGAGATTTTCATATCCATGGTTTCAAATTTGACAGCAATGTATTCTTTTTAAAATGAAACCAATGAAACATAGGGAATAAATTTAACTGAATTATTCCTGAAAAACATAAGATATTTGAGCAGTTGTAATATTTCCAAAGGGACGATTTTAACTTGAAGTTTCAATAGTTCAATGTATCCATTGTATTTACAGGTATACATCAATGTGACACTAATTAACAAATTCAAATTTCTTCCCTATTACCGTAAACGTCATCTAATCATCATCGAGCTTAAAGACGACAATAATTAACGTCTTATGGCCGCTTCCACTTAAATTTTAAGTATTCCTTAAATGAACAATATCGAAGCCATATCGAAACCATCGGCGATCGTCCATAAAAGCATTAGGCGGTAAGCGATCGACTAGGTAAAAATAAAATATAGTTGGTTATATGTATTAATTGCAAATATACAACAACTAATGTTATTTTGATGTTGATGAATGGCACTGCATGTCATCTGCATACTTTTCATAGGATGGCACATAATTACTAAGTGCCAAACGCAAGAATGAATTAAGATGTTCGTCACTGAGCCGATTACGATATTTAGATTTAATTATTTTCATTTCGGAAAACGCAGACTTACACAAATAAGTTGAGCCAAATAATGCAGTTATGTATTATGATTTCGGGATTTGAACCTCATTTGGGTTATATCCCTAGGGTGACTTGATGGCACACACACAGTATTATACTTTTTGCGCCATTTTCTTGTTTACTTTACTACCATGTGTGTTGCCAGTCAACCCAGCGCAAGCCCTTGTTACAGCCTTTAGCCGGTGCCCGATAGCTAGAGGTTGCCAAGTTAATTAGATCCCAACTTGGAATGGTAACGGGAGTAGGTACCGATCCAAATCAGGCCGTGAAAATTTCCTGACCTGACCGGGATTCGAACCCACGACCTCTGTAACCAGAGCCTAGCATTCTAACCACTATGCTATCCCGCCGTGTAAATAATGCAGTTAACTGAAGGGCTATTATTTGTTTCAAACAAATGATATTTCTCTTCAGGTAAACAAGCCCAAAACTTGTTATCTGTTGCTCTGGCTTTGAGACGTATATCTGACATAATTTTCAAGACCTAATTTTCGATAGAAATTAAGTCCAAGTTGAACGTGTTTGATATTTCAGAAGCAGTTTTTTCAACACATAACACATGAAAGTTATAATCAGTTAAATTGTCTAAATCGGAAACTTTTTATAAATATGTACGCGATCGACCCCCTGCACTAATACATTGCTGTCAAATTCGTATTTGTAGGGTGAATATTTGTGTGCTATTTGATCGACTGTAGTTCGCAGATTTAAATCCCATCAGGTTCACATTACAATTAAACGGCACAAAAAAAAATCCTTTTATTTATTTATTATTAACAACTACTGAACAGGATGTAGAAAAAGAAATCTCAATTACAGAGGGTTGGAAAATACAAAAAAATTTACAGAAATATCAGCAAAACGAGTAGTACAACAATATTAACAATTAGCGGTAAATAAAAAATATTTGAGTATGAAAATAAATCTTAACTATTAAAATACAGAATCAGTATAAATATGTAGAAACAAACATATTAAATTACAAGGATAACAAAAATTTATATAAAGCACATTTTAAACGGCGAAACAAAAAATTTATGGTCAACAATGTACTATAATAAATAAATTTTTTAGTTTAAAGTAAATACTATTGATTTAATCAATATATTGTATATTTTGCTTATTTATTTATTCTTAAAGTTGGCCGTTTTGTCCCACACTTTATGCTGTATACTTGTTTCGCACTTTTATTCTTAATTCTTGTTTAGGATTATTTTGAAAAAAATATAAACAAAATTTTAATTTTTTAACGAAAATAAATTTTGGAATTTTGTTTATTTTCATTTACAAATGAAATTTGATTGTAAAAAGCAATCAGTGATCTATTCTATCACTATATTTATAAGAGTGTACGATTGCTGTTGATTTTCTCATATTTTCTGTCATTCAGATCAAGTGTAGTAATTCGGAAAGGGTGATATACGTAGTACATTAAGAATATTGTTACCAAAATTTGATTCGTCAAGCAATATAAATGTACGACGAGGATGAGTAAATAAATTTTACTTTCTATAACCAACACTGACATTCTCAGCAAGAAGTTGAATAAATTTTAAAAACTTAATAAAATATATTAATTTAATGTTTTATTTACATTTTGTTCTTGATGTATACAGAGTTAGTAATGACATTTACACATGAAACAAAATATCGGTTAAATGGCCACCGTTGCTCTGTTGGCAGGAATGTACTCTTATGACGAAATTTCGCAGTACATTTTGAAGTAAGGTTTGTTGGATTTCAATAATTTGGCGTGTAATTTCTTCTTTGAGTTCCCTCAGTTATCTCAGGGTTGTTCGCATAGACCTTACTTTTTAAAAGACCCCAGAGAAAATAATCCAAACAAGTTAAATCGCAACTTCTTGACGGCCAGTTTTGGTCTCCAAAACGAGATATGACACGACCTAGAAACTTTGTTTGCAATAACGTTATTGTTTCGCGTGCGGTGTGACAGGTGGTGCCATCCTGTTGAAACCACATCTCATTTAAGTTCATTCAGTCCAATTATTGCATGAAAATTATGCACGCCGAAATGATCACGTAACTTACGAATCGACACAGTAAAATTTTCTCCATTTTTGAAATGGGTTTTCACTATTAACAAACGTTGCTGAGACATTCTAATTACTATGATTCTTAAAAGATTTTCTTTACCGGACAGTATATTTTTAAAAATTTCGGTAGGTTCTTAAATATGTAAGTACTTATAAAGTTAATGTGGAACAAGGTACTTTAAAATAAATTTGTACCTACTATATTCTAAACAGATAATCAAGTTGACAATAATGAAGCATTTAGACCACAGTACTTTATATCGATCTGAAATGATTCAAAGGTTACAGCATAAAGCTACATTGTTTACAATCGTATGATCGATACTTTTTACTGAATAATGTACGAAATAAAAAAAGTATTATAATTTGCGATAGTATTATGTTGTGATATGTATGAGTTACCTACATCTATTGTATTAATAGTTCAGCTAATAAATAAAGATGCAAATGTAAATAAGGTCATCATTATTTATTAATACGTAGCCTTAGTCCTTAGATAAGCAACGTCTAACCAGGAGAAATAAATAATTAATTAGCTAGTAAAAAATATGGAATGCACACGCTCATTGAAGTAGGGCGCCCCACCAAAATTTCTCAATCGAGACTTAAAAAACACAAAGAATATCTCAAGTCAAAATCTCTAGGTGGAGCAAATTATTCCGTGGATGGTCGGCCATCTTTTTTCGCGCGCCGCCTACTCGGATCGGTTGCATTGGCGCGTTGCATATGTTTCTGGGTTGAAGCGAGCGCGATATAATCGCATTAGCGTCGGTGGGATTGAGACAGAGTGCAGCGCAGGTTAGTTTTTCTCAATGCCGCGCGTATTATAAGAATCAATCAGTCTTCAGCTACTGACAAGTGGCTTTAAAATTGCATAATGTATCTTCTATATTTTATTCATGAGGGTATAAATTTATCACCGCCGCCGAAGACGTCGTTAATCGTCTCAGAGCGGCGAGCGGTGTAATTTTTTCTCGACACAATTCGCGACTGATGCGTTCTGTGCGCCCAATTTGCGTCCGAATGTCGCGATGTCGCGGCTTCTAATCCCTCCGAGCCGCACACACGTTACATTGTCCGCGCAGAATGCGATCGTTGAATTTTAAACATTGCAACGCAACACATTGTGCTATGCGAATTCCTATCAGCTAATTGTCTACAAATGTGGGTAGTTCTTATTAATATTAGTACCTAATGGCATACTTATAAGTGTTGAACGTAATTACAATTACATTTTATTAATCGTTAACAACTATTAACAAGCTACAACAGCTGTAAATGTCTAATAACAATAGTTTACTTGTTCGTAATTTGTTATTTATTTTATTTACTTGTTAATGTTATACTTAATGTAAGGTAATTATCCACTCACGGGTACTAAATGTGCACTTAACTGGACCCGAAATTTTCAAAATTGCAGTCGGTCACATAGCCCAGAGGACGATCTAGAAAACTATAAAGGAGATGCATAGAATGTAAAAAATAAATGTTGATTTTATATTTATTGTGACTTCACATTCAATTATTATCAACATCAACACAATTATTCATAAAAACAGGTTGAGTATCACTGATTTACTAAATTATAAAATTAAATAATATTTTAAGTACAATATTTTTATAGAGGAACACAGTTAAAGAATAATTTGGTTTGCCAAGATGATCATTTCTAATGGTCAGAATGTGTAATAGAATCTAGCATGATCTAGATATCTCCGGCTGTATCAGGGATACTATAATATTGACACTGATTTAAATGTAAAAATACACCGTAATACTATAAATAGTAACTAAAATTGAAATTTAGATATATCTAAGTGGCTATGTTCCATAATTATTTACATTGAGATCGAAAATATTATGACAAAACGTGTTTGAAAATCCTCTATTTTCTACGAGGAAAATTATTGTCGTTATAAATAAATTATTTCACAAATATGAACACAATAGTGCATCTATTAATTCATCTTCATTATTCAGTTTATAAAACATGTCAATTTTTAATCATTTCTCCTAAAATTAAATTAACCTACCCCTTATCCTATATCTACATTCATGGTTTTTCCGAAACACTTTTCATTATTTCACAGAACTATTTACCTGTTACTTTTTAATGTACTAATATGCTTGCGTGTTCTTTATATTTTACATATATTACATATATTACAGTAAGAGACAGAATGAATATTGGCATCGGCAGTGATCAGCAGAGACACCTAGAAACCCTAGAAACACCTATGAATTAATTTTGACCGGGGGTTTTCAATGAAAAACGTTACCAGTCGGTTAACCTAAGCGGAGACACTTAGAAAACCTAGAGCATGGTAATGGTAGAGTAGAGTAGAGTAGAGTAGGAACACCTATGAACTAATTTGCAACTTTTGACCGGAGTTTTCAATGAAAAACGTTTCCAGTCGGTAAACCTAATTATTATTTAACCGTCTAGAGGAATAAACCAAACCTGTTGAAACCTTTGCACTGAACTAAGAACATTATAAATATTTTGCAAGTTCAGTTTACCGAGGTTTGTCGTAGAGATGAAATTAATAATTTTGTGTAATATATGTATATAAATTTAAAATACATTGTAGATAATTGAACTTTTAAATATGTAAAATGATATAAAATATTAACAACGACTATTTTAAATTTTAAGTGTAGTGCCATAAGCAATTTAAAGACTTACTGGGACACATACAGAATGCACCATCGTCAGAGTAGACTAAATTTCAGCAGTTTTATTAATTAATTACTTCAAACCACCATCCATATGGAAATTAAAATGCTAATTAACCGCCCTATTGTCGAATTTGAGGCTCCATTGTCTACTTTTAAAATAGAAAAAAGATTTATTCTTAAATAATAATAATACACAACATTAAGTTTTTATTTTGGAATATAGTTTGAAGGAAGGGCCATAGCGTTAGCGGCCCTGCCCTGACATAACCACTATTTACAAAACACTCTACCAACCAAAATCTCAAGACCAAAAAACACAAATGCCCAACTTAATCCTAACATAAGAATAAGAAATGCTCCTGTCAAATGGTCCAAACTAATAGCTTTGGTCTTGTTATTCACTTGCATTGTTCCATACTGTTTTTCTTCATCTTTCATCCACTTGGCAAACAATCCGGCTTCAACACATTTAACAACTACTTCATCAACCCTTTGTAAAAGAGCAAAACCTTTTTTGGTCACCATACTAATTGGATTACCGAATATTGTCTCTTTAAATTGGTACATAGCAGGTTCGCCGGAGGGAAAACTGTAGTTCTTTGAAAGAAGATATTTAAAAGTTCCTCGATTGATCATAAAAGCTATATTTTTCTGGTACATCTGTCTAAATTTTGCATGTTCTTCTTGAGAAAGTATTATAGCTTTCTGGGCTATAGTTTGGTCCGAAATTTTATTGGAATGGGCCAATCTTGTCCAATAATCTGGTACTGCTATTATTTTTAAATTAGAAGATAATAATTCATCAGAATCTTGAATTTGATGTTCATAAATTGGTGTTTTTAATATACTTACTAATTGTGACTGGTATAATACTGTAAATATTAACGACAAAATAACCCAGGATATAAAAACTAACCTCAAACTAATGTTTTTGGGTTGTTTAATACTAATTTGAAACAAAATACTCCAAGAAAATATCAACGTATCACTGAAGTTTCTCAAACGTACCCAACAAATTAAAATAAAAGATAACCAGCTTAAAAAAATTGACAACCACAAATATTGATCGAAAATTAAAACAATGCATGACCATTGTTTTCCGGGTAATGCGATAGGTACTACCCAGGTAAATTCAATGTAATGGTAAAAAAATGATACATCTATGTCAACAAAATAAGAAACATTTGGGAACAATTGGCCAATTGCTATATCAAATCTATTGTCGGCAACATATTTCAAAATTCCTGTGTAGGTTCCATTAGGGTATTTATTTCCTCCAAAACCATCTGAAATTCCAGTGATGCTCTTTGTCATATTTAAATATTTCGCTATGTTATTAATAAGACTTATTTCGCAACCTCCTTTTTCATCGGAATTTTCATAAGGGTTTAAAACCAGAGGAGGATATTTGTTAGCTACAATTTTTAGTGGACATTTGTGCAAATTTTTAGGGATTTTGTTTGGATACAGTTGGCTATTAAACTGGAAACAGTTGCCGAGTATTGTAGGGGTTATATCTTCTCCACAGTTGGTACTGTTGTACGGAAAATAAGAATAAATGAAGCGGTCTTGTAGAATTATTAACTTTGTTAGGAAATATGAATGGAGATTGGTTTACTTTGGTGAATATTAATTTTATATTTTATATAATCTCAAATGAACTGGACACAATGTTTCTACTTTCATGAATTAAGTAAAATTATTATTTATGGTTGCGCATTGCGATGGTCCCTAAAATGTAAACAAAAATCCAAAATGTTAACATAACTTTAAAATTTAGCAAAATCTAGCTAGGTACTACACTATAAATAAATTATATGATGTGGATTGTAAGATGTTGTTTTACTAAATATGTGTAAATCTAAAATATATCTAGTCTGAATAGATGAATTAAAAAGTTTGATAAAACTGTAGCTTTATTATGCGTAAACTAAATCTACAAAATAATACAGAATAGGTACTCAAAATTTAACTCCTTTCCTTACGATGTATATCAATCAATTTAATTTAAGCCTTGATCACTATGGTATAATAATTTTTTTCTGAAAAAGTTATACCGCGAGAATCCATTAGGTAATTTACGAAAAAAAATATTAAAATTCAAGTAATTATTTCCAAATAAAAATAATAAAACAGGCATCGTTAACCTGAATATGAATCTTCTAAGATTATCAGTAACCAAGATTTTACATGTTCACTTATTTAATTATCATAAACAAAAAATAAACAATAAAAAATTACGTTAACAAATAAATTAACAAATCTAATGACTTACACTATACCAAAATACCTATGTATTTTTTTGATGATGTATATTGATAGTAGACGTCTTTGAAGTTAACAGTTTCTAAAAATGTATCAAAACCATAGCACATTTTTGATATAAATTGTTGTTATATATCTACATAAATACATTTAAAATTTGAAACGTAGAAATGTACATACTTTAGTATAAAGTTTGGTTCAAATTTTTTGGATTATTTTTTAACAACTTATTCATCTTTAAACCCAACTGACTATACCTACCTTATTATGAATCCGATAGTAACTGCAAATTTTACAATTTTCAACACAATTCTTCTTGATTCATGATTAGTGCGTCCAATTTTACCTCTTAAATTTGGTTACACAGATTTAAAAACATCCTGTGTATATTTAATAACATGAAGTATAGGTACAAAAAATGAATTTTGAATTTCCATCGTACAAATCACATTAAAATGGTATAATTGAATAAAATCTTACGCCGTAGACCGTAGTGCAACAACGGAATTTTAGTCTTTCTAATTTGAACACTCTCGGTCACTGATCACTGCTTACCCCTCAACGTGACTAGTCAAAATATCCTAAGAAAACATTTAAAACCTCTCGGACATATAATCAAATTCATCATCGTCATAGTTCAGCACATGGGGAGCCCACAGCCTACACTACCACCAACACCAACACAAAACATGTCACATGTAATCATATCGCCTCGACTCTACGATAACAATGAGTGTTTTTACCGGTGCGCGGCGGTTTTTACCGCTAATGTAAGGACACTGATTAACGATTCTCGTTAATTACCGCTAGTGTCCGGCCAAGAAAGGCCTGGAACGGTCCTCGAAGGTTCAGCGAGGGCCGATAACGACGCCGCCGATATTAGAAGGGCCCCGTAATTAATATGTTGTCATATATGAGTAGGGAGTATGCCCTTAAAGGGTTATTGTATGATAGAAGTGTACTTGAATCTTTATGTGCCTTCAAGTGTGTGAGTTTTGTTCAATTATCTTTTTCATTATTCATTCTTTTATAGAGTGTGGATTCAATGGCACTTGAAGGTTGTTCTTTTCATTTATTTATATAAAATTATTTTAGATTTAGAATTCTGAGGTGACATTCTTATCTCGTTATTTCATGACGATAAATTTCTGTTTCCAGTAGCTTCAAAGTTTCATCGATTCTAGCCAGGGTTGAAAAAAACATGTATTTTTCAATTTTAAACAAAACATTTGTTTTTTACTGTTTAAAACTGTTTTTTTGGTTTAAAACATGTTTTTAACTCTGCACAAAAAAACATGTTTTAAACAAAAAAAACATGTTTAAAACATGTTTTAAACAGGGTATCTGTTTTTACTAAATATTGTTTCCATCGAAAGATGTCGCCAATGCTACTTTTTGTGCGAGGACGGGGATGGTCGGTGGTTGAATTTGTTTTGTTTGTGTCATGCGTCATGAATGGATTTCGGTATCATTTATTCACAATAGGCGTTAAGGGATAGTTAATAAGTTCATAGCCTAGTCCAGTGCACATTAAGTGTAGTTCTATTTAATATTATGTAATTAATATTCTTTCTGACCTGTTCACACGAGGAAAGTTTTAACTAAAAAGTTTCTTGAAAGTAAAACAATTGCTAGGAGTTGTCATAAGAAAAAACTTACAATGTCAATACCGTTCATACGGGGAATGTAATTATTTTTATTAAATATATTTAAGATCACTAATAATAATACATTATAAAAAATAATTCTCCTACGGTTTCTCCATGACAGGTATTGACAGTTTTTTTTTAATTACAACTCCTAGCTCCTAGCACTTGTTTTACTTTCAAGAAACTTTTTAGTAAACACTTTCCTTGTGTGAACAGGGCATTAGCATTATGTTTATGAATTTAAAAAATTGTGAAAGATATTTTAGAGACTTTTTTATACTCTATAAGTACCAGCGAATGATTTAATTAATAAATTTTTTTTGATTGTTGTTTTAAACATGTTTAAAACAATTTTAAACATCTGATTTAAAACACAGTTTAAAACATGCAATAAAACATTAGGCCTTGTTTAAAACATGTTTTAAACAGTTTGTTTAAAACAATTTGTTTTAAACAAAACAATCCTGATTCTAGCTAATTAAAAATTCAATATTGAAATTTAACATGAAAAATCATGAACACTTTAATTATTTACACATTTATTGAAATACAAAATATTATACTAACCTTTCAGCAATTTTTGGGACTGAAATTTAAGTGCAAATATCAAATGCATCTCACTTAACTTCGTAGAAAAATACGATAATTTAAATAAATAGGTATGTCGGCCAAAAATATAATACATAATGTGTGCGATAGGTATTTTGTACATTTCTCGCTGGTTTTGTTAAAGAACTCCGCTTCGCGTCGGACTTTAATGTAGAACATCGCGTTGTAAAATAAAACCTACCGCACTCAATATAAATAACTATTTATTCGTGTAAGCACAACCTGTAAGTAGTTTTATTTAAGTAGGTCTATTCTTGTAAAATATGAGATCACATATAGACGTCACAAAATGATTTATTGTAACATATTTTTTTGTTATACACGCTATAACACAGATTGCAGTTTTCATAATGTTCGTAGTTATGATACCATGGTTCACGGTATTCATCATAAAATACTCGTAGTACTTTATATCAATATATTAGAGTGATAAGTCATACTGCTGAAGTAAATTAATAACAACTTAAGTTAGTTTTAGTCTTAGGCAAAATAAATATTAAAATAAGTGTTTTTTTTAAGGTATCTATACTAATAAAATAAAGAGGAAAGATTTGTTTGTTTGTTTGAATTAAATAGGCTCCGAAACTACTGGACCGATTTGAAAAATTCTTTCACCGTTAGGAAGCTACACTATCCCCGGGTGACATAAGCTATATTATATTTTCAAAAGAAAATCAAAATTGTTTCTTATGACGAAAATGTACAGTGATTGTCACTTAATTGAACAAAATAACAAACAGATTAGATAACCAGGCATTTAATTAAACTACTATGTATTAGTTGTTGAATAGGAATTTCGAATTCAGTTGGTCTAGGTGTTTTGAAACAAACAGTTGTGGATTGTTATATACGAGTAGTATTGGTTAGTATTAAGTTTTTTTTTATTTTTTGATGTTTATAACGATGTTAAATTGCATTGTTGTCGGCGGCTATCTAATTCAGAGTTTACTGCACCGATTGAGTTCAAATTTGGTAGGTATGGTAATAATAATAATAATATTTTATTTTCACTGACCAGCAGCTACAGCCGATATTGGATCGTCATAAAACATAAATAAAATCAAGTTGACAATTACAAGTAAAAAATTTACATAGTTAAAATGTAGTTTAAGATGTAACATATGACATGAGCACAATAAACAGCGGTAACCGATTGGGTTTAAATTTCATTTCTCAGGGGGGGGGGGGGTCAAGCGCGTTCAAATTTGGTACAGTAATCTGTCTTGAAACATAGGTATATTAAAATGTGAGTCCGCCATCTTGAAACAAAATGGTGGCTAGCTAACTCAAAATGTACTGCACCGATTGGGTTCAAATTTGTAATGGTTATAACTTACGACATGAGCATACTAAAATATCAGTCCGCCATCTTTAAACAAAATGGCGGTAACCGATTGGGTTCAAATTTGGTATGGTATCATGGGCGTAGTTAGAATTGTCGCCATGTATTGTATGGTAATAACTTAGAATTCTTATAACGAGATTCCTTTAAATTCGAGTTTGAGGCGTAGCAACGCGAGCCGGGTTCGCTAGTAGTATATATGTTTCGATTTTGCAGATTTATTATAGACCAATTATTTGTAATAATTATAAATAAACATTAAAATAAAGTATTTCTACAAAAAAAAAACACACAAAATATGACACAACTATTTGTCTGTTGGCTTTTGCATAACACCGTCCACGCGTCCACTTATAATCTCACATTATGTGTATTATTTCTTTCCAGGAAAATAATACGAGATCTGATTTGGATTATGAATATGAATTTATTAATGCATGTGTGTGCAGATTCGGTGATAAAACCATATTGACACTGTCGCCCTATTTTTCAATTATTATTAAAATAGAAACTTGACATCTTGTAGGTCAGTGTCTCTCAACCTTTTTGTATTGGCGCCTCCCTTTTCTTTGTAAATTTTTATTGCCCCCTACCGTTGCTTCTTGAGAATTTACGAGCAATTTGCATATATCATTAATAATGTGAACCTAGGGGCGAAATTTCTACTAAAACTAGGGAGCTTTTGAATGCTGCTAAATGGACGAACAGCGCTTATTTTGTGATTTTGCTTCAAATTTATAAAATATCAAAATAAGAACCTAATAAAACTATTATTTTATAATATTGCACTAAGGTTACAAAAAATAAGTAGATATATACAAAATGCAGATTTGTTAGATGAATTACAGCGTGCAATATCGTAGTACCGAATGTATCAAACATGTTATGCAAGTACTGTAGCTTGTAATAAATAGTATATTAAGTATCAAGAAGGGTATGGACAGTTTACCGCTCAGGCTCATAATTTTTTGCACGATTGGTCTTTTTATCCATACGCAAATATTAAATTGTTCATAATTAATATTAAATTAATTACCGTTCTGTTCAATTTACTTACCGTTTTGTTAAGCCTAGCAACCGGTAAGATCAACATACCGTCTTGGAAACAGGCATGGTAAGTTGATAAAAATTAACAATCGTGCAAAAAATACTTTACATTTATATTTATTGTTTTAAGAATATTATTTTTGTTTTTCTAAATTCAATAAAAAGTTTTTCTATCAATTTATGTATTTTTTTCCACATCCCTCTTACAGATATATAGATATTTTACATTGATTTATAAATACTTATTATATTATTTATTACCTTAATGATTGCATATTTACTTAACCTATATTTAAATTAAAATATCAAATTGACATTATCTCAAAAAAATTCCACTCATCAATTTCAGTAGATAAGGTTGGTTGAGTTTCAGCTAGAAGTAAAATTTCAAAGGAATTTTATATTACCATATGGTTCCAATTATTGGTATAAATTTTTCCATTGGCTGTTGTTATGTGTCATGCGATTTTCATTAAAATTTTCAAATTTAAATTATTAATTTAATTGAATAACTAGTTCAGTTTACGTAATGATAAAATAAAGATACATCAAATTAACACCAGTAACTTATTGTTATCAATCTCATACAAACAAAACTCTCAGTTGTCTCGCTTACAACTAGACACTAGAACTAAAAGGACTAAGGACTAGACAATTTCTTCTCCTTGCCAATCCTTTATAGTGCCTCACATTTATTATACAAAGTGCTAGAAGCTAGACGAAACAAAATTCAATACAATTCAGATTTATTCATATGTCAAACACAAAATAAACACTCATAACTCTATCCATTTCTTGCGTTCAAAATCATGCAAATGGATAACAAATAGGCAATTTGAGTCCATTTCCACATCGGATATAAATTATCAATATTAATATTTCCGATTTAAACCCCTGCGGGGTGTTAAGAAGGGCTGTCCAGCAGTGTCCACTTCCTGCAACCCTTAGACCTTTTAGCACCCTTCGGTCAAGACACATAACTCACGCGGGGTGGCCATCATATCAAGAGCTTCATCATCAACCCTTTGTTCTTATCTCGACGCATTGCACCCCATTGAAGAAGGCAAAGGGATGTTTTTAAACGTCTCAGCTAAATGCTGGGTATTTGTCTCTATACTAGGGAGCTTGATTTGACTGCGCGAATGCTGTGCAGTTATTTATGACTGTGGTGATAAAGTTATTGCATACGGATGGAAAGATTTTGATGAAATTATAAAGATATTACGGGTGATTAAGAGAGCAGTAGTGGACAGTAGAAGTGGCAGCGGAATAATTAATAATGCCAATTTAGTTTCATGCCCGGTGACATAAATCAGAATATAGGATATGTATTTATTATTTGGTCCGTTCTGGTTGTGATTTAAAACATAAGTGTTCCATCAGAGCTGGACAAGTACCTAGTGAATCATCAAGTCAAGTAGCTTGACGTTTTTGTGAATTACTTGACTTGATCTGAAAATCAAGCTATTTAAAAATTCATTACTTAACTTGACTTGATTTTCTATCGTTTTACTACTTGACTTGGTATCAAGTAATTTCAAACTACGTGATAGTACTTGATTGATAACGAACAGTTTTGTTAAAATTCGCAATTCAGTCGAATTATTAATCAAAACGAATTCCCGAGCTATTTGAACGATTTTGTATCTACACTAACGCTGTATTTCATTATTTTCTTGCATAGGAATTATTTTTGTAAAAATTTGTTAGATTTTAATTTGGTTTTGTGAATAATAGTTATATTGCCAGACCAATTTCTTATATATTAATACCTAATAATTTGATAATGCAATGCAGTTTTCAAATATTACTTAATTTGTTAATTTACCTCCTTCTAGAAGATTAACTGCTTCATTTTCATTTAAAGTACTTGAGATTTAACTACTTGATTTTCAAGTTACTTGAAATTTGACTTGACTTGACTTGAACTTCAAGTAGCTTGAAAATCAAGCCAAGTAGTGAAACCCTATGGACAAGTATCGAAGTAGAAATACTTACGTACGATCAGTACTTACTACCAAGTACATTTTCAAGTAAAGCTTCACAGTACTTAAGTAAAATATAAGTTGTTCTTATCAAAAGTACTTAAAAATAAATATTTTTCAAATACCAATTTTTAAAATTAATATAATAAATTGCATGGTTTATAACCTTATTACCTTCGATTATTACCCTTTTTATCGAGGAAGATTCACAGTACAAATGTCGTATTCTGTAGCTGTGGTCGCAGGTTGCACGGTATAATTACTTAAATTATTTAAAAAACTTAAATACTTTTACATTATTTTAGTAGTAATGAAGAAAAAAATAGATTAAAATTTCAATTTATAAGCGAAACGCTAATTAAAAATTACCGTTCTTTTCTGTACGAGCATAGAAATTTTGTCAAATGAGTTAAATGATAAAGAAAATAAATGAACTGATGAGACAGATGGAACACATTACTTATAATTTGAATGTATTATATTACAAAGTTACAACAACAATTTCTAAATCTTCAATATCTATTAACTATCAATACCTAAAATCCTAGAAACAATTATAAGTGATACCCTTACAACATAATGATGTTAGCGCATATCTCATTTAAGATTCCATGCCGGACAATGTGACCACATCCCGGCAAGGGGGGGTGCGGTTGGTTGACGATGCTCATCTGTCCACAGAAGCCGCCAACCGCCTTTGATACTCGTCGCTTACACTTGAGAGCTTCTGCTTCAGACCCGAGATCCGACATCCAACCATGTCGAATGTAAACAAATTAACCATCAGCAAATGAACCTAACTCCAAGCCATTCAATTACCCTGCATTAATTTTTTGTTTCTTTTAACGCGTCCTTTGTTTTGCGCTTGTTGCTCCGACCTTAAGGTGTACTAGCACTTTTTTCATTCTTTTGTTTCTCGCTTCTTCGATTTTTCGTTATTGTTTTTTTCTTCATTAGGTTGCATTGTTTTTATTTGCTGTCGTAACGAATTTCATTTCTCAATTCCGTGATATTATTTAGATGGAAAAACTTACTTGAAGTTGGATTCTTTAATGGTTGTTTATATTACTAGTTACAAATTTACTTGTATACTTATGTTATTTTAAATAAGCCATTCAGTGGCGGCGCTAGACTTTTAAATTTGGAAGGGCCAGCAGGGATCAGGAAAAATGTTGTGTGTGTGTGGGGGGGGGGGATTAATTTTGGTGCTAATTTTTAATATTTTTTCAAAATAATTTTTAATATGTGCCGAGCACTTCATATTTGCGACCTATTAGTTCAGACGAGAAATTTCGAGACGAGACGAGGCGAGATTCGAGAAAGTCATCTCGTCTCGTCTGTATCACGATTTAAGAATTTTCTAAATCATATTACGATAATTGCACGTTACACCTCAAATATTTGAAATAAATAAAATAGTTGCTTTTTATTGGATATCTTTTCTATTTTATTTGAAATCCAAGAATCTGAATATGTAGGATGATTTTATTTTAAATAACCATCTACGTTATCATACATGTGTAATATTTTTAAAATAATTTACAAATTATATCTTTTTCTTTTCTTGTTTTTGTAGGAAACAGTAATGAATGTTAATTGACTCGTAAATTGTACACGATCCAATAATTTCACTAGATAATCCGAAAAAGAGAACTTGCAAATTTATTAATAGTGTCTCTATATCAAGTAATTAATGTGAATTTGAATATCTCATATTAGCTGTGATTGCAGGATATGAATATGCTAACTTACCAGTCTTAAGTTTTAAAAACGATTAAATTACAGCAAAAGTACAGTTGAGGTACAGTTGAAATCGAATTCTTTAATTAAAAACAGAATGATGAAAAGTGTTAGTTAATATGAGCATATTATATTTATTTAAAATATGGTAAGTGATAATCACGCAAAAAGTTATTATAAGTAGATATAAGTAATTAAATTTAATTACGTTAACTGGTTATAGACTTAATGAAAAAGTTAATAATTTAACAGAACATAAATGTAAATGTATTTTTATATATTTGGGGATTTTATAAATTAATGTTAAAATAAAATTATAACATATCAAATATCTTGGGTAATTATATTTACATTTACTATTCGATTATAAACATTTTTATTTAGTACAATACCTTACCTATATACCATATTTTATAATATTTTAATTGTAGCTATATGTAGGGTGATGCTATACTTCGAGAAAAACTTAAGAGACCCTTCTACCTCATAAAATCCAGCATAAAATGTACTAACAAGGATTATATACTTCATGGATAAATTAATAGTTGAGCCTTTTTAAAATTTTAATAAAAAAATTATACATGTTTATAAAAATTCCGAAAAATTCATAAAAATTACCAATTTATGCAAACTTTACACTGGTATATCTCATGATAGAGATTTATTTTTAATATTTTAAAAAGGCACATCTGTAGATTCATTCTTTCTTTATTAAATATTTAACAAAGTATTATCTTGAAGTCAATAGTAAACTGACAGTTTACTCGCAACGAAAACACTTTTACAGTATTTTTCAACTTTAAAATTACATTGCATGATGCGGCAAAGTAGCTAGATAAATTAAACATTTTTAGTAGGTACTATGGTTAGATGGTTTTTCTAAATTTTTAATTTTAATCTACTTATATCACACAATAAGTTTTCAAGTATAAAACGTCTAAAAAATAAGAAAATAATTATTTTATTTGGAGATTTTATCGATTTTTTTCGATGAAAATCGCATTTATTTCTGGAAATATTGTCTAGTATAGCAATATTTACGGAAATATTTCTGTAGACATATTAAACGACATTTTCTAAAAGTAAGTAATAATGTGATCATCTTTTCGAATACCTCTCGGCATGGACTAATATCCAAAAATTTATAGTTGTGCATTGCTGCAATACAATTTACTAGAAAAAAATTCATGCGCTTGGGATAGTGACAAAACAAGTAATTTCCGTTTTCTTAGTTAATTATCGTGTTAGGTGAGATTTGTTTCTACACTAAATTTAAATTATTAAATCAGTGGAGGTTTTTTATTACTTAGATTTTGGTTTGCATCAGACACGTAAAATTTACATGTAAGTAAGAATAAGAACTTTTTAGATTAATATTAGTTTAATCAAGGTAGTCGGAAGGTCATGTGTTTACCATTTCTATTTTTTTCTTAATTACCTCTCGCCACTCATATCTGTAAGAGAGGTATTGTAATCATGCTAAAATTTCGATAGTGAGTTTTTAATGGATAAGCACGTTTTGAAGTCCCTAGAACACGATTTTGATAATTTCGCGATGATGTCTGTGTGTGTGTGTGTGCCTGTGTGTGTGTGTGCCTGTGTGTGTGTCTGTGTGTGTGTGTGTGTGTGTGTGTGTGTGTGTGTGTGTGTGTGTGTATGTGTGTGTGTGTGTCAGTGTGTGTGTCAGGATGGATGTTGGAGGTACGATAACTCAAATACCACTGAATAAAAAAATTTGAAATTTGGTATACAATATTCTGACACCCTAGATTAGATTTTGGTGTTGATCGTGCAACCGGAAGTGGTAGTTTCTTGAAGATCTGAAGAGTTTTTCTGGAATATTCTCAAAATTTATGAATTAATAGGAATTTTTTAAATAACATTGTATACTAAATGTTACTATCTACAATATGTATTCAAAACGTTGTTTCTATCTAGCTCCATTTTCCAATTACAAGAAGTTAAAAATTCTACAAATTTGTTACAATTTTGATTTATCTGCCTACCTATGGAAACAAAAAATAAAATATTTGAGTGTTAATGTCATATGAATTTTTGACTTTTTGGCAAATTGAAAAGGAAAATATGAAATGTCATTTAGTATTTATAAGGTCATAATAAACTTTAATAATAATATAAAAACTACAATTCCCGAATTCCCTTCTAGTACAATGGTATATTTGTGAGTAAGTATTACATAATATATACTTATATTATAGAAAAAAAATCTGACGTGGCCGTTACAATACCTCTCGCCTTGACATTGAAGTATTATTATTTAACCTCGTATTTAACCAAATCAAATATTATGCTTTAATTAGGTAATAAATTATATATTTCACAAATCTAATCAGCTCTTAGTTTAATATATTATTTATTTTATTTTATAAATACCATATTTACATAATACTATACTATGTCCAATTAATATCTATACTATATCCTACATTTCAAAATTCTACACCACACTCTACACTTGCTCTACACATGCCCTACACCGCAGAGAAACCTCCTTGCCACAGACATCTGTTTATCTGTCACATTGACAATTTAATTTTTGTTTTAAATTTTATTTCTATTTCGGGATTCACAAATCGTGGTAGGTAAAATTATATATTTAAAAAAAATATATTTCTTTATTGGTTAAAGATATAGAAACAAATAAGATTAAATATTGTACAATGTAATTTCTTCTTTCATGTGTGGTATATCAAATTGTAACAATCGCATTATTTTATACAATTTTTGCAAAAAATGTTATAGTGCTACAAGAAAAGTACCATTTCCGGTTGGTGTATTTTTACCAAAATCTTTTCAGCTCTTCATTAACATATATAATTGTATAATGCAAAATATTAGAATTTTATGTTCAGTAGAATTTGAGATAATGAACCGGGACGAAAGTCTATAGTAGGCGTACATACAGACTTTCATACACACACACACACACACACACACACACACACACACACACACACACACACACACACACACACACACACACACACACACACACACACACACACACACACACACACACACACACACACACACACACACACACACACACACACACACACACACACACACACACACACACACACACACACACACACACACACACACACACACACACACACACACACACACACACACACACACACACACACACACACACACACACACACACACACACACACACACACACACACACACACACACACACACACACACACACACACACACACACACACACACACACACACACACACACACACACACACACACACACACACACACACACACACACACACACACACACACACACACACACACACACACACACACACACACACACACACACACACACACACACACACACACACACACACACACACACACACACACACACACACACACACACACACACACACACACACACACACACACACACACACACACACACACACACACACACACACACACACACACACACACACACACACACACACACACAGACATCATCGTGAAAATAGTCAAAATAGGTTCTAAAGGTGCTAAAACGTGCTAATTGACAAAAATCTCGACATCGAATTTTTTCACGATCCCTATACCTCTCTAGGCGAGAGGTAATAAAAATAGTAGAGTATGGCGAGAGGTTATGTGTTGGCCACATCGGATTTTTTTTATATTCAGACTCATTCATTTTAACTATTACATTACTAGTTCTATGGGTACTAATGCTTTTTTTACAATTCAATATCGATAAGTAATTTTTAACCCGTGATTTTAGTAATAAATACCTGCAAGAGCATATATAATTATTTTATTTTATATAAAAACTAAACGAAAACGAATACCTATCTGAATTAGTTATACATAATATGTAATAAATTATTTTTAATAAGGAATGCAAGATCATTACCTACAAAACGGTCCTATTTATTATATTTTAGCAAAAAAATCTTAATGACTCTGTTGGAAAATGTTCATTTTCTAAGGGTAGTTAAGAGGCGCGTATCGCGTGTGTTCGAGTAAGGGATGAGAGCTGCGCTGAGCGTTGAGAGGAAGGGCTATAATTAACGCTACAAGGGTGCGAAGAGGGTGTAGAAACCACCAGTCATCGTTTGCAATAATCTGCTAATTCAAGAACACGAACAATGTAAGAATGTGTCATTGTATGCGTGTGACTTTGTGTTCCTTGTTCTGTGCATACCTGTCTCTTAATTAATTTAGATTCATTAAAATAGTCCGGTTTTCCAGATTCTTAGGGAGGAAGGCCCAGTAAATTATTACAGAAGACAGTTCAAGTTATATTTAATTGATTTATTTGGTAAGTACGATTTTAATCTTTCTTGTGACCATTTGCACCGTCTCCACTTAAATTTTAATTGTCACTTAAATGAAAAATATCGAATCGAATTAATGACAGCAATGATATTTCTCCGTTTGACAATTTTATTTTGATTCGATATTGTTCATTTAGAAAAAAATTAAAATTTAAGTGAAAGCGGTGCAACTGGCCATTAATGTGGAAAAATGCCCTTTTGTTTTTGCATATCGATATCAATTATTCATTAAAAAATCTGATGTGGCCGCTGGCCGGCACAAAACCTCCCGCCATACCCTACTCTTTTTACTACTATACTATAGGTACTTATACTAGGTACTAAATATATTTTAGTCATTTAGTCAACTATACTACTGTAGAAGAAGATATAAATGATGTATCACTATTGGCACTGCCACTCTGACTCTGACTCTGTCAATTAAATTTTTCGTCGAAATTGTTAAACAATCATGGTTCATGAATAACAAGATAATGAAGTTTAATACTCTAAATTATAAATAATAATTTAATTCCTAAAGTACTATGACAGAATAATTTACTTAATGTCCATGTCACACCGGCATAGCACGAAGCACGGTGCTCTATGGGAACAAATGAATAACGTAAAATTTTATCGCCGCTATTCCGTCGAGCATTTTGACATATGGAAATTTGTTGCTGATTTCGCAGTGAGTCCTCAATATAATTTTTGACATTTGGTGAATAATTGATGTCAAAATAGTAACAGTAAGTAATTTTATAATAAGAATATAACCCTTTCAGCTTTTGTCAATATATGAACTAATTATTGATTAAATTAACACAAAAAATGGATGAATTTTAATTCTCAGCTGTCAAAAATAATTTTCAAAACCCTTCAAAGTACGAAGTGAACATAGCAATATACAAATTTTCGTATGGCATTTTGCTATACCGGTGTGACACCCTTTTGACAGCTTTGAACGAAGCAAAATGCCACATCGAGCACCGTGCTTCATGCCACGTCGGTGTGACATGGGCATAATGCTAAAAATTATAGATAATAATATACTGGTGGAAAAAAATGAATCACTTGAAATTCGTGAAATTTCGACCATTTTCAAACCGTCATAACTCGGCGTATCTTTGCGGGCGAAAAACTTTGAAGGGTCTAGTTTGCAGTCCGCCCCACTCTAGCACCCCTGTGAAAAAAAATGTTTTTAATGGAAAAAATGTCCAACTTTGACTATGTGTACGGAGTTGAAATTTTTTTTTGACCCGATCCACCAAAAGGCCACTAAAATTTGTTCAATTCACTGTGCAGGACTCAAAGAACGAAGTTCCTACGTTGATTTGGCAAAAAATTATGGGTGTTTGAAAAAAGTGCATTTTTAGGTTTTTCGCACATAACTCAGCGACTTTTCAACCAAATAACTTAAAGTCCGGTTTTTATACAAAACCTTCTTCCGCGAAACAAAATTTGTACCTATTTATTTTCTGTCAAACAACCGTTATGCTGCGTCTTACTAGCATATTGCGACAAATTTATCTTTATTTTTAAAAACTTCCAATAAAACAGAAAATAAGTGGAGTAGTATTACGTAGGTAAATTTGAAATTAAACTGTAATTTTTTGGCAATTTAAAGGTGGGTTTATGCTCAAAAATTTAAGAATTAGTAATAAGAATAAGAGCAATTTTAAGAATAATTTTCAACTTACTGAAGTGAAACGTGATTATATTTGTTAATCTGATGTTGCTGCGACTTTGATAAATGACATTTATGTTTTTTATATGAAGAAATATATCCATACCCGCAAAAATCGATAAGATTTCAGGCTATTTTAGGTTATGTCATCTGTCAGATTTAAGAATAAGGCGTAAAATTTTGAGCATAAACCCACCTTAAGGTTGATGGTAAACACAATTCAGTACGCAAAGATCAAATCAGAACTAGTCGGCACGGTCAATCATCTATGATCAGTTTGTTAGAAATGATCAAGATAACACAAACTTATAATATAAAAAATTAAATCATGTCGGAATTTGTATATGCCCGGATTTTGTATTGTGATTATTATTACCGTAATTTTACCCGAATAGTATTTTAAAAGTACCTCAAACTCAAACTACAAAATGTAAACTATTTTGTTTGAAAATCAAGCAAAGAAAATTATAAACCTGCTTGAATATTTGACATCGCTGTCCCTTGTATTCCATCTTTTCCATCTGAAATATTGTATTATTGTATAAGTAAGATGTTATGTTACAATCTAACTGCTATTCATAAGATCGTTGACAGCAATTCTTCTACAAGTTCTCCATTATAAAGTGCTCCTTCTCCCCCGCACCCTCGTGTACACATAATCTTTATACAATGGCTGAAAGTTGTGTGACTTTGGATTGTCTCAGGCCGATGTTCCGCTACGGTGTGTGTATAAAAACTACATCTAAGTTTGATTCTAGTTTGAGGGCCCTTTAACATCGGTCATAAAGGCTCCCCGGAGTGTTGTAGATGGCTATTCATGCGATGAGCTTTTATACAACACCGACAAACCACATAGCGAGGCTACCAGCATCTACCAGCTACCGAATACTGAATGTGAATGTGAATGTAAACTCCTGAATGCAGTTGTTATGATGTTTATGTCGACAACGAGTTTAAGTTGAAGTTTACATTCCTGCATGTGAATCCTAGACGCACTTACACTTGTCTTATTCAATGTTGAAGCCTTCGTTATTCAGAATGATGTGGAAGGAATTACAAGTTGTTTACCAGGGTACCTAAAGCTAATTAATAAATTAAAATTACACCGTAAATACAGGTAATGAAATGAAAGAATGAATGCTAATCAAAATAGGTACTATGAATTAGTTAAATCAAAATACATCTCGTATATTAAAAATGAGTTGCTTTAGAGGGTCGTACGTTTTTCTTTTCATTGGTAAATTAAATTCTTAAGGTGGTTGGCTTCTAGCCGTTAAAATAGTGAAAAGTATGTTTAGTTTTCCCATTAAAATTGAAGTAATAATTGAATTTTCGAATTAACTAAGATATTTTTGAAAAGTTTAAGGATGCTCCCTCTTTGTTCTAATGCCAGTTTTTTCAGTTTTTTCTTCAATATTTTTATGTGCATGGCTAAATATGTCCAATTTTGTGAATATTTGATGTGTATTTTAAAACAATCTTACATAAAAATTCTAAAAAGTGGCATTAAAGCAAAATGAGGGCAACTTCAAGCTTTTCGAAAACGTCCTATTTGTTTAAAAAATCTTATTGTTTACACCAATTTTATGGCGAAAACTGCATGTTGTTTTTCGCTATTTTGACGTTTGGTGTTGATCCATTTTAAATTTAATTTTCTGGAATACAAAATTCAAAAAGTGTTCAATTTATTTATTCAGATATATAATTTAAATCTTTGTTTATTAAAGTAATACAGAGCGTTCAGCAAAACCTATAATTTGACTGTGCAACCGCCTTAAATATGATTTATTGCTTTAAATCTAAAAGTTATGATTTCTTGAGAATTTTTCAATGTTGAGATTTTAGGCTAGACTGAATATGTAGGTATAGTATACGAGTTACGAGATGTGAAAGAAAGTTCTCGTCTCGTAACTTCGAGACGAGACGAGAATGAGACGAGAAATTTCTCGTCTCGGCGACATCACATATTAAAGGTATGTTTACTTCCGTTACACAGCACTATATATCCACTTTTTTTTTACTGCTACCCGGTTTTGTTCGACTTTCCGCTACCTAAACTGTTCCGATATGAATTTGTACCTACATAATTTAATTTAATTTCTTTAGTTTTAATTTAAATTATAATTTATGTATTATCTATGTTCCTGTTTCCTCTGCTACAATTATTGATCAAGTAAAATTTGTGAGTGTCTTCTGGAAAGTAATAAATGTAAAAAAATGCGTGAATTAGAATCAGCGGTCGGTGGTTGTTCAATGTCTCTACTTTTCAAACTAATTAGAGTCGAAAAACCAAAAACTAATTACTTAAAAAGTCATCAGTGCAAATTGCGAGCCGCTAAAAAACTCCAACGAGTAGCAGAGTCCTCGTACAACTTTCAAATCGTCAAAATAAACTCCAGGCAAAATGTAGTGTAGAATATCTTCGTGCTCGAAGAGCTCAGCGAAGGCAAAACGAAAGCCTCACAGGCTGACCACAACACAGGGCGGAAAATCCCTATGCGCATTTTAAGTTGGTTATAAACGGCTTAGATACCACCACCGTTGCTGCCAGCTTCATTAAACCGATCTTAAATAAGCGGGTTAACTTAAAATACACGCAAAATAATATACTGACATCTGACGGTTTATTTTCAAATGTTTGTTTAATTACCCAACTCCAACTTCATGAAATGAAAATTTACCGAGTGTGTAATTCTACGTTTGTGGGAATGAAATTATTAAATTAAGTAGAGAACGATGCTCATGTTCCTTATTAGTCGACTTCAAATATTGTTATACTACATAAAATACTTGTAAATTAACTTTGTCGTTTTAAATTAATAGAAATATTGTAATAAGTTTTATATTAGGTATCTACCTATTACAAGAGTGATGAGTAATTTTTGAAATTTGAAAATAAATATTACACAAAACTGCAACATTGTCGAAGTATGTAATACTCCAAATGTTACTCTCAATTATAGCTGGGCAAGATACTGGGAAAAAGTATCTTAGCTAAGTTACTCGCTACTTTGCAAAAAAGTAGCTTAAGCTACTAAATAGCTAAGCTACTTTACTAAAAATGTAGCTAAGCTACAAGCTACTAAAGTAGCTTTTGAAGAATATCAAGCTACTTT
The DNA here is from genome assembly GCA_947534325.1 of Agonum fuliginosum. NCBI lineage: Eukaryota > Metazoa > Arthropoda > Insecta > Coleoptera > Carabidae > Agonum > Agonum fuliginosum. Next base: position 16,227,930 of record OX384045.1, on the reverse strand, counting down.
TTATAGCTACTTCCCTTTATTATTATGCAGGATCAAAATGGAAATTTCCATTCATTTATGAGTTCACTATATCTATAGTATGAAATGTAAGATTAAAATATTAAATTGGTTTTCACTTACCCAATACCCTGATTAAAACAAGTAAAATCACAATATCCAGAATATATAAAATGGACAGGTTTATACTTGTTCAGCAAAGAGTAGAGCTACGAGCTACGTTTATAAATAATCTAAGGTATTTTCAGCTAAGTTTTCGGTTGCTAAGCTACTTTTGAAGTAGCTAAGATTGTTTTTTAGTAGCTAAGTTACTTTCTTAATAGCTTAGCTACTTCATAATCTAAAAGCTACCGCTACTTTTTTAAACGTAAGCTACCAGCTAAAAGTTACCAGTTTTAAAAAGTAGTTAAGCTACAGCTACTTTAAGGTAAAAAGTAGCTAAGCTAGTAGCTTAGCTACCAAAGTAACCTGCTACTGCCCAGCTCTGTCTAATATTGTGTTTAATTTACTCTGATGCAGAGTGTATTTTAAATACAAACGTTACAGTTGGCAATCGAGCTTTAGATTATTTTAAATAAGTAGGATACATAGCCATAGACTCTGTTGTAATTATCAATTCCGTGCATGTGAAGCAGATTTTATTAAAGTTGAGACCTGACGGCTGGAAACTGCATCACACGCAGACATACCGATGGCTCACAATATGTGGGGCTGCCACACTCAAGGTGTGACTATGTAAAAAAAAACCATGTAAACAAGAAGATAAATTAATACGGTAAGTAACAATAAAGCTTGATTCAGACTCTTCACGTAACGTAACGTAAGAACAAATTTAATGACTACAATTTAACTGGGATTGTTTAAATAGATGTGCATTAAAATTAATACTTTAATATATTTATTTTATTTATAGAGTTTTTACCAAAAACAGAGTAGTATATATGGGATTCATGAAGGGTAAAAGGTGTCTTCATTTAGTTTAGTTTAAGAAGAGTTTTTAATAAAAACAGAGGATGTGGGAGTCAAAAAGGGTAAAAGATTTTTTCATTTAGTTTAGTTTAAACTAGAGTTTTTACCAAAAATGGAGTATGTATACCAATAGTAATTAGATATGTTTTTGAAGTTAAAGCTCTGAATTACTTCGTTATTTAAAATTATGTTATGTTAACGTTTCGTTACGGACACTCTGTATGTCTGAATCCAGCTTAAGTCCGTAAATACGGAACGTATGCTTCAGGAACAATAATAGTTTACATTCAATGACATTTAATTCCTACAAAACTCTTTCCTCTGACTAACAATCACCCGCACGTCCCGTGCTCCCTTGTCATCAGTATGAGCTGCTGCGTCCCCCAGTGGGCCTGGGCTGAGCGGGCGTCGCGCGGCATTTGTCACCGTCGCTAGCGGCGTCTCGGTGCCGCCGGCGCTTCCTCCGGCCTACCGGAGCCGAACCGACAACACGAGCTACAAATGCGTCTCAGTCCGGGAACAGGACAATCATGCAATGCGGGAAATGAGCCGAGTTACAAAATGAGACGATGCTGATGATAGTCAACGTTGCGGTGGCTCTTTCATTATTATTTCATAGAGTATTTTTATTTATGATATTTAGGTACAATATAGGTATATTAAGTTATACCATAAGTCATTGCAAATGAAAATATAGACTAAATTTTAAAAAGCATATTGCAATGTAAATATTACTGCAAGATGCAAACGTCCAGTTTCACTGAAGCGGCATTTCAGAAAATATAAAATATTTTAAAATAAAAGTACGAAAATAAGTTAAGCTGTTAATACACATCTAAGGTCTTTACAACTTCTGATTTTTACATATTTTTAATTACGAGTACATTGTTTTATATTTGAACTTGATTGTTTATAATAGGTATTAACGTGGCGAGCGTATAGTAAATCAATCTTTATGGGTGAGCTGGAAAGTTAGTTACAATATTTTTCCGTTAATCATTACCTTTTTAATTTGGAGAAAATCTAATTTTTCTCCATAACAAATATGCTAGGTTAGTATCGTTTGAAACTGAAAATAATTTCGTTTATTTCTGTTTATTATTTTTCTACAAATTAACATTAGCTAATTAATTATTATTACGTGTGCTGAACGTACATTCAAAAAAATCGTTGATTAATAAAAATCATGCATTAATAGGGGTCATTAATGTATGATTTTTTTGCATTCATCATACTTATTAATAAACGATCAACGGAAAATAGATACAAAATCAATTTATTAAACAAGAAATCAGACAATTTATTAAAACACAATTTCTATGAATACTAATTTTTGTTTTCAATTAAGTGTTCTTCAGGTGTTTGTTAAATCAAATGTACAAAAGAGTTAGTGTATTAAATTTATTAAGTTACAATTACAACATTCTGTTAACACAATTTTGGTAGGTACATTATTGCAATCAGAACTTTAATTTCAGTACAAGCTGAAAATCTGAATGGAATCTTTATGAACGTTATTATAGACGCTAAAAATACATAATATCCTATCCCATGAATGCTCAGATATAATAATAATAATGTGGTTTAAGACTCCTTGTGGAGTTGCACCGCTTCAGTCGACGCTTTCTAAATCCTTTTTTGGAGGGGACCATTCTCAGATATACTATCATTATTTAAACATTTAAAATTAAGTTTAGACAGTTACTACAACATTCAAGTAACGCAACTTTGTCACATCATTCAGAATTTAATTTCAGTGTAACGAAGATCGTAACATTTATTTTCTGAATAGAATTTTTATAAAAATTTGAGGCTGAAAATGCTTTATTTCACATAAATAAGCAGTTAATTAATGCCCAGACAAATTACTAATGCAAATCTTAGCATTGGCACTATTTAAATTTAAATTGCTATTTTTACCTCGAAGTATAATGGTGCATTGTTTTCATGATGTTTTAGTAATAGTCATACTAATTTATATTTTTTGGGTTTACAGTAGTAATAATGTTATTGGTAGAAGAGGTTAAAAATAATTCATTATTATTCACGTTCGATGGTTCGATATTGGATTATTAGTAGGTACTAGTGACCATTATCGAGACAATTGACAATTATTTTTATTATAACTGCAGGAAGAGCAAATCTAAGAAATAATTTTCATTTTTATTGTCACTATCCTTTCCACTAGGGAATGCAATATCGACCATAAAATTTAATACCGGTTTTTCGATATTTTCGTTTTAAAAACCGGTAATACCGGTATTGATACTGGTATTGGTAAAATTATAGAAAATGGAACAAAACTAAAATTAATTAGCAGTAAGATGTTTGATAAAAAAAGTGAAAGTCAAAATAATTATCTTATTTTTGGGAATACAAAACAAATTCAAAATTTAGCAAAAATAAAATTTGTTTTCTTAAAAATAAAAACGAATAATTTATTCTATTTATTACTTATAAACTTTTTGTTAGAAAACTCTTCAACTCTTCAATAAACAAGATTTAGAACCAAGCTAAACCGAATTTTTGAATGAAAAAAATATTTCAAAAAACCGGTATTTTATGTTTCATACCGATATTGAATACCGACTAAATTTTGTACGGAATTCCGAATATCCTACTTTCCACTCTCTGTATAAACTGAACGTTCCATTACACCAAATAATATGATAATAAATACACTGACTTTTTAAACGATTTAATTCTCCCCTAAAAATAATGACAATTCAAACCCTTCTAGATAATCCAAATACTCCAAACGTCGGCTCCTCACAGCGCGATGATGTTAATATTTGTAGAAATTAAAGATCCTCGCGAGGAATTTACTGCCGACTACCGGCTATATTTTCACATCGCAGCATGCGGTGGACTGTTATGTATACAGGGTGTACTGAAGCGTGCGACTAGAGAATTCTTAAAGGGGATGAACCCCTCTACATCATGGTGGTCCGGGTAGTAGTTAAGATGAGAACTTAAATTTGATGAAAGTTATTTAATTGCTAGCGATAACGAACACAAGTTTGAGAGTTGTTTATGAAGGATTATTAAGTCATAACTTGAGATAGTATTGAGTGTTTAATTATTTTCAAATGGTATTAAGACTTTGGGAAGATTTGACTTACAGCGATGTTACGCTTTATATTAGTTTTCAAACGTATTGTACTTATTTCTAATTATTAACTCAAGCTCATGCAATGTAGAATGTAATTAAATAGTATTTACAAATGCTATCTTATAAAAGTACGAATTATTTTATAGCTAGTTGCAACGATCCATCGAAATTTTAGTTTTTTTTTAAATTAACAATTTCGAATCGAAATCAAATTAACATGACATTGTAGTAGTTATTTCGATTCTATATGTCGGGGTTTGCAAGTATGCTAATAAAGTAATGATCGTGTTTGCTTGTTCGATTACGTTATTATTATTAGTACATTTGGGCGAAGTCTGGGATTACGTGCTAGATGTGGAATGAGCCGGAGATCGGCAGTCTTGAATATGCTCTGATGCGAGTAGCACGTGCCCAGGAATTGCCACCATTCCTTATCGTCATAGTTTGTAGATCACGTTTAACTGGTTCATGAAATGAGTGGTGAATGTGTGATTTATTTGGTGTTTAGATTAGTTAACTATTCCATTAATTGCGCTTTGAGTGTTTTGTTGTTCACGTAACTGATCATCTATGGTCCGCTCCGCTCTTACTCCGACATATATATATTTATTTACCAACTTAAGCATCATTTAAAATTTAAGGCATAGCGATGTAACTAGCTATTTTTATTATATTATTATATATTATATCATTCACACAACATTCTTAACGATTTGAAATTACAACCATAACCTATCTAATGCATAGGTCATTAACCCGAAATTCCATAAGACATATACGATATAAATATAAATTATGAGAGATGAATGATGTCCACATGTTTAGATACACCACCTAAAATCTGTTGAGGTTGAGATACCTACAAAAAACTGTTGTTGATATATTTATAAGTTTCATAAAAAAGTTTTTGGTTTTTGCCAGATGTTTTATGTTTTGTTTCTCGTAATACAAGAAATATGATTTATAATTTTCTTTCCTTAGAAATAAGTACAAGAAATACAATGTATATAAAATTTAATTAATTCAATTTGACTTGAAACTTGCGGTAGTGTTCCTGAAACTCATTTATTTATATTAATGTATATATTTTAACTTAGGATATGTAAATTGTTTTTAGTATCTCCAAATTATACCCAAATCTTGGCTGACCCATGGACTAAATACTAGTAAATACTTTTGCTTCGCTACCATCAATAGATCGTTTTATTTCATACAGTAGGTAATTGTGTTTATTTTGAAGGTAACGAACCTACATGAGTATCTCCTAATTACAGGATGATAGATGTTATTATAGTGGGATCCACTTGAACCAAGTGGTATTATTGTCGGTTGTGCTGGGAATCGAACTGGGGACCGTCAGCATGCTAGATGGACCCCTTACCGCTGAGCTAACCACTGGCCGTTTAGGTTTAACAGTTAACAGAAATTTGCGAGAAAGTTCCTAAATTCACCTACTGACACTGAGACTAAATTAGAACTACGAGTAGATGGTAGTAACATACATTTTTTAAGAAAATGAGACTAGACGAGAATCAAGTTCCTTGATACGAGATTTGTATTCGAGCAATGACCAGATCATACAATTTATAGTTTTATTTAGCAAACTTAATGTCAATTTGCTACACAAATGATCAAGTCTACCTTCTAAAATCCAGCATAAAATGTACTAACGTAGCGAGTGTTTTGTGGCCAGTACAAATATGCTAAAATTTAATTTCAAAAAGGATTTAATAGAGAAAGAATAGATCTACAGATGCGCCTTATTAAAATTTTGATTAAAAAATTGTACATGCTTATAAAAATTCCTAAAAATTAAAAAAAAATCCAATTTATGCAAACTTTACACGGTTATGAATAGAAATTAATTTTTAAAATATTAAAAAGGTACATCTGTAGATCCATTCTTTCTCTATTAAATGTTTATAAAAACATTATCCTGAAGTCAATAATAACCTGACAGTTTACTTGCAACGAAAACACTTTTACAGTATTTTTCATCTACAAAATGACATTGCATAGCTAGGATGCGACAATGTACGAGTTTCGGGCTGATTTCAAGCAGCCGTAGTAGTGGAGAAAAGAGTGAAATAGAAAAAAAGTAAAATCGATAGTATTCTACGAATTCGGAAAAAACGTAGACGAACCGCTAAATATTTTTTTACTGTTTATATTAAATAAGTTGCAAATATGTATATTATACTAAATTAGTTACTAAGGTATAGTTTGTGATATGAAAGAAGTCTGGTCATGGTCATCTGTATTATGAACAAATAAATAAACGGCGTATATATTAATCTCTGTCTCACTTGCATTGTATAATGGTATGCAATAATATGGACTGAACACGTTTGTCTTTCAAAAATTCATATAGTTTTGAGTAAGTTACGACATTCATAGCAAAGCGTTTCTCGTTCCACTCAACACTGTTATTGTAACGTAAGTTCACTTATTATTACTGAATGTGACAATATGAGCGAAGCTAAAATCTGACCGTACTGTTCCACAGGTTGATCTTTCTCAGACTTCTTTCATTTCACAAATTATACCTAAAATAATATCAATATCGATAGTTAATTTTTTGTCACACACATCCCATACAACACAAATACGTTGTTAAGACGTCTTTATAAGGTCCATGTCTTTAAAACGTCTGATCCAAATGTCCTCCATTCTGTATGTTTAAAAGATGTTATTTTTTTCCATGCAAATGACGTATATTTAATACCTTTTAGACAGCCAAATAATTTCCTTGTTAATAAAATTATTATATATAGGATTCCTGTATGTCATAACCAAGATGAATTTTGAGACAAATATAGGACTTGTATAATGTATATGTCATAAGTCATAACCAAGATGAATTTAAAACTGAAAAATATAATGACGACTTAAAGACTACCGCATAAGACGTTAAAATTCAACCAATACTAGTCTCCTTATGACGTTTAAGACAGTAGCAAGATGTACGTCTTACAGACGTTAATACGATCGATGTGTTGTATGGGATATTATCAATTACTAAACTCAAATTTTCGACTTCTTAATAGTTCATTCCCATCCCCTGACATTTATTAATACACGCATTGCGCATGTGATGTCTCAATGATGCCTTAATGTTTTCCACAATTAGCTTTTGGAAACTTATTTTGCTGATTAAAACCGTGTAGTTCCCCCTCCCCTGCTTGGACATCGCCCCACACCAACATCCATCTCGCTCTAAATGATCGTTAACTCGCTGTCTGTCTCACTCCGACACGCGACGGCTCAAGTAATTTTTCTGATGTATTTTCTCTGGGCCTTGGATGCTGTGCTGTGCTGGGGTACCGCCAGTGGCGTAGAACTGGGGAATATAGTATTTGGGGTATTCTGCAAATTTAATTATAATGCGTCAGAATTGTTAAAATTGGCCTATATTATTTTAAATAAACTTTGAATTTAATATATCTGAATAATACCAATTAAAATTTAGTTTTCTTCTTTTCAATTTTGGGGGAAAAATTAAATGAAATAAAATAAATTATTTTGCCTGCTCACTTAAAACTAAAAATTAACTTAAACAGTAGATAGGTACGACAGGTAGCTAGGATTATTATGAAGATTAGCTATGTTATATACATACTTACTTAAGTATGTGCTGGAAAAGAAAACTACGAAAAAAGTTTTTTTTTAAAGCTAGAAATGGTTACCTTATGTTACCGCAAAAGCACTATCTAGAAAATAAAATACAGAATCTATGTGAATGTTTTCAAATTTTTAAAATACTCTTACGTAAGAATCTTCTATTAAATATAAAGCTGAATGTTTGTCTTATTGTCTGTAAAATTAAAAATCGCACTAGCGGACGCAATTATTGGTTTTTCGGAACAAAACTTGGTACCTATATACCTTCAAAAGATAGTTTGTTTGTTTTTAAATTGGGTCATTTTGACCAGACTCAGATTTCAAGGTATATTTTAATTTGATGAGACCATTAGGGGTGGAGGTTAAAAATGTAGAATGTAGAACGTTTGTCTGATCCTCATGAAATTTTGCATGCACAGGTTTCTTTTGACCTTACTCAGATTTAAGGTACATATGTATGTTTAAATTAGATTAGACCATTAGTACAGTATTGCGCGAGACTCGAGACTAGTCAGGTCACGAAATTCGAGACGAGACCACAAGGTAAGTCTCGACTACAGACTGAGACGAGATCCTAGTTTGTTCGAGCTTCTCGACTCCATATCGAGATTTGTGGAGAATTCCTTCATTATTAATAAATATTTTAAAGAATCAAGATAAATTTAATAGGTAGGTAGGTAAGTAATAAGTAGTAAAATTTTGAATGGGCCAAAACTTCTAGGAAGTGGGTCAACAGGATGTTATTTTATTTTTAGAACCTCTTCGCACGTCTACAATAGGTGAATCCGTACATGTCTATAGATTTACGAAAAGGCTTAGGATTTGATTTAACATCAATTATTTATACTTATTTTATTTTCTGTACACTAAACATACTAAACTAATTATTGTAAACAATTGACCACACCAAATAAATTAAATAAATTTGCATACAGAGTAAAGACACTTTATATTTTAACACGTTGTTTTATGAATCTAGGAGATAAGGGTTAAAGTTTATTATGTTATTGGGAGAAAAAATGAAGCTTTATGTGCTGAGGAGTAATTTAAGATGAATTTAAAAAATAAAGCTTACGTAGAATCGTATGGAAATATTATTGTTAAGGTTGCGATGAAAAACAAAAACAAAAACAATGTGAATATCATCCTCGCATTGGTACAAATTGCTCCAATAATTTCAACAAAAATTTATACAATCAAGTTAGAATTTGACTTACAATATACTCCGCGAACGACAATTGTAAATTATCTGTAAATATTATTAAATAATATAATTAATGGTTTGTGTTGCACTGTTCAATTTTTTAATTTTATATAATTAGGCACAAAAGAAGTAACTTTATATTCCTGATCAGATATATAACTTTTCAATAAAAGCACATGAGTTGTCAACTATATGACGTTTAAAAATAGAATACTTTATTGTACCATTCACTAGAATTACAACAAACAACAATGTATCCTGGTCGTAGAAACCACTTAGTAAACCTTTTCGTCGACACCGCTGCTGCACATCTCACAGTTGTCATTATCTCCGCTCTCTTTGTCTTTGTTTCCGTCGCCATCTCCGTCTGATTCATCCCGGGATAAATTGTCGACACTAATTTCGTATAGGATCATTAGCTACCGCCGCCGCCTCCGACGCTTCTAGCATCGTCGAGGTGCGACGGAGCGACGTGGATCCAAGATGTGATCATCAGCGTGATGTGCAGTTGTAGCAGAGGATATTGATTGATTGCAGGGAAATTGATGGAGGAGAGGATTGTTTCTTGGTAAATTAGGGTATTTACTAGAAAGTTATATATTTATACCATGAACCGGACCAAGCGCCCGCTCGTGAGTTCCTATCTTTTATGTTTTAAATTCTGTCAAAAAATATAAAACTGACAAAAAGTTACCTATAGGGTTTGTACAAAAATATGTGTTATGGCCGTTTTATACTACGCTAAATATTGATCAAGAAATTGCGTAACAAATTGAATAATATAGTGAGCAATAAATTGCTGCGTTTTTAATGAACTCTGTTTTATATTGATACAATTTACCTACAACCTACCTACAATATTTTGTTTGTGATTCTGCGCAGTTCCCATACAATAATAATTTGAGAGCCGCGCTTATCTATTTTTTTCAAACAATTTACGAAGCAATGCGATATTTCATACAATTTGCTGTATGATACTACACAATTTAGATTGTTTCAAAAATTCAAGATTTAGTGTAATGGAAAACGGGCTTTACGCTGTTGGCATTTAAATCTTATGTTTGGAATATTTTAATTATTGTGCTGATAAAATGATTGACTATGTCGTTTCGTTCTGATTTTATCTTTGTCACCTCGATGTGATTGCATACTGCACTAAACTTGCCATAATAACCTCAAAATGGCTAAAAATTACAGTTTAATTTGAAAATTACTTCACTTACTTTTTGCTGTACTGAAAGTATCAAACACATTAGGACCAACTTATCCAAATTTATCGCAATGGTACAACCTACATAATATTTGTTTGACAATAAATGAGTAGGTAGCAAAGACTCGAACCGAATCGGAACAGAAACGAAAACCGGAAGGAACCGATGATATTTTAGTGAACCCGGAACCAAACCTGAACCGTTCAAAAATATTTTTATGAACCGGAGTCAAACCGATGGCTAAGATCCGATTCGGAACGGGTTAGAGCATTAACTAAAATTTCACATTTTTTTTAATGATAAATTTTTTTTAGGAAGATTGTTGTATTTTCTTCAGTTTAGTAAAATTCTGTAGATTTTTAACTGGGACTAATATATTAATTATTTTATTGTTATTTAATAAAACAGTGAACCGAAACCGAAACTTGAGTCGTTATTTTGAAAACCGGTTACCGTTTCAGTTTAAGAAGAAAAATGAAAACCGGAACAAAACCAAACCACATAGAGAACAGTGAACCGCGAACCGAACCTGAACCGTTATTTTGTGTGGTTCGAGTCCCTGGAAGATAATATACCTACTTTTTTACATAGTTTTGATCAGAAAACGGACATTTCTAAATATAACTTGACGGTCAATGATTTAAGATCACCCTGTATTTTACTGTAACAGCCTATGTTGCATTAAAATATTTGATTCAGTTTCCAAAATAAGTTTTACATAATTCATGAAACCTGATGAAATTGCACAATGCTTTTCATTTCCGTTGTTTAGCTAACAAATCAATAGAATTTTACTTAGGTAATATATAATTTTAGAATACGTGTTGTTCTGTTCAAATCAAAAGATGATTTTTGGAGAAGCAGTCAATTTAATATAATCAATAACCAACTGCCCATTGCAGTTTGCAGTAAACAATATCTAATTATTACCGTGATGAAAACTGATTTGCAGTCAAAAACGAAAATACTGATATTTTATTGAATTTTATTAATTTGACCGCTTTTCCAAAAATCTTCTTTTTAATTATCATCCAGCAAAGAATACAATATTAAATTCAAAATCAATATTAGCTGAGTAAAGACATTCAAATTTAATTGCTGCTTGTACAAACTACACATAAGATGTTGTTGCGTTGTTGGTGTAATCGATTATATTTTTAATTGAATTTCAATTATTTCTTAAAGTTATTACCGTCACAACGACACAAATCTTCTTGGTCAGTAGTCTAAACTCTGTGGGTAATAATGTAAACCAGAAAGTAATCGATTGGAAGACATTGAAATATGTCATTGTCGTTATGGCGTTATAGTATATCCCATGTTATCTATAGGTTAACAAGATGTAGGTAGGATAGGTCATGTTGGTGCTCATCTCAGTCATAAAATAAAATATCCTCTATTGACGCTCCCTAACCTCTTCTACTTGACTTGAGTTTATGATATGAGTTCACGATAAAAGAATGTGGTGATGAAGAGAAATGGAAATAATAACAAAGTGAAAAGAAAATCTGTAACTCAGTAGTATATTATTTTATAATCAGAACCTATTTGATAGGATGTTTGAAAATCAGTTGCAAAATTGTGGATGTGATACTATTAAACTGGAATTTAAACGCTTGAGTGAGTGCTAAATATTCCGATCGGAGTTACTAGCTTATTAAATGGACGTGCATCCATTTTTTGTGCAGTAAACTCTAAGTAAATATATTAATTTATTTATAAATTAGCCAATATTGTGTTACAAACTTCATATTACGTTAACTAAACTCTTTATTTTTATATTTTTTGTATGATTGACGAGATTATTACTTATAAAGTAAGTAGGTACCTACTTGGGTAGGTACTGTCAAATAAACTTTAACATTTTTGACGTTTATGTTGAGTTGGTAACTTTAAAACACAATTTAAATTACTAGAAATAACTGTAAATTGCTTGAAATTCTTGCTAAAATAAAAATTAGTTCATTCATTGAAGTCTGATGCAAGTGCAAGATTGTTTCTGCCTATTGTACGTGCCATTCCAGTATTACACTGATGCAGCCTATTTGCCTGGAATTGATAATATTTTCAATCTCTTGCGTGTCAGAAAGCGATAGGTAGCCTTTTATATCGCTATGGCTATAATAAACTTAATATTGTGGGGAGAATAGTATATTATGCAACTAGGGAAGAAAGCGGCGTTTTTTCGACGAGAGTTGGTAATACGAGCAAAGCGAGGGCTGCCACCGCACGAGTCGGGGAAACACTCTTGTCCCGAGATGCAGGTATTGACTCCTTAGGGAGGAAAAGTCAGGTGGATTCCTGTATTAAGCAGGAAGAAAGGTATTTTCTTCCCTAGGGAGGAAAAATACAAAAGTACTGACCGGTCAGATACTTCTCTTTCGTCCCTAATAATAGGGACGAAAGATGGAGTTTTTGGTGCAGGTATTGAAAAAAAATATCTAGATACAGACAGGCACAGATTACCTATACTTCGTAAACAGATGCGACACTCTCTGTCGGGACTTTTGAGGTTGGATGTTATATGGCAGAAGAGGTTAACTGTCTGAATTTCATTTTGGTAAACCGAGTTCGATTCCGATTAATAGTAATACAAGAAATAAATAAATTAATTATTCTCACATAATAATTAGAATAAAATACAAAATAATAATATTATTAATCTGTATTTTTATGAATTTGATTCTATTACAATACAAATATCGACTATTACAATATACGGTATAAGAAATGTCCAAAATAAAATAATTTCAGTTTTCAGGATAATTTTCATTTGAAAAGATTATAAATGCTATTAATTTACGTGTCTGAATTTGAAGGAAAAGTAAGGAGTGCACATTCTTATTTCTATATCAAAATTTCACAGAACAATGACTTTTACACCTTTTATTCATTATTTGAATTGTTTATTAAGCCGAAATTGGAATACTGAGGTTGGAAATATGAACAAATCCTGTTTATTTGGATGACTGGCTTTATTTTACAACATAGTTATAATTTTTGCGACGTTTTGACCATGATCCTGGTCATTTTTAGTTTTAAGTAAAATTTCATTTATGTAATTTATCAACATGTTAACTTCTGCTTGAAAATGACCAGGATCATGGTCGAAACGTCGCAAAAATTATAACTATGTTGTAAAATAAAGTCAGTCATCCAAAAAAACAGAATTTATTCATATTTCCAACCTCTTTATTCATTATGAAAATTAGTTTAAAATCTCTGAGATCTGTAATGTGATTTTGTGATTTATTGTAATACGTCATATTGTTTTTGAAATACGGGGTGCCGGGGTGCGCAAACAATCTGCACGGTTCAAAATTTACCCCAGCAAAATCGACGAGTGTCGCATCAGATTATAGGTAATCTGTGATACATATAAACAAATATTATCGTTTATTTACAAATACACTCTATACTTAATTAAAACTGTCAGTATGTCAGTAATCTCTTTCAATTTTGAATAATGAAATATTAACACCACCTTCCACTTACCACTAACTTTCCTTCCATCTTCACTTCCTCGTTGCTAAGACTAAGACTGGGATTCTCCACTCCTCTCGTAGACTGCACCCTAGAGAGGCCACTACTTTGTAAACTAAGACAAAAGCTCCTGTTGTCCTTAATCCCTTGTCTAGGGGCGATAAGCGGAAAGTGGCGCGGGACAGTATTTAACACCTGTCTTATTGTTGTTAAGTCAGGATTTGCTGCAGATGCTATCAACACGTACTGACACGGTTATATATCGTGGTTGAGGCCAGTGGGAGTTAGTTGGACTCTTGGACTGCACAAATTAGGAGGAGATTTATTGCTGATATTTGAATGCGATTTGTGAGACCAGAGAAACAAACAAGGGATGTGAAAGGGTAGTTTGTGGTTTTCTAATGTTTGAGAGAAAACAGTAGTTTAAAATTCGAGAATTGAGAGTATAATTAATAAAAATCGGATGTTTGCAACTTTTATAGTCGGAGACAAGTTGTACGGTTTGAGGTACGTAACTAAGGATGGCCCACCCAGTGGCCCATCCAAAAAGTTTACGGAAGAGATACCTATATTTCAAATATTACATACTACTAGGAAACAGATATACTATAGATTTATACTTAACGGAAGCAAAAGAAATAATTTTTATGAGTATAAATAGCGGATAGTTATAAATTTATTACTGGTAAATGTTATATTTTTGAATAGATATAATGTATTAACTTGTCAGTGCTCGTGCAATCTTTATCTATGCGTACATATTTGATTTATCATATTCTTAACTGGTTACTGTTTTTCTACGAAATGAATTTCAGGATTAACTAAGTCAAATTCTTTCAGCAGTGAAAAAATTTACTGTATTTTTCAAAACAAAATTTTACTATAAAAAGTGTTGCTCACTTTAATCTTTTACTGGCCCACCCTTGGCTCACCTAAAAAAATCCTTGCATGAAAGTAGGTATATGAATATTTTTCTTTTTTCCAGCAGGTTCATTTTTACTTTTTTAGCTATTATACTCAAAATCATAATATTTGATGCCGTTTCTAGTATTTTCTTATTTATGTGTTATGTTGTATTTGATGATGAATAAACATTTTTATTTCCTATTAATTATTTATAAATTAATAATTTCAAAATTAGTAACGCAGACGGACCAGTGAGTCTATCGAACTCATATTGTGTTTAAGAGCTATAATAGACGTATACTTCAATGACATTAATTTTATCGTTAATATTTAGGTCTGTATACTTGTCTAGTTTTTATTCCAAAGAAAAAAATTTTAATTAGAGACCATATTCAAAATGCATCGTGTAAGAGACGAACCTTTATGCCCATGTGTCACACTTGTAATACTTGTATTATGTATGATGAAAATTGTCGTGTGTGACGAAAATATCTCGCCTGGATGTAACACTTGTATGATATAAATAATATGAAAAATCATATAAATTATTTGGAGTAACAAACAGTTTTGTTTGATTCGGTATGACGTGTATGACAGAAATAGCAGCGCTTCTATTTTTCGTCATACCTACATAGGTTTGATCATACATGATACAGTGTATTAATGGGCATAAAAGATGTTTATATTATTACAAAAATGCATGCTTAATATAACAATATTTGTATCTATAACCTAAATTTCAATAAAAATGTTAAATAACTGCATTAAAACAATACAATAAATAATATGAGTCTGTCGAACGCTCCGGGTAAATTAATTATTTCAAATATATGAATAATTATTATAAATTTATTTTAACATAACAAAAAAAACTAATCAGAGTAGTCGTCAGTGGCAAGTTGTCATTGTTTTTATACATTTTTGACTAAATAATGACAGTTTAAAACGTCAGAGTGATTTAAAAATGTGTTGAGTGATTTAAAAGAACTGTAATTCACTTGCGAATAAACAGTTGTTTAAAGTTGTTGCTATCGAGTCAATAAAAGCAGTTTAAAACGTCAAAATTGAATTAAAATTTAAAACATCATCTACAGGGCAAATCTCTAAAAATTTATTATAATCTGCTCTAGTTGTCAATTTCTTTATATACATAGGTACGCAAAATTTATTACAAAATGCTTCTTCTTAAAAAAAAAACAAATTCGCCAGAAACTTAATTTTTAAAAACTTTCTTACGTTTTAAAGACTTTATGTTACAAGAAACGAAAATGGCACAAGTTACACTTCTACTTTTGTTAATCTTTTCTATTGTTACATTTTTTGATACATTCCTCTCTTAAAATAGTTATTAATTATTACGGTATTTGAGTCGAGGTTGAAGTATTTCTCCGAACCGTTTTTAATCCATATTTAATGATTGGAATGAGATGCTGGTTCTATTTTAGCTGTGTAGTGCAAGTGTATATAATCTATAAATTTATCGTATTAAAGCATCATTTGTTCATTCCCGGAAACAAGTGAACAAGTGCGCGCGATCTCAGCAACAAAAAACTGTCAACAAAAAGCAGCAAATAAAAAATCTGAATAAAAAACAAATGCATGTCCATTGACCTTCTGTGGATCGTAGAGAGTCGTGAACGAAGCGTTCGTCACATGTTCCAGGGCGGATATCAGCATCTAGTGTGCGCTGGAGGCCTAACCACCCGGTAAAAAACAAACGCCGCGCTACTGGATTATTAAATGAAATTAAAAACTCATCACTAAGATGAATGCAAGACGACGAAACTTAACCTCACCAAGCGTCGACCGGCTTAGTTCCGTTTTTACTCACTCGTTATGTTTTTTCTTGGATTGTTTGGTTTGTAATGAGTTAATTTGATGGGCCTACATTTGATACTTGATAGGTACCACTTGTTAGTTGTGAATGAACTAGCGCAGTGGGAAATTAAATGGTTATAGGAAACGCAAAGGATCTTGTTAAGATATAATAGTAATAGTAGGGTTCAAGGATAATACAATGATGTTTAGAAACAAATAATAGAAGACCACACAACCTGTCACGTAAACCTACCAATGATCATCATCTTAGGTAGATATACTTTATTATTAACTTAATTCATTACGTCACAAAGGTACATTTTAAAACTTAATTTTGGAAATGAAGCAATTTTGTTAAAATTTATTCTAACCATTTTATTGAATTATTCTGATGATCATCAGAGTCATCTTTAAAATCTCATTCACTGATTTTCTTAATGTCTACTCGTATTCTTACCAAAAGAAAATGTATTTCTTTTATTTATATTCTTTGAAATTCTTATTTAAGATATAGAAAATAAAGTCAAGATGACATAAAATATCACTACATTACATAGAGATTGGAAAGTGTGGGTTTACAATAATTTCATTTCAATTAGCACTAAGATATTAACAAATATTTTTTATCGCTATGAACGTTAGCTAAGTGCGTGTATCTATGTATTAGGTACAGTTATACTGGTAATTTTAGTCTTCTGTGCAACTTAACTTGAACTAGACAGAAATAGTTATTCATAATGTCAATTAAACGCCAATTCAAGATTAAACGAGTAATATTTCAACTGGCTTCCAATAATAGGTTAAAGCTGGTATCAGGACCGTAACCAGGAGGGGACCAGGCAGGACAAATCCCTGCTTGTTGCCCTTCCTGGAGCTAAAAAGTTGATTTGTACCTACTTTCATCATTTTACACATAAAAATCTTGGAAAATTAATATTTTTTTATTTATTTGCAAAAGTATATTGATAAAATACGAATTAAATCTTCGAATCAGTGGTTCGACAACTGGCATTAAGTATCATTGTCATATTCTCATAACCGTCGCATCAGGCTTAGCTTTGCGTCGGCGTTAGATATGATTTGGTAAAAAAGGCAAAATTTGAAAAAAATATATTTTGTTTTCTAAAAGTTTCTGTGGTTCTGTTTTCCGGCAATTATTTATTTATGCACATGCAGTAGGTGAAAAACATACAGCTTCACATCCCTTGAAAAAATGTAACTTTAAGTTTAAGGCTTTTGATCTTGAGTGCAAACAATTTTAGTCTGCGACGCATTTTCTTTCCTAGAACAACAATGTCGCTATTTTTACAAAATATTTGGCCCTTCTTAAAAGCAAAACTTGGGTACGGGCCTGGCTATTAAACATATAACAGTAGGTAGTGTAGAGAACTTAAAAAAGCCATGATGCTGATGAAATTAAAAACAAATTATTCGCATTTTATGAATACAACAGTTGTTCAACTAAAAAGTTTTGAAATGCATGCTTTGCAAAACGGAAACGATACTCGATCCCTTTCCCTATTTACAGTCGTCATATGGTTGCAGAAATATCACCTAATAAAAGTAACATTTATTTGACATTATGACTGTATGTTCGGAGGAATCAGACAAAACTTTCTAAAAAAATCTGATGTGGCCAGCACAAAACCTCCCGCCATACCCTACTCTTTTTGCTAATATACAAATATATAGATACTTTCAAGTTACAAATATATTTTTGTCATTTAGTCAACTGTAGAACTATAGAAGAAGATATAAATAAATAATAAATAAATATTGGCACTGTCACTATCAATTAAATTTTTCATAGTAATTGTTAAACAATCATGGTTCATGGATATCAAGATACTAAAGTTTTATAGCCTAAATTAAAAATAATACTTTAATTCCTAAAGTACTATGACAGAACAATTAACAAATTGCGAATTATTGTAGATAATAATATAAGTATACTCTTTCATTTGAAATAAAATTAATTGCGATAAATTAAATATTTATCAAAATATTTAAGAAAAGAACTACTTCAGGTTTGGGGATTGCTTCCAAAAATAACATTTGCATAATGATCTAAGCATATCAATGATTTATTCGAGAGAATCCACAAAATCTTAATTCCTACATTCACGATTTTACAGGGCTATGCTATAACTCGGGAACCTGGCATTTTCGGACTTATTTTCCAGAGGACCATTTTGATTCAGAACATCTTAAATAGGTCGTATACCAAGTTTCAGAAAAATCCACGGTAACATTTTTTCCCATGCTAATGGTGCTGGGTCCTTTGAAGTTTGCAAACATTTCTATAGACTGAAATTCGAGTGAACCAAATTTCAGTGATGTGAACGCAAGTACACATTGCCATATGACAGACTTCACAAATTTCGTCAAGTTTCACTAAATTTCGGAGTGTGAATGCGGCTTAAGTGTTCTTAATTTCTTCAACCAGAACCAGATCCGTATCTAAAAATCAGCTGTCAACTGGTTGGAGAATGGTTCATATTTTATATTTACCGATATAGTTTTCGTAAACGCCTAAAATTTTAAGACAGAAAACTTGAAATCTAAAAACGAAAAACTTGATATAAATTTGACTAATTGTATTGAAGAATCATAAGTAATCAATAATAAATCTTCAGTTTTTCAGAGAATACGAGAAACTTCTTGTGTAATGACGAAGTAAACCAATAGGTATGAGTATGATAAAAATAAAAACCTTATTCTACTCTGATATAAAACATGGTTTTCCATTTCAGAGTAACTGAATAATAGACACAATCACAGTGCGTAATTATCGCTAAAGTATCGTAAACCAATATTTCCGCTTAAATTTCTTGTGAGTATTTTAATTAAATTATTAAATGCAATCTAAAACCACTTTTAGTAAGAAGTAAGGGCTGGTTTATAATGGATGTAATCAGTTACTTTTACTTCTTCTGTATTCCGTAAGATGTGCGATGTGAATAATGAGAAGTATGTAGTTCGTAATCATATCAGTAAAGTCATCTTCTAACTTGAAACATAACCTTTCTTATAAATGTCAGAAATAGATCCGTTTGTTGAAAGTTACATAGTTGGATCTGCAATCTTTATAACAATAAATATTTTAGCGAAATATAAAATACCTACTCATTATAATGTAAACAAAGATCTACAAAGAAGAAATAGGACTTGTTTGCTATTTCTTGGGAACGAGTGAAGAGTGAAGTATGTATAAGTGGCTTTATACTGAGTATACCTAGATGACTTCGGCAAAACTGTATTTGAATAAAATGATATGGTTAGTAATATATGAAGAGTTTAAAAATTAGATACTGAACTAATTTTTGGATATTATATTGTTACAGATACAGTTTAACATTAATTAAATCCACAATTTTGTAGGGTATTAAACCATGGCTTCTTCTTGTTTGAAATATAGCGCCTATGGCCGTATGGCCATACTCTTTATAGTGATACTCTAGGAAATTTTCTTAAAAGTTGGCGAACCTTACTGTTTCAGTATAGGTAAACGTCAAATCCAGTGTCATTATGAACTGTAACATAGAAATACCTATATCTCGTGTTAACAGAACACAGAAGAAGTCACCAGTTACATCCATTATAAACCAGCCTTAAGACCTCGAAGCAATGAGCACTAAGTAAACCTTGTTGAAAAAAAAACTTCCTCCTATACCTAATTATTTTCTACAACCTTCATCTCTACCAAAATTGGTACAAATAAAACAACTCTCAGCACCACGTAATCTCACGTCGAAGTCCACAAACCCGCTTAAAACAAAAGCAATCCACTGCGTATAGTGTGATGATTACATCTATCATAATCACTGAAACACAAACATCATCTCTGGTTGTCAGTGAAGCATATCGCAATCGACTACCCTCCCTGCCGCAACATAACCTCAAAGTCCAACTCAATTCATGTTGAACACGATGCAAAACTCGCGATGCTCGCTTGTTTTTATCGGGCGTAAGTAGCTGCAGTGACGCGTAGCGGCGTGGTGGCGTAGCTCTGACCGCAGCTACCAACAAAACGAACAAAAAAGAACTAGATTGCGTCCGATGAGCAAGAGATACATCTGGCCAGAAGGTGCTATATAGAATGGAGAAGATTTTTAAACATGAATGGGTTTTGAAGAATAGTGTTCGAGTCATGCTGTACGCGCATATTTTATTGAACATTGATGGGTTGTTGTACGCTTTTTGTGTTGTGTTATGTTGGTTAGACGTTGATCATGTACATAGAAAATAGTTACATTGTATTTTATTTGATATATCCTGCATTTTATTTAATCTGAAACATGGATTAATCATAGCATAGCCAGTTGCGAAATGAAATCCATGTATGTGTTGTGTAAGTGTATTGTATACCTACAAAATCTAACATGAATATTTTTGAAATTAAAACTGAGTGTAGTACTAGGTTGATAGCTACTTTCAATATTGAAAAATTATTATTTTATTAATTTTACTTGTTGCCCGCGCCGCTTAATCAATCTCTTTATCAACTTTGAAAACGAATCTTTACAAGTTACTAACCTGTGCTGTAAAATTGACAGCTAACTTGTAAAATTAACATAATTTGGTTATAATTTTTAAATATTTATTTTGGTTTACAAATGAGTAACAAGTAAAATACCTGATCAGTTCGCCGGTCATTTCCTCCTTTCAACAGTAAAAACTGTTTTACTTGTTACCTTTACAAGTTATTAAATTGCACTAACTTGTCAAATTGATCGCCGACTTGTTAAAATTTAACAAGTAAGTATAGCTAGTGATATGTTCATAATCAACTACTGTTCACGTTGACACAGTACCTACTAGTAATACTTCCCAGGCTTATGGGTAATCATATATGACAATTTTTGACATTTGATTATCTGCCTACCAATAAAAACGAAAAAAAAAATTTGAGTGTTGATGTCAAATAAATTTTTGACTTTTTGACTAATTGAAATTGAAAATATGAAAAGTCATTTATTATTTATAAGGTATAAACTCTAATAATATTATAAAAACTAAAACACCCGAATTCCCTTCTACAATGATATATTTGGTGAGTACACATTCATTTGTGTACACTTAGTACATTAGTAAAATAAAAATAGTAGAGTATGGCGAGAGGTCATGTGTTGGCCACATCAGAATTTTAATGTTGGTTAGATATTATTTCGCACACATGCACACACTACACTATTTTTAGTCAATAATTCAATTGCAATTTTTTTAGGAGATAATATACGGGTCAAACGTTTTTGTTTTGTCAGTTTGGTAAGGAATTTTGAATACATTTGCGATTATCTTATGTTTTCTGTTTTAATTACCAGACCAGCTGTTCAAAATAATAATGTTTGACAGTAATCTTTTAATTGAATATGCATTTTTAAATCATCTTTTTTCTCTGTTCGAATAAATTGGCATCGAAACTGTTACTTACCTATCAAGTAGATCATTTTTAAATACAGCATAATTTTGTTATTTGCAGCCCGCAGAATTTAATTAAAACCCACAATTAGATCTCAAGTCTCGAGTCTGAAAATAGTAAAATGTGAAAATCCGATAATTAGGAATAATTCCTAATACCCTTATGTCAACGTAGGAACGCTGCACAAGCCGAGCTAATTGTGCGCGTAAACTCGCATGCTAATGTGTGCACGGGCGATCAAGTATCAAGTGGGCATCGGACGGCATTTGTTTTTGTCGATTTTGATGCTCTTTTATTTTGCGTTTTGCGTGTAGTAGTTCTGTCATTTTATTGTCGAAAATCAAGTTTTGCAAGGAAACGGAAACTACGTATACGGGTCGGTAACACAGCTGCCTTCCTTACCTCAGGCCGTGGGTGGCAGAGCATCAGTGACCATCAAACTACCGCGACAAAAAATGCGATATGCAGTTGATAGCGTCATAAAACAAATTATTTAAGATTGATGTTTCCTATTTTAATGCAGATTTTACTGCTGTTTTGTAATTGTATGCAAGGCTTGCAACATGGAGGAAAAATAATAGTTGAGTATCTTTATTAAAATAATGCAAATATTAATAATCATATACACCTTTCTTGTTTTATTGTTATATGTAGGAATTTATGTTTATATTGTAAAATTATTTTATGTTCATTACGAGAAAACGTGTAGGAGAGAGTATTCCACAATGAGACAAAATGGTTTTGTTATTCTAGAACGTTTGTTTATTAAAAAATATAAATTTTCAAAGTATAAGCATAACCTTTATTATAGTTTTCATAAATTATAGAAAATAAAGATAAATATTTATGGTGAACGTTAAAAACAAATTTTCAAAAAAAAATTGAAATTGTCATCACGGAACTACTATGTTCCACAATAAAATTTTTAATATTTATTTTAAACGTTAGATGAAATTTCTTAAAAAGTAAATATAATAGTTAAAGATTTAGCGAACATCAAGAGTGTCAAAATCTACTTCGAAACTAAACAGTTTTGCTATTACTCCCTTGAGTGACAGATTTTGGTAAAATTATTTTTATGTCTTTGTCGTTTACTATACGTAAATATCTTCAATCTACTTAAATATACCCCTACATTTATCAGATCTTTACTCAACTTTACCGACATAAAAAATATGTTATTGTCTCATTGTAGAACAATATTTAAATAAATATTCATATCTCGTGTTAAGAACAGCCGAATGAATTGTATAGAACATTGTCGTTAATACATTATTAAAATTGATCAAAATGCATCAGTATATCGTTACGTGTATAAAAAAAACTTGCATAAGTTAGTTTAATAAAAAAAAAACACTCACCTGAAATAAATTTTTTTAAATACTTAACTCTTAACTTAGTAGACAGATTTACACCAAACTAGAGCGTTACAACCTATATGCATTATGTCTATGTATGTGTTAATGTGTACAAATCGCACTTTTAAATATGCGGCAGTAAAAAAATCGTTTGTCTCATTGTGGAACTTGCCCCATTGTGGAACACTCTCCCCTATGTTTATAAGAAATCAATAAATAATTCACACTATATAGTAAGAATATTTTTAAAAAGTTGTACAACAGCATATTTTGAAAGACTGTCTAGAAATTCGAAGTAAATGATGTGAGAAAAAAGTATTTTAAATCCAATCTGTTTCCTTACTGGCTAATTATGCTGATTTGGAAGTATGTGATCTAAGTCGGGGAGTTGTAAAAGCGCATTTTAGGTCATCAAAATGTATGAAAAGCGCAGAAATATAATCAATAAATTTATGTACAATAAGCGCTGATCGTAACGTTCAATAAGCGCATTTTTCGAAAATGAGATTTCTAATCATAACAAGTTAGTCCAGATCACCTTCGAGTATGATGGGGTTAAGTTCAGAAAAATATTAGGTTGGGTTAGGTTAGGTTAGTATTAAAAAATTCAAAAAATATTGTAGAAAAACTTTCGTACAATCCCTAAAACCATTGTGCTTTTCAAATGTCCCCTTCTGCGCTTATATAACGTCAATTTCTGCGCTTATATAATGTCAATTTCTGCGCTTTTCCTACGTCGATAAGCAAAAACTGATAAAGGCCAAATGCGCTTATATAACGCACCCGATCTAAGTATTTTATGAATTGAAGGGAGTAAGTAAATCTTCTAAATATACTTTAGGTTTAATAGAAAATAATAGATTCATTCAATTTTGATTTTTAAATTTTCAATAAATTTAAGTGTTGCCTTCCCAATTATAGAGATTAAGCCACATGCTACATAGGTATTTAATTTCGGAGGTAATACAATTACTTATTATTGTTTTATACAGTGACATCGTTATAGTCACTACTCTCAGCGGTACCAAAACAATATTAATGTTACAAAGATAATGGGTTGACTTTATTCGACGTACTTTATACACTCGTCTAGATTTTTTAACAGTTTTAGCTATTATTTTACATGACAATCTCGAGAGATAAAAATATTTGTGTACTAGATAATTTAATTTGTGAAATCTCTTTTAAATTTTTGTACGGCAAGAATTTAATTATTGTAATAAGTTGCAGTGGAATTGTGAAATAGACAAATATTATCTTTAAAAATTATTATATCCGAATCCGAATGGCATTTAGGAAGATTATTTTTCTTGTTAAAAAACACTACCAAAACTACTCATTTTGCAAAACATTTAATTTATTAATTTATTTAATTAATTAATTAATGTTACTAAATAAAATCTAATCTACATATATGTTGTCAGATACATCATTTAACATTTTCAATCCTATTGGTTGTTTTTTGTCATCCGACGTCATCATTACGCAATATGATTGGTTAAACCATCTGTCAAAAATATTCAATTAACGCTTAATAGGTACCTACTTTACTTACTTTTTCTTTAAACTGTTAATAAAACACAGGTGTTCAATGGTCCTATCTATGTTCAAGTGTCAAAATGATGATGATTGTCTCCAATTTCATGCGATATTTTATATAAACTGTAGATCCGTTATTGTTGTTGTATTGTCGAGTGAGATCACTAATGTCAGCGCACGTAACTAGGTAGAAAATTTCACTGCAAAAACAGTATTTTTTCTAGTCTAGTACACAATTTCACGGTGCGGCTAATGGTTATAATTACAGTAATTTTTGCTTCTTATCTAAATCAGATCTTTACGCCTTTTTCTCGAAGAAATTGTAAAATAACTACTTTATTCGCTAACTTTTTATTATACTAAATACTATTTTAATTCATAAATTAACTTATAACGAAAAAAGGAAACTTGCGTTAATAGATACATAAACATAATTCAAACTTTTATTTGTGATGAAAATTAAACCTTTAATATTGAACAAATATATGTAACATAAAATTACAATATTTTTCATACTTAAAACAAAAGATGATTTATTCAATACTTATAGCTGCTGATACTGCTGAAACAAAGCTGAAACAGATAAATACATTTTCACGATAACAACTCCAGATCTCAGTAACTGGAATAATAATAATTATTAAAATAGTTGCCATAGTAATAATTATTTTCATTCGTGTTTTCATTATAATTATTAAGTAATTATTTGTGAATCTCATTATACGAGATAATAATTGAGACTCACTATTTAATTAAAATTCTGACAATCCTAAATCTCAGAAACTCAAAAAACATTGTTTTGTTATGTGTGCAATTTGAATTATATTGCATTAACAATTTTTTACACACATGGATAAGTCTCTAATCCCATCGAATTTCATGTCCTGTTACGGTCCAAATTTTATTTTATCTTTTCCTATCTACCTAAAACATTATAGAATATTATTAGCTCTCGCCTTATTTCTTCTCACGTAGTTAGCATCACATTTGTGGGCATTAATTCAGTTCTATGTATTTTGTAATTATTTAATTTCTATAGGTTATTCTGATTTCTTTCTAAACTTTGACATTGGCTGGAAATTGTTTGTTCTTCCGTTTACCCTCGAAGCGCTTCGCAGTGTAAAGGCCCGTGCTAACGGTTGAAGCCGAGCTGTTTATCGTTTTACTTTTTTAAAAATAAATATAAAATATTAGTTTTGCATAAACTCTTGGTGTAGTCATTCTAAATTGTAACAACGCTTCACCATTACCTTTCACCCCTGTAGTCTATCGTCACGACGTTGGTTGAGATTGTGTAAAACCAGCTTTAGTTTTAATTATATTTTTAATACTAATTCTCGCCCTCTTCAGTCAACTTCAATATTGATAATTGAGCATGAGATGTCGCTACTTGGTGGAATAGTGTACTGTTTTCACGAGGCCAATATTAATTTTGAATTTAATTAATCATTCATTCGTTGTTCGAGAGCTCTAAAGTTTTGCACTGTGTTTTGGCAGTTAATTTTCATCTTGTGAATTTTGATATTTGGTTGACCATTGGGTCATTATTTTAACATTTTTGTTGGATTTTTAAGTGCTTTATCGTTGACATATAAATTACTAAATTTATTGTATTATTATCGGATCTAAAGAGAAACGGAAAACCTCACTTTAAAGCCGCACAATATCTCAGGTATTATAAGTTTTATTTAATTATAAATTTATCTTTTGCCTTGTAATAATATTTAATATTAATTTTATAACTTAATATATTTATTTAATAATTTTTACTGCGTAAAACTTTACTGACTGCCTAGTCAGTGGCGTACATCTTAATGCTCCATTCTCAATTTATTGATGTTGTCTAGGCTTTTTATTGTACGTTTGGGCAACCTTTACCAAACGGAACAATAATTTAAAAGAAGAGGATTACTATTTGAGACATATTCCGACGATCAAAGGCTGCGTGTTCCAATTTTCTTCCTATTCCCGATCAATTTTTGGGCAACCAATCCGCCATTTTAATTTTGTTGATGAGTCGAGGAATATTGTTGGTGGGGAGCGAAAGGATACCAATTTCAACCCTTGGAAACTCGCTGGAATTTGTCAGATAAAATTATACCTTTTTGATCTAAATTTAATAATTTTGTGTTTAATCGAGGCTGTGCCTCTTTAAAGCAACTTTAAAATATTTATTGCATAGTATTATTCTGTTTAAACTCTTATTATTTGGCTGTAGCAGCAAAAATTGTATGATTGTATTTTATTTAATTGTGACCAAG
This sequence comes from Agonum fuliginosum, assembly GCA_947534325.1. NCBI lineage: Eukaryota > Metazoa > Arthropoda > Insecta > Coleoptera > Carabidae > Agonum > Agonum fuliginosum. The sequence goes on along the minus strand of OX384045.1, from coordinate 16,201,029 downwards.
ACAGAGGTCATTATTTCAGTATGCTCGTATCTACCTATTGTGGATATTAGAGCATTGTTATGTCACCGCTCACTTTGTTGTTAATTTACTAAGAAAATTGTTCTCATATGGTCTTGCGTACTGGTTAGGTGATTACAGTCGCTAGGACGATTTGAGTTTTTTTTAAGTATTCGCACTTGTTGTGCGCCCCGACGCGAACGCTTCGTAGGGTTTATTTTAAATTCGATTGTTTTACCACCTTCGTCCTGTACACTGCTTCCCCGCCGACAGGCTACACATTACGCGACATACCTTAATTTTAACATCTTTTCGAATATTAAATTAGGGGTGTTGATCTGACTCGAATTAGTAATTTACTTAGCGTTGTTCACATTAATTGTCAAATTAACCTACTTAACTTTTGTAACTTCATATTTACAATTATTATTAAATCAAACAATTACTCTCATTTGACTGCTTTCAAATTTAAATAAATAATTCTGCTTTACTCTGGTTCTTTTACTTTGATATTTATATTTTTTGTACGCCGCATAAGTCCATTTCAGAGTATTTAAAGTGTCGGTCCTATTAAATATTTTGGTGTTGAACTTGGATTCCGATCGGCTGGCGCCTCCCCCTCATCTAGTGACTTTTTATTTTGGTTCACGACCCATCTTCTTTGAGCATGCCGAGGTTCAACTGCACTTGCGCAGGTTGCTCGCAGGAGCGTAGCAGTCCTTTTTTTGAAGTTCAAAGTCAAATACCTTTAAAGTAATATTTTTTCAGAGATAGTATGTTTTACGGAACAGCTCGTTTCATTGCAATTATGAATTATAATTATCAGATAATCTTTTATTTTTGGGATGATAAAAGGAGAAACTGTAAGTACCTGCCACGAATGATAATAAAGTCAAAGTGCTGTAAGAATGGCATTCAAATCATTCCAATGTACTTATATACATTTATTTGATAGCTGTCATTCGCGAAAAAATTCAAAGTGGCTGACCTCTGGTGGCCAATTGATGAACCCTCCCTAATAGGGATAACAAATAAATTTTCTGTACCTGTCATTATAAGTTTTTCATGATATTAACCGGTTAAATAACATTTATAATTGAATATTATTGTTTGTGCAGCTGAGGGAAAACCCTACACATTTATAGTTCGAGTTCGAGCTGACAACATTTGGTGATAAGTATATATTTTGCTAATAAAACATTCGCGGTTTAAGTAGTACAATGTTATTTGTGTCTGTTTTTTTATGAAATTATCATTATGTGGACTTTATTGGTAGTTTTTCAATCGCAAAAATTTAAGGCAAGTTATAAGCTGCTAGTCATAGTAATATACCTAAATTTCAATACTTTGTCGATGATTTGTTTGAGGTTATATTTTAGTTTATCAAGCAAAAGTGCTGCAGAATGTTAATAATTTAATATTATTACCTGAAATAACCTATAATGACACTCTATAAAATATAATACACATTAAACTCTATATTATTGAGATAAACCAAAACACAATGACAACTGGTACTATGTTATCCCTATTACGGCGTTCGCCGACACAGCCATCTATATTTACGTTTTTTCGCGAATATCTTTTTAAATAAATTTTGTACATAACACAATACGTGACGTGTGTGAAATCTTTATTCAGGCAGTTACTTTGCCAATTATGTTTACATTCGTAAGATTTTCAATTGTGAGCTTATTTCTATCAAAACTGTCAAACCGAATTTTAATAATTTACGTTTATTTTTAGTATAATAATAAATCAAATGGTAACGTTCTGCTTTAATATTAATTAATTAGTAATAAACTAAAGTTAATTCCAATTTTGACGTTAAAATTTATCATTTTTACCTTTGAAAATGTATCTTTACAAGTTACTAACCTGCATAGGCGCCCGCAGGAATTTGTGCAAGAGGGGGCAAAATCATAATAAACATTTTATTAAGAGAAATTTTTGTATTTTGAAATAATGTCTAATATCCATTTCGTCTAGTAAAATTAAATAATTTAAGAATACAAAAAAGTAACTAATTTACTACTTAACTATACAAAGTTATGCGTTTTACAATATTAACAAATTACAAACCTATTTACTTTGATATTATCTTACTCTTAAACTCTGAATCTTGATTAAGACAATTGTGGTAATTTATATAGATAAAGATTCGTGAATCGCCAGACTTTTTTTAATGGTATGCTCTCTAACTTATGACCGCTCGCCTCACCTCAGTTTCGCGGACGGACGGAGCTTATTTTGTGGCCTAGTGTACTACGTATCCTACATAAGTTGACTCGCTCATAATACAAACTATGAGCACAAGAAAAATGCAATACATAGTTCACTAATTAAAATTTGTAGATTTATATTCTGAAACATGTAATGAGTAGGTAATGTAGGTTTTGAAATAATTGAAAAAAAAGAAATTATCCAGAGGGAGCAAGCGCCTTCCTCCTTGCCCCTCTCTGTGGACGCCAATGCTAACCTGTTAAAATGAGAGCTGACTTGTTAAAATTTAACAAGTTAGTAGCTAGTCACACATAATAAACGGTTCTCGTTGCCACAGTAATATTTGAGAAATCATATAAAACAATTTTTGATAGAACAGTTGTGTGTTAACGACAAAATTTGCTTATAAACATTTAATTTTTATTTTGATTTACAAATGAGTAACAAGTAAAATGTTGTACAATACACGCAAGGTAACTGTTTTACTGCTTCAAGGAGGTGACAGGTTCGCCGGTCATTTCCTCTTGTCACCAGTAAAAACTGTTTTACCTTGCTAGTAATGTAATACTTTTAAATACTAGTAATACTATTAAAATATAATATGTAAACGTAGAATGTGACGTCATCACATTGAAATGCCATTCGTAGTAGTATGACCTAAAAATATAATTTTATTTTAAGATTGGAATTATTTTTATTTTTTTAATAAATATCTCAAATATCTAAGAATAACATGTGTGTTGAGTTGTTTTGATATAATATTTTCTAACCTTTTAGTAAATCTACTGTTAAACCTCCATAAATACCTACGCAATGCATTTTAGCGCGTTTTAGTGTCAACTTTAAATTCAATTGTCTTTGATATTTCAACGGTTATCTATGAATTTAAATTTATGTCCAAATTCTACAACTTGTAATGAATGCTGTATATTAATTTGAGTCATATTTTCGGTTGTATAAAAATAATTTTAAAAACGTAGAACTACAACTACATTTTTAAACGTAAAGCACACATCACTTTTTAAAGTCCAGGCCACATAAAGTTCTAGGTTCCAGGCCACCGGAAATTTGCCTTTTTGCCCTTATGGATCATTCGTCCCAACAACAAGGCCTTGAATACATACTTACTCATACACAGTGTTGTATCTTATCTAGATAATTATATCTAGATAATGTATTTTTATCTATTATCTTATCGAGATATATTTTTCTTATTTATCTATTATCTTATCTAGATAACATTACAAATTATCTTTATCTATTTTTTAAATATCATCTAGATTTTAGTAAAAGTTATAAGTACATATTTTGTTTTATTTGTAATTTTAATCGAATAATTTAAATGTAACCAAACTGTGCAAGCATACAACGCACAAGCTTGCAACGCTGCCGGTCCGCCAGCTGTAACTGCTTATACTTTATAACATATCATTTATATTTTTTGTATTATCTATAAATTATCTAATAATTACCTAGATAATATTTATTTATCTTTTATCTATTATCTAGATAATTTATTTATCTTTTATCTATTATCTAGATAATTTATTCAATGGTTATCTATTATCTTATCTAGATAAGTAAATAGTAAGTTATCTTTATCTTTATCTAGATTAAAAATATTGTTATCTAACACAGCTCATAGATACAAAGTTCGAAAACAGAAAATAGTTTGAGAATCACCGGTGCTCTCTTTCCATCAATTTATAATTAAAAACCGTTATAAAATGCATGTAAAATGCTGGTAATTTAGTAGTTTCCACGGTCGCCCTGCATATTTGGTAGAAAATGTTGATCGCATACATCATCCTAGAAGCAAGAGCAAGTACAAGTACTAACTATTAGCTTATAGCTACCGTGTACATACACATACACACCCACTTGCTCGCATGTGCGTGTGTTGGTGTGCGTGTGCGTATGGAAACTAGTTCCAGGAAATTGGAAAGAAATTAAAGTGACACATAAATTTGAATGTGTAATTATCAGACACGTGCTAAAGATGTTTTAATGCGGGAATCCAAAAACAAAAACTATAGACTGTTTTTTATGATATCTAATAGACAGCCGAGATAATTTATAGCTTATAATTACATAGAATTTTTAACAAATAGTAAAATTTAAAGTACCTAATGCAATTAAGTGATACGTAAGACATTTACAAAATTATTAATGCAAATGCTAAATGTTGTATCAATTTTTAGTTATTTTACCGGAGATTACTGTATTACTAGTAATAAATCATCGGCTTTATTTTTAATAGAAAGAGAGTACACAGGAATGCAGTCAAATTGTTTTCTGTGAGTGCATGAAGAGAAGTGCTCGATTTTTTGATTTATATTTGACAACATCTCTTTGATGATTAATTTTTGTATATTTTTTAAATCTTTTGCCCTGATGATGCCACAAGAGGTGGCGAAACGTTGGCCTTAGATCAATAAAGTTTCAATTTGACTGCATTCCTGTGTACTCTCTTTCTACTACAACACGCACAGTCGCTTAACATTTTCCTTTATTTTTAATACTCTGAAATAATATACAACATTTTTTTATGTTGTGGTCGTAACATTAATTAATGCTAGATATTTAACTTGACAATGTATATTTTTACGTCTTGCCACATAAGGGAGATTTTGGATTCATGATAAAAATCGTTAACCGTTATTAAGTACTTATTATACAAATATGGAATTTTAAGATTAATTTCTTAGCTAATATGATGAGACACGTATTATTGTAATAATTGTTAAAAGATTAAGATTAAGAATAGGTAGGTAATAGAATTATTCAAATATTATAAGTAACTTAGTCTATGATTGGGGGATAGTAATGTTTTTTATGCAAATAATAAAAAAATATAGAATATTCAAAACCGAGTTTAAGTGACCTAAACAATCATTTTGAACCGTATGTATAGTATACACTCGGCAAAAAAACGCACCACTTGACAATGCAATGCACCTAAAATTCTTAATTTTTAGACCATAACTCGGTTAAATTTGTTCGAAAATGGAGGAATCTTCAAGTTCTGACAAGATTGAAGTTTTCTCTTTAAGGTCATGCAAGTTAATATGACGCTAAGTTCATTTTATTATCTGCCACCCTTCTTAGAAAATAAAGTTCTTGATGTCAACAAATGTCAAACTTGATGACAACTTGTATCGGGTGCAAAAGAAACCGTGAACGCAATTCACTACCAAGCCGGAGACTTCCAATGATTTGGCGCGAAGTTATGAATTTTTGAAAAATAATTGCATTTTGTGCCTTTCCGGTCATAACTCGGCTAATTTTGCACAAATACCAATGATTCTTTGAATTGTAGTTTCCTCTTCAATGGTATGCAAATTAATGTTACGCCAAATCCAATTCACCCCCAGGCGCCCCCTAAGAAAAACCATGTTTTTGACACAAAAATGTATGGTGCACCAAAAAATGTTTTTGACCCAATTAATTAACATGGCGATAAAATTAATATAAAATTAAAAATTTCAATTACTTACTTACGATGATTTTATCCGAAGCTATGGGCTTTTGAAATTTACTCAGCATTTTGTGGGTTTTTCATAACTCTGCTTAAATTTTGATAAGTTTGAAGTCTGAAGCGATCGCGAGAACATTAAACGAAAAAAGCACTTCAATTTAAGGTAAGGTGTACATTTGTAGACAATTTCGATAAATGTTCAAAAATTCATAACTTCGCGCCAAATCATCGCAGGTAGGTACTCAATTTTTTTTCTCGAAAGGAAAATCAATAAGCTTTATCGGCTTGATAATGGATTGAGTACACGATTTTTTTTCACCTAGTACAAGTTGTCATAGTTTGACATTTTCTACCATCAAAAACATTTTTGTTTCAGGGGTGTGTTTTAGGAGGTGAAAAAATGAACTTGGCGTCAGATTAACTTAAAGCGGAAACTTCGCGGAACTTGAAGATTCATCCATTTTCGACCAAATTCAACCGAGTAATGGCGGTCTACAAATTGGGAATTTTTGGTTCATTATCAAGTGGTGCGTTTTTTCTTTTGTCGAGTGTAATATATTTTAAAATAAAATATCCAATTTGCAAGGATACTGTCAGATGTAGGTACCTACTTGCTACTCACATTTCAACATTTGCCTATTAGCTCTTGAAATACACGAATGTCCATGAATGTTTGTACATTCATGGTACATGGTTAGGTGTATATATTTTCTGTTTTTTAACTTCCGCTTACCTGTAAAGGAAGGTATTGGAATCATGCAAAAAATCGGGTAGTGAGGTTTTAGTGGATGAGCACGAATTAGGGTCCTTACAACTCATTTTTGATAATTTCCCGATGATGTCTGTATGTATGTGTGTGTATGTGTGTGGTCCGGGCCGATGCCGTCTATCGGATAACTCAAATACGAATTACCCAAAAATTTTGATATTTGGTATTTTACAATTGTATACGAATAGGAAGAGCTCATTAGATTTTGGTACAAATATCTTCACCGGAAGTGATATTTTTTGAAGATTGAAAAGATTAAGTGTCAAAAATTTCTATAAATTTGGATAAATATAGTATTTATTTGTAATAAGAATAAGAGGAAAAGTTATTTGCAATTTACGTTATAAAAAAATTGTCTTTATCTGGTAGCATTAACACGTTGAGCGCCAGCAATGTTAAAGCAAAAACTTTCGTAAGAACCCACGTGGATTGCCGATGACCCACGTATTTTAATTCTCCAGGGACCGCGTGGTGCGCAGGCGACCCATAGTATATGCTGTTTTAAATGATGAATATAAATTGTGGTCCTACAGTAATAGGAAATATGTAACCATATTTGGTCCCACTATAAAACGAGCTACAATTTTAAAAAAATCGACTTTCTAGGACAATTTTTAAGGAAGTTATTGTTATTTGTGTTATTTATTCTTAATCATAATGATTTACAATAAAAATCAAATAAACAAAGTTATACATAAAGGTGATGATAAATGCTTACAATAAATTTATTTTACATATTATAATTTTATATTGTATTATATTGTAATTCAATGGATCCTCTACGACCCACGTAGTCCCAAAGTAAACAATTTTTAATGTAGGACCATGTGGTCTATTCGGGGTACACGTATTATTTTTGCAAAATTAAAATAATTAAATATAATAATTAATTTTGATTAACATATAATAGAAAACATGGTTCAAAATTACTAATTAATATAGGTGCATTTCAGTAATATTTTCAAAAATATACAGGCGAGCATTTCAATAATACAAATGCGTGGGTCATCCGCGGACCACTTGGCGCTCAACGTGTTAAAGAACTGCAGTAAAATTTAAAAAATAAATTTATCAAATAAAACGTTGAAATCTTGTAATCCATGATCGGTTGATTTTTGTTTCTGCATAAAAAATATTGACAGATGAGACGGGTGACAAGTTGGCATACTAGCGCTATATAAGTCATAAGTAAGCTATTAAATGTAGTAACTGAACGGAGGATTGCTTCAACACAGAAGATTTTTCGTGTGAATGAATCTTTTGATTCAGGTGATACTAATTTCTGTGTTTGAATATTTTAAATTTTTATTTGTATATTTTAAATGGGCACCGGATTGATACATTTCTGTTTAAAGTCTAGATATGGCGGAAGGTTGTGTGATGGCCACGTCAGATTTTTTTAAATTTTATAGCTAATATTAAACGTTACGCTAACTGTCTTAATGATGAATGAAATATAAAAAGTAATAGAGGTGTTGTTCCAAATCATAAAATTTTGTAATCTACACAATAATGTTTGTCGTCTTGTTCTGGTTACTGGTTTATCTTGTTATATTTGTAATAATGTAGTTTGAAATTAATTCTCAAAAAATATGAAATGTGGTCAACGATTTTTAACCGAAAACCGACTAAAAAACAAAACAATAAAAAAGACTATCAAAATACCTTGAAGTAAGCTGAGCGAAACACTAGAAAAAATCTCCAAAAAAACTCGTTCATCTCAAAATTAAGTTTCAGTATGGTGGCAATAGTGGTTTCGGTACTGTAAAGTGAAGGTTTGATTCATATAATGCATTCTAATCCTGGTAAACGAATTAAATATGGCTGATAATTTGCTTTGGATCTCGTGATTGAATTTGGTTCATTCATAAGTTTTCATTCTTAGGGATTTTAATTTGTTTTTCGTGATAAGTACGTAGTTATATTTTTTAAAAGTGTCTATTATGTGTCTGATTAATTATAGACCTTTTATAGTTGTATTTCATGTTTACAATATAAGATATGATCCGTAAACCTACAATAAAAAATGGTTTATCACTTTTGAGATTTTAATAAACGCATAGTTACTTACCACAAAAACATGTTAATTAAATGTTGTAATATGATTGTATAAAATGGTTCAAAATTATATTTATGAATTGGTTCATATTAAGAGGCGCACCATTGCTATCTCGAGAAGTATAAGAGCTACGAAGTTGGTTAAATTAGCAAACAATTTTTATTTTATATGACTACTTTAACCTATTTTTTACTCGCTTAATTCGATTCAGTATTTTTTTCTGAATTAAACGAGATATTATTTTCATACCCTGGCATAACAAAAAACGCTATTGAAAATTATGATATACAGTCATATATAATAGAAATTGTTTGCTAATTTAACCAACTTCGTAACTGTTACTTCTCGCGATACCCACTTAAAATGAACACTCTGTATATAAAAAATGCATTAGCTTCATTTTATTTATCACCGCAAGAAACGTAAAACCAATATTGCTGTAGTCTGTAGATATGTATATGTAATGTACCTAGTATGTGTCTATTTGTAATATTATATTTATTTGAATCAAGATCAATTTATTACTATACAGGAAACATATTGATGTTGATATACCACTTATGCGCGTATAAATACAATCTTAAGATAAATTTTTCAGTGTGTAAATTTCGCAGGTTAATTATAAATTCAGTCATTTTATAAAACGCCTAGTCGTTTCCAAAATGACTAGGCAAATTATTGTATGAATAGTAAAAACATAATGGATGTCTATGCATGCTGATTTATGTAAATCGTAATTCAAATACGAAATGTTCAAAAAATTTGATATTTGGTATTTTACATTTGTATACAAATTAAAAGAGTTGATTAGATTTTGATACAAATACATTAGTGTAAAGTTTTTTTTCAAAAATTTCGGTAAATTTGCATAAATATTGTATTTTTTGTAATGAGAATAAGAGGAATAAATATTTGCTACAGTACTTTATACAAAAGATTCTTTATCAGGTCGCATTAAAGAATTGTACCTACTAACATTTTAAAAATTTTATGAGATAAAACGATTAAATTTTGTAATCCTTGATTGGCTGATATTTTTTAACGCAGAAACAAATATCAGCCGATCATGAATTACAAGATTTAATACACATATTATGTGAATAAGTATGTAAGTAATCAAATGTTGTAGTAATATTGTACTTGTATTTGTGTTAATAATTCAATTTTCTAGATAAGGCGGAAGGTTGTCAGCTGGCTACATCAGATTTCGTATGTGTGGAATGAAGCATATTATCCAGCTCGAGTGGAAGGTGTGAGACGAGCCGTAGGCGAGTTTCATGGTTCCACGAGAGCCATTTCAAACGTGTTGCAGACTATACTTTCGCTACGACTATAAATTTAATTGCATTTAAAACATAACCTAAAACCGAGCCTAAAACTATTAAAATAAAAATATATGTACTCGTATTTATAAAATAATATTCTACATAAAATTAATAAACCTAAACGTATTTTAAAACTACCCACTAACCAAAAACATTGAATAAAGATAAATATTATAACTCGCCACATTTCATTCCATCACTAGTGACGAAATGGAATGAATCCATTCCGTAACAAGTGATAGAATATAACCATTCCATAATTGAAAATTATGTAAGAATAATAACATTCGTATAGAAAATTTATTCCACCTACACTATTATAGCTATTTACTTTACTAATGAGCAAAGTAAGGAATTACGCACGAGATAAATATTAGCTCACGAGGCCGCCGATCACGTAAGAAAATTTTCTCGAGCGGATCATTCCTTTTTGCGCACGTGTGAAGTATAACGTTTTATCCAACACCTCTTAATAACTGCTTATTTTTATTCCACGCCACTTAAAAAAAGCATCATAACTATAAGGTGATTTTAAACAAGCAAAGCAAATGATTGCCCGCTAGTGGCTTGTGGGTAAATTGTTACTTTGCTTGTTGGAAGTCATCATAGTAACGATGATTTAGGTTGGAACTTAATATTTAATCAGTTATTAAAAGGTGTTGGATTAAATATTATACTTCACACGTTGGCAAAATGTAATGACCCACTCGAGAAAATTATTAATTCTCTGAGCCTTCGGCCTCGTGGGTAATTCGTTACTTTGCCCACTTGTGAATTAAATAACTATAAAAATATTATGTTCTAACCAAAATCATCGTTACCTAGATGACTTCCAACAAGCAAAGTAACAATTTACCCATTAGTGGGTATCATTTTGAACAAAACCGCTAGTGGGCATCTTTGAATTTGTTTCTTTAAAATCACCATAGTAATAATGATTTTATTAAGAGGTGTTGGATAAAATCAATTTATTTGGTTGTAATATTGAACTACTTATTACATAAATTGCAGAATTATCAAGTCTTGATTAGATAAATAAAATAATATATTATTCAACATCAACTGGTATATAAACTAATCTGCAGTAACTGATTTGTAAACATAACTTTGTAGCGCTACCAATGGAATACTAGCAAGGTACAGCTAATAACTTTAACACTTAAGTCTTTACAAACATATAAAGTTTGCTGTTGAAACTAATAATGAAACAAATTATGTGTGAAAGGACAGAATCTTAATGAATAAATAATGCTGCACACGTAAGTAAATTTAGGTCCATCAAGACCACTTATATTATTCATAGTAATCTCTTGGTAAGGTGTACCAACCTAGTGAATATTTCAGAAGTCGATGACGTCACGGTAATGTGTCCGCGTCCGCGTTAGTTTTCTAATGTTTTGACAGTTATAAAGTCATTAGTCACAAATAAACTAAAATAAAGCAAATTCTGTTTTAAACATAATCATTACACCGCCAATTATCTACATTACGTACTGTTTTTGTTGGAAATATTTTGTTCTTACGTGCGACAAAATCAAACCAGCTGTGGATGTGGATGGTTTCAGAGGTCACTGAGATAATTAACCCGAAATACGACAATGAGATGACCTACAGACAATAAGACTGTAATGGGAAAATAAGAGAAATTTAATTTGAAATAAATAAATGTAACACCTGATGCTTGATGTTGGACTTCACACATGTTTGATAGCTAGTGTCAAAAAGTGTTTACCTGAAGAAGTTCGAGTAGCAGATAATTTTTTTCTGTTTTTCGACTTATTGATGAAAATGATGCTTTAAAGGATGTAGTGTTGTTTTGTACAGTATGGATTCGTTCACTTATCTTAATAGTGCTAGTTCGTACGCTCGGGCCCTTTTACCTGTGGAACTCTTACTCCGTCGCAGTGGAGGGTTACCAAGTCTGTGCTAGTTCGTACAATGTTAATCGCACACAATTACACAAATACTTGATGTAGTTGGAGATTCACTGACCCTAGTAGTCATGCTTCGGATACGTTAATTTAATTATAGTTGAGTTTTAAAATATATTTGTAGGAACAACTAATAAGAAAAACGAACTAGTATTTTACTTTACTTCAAAATACGATTAATTACTTATTATTATTTAATTCTTCCAAAAGAATTCTCCAACCACGAAAACCCTAATCCTCTCTAATTGGTAGACTGTGGAGAAACGTATTTATAGAAAATTATAGAAAAAGCTTCTGTTTACAACAAATTAAAATGAGAATTTATTTGGATTATTAATATTGATATAAGACGAAGAATGAACAGTTTTAAAAATATGCTAAAATACTAATTCGATTTTGCAATTAGTATAATATATATTTAAAAATTAAACTATAATAACTTAGCCGCAGCATGAGCATACTAGGGACATTGGATCTTCAACTACATCAAGTTGTATTTGTGTGCGATTAACGTTGTAACGAACTAGCGCGAACTTGGTAACCCTCTGTTGCGACGGATTAAGATTTGTACAGGTAAAAGGGTTCGAGCGTACGACCTCAGTGATATCACATATCCTTTGCGATCTTTCAAAATCGATCTTTCCGCGTTATCAGTATTATATAACCATGCTACCTCGCGAAATTGATCACTCAGGGACATCACTTTTTCGATATCACTTTTGTGATCAATTTAGCACATCACAGTGATATTACAAATGCAATTCGTAGGGATATCCTTTATTTAACCTCTTTGTGATATGGTTTAAGCAATAGAGAAATACAGAATGACGTCATAGCCAGGGAGCATCGTACTATTCCAATCTCACTTTTGCATATTTTTAATTCAATTTTGAACAGTTTCTGTCAAAACGTAATTAATTTTTTCATGATACAAAATACCTATATATAAAATTGTATTATATTGACAGTTTTCTTTAAAGTTAATATAACACCAGTTTGACAGCTGCCCCCTGACAAATTCATTATTATAAAAATGTGACGTCCCTGTGATGTTTGTGGTATAGAATAATGTGATATCACAAATGCGATCTCTTTCAGATTAATTGTAACATGTTTACTGGGTAGGTACATAACCGAATTGTTTCAAACCCCGAAGACAATACTTATATCTATTACAGAAAAGTGATATTAACATGGTAATCTGTCTAACAAGAACCTGAGAAAATAGTCGATAATATCCAACATTTGATCCAATTCATAGCCAACTACATCTCGACTCGAACTTGCTTCCAACTCTAAAGCTTCAACGCCAACGTTGCAAATTACAGTAACAAAAACCTCTAGAAATTCCCGCGTCTCTGTCGTCTCGTCCACAGCCATCTCATCTTGACTCCACGCTCCTTGGCTGCGGCTAGGGGTGCAAGGGGGGCGAGGGGGGAAACAAAAACCGATCGCGCACGTTGCACGTTGCACTGCACGCCTACTTGGATGGAAGCAACTCGAAGCGTGAAATGATAATGCTTAGAATTTATTAACGTGCGAAATGCGACGCTGCCACATGTGTGACAGAAATTTCAACCAGCGAAATGCGAGAAAGAAGTCATGAAATAACTTAAACAACATTCCTATCTTGTCAATTACCAATATTGTCTTGAGGAGATGCAACGCTGATGAGCAACTTTCCAGTTTGAATAAACATAAGCAGCGGCTGTTCGTGTTGTAACTGGTGATTTAATATACAATTTGGTATAAATTAACAATCTTTTATAGCAAGTTAACAAGTTAAGTATCTACATCTTTATTTAAACTAGACGTTGCCAAGAAAAGAAAATACCTAAAGGTGGTTTATGCAGCCAAACTAAAACTTACATTAAAATTAACATTAGTATTGTAACTAACATTAAAATTAAAACTAAGAAGATGCATTTATGCAGAACTTACGACGATTTACATTACGCATGTGCAATTGAAACATTTGACAAATGTACCTAATAATAATAAATTGTAATCAGTAGGTTAATCTATTTGTTTAAGTAAATTTGGACATTTTACAATCTTGTTCAATTTTATGAAGAATAATGACGAAGAACAATTCTTTAAATACAGTAATAATTCTACAAGTGACGTTTGTAGCGCTTGCGCAGTAGTGAAATCAAGGCACCAAAAATATAGTGAAAAAGGGACCTTGCTTATTACAAACTAAGCTCTTATTAGTGCACCTACACTGTTCATAGTTATTATATAGATAGTTAAAAGATGACTCTAGAGTGCTAAGAAATTATATTTTTGAAATACTTAATGGTATTTTAGTAATAAATTAGTAAAAATAGTCAATTTGGCCGATTTTTTACTATTTTTTTCTTCAGATCTGTAATTTTCTTCACAAAAAATATTTTCTTAGCACTCTCACGAACAATGCAAGGAATCGACTATTTAAAACAAAATTAATAAATATGCAATAATAAGGCCATAATTTGCAATATTAAAATGCATAAATTAATTCTTATTTTGTCTAATTTGTATTGTATGAATTTTTCGATTAAATCATGCTTCGTAATTACTTATGGTAAATTGCAGATTTTTATTATGAGCAATATAGCCAGAATCGTGAATTCTGATTCTATTGCAGCAATATTGCGTTCAACAATTGTAGACCCTTAAGAATGTTGGAAGTTGGTCATCTTTCTTGTTTAGTTTTAATGTTACCTTAATGCTAGTTGAATGCGTAAATAACTCCGTACACTTGTGTATATTTAACTTCTTAGTTCTAATCTTCATTTTAATTTTGGCTGCATAAAACCACCTTAAGCTAGGAAAAACTTAAAATCTAGTATACTTACTAGTTTTAGTTATTGCTAGATTTAGCAGAATGTTACAGTATTGGTTAAAAATTGGTAACGTAGTGGAGGTTAAAATCAGGGACCTAGAGCGATATTTACTTGTAGTTCAGGTTCGATTACGGTTCAAACAAAAAAATCGTTTCAGGTTTGGGTTTAGATTCAAGTTAAAATATAAGGGCTTAAAAAACCTTTATTATTTCAGGTTTTTTCGGGTTTCGGTTCAAAAATAATAATTATTATTAAAGTAACGCAACATTACTTGTTTACTTGATAACAAATTAATGTTTTATTGTAAAAAGGAACTAAAAATAAAATTAATAAACTGTTCTTCATAAATACTTAGTAAATGGTTATCAATACTTTTAGAAAAATAAATAGGCACATTTTTAATATTACACTCGTTAGCCAAGCCACATACCGAAAATTTGATTAAATATCTTCAAATATATTTTCTAGGTTTCCTTTAAATTACTCCTATAATGAGTAAAGACAAATATTACATTAAAAAGGGTTCTCTAAAGATACCTGAGTAACAGCAAACTTGTGTTGGAAAATGACGTGACAATGATAATTTTAAAATGAACAGAAACCAATTTATGGAAATGGGTTACCGGTTACAACTAAACGGGTCGGTTACGATTCCGGTTCATTTACCTTTAAATATAACATTTCGGTTTAGGTTTATAGGTTCGAAGAAAATAAAGGTTTTTCGGTTTTGGTTTTATGGTTCAAGTTCGGGTTCAGCTTCAGGTCCCTGGTTAAAATTGTGAAAAGTTTGTCTAGTTTTCTTCAAAAGTGAAGAAGAAAATAAATAGTGTGATATTGTAGGTACTCTTTTTGCGATTATTTTCTCTAATCCCATATTCTACTATTTAGTTTTTCTGACCTATTTTATACTACATATTTTAATCAATATGTAACAAAATATTTTTTTTTTGTCTCAAAGATTTCAATATTCAAATAGTTTTATTGAGACAACTGAATTTTATATTCTGGCGTTTTAATCTATTATGAAATAAACCTATTACGAGTATAATAACCACCTTAAAAGCAATATTTTATCAATAAGATATGAGATGAATATTAAATATAATATAATGGTGATATGGTGGTAAAAATTAAATTTTGCATTTTATAGTAATTTCTTTAAATGTAAAGAGCCAATTTGTTTTAAATGTGCTATAAAATACTTTTAATAAATAAAATTAATAAGCCAGGAAGATCAGTAGGTACTACTAGGTACTGCATAATCAATATTGATTTTGCAAAAGAATTTTGGTTGAATGAATTTGACACTAATGTTACATTCACATAAGCATTTAGTTTGATAGTTTACATTTTTATATTTAAGTTTAAGAGACATAGCAATCACATAATAAACTTAAAATACATAGCTTTAGTAAGTAGTAAACATACCTTTAGCAGGGTTGGCAAAAAACATGTTTTTTTTGTTTAAAACGTGTTTTTTACTAATTTAAAAAAACATGTTTTAAACACACAAAAAACAATGTTTTAATCAGCAAGGAGTTCTGAAATATGCATCATTACGCACTATGGCGATAAATATGCTGGGGATTCCCCTACCTATACTTATTATTATGGTTATGGGTGACAACAATAGTGAGAAACAGTATATGTTATAGGTACACTATTATTAGCAATATGAACTTTGTTTTGTTACGTAGATAAAGTATTAAAAATGTTTAAAACGTGTTTCAAATATATGTTTAAAACGTGTTTTAAACATGTTTTAAACATGTTTAAAACGTGCTTTAAAAACTTGCTTTGTTTTAAACAAGTTTTAAACATTTGTTTAAAACGAAATGTTTTAAACGTGCCAACCCTGACCTTTAGTACTTGAAAGTGGGAAGTGCGAATGCTCGTTTACATGAATTTAAAAGTAAACTAAATGCTTTTCTGAATGAGGCTTTCAGATGTAGGTTTGAGACAATAAAGTCATAATTTTTAAGACTTACTGATTAACACATTAGATTTTTTTTTCAATAGTTTTTCTTACAAATTATTAACATGATAATCGTATCATACCTACACATTTTACATTTAAATGGGCAATAACATAAAAATTATTTGATTACCCGTATTCAGATAATCGGATGATTAAAGTGTTTCCATTTAATTTAATGATAAATTCTTTTTACTTTATTTATTAATTTACATCATTATATAAAATTACTCTGTTTCTTTTCTTTATTTTTATATTTATACATCAAGTGAGACATGAATGTTTCTTCAAGAGAAGAAAGTTTAGCCCCCGAGCCCGAATGGCGAGTGGGATAATTTCTTCGAGTGAATAAACATTCGTATCTCACGTGGTTTATACAATATTTTATTCAATTTTGACGAAATTATTTCAAATATATGAATTACAAATTTATTTTGACATAGGTAACAAAAAAAACTAATCAAAGTAGTCGTTAGGCAAGTTGTCATTATTTTTATACATTTTTGACGAAACGTGTTGAGTGATTTAAAAAAAATTAATTCACTTGTGAATAAACAATTGTTGAAATTTGTTGCTATGGAGTTAATAATAGCAGTTTAAAACGTCAAAATTGAATAAAACAATTTAAAACAAAGGTAATAATTAAATTTATATATTTGTTGACGGTTAAAAGAGTAGTAATTCAGATATTTTCACTTTCAAGTGTATATAACAAGTCACAAGCGAAACAGCTGCATATATAGGGTACACTAACAAAGACTCATTCGACGCTTTTGAATTAACATATTTTTCTCTCATCGATAAAATAAAATTTAATCGTCTTGTATAAAAAATAACTATAAATATTTGTCTCCATGATTCAGATATTATTATTGCAATGGTTCTTGGTTCTATCTAAACTGAATTTTTATAGTAGGTACGATAAGGACAATACTGTTCTGTTTTTTTTCCTGTGATATGAATAGTAATCAGATTATTAATTATATAGGGTTTATCATAAGTTCGACTGTATACGTTAAGAGTATTATTAAGATATGTTGATTGTGGATAAAAAATTTTCGTGGACTGATAATTATTTTAACATAATTTCGTAGAGAACATTTTAAAGAGTATATTCTTTGCTTCCGGGTTCAGGAACCAAATATAAATTTATAAGATTGACATATAAAAATAATTCATTTTTAAATTAAGGAGGTTGGTGACACATGCAGTGGCGTAACCAAACATCAGCCTTGAGGCGGTTATAAAAATTTAAAAAATTTAATAATGTAAAACAAAATGAGCTCAACGCGCGTTGGCTGATATAATTGCAATTCGTTCAGTTGCGATCATATATTTTTACAATAATTACTTATTCACTAATAAAAAATGCTTGGCATGCTTACATTTTTTTTAAATAATTTGCAAATGGTTTAGAAAAAATCAAAATCTTCACAAACTTATTTTTAAAGGTTTACAGGATATATTTATTACAAGTTCTATGAATTTTTCATCATTTTATCATATAGTTTAAAGCATGCAATATGCAAAACAAAGATTTACTGAATTGTCATAGTAGTCCATGTAAAACGAGCGTAATTTCAACGTTCAATTATTCAAAAACCGGATAGACGAAAAATAATTTTTTAAGAATCTCAATAATGTAACAAATGCGCAAAATATCAGCATCTCATCATCAATTTAAATTATGGTCACCAACCTCCTTAACTGGTTGTATTAATTAAATGTATACGCTTAAAAATAATCATAATTAAATTTTTGTGTTTAAAACGATGGCTTCCACAATCTGGCTGGAATCTTGGTTTAGATTTAACGGTTGTCTCTATTTATAACAATAAGTCGACAGTACTGAATATGTATTTATTATAATAATTACACACGCAAAAAACTAATTAAATGTTTATAAAAACCATGAAACAATATTTTATCTTAATTTCTAGATTAAAACATGTGTTTTGTTTTGAAGAAGCTTCTTTTGTTTGCAGGGTGAAAATTTGGTGAAAATTGTTGGTACAACGTGTAATGTAACTGTGATAAATATTGCATCGTCTTCAAATTACCATCGATGCTGGTGAAGCTGGTAGGTAGTTAGTCTTATCATTATTATTATTATGTGATAGTTATGTTAATCAGTATATTTATAGCTGCAACACTATGAAATGAACGATGAACTGTTTTTATTAAAATAAACATAAAATTATTTCAAGAAAAGCTACAAAGTACAGTATTTAATGTACTCGCCAACTTGTCTCGTCTATAAATTTCATTTCTATATACTTTAATTATGTATTTATAAGTAGACATGTGCTTATTAGAAGCATAATTTTATATCAAGGATTATGAACATAGACCTAAGATGTTTTGACAGAATGATGGCAAGTAATGAGGGTCCAGTCCGGTGGTGTTCGTTTTCGTGCCGTGCGTATTCGGACCATCCGTTTTCATCACATTTAATACCTGGGATCTGCGTTTCTAACTATTGTATTCCTATTCCTAATCATAGTCAGTTTTAAAGATGAATAATTTATAAAAAATTTATTCAAAAAATTTGAACCAAACTTTATACTAAAGTATACCTATGTACATTTCTACGTTATTATATAAAGTTTCAATTTTTTAATGTATTTGAGCAGAAATAACAATTTATATCAAAATGAGCTATGATTTCGACACATTTTTAAAAACTGTAAACTTCAATAACGTAACTGTATACATCATCCAAAAATAATCATATTTTATATAATAATGTGATACAAACATTTAAATTTACAATTCAATCATAGTTACGAAGAGTTTTTCTTAGAATTATTATGATTTAATTGTTTATAAATAATAATAATAATAACAATTAAAAAAATTCGACAACGTAGCTAGATTTTTACTGTCTTTGTCTTTATACGGTTTTTTTTAAATTTATAGGATTAATAGGTTGGGAGTAATTTGTTAAATACTTTTTTTACTGTGATAAAAGCCCCTTAAAGGTGGAAAATTTTGAAGACCTGGATTCAAAATTTTGTAATTATCTGTCTATAGTAAAATAGTCAAAATTGTCAAATAAATCCTGGTCTGAGTTCTAACCTCTGGATTGGAGGTGCCAGATATGTGGGACGAAAATAAGCAATTAAGAAGCTGGTACGAATACGCACGGTGCGAGAGCGAACTTCGACGTCCAGTCCAGCGTGGTGGTCTAGTGGTTTTAAATTTCCATGAATACGGGCATCTAGTGACATGTTATTTGTTTGGAGTGCAAGTGCAAAGTATAAGCTAGTTTCTGTTTGTTGATTTTGTTCTGTTTTGTGCAGCGAGCCGTGGCTGGCCACACGTTCTGCGCGTGCGCAGCGCCTGCCGCGATAAAACTATAAATCGTTTTTCCTTTGGTTTTTGTTTCTATGGCCGTGCGCGATCGTCACTGGACTTGAAAGATATTCAAAACAAATTTCTGTTTTTTCACCCAGTGCTAGACTAGCAGTTTTCTAATCATTAGTCTGCGAGATATTTTCAATTTAAGGCTTGAATAACGCTGAAAACTTTATGTTAACATTATTTTAAATATACCGTTTGTTGGCGGTAAAAAATCCTGAAGTTGGAATGCGATCGGAGTGAAAAACGCGCACTGCTCACTTCTACCCATTCACAGCTCAAATTCATTTTAACACTGCATTGTCATTAATTACAAAATAAATCCAATCATCACGCCACACCTCATTTGTCAACTCAACAGTTCTATTATCCGTAAACTAGGAATTCGATACAAAACTACAAATGCCATTCAATCTGTTTCATCCGGTAAATCATCCACTCGTTTTGGAAAATTAAATAAATTAGGATTTTAACCACTAACTTATCACATCAAATTACAAGTAATTAATGTCTTGTATCAATTTGTTAATGTTATGAGCTTATAAAGAACAATTTAAATATAAATACAAAGTAGATTAGATAGCACAATATTTGTTTATTGTATTAGAGTTTTGTTCTTCGAATTGTAATTGTGACTATCACTATTAAGGTTTCATTATTGTTTCGATGTTTCGAAAAATCTAATCAAAAATTTCTTATGTTCATTTGCACCACTTCGGTTTAGCGCTAACCTGTAGTTAAAGTGTTGGTTATATTGACAATTTTGTTGCACAGGTTTTTAACCAGAGGTTAAACAGTCTAATTTTTAGTTAATTTTAACTAGTGGATTCTGTAGGGTTGAAGTGCTACAATTTAAACCTACAATTTCTTGTGACATAACTGTCAAAATTGTTAAATTAAAATTGATGTTCTGGATTATGAGGATAATGATAAAATACTGCGAATTGATATGTTTAGAATTCCCCGGCCAAGACGAATATATGACAGAGGTAATTATTTTTATGAATCAGACGATCATGAATTTTTTACAAAAGAAACAATTTTGGAATTTTTGTCTCGTATTGAACATAGACTGGAATATACATATATTATGTATGTACCTATGTTGAATAAATTCAACAAAATTTTGGACACTGATTACTTACATAATTTTATTTGGGTGTGCAGAAATAATTTTTTCGCCGATTAGTCAATTATATATTATAACACTTCGAGTATTTGCGACTGGAGGACATTTGATGAGTACAGCAGATTTTTGAGAGATCCATATCTTAACAGTATCAGGAATCGTACGAAAAGTTGCAGAATCAATTATTGTTGAGTTAGCGCCGGAATATGTACAATATTCATCAACACCAGGTAAAATAAAATAAAAACCAAAATGCATTTTATGAAATTGCATCATTTCCCAATGTTTTAGGCATAATTGGTTTGTAAAACTACATAATGCATTTCATGTAGGTATGTACATAAAGAACAAAACAATATTATGACAGCAATAAATAAAAATTACAGCAAAAATCACATTATTTCAACAAAAATCTCTTAAATTCTCACAATTTTTTAAGTTATAAAATGAATAGTTCTAATATTTATAGATTAACTTAACTATGACGTAAAATGCTGTGCACAGTGAATAAAATTTAACCAATAGGTAAGGCCAACTTCTAGTCAGCTAACCGTCAGTTTTAACCCAAACTCGTGTAAATGGCCATTAATGAACAATATAGGGAGGGACAAGTTTTCAAGATACTCTAACATGTTACTTATACTCGTAGCTGTGCTTATAGTATAATTTTAATATTGACTTTAGGTATAGTACATATACTTACGTATTTACAGTGTGCTATCTTATTTGCCAATGACTCTTATAATAAGTATTCAATTACTAGGTTATACAAAACATATTAGCGAACATTATTATTTTATGTACTTTGACTTACTTGAGGTTTAATTAACTTGTCCGTATAGCAATGTAATGATTTTCAATTTTGTATTTACTGAAGTCTGCTTCATTCAATAACAGAAAAACAAACAAATTAATAAGGTAATCTTGCTACGCAATTAAAATTTGAAAAAATTATGATTATAAGTATGAAAACGCGGTATTCAGACACATTTTTGTTTTGATTGATTAATTTCTGTTGAAACATCAGGAACTGGATAAGAGATTAGGTATATAAATTTGTTTGGAAGTGTGCACAAAGTTGTACAGTCTTTTCTTACGTTCTGACCATAAAATGGTATGATATTGAATAACATCTTGGATGCTAGTTATTTTCAAAATTAACTTTCGTGTTGAGCGCATTTCTTAAAGTACAGTTGTAGTTTTAGAAATATTGAGTATTAAATAATTAAATTTAAGTTACAAATTTACGATAACAAGATTTTATATTTCCTTACCTCTATTGTGCTATTTTATTGTCTGTTAGTTGTCTGTTAGTGTTATTTTGAATATCAACAAAAGGTGTAGCAGTAATACTATGTCTAGTTACTTATTACTAGTCCACTTCGCTTTTTGGGAACAGTATAATATGGTATAAAACTGGCTGTATAGTATGTATCGCCTGTTTTAATTTTCCGCACTCCGAATGGAAAGTCTAGAAAACCATCAATAATAGTAATTTACCAATAACTGATTTAGTACCTATCATAACATAACATCGAACTGTCACTATTTTTTCAAAAACATCCCTGATTTTAATTAAAACAGTACCTAATAAAATTTTGGATAAATTTATTTATTTCGATTTAATTCTGCTCTATTAAAAAAACTACTGCACATAAATATTAAAAATAAAAATATAATGGTAACGTACTCACAGTTAATCTCAGAAATATAAAAATAGAGCACAGTCATAGACACATAAACTTTTCTCATTAAAAATAAAAATTATTTAAATTTCAATTGAATTTTTCTCAATATTTTTATTATGTAAGGATATAAAATGAATACATGGTTGAATTCAGAAAAAATACTGTATCGAATAGGCCTAAAAAATATGTATATTCCCATTTGAAAAAATATAATTTTGCATTGTAACTTGAGAACCACTGGTTTAAAAAATCTTTTTATTCTCTAAGCAGATGTCGCCTACAAACTTTGCTTTATAATATTTATTTGTAACTATAATAATAAAGAAAATATAGGCGGTGGTTGGTATCGCTGTTACACCCTGTATAAGAAGGAAAATTTGTATAGACACAAGAATAATATCTGTTTCTTAATCCCTTTCATATTATTATTCTCAAAAAATATTGAAAAAAGTTCTATTTGAATTTGAGTTTTCATGTCATCCTAAAGCTTTTGAAATTCAAACGTGATTATAATATACATTTATCCCACTTTTAAATATTCTTGAATAGCATATTATTTTATTATTATAGTTATAAAGTTATTATATTCATCAGAAAAATTCAACATATTCTACATATTTTTCACAAAACACTACTTGTAACAAAATTATCTACCTTCCATGCAAGGTTAAAAATTAATACAATTTGACAATTGTCGAAATGTGTCAAAAACACTCAAAATTATAATAGTTTTCCTCTAAAATTGTACTTACAAGTTTGTATTTTTCTTTATGAAACACTTGTATGTATCTACGTTTTTGACATAATTGTAAGAAAATATATATATAGATTCAGACCTACCCAATTATAAGTATAAGAGCTAAATTAACCAACCAGGGCTTCCACAAATTTCCAATTTCAATTATAAGTGCGAACGTTGAGCGCTGTTAAATTAGTAACTTACACTTATAATTGAGTAGGTCTGAATCTAGTTTAAAGCTGGATTTATAACACGCACAGCGCATAGAAAATAATTTAGCACAGCATAGCATATGAAATGAACATATGGAAATTAGTACATCCATTTATAAGACGCATAGCGCATAGAAAATAATTTAGCATAGCACACGAATTGACCAATGTTCATTTTCCTATGCGCTGTGCTGTGCAGTTCTGTGCAACGAGCATTCGTGATAGTTTGTTTTCGTTTACTTCTTACACGCACGCGCATTCGTTGTTCATTATATTATTAATTTTTATAAAATAGTCAAAACATAATAATAAAATCACAAAGTCAAATAATACCAAATCAAATCTAGCATAACCAACAAAACAGCTGTCATAACGTCACAAGACAACACTGTAAGACAAGGACTTCTTCTTTTACTTCGTACAGCAATCTGTGTCTGTGTGCGGTTTATAAAACCCCCTTAACGAAAATGCTATGCGCTGTGCTGTGCTATGTTGTACTAAATTATTTTCTATGCGCTGTGGTGTTATAAATCCACCTTAACAGTTGTAAATTGTAATTGAAGTTTTATGAAGCAGAGCCTATTTAAATTTTTATATTGACTTTAAATTTGACAATAAGTTTATTCACATAGAAGTTATACACACATATTGATAATAAAACATAGATACCGTCATAATATAGATTTTGATTTACGGGCATACTGTAATCGAATCTGAAATGCACTTAACTATCCATACTATCCACTTTATAATATGGGAAAACTTAAGAAGTGTGAGTAACTTTAGATATAATTCTCTCGCTAGTTTTGACAGTTTGGTTAGATAGTTTCAAGTAGATATTTGTCAACATTCCATTGTGGGCCGGATGTTAAATAACACTTGTCTTGAAGCTGTTGGATTCACACATACACGTACAAGATAGTAGCATGTAAGTGTGATGCAGATGTAGTACGCATGTAGTCGATATGATATGTTACTAACACATGGCATGGCATGGCTTGCTATGATGCGTATGTGAGGAACATCGCGCCACATGTGTGCTGTGTTTAGTCCGACGGCCCCGATCGTCACTTGTCGACGTCGTGAGAACCAGGCATAGCGCACTAAGATGCGCAGACACTTGATGCATCTAATTAATTTTGAATATTTAATTAATTATCCGAATATGTGGATCAGATGCGTTTTGATTATTTTTAATAAGGAAGGGATTAGTTTTTTTCTATTTTAATGTGGTTAAGAAATAATACTCGTGTTGTTTTATATTTATATCAACTCTACTGTAAAGCAAAATTTCTATTAGGTTTACACATTACACGTACGGAAAATTTTATTTAGCTTTATTTTGTATAAAGCGGTTTATTGAAAAGTCAATGTGCTGCCTACTGCATCTAGAAGTTGTACAAATGAAGAACAAATGATATTTAAATTTTACTTTATATTATAGACTAATCTATCATTTATCTCTGCATTAAAAGTTAAATAAACTTTGCCAATGCCAAGATATTGCACGAGTAATTCTATACATTATTGTGAATGGATAAAGTTTCATTATTTAATAACTTTTTACAATATAGGTATCAAGGTAGGTATCAGGCTGATTGCACCGCTTTTATTATATTCATTAGTTCATACATTGGTAATGTTAAGTAAATGTAGGTACCTAGACCGGGGTATATTTTATACGCCTTTTAATAAGAAAGACTCGAGAATCCTCGAGAACTATTTCTCGTCTCGTAGTTTTGAATTATCGTCTTATTTCGGCAATCCGAGACGAGAAAATTATTGGTTCTCGTGTAGTAATTTCGAGACGAGGCGAGAATGAGACGAGAAATTTCTCGTCTTGGCGGCATCACTAGTCACTACGTAACAGTGATCACTGATCAAACATTACTCGATACATTTCTTTGGTAACAACGAACACTCCATATACATATTGTTATAATTTTTTTTTTTAATATTGTCATTGAATAAGAACATAGCCTCTCCAACATTTATCGTATTCCATTTACTAAACATGCTTAAAAGTGAAAAAACCGTAACACGAAGTCTTTAATGGTAATACTTTTAATCTGATAATAGTCAAAATAATATTATATATATATATATATATATATATATATATATATTTATAAAAGTGCCACGTCAACGACACTTTAAAACTTTTACATGGCTCATTTTGCACATGCTTTCTGCATAAATTTTGGATAAACGATGTAACCTACAATGAAAATTATATTTCACAATGAAAATATATAAATTCATAATTGCCATATTCTAAAAATTATGTGTGTAATAGTAGTTCATTTTGCACAAAATTCAATGCAATTTGATGAATTTTTCTCCCTCTTTCATTTCTACAGCATATTTTGTTTATTTTCAGGTATTCTTATTTAGCATGCATAAGGCAATCTAGAAACTCTAATAATTCTATTGATATATATATATATATATATATATATATATATATATATATATATATATATATATATATATATATATATATATATATATATATATATGTCTATTGTTTGTTCCTATTTGCAGAAACTTATGCAGATAAAGTTCATAAAAATGACTACCTATCTAAAAACGGTTTCGAGTGCGACCTTAATAAAATTGATTGCATCATAAAGCCTGGCTTTTTAGGCAATTGCCTATTTTTTTAACTTTAATATACTTCAGGCATTTTAGTTTTTTTATACATAGGATGTATTTTTACGTCAAATGAAAAGTTTTTTTTGTAGCCTATACGTACCTATTTTTCCAATTTTGTAGTTCTGGTGCCTATTTTATCTTTTCAGCCTATTTTAGATGCCTATTTTAACCAAAACGCAATCATTTGTGTCCAATAAACTGAAAACAAGTTTTTCGACTTAAAAGCAAGTTTTGCCTGACCAAAGAAATTATCTTTCCGAAAATTCTATTGACAAAAAATAATAATTGTTTAAAATATGTTATGGATAAAAATATGCAGTTTAATTAAGTTCATTATTAATAATTAATAAAAAGCGCACATTTTTTATATTTCGTTTGTATATATTTTTTTAAAGGTTTAACTTTCTTAGCAAATAGGTACGAGTATTATTATTATAAAAAATATTAGTTTTTATATCACCTATTTATATTTAGGCTGCCCAAGATACTGCTTATTTAAAAGGAATTAGCAGCCTATATGCCTGCTTATTAAGGCATTTTTAAGTGCCTAAAAATCCGAGTTTTAATCATAAGTAGTAGGTACATTGTGAATTAAACACATTTTAACATTACTCACCGGAAACTGTAACAAATACACTAGAAATTTTCTATATTTATTACGATTCGACTAGCATTTGAACGCTCAGAAGAAAACTCCACTTCCCGTCATAGTTTTAATATCCCAGTGCTTGTCGCGGCATATCTGCCCCGAAGTTTCCCCAGAAACCGCCGCAACCACACCGTCATATACATGCAGTCTTATTACGCGATGCGCCTGGCGTCCTACATGCAGGTCGCTGGCGTGGGGCTGTTATTAAAGAAACATTTGTGATATATAGTAGCGATGAATTATAGCTACGTGAAGTCGAGCGACGCGGAGAAAATTGTCCCTTCTTTAGCTAATTTCGTTGCGGTTTTCTGACGTTTCGTGCTTGGGAGGCATGAGGGAGAGAGGATAGGAATCTTAGTTGCTAACTCCCTCATGAAATAATGAGTATTAGCTTGCTAGACGAAGTTATATTATTTTAAGGTAGTTTATTTCAACATTTTGTTTCTGAAGTATATTATGATATGAAAAACAACGGTCACAATTGCAAATCTGAATCTATATCAAGGATAGTTACGGTGATCATTCGTACTGTATTGTGTAATACAATACAGGGTTTGAAGATGTTATTTTTATGAGACCAGACGAGAATGGTCTATTCTCGTCTCGTCTCAAATTTTCTAGACGATAATTTTAAGTATTCTCGTCTCGGTAATTTCTCAGCTGTTCAATTCTCGTCTCGTTTCAATTTCTCGATAAAAATCTGATGTGGCCAGCACACAACCCCCGCCATATCTAGACTAATAAACATAATATACATACAATCCGGTGCCCATTTAAAACATACAATAAAAATCTACAATATTCAAACACAGAAATTAGTATCGCCTGAATCAAAAGATTCATTGACAGGAAAACTCTTCTGTGTTGAAGCCATCCTCCATTCAATTACTACATTTAATATCTAACTTATGACTTATATGGCTTTAGTATGCAAACCCAACGTGTCACCCCCGTCTCATCTGTCAATATTTTTAACGCAAAAACAAAAATCAACCGATCATGGAATTCAACGTTTTATTTGATTAATTTATTTTTAAAATTTTACTACAGTTCTTTAATGCTACCAGATAAAAACAATTTTTTTACAACGTAAGTTGCAAATAAGTTTTCCCTTATTCTTATTACAAATAAATACTATATTTATCCAAATTTATAGAAATTTTGGACAATTAATCTTTTCAATCATAAAAAAATATCATTTCCGGTGAAGGATATTTGTACCAAAATCTAATGAGCTTTTCCAATTCGTATACAAATGTAAAATACCAAATATCAAAATTTTTGGGTAATTCGTATTTGAGTTATTCGACCTCCAGAAATGTCCCTGATCACACACATACACACACACACATACATACATACAGATATCATCGAGAAACTATCAAAAATGAGTTGTCAGGACACTAATTCGTGCTCTTCAACTTAAAACTCACAACTCACAATTTTTTGCATGATTGCAGTACCTTCCTTACGGGTATGCGGGAGGTAAAAAGTACAACAAAAATCAGTAGTACTAAGTGAAAAACCATTATTTTTGTTGACTAAATTTGTAATATTATTTACAATTATTTAAATGTATTTGTACTAACAAGATTTTTAAGTAACACCAACTCCTGGGGAGCCGAAGCCGGTAGAGGTGTAATAAATCAAATTATTTGACCCATTAGTTTATATCCTACAATATAAATAAAAAATTCCAATCAAAAAAACTCGAACTTCAAACATGAACAAGTATCATTATAATCGAGTGGGATAATATCAAGAAAATATCAATTTATGCTGCGAATAATCAAACGTCCCTATTTTCATAATTTCCATCTCCATCTCCACAAGTGTTGCAAAGCAATCACCGCAGTATTGGTTGTGATTTCAGACACGATTTCCTAAATTATTAACAGGGCGAAGATTCGTAGGGTCTTTACACATTTATGGAATATTCAAAGCTACATTCCGCTCTTTTGTGGGGTAAATTTACCCTCACTTTGCCCAAGAGTAAAGAAATGAAAAAGAACTGCTCCCAATATTGACCACTGGTTAGTGATTCCACACGAGTATGTGAATACAAACAGAGCTTCTCAAAAGTTGGTAAATCAAAATCTAACCTAAATATTTATTCTTCGTGTCCAGTAGATTGTAGAGAAGAAAGTTCGTAAGGTATTAATTATTTGTCGGATGCAAAAAAACTTATTTATTATTCAAACTAAAAAGTAAATTGTTGTTTATGAATTTAAAGCTGACTTTTATACTGAAAGTAAATAATTAATAAATTGTCGTTGCTATCATGTAAAAAAGATTTAGTACTGTTAATCTTGATGTTAAAAAATTAATTATTTCGTACAAATTATGTTCAGTACTTTCTCTCTCCAGATTTTTAAGTAAATGTCGCACAAACTTCTAAAATAAATGACGCAAAAAATGTTCCGAGACATTACTTACTCACAATTTAATTACTTTTACAAATTTGCATTATAAATTAATTAAGTAAACAACTGAAAAAGTAAAAAATCTGATGTGGCTAGCACCAGACCTCCCGCCATACCGCACTCTTTTTATTTTACTACTATACAAATATTAATATACTTACAAATAATATATTTTAGTCATTTAATCAAATGTAGAAGAAGATATAAATGATGTGTCACTATATTGTCACTGTCACTGACATACCTAATCAATTAATTTTTTCGTAATAACTTAATCATGGATAACAAGATACTGAAGTTTCATACTCTAAATTATAAATAATATTTTAATTATTCGTAAAGTACTATGACAGAACAATTTATAAAATGTTAAAAATTGTAGATAATAATAATATAATTTTTCACTTGAAATAAAAAATATTGCGATAAATTAATTATTTATCAAAATACCTATTTCAGAACTGCAGTTAGTAGTTTATATTTAACTAAAAGTCAGTTGCTCGTTGAGACGTATCCTAAAAAGTACTAGAAACTGCCAATATCATACGGGGAAACTAATTATCTCTATAAAGCTGTGCTGTAATGTAATATATTTTATAACGTTTTCTAATTAGTTTACTCTAATGAACGGCATTTAAAGATTTTGATGACAGCTTTTTTGAAGAAAACTTTTTAGCAAAAACATTCCTCGTATGTACTGGACATTAAGTAGGTAGTAGGTGCGCCAGTGTCTTAAATTAGAAATTAACTAAAATTAAAAATGATGATTAAAATTACTATGTCATTATAATAATAAACATGAACACTTGCTGCCATTTTTAGATTTGACATTTTTTATACATCTATCCTGCAATATTTAAACTGTAAAAATTTAGGTCTAACACCTATTGACTATTATACCTCCAGAAAAATATACTGATCCAATATATAGGTAAGTAATTTGCACACTGTTATTGTCGCTATATATTTACGTAAACTTTTACTTTACATATTTTTTGACTATCAACTGTGTTTTTCAAATTTGTAAGGATAATACGCGGAATATTTATTAACAGGAGCTAAATGTTTTCGTACTTTTTAGTAAATCTAACAATTAAATTTATTTTAATTAAGTATCGGGTTGCATTTCCCTTTGCTTCAATCATTGGTTTCATTCTTGTTTGCATTGCGATTAATTTAATTTGATTTCATCTTTAAATTTAGTGGAGGTACTTGCAAAATGTTAATCTTGTAGTCAGTTTTTTCGATTACAATTTTTTCTTTGCTTTGCTGTGGTATGATTCACATAATTTTTCTTTTTACTCTTTCAATTTGTAGCGGTTAACATCAAAGAAAATGTCTTACAAGCATAGAAATACTTTTTAATCACAAGTTTTTCTGTAGTGTAACAAGTGACTTCAATGATGACATAGCAAAGTAATTGATACTTTTTATTTAAAAATTCTTTATAAAATACTATCATTCTTTCACTGAAATATTTTCCAATAACGAATATTCTTATAGGAACCGTATTTAAGAAATTTTAATTTTGATATTCGAAAATATATAAATTACGATACAAACTATTATTATTTTATTCAATAATAATTTTGACTATGATATAGGAGTTTGGAACTTTATAAATTACATACCAAAAATGATATTTTGGATGCAATTAATTTATAAAAGAATTTGACTATGTAAATGGAAAGAATCACAAAATGCAACAAAGTGTCGTGTAAAAGTTGGAAGAACCAGTAACATTTCCAGATGGCTGGAATTTTCTTCTTCAAAATTGGTAATCAAATTAAATTAAAAGCAAACAATACTTTGAATTATAAAAATAGAATATTAAAACCACGGTTAAAGAATAATTAGGTTTATGCCAACATGATGTTTACTAGCGGTCTGTATCAGGGATACTATATTGATACTGATTTAAATGTAAAAATTCACTTTATGACTATAAATTGTAACAAAAATTGTAATTTAGATATATCTAAGATCTAAGTGGCTATGTTCCATAATTTACCTTAATGTCGAAAATATTATGACAAAACGTGTTTGAAAATCCTTCATTTTTTACGAGGGAGATAGTCGTTATTAATAAATAATTTCACAATATATAAACACAATCTCGTAGTGCATCTATATTTTAATCCTCATTATTCGGTTTATAAATCATATCGATTTTTACTCATTTCTACTAAAATTAAAATTGACAGTTTTTCTGAAACACTTTTTTTTCACAGCAATATTTACTTTATAATGTAAATAATAAGCTTACGAGTTCTTTTATATATTTCTACAACACTATACAGAGTGGTTTTGATGTAAATGTCATAAATTTGAGGGTAAGTAGTATGACATGTGTAGATTACGAAACTGAAAGAATTTTTTTTAAATTCGAAAAATTAAGTGTAGTTTACCTGTAGCATTTTTTGTAGTACTGCACTGAATTCGCTTTCCTATTAAACACAAACAATAGAAGTAGGTAATCAACATCTTAAATTACATAATACTAGTAAAATAAACAAACAAAATTTAATTATATTAATGAAACAATAATTACTCCACCCAGTGGCAGTGGCAACGAAAAATTTTTGACTGGGAAACATAGAAATTAATTTTGCGATTCTTTAAAAATTATTTCTGTTTCATAATCAATACATGTCATACTACTTACCCTTAAATTTATAACATTAACTTCAAAACCATCCTGTATAACGCACAAATTATTAAATTTAAAACTATTCAGTGACAGCAATTGAATGAATTCGTATACATAGTGACCAGCAGAGACACCTAGGAACACCTATGAACTAATTACAACTTCTGACCGGGGTTGGCAATGAAAAACGTGGCCAGTCGGTTATTCTTTAACCGTGATTAAAACCAAATTATTAATACCGATTAGATTTCAAATATTCGGTTTCTATACAACGAAGGTTCTAAAACTTTTTATGCAAATATTAAATTGGCAACTGCCCTTGTGAGCAATTATTTATCACAAATCATGTATTTAATTTCGCAATCCCATATCATGCAACGTGCAAAGTTAAACAAGAAAATTAATCAGAAAGTAAATAAATAAATAGACTAATATTTAAGAGGAACGGATACTGGTGCAATTTACAAGTGAAAACAAGGTTTCGTTTTCACCATCATATCTAATCTAAATATTAACATTTTAAAATATTTATTTTTTTAATTTGTAGAGGAAGGTTGTTTGTATGACATTTGTGTATTACAATTTTAAATTTTTGCTTGATTTGTTATTATAGGCGTTATAAACATTGGCAATTTTGTAATTCATTTTAAAGTGTATTATGTTTTGAATTTTAATATTTCAATACAGAAATGTCACAGAACCAACTTTCTTCTACAAATTTAAAAAAAAATTGTTAATTTTTTTTAATATTTAGACTAAATTTTACAGTGAAAACTAAACCCCTTTTTGACACAAATATAAATTCAGGCAGTGTAAATATTCGAATAAATATTCAAATTTCAATTTAGTTCCACCTCCAAACTAGAGTCGTATTGGGTACACTTATTAAAATTCTAAGAAATTGACTCTTTTGTTAATAAGCGACCCGGACCGATAAATTTTTGTAGTGGAGTAACCGTTCCTCTTAATAGTAGTACGGTTCGAGTCCCTGATGCAAAGAAGCAAAAGTGTTACTTGAAAATTGAAATTAGTAAAATATTGTAAATTTCATTGGCTGACTTAGCATATCAGCGAATTAAGTAATTTTGGATGTAAAATGCTCTTGATATTGATGATGGTGAGAAACCTCTTATTCCACTTGGGAGCGTAGAGCACCTTGCAGTGTTTCCGAGGCCAAAGTTTTTAGTTGCATGGATGTTTGCTAGATCTGAGCATTTTTTATTGTCTAATAAATATTTATAGTTTTGCCAAGTTTTAAATGATCAATTTTTCTACGAGTTCCTCCATGTTTTGTGCTTTTCTTTTTGATTTTGCCTATGTAAGCTTAGTATTCTTCAGTTTATTTTCATGCTTCTTTTCCATGTGGTTGTTGGTCTACCTACTTTTCGTTTTTCGTGCATGTTAAAATCAAAAGCTTGCCTTGTAACTAGTGTTGCCGCGAGACGAGACTTGGCGAGACTTAAGGTCAGTCTCGTCTCGGTCTCGAAAAAGTCTCGAATACCTTGGTCTCGTCTCGGTCTCGAGTTAGTCTCGAGTGCTCTAGTCTCGTTTCGGTCTCGAGTTTCGGCGAGAGTCTCGACTTTTTAATATTTCTTAGATGTGTTAATAAAATATATTAGGTACATGTCATGCTGTCATTGCATTAAAGAAGACCACCGCAAAAACTAGTAAAGTAAGCATTAGGAAGATGAAGCTTGAGTTTTGAATGAAACATCAAAATATTTTATAAATAAATTTATTATACTAGGAGATAAGCACGGAGATTTTAACTGCAGTTATTTGTACAAACTTGTTTTTCAATACATTTAAATTTTAAATATTTTTAAATATGCACATCACTTTTGCCCAATATTAGAATGCTCTATTTGTTCGAAGGAGGTAGTTTTTTAGCGAATATTCCATACACATCATTTTTAACCAATGAGAATGGATTATTTGTTCGTAGAAGGCATTTTTTAAGAAATGAAATTAGATAAAACCACAGTAGATATGTCCATGGTTATCCTTTGTTGATATATGTATAAATATAATTCGAGCCATAAATTAATTAGGTAAAATTACTTATAATTATCATTCCTGCGTAGAAACGACAACTCGGGGTCAAAATTGACTCTTAAATTTACACAAAGCATTCTAAAATTTCACAATACAAAACATCAACTGAAATAGCAACGAGTGGCTGTAGAAAGACAACAAATCATTAACAAAAAAACATTGCATGAAACAGTCTGCTCTGCTATTTTATTCATTCATTCATATGAAATTATAAATTTAGAATACATTTTTACTTCCTTGTACGGAGTAATAAGGAAGTATTGTAATCGCGAAAAATTTCGGTTTTCAGATTTTGATGGAAATATCCGTTTTGACCTTTTCTGAATCCATTATGACTAGTTTCGTCGTGACGTCTGTACGTACGTACGTGCGTACGTGCGTACGTACGTACGTACGGACGTATGTGTGTCGCATAACTCAAATACGGTTAGACGTAGAAAGTTGAAATTTTGTATTTAGGACTGTTATAGCATCTAGTTGTGCACCTCCTATTTTTGGTTGCAATCTATAAACCGGAAGTAGTACTTTTTAAAAATATTTTGATAAATAATTAATTTTAGACAATTTTTTTTATTTTAAATGAAAGATTATGTGATTATTATCTACAATCGGTATTTTATAAATTTTTCTGTATCTTCTATCATTTAAGAATAATTAAAGTATATACTTATAATTTAGTATTTCTATCTTGTAGTCCATGATCGATTAACATTTGTTACTACGTAAAATTTAAATGATTATGACATGACAGTGACAGTAGCAGTGACAATAGTAAAATATCGTTTATATCTTCTTCTGCAGTTTAAATAAAATGACTAAAATATATTTGTGAGTATACTAGTATAATAAGTTAAAATAATTTTTTATATTATTCTACATTTTAGTTATTAAGAAAAGTATGAACAAACAAGGCGTACAAGGAAGTCATGTGGTGTCCACGTCAGATTTTTTTTAATAAATAAATGATCTAACCTTTATTAAAAAAATTCTACTTTTAAATGAATATTACAAATTAATTATTTAAAATGAGACTCGAGATTCTCGACGAGACTCTCGGCGAGACTCGATACTGGTCACGTCTCGGTCTCGAGTATGTTATCGAGACTTAACTGATGGTCTCGTCTCGATTTTTCGAGACGAGACGAGACCGAGACTAGTCTCGAGTCTCGCGGCAACACTACTTGTAACATTTGCAGGTTTTTTTCTTCTTAATGTACGCATGCCCAATACATTTCTATTTACGGATTCGCGTCTTCTTAGGGATTTTTAAAATTATTTGTAGGTATTTGTTAACGAACATTTATAACCAACATATTTTTATAGAATTGGTTTGTTTGTGCCCAGTGTCCATGTTTCTGCCCTGTATAACACGACACGTTTAATGTTTCCAATGGTCATGTCTTTGTCTTTTTTTAAATAGGTTCTTCTTGAGTTCCAAATTTTCCTTGTAGCATTTTAAAAGCTATTTGAGTTTCTAGAATTTTTCTTTTGTGTTCTTAAAATCCTCTATCGTTTGGAAATTGGATACAAAATATCCAATAATAATTTAGGTATGTAAGTGAACATACTCCTATTAAAATGTTGTTGTCAAGCCGATTCTAGCGTAGGTGTAGAACACGTGGGCTGCCAAAATTTGGGGCGGCCGAAACGTCACTTAATAGTATACTTGAATATAAATTCTCAAAAAAAAGTGATTTGAATTATACCTGTAAATTTTTTGTATTAAATGCGATATTTTTCGTTTCATGAAATATTTCTTTCATGTTAAGGGTATTTGACCTTGAATTTTGGTAAAATTTGCCTACGGCGCAATTATTTTAATGCTCTCACACAATTTCAAATTACTGCACTTATTTTCTTCCGAAGATAGTAAAGATAGTAAACAAATTTGGCAACACCGCTCCACAGGGGCACATGTATGTTTTATAGTATTAGTGATGAAAATACGTTGGAAATGTCTGGTCAGTTTAAATATCGTTGCCTTATGAATACTTCGTAACCAGAATTCTTCGATAAATTTACTTAAATATAATAACTTTAATTAAATATCATCTTTATAAAACTAACATTTTCTTTACAATTTATTGCAATCTTCTTCTATATTCAATTAACATCGTACTACTTTTTTGTTAAAATGTCGTGTAATTTAATAAAGCATGAATTCAAGTCACCTTTCCAGCCTCATAATTACTGATTACTGCCAAAGAAAACTGACGAATGTCCAAATGATTAATGTTTAACTTTATTTATTTTATTTGGAACTTATAAACTTGTTTTATAGCATTAAAATACTGACGCAATTGGGCTTTTATCGCCCTAGGACGTATAAAGGTGCCAAGCAACAACATGTCAAACAGATGAAAATTTTAGAATGTTTATTGTAATAATAAATTGAAATTACATTTTATAGAATGTGAAAGAGTACAATATAGATATTGTAATGCAACTGCCGCATGTACCAATTTCATAACTGGTAGATTTTAGTGTGACGGATCTGCACCAATTAATAGGACCAATCTCTCAATTTCGTTGTAGTACCAGTCATTTATTAGAATCGATACCCACATAATTGATCCTTATTCACTTGGTGCTAGGTAGAGTAACCAAAAGAAACTTCGACATATCGACACCTTGCTTAATCTCAATCATCTTCTTTAGCTTCGAGTAGATACACCAGAGAAATCACGGCTTGACATATTTGACTAAACATAACGAATTTATTGTTAATGTAAAGCAGGTGTAATTGTACATTTCCTTACCATATTTGACATAAGTACACCATAATTATTTCAGCCCTGCTACTGGCAATTTTTGAACGCCACCACTCGCAAATTTTTCATATTCTTATGTGGAGTCAATTTACCTTGTGCAACAATTCTTTGGAATAATCGGTACAGGCACTTACCCCACGTACCATTTTCATTTGAAAAATTTAAAAAATTGTTTACAAACAAGCAATAATAGCAACACCAACAATGTATGTTCATACATCGAATAGAAACCATAACGATAACGAATTAACGAATACTCCTTGAATTCTTAAATTTCGAAAATTAAAATAATATAAACCGTTGTATGTACCACGGGCACGATTAATAAAATAGTTCTCGTGAAAATTAAAGCTCTGCGCTGCGCGTCGCTCTTTAAATATTCTCTCGTGCTATAATATTTTGATTGTCATCATCGATTAAACTGGATAACAACCTTAAGTTGTTCCGTTATAATGATTTGCTTTACAAATATGTTTCAATTATTTTCTTCGGTGTCATAATTTTTTAATTGAATAAAAATCTCAACAAGTGGCCAAACTAACAGAATGATTACAGAATTTGGTCGATTTCCTATACTAAATCTATTTCTAGTTTTTCATCAAACAATAATCCAGCCACCGTTTGACAAGCACCCCGGGTGATATACGTCCCAAGGCGTTGATACAGGGTGTTCCACCCCCTGCCCCCACGGCCTGACCGCGGCTCCTGTGTAACATCTGCGAGCCCAGCACAGCGCTAGCCGCGACCAGAATATATGACCGATCAAAAACTATTCTGCACTCATGTAAAAAGCGACGGCCGGTCTGTGCACGTTGTCGGAGGCGGCGGCGGAGGCGGCGGTGATATTACGTGACAGTGTGCCGCCCCCGCAAACTGACCACTTACATCACGACGGAGAAAATGGAGGAAATATTACACGCAAAATATATGTTTTCACATTTCTGCTTTCAAACTAACGTTTTCGGTATTGGAATGAACATTCTCATCCTTATGTTTAATCAGAAAATGAATGAGTGTACGTCCAATAAAAAAAAATGTTCATCAAGGTGAGTTTATGCTAAAAAATTTAAGAATAAGGGTAGTCATAATCGTCCCATAAAAGGCAGAGTATCGTACGTAACCACTTTGTCAATTTATCAGGAAACGCAAAAAACTGAAATAAGTACATATCCCTTGGTGATTTTTACAAGCAAAGTAAAAAATTACCCACAAGTGGCTTTGATCAAAATTATACCCACTTGTGGGTAAATTGTTACTTTGCTTGTTGGAAGTCACCATAGAAACGATGTTTTAGGTTGAAACTTAAGGAGTTTCGATACCGATTATCTATCTAGGGGATCTAAACAAAAATCTATTGTATTTCTGCAGAGTGACAACTTCTACCCACTAAATTTTGTTGTAAAAAACAGCGAAAATATAAAAAATCTTATAGCGAAATATATTTGTTTATAAATATTTTATTACTATCTTTCAATTAAATTGTATTTTTAAGTCCTAAAGATTTTATATTTTAAAATTCATAATTTTAAAAATCAATCGAAAACACGGCAACAGCGCTAGTATTTTAGCTGCTTTACGCTGGCTGTTGGCTGCAGTGATTCTAATCTAACTGTCAACACAACTGTCAGGTAGTAAATGCAATAGCTCATAATTGTTCTTTTGACGCTCCAAGATTAATGCAAGCTATTAGAAATGTGAACTTAATTGATAGTTTTCGTCCAGTCATTCGTATTTCCAAGACACTTTAAAATTATTTAAAAACAGATTTCCTGAACTTAGATCTAAAAAGCAACAACTAACTTTAACAACTTTGTCGTCGAAAACATTATCATTATCTACAAAGTATGCTCATAACGCTGAATATGATGTCTATTTATTAGAACAATTGGTAGAAATTCATCTTTCTGTTTCAGAAATAATTAGTAATGGGGAAAGCTTTGCTCAAGTAAATGACAAACTTACACAAAAGATACAGATATTATTATTTCTACTGTACAGCCTTTAAAAAGAGTCAGATCTCCTGGAATGATTAAAAGATTAGCGACATTTGGAATTAGTTACGAAATAATTGCAAACAAATTTAGTGATCATGGACCCGTCATATCCCTTGTAGAGTTTTAGTAGATGAACACGAATAATTCTTACTCAAATAGTTCTTCCTACTTATTTTCGATAGTTTCGTAACGGTGTTTGTATGCGCATTGCGAAAGTGTGTCCAATTTCCTATAAATGACTTGTGTATGTGTATTTTCTTTTATTTGTTGTGAAAATATAAATATAATATCATTTGTTACAAACTTTATAAAATAATATGCTTCAACATAAACGCACTGTTACTTTCCAACAGTATTTTAAATTTCGCGCCAATCTATGATTTGCGACGTTGCCGTAGTTATCGCTCTTTTAGTTATGTGAGCATTATTGTCACGTTTTAAATTTTATTTATTTGAATAACTCAATAACGGTGTGGAAGAATCCACTGAATTTTAGTTTCATGATTTATTAATGTCTGATTTATAATTACTGTAAATCTCTTTCAGGTGGTATTATTTTTATAGATTACACAGCCCTTTAAAAATGTATTCTCATTTACTCCCATGTAAAACAGAAATTTTTAAAAATTTATTTTTAAAAAACGGTGTGGACGATTGATCTGAAATTTTAACAGTGAACGATAAATACATCCATCTTCAACTTGTAAAAATTTCAGATGAATGGTAATATTTTCAAAAACAGTATCGAACCTCCTTAACATTTTTATACTTCACACATGGGCAAAAAGGAATGACCCACTCGATAAAATTATCTCACTCAGCCTTCGGCCTCGTAAGTTAAGATTTCCCTCGTGGGTAATTCCTTACTTTGCCCACTTGTAAAGTAAATAACTATTATTTATTACAATACCCAACAGGTGTAAGCCCAATTATAGGGTAAGGGAAAAACATATAGCTAAATTCATGTAAAATAAGAAACACAATCCTTAACGTCGCTCATGTTGTTATGAAATAGATCAATATAAGATTCAAGAATATTATAACTTGAAAACATAAAGTGAAGAGGTGATTTAACTAAAGGATTCGATTTAGAAGTTTGATTATAAAAGGTATTGTTATCTCTAGAAGATAATCTAGGAACTTGAAAAGGAATTTTGCTAAGAAGGAATGGACAATCAATGCAGTAATTAAGGATTTTGAATAATAAGAGAACAGCATTAATACTTATAATAATTATGTTTCAAGAATGTATGTTGCTGATCTTATGAATGATCATTGAAGATTGTTTCTGTTGGTTGAAAATAGGACTACAAATCACTGAGCAGTATTCCAGATGCGGTCTTACTAATGAGATAAATAATAGCCTTAACATGTACTTGTTAAACATTTGTGCATTTCTTAGTATGAAACCCAAACACCTGTAAGCAGTATTCACAATTTCTACGGTATGTGGTAGAAAAGTTACTTTAGGATCAAATATTTGATTTGTAGGAAAAATTAATATATCATATATAATTTGGCACTAAATTCGCGCTTAAGATATATTATTTCCTTCAAAATCACCGTCAGGGCTACGTGTTGCTTTGTACAGTGTGGATTCGTTCACCTAGCTTAATAGTGCTAGTTCGTACGCTCGGACCCTTTTATCTGTAGAACTCTTAATCCGTCGCAACGGGGGGTTACCAAGCCTGTGCTAGTTTAGTTCATACAACATTAAACGCACACAAATACCTTGAAGTACACATCCACTGACACTAGTGCTGATACTTCGGCCACGTTATTATAATTATAGTTTAATTTTTAAATATATGTGTGGAGTACAACTAATAGCAAAAACGAACTAGTATTTTAGCAAATTTTTAAAACTGTTCATTTTTTGTTTTCCTTATATCAATATAAATAATCCAAATAAATTTTTATTTTTATTTTTTATTTATTTTTCCATAGTCTACCAATTAAAGAGGATTATGGTTTTCGTGGTTGGAGAAATCTTTAGGAAAAATTTAATAATAATAATTTCGTTTTTGCAAGCATGACTACTAGGATCAGTGAATATCCGAGTACATCAAATATTTGTGTGCGATTATCGTTGTACGAACTAGCACGGACTTGATAGCTCCCGCTGCGACGGATTAAGAGTTCTACAGGTTAAAGGGTCTGAGCGTACGAACTAGCACTATTAAGCTAGGTGAACGAGTAAGCACTGTACAAAACAACACTACACCACTGTGAGTGGAGTGGCGCTTAAGATATTCAGTTAATCACTACTTATAGTTTCATCCGGTTTTCGTCAATGACACCACACATTTTCAAAATTATAAGAGCCCGAAACATTTTACCTTTTATTTAATAACGAAATACTTCCTTCTTGAGCAGCAAAAACTGTGCAAAATATTGACAGATAAAATATTGGAAAGGCTCCGAGTGGTTGTTACAGAATACAGAATTTTTGTCGGGTACGAAAATTTGTGAAACATTTTCTTGGTGCTTACGATTTAAATCCGGCGGTTAAGATATTTCCAAACACCAGTGTTGCTTACGATAGTTGGATACGTTGGATTAAAACACTATTTTCACCGGGAAAAATGAATTTGTCGGTTACGAAATTCAGAATATGCAGAAAATGTCCTGCAGAATATCGTAACCGCCGTAACTTATTTTCACAAAAAATGTCGCTTACGATACTCTGCCTTTTAGGGGACGTAATGTTAACAGTTATAAGTTATAACACGAGTCGGTTTATGCTGCAGGAGCAGGAATAAGAATAAGGAACAAGATATAAGAATCAACTTTTAACTTTACCTACGCCTTACTCTTAGTCTTACAAGAATTATGTGTCACATAACCTGAAATTGCCTGAAATTATTTCGATTTTGCGAGTGGTGGTATGGATTAATTTCTTCATATAAAAACAAAAATCGCTACCAACATCAGAATAACAAATATAATAACTGTTCACTTACCTATCCAAAAATATAATGTCATTATTTTATTCTTATTACTTATAACTGACAGCATCAACAGAAACACTTAATTATTCTTAACACTATTTTTGTTCTTATTTCTTATTTTTCAATTTTTGAGCATAAACCGCAAACTTATCTTAAATCTTTTTGCTTTGCTTTAAAATAGATCATGTTGCTTGTAATCTGTACCTACATTATGTATAAAAAAATCTGCTGTGGCCAGTACACGATCTCTCGCCTAATTCTGTTTATTCTACTAATCTCAAGACTAATCTAATAAATAGTTTTACTTACATTTTAATAGTTTCATGTTCATGTAATATGTCAACGATAATGTAAACCAAGGTGCAAGCAAAAGGCGATTTTTATTCACCGGTCGGTTACTTGCGGTCGGTAAGGTCCGATTTAGTTGTGGTATGTTAAACGTCACAGTTATGACGTAACGGTAAGTGGGCGAATAAAATTTGTCTGGTATGTTCCGGTCTTCATAATGACATTTCTACCTTAATCTCAATTTGTGTTTGTTTTCAGAGGGCGACTGTACAGCTTATTGTTTGTTTATTGATTTATTATTTGACTTATTTATCTGATTCATATGTTTTGCTGGAATTTTTAAATCTTTATTATTCACATAAAATGTAATGTAATCCATTTTTCGATTTTGATTTTACAAACGACATCAACCGAACTTACTTAATACAAAAAATTGACAACACAGATCCATAACAACCATCAATCGGACAAAGATAGATACAAGGATAGATACACTAACCGCAGCTTACACAGCTACAGAGCTGCGTAAGTTGCGGTCAGCATGCCGGCTCATACCCCAACATACCGTGACGTCATGGTATCATGAATAAAATGCAGTTGGTGACATACCCAAGCTTACACAAAGCATACCGCAGTGAATAAAAATCGCCTAAAATATATCAACTGTACTGTCACTGTCAGAATAATTCAAATTTGATGTAGAAACAAATTTCATATCATGGACAACAAGATAGAAAATTAATTGTACTTTATTTTATTGTTAAATACTACCAGATTCAGTAAATTGTATTTATAATTAACTGTACCCATAGATAATTATATTTTCTTTTATTTTTAATTGCAAAAATTGTCATAAATAAATAATGTACCAATATATTTAAGGAAAACTTTATCAAGCTTCAAAAAGTACTACTTCCGGTTTGCGGATTTCTACCAAAATGTTATCCGGTGTTAAGATACTTATTAAAACCTTAACTATGAATTTTGGTTATTAAAGGTTTGATACTTTTTCAGTTATCGTGGACGAAAAATCGTCAGTCCATACATACATACAAACACACATACACACACACAGACATCATCGTGAAAATAGTAAATTCGTATTGTAGAGACCCTGAAACGTGCTTATCCACCAAAAACTCATACTCGAAAATTTTGACCCATTACAATACCTCTCTTATAGAATATGAGGCGAGAGGTAAAAAATTACATAAATTTCTGACGGGATCAAAAGCTTTTGGAAGTCAAATTGCAGCCTGAAACTATTTTTGTGATTTTAACAATAATTTAGAAAATTGTGTTTTTTATATTTTAAGGCAGAACATAAGGAGGTGTATAGAGGGTAGCTTTCAATTACTGTAAGGCATTTGACCTTAAATGAAAAAAAATTACTTCACTTCTGTTCAATTTATATTGTAATACGAAACATTACCCCTGCGTTACTAGTCCAGTCAAAATAGGAAAAATGACGGTTCAAAATCCGAAAGTTTTGAAACTTGGTAGCATTGTTCAAGAAGGTCTAGTAATGAACATATCAAAAGTCCTGACCCGTAGGTGGTGAGCGGGGGCGTGGGGACCACAAAATGGCTGCCAAAATCTGGTTTTTCTATAATATCTCGTTATCGCTGCATTGTAGAGTACAAGTACTTATTACAAAGTTGTAGAGAATAAAATTTGCTACAATTTTGATATAAAACAATTTTTCCCCAGATCAATGGTTCGCAAGTTATGATAAATACAAGCGGAGCGTTTTGTTTGCTCTTTGCAAAAATGTTGAATTTTTCCTATTGCAACTTTAACTTTCAAACAGATGAACATATCGACTTCCGGTTTTAAATATTCAATTTAGCAGACATTTTTCTATCCAAATTAAAATTCTCAGATTTTGGGGACCCTTGTATAGCAACATTTTTAACAAAAAATGTAAATAATTTTTAATTTTTTTTCTTTAATTTTTGTAATTTTCTTACTATAATTTCTGAACTAATTGAGATAATGACCTCCGGTTTCCGGA
The DNA here is from genome assembly GCA_947534325.1 of Agonum fuliginosum. Taxonomy (NCBI): domain Eukaryota; kingdom Metazoa; phylum Arthropoda; class Insecta; order Coleoptera; family Carabidae; genus Agonum; species Agonum fuliginosum. Next base: position 16,156,866 of record OX384045.1, on the reverse strand, counting down.
ATTGAATTTCTTAGACAATTTCCTATAATATACATTATATTAAAATTTTATAGGCCTTGGTTAAGCTAAAATTTTAAGTATTTTCCGAAGAGAAAATGGTAAAATTTTGGCATTTTAAAAATTTCTTGTGTTTAATCAGCTCTATATTATAAACGAATTGAGATATCGACTTTCGGGTTCCGGAATTGAATTTATTAGACAATTTCCTATAATATACATTATATTAAATTTTTTATAGGCCTTGGTTAAGCTAAAATTTAAAGTTTTTGTCGAAGAGAAAATGGCAAAATTTTGATATTCTTAAAATTTCTTGTGTTTAATCAGCTCTATATTATAGTCCAGTCAATAATAGTCTTGTAATATTGTTCAGTCCTACTCAGATTTTATTCATCAATAATATGAAATCTCAATCTCAATTCGTTTATAATACAGAAATTTTTAAAATGCCAAAATTTTACCATATTCTCTTCGAAAAATACTTAAAATTTTAGCTTAACCAAGGCCTATAAAATTTTTTAATACAATGTATATTATAGGAAATTGTCAAAGAAATTCAATTCCGGAACCCGGAAGTCGATATCTCAATTCGTTTATAATATAGAGCTGATTAAACACAAGAAATTTTTAAAATGCCAAAATTTTACAATTTTCTCTTCGAAAAAAACTTAAAACTTTAGCTTGACCAAGGCCTATAAAATTTTTTAATATAATGTATATTATAGGAAATTGTCTAAGAAATTCAATTCCGGAACCCGGAAGTCGATATCTCAATTCGTTCATAATATAGAGCTGATTAAACACAAGAAATTTTTAAAATGCCAAAATTTTACCATTTTCTCTTCGAAAAAAACTTAAAATTTTAGCTTAACCAAGGCCTATAAAACAATTTAATATAATGTATATTATAGGAAATTGTCTAAGAAATTCAATTCCGGAAACCGGAGGACATTATCTCAATTAGTTCAGAAATTATAGTAAGAAAATCACAAAAATTAAAGAAAAAAAAGTAAAAATTATTTACATTCTTTGTTAAAAATGTTGCTATACAAGGGTCCCCAAAATCTGAAAATTTTAATTTGGATAGAAAAATGTCTGCTAAATTGAATATTTAAAACCGGAAGTCGATATGTTCATCTGTGGGAAAGTTACAGTAGCAATAGGAAAAATTCAACATTTTTGCAAAGAGCAAACAAAACGCTCCGCTTGTATTTATCATAACTTGCGAACCATTGATCTGGGGAAAAATTGTTTTATATCAAAATTGTAGCAAATTTTATTCTCTACAAATTTGTAATAAGTATTTGTACTCTACAATGCAGCAATAACGAGATATTATAGAAAAACCAGATTTTGGCAGCCATTTTGTGGTCCCCACGCCCCCGCTCACCACCTACGGGTCAGGACTTTTGATATGTTCATTACTAGACCTTCCAGAACAATGCTACAAAGTTTCAAAACTTTCGGATTTTGAACCGTCATTTGCCCAAAATTATCCTTCGTTGACTGGACTATACTCCAAGCAGTCGATGATGATTTCTTTATATCCTGAAAATTAATGATATTTTTGGAAGAGAAAATGCAAGCCAAATTACAATACCTAATTTATTATTGTTCCTTACAGGGCCAAATAATACCAGTCCGACCCTGAATGTACTTCAGTAGGTATATTATCCTGAGAATAAGAAATAAATATATATTGCAGATAAACGGATATTTCAGGCAAAATGCTTTTTGCTTTTGCCCACTCTACGTAAACAATTTTAAGTTAGGGAATTGTGCCTAAAATGACATACCACATCGCATGGTTGCGATTTTATTTATCAGAAAAAAATAAGTTATTTTTAAACCATTTGTACAACCATTTGAACAAGAATAGATAAATCTAATCTAATCTATGTCATTTTACCCAAGTTTATTTGGGTAAAATGACATACCTGTTTTTGTAATTCTTGGGTAAAATATTATAGTTTTTTAAAGACTTGCATAAGTCACTACATTGTTTTATAGATTTCGCGCAAACAAATTCTAAAAGAAACAAAAACGAAAACATTTAACAACATACGGGTAAAATGACATAATATATAATTTTGTACCTATAAGTATCTACTATGTCATTATACCCTCAGTATTCAAATTCAAAAAAGTGAGCAAACTCTAACTTTAGATAAACTTGAAGATATTCTATAAACTTTAAGGTAGATACTATGGTTTTTTTTACAACAGAAGAAACAAATAATCACGGACGATATTAACAAAAATAAAATGTTAGTTTATAGTGCTTGTTGAAAATAAATTTATACTGACTTGAGAAATATTTTCACGCTAAACTTATAGGTTATTTTCGCATTCCACATGAACAAGCTAACCTATGTGTTTCTGGTTGTTAGTCAATAAATTTTCTTGAGATAAGTGCCCCTTACAATAGAAATTAGAACCGCACGTTTCGCCAAATTCGAGAAAGGGCCAGTATGTCATTTTACCTTAGTATGTCATTTTAGGCTCATCTCCCCTACTTAATTTTACTATTCGTCTTTAGGAGAACTATTTAATTTGTTCATACTTAGACTTAAGATTTCAGACAAAAGCTTTTACCAGCAACTTTAATTTAATATCTATTTTTTGAAATGTGTGTCAGTTTTAGCCGCTTTTAGAATTTCGTTTTAAGAATTGCATACCTACATTACTTTTTCAATTAAAATAATTGTGTTCTTTTTTAATTTTCAGGAAATTTTCTTAGCAAGAGATGCGCTTGGGGTCACTATTAGTCATTATGGCAGAAAAGTTAATTTACTAAAGTGATTGATAATGCCTCATTCACAAAAGCTTAACTTCATCTAACTAAATACGAGCATTCACACTTCTTCTCACCTTCAAGCACTGTACTGTGAATATTCGTATTTAGTTACATGAATTTAAACTTTCTTAAACGTAAACATAAATGTAAACCTTAAAACTAAATGCTTATGTGAATGAGGTTTAATGCTTTAGAATTTAAATTTAATTAGGTACTTATACATAATAAAAATATTCATTCATAAGAAAATATGATTGAAAAAATTAAATAAACATTAAATTGCAATAATTATTGCTAGAGAAACATTCATTTATTTATAGAAAAACAGTTGTAATTTAACCAGTAGCACAATTTTTCTACTCTTAATAATTAATACTTCAATAATTAGTTGTGTAAACACACACATAAAAATCAATTTTCAGATTGTACACGTTAATTACTTTATTATTTATACACTTATCATTCATAAAATATACCATTAAAATGTTTTCTGCTTTTTATACCAACACATAAAATAAATGCCTATGAGCAATTGGAATAATCGTACAGAAAAAGTTGTTTGATGAAAAAAGAAATATCTATCTATAAAAGGAAACAGAAAAAGCCTACGAAGTGAAACAGATGAAAATCGAAACAAAACAAGAAGAAACAAAGGAAGTAAAACTTTTTACGATTATTAAAAATTTTCCAGTGAAATCTCTGCATTACTTTCAGTTCAAAGACCGAATCAATTTTCATCAAATCTCAATCTACAATTCGGAATTCGGCCGCTTGAAAACGTAAACACTATCTGTCTCTTTCTATCTTGGAAGGAGAGTGGCCACGGACTGTTCCTAATTTAATTTCAATACATTTCGAATATTGGAGCGTTTTTGCCGGGTGTGAGCCGGGCTTGCAGGGCCCACTATGATTTACGAGAATGCTGCGACGGCAACTGTTTTTGCGAGCGCGTTCTCGAGGACTACGAAGGCGCATGCACACGGGAAATGCAGAATTAATTGTTTGTAGTGTATGTATGGCTACAGCAGCGAATTGTTTATGGTAAGGTCCTGTACTGGTTGTTAATCTAAACTTTATAATTTTTGAATTATTGTTAGTGTGGTACTTGAAAATTATTAGGAGTATTCTACTTAAACTTCAGTACAAGTACAATTCTTCGGGTAAAAACATACAAACTACATAATACATTTTCCCAAATAAATATCTAAATTTAGATCTCAATTTATTTTTCAATATTTAAATTTCAATATATCAAAATTAGATAATTATTATCGCTACAAATTTACATTGTACTTTTATTATATTCTTGTGAGTTTAATAGGTTTATCCAACACCTCTTAATAAATGCATCATAACCATGGTGATTTTAAACTAGCAAAGTAAAATATTGCCCACTAGTGACTTTGATCAAAATTATACCCACTTGTGGATAAACTGTTATTTTAGGTTGAAACATAATAATTTTTTTCTACTCCTTGTATTAAAGCATCATTTAACGAACTGGTTTTCATGGCGCTAAATAACATTTTAAACACACCTCGACAAGCCGTGACTTTGGCCGTTTTTAGTCACGGGCTGAACATAGCAACTAACATAATCATTTCCAATTTAGATTTTTTCTATATTCTTTCAACTTATGCTGAATGTTGCATAAAATTAAAACTCTGATGAATGCAAGTTATTTAGCTTATAAACATATTATTGTTAAAAATAAGTTGTTTTACACATAATAATTATGCGATACTGGATACGTTTAATGGAATGATAAAAACTTACTGGAATTCAGTCAGTTTTTACCTTCCGCTTACCTGTAAAGGAAGGTATTGGAATCATGCAAAAAATCGGGTGGTGAATTTTTAGTGGATGAGCACGAATTAGGGTCCTTACAACTCATTTTTGATAGTTTCACGATGATGTCTGTGTGTATGTGTGTGTGTATGTGTGTGTGTGTGTGTGTGTGGTCAAGGCCGGGTGTTAGTCGCATAACTCAAATACGAATTATCCGAAAATTCTGATATTTGGTATTTAACATTTGTATATAAATTGGAAGAGCTCCTTAGATTTTGGTACAAATATCTTCATCGGAAGTGATATTTTTTGAAGATTGAAAAGGTTAATTGTCAAAATTGTATATAAATTTGGAAAAATATAGTATTTAGGTATTTGTAATAAGAATAAGAGGAAAAGTTATTTGCAACTTACGTTATAAAAAAATTGTCTTTATCTGGTAAGAAATGCAGTAAAATTTAAAAAATAAATTTATCAAATAAAACGTTGATATCTTGTAATCCATGATCGGTTGATTTTTGTTTCTGCGTAAAAAATATTGACAGGTGAGACGTGTGACAAGTTGGCATACTAGCGCTATATAAGTCCTAAATAAGATATTAAAAAGTAAGATATTAAAAACACAGCAGAGTTTTCCTGTGAATGAATCTTTTTATTCAGGTGATGCAAATTTCTGTGTTTGAATATTTTAGATTTTTATTTGTATATTTTAAATGGGCACCGGATTGTACGTATACATTTCTGTTTAAAGTCTAGATATGGCGGAAGGTTGTGTGATGGCCACGTCAGATTTTTTATTAATTAAATTTCGACTCCTAGGTACCTACTAAGTTTCAAACCCAGTTATTAATATATTTATACATTTCTTAGTGCCACAAAATTTCAGGAACTGTGTACGTGACATTTTAATTTTTGTTCTTAATTTTTTTTCCTATATTATGATTTACAAATCGTGGTACGTAAAATTACATATTTTTGAAAAATAATTTTCCTTTATTGGTAAGAGATATAGAAAAGATGTATCGTCTCCAAGTAGCTCAACACCGCGTTTGTCCCTCGGTTTGTCCTATGTTAATGCATAGAAACGCTCGCTAAAAATACGTAAAAGCAGTCTAGCAAGTTTTATAGATAAATCTAAATTTTATAAATTTATTTACAGACGAAGAATGCAACTAGGATTATGCCGAGTTACATTTTATAATAAATCTCTTAATAATAAGATAAAGCGTGTAAGAAATTGCTGAAAACACACTTTTTCATTAATTACCTCTCGCCTCATATTCTATAAGAGAGGTATTGTAATGGGTCAAAATTTTCGAGTATGAGTTTTTGGTGGATAAGCACGTTTCAGGGTCTCTAGAATACGAATTTACTATTTTCACGATGATGTCTGTGTGTGTGTGTGTGTGTGTGTGTGTGTGTGTGTGTGTGTTTGTGTGTTTGTGCGTTTGTATGAACCGACGATTTTTCGTCCACGATAACTTAAAAAGTATCAAACCGTTTATAACCAAATTTCATATTTAAGGTTTTAATAAGTATCTTAACACCGGATAAGATTTTGGTAGAAATCCGCAAACCGGAAGTAGTACTTTTAGAAGTTTGGAAAAGTTTTCCTTAAATATATTGGTACATTATTTATTTATGACAATTTTTGCAATTAAAAATAAAAGAAATTGTGATTATCTATGTGTACAGTTAATTATAAATACAAATTGCTGAATCTGGAAGTATTTAACAATAAAATAAAGTACAATTAATATTCTATTTTTTTGAAATTCCAGTAAGTATCTTGTTGTCCATGATATGAAATTTGTTTCTACATAAAATTTGAATTATTATGACAGTGACAGTACAGTTGACATCTTTTGCTTGCATATTGGTTTACATTATCGTTTACATATTACATGAACATGAAACTATTAAAATGTAACAATGTAAGTAAAACTATTTATTAGATTAGTAGAATTAGGCGAGAGGTCGTGTGGTGGCCACAGCAGATTTTTTTTTATATGGATTCCAAAGATTTTTTCAAAATTCTAACTCGGCATAATCCTAGATTAATTCTTTCACAAACATCTAGTACCTGTTATCCTTCAAATTTTTAATATGCAATGAGTAAAGCAGAAACTGCTACACCTCTAAACACGCAATATTTTGTTACGGAGACGAGACTCTTAAGTAAATATTGTAAGAGGTAATTTGTTCTTTCAAATGTCACATGACAAATTGTAACTATCGCAGTATTTCCTATATTTTTTGCAAAGAATGTTAGAATGCTTCAAGAAAATACCATTTTCGGTTGGCAGATTTTTACCAAAATCTTTTCAGCTCTTCATTAACATGTACAAATATATAAAAAAAATAAAATATTAGAATTTTATGTTAAGTAGATTTTGAGATAATGAATCAGGACGAAAACGCATAGTAGGCGCACATACATACACACACACTGACATCCTCGTAAAATAGTCAAAATATTTTCTAAAGGTGCTAAAACGTGCTTATTGACAAAAATCTCGACATCGAATTTTTTCACGATCCCTAAATCTTCTAGGCGAGAGGTAAAATACTATAATGGAATAATTTTTCCCTCCTTCATAAATCCCACATACTCCAGTTTTTGGTAAAAACACAAAGTTAAACTAAATGAAAAAACTCTTTTACCCTTCTTGAGTCCCACATACCCTATTTTGGTAAAAACTCTAATTTAAACTAAACTAAATGAAAAAAAGCCATTTACCCTTCTTGGCTCCCACATCCTCTGATTTTGTTAAAAACTAATCTTAAAAATACCTTCAACCCTTCATGAGTAGGTACTCTATTTTTGATCAAAACTCTTCTTAAACTAAACTAAATAAATACACCTTTTACCCTTCTTGCATCGCACACGCACATACCTACTCTGATTTTGGTAAAATAAAAAAAGCTTGGTATGATTCAACGGATTCAACGTTCCATAATCCGTCTATCGGTTTTACGTTTGGCGGGAAGCGGAACTAACGCTCGCCGATATTAAAAAGCGTCGCGCGAACGAAGTTTATTCGTGCAAGAAACCAAAAATATTCAGATGTAGTGAAAATAATTACTTTAATATGTAACTTTAGTATATTGTTATGAACAAATTTTTCATAACTTTTTTATTTTTCAGGCTGCATCAAAACTTTATAAGTTTATACGATAAAGGAATTATAATACAGTTTGATATGCTACTTCTGATTACGGATAAAAAGAATTTTTCAGAAATTCGAAAAATATAGTGCAATTTTCTTAAACAGTTCATTTTAATACCACTGGATGTGCATAATTAACAATTAAAATAGTTATTTAACTACTCGTACGATTAATAATTGAGACATTTTAACGCGTGAGAGAAGCGAACGCGTTAATTGTCGAGATTGTTAATCGCCTATTAACACATGAGTTAGTTACAATATTTATCCGTTGATCATTACCTTTTTAATTTGGAGAAAATCTAATTTTTGTCCCTAATAAATATGTTAGGTTAGTAACTGCTGAACACAATGTTACGTGAATATTATTTAGCTAAAACTGTGAAAATCATTTCATTTAACTCTGATTATCATTTTTCTACAATTTAGCACTAGCTAATGTACTGTATTACGTGTGCTGAACGCGCATTCAAAAAATCGTTAATTAATATTATATTATAGGGGTGACTATACCTAATGTATGATTTTTTGCATTAATGATATTCATTAATAAACGATCAACGGAAAATAAATTTAATTACCACTTTAATAAAATGAGATTCATTTACCCGATATACATTAATTAAATACTTGAAGCTCTTTAAAAACTATGTTTGAATTTGAATTTTAGAATATTTTTTAGATATTAATCAGTGAGTATATCAATTCATATTATAATTATAAAGTTATGACAAATTTATTAATAACAATGTGCCACTTGTGTTGATGAATAGAAGAAAATAAACAATGAAAAGTATCAGTTGACAGTTGATTACAAAAATGTAAAATAATATAAACAACAATGAAAATATTAGAATGTTTAGGAAAAACAATTTACAATCTATTAAATAATAATTTTTGATTTTATTTAATACCATACTCGATAGAATTTTTCCAATTTTATGTTAAAACTATCGACGAGCGTTCTTATTTTATTTTTAATAGTAACATTTTACAACTACTCGATTTCATATTGTGTGTAAAAAATTATTTTTGACCATGATATTTTGAATCAGTACCAGTAAGGTCTAAAATGGGAAGATTCATCAAAATCTCGATCTGAGAAAAAATCACAATTACAATATAGGTAATATTATTATAGGTCGAGGAAATAAAAATTACAACCTTAATTATAAAAACTAAATTTCATTTGCGCTATAGTTTTATTCTTGTTTCGTCAATTTCCTTCGCACAAATTAAAATCATAGAGCAGGTATAGTACCTATATTATGTCTGCGGAATTTTTTTTTAAATGAAATACCTAGGTATTGTACGTTACAACTTCACATGCGTCAAAATGTTTTAATTTAAAAAATGTGCCATAATAATTACACGCACACCACACAAGTTAATAAATATTATCTATATTGTAAAACGTGTGTAAATTATTTAATAGCTAAAATATAATATTCGTATAAATTAATTCTTTCAGTTAATTAATAGTAACAAATAATAAGTTAAATTTAACAAAAATTAGTGTTAAATTAACGATGTTTTTATATAGTTAATATAACAAAAATATTGTTATAGTTTAGTTAAACGTTGTGTTACTTGTAACACAATTAATTTGTTAGCAAATAACACCAAAAAATGTTATAACAACAATGCTAATGTTGTAACAATAATTAACAAAAATTTTTGATCATTCATTAACAATTCTGCTTGTTGATGATTAACTAAAGCGCAGTTTGTTAAATTCACCAAAAACAAGTAGATAGTGGACCTTCTGGAACAATGTTTTTTTGTAAAATGTGTGTTAGGTAATAGTTTTTAATGTGTAATTTGTAAAGACAGTCAATCATATAAGATAAAACAAAAAACAATCATGTTTACAGTTTATTTGCTGTCATTCAACAAACACATCGAATTTGCCATGAAATTAGAACACAATTAAGAATTTTCACACGTAACTATACAACTCTGTCATCATATTTTTAATTATTTTTGTAAAATGATTTATTCTTAAAACTTGAGTAATGTACCTATAATGAAAAATTACATTTATTTGCTGGAAATATAAAAATCATCGAATTCTCCATGAAATTGGAATTCCTTCAAATATTTATTATTACGTAACAAATAAATTACTTTTAAATTAGTAATTTGTGTTCAGAATATAGCATTGACACATCAATTAAAAAATAACTATATTAGGTGTTAAACAAATAAGTACCATGAAGCATGAAATAAGATTTCTTTTGTGTATAATAAAGATATTTTTCTGTGATCAACTTAAAAAGCATTGGTAAATCGATTAATACTTTTTTATCATACAGGTTGCCGTATTTGTCTCTAATAGGCAGGGTGTATGATGATTTTTAAAACGATTTTAATCGCGATTTTACTCGAGTTATTTTTACTTCATAAGGGAGGTATTCTGATGGGTCAAAATTTTCGAGTGTGAGTTTTTGGTGGATAAGCACGTTTGAGGGTCCCTAGAGTAAGAATTTAACATTTTCGAATCTTAATAACCCAATATAATTTTGGTTTCAACCTACAAACCGGAAGTAGTAATTATTTTAAATATTTCGATAAATAATTGATTCAAGACAATTTTTTAAAATTTTAAATGAAAGATTATGTGATCATTATTATATCTACAATCGATATTTTATAAATTATTCTGTATCTGGTATCGTGGTAGTCCATGATCGTTTAACATTTGTTACTACGTAAATTTGAAATGATTATTCCATGACCGTGGTGTGACAATAGTAAAATATCGTTTATATCTTCTTCTGCAGTTTAAATAAAATGACTATACTTAAAATATATTTGTGAGTAGGTAATAGTAGTACCTACAGGTATATTTATATATTTGTATAATAAGAAAAAGCGGGAGGTCTTGCGCTGTCCACATCAGATTTTTTAAATAAAAATCATTGATTTAAATTAAATTTTAAAACTTTATTATTTTAACAAAAATTACTTATTAAAAATAAATTTACCTAAATAAATTAAATTAATTAATTATTAAATTAAATAATTGACAAATTAAATATTTGTTACACATTCTGGCTGTATGAATAAAATAGAACTACGCAAGATCTTGTTATTTGGTTATAATTATATATTGACAAATAAAGATATATTATTAAACATAAAACATTGCAAACACTCAGAATGAGAAAAAAATTAAAAGTTTCAGTTATAGTAACAAAATTAGCACCATTTGCGCATTTCGTGAAAATATTGATTTATTATCAAGAAAATTGGATTTAATATGTAATATTCGTAAAATGAAATTAGATGTCAGGTAATATTAAATTTGTCAATATACTCGTACTACCGACCACCACCACCAAATATACAGGGTGTTTCTGTACTTATGGACCAAACTATAATGGTATATGTAACACGTTCTACTGAATAACGGAACAAAAAGAATTTTTTGAAAAATTCGTAAAATTAAGGGTGGTTACTTAAAGTGGCACACTGGTTTCATTACTGTGAAAGAAACAGAATAATTGAAATTAATTTACTATATCAAAATTGCATTACGTAACAACATAAATACATACATAACAATAAGGCGTTACCTAAACAATGATCTTTTGTTTACCTTTTACAAGATTATTTTACTGATTTTATTGTTTCATCGTCTACGTTTTTCAAAATTTTATTTTAAAATAATTTCGTTATAGCAGATAAACAAATTTGAAGAGCATATACCAAAGAATATTGTATGAATACGTACCTACGCAAACTGAGTTTTGGGTACCTGCGTCACATATACCTTTTTTAAAGCCATATAATCTCACTAATCATTTAAAAAAATAGTAAAATAAAGGTGATTTTATAGAAACAATTTCTCCGTTTTCATTAAATGCACCGATATCAATTACACAACTATAATAATTATTATAATAATAATAACTGAACAGAATCGAAATAAGAATTATAATTAACTTTTATTGATGTAATTGAATTATACAAATTAATACGTAGTAACTAAATAGACTCATCAACCATTTCTTTTTCAATTTTTTAAGTGAATTTTCATAACAATACATATCGATCAGTGAAAATCCGGTTTGAAAATTATCATTATTAAGGCAGATATAATTTTTTAAAGTTCAAAATTAATTTGTGACGTCATCTGTATTATGCAGTGGCACTCAACTAGTTTAATTTAATTTTTTTTAAATGTAAATATATACTTATTAAATCTTATAGGTAGTTGTTTAATAAATATCGTCAAAAAGAAAAGAATAATTAAGTAATTTTAAAACCTACATAGTAAAACATTTTTATATATTTTGACATCCCTGATTTTGACGTTTCATTTGCTCTGGTGAGCTTGTGTTGTTGGACTAAAATCATCAGTTTTAAACTTTGTTCTCCATAATTAAGATGCTTTTGTAGGTACAGAACTGACAGTAGTTGTCAATAAATTTTGTATCCATTTGTTGCCTTTTCAAATGAATGTAGGAAGGCGGGAAAACAAAATGCTTAAACAATTTCAAAGATAAACCTACAGCACTATATCGACGTGGTTAAGGCAAAACGACGTAACCGCCAGAGAACTGTTTCTGAGAAAAATAAGAAAAATGCAAAATCAATCTATGTTTTAATAATATGCTATTTATTTTACGCAGAAATGTTGAACAAAGTCGATTTAGTATCCTGCAAAAATATTAGTTTATTTAGATTCGTTGAATGCAATTTATTGTAAATCTTATAATTATTATGTCGTTTAGGTCTTTTGATCACTTCACAAATTTGATAATCGTCATTTACGTCATTATGACGTAAGTGTTTTATGTACCGAAAAACAATAACTTCGTCGCTTATACCAACTGGCCTAAGGTAATTAGGTACAATAATGTGTCGCTTATAACATTTGAACTAAAGAATATTTTTATTTTTCTATAAAAATGCAAATTTTATTATTCATTTTTATTTATTAAATAAATAAAACATGTATTAACATTTTTTTTAATATACTCGTATATCGAATATATTTAATAATTTTACGAAAATATAAGCAACATAATTTAATAAGAACTACAAAATAAATTCACAAAGTTACCAATAAATTCTCTTAAGATACAGTGTATATTTCGTTTTCCGTTACGTTATTATAATTTTCTGATTGCGCTTAGGCCAATTTATGTGCCTGTAATTGTGGCTTAAGCGACAGCAAAATGAAAATTGTTTTTTTCAGTGAACTATGAGTGTAAAAACTGATGTTATTTTATGTAAAAATACAATAATATTATATGTCTATACGCAGTAACAAGTTAATCTTAAAAAATCTGCTGTGGCCACCACACGACCTCTCGCCTAACTCTGCTTATTCTACTAATCTAATAAATAGTTTTACTTACATTTTAATAGTTTCATATTTATGTAATATGTAAACGATAATGTAAACCTACATCCAAGCAAAAGATGTCAACTGTACTGTCACTGTCATAATCATTCAAATTTTATGTAGAAACAAATTTCATATCATGGACAACAAGATACTGGAATTTCAAAAAAATATAATATTAATTGTACTTTATTTTATTGTTAAATACTACCAGATTCAGCAAATTGTATTTATAATTATCTGTACCCATAGATAATTATATATTCTTTTATTTTTAATTGCAAAAATTGTCATAAATAAATAATGTACCAATATATTTAAGGAAAACTTTATCAAGTTTCAAAAAGTACTACTTCCGGTTTGCGGATTTCTACCAAAATGTTATCCGTTCTTAAGATACTTATTAAAACCTTAAATATGAAATTTGGTTATTAAAGGTTAGATACTTTTTCAGTTATCGTGGACGAAAAATCGTCACATACGTCCATACGCACACACACACACACACACACACACACACACACACACACACACACAGACATCATCGTGAAAATATTAAATTCGTATTCTAGAGATCCTAAAACGTTCTTATCCACCAAAAACTCATACTCGAAAATTTTGACCCATTACAATACCTCTCTTATAGAATATGAGGCGAGAGGTAAAAACAATATTGTTTAAAAATATGAGTGTTTTAAGTATCTTCAAAACTGCCATAAGTATACTATAGGAGAAAGTCGCTTAAGACAGATACTACTCCTACTGCGTACAGAGACATAAGCGACAAATAGGTTAAAATTATATACTAATACTTGCAAATGCCTACCGTTACAATCTTAAACACTGTTTTGTACTAATACAAAGTAATTGTAAAACAATTAATCAGTATTTACCTGATAATATCCAGCACAAACTAAGAAAACACAGCAACAACTACACACGTGCTTTGCAATAGCCGCTTATACCAATGTCATAAACGACACATGAAATATTTTTGTGTCGCTTACGCAAATTAAAACTAAAATATCTCTTCAAGCAATTTTTTGTCGTTTACGACCGACGTATCTACTTATAGAGCACGTTGTCCGTTTTCATTTGATACCAATAACTCATTTTTCGAATTTTTGTCGCTTACGTCGTTTTGCCTTAAGTCGATATGTACAAACAGATAGCTGACTCGTCCGCCATATTGGAGTCCACAGCTGTTTGACACATCATACAACATAGATACAACTGATTTGCCTTTTTTAAGGTTTATTAATATAAATGAAGAGTTGTTCCGTATCCAATTATTAAACCACTCCAGAAATTGATTTATATATGTTAAATTAGCATTTTCAATTATTATAAACTATAAAATTGAATGAAACTATAATAACCTTACCTACATTTTTAATTTTGTCTGTAAGTATAATAAATGTCTTAAAATCTTCGTTAATTCGATAGCTTTTTAAATGTTAAATGCAGTTTAACATTTTTATATAATATTTAGGTTCCTTGCAGATCCAGAAAGAAGAAGAAACTTAATCTGTAGGTGACAGAACTGAAATCCAACCCAAAACTAGGTATAGCTGATAGCTTATACCGTGAGTGTCTTATTACATTTCATTCTGTATTAATAAGTTATCAACAAAGTCTTAAACAATTAATCATTCGCATCAAATAACTTGACTGTATTAAAATTACGTTGGGCTCCAAGATGGCGGATAGGTCTGCTGTCCATTTTATATATAAGTACAAAAGATAATCCGATGACGTTCGAATTTTATAAACCTTATTATCACTAAACTAAATAAATTTTTAATAATTTTTCATTTAATAATCATAATTATTTGATATGTAATTAGAATTACTATTTTTAATACAAAATTGTCATAATGGTGATTATGGTTGATGAGGATTTTTGGCACTATAAATTTTAATGTATATTATACGACATGAGGTGAAGAAGAAAAGAACGAGCCACTTGTAATGTATTTAATCAAGTCTCATAGAATTTTGATTCTCGTGTTGGCATAACATTCGTTAACCACCGTTAGACGAAAATCCTTGTGTTAGCCATGGTCAGCTCGCGATTCTGTCGGCGTGAGACAAAAGACAAAAGCGGGCGCGGCGAATGACAAAAGAACGTCGTTTTTGCCCCGAACTCGCCGACTGCGACCCGGACAAAGTATGTACATTAAATGCACAGCCGTCCGCGATTTGACGAACCTGGCGACGTTTGATCCACCGCCGTCGCCCCCCGCTAATGATGGACCTCTCCGTCCCCCACAACCCCCAGAACAAAGGGAAAGGGAGCCCAGCATTCTTGCACACAGAACTGCGGAATTGATTCACTGATTTAGACGGGAAATCGTTCACATTGTTTCGGGATTGTTGAGCTAGGAATTTTTTAAAATTAGTGACAAGCCGCTTCATATCTGCTGTAGAATCGTCCTAAAGAACGCTAAAGAAATAGGTAACTATGTGTGAATGTTAGTAAAGAAGAACTGTGACAATTAAGTTGGTATAGTATATTACATTACTAGCAACTTAAACAGTTTTTACTTTTTACTGCTGAAAGGAGAAAATGACCGATCAGGCTCCTTTTACTTGCTACTCATTTGTAAATAAAAATAAAAATTATAACTAAGTTCTGTCATTCACAACTGTTCTGTCAAAAATTATCTTCAATGATTTCTCATAAGCCTTATGTCTGTGGCAACGTGAACCGTTTATTATGAACATCTGTCAATTTTACAAGTTAGTACCTTGTAAAAATTAATTTTCGATGGTAATGTCGGGATTGATTAAACGACGTTTATAAGTGAGTAACATGTAAATTATGTTGATAAACCTTCTGTAAATCTAATCGAGTATTAATTTGCAATATCTTTATATGTTTTAAGTACTTATACTTAAATATTCTTTATATCTTTATATATTCGAGAATCTTGCTTCCATGGACGCCACAACACTGGCATTCATAACTAAATACTCACTTATAATATCACATGTGCATACATTCTTTCCGGAAATTTATTTCAATTACGTTGTTGGAATGCACGATAAAAAATTTCCTGGACATGAATGAATGCACGAGTGCATATTCGGTAAGAAAATCGCAATGTATTCTTTTTACAATAGAAACTGGAAATATTTACTAAATTTGTATTTAACATTAATTCAATATGTATTATACCTATACCTTATTAATTGCTTATTTATACTCAAAATGACAATTTTTATTTAATGTCAAATTGATAAATGACGGTAAAGTTTCCGCTTATTATTTTAATTAAGTTCCTCAAGCTACTAGTAAAAATTTCCGCTAAATTTTTATATAACCATGGTTTGTAATCAATTCTTCCATTGGCTGGTTTTTGTGTCATGCAATTTTGACAGTAAATGTACATATTATATTTAAATCTGTGTTATAATATGAAAATTTTTGTTGTACACAAAACACAAGAGAAAATAAAGTTAGCTTAGATTTAAAAAATCGTTTTCATATAAACATAAAAATATGTACCTACCTATTTAGTAATAACTCGTCAAGATGCACCAGCATAAATTAAATTTATTCTACTATAATAATCCTGTTAACTGGCAAAAAATTAAAATACTTATGTGTCTTTAGTAGCAAAACAGACACAATTAAGATCAAGTAGCTGCATAGCAAATTCCAATTTCCATCAGAAAATTCCAAAACTTTTTCTTTAGTACAACATAAACGTTCGTTATACTACATATTACATGCAGGTAATTATTAAAAGGTTTTAATAAAAATGAGGAGATTAATAAACGCCATGAACATTTGACATCGTCTGATGGTGTTAATTCAGGTCATTCACTACCAAGACAGGGTTGTAGGCGCGTCAGAGTAGCCAACATAAAAAACTAAAAACCATGCACATGTCGCATAGTGACAAAAACTCAATACCATATGCCGCCAGCAGTTTGACTCCGAGCCGGTAATATCAAAAACAGACACCATCCATACACTTAGCCGTACACTTAGCACTGTGAATACGGCCAGCGGTACAGCCGCACAGCAGTAAAAGTGAAGATAAACGTGATGACCAAAACAGCGGGTTTTTGTTGTAAACACATCTCGAGAGGCGAATGTCACTCAGCGCATTGCGGATAATCGCAAGACGACCAAGAGTTTTATGCTAATGTAAACACTAATCATAATTAAACAGAGGCTACTGGTTTTTGTTTTATGATGATGTGAGTGGCTGTGCACAACTTTATATATGTTGATCTTCTAGAACTGTTTAATTTTACACGGTTGTTGTAGTTTCTAGAAAGAAATAAAAACTAATTTGCTACAGTATTTATTTAAAATCCTATTATCGAAGACAATAACTCATGACAAGACCTCCCGCCATACTTACTTTATTCTTTTTACTTATTATACAAATATATTAATATATCGGTACTACTACTCACAAATATATTTTAGTCATTTTATTTAAACTGCAGAAGAAGATATAAACGATATTTTACTATTCTCACTGTCACTGTCATGTCATAATCATTTAAATTTTCCGTAGTAACAAATGTTAAACGATCATGGACTACAAGATACCGAAATACTAAATTATAAGTATATACGTTAATTATTTTTATTCAATTTTGACGTTTTAAACTGCTATTATTAACTCCATAGCAACAACTTTAAATAAATGTTTATTCACAAGTGAATTAAATTTTTTTTAAATCACTCAACACATTTTTAAATCACTCTGACGTTTTAAACTGTTAAGCTAAGTTTCCATGCATACGTTTCATCCGTTCCGTTTTATACGTCGCTGCAAACTTGACGTCGTATGAAATTTAGACTGTTCACATGTGTCCGTTGCGTTCCATCCGTTTTGATGTTTTGATTGGTACTTCTATTCACTGCTATTATGACATAATATTAATTACGATTTTATAAACTTACGAAGCTAATCATGTTGCTTAGGTAAACCAAACAAATACAAATAACCGTATGAAATCACTTGCTAACTGTCAAACTGACATCAAAGCATCCGTTTTCAAGGTCGCGCTGCAACGAGTAGAGAGTAGACGAACTCTGTCCGTCGCTGCATTTACCAACGCGCCAATTTTTCATAATTTGAACTAGCCAATCACAACTTGCGACGGATAGAACGGAACGGATGAAACGCATGCATGAAAACTAGGCTTTATATTACGTCAAAAATGCATAAAAACAATGACAACTTGCCATTAACGACTACTTTGATTAGTTTTTTTTGTTATGTCAAAATAAATTTATAATTCATATATTTGAAATAATTTCGTCAAAATTGAATAAAATATTGTATAAATAAACCACATGAGATACGAATGTTTATTCACTCGAAGAAATTATCCCACTCGCCCTTCGGGCTCGGGGGCTAAACTTTCTTCTCTTGAATAAACATTCATGTATCTCACTTGGTGTATAAATATCTATTAAATGACACCAGATACAAAAAAAAATTATAAAATGCCGATTGTAGGTAGGTAATAATTACACAATCTTTCATTTAAAATAAAAAAATTGTCTTAAATTAATTATTTATCGAAATATTTAACAAAAAGTACTACTTCCGGTTTGTAGATTGAAACCAAAAATATAATTCGTATTAAAACCTTAAATATAAAATTAGAAATTTTAATGTTTGATATTTTTTGAGTTATCGTTTCCGGAAAAATTGTAACACAAACGAACGAACGCACACACAGACACACGCACACACAGACATCATCTCAAAAATGAAACATTCTTACTCTAGGGACCCTAAAACGTGCTTATCCACCAAAAACTCACACTCGAAAATTTTGACCCATCACAATACCTCCCTTATAGAATATGAGGCGGGAGGTAAAAATTGATTCCATATGACAAACAACATGTTTAACACCTTATTACTGCGTCTTTGTACACAAGTGTTTATTATAGTAGAAGTAGGAAGTAGTTGCTATAATATATAAATGAACAATCTTGAATTTCGAAGATGTTTATTCGCTGTACGAATGGTCAGTCCACCAGTCACATAAAACTGTTTGTGACTGAACAGGCGAAATTCACAGTTCTGTAAATGTGCACAAACATTCTGCACGCATCATTCAATACGGTAATTCATAGAAAACACTACATAATGGCCAAATACCGGGTGTAACACCATACATGTATACATAGGCGATTAGCATTGCATTTCACATTTACGCAGATTCCTGCTCCGCATTTCTACGTAGGAAAATGGTAAAGGTGTCAATCGAAAGGTAAAATTATTTCACACCAGATGCAATTTGTAATTTCGTTCTAAATTTCTTTTAAAGAACAATATTAGGAATTTTAAATTCGATATTTTTAATTTGAATCTTACATTGCTATGGTTACTTGGTACAACATATTTTCAAATTTTGACGGATATGTCAGATACCAGATGTTAGGTTCTCGGAATTGGTCTATTAGGAAATTGCACAGCGAATAAATCGCGAACTCTGCGTAAACTACTTATTTCCATTATAAAACGTTTTTATGATAAAAACTCTTTCATCGTTTGAATACATTTTTTTGATTAAAAACAAAACAAATCTGACACTTCCGTCAAAATTTGAAAATAATTATGTTGTACCAAGTAACCATAGCAATGTAAGATTCTATTTGAAAATATCGAATTTAAAATTCCTAATATTGTTCTTTAAAATAAATTTAGAAAGAAATTACAAATTGCATCTGGTGTGAAATAATTTTACCTTTCAATTGATACATTTACCATTTTCCTACGTTGAAATGGGGAGCAGGAATCTGCGTAAATGTGAAATGCAATGTTAATCGCCTATGTATACATGTATGGTGTTACACCCGTACCTATATTATACGAACCTAATATTTATAATACACTGGTGGAAAAAAATGAAACACTTGAAATTCGTGAAATTTCGACCATTTTCACACCACCATAACTCGGCGTATTTTCAATCGATTTCGATGAATCTTTGCGGGCGAAAATCTTTGAAGTTTCTACTTTAAAGTCATGCATGCGAACTTAAGCGCAACCCCCACAGGGAATTGAACAGATTTTAGTGTCCTTTTAGTGGATCGAGTGAAAAAAATTTCAACTCCGTACACATCGTCAAAGTTGGACATTTTTTCCATTAAAAACATTTTTATCACAGGGGTGCCAGAGAAGGGTGGAAGGGGTTGGGCTTAAGTTCGCATGCATGACTTTAAAGTAGACACTTCAAAGTTATGGTGGTTTGAAAATGGTCGAAATTTCACGAATTTGAAGAGTTTATTTTTTTTCCACCAGTATACACTATATAAATTTTATTGCTCTTGAAAATGTAAGCAGAATTAACTTGTGAACATTTTGAAAATTTAGCAAATTACCATCTTCTATAACGTAACATTACATTCGAATTTTAAAAATTCTTGGAATATAAATTTGTAAGGATTGTGAAAGTGAAACCATGGCCATCATCGCGCTTGTACAGACAATCCAGCAATAGAAAGAATTCTCCGCGGGGAGAAGCAAGTAGGATTGGTCATTAATTTTTACAAACGGTGCCGATCCGTCAGGATTAGTTAGAGTCAGAGTCGCCTCTCGCCTGGCCTCGTCCTTACGCTCAGCCCCAGCTCCGGACTGTGTCAACAAGCCCGGATTACTCCGGTTAAAATGTCCCTAAATGAGACCGATTTATCAGCCCCGCTTTTTACGACCAGTCATTTGTCGTGAAAAAATAGAAACATCCTCATAGCACATTGTGCACGCCACGACGATACGAATATCTCTTCTCTTGTAAAAGGTGAGACAATGTTTCAGTAACTTCTTTTTGACTTTATTCAATTCTGCTCATCCCCGCCTTTATTCTCTATAGTACAATGCCAGCAATACAGAGAGACAAAATTTAAGCTTGCTTTTGCATGCATAATACTTTATCCGACTTGAACTGTCTTGTCTTAGGCTGCATCCCCATGTATCCGTTTTCACGAATGCGTGATAACCTTAGACCATATATGTTCTAGACACGTAACGCCTATTTAAATGTACAGTGGATTTTGAAGCCAGCACTAATGACAGAGAGGCTGTGTAAAGTGAGATAGAGATCCCAAAGATGCTGCAGTGCAAGTTGCATACTTTACACTTTTTAAGTGACATTTATTGCTAATTCTTGGATTCTTTCATTCTTGTTGTCATCTGTCACAATTTTATATATTTAGAAGTTATCTTGTGCATTTTGAATGTATTTTATTGAATACTAACAATAATGTGAATCACGAACTGTCACTTGTCAAATCAAAAATGCAACCCGCATTACATCAACTTGGTGAAAATGCAACCCGCATTACACCAATTGTGGGCTAACTGACAGAAGTGTCGGCTTCACAACAAATGACTGCGTGCGGGGTCTAAGGTATCTATGGTCGAAGGTGATAACCATTCAAAACAGCGAATTGATACAACGGTCCGTTTCCAGAATGTAACGTACGAAAGTTGGTTAATTTTAACTTTTCACGAACGACTTGACGCATGCGCATAGTGACGGTGACAACCATACTGTCACCTGACGCAAGATATCGGAGTGTAATTTCGAGTCTAGTTTTAGGTTCTATAGGTTATCTAATAAAATGTTGTTTTTCAATATCTGTTCAAGCAAATCATCAAACATCTGAGGTATCATTCTAAGATAGTTAAAGAACTTTTCTTGATCATCTGTTCTCATTTCTCTTATCAAGTTATCACTAGCACCCTGAAGAATCAGCCTCTGTTCGGTAAAAATACTTCGAACCCAACATTTACGTGTACTAGTAAGATTATTGACCAACTCTGACTCTTCTTATATTAATGCTAGCATTACAGTTTTTTTTTTATTTTTCTCCTTAATTCCTTGTTGTTGGGATAAGGGGTAACGATGTTCTGTTTAGTTGGCTAGCCAAACTATTTACAATAATTATTAATAAAGCTTTGGAATTCATCATCCAAAAAATCACTGAAAATAAGGTTATCTGAACTGCCAGCTGTCAGACAACGGACAACATATTGCTTTCATGGGCACGGGCAAATTTTTAACATACGTAAATCACGTATCACGCATTCGTGAAAACGGATACATGGGGATGTGGCCTTATTATAAATTTTTAGCTGAAGAGTCGTAATATAAAATTCTGATTTTACGAATTGGCAGAAATGACTTTTTGTATTAATTTAATCTTGCCTTCAAGAAAATGCAAATGCGAAGTGTTTAAATATGTAGTAATAAGTGACTTATTTTACTACTTCTGGTACTTGATTTACATAATAAAAGATATTCAAAGAATTGTTAACTACCACGCCAGACAAATTTACCGGTTGTAGTTGTACATGTCTGCCAGAAGCTTTATAGCAGAGAGACTCGAACCGAACCGAAACAGGAACGAAAACCGAAACGAATCGCAGCTATTTTAGCGAACCGCGAACCAAACTGAACTGTTAAAAATAATTCGGTAAACCCATAACCGGAACCGAACCGATGTTTGTGAACCGGTTTGAAATGATTTAAGGCATTCATTGAAATTTAACGTTTTTTCGTCAAAATACTATTAAATTTTTTATGAATATTGTTGTATATTCTATGGTTTAGTTATGGTTTTAATTTTTTTGAAAATTTATTATATTTTAGTACATAATTGGATCGAATTTTTTAAAATTAATTGTCTATTTTTTTAAAAATTATTGAATCGAAACCGGAACTTTAAGCGCTTTTTTAAAAACCGGTTCATTTCAATAAGAAATATGAAAACCGGAACAAAACCGAATCCTATATATTTTCCGAACACGCCTCTTAAATTCAGGACATAAATATGATATATTAATCTCTCAATCTCTGTTCGGAGGCGGTGATTTCTTAAAGCTATCTGTAATTATTATTTATGAGCATCAAAAACTTGATTACTTAATATGTAATTTCACTACAAATTAAATAAATCTGTATGCAGTTTATCTATTTATATTTCACACTATGATTTACTACTATAAAATAACTACACACCATATTAAGGCTTTATTAAAAAGTTCTTAACTCAACCTCTTCCTAATTTGCAGATTAGTTTATATGTAGCTTGTTAAATAGTTGCTGATGATCCTAAAAACCGATTAGTAATATCTTTTTACTGTTATCAATCTAGTTTATCTACTATTAGTTATTAATTAGATGATTAATTAAGGTAATTTAATATATTACAAAGTTGGTAATACTAGTCTAGATTTCATCTTCAAATGAGATTACCAATTACGATCGCATTCCTCGGCGACCTTTCGCATATATCTCGTCTAATAGCAGATAAGTTATAGATAATATAATGCAATGGCAATTGCAGTGGTCCGGCTAAGATAGTTAGCAGTGGACAATGGTTAGAGCCACGTCCCAGGTCCCGGATAGGGTAGGAATATCACCAAGCGATCTCTATTAATTTTAACTGTTAGTTAATTGATTACAGCCGCCCTAACCTTAGCCACATCGTGACGAGAAAGCGAATTAAGGAATCAATGAAGGTGCAACATGGGAATTATCAATTATGTTTTGGGTTGAGGTTCTATTGCTTTTGTTTAGATTTAGATAAAGCTAATAGTTAAAATGATATAGTAATTGATTAATGACTGGTTTTAGATAACAAACCGATATTTGGAATGTTTTTAAAGAAATTTTGTTTTCCGTAAGGGCCTATTGCATGGCAATAATACGCATTGAAAAACGAGTAATTTTTGTGAGGATCTCAATGTATGATGTTGAATTTTTGTATGTAGATTAAGGAAGAATACTAAAAGTGCGGAATCTTCAAAATATTTAATTAATGTACCTAATTAGTTTGGCTTTAATAATTATCCGAAATTCGGCGAAAATTGTACAAGTTTAGATATAATTTATGGCAATTTTGTTGATAAAATTATAGTTTTATTGTTTTTCCGCCCTTTCTACATCTATGTTCTATTCATTTTATCTTGAAACTCAATGATAACTTTTATAGTTCATTCATGAGATCCTCACGAAATTTTAGTGTTTATAGTTTCTTTTTATCTCTAATTGTTGTCGGAACAATATATTGTTTGAATTTTTCAATTCAACAATGCTTTGTCGTTACTAATGTAAAATTTCAGATTTTTACCTTCCGCTTACCTGTAAAGGAAGGTATTGGAATCATGCAAAAAATCGGGTAGTGAGTTTTTAGTGGATGAGCACGAATTAGGGTCCTTACAATTCATTTTTGATAGTTTCCCGATGATGTCTGTATGTATGTGTGTGTGTGTGTGTGTGTGTGTGTGTGTGTGTGTGTGTGTGTGTGTGTGTGTGTGTGTGTGTGTGTGTGTGTGTGTGTGTGTGTGTGTGTGTGTGTGTGTGTGTGTGTGTGTGTATGTGTGTGTGTGTGTGTGTGTGTGTGTATGTGTGTGTGTGTGTGTGTGTGTGTGTGTGTGTGTGTGTGTGTGTGTGTGTGTGTGTGTGTGTGTGTGTGTGTGTGTGTGTGTGTGTGTGTGTGTGTGTGTGTGTGTGTGTGTGTGTGTGTGTGTGTGTGTGTGTGTGTGTGTGTGTGTGTGTGTGTGTGTGTGTGTGTGTGTGTGTGTGTGTGTGTGTGTGTGTGTGTGTGTGTGTGTGTGTGTGTGTGTGTGTGTGTGTGTGTGTGTGTGTGTGTGTGTGTGTGTGTGTGTGTGTGTGTGTGTGTGTGTGTGTGTGTGTGTGTGTGTGTGTGTGTGTGTGTGTGTGTGTGTGTGTGTGTGTGTGTGTGTGTGTGTGTGTGTGTGTGTGTGTGTGTGTGTGTGTGTGTGTGTGTGTGTGTGTGTGTGTGTGTGTGTGTGTGTGTGTGTGTGTGTGTGTGTGTGTGTGTGTGTGTGTGTGTGTGTGTGTGTGTGTGTGTGTGTGTGTGTGTGTGTGTGTGTGTGTGTGTGTGTGTGTGTGTGTGTGTGTGTGTGTGTGTGTGTGTGTGTGTGTGTGTGTGTGTGTGTGTGTGTGTGTGTGTGTGTGTGTGTGTGTGTGTGTGTGTGGGTATGTATGTGGTCAAGGGGTGTTAGTCACATAACTCAAATACGAATTACCCAAAAATTTTGATATTTGGTACTATTTAACAATTGTATACGAATAGGAAGAGCTCATTAGATTTTGGTACAAATATCTTCACCGGAAGTGATATTTTTTGAAGATTGAAAAGATTAAGTGTAAAAAATTTCTATAAATTTGGATAAATATAGTATTAATTTGTAATAAGAATAAGAGGAAAAGGTATTTACAATTTATGTTATAAAAAAATTGTCTTTATCTGATAGCATTAAAGAACTGCAGTAAAATTTAAGAAATAAATTTATCAAATAAAACGTTGAAATCTTGTAATCCATGTTCGGTTGATTTTTGTTTCTGCATAAAAAATATTGACAGATGAGACGGGTGACAAGTTGGCATACTAGCGCTATATAAGTCATAAGTAAGCTATTAAATGTAGTAACTGAACGGAGGATTGCTTCAACACAGAAGAGTTTTCGTGTGAATGAATCTTTTGATTCAGGTGATACTAATTTCTGTGTTAGAATATTTTAGATTTTTATTCGTATATTTTAAATGGGCACCGGATTGTACGTATACATTTCTGTTTAAAGTCTAGATATGGCGGAAGGTTGTGTGATGGCCACGTCAGATTTTTATTTAGAGCAATATAGCCAGAATCGTGAATTCTGATTCTTATTGCACTCAAGAAGTATAGCCCCTTAATTGGTAAGCCACAATTTTTTTAGCAACTTCTTTTATTGTTTTATTTCTTATGAAAAATAGTTTACATATTTATTATTGCCTGTTATAATTTCCTTCAATATAAATTTTTTTAAAGTATTTTGTTTTTTACCTATCTTTAATCCTACACGATTAAACGACATGTCTCCTATCGTTTTAAGTTTCAAATTTCTTATTGTTTATTCCATTAAAA
This sequence comes from Agonum fuliginosum, assembly GCA_947534325.1. Taxonomy (NCBI): domain Eukaryota; kingdom Metazoa; phylum Arthropoda; class Insecta; order Coleoptera; family Carabidae; genus Agonum; species Agonum fuliginosum. Next base: position 16,130,833 of record OX384045.1, on the reverse strand, counting down.
TTGCTTATGATTTCAAGATTCTGAATCCTGAAAAAAATACTTCTAGTGAGAATAATTGCGGTACCGCTAAATTCAATCTTCAACGAGTCTTAGAAAAGGAGTATTTGTAATTTATTGACTGCTTCAAAACCGTGAATTAATTTTTTTCCAAAATTCAGAATCTTGAAAGAATCTTAGTGTGAACAGGGCCTAAGAAATGTTATATTTTTAGTACTACCCCTCTCTTGAGATTTTTCATTGAAAAGTATACCTACTTCAAATTTTAATCCTGTTCTACCTCATTAGTAAAAATTATAAAGATGCACAAAAATTATAAAAATGAATTTTTACTTGTATCTAGTAATTTATGTATATTTTAAGAAAAACAAAAACATTTTTATGCCCAGTTCAGACGAGGCAAGTTTTTCTTCCAAAAAAGGTGTTAGAAACAGCCTTATAAAAACTTTTATACCGTTCTGAACTAATTATTTCTATAAAACATATTTATGTTCGACTGCATCATATTACCTTGTTTTATGGTATTGTTTACTGTCCATAAACGGGTACTTTGTTGAACTAGTACGATAAAATGTAAAATTGTACTGTTGTCAATATCATGCCAAAATAAATGTTATAATTTAATGCATTTTATTATTGTTTCAATTCTTGGATTGCATATCTTGAAATTGAGCTAAATGCGAAGAATGAAGAACTAGAACATTTTTTGCACAAATTTGACAATTTGTGAAAAAAAAATAATCAAAATATTGCTAATCAAAATAACAACACCGCACACTATGAGATGCAAATTTTTCAAATTAACATAATTTTAGAAGAAAAACTCTCATCTTGGCAGTCGAACATAAAGCTTTGTATGCAACTCATACATAATCGGACTTTATTAGACTCGCCTTTATTACCAGCCTCGTTCGCTGAGCTCGTTCTGCAATAAACTCCGGCTCGTTCAAGAAAGTCCTAAATTATGCACTTGTTACATAAATAGCTATTAATATTACAATGTAGCTTCAATATATTCTATAGACATAATTAGTTTCCCTGTATGAACGATATTATGACAGTTTCTAGAACTAACTTTTTTTAAAGAAAACATTTTAGGAAAACTTTCCACGTGTGAACTTATCTACCTCCATATACTATTTAAAATAATCTTTATTTTGATTAGGTACCTGCAAATTTTGACAACCATTATCACTTTTCGCCACCAGTTTTTTTACAAAATGTCTAGCCACAGTAATAAATCTAATTAAACCTGCAACCATGTTCACAGCAAAGTTGGTTGTAGATATGTATGTAAAAGATAAAACTTCAGTTCATAATATTCAATCACTCAGAATGCAGTAACCAAATATCCCTCTTAACGCTATCTCAACAACGAAGAATCTTTAATTAGTCAGCAAGTCTCCGTGACACTCTTCGCTGTCACCACTAGCTCCAAGACATCATCGTCTTAGTGGCGGCTGTGGGTGCACATCTCTGCTTCAAGTCGGAGCTAAGTGTATTGCAGCGCGGCTTGAGCAGCGCAGCGCCCTGAAAGCGATTTATCATCCCAGAGGCTTGTTTAGCTGCGGCTGCTTCTGTTTATGACACACTCCGCGACTATTATTAAGTTCCCGTTCTTGAATAAGGGTTAGTTTAACTCGCCGTTATTAGTTGCTGAATGGTTTATGGTTTCAGTGAGTGGAGGCACTCAGGAGGAGAGGTTTTGTGGTGGAGAGTTTGACAGGTGGACGGATTTTTGATGGTAAACTATATGTAATTATTTCACGGGTAAAGTTACAGTTTGAAGAATTGTCATTTTTACTTCCTTGTACGGAGTAATAAGGAAGTATTGTAATCGCGAAAAATTTCGGTTTTCAGATTTTGATGGAAATATCCGTTTTGACCTTTTCTGCTGTACGTACGTGCGTACGTGCGTACGAGCGTACGTGCGTACGTATGTACGGACGTATGTGTGTCGCATAACTCAAATACGGTTAGACGTAGAAAGTTGAAATTTTGTATTTAGGACTGTTATAGCATCTAGTTGTGCACCTCCTATTTTTGGTTTCAATCTATAAACCGGAAGTAGTACTTTTTAAAAATATTTTGATAAATAATTAATTTTAGACAATTTTTTTTATTTTAAATGAAAGATTATGTGATTATTATCTACAATCGGTATTTTATAAATTTTTCTGTATCTTCTATCATTTAAGAATAATTAAAGTATATACTTATAATTTAGTATTTCTGTATCTTGTAGTCCATGATCGATTAACATTTGTTACTACGTAAAATTTAAATGATTATGACATGACAGTGACAGTAGCAGTGACAATAGTAAAATATCGTTTATATCTTCTTCTGCAGTTTAAATACAATGACTAAAATATATTTGTGAGTATACTAGTATAATAAGTTAAAAGAATTTTTTATATTATTCTACATTTTAGTTATTAAGAAAAGTATGAACAAACAAGGCGTACAAGGAAGTCATGTGGTGTCCACGTCAGATTTTTACTTCCTTGTACGGAGTAATAAGGAAGTATTGTAATCGCGAAAAATTTCGGTTTTCAGATTTTGATGGAAATATCCGTTTTGACCTTTTCTGAATCCATTACGACTAGTTTCGTCGTGACGTCTGTACGTACGGACGGACGTACGTACGTACATACGTACGGACGGTCGGACGAACGGTCGGACGGACGGACGTATATGTGTCGCATAACTCAAATACGGTTAGACGTAGAAAGTTGAAATTTTGTATTTATAGCATCTAGTTGTGCACCTCCTATTTTTGGTTTCAATCTACAAACAAACTTTTTTCAAATATTTCGATAAATATTTAATTTAAGACAAATTTTTTTATTTTAAATGAAAGATTATGTGATTATTACCTACAATCGGTATTTTATAAATATTTTTGTATCTGGTATCATTTAAGATTAATTAAAGTATATATTTATAATTTAGTATTTCGGTATCTTGTAGTCCATGATCGATTAACATTTGTTACTAAGTAAAATTTAAATGATTATGACATGACAGTGACAGTAGCAGTGACAATAGTAAAATATCATTTATATCTTCTTCTGCAGTTTAAATAAAATGACTAAAATATATTTGTGAGTATAGTAGCAGTAGTAGTAGTACTTATATATTAATATATTTGTATAATATAATTCTACATTTTAGTTATTAAGAAAGGTATGAACAGTTTAATAGGCGTACAAGGAAGTCATGTGGTGTCCACGTCAGATTTTTAATTCTAATTAATGAGTGTATAGTTAGGTACCTATATATTTTTACTCACAATCGGTTAGTAATATCTTGCATTAGCAGCAGCAAAGATTGCTATAATCTTCGACCTTATAATCTAGACAAAATATACTCGAAATTTCTTGAAGTCCTCATGTGCAGGCGGGGGAGGGATAAGTTTTCCCCATGGATCATTGCACGTTGCCTACTTTACACACTTCTTAGCAAATTATACAATAAACGTTCAACAAATGACTGTTGAATACGCTACATCTGTCAAACTGACGTTTACAATTATAGATTTTAGATGCATTTATCTTTTAAGAAATATAAATAATAGAAGCAATTTGTAAATTATATTAAGTAATAACAGAAGGAGCACGTATGTATGTAACATTTTCATCAATTTAAAAGCCATTTATCAAAACTTATATCTTATGTAACCTGCAATAATACATGAAGGAAACTCAACCCCTCCCGCGCACCTCTTATCTATATGATATTGGCTTCATCTCCATGCCTACACTTTGGCCTGCATACTGTGTCTAGACTATGTAAGGTCGTTGGCTATAATCTATCTATCTAATCTCTTTCTAGAGAACCACAGACATAATTTTTTATTGATATTATTGCTAAGATAAGTCTTCTAGTTCTAGGTGCCGACTTTTTACCCAGTAAACAAAATTCAATCTCTACAATGTCGCAGAGATATAAATATTACACCTACGATGTTCAGTTGTCCCAAGAACATCCCATAGCACTTGCAGCGACTGCTAATGTCCATCCCTTGTTACCTTTTTCGTAATGTCGCAGAGATCATCTTTAAAATTGTCTCAGCGATCTCACATAGATGTTATATTTTACATTCTTTAAAATCGATTAATTAGACTAATTATTATAGAAGTAAAATTAAAAATAATAGCATTTATTGCACAATTATATACGACGCGTCGATTTATCAACCCAACAATGCTGAAATCGAGGATAAAGTGCCGCCATGAGCGGGATTCGAATCATGAGACTTAACAACGAACAAAGAACCAAACGGCAGATTGATAATCACTAGACCACGCTGTACACTGCTTCCCTTATCTATATTTTTTTCAAAGTTATAAATTTATATAGGTACGAAATTTTCTCTTAAAACAGTAAAAGTTTCTTAATTTATATAAATATTGCATTCTTATGTTAAGCAACACACGTTACACATAAGTTATTCCAGTGCAAAATAACGTAAACTGCAAACTCAGAGTTAGACGCACATTCAAACTCTGCATTCTCGCATGCAAGAATTTCATGCGCTCGGGTATGTCCGTAGTTCTTCGTTCAATAGTTCGGACTAAAGATGATACGTGCTCCCTTGGCCAATGGATGCACAATCAGTTTGTGCGTTTCTTAAGATTTTTTCTTTAGAATTAAAAGCAAATATTGGCTTACGGAGCCAAATTCTATGAATGCAATAACGTATAATATAAATCCAAAATAAATAAAGGAAATAAATTTAACTTCATTCACTCTTATTCAAAATATAAAAATTATATTCATTCGGGAATGAGTGTCAAAGTTTGAAGCATTTTGTCTGAAAGCAGTCAAAGCTGGTGCGTTTCTGTGCGGAGAGAGATACGAATTCGCGGTTTTTGTTGACTGTTCGCGTACATATAAGCTAGCCGTTGTTATTTATTGTTGATATCATTATTTTAATATTATTCATTGTAGATGTTAGAAAATATATTTCTTACGTTATTTATAGTGTTTAAATAATAACGTAAACTGCTTTTTTTAAATTACTATTTTATATAAAAAGTGAATTTCGTCTTTCCAACATCACGCCACGCCACTGGCATAAACCGATTCATAACTGTTTTAACTTTAAGATTATTCTTAAATTTTGTGAGCATAACCACATACTTACCTCAGAACCAATAAACCCATTCTAACACTCACACATGAACACACCTCAAGTTTCCACCCCTTCTGCTGATACCGACACCAACACTTACACACCCTCCCACACACACACACAAGGGTTGCACCGCACTCGTGGAAGCAAGTACATTACCGGGCATTGTGCACCGGAAGTGACGTCATCAGTCAACATGGCCGAGTGTGAAGAGTTGTCATTTGTTGGCTGAATGCGCCCATCGAGAACTGTCCGCTCTGGTAATGACCGGCATCGAACACACGGCCACTGAGTAACACATCTGCGACCGGAGGAGGGTGAACAATGCACCAAAGAGGGTCATCATAGCTAAGTGGATGTGGATTTGTTAATATAATTGTTTTAATGCTGGTGTTTATGAGAGGATGGACAGGGTTATTTGTTCGCTTGGAGATTTTTGGTACTACTGATACTGATATTGATATGCGAAGTATCCGTTACTACGTTAACAGAAGAAACCTGTGTCTAACATAATTAACCTATCAATAATCGAAATTCCTCTAATTTTGTCTGGACTCGAAATTTAAAAAATTACGAAACTGAACCTGCAGTTTCTTGAAAATTTCCATCTTTTTGACACATTATAATTTTTTGGTGTTAAAATGCTACTTTATCAACTATTTTGAGTCGTTAATGTAACACTTTAATTGGCAAGGATAGATAAAGTAAAATTTTAATAGATAAAGTTAAATAAGAATCTTTATCTACGACTAATGTACCTATAACATTAAAATTAAATATGTGATTTTTGCTAGTGGTTAGCTCAGCGGTAGAGGGTCCGCCTAGCATGCTAGCGGTTCCCAGTTCGATTCCCAGTGCAACCGACAATAGTATCACTGGGTCCAAGTAGTAGGATTCCACTGTAATAACATCTACTATTCTGTAATTAATCCTGTATAATGGTTACCATCAAAATAAAAATAAATAATATGCCATGTAATAATCCCGCAGGTCATAATACCAGGGAATAATACTCAATCATCCCTCCTCTGCACCAATCAGAAAATTACTTTGACTGAATCAATTTCTCCGTACCTATACACATTTCAAAAAAAAAATTGCAATGTTTAATGATGTAGCTATGGTGATAGAGAATTGATATTTGGAAATGGCAAAATTTTGCGTATTTATTTTATTAAAAATCTTGCAAGTAAATAATTTAGTCGTAGATAAAGTGCATTATACAACCCGCTATAATGGGTATTATTCCCTCAATGATTAAACTTCATCTTCAGGAATAATAGCATCTATTATAGCGTCATTGTATAATGTACTATTTTACATTTTTCTTTAATTTTGTTTTCACACATTTCTGCATCTTCTGTGAAAAAAGTAGGATGATGAAAAACATTACAAACAAAACTCCAAAATTGCGTTTTAATAATAATTTAATTTAAAATTGATTTTTAAATATTTTTTTCTTCAGCTATAGAAAAAATCTGACGTGGCCATCACACAACCTTCCGCCTTATCTAGACTTTAAACAGAAATGTATACGTACAATCCGGTGCCCATTTAAAATATACAAATAAATATCTAAAATATTCAAACACAGAAATTTGCATCACCTGAATAAAAAGATTCATTCACAGGAAAACTTTGCTGTGTTGAAGCCATCCTCCGTTCAATTACTACATTTAATATCTTACTTAGGACTTATATAGCGCTAGTATGCCAACTTGTCACCCGTCTCACCTGTCAATATTTTTTACGCAGAAACAAAAATCAACCGATCATGGATTACAAGATATCAACGTTTTATTTGATAAATTTATTTTTAAATTTTACTGCAGTTCTTTAATGCTACCAGATAAAGACAATTTTTTTATAACGTAAGTTGCAAATAACTTTTCCTCTTATTCTCATTACAAATAAATACTATATTTTTCCAAATTTATATACAATTTTGACAATTAACCTTTTCAATCTTCAAAAAATATCACTTCCGATGAAGATATTTATACCAAAATCTAGGGAGCTCTTCCAATTTATATACAAATGTTAAATACCAAATATCAAAATTTTCGGGTAATTCGTATTTGAGTTATGCGACTAACACCCCTTGACCACACACACACACACACACACACACACACACACACACACACACACACACACACACACACACATACACACACACATACACACAGACATCATCGTGAAACTATCAAAAATGAGTTGTAAGGACCCTAATTCGTGCTCATCCACTAAAAATTCACCACCCGATTTTTTGCATGATTCCAATACCTTCCTTTACAGGTAAGCGGAAGGTAAAAATAGTAGGTATTTTATACACGACGATAAAATTATATTATCGACTTGAGAAAAATATTTCACTCGCTCCTTCGTCGCTTTTCTTTCGTTGATAAAATATAATTTTATCGTTTTGTATAAAAAGTAACTATTTTTTAAATAGTTTTACTTATACAGTAATTTAACAAATGGTAATGGTATTATTCTTCATTTTACGAGACGGTTTGACAAAATTTGTCATTTTCAAAAGACAGAACGATATGTTTGCCATTTATTTCACGAACTGGTCCGCTCCGGTTCTTTTCGAGCCAATATTTTTACAGTAATTAATTTTATTGTGAAATTGCACTAAATATAGTGCATTGTTCACTTATGGAAATTCTGAACAATGATGCACTTTTCTTTAGCTTCCATACGCATTGCATTATGTACATTTTGTTTGTTTTTCTTCTACATACAATATATTGAGTTTTCTAAGTGTATGTTTTTAATTTTGATAGATTATTTTGTGATGTTTTTCGTTGTTGTAGATCTAGTAGTAAATTTATTATTATTTTGCATTTTAAATACATTATTCAGCAAGTTTTTTCATAGTTTAAATCTATAGATTTTGTTTGTTAAGTGTAGTATTAAATAGTAGTATATAGGTATAAATGTCATTATTAGTTCCACTTACATTTATTTTCTTTTTAGTTTAATGTAAGTATTAGTTCTTTTATCTTTCTAGTTAAGTTAAGCAAATGATAGTTTGAGTACAAAATAACTATAATTACCATCCTATCCAATTTGTTTTATTACTATTGTGTTATCATATCTCTTGACATGTTTCATACAATGTACTATTGTCTAATAAATTATTATTATTACACACCCACTACCTATTGAAAAACAGAAACTCAAGATTTGTTTTGCTGAACTAATGTTATTTCAGAATTATTGGCCACATAGGTCATTTTGTACTTTTCACCTTTATTCTTTTTACAATAATTATACCTACATTATAATGTAATGCACCGTGCTTCATGCCACGCCGGTGTGACAGAGGAATGAAGAGTACTTGGGTAAATGCAGCAAATGGGTTCCAGCATATAAAACAACACTATTAAGCCAAGTGCACAAACCAACACTGTACGAAACAACACGTACCCCAGTTGCAGTATTGATAAAAATATGTGTACAAAATCTAACATTGCATTGCCCTACATCAAGCATAAATCCATGCTTTATTATATTTTTAGCCAGTAATACCGGACGCACACAACATATTCAAATGACTTTGAATGTAAGAACAACCTTGGCAATTATGTAAGATAACAGTGCGAGAAAACGCACACAATTCGGGTGTAAATTCTCGCCGCAGTAAAAATGTTTGTTCTGTTCACGTCCGCTCAACTAGGCGCGCTTTCATCCGGCAGTGGCGGTGGTGGGGTTGGGGGGTAGAGGGGGGCACAACTCCGGGCTCCGTTCGAAGCTCGCTAGCGTTTTTGCCGCGTCTTCTCCGAGCGCCGTCGTTTTTGCAGCTCAGAAAGGAGCGGCGAGTTTTTGCTGCGCGCTCTGTTTCATAGATGTGTCGGAGCCACAGTTAGCTAGTTTGTCATTGCCGCCCCCCGCCGCACCCCCAGTGACGTCACTTCATCCCCTAGCCCAGCGACGCCGAGGGATCTTTGTCTCTGAGGCTAACGCTGTTTGTTGTGAGCTGCGCTAATACGATTTATTAAAGATGATTCTTTGGGTTCGCGCTGTCGTTGTGTTGCCCGACAGTCCTGTCGGCTGATTTGATTAGGGATGAATATTTTGATGTGTTAGGGATTTTCTTGTTCCAAGCTAATTGATAGATTTATTCTTGTTTGTTTGCTCTTTTTATAACTGCATGCCCTTGCAGTGTAAGCATATATAAATTATTATTCTGATTAGGATATTGCTCTGCTATAAAATAAATCATTTAAATTTATGATTACATGTAAACATGGTAAAAAGGGAGTTTAACATGAATATTCACTTTTTCAAGATTTATAATTGCAATTATGTACACTAGTACCTACACTTCAAGTTGATGATAACAGTAATAAATTACAGCAGTCAAAAATTACTTTTTAATCTCAATTGTATTGCCGACGTTTCTATGAAAGTTATTCTTTATTGTAAAGACAAGGTTCGCAATTGCCTAATTGGAAGAACAAAACTTTTTTATCATAATACTTCATTGAATCAATTTAAAATATTATTATAACAAAATTGAAACGTTTTTCTACTAGGTACCTACTCCATTTTTAATTGAAACATTTTTGATATAGGAAAAATTATGTGATTATCTAGGGTCGGATATAAATATGTTCAAGATTCAATTAGAAAATAATACTGAATTTCTGGGATTAAACATAGAAGACACTCTAATTTGGAAAAATCATTGTATAAAACTCATAAACCAATTAAATAGTACTTGCTATCAAATTTGACATTTGTCGAGGATTATTATATTCTTTCCGATTTCTATCACGCTTGTGTTGAATCAAAGCTAAGTTATGGTATATGTTTTTGGGGGTTAATCGATGCATGGCTGATGCTCCACCTATTGCAAGAAGCTTTTCAGAAAAATGAGAATACTCACGGTGATAAGTATCTATATTCTGGAAATAGCCACGTAGGTATATATTTATTTAAATAAAAACAAATTTATCACAAATAATGAAGTACATGACTACATTACAAGACAGAAATCTAACTTCCAACATCAAAACTAAACATCGTTAAACCCTCGCCTAACAGACTATAGTTTTAAATATACCTATTTATTATAATAAACTACCAAATGATATAAAAGAGAAATCTACTTCTGCTTGTTTTAAAACAAGCACATCTTATTGATAAATGCTATTGTACCTTGGAGGAATTTTTAAATTCTTAATTAATTTATTTCTAATTCCAACTTTTATTGCTATTGTGATATCATATGGTTAGCTCAGGGTTCGTCTAGCATGCTAGCGGTCCTCAGTTCAATTTCCAGCGCAACCGACAATAATCCCACTGGGTCCGAGTGGTTGGATTCCACTATAATAACATCTACCATTCTGTAATTGGGAGTTAATCCTGTAGGATGGTTACCGACAAAAATAAAATATCTCTTGACATGTTCCATACAATGTATTATTGTCTACGGAAATAAATAAATTATTATTACCTTTAATGATATGCTAAAATACATAAAAATAATTCAGGTATACCTACTCGTACTACGGTTTATTTTAATTTGGTAATGCGTTTGCGTTTTATTTGAAGTATATTGAAATAGAAAAATACAAAATTTTATTTAATTTAAGTTTAACTTTAAGTAGTACGTTAAAATTTTATTCGATTTAATTTGAACGAATGTCATAGAGCCTAATTTTCTAATTAACGAATGTAACACATAAATAAAGAGTTTAATTACAATGATACAATGAAGAATATAGTTACTTGTGTACCAAAATATGAAAGTAGTTCTATAACTAAATATTTTCTGTTTGTCATGCATGCACTGATATAATATATGCGACCATCTCATATTTTTAATACTGAGGTAGGAACTGGAACTTCCAACTTTTGTAAATAAAATAACTGTGATCTTTATCCAACCTAGTAAAAATTTTGGTAGGATAGTAGATACTGATATAATATTTATATAATTTAGAAAACGGCTTCAGTTTGTTGGGCTTAAGTTCAGCGAGCAATGCAAAGGGAGATATATTCAAGCCAATTTTTCGGTTCTACTGGTTTCAATAATGAACAATATTATTATCTTAGTGTTTTGCAATGTAATCAATAAATATAAATACAAATATTCATAAATATCATGACATTTTCTCAGAAAAAGATGCTCCCACGTACGTATAAAACAAATTTATATCCTGTTACAAATTTTCCCAGAAATAAAATAGGCCAAATTTATGATATTATAAGTGACAGTAAATTAACCACATGGCTGTTTCATTAAAGCATTTCTCCTTAACGATACAACTCAGAAAATCTTGAATCGCTCCTAAATTACATCTTAATTCCTAGTAGCACTTCCACAATCCATCAGAACTTCCCATCGAACGCCCTTGTTAACCTAACCGCCAACCTGTAACACCGAAACCCCTAAAAATGCCATCTACACATACAAATTAATTGGCACAAAAAACGTCACTCGAAAGTCAAACCGTCAAACAGGCGAGTCGGTGAGCGCATGGCGATTACCTAAAGTCAAAGTGGCATCATTACGGTGGAAAAAACCCTACATCCGGCGAGGGGTGCTGCGTAGTGTGATATGTGGCGAATCTGGGCGGAACGGGGGTGGGAAGAGTTTTTAAAATGGTAGTGTGGTGGCGCGGCAGCGATAGCGGCGTTTTTGTGTGCCTTATCAATTTCGCATTAACGACGCGAGCGGACCAACACAAATTACAAGTCATATTTTCACACGAACCATTTTACACGGTGTTTCGACGCGGACCTGAACCGAAAATTCGGCGTAGCAGGGACGTACTCAAAATAAATACCAAAATATTAAAATTGAACAGAACTATAAAATAATTATATATTAAATCAAATATAGCCTAATGAAGGTAAATCAGTGGTATTTTCAACTGTAATTACACAAGAGCTTTTTATTTCGCCGGATAAATTTCTGTTTGTATTAAACCTTGTTGCCTAGCAATTTGAAAAGAAAAATTGTTTAATAAAATCACGACACCGTAAATGGAGTGATTTTATTTTAAAACAATTTTTCGAGTCAAATTGCTGTTGCTGTCAGGTGACAAGGTTGAGATGTCAAACAGAAATTTATTCGGAGGAAATAAAATGCTCGAGTGTAATTCAACGAGATAATTTAACGACTCCTTTAGTTCTTCTTCACAAATATTCCCAAAATCTAATCATTTCACTGACAAATAGTAGAAATATGAAGCAAATGACATTTTAGCGCTTTGATTATTGCGAGGATTATTGTGTGGTTGCTAAGAAAAAGGTAAATAAGGTTTTATCACTTGCAAAAAGTTACCTTCCTTTTTATGTGCTGTCAAAGCGATAAAATTGTATTTTTTATGACTTACTTTATACAGGAATGGAATTATCAGGTCAATTAAGTTAGGTCCACATCATTAATTCTTTATTTTGAAATAGCTTATTATTTTTGTCCACATACTTGCACAATATTGCACACATTAGGATAATGTTAGGATAATCAAAACTAAATTATCATTCTTGATTCTCACATACCGGTTTTGGCAATACAAACACATGTGAATTTATACCTTATTAATTTTATAGCTTAAAAAATATAGTGAAAAAGTAAGCTTACTATAAACAAATTGTACCCCTGCTATAACACCTACACTGTTTATATTTCATATAATGGTTAATTGAAAGATGAATCTAGAGTGCTATGAAGCTTTATATTTTTGAAATACTTCTACTTGTGTTTTAGTAATAAATTAGAAAAAATAGTCTAATTGCCAATTTTTTACTATTTTTAGCCAGATGTGTAATTTGTTTGCCAAAAAATCTTTTCACTGTACTCTTACGACCAATGCAAGGAATCGATTATTTAATATGCATTAATAAAGCCATAACTTCTAATATTAAATAGCAAAAATTAATTAGTGACCTATTGATATTATTTAAATTCTTAATTGCTTTTTTTCATGGACAAGACATTTAAAAAACCCAAATTTTACATGTGCAGTATAAGTTATAAGAAAAGATAAATATTTGATGATGGGATCATCCCATTTGACATGAATCGTCCGGGATGTTCAAATATATCTTATTCTTACTTTAGGTGATATCTATCCATCAAACATCTCAGAAAATTACATGGGACACATAATTGGGATATTATTACCAAATTACTAACATTGGGATGTTACATAGATAATTAATTAAATTAAACTTGTGCCTTTGGTTAAAAATTTAGTGTTAATTTTTACACTAAAAACTCGTTAAAACAACACTACATTTTACACTACGCATGTGGTAAAAGTAACACTAAGAATTAGTGTAATATTTTACACTAGATATGGAACTTTTCACAATAATAGTGCGAAAGTAATTATTTCAGTGTGATATTTCTGAAGATAGTGTAATATTACCGTTATAAAACATTAGAGTAACACGTTCAGTGTAAAAATACCCTTCAAAGTTCTGGTCACGTTGTTCATGTACAGAGTTGGTATACAGATCAGACGTAGTGGCGTGGGTTAGTATATTGTGTTGTTTGTGTTTAGTTTTTATACGTTTCATTTGGTCTTAGTGTTTGATCTTTTTGCTATACTTTCATATTTTGGAATGGTGCATAAACCTAATTATTGTGACTGCACGTGAAGATATTTTTATGTGGATGTGACCATTTTACAGGCGCCCATGTTTGCTTCAGTTGAGATGTTACCAGCTACAACACGATCCAAAATACCTAAAGAATCTATTGGGAAAAGCCGGAAAAATAATTATTTTTAAACTAGTAAGTTAGAAAATTCATGTTATTTAATTAATTTATTTATTTTTAATACATATTTTACAGAATAATTTATCAAATTAGAAAAGGATATACTAAAAAAACAACCAATCAACCATTTCTAATCGCAGAAGGATCGATTCCCGGAGCTATACCTAACAAACTATTTTCTTGTCATCGACGAGTCATCGATAATACAACACCGATCCCATGTGTGAAGCAATGTAATCCAGCAAAAGCGATCATAACCTTATTTCAATCCTATTACGTATTTCAATTATTATACATATTTCTATAAACTATACATAATATGTCTACTGTATATTGTAGGTACCTAACCTAATGTATACTTAATCTGGATGTAATATTAAATTTATAATATATTTTGCATCAAATCCTACTTTTTATTTTACCCTATTTTAACACTATATAGTAACACTAATATTTTACACTAAAATTTTTACACTCTCAACATGTAACTTTTAACCGTTTGTGCTTTCGTTAAAGTACACTAAAATTAACCATTCCTGGAAAAGTAAAAGTTAACACTAAATATTCTGTCCTCGATGGTACACTATTTTTTGGTTAGTTTAGTGTTAAATTTAATACTATATTTTTTAGAGTGTAACCAACCTACAAAATTAACTTCCAATTACAGGATGGTAGATGTTATTATAATGTTACTAAGGGTGTTACTAAGGGTGGACATTAGCAATCGCTAGGATATGAATAAGATGTAATTGGTAAATATAGCAAGTCGGGATGTTCTTGAAATGTTCTGGGGATTTTATTTTGTCAAGTGGGATGTTTAATAATAATGCCACAATAATACCTACATAAATAGATTGTAAATAGTAATTAGACATCCATATAAAAAGTAAATTTTACAACCATACAAGTTGACATAAGTACATACTAGTAGATATTACTTAATAGATTCGTATACTATACTACTACAGAAGAGCAATTTGTTCTCCACAATACAAACAATACAACATCAGCAAAGCAACTTACATATCTGATTGAAGTAATGCGGGCCTGTGTCCGTGATTTGTGCGTTACGGTCCTGGAGGCGGGGTCACAAACACAGCACAACTGTTGTGCATGCCGACACTCCATACACTCGAGAGAGACACAGCGCAAACGGTGTTTGGCGTTTAATGATTATTTAATAAAAAACGGAAATGTCGCATTATAATCAGTACTCAGTGTGAAAATGACACTAACTTAACGACTTTAAAATTATACTAGAGACAGTCGTTAACCCGGTAACTCGGCTCGTTGCATTGAGGCAGGTATGGGATGGCGAAGGGGGCTCTGCCCCCGAATGTTCACACGGACATTTACCAAGTTGTGGAAAGATAAGGCAGTTTTAATATTTTATAATTGCTTTCTTACTTTGCTTAATTTACGCGTTTATGACTTTTTGTTCACTTAATAAAGAACAATATTTCATATTTCTTTGTCTTAAATTTAAAATTTATCTCAATTTTAACCGAGATTATGAATACGAGTAGGAGAGTACATTATTCAATAGGCAGCAAAATTTCTTATCAATTACTTATCAAGCAGTGAGTTACAGTTACCTACAACTGTTTGCTTAAATACGTGTTCATGTTATTTCAAATTAAAATATTGGACATTGTCAAAGTCAAATAATTTCTATTTAAATTGCAATCCAACAGAAAACGAGTTTTGAAATAGTATATTGTACAACAAGAGTGGATGTGATGCTTATATCGCACGAGAATGAGTTTGCAGTCACAACCCCATAGGCGAAGTGGCCGCAAACGTTCGCGTGCGATATAGGCAATCTACTCGAGTTGTACACCCTATTTTTTCTACGATCAAATAACGAAATATAGATTTTGCAATAAATGCACTCAACATGATGCCAAAAATTATTTAAAAGTATATATGACATTTGAATAATTGTTGCTAGCTTAAAAACTCTTCATTTTATTTACTCTTTTTGCAATAAAATCATGCTTTTAAACATAATTAATGATTAAATAACAGTTGATTAATGTTTTAAATAATTATTTGTTATGATAACAACATAATTTGCACGCATTAATAATTTTTTTGATGTATTTAACCTTGAATTTCATATCCACACCTGGTATGGATATAACATCCATATACACACATGAAGTATATGAACATAGTTGCCAATATCCAGTAGGGAGTAGAAAAAAAAATATAAACGTATATACGCAGCTTTATTATATCCTAGCACCATTTAATTATTTTCATCAAGTTACTCCAGTATAAGACTTGAATTAAATGCTGCTCCTTTATATAGAAATTATTCTAAACTACTACCACTGTACCTACATGAAACATTTTTTTATGCCAAATCAAGTTAAATCGAATTTGTCTATTTAATTTAAACTTTAAATCCTTAAACTTTGCTTTCAGATTATAATACCAACCAACTAGAACCAGAAATCAAGTATATAGGCAGACAAGCTACGCTTCTTACAGAAAAAGTAAAGTTGGATGAGTGACCTATATCAACGCAAGAAATATAGTACCTCCTATAAAAGACAAAGAAAAGAAGAAACAATAATTATTCTACTTTTTTTACTCGTACACAGGTAATACAATAGATTACGGTTTCATATTTGAAGCTAATTTCATTCTCTCGAAAATTGGGTGTATTGTATTTTACGAGTAAAGGAATTATTAAAATGTATTAAAAAATTGTTCGAAGTAAAATCATTATATCAACCTATACAATTAACTCAAGACTATAATGATACACCATGGATAACTTTAAACAAGATTGACTATTGACACATATTTGCCATAACTTAGTATTTTAAATTATAAGTATATTATTAATTTGATGGCTAAAATATCACTTATCAACTTATTATAGTTATTACTAGTCAATTGGTAAATTTACAAATAGCATTCCGTTAAGTTAAATTCAGACCTATCCAATTGTAAGTAGCTAATTTAACCAACCAGCGCTCAACGTTCACACTTATAATTGATATTGAAATTTGGAACTGCTGGTTGGTTAATTTAGCATTTAGCACATAGGTATACTTATAAGTGGGAAGGTCTCAATCTAGCTTTAGGTATTTAATATTATAAGTTAATAATTGTTAAATCATTTCTTGTATAAATGTTAAAGTCAAAGAGAAAGAAAAAATGTTCAATTTAAGTAATTCATAGATTGTAATAATAATTATAACCCCAGCAATTTCAACTTATTTCAAATTTCTCATCTTTAAAATAACTTATTTATTTCTACAAGTGTCTTATCTAGTAACATCTAAAATTACATGTTAATCAAGATTCCATTCTGGATAAGAAATAATAACCATAATTACATATTTACTTCGTATGAAATAATGAAAGAATGTTAACAAATAGTCAATCGAATATTCTATATATTAATCAAACACAATATTAATTTATCATGGAATACTTGTTAAAGAAAAGATTATATGAGAATTATTATGTCCCCGGCTAAAATTCCCATGCACGTCAATGTGTAGTCATCTACTGACAAGCCACAAACAAACGGTATGACATACAGACAACGTACAATTTTTTTCTGTTTTTTTTCAAGATTACGCTACCATATAATACAGCGTTCGGATGCTTACACATAGCTATCATAAGCAGGTACATTATAAGAAGAAAGGATTTTTTATGTTGAGTTCTTCATGCAAAAAATTAGGAAGTAGTACTCAGTGATGGTCATCTACACTTTTTCAAGCGACTATTAAAAATTAATATTGTTGATTGCACGCTGATGGACATTTTGAAGCGAGGAGAAATAATAGAAAAACTACTAGAGAATTCCTCGCATGTCTAACTTGAACCAAATAACTAGAATGTGTACTGTATTGTTAATGTTAATATAGCGGGTATATATTATATACCCGCTATATAAAAACAAAAACTTTTTTTTTAATTTGGCAAGAGTTTGCTTCTCTACCTTATTTGTAACAATTGTTTAGAATTAAAAACGTACATCCAAACTAATTATCCTAATTTACACTTCATTTTATTAAGTAAAAAAGTCTGATGTGGCCAGCATACGACCTCTCGCCTAATTCTGCTTATTCTACTAATCTAATAAATAGTTTTACTTAACTGTACCCATAGATAATTATATTTTCTTTTATTTTTAATTTCAAAAATTGTCATAAATAAATAATGTACCAATATATTTAAGGAAAACTATATCAAGCTTCAAAAAATACTACTTCCGGTTTGTGGATTTGTACCAAAATCTTACCCGGTATTTAAATCATCGTGAAAATAGTGAATTCGTATTCTAGAGACTCTGAAACATGCTTATCCACCTAAAACTCATACTGGAAAATTTTGACCCATTACAATACCTCTCTTATAGAATATTAGGCGAGAGGTAATAAGAAACAAATTAATTTTTAAAACAATATTATAGGTTGAGAATACAGTGAACATGTTAACACAATTAGAATTTAGTTATACAAGGTAGTCCATTACTACGCTTTGGATCAAAATTTTATTTAAATTTTATTGCAAATTCGAATTATTGCACGGCTAAAATTAGGTAGTAGGTTTTGTTTGAAACTTTTTTTTCGATTTATGATAGATGGCGCTGTACTTTTCGAGAAATTACACTGAAAAGTGGAAATGAAAAGTATACGTAGGTATTCAGTAATTTGACAAAGGATTCCCAATGGTTCTAAATTCCTGCCCCCGGAGCAAAATTTGGTATCCTTCGATAACTTTTGTAAAAATTTCAAATCTCCTTGGTTTTTCAAATTTTTGTTCTTTAAGATTCCAAGGTTAACCCTGCCCCCGCCCGGAGTTGGATTTTTTTTATTGGAACATCACGCAGAATCTGAATCCGCAATAAAGAAAGGGGTTCTCATTTGAAAGTTAGTAAATAGTAAAATATGAATATGAATAGATATTTATGTTTTACTTAAATGGTTAGTTTATAATTAAAAACCTCCCTATTTCATTTATACATAAACTTGTTACACTAGCACATATACATTCATAAAAATCACACTATATCCAAACAGGATTAAAACGAACGCGAATCCCTAAATACACATTCTCGACAATCACATCAACTTAAAATCAAAACAAATCACTTAGCAAAGGAAATATGATATTAAAAATTGTGGTAATGTTTACAGACGAGATAGGTTCTTATACCGTGACATCATGTTGTTGTCTGTTATGAAATTGTCATAATGCAAAGAGAAAAGGTAAGTTCATTACACTACGACTGTATTAACATTTAAACTACCTAGTAAAATGTCATTGTTTATTGTAGTTTAAACTTTAAAACTCGTAATATTGTATACAGTTATAACTTATAAGTTTTGTTCAAAGATGAACTTTTTTCTGAAGAGGACTGTCAAAATCGGAAAACCGGCTTAAGTCGAAATAAGAAATCCGATATCTGGAATTCGTTATCCGGAACCCGTTTCCGGAATCAAATATCAGGAATTCGTTACCCTAAATCCGAAATCCGTGATGCATGATCCAGTTTCCGGAATTTTCGTTCGAAATTATTCGATATCTGGTTACCTCCAGAACTTATTTTCGAGATATTCGGAATCCGTATGCGCATTCTATTTGCGAACGTTATTAATATCCAGATGAAACCCGGCATCCAAATAAATACTGTATCTAAATGACTCTTTAGGTAGGTAGTACTTATATCTATTCGCAGGATTCTAATATAGCAATTTTATATTTTGATCAGTCAATTAGTACAGTTTTTGTGTAAATTTAAATTAGTATAGAATGATATTATTTTATAATTTTGAAAAAATTATTATTTTGACTTTTATTTGTATCGTAGTCATGAATCCTTCATTTTCATCTTTTATCCTTCCACGTCTTATGCATTCTTGAAACCGTAATGTTCAATTATTATTATTATATTACTTTTGCTCTAACCCAGTGATGCGCAAGTGGTTTATAAAATTTGGTTGGCCCTTTATGAAATTGAAAAAATACTATACCTATATCAAGAGCAGAAAAATGTAATTTATATTAATTTATTAATTCAATTTACTGTTTATGTTTATAAAGGAGCAATAATTATTCATGTAAGGTATACTTTTCATTGAATTGTTATTTCATTAATTTTTTTGCGAATCTTGCGGCACATGTAAGTGCGCACTGACTGTACCGACCAACGTTTTCTTCGATGCAAATTATTTTTAAAAAATTAAGGTTCTGATTCACTTTCCACTGGACCCCCGAAATTTGAACACTCGTCCATAATTTTTAAAAAAAGCCTCTTGCGATCATTAACATCATACCTGATATTTGTCATCTAGTTTCGAATAGCTTGTGTAGGTTTTAATCCGTCCACTTATTTTTACAATTTCGAATACTAATATTTTGCTATTTTTATCTTGGTGGCCCTTTTGGGCACAATATTTTTTTTGCTGGCTCGCTATTTAAAAAGTCTGTGCACCACTGCTCTAACCAAATAAATATCTTCTTTATGAAGTATTTTACAAACTATCCACCGTTGTATCTGGATTTTGGTTTTGGTTTTATCGAAGCTACCCGGGTACCAGTTTTATCCGGATAATGGTTCTATCCGGATACCGGTTTATCTGAATTGAAAAATTTCAGATATCCAGAATGTGTTGAAAGTCTATAATATATTAACAGCATTTACGTATAAGTAGAGGTACGGTATCAGACGAGGTACGTCATCAAAAAATGGTCTATAGATGGCTATGACGCTATGAGTATAATTTTACATTATAATATTTTTTCGGCGATTGACATTAAAAGTGCTGTTTTTTGACAGTTAACAGTCAGCAAAGTGTCACTTTTGCTGCCTAGGCAGCAAAAATAATAAAAAAAGCCTAGGCAGCAAAAGTAATTGTTACTATGGTGAATCAACAAATTTAACATTTATAAAATTCATCAACATACCTACCTAACCTGTTTTGTTTTTTCATAACAACTGTCAACATATACACATAGCAACATAATTTGATTGCGATACCTATCAATATATTTTAAATAATCACTAAATTAATATTCATTAATAACAATCGCCGAAAAAATAATGTGTTTAACATGGCAAAAAACATATTTGCTGCCTAAGCTAGATTCATAGCCTCGGCTGCGCCTCGTCTATGAAACTCTAGCCGCGGCAGCAAATCTAATATTTTTTGCCTAGTTAAACAAATAACTATTGTTTATGACGACATAGATCACAAACTCGTCAACACGATTAGGGGAATACTTGAAATGAGGTGAAATTTCACCCATTTTTAAATCGTCATATTTTCAGTTGAGAAATCGCTGAGTTATGCACGAAAAACCGCGAAATGCACTTTTCTTTCAAACACTCATAACTTTGTGTAAAATCAACGTAGGAACTTCGTTCTTTGAGTCCTGCACAGGATATTGAACAAATTTTTGTGCCCGTTTGGTGAATCGAGTTGAATTTTTTTTTTCAACTCCGTACACATCGTAAAGTTGGACATTTCTTCGATTTGAAAGCATTTTTTTCACAAGAGTGCTGGAGGGGGCGGAAGGAGTGACGCTAAAGTTCGCATGCATGACTTTAAAGTTGACACTTCAAAGTTTTTCGCCCTCGAAGATTCATCGAAATCGACTGAAAATTCGCCGAGTTATGACGATTTGAAAATGGGCGAAATTTCACCTCATTTCAAGTGTTTCCCTAATTGTGTTGACGAGTTTAGTTATAGCGTCATAGCCATTTAGGCCATTTATTATGATAACCTCGTCTAGTTTCTTTACGTCAATCTTTGACTCATTTGAACCCAATCAAACGGTCTTCTCTGGTCCCACCTTCACTCAAATCGCAAACGCAACGTATCTGCAAGCATCTCAATCTCATCATAGTCAGATCTGCGATGAATCAATCACCTGTGGGGACAGTGCGTCCCGCCCACGGCTCCAGGAGTCCCCCTCGCGGCGGTGGCGCTAACAGCCCGAGGAAACGCTAATCCGTCCTAGAATCGATCACTCATGTAGATAGCGCTGCCTGCGTCTAGCTGCACCGGAGTAATCCAGCCCGAGCTGGAAAAGAGGGGCTGCTAATCTCGCCGTTACAAATGATCCGAGATGATGGAAGAATTGCGAGGAGTGTTTTGTTTAAGAGGTGGTTTTAATGCTGGTTCATTTCAATTATAACGAAGTGGTCAACAGACTGAAGCTTTTCCATCTGTCCATCATTGTTTGACAAAATAACATTATCTTGATTCTTGATTGTACAAATTTAATGTAATTAATGACAGTCTATTAAGTATTGAATTGTATTTGTATTCATAAAAATAAAGCTAGATATTAGCAAGAATTTAAGGTAATGAAATTAATATTATAATTATAATAGTAGGTGAAACTTATTATTTATTAATATAATTATTAAAATTTTTTTTAAAGAATACTTATAATAACAACATTGAATATTGAATCGAATTTGTATTCTGAATAAGGGATGGCTTCAACACAAAAGAGTTTTCCTGTGAATGAATCTTTTGCTTCAGGTGATACTAATTTCTGTGTTTGAATACCTATTTGTATATTTTAAATGGGCACCGAATTGTACGTATACATTTATGTTTATATGTCTAGATATGGCGGGCGATTGTGTGATGGCCACATCAGATTTTTTTATTGGAACTTGTTTTTTCACGCAGAAACTGAACCTGCAATAAAGAAAGAGGTTCTCATTTGAAAGTTAGTAAATAGTAAAAATATGACAGATATATGAATTGATATTTAAGTTTTACTTAAATGGTTAGTTAGGTAGTGGGATTCTCAAATCATGTTTTCATTACTATTGGAATATGTAACAATTTTTTACCTTCCGCTTAACTGTAAGGGAGGTATTGGAATCATGCTAATAAAATATTAGCAACAATTTATTTTTCATTTCACATAAAAATGACTGCTATTTTCCAGTATAGTCCACGCATACATCAAGTACCTAATAATCGTTAAATGCTTATTGCAGTAACACAGTGCTCAAAACCGCAATCGTTTAAGATTAGTCCGCAGATAAGAAATATAGTCGAACAGTTCAGTATTTGCCATATTTATTAACCCGAGTATATATTTTACCCCCAGTGTTCAACTGGTAGAGTAAGAGTTTTTTGAAGCTTATTAGCAGGGTTGTTTGTATGCCCTGGCGCATCTCATGCTTGTGGTGACTGCAATAACCCGCTAATAAACGCTAATGATTATTAGGTAGATGAAATTTATTTGTACTATACTAATTAAAACTAAATTTAAAAAAAATGCATTCTTAAGTTGAATTTGTGACATCTTCCTCTACTAGAAATTTCTTAGACCACAGAACTGAAGCCCTTTTGAACCAAGCCTCGGTTATATACAAAACCTGTTAATAATTTTTACTGCACAGTTAGGCACAAATTATTGATCTCAAATAGAGACACAAATTCAGATTAGAATATTGTTTTACTGCTTTTTATTAGACACAAACAATCGTACAATACTGGATATCCACATCCTTAGTTTATAAGGTTTTGTTAAAAACATTTTATATTCTCTGAAATGGAAGACAAATAATTTACAATCACTTAAATGATAGTTTTTGCCAATATGTGCTAAATTGCCATTTCTGAATCATACATTTTAATTTAACGGTAAATATAATTAAAAATATCATGTCAAAACTTTTTTAATGCGTAGAATTATTCTTCATATGTTAATTTGTTACATTACAAATCTAATGATCAATCTTCCTTATAACGTATTGTTTATGAACGCTAACAATTTAACGATAAATTGTAAAGAAGTAGAATTGTGATCGTTGAGTATCCCATCACTTCAATCGAGGAAGTGGCAATTAAAATTAATTTGAGTAATATAATAATTGAAATCAGGAAAAATTGTTTGAATTTATTCCAACAAACTCAGATCATAACTGTATGCCCAGATTATCAATTTTTCAACAATAAATTAACGCAACTGAAATCACAAGTTTCATAATTAATAAGAAAGCTCTCTGTTATTATTTCGTTCTGCTTGTCTAACTCTATAACTAAAACATAGTTGAAGATAATTAATATGATTCCAAGCCTATATGCCACCTGTGTATGACTAACTTTATATGACTTCAATCGCATATCGCATTAAAGCATAACAAATATTCCACTTTGAGCAGATGCTATTAGAAGAGAATTATTGTAAATAGGAAAGAGGAGGATCCAGTACTGTAAACTACCATTTATTCATTGAGTAGCCTTGACTGGACAAGTAATAACTATATTACTTGTTATTTGATATGCCATTAGTCATATTTTTTCACTTTTTAGCGGAAAAAATTGTTTGATGTATTTATAATGGTCGCGAATGATAAGTGTAAATCTATATTTCGAAATACTTTGTGTACGTTCACTTTAATCATTTCTATGATTTCAAAATTTATGCCCAACACTTCACATTTATGAATGACACTTCTTATGAACTTCTTATAAACCTCCGTTGCAAAATTGGAAAGATTTTTGCACGAATGTCTCTTCAACCTTGGAAGATTTTGCACACTAAAGAAACAAATTTGTCAGTAATGTAAATGTTTTTGCTAATGTTAATCTGGAACAGATATTGAAAATTTGGTGTTGTTTCCAATTTAATTATCCGTGAAACGGTGTTGTATTATGTATAGAAATTTTATATAATTAGCTCAATTTCGAAACAATTGCAATAAACTTATTATTTAAGGTAAGTAATTCGTTCTGCCGTCAAGTTATACAAATGCATTTTTCTTTAGATATAAAATAGTACAATATCTTCATTTTTCACCGTCGTACAGGCAACATTATGCAACTCGCATAAATGTTTTCAAATAAGCATCATCACTTTTTACTTCTCGCTTACCTGAAAAGCCCGTTTTACATTACACTAAATCTTCAATAAGATATTGTTCAATTTTTGAAACAATCTAAATTGTGTAGTATCATACAGCAAATTGTGTGAAATATCGCATTGCTTCGTAAATTGTCTCAAAAAATAGATAAACGCGGCTATCAAATTATTATTATATTATGCGAACTGCGCAGAATCACAAACTAAATATTGTAGATAGGTACCTATATAAAATTGGCTCAGTATAAAACAGAGTTCATTAAAAACAAAGCAATTTATTGCTCAAGATATTGTTCAATTTGTTGCGTAATTTCTTGTTCAATATTTAGCGTAGTGTAAAACGGCCATAAGGGAGGTATTGGAATCATGCGAAAAATCGGGATGTGAGTGGATGAGCACAAATTATGGTCCTTACATCTCATTTTTGGTAGTTTCACGATGATGTCTGTATGTATGTATATATGTATGTATGTGTGTGTATGGATGTGGTCAAGGCCGGATTTCTGTCTGTCGGATAACTCAAATACGAATTACCCAAAAAATTTGATATTTCGTATTTTGCATTTGTATACAAATTGGATGAGCTCATTACATTTTGGTACAAATATCTTTCTACTCATATCGACGTAACATTTATTTGCATACCACTATAATCACTCGTAATTAAATAAATGCTTTAAAATCAGTAGATTTAACAAGGCACTCATTTTGTCTCTCTCGTCCCTCTCTTTCTAAAATGTTTCACGTTTGATGACACACATGACAACAATGAAAATATACGCCGATACCTCTAATGTAATAATTTACTAATTATTTAAAAATATCGTGTTTTAATATAACCTAATATTGTTCATTACTGAAGTACTTATCTACTTACTGAATTAATGGAACAGAATAGTATATTAAGTATCAAGAACGGTAAGACAATTTTGTCGGACATCGATAATTCCTTAACGTTCGTAATGCTTATATCAGTTTTTGCTCTATTGGTCTTTTTTATGCATACACAAATATTAATTTCTTTGCAATTAATATTAAATTTACTTACCGTTTTGTTTAGCCTAGCAACTGGTAAGATCAACATACTGTCTTGGAAACAGGCATGGTAAGTGTGCAAAAAGAATTTTTTTAAATTTGCAGTTTTAATTTACAATTTTTAGGCCACTCTTGACGTGTTTTTAGCCTTTGGCTGATGCTCGGGCTCAAAATCACGTCTCAAGCCATAAAAGTATCATTACACCCTTAATACATAAATAACTATTATATCTACTACAAATTATACTGTTTTGTTGTTATGCAAACTCTCATTTGTCATTTTACTCATGTTGTCATGTCCAGTGTAAAAACAACTTCACAGTGATCATCAATTGTTTACGTCTAGTATGACGTCAGCTCCTAGTTGCCTATTTCTCACATCTCCCACAATTTGAAAATAATAACCTGTAGGTCAGGCGTTCGGTGTTCCACATTTACGTGGAGCTACTCTTACTAATATTATATCCAACAATCATGTCATGATGTCAGGTTATAAGATTTTTTCTCAGCGCATATTTGCGGTTAAGGGTTTCACCCCTTTTTAAAAATCCTCCACAAAAGCGGCTTCACAACAATAATTACCTCGGTAGACAAGTGAGCTTCGAAACATGGCACGAGGAGATGCACTGTGGATTCTCATTTCGGGCTGGAGTAATTCAACCACTACAGTGTTGATTAAGATTCGTAATAATGGTTACCAGTGTTGGAATATTAAAGATGTAAGTAAACTATGTTACTGTTACAATATCAATCAATCAAATGAATATAAGAAATACTTTTTAGTACTAAATAAAATCTTATTATTTTATTACAGTTTGACAAATGACCTCTCGCCATACTCTACTATTTTTATTTTAATAATACAAGTATACAGGGTGTTCATTTTAAGTGGCGCACCATTGCTATCTCGAGAAGTATAAGAGCTACGAAGTTGGTTAAATTAGCAAACAAATTCTATTTTATATGACTACTTTAATGAACGAAACAAAAAAAATTTTAGACCAGTGGTTCTCAAACTACGGGGTGCAACTTTCTTATTTCAAATGGGGACCGATTTTTTTTATTTGCTTATTCGATTCAGTATTTTTTTCTGAATTCAACGAGATATTAGTTTCATACCCTGGCATAACAAAAACATGAGAAAAACGCTATTGAAAATTATGATAATTTAATTAAAATCTGATTGTTACAAGAGTGCTATGGAAGAAAACATTTGAATATTTGTTTCATATTAATTGTTATTTGTTAATGAAAAAGATTCTTTGATTTTAATCAGGAGACAGGACCGCCACTAAGTGTATGAGTTCAGGGTACTAAGTACTTACTCAGTAGGGTATAAGGTGGCGGTAACTACGGACACGTATTTCGACCTCATTTGGTCTGATCAGTGTAGTATACTAGAATCTTTTGCACTAACAATTAATAAGAAACAAAATATTCAATTGTTTTCTTCCATAACACTAACTAATAATCAGATTTTAATTAAATTATCATAATTTTCAATAGCGTTTTTCTCATGTTTTTGTTATTCCAGGGTATGAAACTAATATCTCGTTGAATTCAGAAAAAAATACTGAATCGAATAAGCAAATAAAAAAAATCGGTCCCCATTTGAAATAAGAAAGTTGCACCCCGTAGTTTGTGAACCACTGGTCTAAAAAATTTTTTGTTTCATTCATTAAAGTAGTCATATAAAATAGAAATTGTTTGCTAATTTAACCAACTTCGTAGCTCTCATAGTTCTGGAGTTAGCAATGGTGCGCCACTTAAAATGAACACCCTGTATAAATAAATAAATAAATTATAGTTTTTAATAATTTAATAATTTAAACTAATATCATGATATATAAATAATAATACGGCATTTTATATTTTCATATAATTTATTATAAAAAATTTGTTTGTCATTTACACTCAAATATATTTTTATCTTTCGTTTTCATTGGCAAGTAGATAAACCGAGATTGTAATTTTTTTTTAACTTCTGGTTATTGCTAAATTCTATAGATAGAAAGAAATGTATAAATACAAATTGTAGATAATAGCATTTAGTGTAGGTACATTTTTACATCAAAAATTCCGATTAATCCATAAATTGTTAAAGTATTTCAGTAAAACACTTCAGATCTTCAAATAATTACAACTTCCGGTTGCACTATTAACACCAAAATCTAATCAGATCTAATCTAAGATTATTATATACAAAATTTCATTTTTTTATTCAATAGTACCTACTTATTTGAATTATCGTACCTCCAACATCCATCCATTCATCTAGCCACACAGACACACACACAGACATAATCGCAAAACTATCAAAATCGTGTTCTTGGGATCTCAAAACGTGCTTATCCATTGAAAACTCACCAAATTTTAGCATCATTACTAATATCTCTCTTACAGATCTGAGTCGACTGGAAAGAGGTAAAACAAACAAGCAATTATTTTATGTAGAAGAGAGGTGCTATGATCTAAAAATTGGATTTTTATACAAACATTCATAAAAAAGTCCAACAATCACTTGGTAGTGTATAAGATAACATTTCTCAAAAAAATGATCCTAATAGTCGGGAAGTGGACTGGATGTAGCAGAAAGAATACGAAGTAGGTACCGCTAACGTTTCATTTTATTTAAAAACTTCTTCAGAGCTAAAATATACAGTATAATATTACAATATTGTTACAAACAAACATTTGTTTGTTACATACAGAAAAAAAAATTAATAATTAATTGAGTTCTGAACATTCCTATCAAACTATAACACGCTTTTACTTTTAAAGAAATAGAAAGATGAGTAAGAGCATGCACTTTTAATATAATTTTGCAAGTTTGACGAGAGAAGCAGTGATATAAAGAATAAAGATAGTCCAGTCAATGAGTGCTCAAAAGAGGGGTGTAGAGTGCATGGAATATGCGATAATTTTTGACTTCAGGAATTTGTTAGGAGTAATTAGTAGGTAAACATACTAAAAGTCCCCACCCATGGGAGGTGAGCTAAAGGAGGGAGGGAGGTCGAAAGGTCGAAAGGTTTTTCTCTTATATCTCAGAAACGGTGCATGTAGGAAAAAAATGTTTCAAATAAAAATTAAAGCTAATTAAATTTCCTATAAAATTGTCTATATACATATTTGTCGAATTCCTAACGGTTTCCGCGATATACGTTATTGAAAATCGATAAATTTCGTAAAAATAATAATTTTTACCCCACTCTTTTTGTCTAACATTTGCTTCTAGTGCCTCTCACGATCGTTTCTCAGAAAATTTGTCTAAAACTAAGTTGTAGAACATTAAATTTCCTTCAATTTGATATACACTTTTGACACTTTATCTTCAACCAATCAAAAGTTATAAAATTTCTAACATGTACGCTCAATTGGCAGCCAACGAGCAAATAGTACAGTAATATTAGCTCCAAATCCGGAAATTAAAAAAAATAAAGGTTTGAGTGCTCCTAATTATTGTTCATTAGCCTTGACTCTAAATGTGGTAAAAAGTCTTCGAAACCATATTGTCGGGTTTGGCAGTGGGGTTGGGGAGAGGGAGAGGGGAAAGTGCCAGTACCGTATGTTTTCTCACAAAAACGAATGTATCTTTTTAGCAGATAAGAATATCGACTTCCGACAATATAATTTTGTAAACTTTTGGAGGCCCTATTTTAGCCACAATTTAAACAAAGAAAATAAATGAGTTTTAGTATTTTTTCAAATTCTTGTATTTAATCCACTCTAATTTCTGAACGAATTAAGATATCGACTTCCGGTTTCCAGCATTGGATTCCTCGGACTTTTTGACAATTTGGAGCATTCAAACCTTTATTTTTTTTAATTTCCGGATTTGGAGCTAATATTACTGTACTATTTGCTCGTTGGCTGGCAATTGAGCGTACATGTTAGAAATTCTAACTTTTGATTGGTTGAAGATAAAGTGTCAAAAGTGTATATCAAATTGAAGGAAATTTAATGTTCTATAACTTAGTTTTTGACAATTTTTCTGAGAAACGATCGTGAGAGGCACTAGAAGCAAATTTTCGACAAAAAGAGTGGGGTAAAAATTACTTTTACGAAATTTATCGATTTTCAATAACGTATATCTCGGAAACCGTTAGGAATTCGACAAATATGTATATAGACAATTTTATAGGAAATTTTTATTATTCTGAAACAATTTTTTCCTACATGCACCGTTTCCGAGATATTAGCGAAAAACAAAGAAATGGGACCTTTCAACCCCTCTCCTTCCTTTAGCTCACCTCCCATGGGTGGGGACTTTTAGTATGTTTACCTACTAACTACTCCTAACAAATTCCTGAAGTCAAAAATTATCGCATATTCCATGCACTCTACAATATATTCATTGACTGTACTAAGAATAAACTGGCGTAATACCGCGTTCGGCGTGCCTCTTTATTTACAATACATAAATTACGAGTATCTACGACATGTTGCAGTAACCACTTGCGATGTTTTGTATGTAAAAATGTTCCTTTTTCTTTTCAAGAAGAGTACACTTAGGTAAGAATATAATTTGTATTTACGTTTATTTCGTGACTGGGTTTCATATCAATAAATTAAGAAAAGGCTCGTAGAATGCATATAGTTTTTAATTCTGAATATCTTTTTTATTTACACTTTTGCTCTAAATCAATATTAAAAGCTTAGAGCGAAATTAAAAATTTTACGCTGTATTTCCTAAGTCGAATAAAAAGTCAACACCCATATTATATTTCCTTATTATTTCATTTTACCATTTATGACTGTATTTGTATAAATTAAGTAGTACATTATTTGTAAGATTTATCGAATGCTTACTGACAAGCTAATATAAATGATGTTATTTCTTTACTTTCAAAATCAGGCATACTTCAATTTCAGCAAATTTTTCAATTTGCTTGTCCACTATTTTATGTTAATGTTATTGTTGATGTGTAGTAGTCATGGAAAATTAATAGGTATATACGTATAAATAAAAACGGGGTCTAGAAATTGAATTTGGTAAGCATAAGAACCCGAGGTATTTTTGTAAACTATTCCTTCGTCGGATATTATGGAGTCTTTAACAATTTAATACCATATTTAGTTGTGATCTTGTCTCATAGCACCGTGATATAAAATATCAATAATAATTTGTTAGCCGTCCCTGCAACTTTAGGTAAAGGCACTTTTTAAAGGTAACTTTATCATTGAGATTGAAAATAAATTTCTGAACTGATAATAAATTATTTAACTGGGCTCTTAGTATAATTCTGTATATTTAATTTATAAACTACAACGTTCGGAAGCGATGTGCTTGCTTTCTTCAGGTAACAACATGAAATAGTTTACAAAATTATCCAGCAATTATTATTTTTAAGAATTTGAAAGAAAAACAGGTACCTACTAAATGTTTGTGATAGAATTAATCTAGGTTTATGTCCAGTTAGAATTTTGAAACAATCTTTGGAATCCACATAAAAAAATCTGATGTGGCCAGCACACGACCTCTCGCCTAATTCTGCTTTTTCTACTAATCTAATAAATAGTTTTACTTACTTTTTAATAGTTTCATGTTCATGTAATATGTAAACAATAATAAAAATCAAGATGCAAGCACAAGATGTCAACTGTACTATCACTGTCAAATTTTGTGTAGAAACTAATTTCATATGATCATGGACAACAATATACTGGAATTTCAAAAAATTATAATTTTAATTATACTTTATTTTATTGTTATTCAGCAAATTGTATTTACAATTAACTGTACCCAGATAATTACATTTTCATTTATTTTTAATTGCAAAAATAGCCATAAATAAATAACGTTATAATTTATTTAAGGAAAACAATATATCAAGCTGCAAAAGTATTTCCGGTTTGCGGATTTCTACCAAAATCTTATCCAGTGTTAAGAACCTTATTTAAACCTTAAATATGAAATTTGGTTATTAAAGGTTTGATACTTTTAAGTTATGGTGGACGAAAAATCGTCACATAATTCATACGTCCATATGTACACACACACACAGACATCATCGTGAAAATAGTAAATTCGTATTTTAAAGATCCTGAAACGTGCTTCTCCACCAAAAACTCGAAAATTTTTACCCATTACAATACCTATGTTATAGAATATGAGGCGAGAGGTAATTAATAAATAATTTTTTACATGATTTATCTTATGATTAAGAGATTTATTTGAAAATATAACTCAGCATAAACCTAGCTCCATTCTTCGTCTGTAAATAAATTTATGAAATTTTGCTTTATTTGTAAAACTTCGTGACTATTTTAAAAATTGCTAGACTGCTTTTACGTATTTTAAACGAATATTTCTATGCGTTACCATAGGACAAACGCGTTGTAGAGCTGCGTAATAAAGTCGATAGCCTTAACAAAATTATTTCTAATTTTGACAATGTTTGATGAGCTCATTCAAATTTTTCGTATTGTCCATTATGGGACCGGCCAATATGAGAAAACCCCATCAAACCATGGCATACTACGATACTCAGCATCGCTAACGTACCTTAGCAGTTCAATTTTACTATCCTTCGTCGTCATTATCCCACTACTTCGTCCCACCATTTCAACAAAGCGACTCACACATCCTGTTTTCATCCTTACATGCTGCAAGTGTTTGCCGCTCTACTGAGACTAGCCCCAAGCTGATGCGTCTTACAGAAGCCGCTCAGAGTTTTGGAAAAGAGTAAAATAAAAGTGAAAAAGTAAATTATTTTCTTGTGTTTGTTGCGTTGTGCTTGAAGAAGCTGCTTTAACGTAATGTTCTCTCTTTCTCTTTTATTTTTATCTCCCTGCTTTATCGCTCTTGTGGGTGTCTTTGTCTTCAGGCCTGTGAATGAATGTTAAGATTTTGGAAGTGATTCATTCATATGTTATTGGAAAATTGAACGGTTATTATCTGCCAAGAATAAAAGAGTATGTGTAAAATGTAATGAATATTATGCATGTGGACGAGACGAAATAATAGTACCTACCTATGCTAGGATTCGGCTTATAATTATTATTGTTAATGTTGATTAATCTCGAGATAATTTATGTGCAGAGGAGAATTCGGAAGAAAGCTATTTTCTGTTCAAAACAATTTTGCTATAGAAAATGCCAAAACTATAATTTATATTTTTTTATGTTGTAGGTACTAGGTGCCTTACAAAATTATTTAATTGTTTGTTATATTAGGTACATTAGTAGCATTATGTAAAAAATATTATTATTTGTTTATTATTTAGTAAAATTATTATTTGTTGATGATTAGTGTGTAATTAGTATGTTTGTGTGTAAATTAATGTGTGTATATAGGTAACTGCAATACAGGGTGTATCTATACCTCTGCACGCAACTTTAATAGGTTATATAATTTGATATTGGTACTGATTACAGAAAAGAAAGATTTTTTTCAAAATTTGTGCCACTGGCTTGCAAGTCAATTTAACTATTATATAAAAAGTGACTATTTGAACACAGTCTAATACTATTTATAATTTTATTTTATAAATAATATAATAAATATTCAGTTAAATGGACGTTCAAACCAATGGAACTAATATTTTCACTACCCTTATTTTTGCGAATTTAAAAAAAATCTTTCTTTTCTGTAATCAGTAGGTACCTATATCAAATTATATAACCTATTAAAGTTGCGTGCAGAGGTATAGAAACACCCAGTATATTTTTACCAACTAAACAACTAAAGAGACAAACGAAAATATTATTAATATATATTTTAGTGTATATTGCTATCTATTTATGTATCTAGGACGAAAAGTGAAGTTTAAGTACAAGCAAGTTATTTACGACCAAGGCGTTTAAACGATACCGAACTTCATGCGCTTAAGTACCTGAAAACACTATTTAAATTGTATATGTCATAGGTACACAATTTTTCCAAATCACGTGCTTTTTACCCATTGTACAAAAATCACTGTATTCAATAAAAAATGTCAAACAACAGAAGCGTGAAGCATAAGTAAATTACGTTAGGTAAATATAATCCTAGAATTCTACATTTGATTGACTTTATAGTATTACTTATATAGTAATTTTACTTAAAAGGCCTAGGATATCTACAGTACCTATATATTTTTCCAACTTTTTAAATCCTTTATATTAACTTCATCGTCGTACTTACGTACGTAAGGCAAAAAAACAAAAGTCAAAAATGATCCACTTCCCGGGATCCTATCGAGCTGAAATTTTGGTAATAGACTTTTGTCACCTAACAATGCACTTTGGCACAAGAAAAAATCTGATGTGGCCAGCACAAAACCTCCCGCCATACCCATTTCCCCATATCCAATCAATCTGAAATTTGGTACATAGTCTCGTTGTGACCAAATATTTACTTTGACACAAGAAAAAATCTGATGTGGTCAGCACAAGACCTCCCGCCATACTCATTTCCCCATATCCAATCAATCTGAAATTTGGTACATAGATTCGTTGTGACCAAACATTTACTTTGACACAAGAAAAAATCTGATGTGGCCACCACAAGACCTCCCGCCATACCCTACGCTTTTTAACTCTGAAATTTGGTACATAGGCTCGTTGTGACCAAACATTTACTTTGGCACAAGAAAAAATCTGATTTGGCCAGCACAAGACCTCCCGCCATACCCTACTCTTTTTAACTCTTTCTTGAAACACACTATCTAAGAAAGAGTTACAATGAAATCAAAAATTTATATAAATAACGATCGAGTCTCATAAATAAAGGATTTATAGTCAAAAACTTTGTTTTTACGGGTTCATTGTTTCATAATTTGTTGAAATTATTTTGGAGAGTTGGTAATGCTCTAGAAAAAGATGACTCAGTGTGAAAAACCAATGAAAATTTAGAAATTTACAAACTGAGAAATAAGTTCCTATAATGTCTATAAGCTGTACTGTTTAATTTTATGTTCCATTTTTTTTTTACTTTTCAAATAGTTTTTGTTTTTTATACTACATTCTTAACTAAAGTTACGAGTATAGTTACTGTAATTAGAGACATAATTATAATAACATTGTAAGCGCAATTATCTTGTAACATTTTACATGAAAAGGTTTATGTATTTTTATTTACTTTATTTCTTTAATTGACTTGCTTGAATTTGTTGCTAACTTTTATTATAATTTTCTATCTATATAGGTACATAAATTATTTAAAGAAAAGAACTACGCTAAGGGGCTAAACTTTCATCATCATTGATTGAAACAATATTTAACTGTCGAAATTACATAGGTATGCGAAGGTTTATTATTGGAAGAGTTTAATATTGGAAATTTATCACGAAAAATTTTACTGCGCTAACCAAAATTGAATTTTACAAAATAAAGCAACAGACTACTTTTTAGGATAGGTACCTACTACTTTTATTTGTCAAAAGGCCAGCTGAGCAAATTAATTTTATTCACTTTACTAGTTCATAATTTATAGCTTGACTGAACTGGAAACAATAATAAATACATACACATACACATAAATATATCATTTTAATTAATATTAGCAGCGAGTAAGTACACTGTAAAAAAATTTGGTGTAAATTTACAACAAAAA
Source organism: Agonum fuliginosum (assembly GCA_947534325.1). NCBI lineage: Eukaryota > Metazoa > Arthropoda > Insecta > Coleoptera > Carabidae > Agonum > Agonum fuliginosum. Next base: position 16,095,508 of record OX384045.1, on the reverse strand, counting down.
TCGTTGGCTAATTTGTAACCAACAATAATCGTTGTAAACTTACATTCAAATGTAAAATTACATATTGAATTTATCGTTTGTAAATTTTCCATATAAGTGTATTTTTAAATTTTTTATGATAATAAAAATGTAAATATTTACATATTAATTTGTAAAGTGTTACACAACAAAATGTATATTTCCATTATGATGTGTAAACTAATTACATTTTATATTAAAATTACATTTGAAAATTGTAGATTTTATTTTTCATAAATGTAGAATTACGATTTGATATGTAAAATTAAATTTGAATATGTAATGTACAAATTTCAAAATGTAAATTTTACATTTACGACTGTAAAATATTTAGTTAGAAGTGTAATAATACATTTAAAAATGTAAAACCTTACATTTGCAACTGTAAAACTTAAAGTTAGAAATGTAAATAAGTACATTTTAAATTGTACAAATTTACACATTGTATGTATAAATTACATACTATATTGTACGTTTACATATAAACGTAAAATGCATGTAGGTTTTAGTAAAAAAAATGTGCTTAAATATTTTATAAATATTTATTTATAAAAGTAAAAACAAATTATACTCTTATAAAAAGTATTATCATAAACATTATTATTACATATACATGGTATATAATTTAAATGTACAATGTACGGAATTCGGAATACAATGTTATTTTTTAACTTGGCAAAACAAACAAAAATTGTAAATATATTGTGTTAAAAACAATTTCGTAAATATAACAATGTATTACGTATTCATCGATCACTGGATAAGTTGCATTTTGTTTACAAAGGATTAACGCTATAACTTATTTACATGTACTTTTTAAATCAATTTTCCGCATGTTAATAAAACAGAAAATATAATGTCTCATTATATTATATACTAAAAAATAAATAATCATTCTGGCACACATTAAATAATAGTAGTAAAACAAAAATTAATTTTCATACTGTTGTAGTACTGGTAGCAGTGCTGGGGGATGACAAAGCCTTAGGTTGCTTTGTAGCGGCATCGAAGCTGAAGGTGGTGATGGCGGTGCCGATACTGACTATTCATCAGCCACTCTGAATTTTTGTAATTTATTCATAAAAGCTACTACCTTATTTAGGTATACTTTTTTGGATCGACTTCCAGCTTCTGGGTAAATCTTCAGTAAATACCTCTGAAAAACCTCCAACACACAGCACAACTGCTTTGGGTACTCCATATTGAAATTAAAATAAAGTGCAAAAGTAATTTGCAGGGCATCCAAAAAGTTGTTGGTGCCATCATTTATAATTTTATTTTCTATTGTGGTGTAATAAATATTTTTGTTGGAATTTGGATCTGCAACAAATATAACTATTATTATAATATTATATTTGGTTTAAAAATGCAGTAATGGCCGGAACCATTATGCACCAATATTTTGAAGTAACATACAAGTATAAATTAATAAGATAATACAAATATTTTTTTCTATACGATATAATATTGATAAGCTAATATTATAACAATAATATAGTCAACTCAAATTTAATAGTATCCAAAGGAAAGAATTAATGCAAAATGTATGCACTTGTAACATTGGTTTTAAATTGCAAAAAATACGTTAACAACTGATTAATATTCTAACAAAAAATAGCTACTAGTATGAAGATATTTCGTTATTTTTATGGAATTAAATTACCTTGTATCACGGCAATAGACGGCGCTGCAATATCAGCCTTAATATTTGTAAACGGCGTTCCAGGCTAAAAAAATTATAAATATAAATTCAAAGTTATTCTTATTAAACGCTTATAATACTAACCTCAAATGTTTTAATGAAATTATTTGCGTCCTCATTAAAATATTTTGCAATACATTTAATTGTCATCAAACACTTGTCATCATCTGGTTGATTTTCAATAACTATTTCTGGGTCTTTTGATTTTAAATAATATAAAATTTTATTTGATTTTGTTAGTAGCTTTTCCGTTAATAATTTGACATCATGCCCCATTAATTTTTCATAATGCCATTTTATTACATTTTTATCTAATAAAATAGGCCAATCATTTTTAATATCTTCCAAGCTAGGTGGAGTAGGATTATTTAAGAATAATCTCTGCTGTGGAAACGTATTGTTTAACAATATATACATTGAATCTTCAGTTTCCCATGTCCTGTTCTTTAGTTTATTCTTCATTTCTTGAAGAGCTTCAGGAGTTATTTCATCATTTGGTTGCCAGTTTGTACAACCAGCTCTTGAATTAGACATTACTTTTAGTTTTTTCGGCGGTACTTTTAAACTGCTTACTAACGATCTAGTTTTGTGTGGTCTATTCAAGTAATTATTACGGTCCTGAATTTTAGAAAATAGGCTGTGAGTTCCGTCACCAATAATAACGCCATCGTCGTCCTTATCTTTAAAGGCGGGATATTTGTCGCAAATTCTTTTAGATACTATTTTAATAGATTTTGCCGTCAGAAATGTGTTAATTTCCCTCATTTTTTGAACTACGACGTGAACAATTTCTGTCACTGTTTGTTTACTTATAGTTTCTTCTTCGCACGCTTTTAAGGTACTTACGGGAAATTGTTGCCACGGAATATTCATTTGGTACCAGGTATTTTCATTTGTAGACGTCGGTGAAGCACAATCAGAGGCGGTTTCGAAATCATCCGAATTTAATGGTGTATCTAGTAGACTCAACGGAGAAGATAATAAAGAATCAGTACTATCTGAGTTCGTTTTCATATATTTGTCTAACCATTTTTCATTTTTTTCCAATAAAATAAGAATTTCATTTTTTAATAATAGAAGAATCTCCTTGCTGTCAATGAGTGTGCCATCCGATTCAAGAACTAAGTATGTTCCATTTATTTCGAGTTTAACTGATGCTAGAATATAAAAATTTGAATTCATTTTCTGTGTTTAAGATAACTTATTTCATACCAACCTTCTAAAATTAATTTTTCGTAAATATCATCGGATTCTTCCAAAACCAAAAATGTTTTTTTTACTCTTGTATTATTCCAAACTTTGAACAATAACTTAGCCATTTCCTGAAACATTTAAAATAGTAAATAAATATTGGAGACTACTTGAAGAAATACATACTGCGTTATTTATAAAAAATCAAAAGGGGCCTGCTTGAAAGAAAATAAATTTGAACATTTTGTTTTATAATGTAGCACAAGTTCATAATTGTTTAACTTATGTATGTTAGCACAAATGTAGTCAAATTTATCGTGTTTATATATCTCATATAGTCCAATTTCTGTGTTAAGGCCAACTTCATATCTTTCTCCCAAAACAAAAGCGTCATCGTAATCCTTGTTTATTAAAATATATACTATTTTGCATAATACAAAGGTACCAAAATCTGTTTTCTGGTAACAAATGAAATGATTTCTTTTATATTGTGTACCTTTGATATTAGCATTGTCACTTATAAATTTTGGATTGCTAAAATTACAATATTTTTGCACAATAATATTTATATCCTTGCAATAATTATTTTCACAAAACTCAACAGCACTGTCAGAAACAATTTTGCTACTGCAAAATGTTCCGTCTGATAATAATAGTGCTTGAAGCAATTGATGCTTTTCGCATAACATTGAAGAAACATTTTTGAAATTTTGCGAATGTTTGATAATATTCTTAAAGTAACGATGTTTGCTTTCATACCGTAACGTCCATAGATGGCGAAGAGGTCCAAACTTTAAAATTAAATCCGGGTAATGCATTATGTAATGGTGTTTTGGTCTCAAATTATATTTTGGAAATAATTTTTTTCTGCAATCCATATATTCGTGTATTAATGAACGTAATTTTGCAACTTGTCCAATGGAAATTTTTACTGCTAATAGAATACTGCACAGTTCTCTTAAAATAAGAAGCATTCGCCAGACAGGATCATTATAGTCAAAAATTTTATCAAAAATTGCGAAGGGTATAATTTGTAATAGTCTCATGTTTTCACTAGCAGTACCTGCAATTTTTTTTCCTTTTTTAATTACAGGAAGTTTATTATAATATAGTTCATTCTCAAATTTGATATTTTGAATCTTCGCATTTAAATAATTAAATGTAAAATACTCCTTATCTACTAAATTTTGTAGAATATACAGTAAATCGTACGGAACAATTCCTTCGTAAATGTCATGTGCAATACAAGGTGGAAGACCTGGATTACAAACATGAAAATCATTTAATTTATTTAAACATGACGATTCATTTATTCCTCTATTAATTGAATTATTTTTTAATTCTAATACATCGTTTTCATAAGAATCAACTGTTCTTATCGTTTTTATTGAAATATTTCCTGCTTGTAGTTCTTCTCGTGTTATATAACAGTATCTACAAAAATACTTGCTGGTGCTAAAATTTTCGACAAATCCTCCGATCTGATGGCTACCAAGATTGTCCCCAACGACAGCAATTATTGTGCCAAATATTGTTTCTGATCCGACGTTTAGTCCTTTTTCTTGTAAAATTTTGATATCATTTAATATAACGTCAAAAATTGCGGAAAATCCGAAATATGTTATATGGTTTTCGTTACAAAGTGCGACTAATTGTATTTGGTCTACTTGCGTTCTACAGTAAGCAGGAAGGTTTCCGATAGTCATGTAGATTCCTAGCATTTTGTGTTTTTTTTTCGATGACCCTAACGGGTTGCAAATTTCAAACGCATCCTGAAATAAAATTAATCTTATAACCGTTTTATTGTCAGTTGCATTTTTTATATAAAAGTTATTCTTTCGATAAACTTCGCCATCTGCAATGTCCTCAAAATAATTTTTATTCGAATTAATATTTCTTCTTGAATCAACTTTCACTAAATTTGTAATATGTTCATTATTTAACAAACTCTTAAGTGTATCTAATATCGGTATATAGAAATATTTGCATAATTGATGTTTATCATTTCTTCCTAAAGTTACACATACGGGACTAACAAAATTAAATTCCCGTTTATAATATTCTTTCCTCATATAACTTGATCGTAAAAAACCATTTGCTGAATCGTGTGCCTTTCGAAAAACATTACCATCATGTAATTGCGAAATTGAATTAGACGATTTGTCAGGACAATTTTTTTTAATAAAGGAATAAAATTTATTGTTTGATATTGTATTTAAATCTGTTATTCCTTCTATAACAGTCTGTAATACAGAATCTGTTAAAAAATGTTTAGCCTGAAGTTTCAAATACAAGCAAGCCAGGGTCTTAATATACTGATCGTCAGAACTATTTTCTTCTTCTTCTTCTTCTAATAAATTGGAAAAACTAACATTATCAGAAATATTATCCAAATCATCCGTACTGTTCGTGGTTTTATTGTAATTATGAAGTGTGCTTTGATTTTGATAATTAATTTTAACTCCAGAATGATGTTTGCGATAAAAATGTGTTTGGAACTGTGTAATAGTAGTAAATGTTATTTTTGCGCAGTTATCAAATGGGCATAACACTTGATTAGTTGTTTTGAAATGATTACGTATGTGGTGGATAATATTTTTTGGGAAAATATTTTGTGCACAATTTTGTATTTTACACTTCACTGTATTCACTGTTTTACGAGCTATATTATTATCTTTCTTGTGTTTTCTAAAAAGATGCATTTTAAAATTCGCATATTTACGAAACTTTTGATGGCAGTTAGAGAAGAGACAAAGAAATTGGCCTTTTGAGATATTTCTGTGCAAATACAAATGATAATTGTATGGTTTTAAACTTTTAAAATTTACGGAACACATGTTGCACTTAAACGTTGACATTGTATAGATTAGAGCTACGAAATAGTAAAGAAATTTATTAATCTTTCAGTGCAGTAATTTACAAGTAGAATCTACGCTTGCGCAACATTACATTTAAATATGTTATTTTACTTAGTTGTAATGTAAAATTACAGTCATTCTTGATTGAATGTAATTATACACAATAATATGTAACGTACAAAAACATTATAAATAATACATAATCATGTACAAGGCTGATTAATTAAACATTATTCAATAATTGTTACTATTACTTGCCATAATACTTCAGCTTGGATGTTTACAAGAAAATACATAACCACACAAACCTGTACAATTATTACGAATTAATTAGAATTGTTCTTACCTTAACAAGTAGTTTCTTTTCAACACAAATTAACAAAACAAATGCTAATAAATAAACTGAAACACACTACATAAATGCTTCGTACTAAAATTATACAAACACAACAAAGACAGCTGAGTATAGCAGATTCGACTTGCTCATATCACGTGCTCTCGTTCCGTTCAACCTTGAACATAAAGATTATTCTTCTCTGTTCACGCTAGATGGAGATGGTGTGACCCCGCGCCTTTTCAAATAGAAATGTTTTTGTTAAACGAAAATTGTTTGTATAAATTGAAAAATAGTGTTACGAAAGTAACCTGACAACAGTGGCGATTATTCTACTCTCATCGGTGTATTATAAAACAAGGCGACTTGGTGTTTGTTATTTTTATAATAAAGGCGTACATTGTGAATAATGTTTAATTTAATCCTATAACAATATGAAAGGCAAACTGCGAATATTTATTGACCCATTGGCTATTCCATTCTTATTCAATCAATCAAATTAGTCTGTTTGAAAGATATTATTGAAAATTTTATTTTGTGGTTTTTGTCAGTACGTTTTTACCAAATTATCATATTACATTATTATATTTCACTAACAAATATTTTAAATAAAATGATTAAATATGAGAAATAAAATTTGATAAAACAATTAATTAATACTTCTCTCAGTGATTATTTTGCGATCGCAAGAATAAAGATTCGGCAAAAAGTACAGGTTCTCTTAAATAATACATAATATCATATAATATTTGTAAAAATTTACATAGGGAATTTAAAATTTACCTTAACATGTGAGAAAATAAAACAAATTAAAGTGTAATAGTACATAATATATCCAATTTTACTATTGTAGGTTAATAAATCACGCAATTATTACAAATTTACATTATACAATGTGAAATTTACATTTACAAAATTTTGAAAAAATGTAACAAAATAAAAAATTAAAATGTTATGTAAAATTACAGGAAATTAATAATTGATTGTAATTTTACTTTTTTAAAAAGTAATGTTATCCAATAATTATTGCAATTTTACATTAAAAACTGGAAAAACAAATTTTTCTGTAATATGACATAATAAATTAATAAATTATTGTAGTTTTACTTAACTGCAGGTAATTTTATCACATAATTATTGAAAATTTACATAATGTAATGTAAAATTCATATTAAATGATGTAAAAAATGAAAAAGCAAAAGGTGATGTAATATTACATAATTATCAATATTTAAGTGTAATTTTTACACCATTTTATGTATTTTTGCCATATAAACAGTGTAAATTTACGTAAAATATTATCTTTTCTGTATTTTTTACTATAATAATGTGACTTTACGTCATTTTAAGTAATACTACATAATTAATATAATTTTCAGTAATATTACATAAATTTGTATAATTCCTAAAAAATATATTAATATTTACAATGAAAATCATAGTAAAATTACATCAATTTTTTACAGTGTATATCACAGGGGATATTTTTGTGCAGTAAAACTAGAACGAGGTGAATTGGAAATGAAAGCTTTTGGAAACACTTTATTTTCGAGAATTCAATTTACTTAATGTTTCAATATCTATTTTATATTGGTTAAAATTTGTAGCAATAATGAAAAACGAATACTAAATTTATTTGTCGTATAGTAGCACATTTGATAATTAATATGTTCAAATTACAGTTTCTTTAAAATAGGCTATAAAATAGTAAAACATGATTGAAAAATTAATAGCCTTTCTATACTTTCATACTTAGGTACTCTCTTCTATTGCATAGGCTTTCCTTTGAAAATTAATTTTATAGTTACAAGTACAAGAATAATTAACATCCGAAACACATAAATAGGTATTTGAACAGCGTTAATCTAATGTAATAAATTCTAATAATATGTACATTCAAATAAATTTTACTGAGGATAAATTATTTTATAGCAAGATTACAGTCAACTGACTCATAAAATCTTATGAGGTTATATTCTTATTTTGTTTTGAGTTACCTATCTTTTATTTTTATACTATACATGCTATACTTCACTGTAGGTAATTTTCACAAATTACTTGAAACTTGAAATCTTTTAAGTAGGTAAGTGCTGACGCTCTTCTTTTTTCAGGAAAGTGTTCAATGCCTCAATTAAAAGTAAAATTATCTGTTGAGGTCAACAAGTCAACGTTAAGTGATAAGTAATTAAATTTTAACAAGAATTAAATTATATATTTATAATAATTTTAATATATTAAATAAGCAGTAAAATTACTAACCAAGCATCAAAAAACTAGTTATTTTTAGTTCAGCGAACTAGCTTTGTTCATTAGATAGCTAAAGAACTTTACTTAATACCTACGTATAAGTAAAACAAGCTGAGTTTTGATTGCGGACAGTTTTGTGTTCATGTGGAAATTTTTAGGTAAACTGTAATTAAATTTAATATTTTGCTGTTCGCTTAAACAAGCTGATTAATATAATATTGAGGGAATCCTTAAATTTGATCGAACCTTAATTTTACCGACTTGTAGAAATAGCTAATCGTAGTTTGACCGACCTGTAGTTTCACCGAATCTCAAACTAGATTTAGCCAAACCGTATAGTTTCACCGACCTCACCGACCCGAAGTTTCACCGAATCGAAATCAGAGTGTTGAATGCTGGCGGAAATTTTAAATTTTAAATTTAAAAAAAATCTTTTTGTTTTATGATCAGCGCGTCGCGTCGTACAGTATATAGCCCTATTTTTTGTTCTAATTTGTGGAACAGCCTGTATATTATTTAAGGATTTTTTTTGTTAATTTGTCCTTGTTCAATAATTATACTAAGAATTTTATTGGTTACATTTAAGTGATATGTCAACTTATTTCATTAGATTTAAAATATTAAAATTTAAGAAATTATTTAAACTGTACAATTCTCAATCCTTTAATCATGAATATTGTCATTATTCAGACTATTGAAGAAGGTTGAAAATTCCAATAATTATAAAATTTTGTTGTTCCATCTTGAACAGAAGAAATTGTAATTTACTTTGTTTATGTTGTATTATTAAAATACATATTTCCATTATTTATCAACGGAGAGTTGTAAAAGCGCATTTCTGATCATCAAAACGTTTGAAAAGCGCAGAAATATAATCAGTAAATTTATGTTCAATAAGCGCAGATCGTAACGTTCAATAAGCGCATTTTTCGAAAATGATATTTCTGACCATAACAAGTTAGTCCAGATCGTCTTCGAGTATGATGGGGTTAAGTTCAGAAAAATGTTAGGCAAGAATATTTTCTAGTTTTAAATAATTCAAAAAATCTTGTTAAAAATACTCTTTAAGTACTTATGATGGGGTTAAGTATAGAAAAATGTTAGGCAAGAATATTTTCTAGTTTTTAAAAATTCAAAAAATTTTGTTAAAAATACTCTTCGAGTATGATGGGGTTAATTTCAGAAAAATTTTAGGCAAGATGGCAAGAATATTTTCTAGTTTTAAAAAATTCAAAAAATATTGTAGAAAAACTGTCGTACAATCCCTAAAACTTTTCAAATGTTCCCGTCTGCGCTTATATAACTTCAATTTCTGCGTTTTTCAAATGTTATTTTATGCGCTTTTCGTACGTCGATAAGCAAAAACTGATAAAGGCCAAATGCGCTTATATAACGCACCCATTTATCAAATTTTTTCATAAGTAGGTAGTAAAGAGGCATGACATTATAAGTAAAATTACATACAGTTGTTGTGTGATACCAGAGAAACGAATGTCAAAACTAACTGTGTTAAGTTTGAAACATGTTATTCACACATGACAAATTTAAATGTCAAAATTTTCTATATTAACAATGATGGATATACTACTGTGGTTTTATCACAAGTAATATAATATACGAGTAGTACAGTAAATCCAAACAGGCGATGGTTTCTTCGTTTCTTTATATTCTGAAAATTATTGATATTTTTGAATGGGAATTTGTGGGTCAAATTACAATTGTTGCCTAAGGGGCCAAATGATGCTAGTCTGACCCTGGCGAAGCTGAAGTGATTTAGAAATCAATTTTGACCCAAGTTGTCGTTTAAATGTGTTCAAGTTTAAGATACGTAGGTAATAATCAAGTATTGGCTGTCGCCTAATTTTAGCAATATGATAATAGAATATTTTTGTATTAAAGTTTTATAAACGTCATTTTAAACACGAGTTTTTTTAGGAACGAGCGCAGCGAGTGTATAAAAAATGACTAGGTATCTAAAGATGTTATAAACTAGTCACATACTATATTTTTTGTATAACCACAAATTAATTGAAATTTTACATATTTATGTAAAATTTCAATTAAAACAATATGAACATTTATAGGTTAAATCATAACGATATTATACAAAGCTACAAAATTCTACTTAGGCAAGTGTAGTTGACAGTAAAATTGAAAAAAAAACATTGACAATGTTTTAAAGAAATTAATTTTCCTAAATTTTTCACAAAAATTAAGTGCCACATATAGGAGCCAACTTCACCCCGTGCTTAATATGTATTGTATGTCAGTTGCTATGTTTAGCCCGTGACTAAAAATGGCCAAAGCCGCGGCTTGTCGAGGTGTGTTTAAAATGTTATTTAGCGCCATGGAAACCACTTCGATAAATGATGTTTATACCAGGAATAGAAAAACATAATGATTTTGACAGTTCTAGCTAGGGATGGTAAAATATCGATATACCGATGAATATCGATACGAACATCAGTCAACATTACTTTTCGTTTGGCATCGATGTATCGATAACTCGATATTATCAATATTTTTCGATAATTATCGACATAAATCAACAAATATCGAGTTATCGATACATCGATACCAAAAGAAAACTGATAGCAACTTATGCTCGTATCGATATTTATCGATATAAGTATCGATATTTTTCCCATCCCTAGTTTTAGCTAAATCATAATAATAATCACGTAGCAGTTGTATCAAACGTTACTAACCTAACATAATTTTTCATGTAATAAAATTAGATTTTTTCCAAATTAAAAATGTAACGATCAACGGAATAATGTGTTGAAATTAACAATTAACGCGTGAGAGTTGCGTATGTCTCAATTATTATTAAACGCCATCATTAACACACTGACTAGATACGAGTAGATACTAGTTAAATAACTACTTATTAAAAATTATCAGAAGTCAGAAGACAAAATTATCCGCCTACAACGTTTCATTGTTTCATCCAAGCACAATTTTTAAAAATCTACTAATTTTCTGTATGTGGTTCCTCTAAGCTTAATATTTAGGTGAGAAAAGCAAGTCAAGGCCGACACAATGAGGTCATTCGCCCTGCTCCTGATTGCCATGTGTTGGCTCATCCCTCAATGCTTCATTCGGGCATTCGGGGGTGCAAGTGAAACGAATCCAAATTAAGCGGTCTGATGAGTAAAAGTGTGAAATTATTAAATCAAATTTACCTACCGGACGCCGTGGGAACCACTCACGGGTGACTGCAGTCACTCTTCGCTGGAGAATCTCTGTTAGGGGAGATTTATTACCAAGCAGAACTTTGATTCTATAATGGATTTGTTTTAAGAAGTTAATTATGTTATGTGGCAAGATTATACTATACTATAGTCTGTTTGCAAGCAAAGGAGTCAAAACAAAATTCAAGGGTGATTTCTATGCTTTTGATTGACTGGAGGCTGGAGCACCATCGATTTTTGACGTAACACGTCAGTTGTCAGTAGGGCTAGGAAAAATATCGATAAATATCGATATTATTTTTAAATATAGGATATCGATATTGAAAATAATGTCGTTTTATCGATATAAATCGATATTATTATATCAATAATTATCGATAAAAATCGATATTTATCGATAAATATTGATAATATAGGTTTTTCGATATATCGAAAATTGTCGATATTATTTCGATATCGAATATCGATATTAAAATTTGAATATCGCGCAGCCCTAGTTGTCAGATTGAACTGTTACGTTTAGTTAAATGTCAAAATGTAAAAACAGACTATATATTGCTTTAAAAGGTACGTAAGGCGCAACACTTGTCTCGAGTAGCCTCACAATTTCTTCATTTGTGACTAGGTATATTATTGATCGATTATTGGGACTATGAAATTCGAGCAAATTTTACCATTTAAAAAATAAATTTGTGCGCTTATTTTCTTTACCTTCCGCCATACCTGTAAAGGAAGGTATTGGAATCATGCTAAAAATCGGATAATGAGTTTTTAGTAGATGGGCACGAATTTGGGTCCTTACAACTCATTTTTGATAGTCTCACGATGATGTCTGTATGTATGTATGTGTGTGTATGAATGTGGTCAAGGCCAGGGTGGAGGTCGGATAACTGAAATACGAGTTACCCAAAAATTTTGATATTTGGTATTTAACATTTGTATATTATAAAGAGCTCATTAGATTTTGGTACAAATATTTTCACCGGACCGGAAGTGATATTTTTTGAAGATTGAAAAGATTATTTGTCAAAAATTTATATAAATTTGGATTTATTTGTAATAAGAATAAGAGGAAAATAATTTTATCAAATAAAACGTTGAAATCTTGTAAACCATGATCGGCTGATATACCTATATTTTTTCTCTCATTAAATCTCAATCATAATAATTAGGATAAATTTACGTAAATTACAATAAAATATAAAATAATTATTATTAATCTATATGTTTATATGAATCTGATTTTATTACAATACAAATATCTACTATTACACAAACTAATTTCATGTTTAGGTACTAAGTATTTGGATATAGTAAATACTAAATTTGCATCTCAAAAGATTTCATTATTAATTTTTTACTTATTATAAAAAATGTTATTAACTTACGTGTCTGAATTTGAATGAAAAGTAAAGAAGTGCACATTCTTATATCTATATCGTGAATAATTACATACAATGTAACGCATGAGTTAGTTACAATATTTTTCCGTTCATCATACCTTTTAAATATGGATAAAATCTAATTTTATTCCATGACAAATATGTTATGTTAGTAACGTTTGATACTGCTGAGCATCAGTTTTACCTGAATATTATTTAGCTAGACTAGATTAATCAATATCGAAATCATCTCGTTTAATTCTATTAAGCATTCTTTTACAACTTAGCTAATATAGGTAGGTACTATATTACGTGTGTTTAATGCATTCAAACAAAAATCGTTGATTAATAAAAATCATGCATTAATAAGGGTCATTAATGTATGATTTTTTTTACATAATGATACCTATTAATAAACGATAAACGGAAATTACAGTTTAAGTTATTTCAGATATTGAAATAAACATTTACCTAACGAGAAACATTTTCTAAAGACACTGCCTTTTGTTTTTACTCCTAATTTAAAAACTAACTTCAATTGAAAGCAAAAGTAAAACAAAATCAATATTCAAAATCAATTACTAATCATAATATCAATTTACTCCTTCATTCAATACCCCACTCACCCAATCATCTAAAACAAAACACTCTCAACTGCCATCAGCCTCATCCTCATCCTCATCTCGCCATCACCGCACCCAAGTGAACTGTGCCTAACTTCACATCTGTCCATGATTCCACTGGTCAGCCGCAGTGAATTCCAGTAGCTGACGTTTTTTCCGACTTGTATTTATGACTGCACGCTCCGCGGTGCATGCGCCCGCGCACACGGCCTCGGCTGAACGCAGAAGCTGCTACTGTTGAAGATGTTGAATGCTGGACGTGTTGGATGGCTTGCATGGGAAATTGCAGTATTCATGCAAGTTGTGATTACGTTTACACGCGAAAAGTTACTTTGACTAGACTTCGAGACGATTTCCGAATTGTGGAACTACTGGTGCGTTTACACATTAACATCAATGATAATAAAGGGTTTTAAAAAGGAAACTTACAAGTACTGGACACTAAATAAGATTTTTTTTCTATTTTGGCCAACGGTGGATCAAGAAAAAATCGGGTGTGGATAACAATTTTTACTTGTAATATCCCAAGTGCATGGATTATTATCCGAAAAAATTTTCAAGTGCATTGCTATGAATATGTCAATACATAGATGAGGGATATAGTCAGTTATTATACCACAAGAGCTTCAAAATAATCAAATAATCGAAAATACTGCCGACTGATGAGACCTATTTCCATCGAAACAACTCGAGACCGGAGGTCGAGATATGTGTTTTGCAGAAATACGTCGAACCAGGAGGCAAAAGTATTTTCTATTATTTTTGATGATCGAGTGGTATACGCATTGACTATTTCATGAATAAAACAATTTTAATTAACACAATTTTATTTATTAGCATAATTTTTAAATTCATTTTAAATATTTTGACATTTGGTGAAAAATAAACAAACATTTATTATGTTCGTTGTGTCATGGTTAGTGAATATATGCATACTTACTATGTCAATATTCAAAAATATGCACTGGAATAGTTGTTTATATTATATAGATAGTTCCTATAGTTTTTGTGAAAAATAGTACATTTTAATGGGGTACTTGCATGGTACTAAAAATTAGATTTTTAACACTATGCACATAATGTTAGGTCGAAAACATTGGTAAAAATACAAATTTTATTTAAAAAAAATTATATGTTTTTTAGTAAATTGAGATTAAATTTTCTGTGACGTCATTTGTGTGAACAGAAGGTAGGGGAAGCGTAGTTAAGAATGTAACCTGTAGATAGCGTGCGAGTCAGTCAACAAATGTTTGAATTTGACATTTACTTGTCAAAAATACACATAAAATTTAGTAACAATACATTATTTTATAAATGTAGACTATTTAGTTTATGAAAACACAAATACTTACTTATATTTTACAGCATCAAAACATGTACGAAGTACAAATGTCAAACACATCTGATCTGTCAACTTGTCAAACTCGTTCCCGCGCAAGCCGTAGTTAGGGGCGTTCACTAGTACAGCCGTTGCTATGGCTTAACGGCCATTCATTGGTTGGGTTAGTTTTTACGTCACATATTGAATATTTAAATTTAAATAATTTTTTTTGGGCTTGAAAATAAAATTTTTGTCAAAATAAAAAATACGGGTCCCAAGTTTTGATCTCTTCTTCAAATATATTTAATTAAAAAAATGCATGCAAGTAGCCTATTGGTTAAAATCGGTTAAAATATAATGAGGGAAATAGTCAGTGTTATATTTTGTGAAAATGCTGAGATAGGCAAGGTAATTTTGTTTAAGCTAATGCAATTAAAGTTCATGCCTTCAAGAGTCAATTTAAAGGTAGGTAGGTAAATAAAATAGTATTTCATAACGAGGATCGAAAGTGAGAAATATCATGCAAGTAAAATTTGACGAACGAGGTGAAATCGAGTGAGGCAACACACGAGCAATACGATATTTATTTTCGTACGAGTCATGAACGCTATTCTTTAGACGACCACAAAAAATAACATATAGTATAAATTGAATCTTGACTTTTGAAAATTTGATGTTGTAAGGTCAAATAACGGGTACACCAGTTGCAATTGTTGTAATTTTGATATTTATTCATACAGTCGACGTTTCGGCTATTTATTTAGCCTTCATCGGGACAACTACAATGCAAAAGAAACAATATTCAGGCTTCAGGCATACAAAATATCAACACATAAAAAACACCTATTCAATTTCCTGATTTCTATTGTCTTATAATACGATATGACAATACCTAGTCATGTCATATTAGTTCATGATATTTTCAACTTTCTTAAATAGGCTGCTGCCGCGATATCTATTATTTTCTAAAAACAGTATTTATGAATTTCAATATTTAAAAGTAAATAAAAATATATACATATATAGTTACGTCACCTTACGTACCTTCATTAGTACTAAAAAGTAGGTACACGAACCGAAGAATATTACCTATCAATGAACAAAAAGAATTTTTTTGAAATTAGTAAATTTTATGGCAGTTTTCGCAAGAAGCACATTTTTGAAACCACTGAATTGTTGATTGTATATCTGATATGATTAACTTTAAATGGAATAAAATTTAAATTTAATTAATTGTGTAATGGCAGTAATGAATGGTTAATTTATAAAATTCCATTTGAAAACAGTGACCCAAAACTGTTTGATTAAAAAAGCTAGAAACTAAAATTATTGCAAATTAATAATTTTATAAAAAAGATAATTCATTTAAACAACATTTGATACCAACATCCTAATTCGAAAAGAACTGTTTGTGAACTGCTTGTTTACATAATTGTAGGTAATTATAAAAGATGCTCAGTTGCTCAGTCTGAAAACCTGCAATTAAATAATACTTGGTATTATATCTACCCAAATCATTTTTTTGTACTTATAGTGTAATAAATATCTAACTTATTGCTTATTCTAATTAGATTTATTAATAAATTCAGTCACTCACTGTTCAAGCATTAAACAACACTATAACAGAAATATTTACCATGTACACCATAGTTTTGTAATAATGTAATATTGTAATTTATGCTTTATATAATGAACATAATTCTACCAAACTTTGTAATCATAAAGATGGGCTACGGTATGTATAGTTTATTGTTACTGTTCTGTAACTTGTGTATTAATTTTGATGTAAAATTTGCAGTATCTGTTCTGATGATGGTTTTATAATAAACCGAAACGTTAACGTCTCATCTTCATAATCTTGTTTTGATGAACATCTGTCCAAATTCCGACTAATCTCCTATAGTCGCCTCGGATACTCGGCCAATGCACGTCATGATAATTATTGTACTTTTATTCACACTGTAGGTGGTAAATAATAAACACTAAACACATTTTTTTAGTAATTGTGTACGATTATATAATTTTTTACTCTTAAAAATATCCAAATTTCCCTGTTCTTGTTATTCTAGTGTTATAAAGTTTTTCCAGCAAGTGATGACGTGCATTGGCTGAGTATCCGAGGCGACTATACCTAAATTCTATTGCTGGACACTACTTCCAATTATTAATAAATTAGTCATAAATTTATGTAATTTGTTAAATTTGAGTTGTTTATCAGAAAACATTACCTCTTTCACTATTTCACACTTTTAATTGCTAATTACCTATTGAATATAGCATAATACTTATTTAGCATATGCATTTATTCAAATTTTTTTGAAACAATATAATGTTCAATTATTTAAATTTGCTATGTCTTTTACTCATGTAAAATAAAATAAATTGCTCATGGTCGTTGTAGTAATAATTTAACGCAAGAGTTTTTTAAAATTTGTTATTAATAAATTTATGTCCAAAGTACCGTATAATTTCTTGAAGAATTATTTTAAGTAACGAATTGGTTAAACATAAAAAACAAATTATCTACTATCATATGTATACCTATACTTACGTAGTGATGTAAAATATCCGGAGATATATTTTTGGGAAATATATTCGGAAATATTTCCGGAAATATTGGAAAAATTCGGAAACATTGGAAATATTGAAAAAATGTTTTTATTAAAAAATAAAAATATTTCAGTAAAAAGTTATCAGTGTAGGGCCGAAACCGGAAGAGTATAATCCTTACTTTTTATTCCTGAAATAATAATTATTCCAGTCAAGAAAATTACATAACTATAAACAAAAATATAATTTCATTGCATTCCCTCCCTAACTGCGTTTTGAAAAGTGTTGCAGTTTGTTGTTTTAAATCGAAAGAATTAGCACTCGGACTGCCTCTACTACACTACTTATATTAATTTTCATCTTCGTTAGACTCAGAAGCTTCGACATTTTCTTCTTTAACTTCGGAATTAAATTAAATCTGTCAGCCATTAAGCCATCGTGCCAATAATTTATGATTTAAGTAAGTATTAAAAGTATCTGTCTATGTTTCTTAACAAAATATTATTGAGAAATGAATGTTTCCATTGTGTCCCAATAGGTACCTTAATTTGCAATATTTCTATTACCGAGGAAATATTTCCATTTACAACACCTAGATATTATAATTTTTGTTGTTTCATAGTTTCGGATCATTAAACGATTTAACATCTGCAAACTAGGTACCTATATCTTAAACCGGATAATGGGGTTGTTAAAAAATGATGATTTTATTGCATAGATAAAATATATGAGTCAATTTATCAGTATTAATGAAAATTATATAAAAAGTTTGCACTTTTCATTTATAATTTTGCTATGACGTATTTGATTCATACGCACACAACTATAACATTTACATATACACACTCTCAAGTTACCCATTTCAAGCATAGACAGACAATATACAATAGGTAGGTAAGTACATCAATTATGAAACGTCAAACACTTCAAAGTGGTAATAATTCAATATTTCAAAGAAATAGCGTGAAACATAGTTCAAATTTCGTCCGCTAAACAATGGTTTCATACTCTAAAACTGTAACAATATATGATAAGTATCCAAAAATTAGTTCAGTATCTAACTATTAAACTCTTCATGTTTTACCAAATATATATTATTATATTATTTTATTCAAATACTTAATATTACTGAAGACAGCCATACACAGTATAAAGCCACTCTGTTACATACTTCACTCTTCACTCTTGCCCAACAAATAGCAAGCAAGTCCTATTTGTTCTTTGTAGATCTTTGTTTACATTTTGATGAGTATTATTATATTTCGCTACAATATTACATTGCAAATCCAACCATGTAACTTTCAACACACGGATCTATTTCTGACAATAATTATAAGAAAGGTTATGTCGTCAAGTTAGCAGATTACTGAAATGATTATGAACCACACACTTCTCATTCACATCTTACAGAATACAGAAGAAGTAATCGATTACATCCGTTTTATAAACCAGCTCTAAGTCTATGGGTAAGTCATCGGGACACATTCGGAGTGCTTCGTAATAACGAAACATACACCCAATACCCGAAGACTGGTGAATCAGATACGTCACTCAAAGAAAATTTGAAATTTGAAGTCGTTTTAAAAAAATCATATCTCTTGAACTAATCACATAAAATATACAACTACTTATCAATTTCGACGTATTCTTTCAAGAAAAAAATAAATCAAAAATTGTGAAACAACCCCGTATTAAAATATGTGCATGTAATGTAATGTAATAGGTATGAAGGTGAGTTACATCTTTAAAATGTAAAGTAACACTGCCATCATGATTTTATGTGTACATGGAAAACTAATTTTATTTTCGAACGATTTTAAAATCATGTTTGCAATTCATCGAAATTATTTACATAAACCTTAAAACTGAAATCTAGCATAACAAATTAGAACGTTCGTCCATTTCAAGTCAAAACTTTTAATAGTCAAAAAAATGATTGATTTGCAAAAGCAATTAGACTTAAAATATAAGCATAAAATACCAACTCAGCCTTTTTCGCGAGTTAAAAAACATATTCGTTCTTTGTCACTCCGACAGTGCTTATCTCTGTCTGTCTTGTGGTTTAGTAGACGTCGATTTCTTCAAACTTCGTCGTAAACTGTTTAACTGCCCAGTGGCTTAATAGCGTATCTTCCATGCATGCGTGTAACTCGTTATAAGGCCCTTTAAGTTTATTATACTCATTTAGGAGTGCATACAAATTAAAAGCGAATAGCAAGGTGAAGAATAAATCATTTGAAAAGCTTTCATTTGGACCGGTAAGGATCTGGCGCCATTAACATAACAACCACGAATACCTGACGGCTTGTAACTTGTAACCATGCTGTAATGTTTTAATTAAAAGAAAATTAATTTGGAACATCTGTTTGAAATTTTTAAATTCTATAAACGTGACATCCAAACGGTGAGATAGCTCACGTGGTTAGAGAAGCTGGATCACAGAGGTCGTAGGTTCGAATCTCGGCCAAGTCAGGAAATTTTCACGGCATGATTTGGATCGGTACCCACTCCCGTTACCATTGCAAGTTGGGCTCTAATTATTAAATTGGTAACCTCTAGCTATTCGGCATCGGTTAAGGACTATCCCAGCAAACAGTGTTGACATATACGTAACTATTAGTAATATTTAGAGAACATCGTTGACGAACCTAAATATTGCATAAATAATGCATAAAATTGCCATATGGATGACACGTTTTGAAACCATATCTCCATGACATAACACTATAGACATAAAACCAATATATATGTGGCAGGTACGTAACAGTTACGGATCAGTTATCGCATGGCATATTTTACATACTCGCCACATGGCACTGCCATATGAATGTACCATTTTGTAACCATATCTCCATGACATAGCTTTACAGACATGAAACCAACATTTATATGGCAGGCACGTAATATTTGATGGATCAGAAGTCACATGGCATTAGAACTTATATCTTACATACTTGCCACATGGCACTGCCATCTGAATATAACTTTTTGTAGCCATATCTCCATGACATCACTTTACACTTTACAGACATGAATAATAATTTGAAAAATGAGAGAAATTATAATAAATAATCTCATATTTACTGACAGTTCATAGTAAGATGGAAATGGAAACGAATCACCTGTTCAATGTACATCCAATCCAACATTCAATGAATACTTTTATCTCATTGGTCAATATACTAAGATTTCTTAAGATTCATTTTTGCCTTCATTTTAACAAATTTTATTTTGCAGCAAATTATTTACAAACCACAAATAACAACTGACACCTGAGAAAATATACCATTTTACAAAATTTTAAAATAATAATTTGTATTTAAATAAAATTAGATCAAAAAAGCTCTGTTCACACGAGGAAAGATTTAGGTAAAAAGTTTCATGCAAGTAAAACAAGTGCTAGGAGAATTATAAAAGAAACTGTTAATACCGGTTATATTGTATTGAAACTAATTATTTCTATAAAATATATTAAAGATAGTGATCTTAAATATAATAAATAAAAAAAAGAAATCTATCTTACCGATACCGATCATAACATGATAAGATAACCTCACTTTCATTTTGACAGAAGCTTGGCATGATGGCATGTCTGCGTATTTCGTACTTAAAGCATTTGATTTTAGTTTATTTGTTTTACTGGATGCAGTAAAATGAACCATTAATATTATGCAGGCTGAGAAATGTAGATTTTTTTAGATGGATTGTAGTACTTATGTTATTATTTGTGTATTCAGGTTCGTTATAAAATGATTATATTACTCCGCCTAATTGTTCATTATTATTTTTTAGGTATGAATCACTTTTTAAGAGATAACTAGTTTATTGAAAATATAATAAACTTTAATTCAGTAGCTGTGAATATGAAACTAGATTATAACACATTCAAAATATGTATGAGTTTGACACCAACAAACAACTAAGTCATTCGATTCAATGAAATATCAAAATACCTTCACATCCATAGCCATTAGCCACTACAACAAAAAATAATTTATTTAAATAGAAGCTTTTGTTCGCATAAGCATTTGTCTTTTTGAAATGTATACCTACTACTTGTGCTATGGATTTTGTTCCAGCACTCTGGGCTCGTTAAAATCATATTGTTCACAATAATTATTTACAATATTATTCAAAGTATTAGTTTTAAATTTGTAATTATTGAGTATTATTTACACTATTATACTGTACACTTTAAATTGATATTTCATATAAACTATACGATATGTCAGATTAGCCGAGCGGTTAACAGCGTAGAAACATCATCCCGAGCATCGTCCCGAAGGTCCATGGTTTAAATCCAGCACGATCCAGCAAATATCAAATTAACATTTGTATCTCTCTCCGGTTCTATGGATTCTCGATGGATTTAACTTTTAGTTATAAAATGTTGCTTAAACATGTGTTTTTTAATATAAATAAAATAACTATTGCTACATTTTATACAAGTACGTAATACAGAAATGTATCTGCCATTTCTATATGCCATATGGCGGTAACCTGCCGTGGCCATATAGCAGTAACGTTGTCTTTCAAACGTAACTCCCATGTGGCATACATGGTGAGAATGGCTGACATAGGAAAGCGCATGCAAGCTCCATATATGTTGCATGCCATATGGCAGTAGACATGAATGGTGTACGTGTTTTATGTATGCCACATCACAGTTATCTAACTGTGTTTGCTGGAATAATAGTAATTATGTATGGGTGTGCGCCCAGGTTGACTGCGGCACCATACGACATGTAGTACAGTAAAATTAAATGAAAAACAAAGATTTGAGTGTTTATTAGCCTTTGCTCTAAATATGGTAAAAAGTCAGACTGACGGGTTTGGAAGTGGGTTCCAGAATAGTATGATTTCTCAGTTTTTTGCGAATATCTCGGAAAACATCTAGGGTAAAGTATGAAAGTTGTAGAGATTAAAATTTCCTTCAACTTTTACATTAAATTTTCTCCGATCAATAGTTCAAAAGTTATGACAGAGGAAATTTTAAAAATTCAATTATGTCAGTAATATTTTCATTATATACAAAAACAACTATAACTTTTTAACAGATAAGAATATCGACTTCCGGTTTCAAGAATTCAATTCCACAGATTTCTTTCTACCAATAAAATTTTATAAAGTTTTGGAGGCTCTAGTTTAGCCACAATTCAAATAATGAAAATAAACATTGTATTTTTTTCAATTCTTGTATTTAATACACTATAATTTCTCAACGAATTAAGATATCGACTTCCGGTTTCCAGCGTTAGATTCCTTGGACTTTTTTCTGTAAGAGTCATTATATCAAGAACTGTTAAAGGGCTTAGTTGAGCTGAAATTTTAAGAGAGAATATAGTGAAATTTAAGTACTTTATTTTTTATTGTTTTAATCATTTATCATTTCTAAATGGGTTCATAATATCGACTTTTTGTTTATAAAATTTTATAGTACCAATGTTTTGAAGATCTAAATCTTAAAACCGCAAGTTAATATCTTTATTTGTTTAGAAATTGTAATTATTATACTTAAACAAAAAATACTATAATTTCACAATTTTCTCTCTTAAAATATCAGCTCAACCAAATCCTTCAGAAGTTTTTGAAATAATGACTTTTACTCTTACACAAAAAAAGTCCGAGGAATCAAATACTGCAAACCGAAAGTCAATATCTTAATAAGTTCAGAAATTATAGTGGATTAAATGAAAGAATTGAAAACTAGAACTAATAATTTATTTTCTTTGTTTAAATTGTGACTAAACTAGGGCCTCCAAAAGTATACAAAATTATACTGGTGATAGAAAAAGTCTGTGGAATCGAATGCTTGAAACTGGAAGTCGATATTCTTATCTGTTAAAAAGTTACAGTCGTTACCTGTCATAACTAAACTATTGATCAAAAAAAATTGTTTAATACAAAAGTTTTATATTATTTTCCACAACTTTCATATGAACACTTTTACTCTAGGATGGTTTCCGAGATATAAGCGAAAAACTTAGAAAACATACGGTTTTGGCACCTTGTGTGTGCCTTCAAATCACCCTCTGGACATAACCCAAAGAGATTCAAATTCCGAAACCATAATACAACATAAACGCACCTACTCCAATCACTCCAATTTCACAATTCCAATATCCTATAAATGATAATGGAGTACATATCAGAGTGTCGACAAGTCATAGTTCCGACAAGCCACAGCATCTAAAAGTCATAGCGTATAAATGTCATAGCATCGACAATTACCCCCACTCCTGAGTTCATAGCGTTTAACTGTTAAACAGTCATAGCGTATAAATGTCATAGTGCCGACACTTACCCCCACTCCTGAGTTCATAGCGTACCATAACAGTTTTAAAAGTCATAGCGTATAAAAACCGTACCGCCTAATAACCACACGTCCGAAAAACCGCAGCGTATAAAAGTTTCCCCACCACAATGTCCAGCTACCCATATACCAATTTTCACACTTCGATTTGCACATTTGTACCCAAACTAATCAATACTAACAAAACCCTAATTGAGTCCAACAGATCTCCTTTTTTTTTAAATAAACTAATCAATACTAACAAAACCCTAATTGAGTCCAACAGAACTCCGTTTTAAAAAAAATAAACTAATCAATACTAACAAAACCCTAATTGAGTCCAACAGAACTCCGTTTTTTTAAAAATAAACTAATCAATACTAACAGAACCCTAATTGAGTCCAACAGAACTCCGTTTTTTTTTAAATAAACTAATCAATACTAACAAAACCCTAATTGAGTCCAACAGAACTCCGTGGTGTGGCATTTATTCTATTCTATGACATTTATACGCTATGAATTTTAAAACTGTTATACGCTATCAACTCAGGAGTGGGGGTAAGTGTCGGTACTATGACATTTATACGCTATGACTTTTCAAACTTTTATACGCTATGAACTCAAGAGTGGGGAAGTGTCGATTCTATGACATTTATACGCTATGACTTTTAAAACTGTTATACGCTATGAACTCAAGAGTGGGGGTAAGTGTCGGCACTATGACATTTATACGCTATGACTGTTTAACAGTTAAACGCTACGAACTCAAGAGTGGGGGTTATTGTCGATGCTATGACATTTATACGCTATGACTTTTATATGCTGTGGCTTGTCGGAACTATGACTTGTCGACACTGTGGCATGTTCCCTGATAATGCACTTAAAATTTTAGAAATATTTTCAAAAAAGTGCAATGTAGAAACAGGATAAAATTTGTAAAAATTATTTTAAAATTTGGCCAAAAATTGAAAATTTATAATTTCCGTTTTAGAGCTGAAAAACATAGTTATAGCAAGTACGTACTTATTTATTAATTCCGTATGGATAACTTACGTTAGGGCTGGTTTATAATGGATGTAATCGGTTACTTCTTCTTTATTCTGTAAGATGTGTGATGTAAATGAGAAGTGTGTGGTTCATAATCTTCGACCATATATAGGAATAGACAAATAACGCAAGCCTTTGTTGTGAAGCAAAGAACTAGCGTAGCGGTGTGAAGAGGAGTATGACCTTCAGATCCCTTGAAGTGTTGCAGTTAGTCTATTTTCATTCACTGTTCTATGACAGTGGCGTATCAAGACAGTCGTTAAGGGACACCGGACAACATAATATATTATTTATAAATTATAATAAGTATCACCAACATTTAACAAAGTATGAAAATATACAATAAGAAGTATTTAAAAACTAAACTTTTTCAAAATAATTTAAGCTTTCTTACTTAATAAGTCTGTGTTTTTGAAAAAATTGTTAAAATTATAAAACATAATTTTAAAGAAAATCAATTTATATATTTAAAATCATAGTAACAATCTTGAAACCTAAATAATTACCTACTTGTTTTTTTTTGTAAACACATTCATTTGTTACCTGTTTAACAATAATTATCATGAGTTCTGCAAAATTTCTGTCAATCTATAAAATCAATTTAGTTTTTTCTTCTTGTACGTAAAGCCCGTCTGGCACGATGCAAAGTTTTGTACAAAATTTAATATTAAATTTTGATACGAAATATTATGATAAAATTTAAATTTGTGTCTGACACGGTATTAAATTTTTGTACAGAATTTTAATTTTATGTTTTTCATGACATTTTGGTGCAACGCAATAGCGAACTATTTTAATGTACTTTACTTTATCACACAATCACTGCTTAATCTACGACACAAGTCACTATACGCTTTTAAAAAACGAACTCAAAATACTAACAAACTCAAAGCAAAAACTGCAAGCACAGCAATGGCCATCATCTGTTACAACAAACCAGAAGTCAGCAATGTGCAACACTTTAAGGTGTCTTCACCTCCTTTCCCCGCCTATAGCTGCTGCTCCTCGCTACCGTACTTCTTGCCTTCACAACATTGTATACTACAGCATTGAGTGTTATCTGTCTATTCCTATAAATGGTCGAAGTTCATAATCATTTCAGACATAACCTTTCTTATAACTGTCAGAAATAGATCCGTTTGTTGAAAGTTACATAGTTGGATCTGCAATGTTTATATTGTACCGAAATATAAAATACTCATCAAAATGTAAACAAAGATCAACAAAGAACAAATAGAACTTGCTTGTTATTTGTTGGGAAAGAGTGAAGTATTATGTAATAGAGTGACTTTATAATATATACTTACTAAGTATGGCTGACTTCAGTAAAATTATATATGAATAAAATAATATGTTTGGTAATACATGAACAGTTTAAAACTTAGATACTGAACTAATTTTTGAATATCATATTGTTACAGTTAAACATAAATTAATTCCACATTTTTTAGAGTATGAAATAATGGCTACTTGTTTGCAATATTTGTATATAGTAGTAAAAAGAGTAGGATATGGCGGAAGGTTTTGTACTGGCCACATCAGATTTTATTTAATAACGTCAATAAAAATGTTACTATCCTGATTATTAAAAAAAAAAAAATTTATTCGATGTTTAAAAGGCGCCTATACTACACTAAAGTCAGAGTCTAGTTTAATATTACCTATTTGAGAATGTATGAAATGAAATGTACCTACCTATTGTAGTTTTCAAAAAATATAAGATACATTACATGTTACTTTTGTGTTATAACTTCTTTAAACTTTTGTAAAACATTAAATGAATACCAACATGTGATTTTGGGCTCGTACTTATTATTTTTTAACGAACAACTTTATAAAACATTTTCAATAACAAACGATTAGTCTCTATTCACTTTCTTGTACCTGCATTATTAATAAAATAAAAACTAATGTAGAAATAATAGTTGAAATACTTTATAAAACATTAACACTACATAAAAACTTCTATTTCATCGATCTCTTCTCTTATAATATCCATCAATATCTCACTGTAGTCGTCATAAAAATCGCACACATCACTAACTGCAGCCGGCGATCAAATAAATAACAACACAATAGTTATTAACGGCTACAAGTCATCCCCGTAATTAGCCAATTAATTAATAAAGAATTAATTAAATCCACTTTACTGTACAATCATACAATTAATCTATTGATGGAGACATTTAAGGGAATTCCCGGCATTTTACAGCGTTGGAGTTTTTATTTGCTCGCGTGAGTTAGCTGTGGTATATGGTATTGGTATGAAGTTATGATGGAATTTCATCAATGTTTTCTACGACATTTTTTTTAAATATTTCCTATAACTGTAATTGAAGTTGTTATAAATCTTTAGATTCCGGAAAATATAATTTAGTAGGGTATTTTTATTTCAGGTAGCACACACTTTCTTAGGGTAAAAATAGTATTAAAAATGTTCATATTTACTTTTGTTATTTACAACATGATGTAACTTGTTATTTACATTACAAGTGCGGTACCTAAGTTATTTTATACAACGCAAGGTTCTAAAGTACCTAATACATGAAGCAGAGTGCTCTTTAATAAAACTGAGCGATATACAATACAAATAGCAAATACCTACCTAATGCACGCATAATGTATTATATTATTTTCAACAAATTTTGCTTGTTTATCATTTGACGTTTGCACTAATATTGTAACTTAATTCTTTCAGCCAATTTTTTGAGTGCTATCCAACAACGTCTTAATAAGATCAAGTGGTACACGAGAACACGAGAGCTAATTACGTTGTTGGATTGCAAAATAAAAATTTCCTGGACATGATAATAATTATTGTACGAGAGTGCATATTCGCTAAGAAAATCGCAATGACACCGTTGCTGTATTTTTGAATTCTTTTTACTAGGTAGGTATAGAAAATTCAAATATTCACTAAAATTGTATTTAACATTAATAAATATGTATTATTTACTTTATTAATTGTTTTACTTTTAAAAATTTACCCAAATTTTAATTTAATGTCAAACTGATTAAACTAATTAATTTCAGTTAAGTAATCTTGTAAATACTTATTTAATACTGCATCTATATTTGAGAAATTGCGGGATATTCTATATCAAAATCTGTTTTATCTTAAAACTATGCAGTTGTATAAATACCCAAATTTGTTTGACTCCTGGATATCCCGCCATCAAAGAAAATAAGATTTTGAAACAAACGTCTATAGAGCTTCTAGCGGAGTTTGAACTTCGTATTTATGGTCAATGGTCATCTATGACCACGTAGAAGAAGATGGGTTGTAAACTTAATCCAAAATTTCTAAGCTGTTTTTTTCTTTCCTCATTTCAGAAATTTAAAATTAATAAGAATAAGAGTACCTAATAATAACAATAAGAGTGGTAAAATAAATTCAAATCAGCATCACCATTCATAATATGAACAGACAAAAAATAGACTTACCAATATATGGAGAACAAATGCTACTAGTAAAAAATTTCCGCAAAATTTTTATATAACCATGGTTACTTTTATTGTAAGCAATAAATTCTTCCGTTGGCTATTATTTGTGCCATACGATTTAATTCTGTCAATTATCCTTGGAACTATATTACCTACTTTTAGTTTTTTATTTATTAAACCTTATAGGACAATAAAAAATTGCGGTTTAGCTAGCATTTTTGTAGACTCTCTTAAATATAACAAAGCTACTTGTTTTTAAAGAAAATTTAAAAAATTCGAATTACCAACTTTTCCGAACCATCATGTGGTAAAATCATGACTTTCGTAGACGTCAACGATGTGTGATTGTTATCTTCAGGAATTTTTTTATTTTACTAGAAAATGCTCTAGGAAGAAAGAATTTTGCTTGATTTAAACTGCTTAAAATTGCAACAAAAAACATTTTTCGTAAACGGGATGGCTAATATGATGGCTGGAATTCTACTTTAACTGCCAAGTTATATCAGAGCCTTTATATTTGTAAAGAGGGCAAAATATGTTTTAAATTATAATATTAGCTTAAATATGAATATTGCCAATAATAAATTTTGATCTCTTGTTATTGGTTTTTAATTTGAAAATTAGTAAGTTGAACGGTTGTCAAAAAAATCCTAAAGTATTCACATCGAGTCGAGAAACTAGGTATACCTAGTATTAAATATTAAAATGTCAATTAAAGAAAAACTAATAATTAAAACCATGCATTGTGCAATTGTGCTTAATAACTTTGGAACTATTATCAATAATTGTTTTACCAAAAGTTATATTTAATTCTATAATGGTATGATTATATTACAAACATGTTTAAAAGCTTCGCTAAAGAGTATAAAAAAGATCAGATGTATAAATAGGTATGACAAAAGTATCAGCAATTCTGACAGACACACCAGAAAAAATGTTTTTTTTAGATATTCAAGACTGATTAATTAAATTGGTTCCATTGATTTAAATTAGAAATAAGTGATTAATATTACTGTATATGGTGTAACAACCTTTCCGAAGGCTGACGTGTAGGTTGTCACTCCTGCCAAATTTTGAAAAACAACAATTTTTATACTTAACAT
Organism: Agonum fuliginosum; assembly: GCA_947534325.1. Taxonomy (NCBI): domain Eukaryota; kingdom Metazoa; phylum Arthropoda; class Insecta; order Coleoptera; family Carabidae; genus Agonum; species Agonum fuliginosum. The sequence goes on along the minus strand of OX384045.1, from coordinate 16,066,202 downwards.
TACATTTGCCTCCAAATAAATATCATATTGTATTGCCGACAAGCTACTTTTTAAATCCTCTAACAATTTCATTTTACCTAATCGTTTTATCCAATAAAACGTTAAGTTAAATTTTCTTTAAAAATGTCACAACCAACCCCGGTCTCCCCTATATAGGTAGTAGTGTTAATTTTGAGATTGATATTCTTTATTAAAATTTACAATGATTTATGTATCATATGCCAAGCATCTGTCCTTTGTCTTGGTCAGCATTTTATTCGCAACGCTACAAATTAACGTCTCTAGAATCTAAACTGTAACATCTACGGCAGCGTTTCGTATAACGCCCGTCAAACTCTCATTAAAATCCCGAAAATCGATATCTCAGACGCCCGGGTATTCTAACTTCACAGGTAACACTATCTTCCCGTCTCGGCCAATGAGACCGCGCCCGCCTCGCTCGGGATTGGCCGAGCGTCAGCTGTCAGTGCCAGTACCTACCTTGGCCACGGAAAAAAACCCGGCTGACCACGCCTACTCTATGTGTTCACTTCAATGCATTTGTTATGACTTTTGTTTCTGATCACATGCTCTGATGCTATACACGTCTATGTCTCGAATTTTACCCTTATCGTTGCTGTTATTTATTTGTCTCGCCCGTGAAACGAACCTCATGTTTTTCTGCTGTTTTTCTAAACTTAGAATTCACAAAAAGGCTCAAAATGGTGTAATACATCATTAAAATTATTTATATTTTTATTCGCAAGTCAGGAATATTTTGTTTTTGCTTTGTGGGGCCGGAAATACCAGAGAAAAAATTTGGAACTTGAATGCATTAAAATACTGAAACTTATAGATGTTTTTGTGGAATTTTTAAATGCAAATCAAATTTTTACCTGCATTCATTACGTTTTGTTATAATGTTATAAATACTTTACTACTTAAAGTACATTGTAAATACTAAAAATAAATAATAATGTAAAGAGTTTTGCAATTTTTATTATTCTTAAACTAAAGTTGTATGTTCTAGTTATCAACAGCCATGCTTTTTAGACTTTACCTAATATAAAATATAAACATGAATATGTATGTATTTTTTAATCTAGATAAATATAAAGTACCTACCCACTAATTAATGTGTATAGGTAATGCTGGCAGGATAGCTCTTCTATTAAAAATAAAATGGTGAATATACAGCAGCTATACCCATATAAGGTGTTACACGCGGCCCTGAAAGATAACGAATGATTTGTGTTGGTTTCTTAGATTTATTGCTCCAGATAAAATTAAGAACACGTGGGAACAATTTTATTGTTAAGAAACTAAAACAAACTACCAATTTTTTTTGCAAAAATTAAAGGAATATAATCACTGTATGTGCGTAGGTAATTTTTAAATACAGGCACATTGTTTGATTTATGCTTACAGCCTTTATGCTTTATCTCCATAAATGACGAGTAGTGTTTCGGTCGAGACGAGAAATTTCTCGAATCTCGTCTCGTCTCGTCTCGAAATTTCTCGTCTCGGCGAGACGAGAAAGCTTTTTAAAAATGAAGGTCGAGACGAGACTGGTATGTCGAGATTCTCGATTCTCGACATTTGGCTCGAGATTTCTCGACAAAATCGATCATTTTTAAAAACTATTTAAAATCACGTTTTATCAAAAAAACATTTTTAATAATTAAACAAAATATTAGCTGTTGGTAACGATTTTTGATTAGCGTTCAATCTTACGTACCTATTAGATTACACTTTAGTATATAATAATAATGAGTGTACAACTATGAAGTTGGGTAAATAGCATTGTTTTTCTCATGTGAATAATTTCATGGGGGTATTTTAGTTTGGCTGACACGCTTGCGTTCTTGCGTATACCTATATCTGGACATTTTATCAAATCGTAATATAGTGTACAGATGGGATCACTAAACTATCAGCTATAATTTTGAATAATAATTACTTAATTTTATCAAAATTAAAAGTATTCACATAACAGCACATATTTTTACCTTCCGCTTACCTGTAAAGGAAGGTATTGGAATCATGCAAAAAATCGGGTGGTGAATTTTTAGTGGATGAGCACGAATTAGGGTCCTTACAACTCATTTTTGATAGTTTCACGATGATGTCTGTGTGTATGTGTGTGTGTATGTGTGTGTGTGTGTGTGTGTGTGGTCAAGGGTTGTTAGTCGCATAACTCAAATACGAATTACCCGAAAATTTTGATATTTGGTATTTAACATTTGTATATAAATTGGAAGAGCTCCCTAGATTTTGGTACAAATATCTTCATCGGAAGTGATATTTTTTGAAGATTGAAAAGGTTAATTGTCAAAATTGTATATAAATTTGGAAAAATATAGTATTTATTTGTAATGAGAATAAGAGGAAAAGTTATTTGCAACTTACGTTATAAAAAAATTGTCTTTATCTGGTAGCATTAAAGAACTGCGGTAAAATTTAAAAAATAAATTTATCAAATAAAACGTTGATATCTTGTAATCCATGATCGGTTGATTTTTGTTTCTGCGTAAAAAATATTGACAGGTGAGACGGGTGACAAGTTGGCATACTAGCGCTATATAAGTCCTAAGTAAGATATTAAATGTAGTAATTGAACGGAGGATGGCTTCAATACAGCAGAGTTTTCCTGTGAATGAATCATTTTATTCAGGTGATGCAAATTTCTGTGTTTGAATATTTGAGATTTTTATTTGTATATTTTAAATGGGCACCGGATTGCACGTATACATTTCTGTTTAAAATCTAGATATGGCGGAAGGTTGTGTGATGGCCACGTCAGATTTTTTTATATTCTATATAAGATAATTAATTCATCTTCTTAATTTATTGTCACTATATAACAAACAATTGCAGCACATATTTATAGGTCAGTTACAAAAATATTAACATTTTTACATATAAAAAATAAATATAATATAGGTATTTTAAAAAGTCGAGAAATCTCGACGAGATTCTCGACCGAGACGAGACTTAATTGTTCGAGACGAGAAAAAATCGAGACGAGACTTGATTTTTTTCTTCGAGACGAGACGAGACGAGACAAGGTGATTTCTCGTCTCGTCTCGTCTCGACAGAAACACTAATGACGAGCAAAATGATAAAATGACATAAGTATTCAATTTTCTAAAAACTACGATAAATAACTTAAAATTCAAAGGCTAATGTTTACAATTAGATAGAGACGAGACGAAACTAGAAATAAGTAGTCTATAGTCTATTCTCGTCTTGTCTCGTCTCGATCATTAATTCTCGGCTGTTCAATTCTCGTTTCAAAGAATTCAATTCTCTCGTCTCAATTTTTTACCATCTATTTTAAAAATGAATTTAGGAACTTCTTGATATACCTAGGTACTATTTCAGTTAAATTTTAACACAATTCTTGTTTTTGAAATAAAAATATTAATATCAAAACAAAAAAGTGTTATACAAAGTAAAATAAAAAAAATGGTTTGACATTTTAGAAGAGAATAAGTAATATCAATTTTTTTCCCCCGATTTCTCGAGAACTACTTCTCGTCTCATAGTTTTGAATTCTCGTCTCGTCTCGATGACATTAAACAGAGCAGAAAGTATAGTATCGACTAACAGCATTATTCAATCAAATATTAATTTTCTGGTAACATTTTGTCAGTTATCGCTATTACTGCAGCTGGAAGTTAATCATAATCAAACTTTAGTTTTGTGAAGACTTTACCGACATGCGACATACTTTTGATCATTACCTTCCGTAAAAGAACAATGCGTGAACTCTTTCAATTAAGCGAAGACAAAGACAATAAATACAATAGACACCTAATTTAAACGACTACCGACCAAAAAAAATAGGAAATTTATATAGTCCTTTATCTGCAAATTATCGTCCACGAACCATTCTTTTGCCTATTCTTTTGCATCTACTTAATTACTGGTTCATCTATTATCACATTATACTAGTTAAAATATATCTATAATTTGTCAGTATCATTACCTACCTATTGTTGTTTTAGTCTTTCATGCACCATGCATTCTCTCTATTTGCAATCCAAAAACTAGGACCGTAAAATTGGGTTACTTTGGTAGGTTTTGAGGGTTTTGACCGATTTTCGTCGAGTAACTTAAAAACGTCTTATTATATTTAACTTTTTGTAAAGGCATCGTACCGATGACCCTGTGGGATTAATCTTAATTCGCATAAAAAATCTTGAAGGACATCCTAGAAAAAAATTGTTTCTTGGTTGCCAAAGTAGACAAAATGTTGGGGATACTTTGATCGTCTTTGACATGGAAAAATTTCTGTAACGTTCGTTCTACATGCAGTTTTGTTTCAATGAAAGATATCTTTATTCTAAGTGGTTCAAAATAAATGTTTTTATTGATAGCAAGCAGAATTAATTTTAAAATATAAAATAAAAAGCTTCAGGATCGTGCTTTAATCATACAGATTTATTTTAAGGACGTTTGGGGAGGAATACTTCACCCATCATCAGTTTGTGAGCGATCATACATTGAGATAATAATAAAATCATAAGACTGGTTTTTGCCTTGGTGTTTGGCAAAATATTTATCAACAATTATTGTTCCTCACTAGGTTGAAAAACGGTTGGTCTGAAGGGTCTCATGCCATATTTTCCACCTTTTGCTAGCCTGCGCTTGAAACATGTCCTTTCGAATGGCGGCGAACGCATCTCGTATAATTTTTGTGCGCCTTCCCAGCTTTTTTGGTACTGTCGTGACATTTTTAGCTAGAGCTGATGTGTACGAATTAAACTTAAACTTCAAAAACGAACACAGAATGCAAACTAGGGGAAAAAATAACAAATAAATTCAGTTAGGTACCAAAGTAAGTTGCGAGTGCGAAAACGGGGTACTTAGCAATAACAATAAAATTAATTTCATTTTATATGACCCTTAAATTCCTGAGTTTTCAACTTTTTCTCGTAACAAACAGTTATATCCTATGACTATTTAAATTAATATCACAATTACAATTTCCTGTTTCCAGTTGATCGGTTACCTTCCCCCGTCTCACCGCACTTTTCTAGAACTTTAGGCTTCTGAAACCTCTCACAATTGCTGCAGTGCGTGCTTATATCAGAGCTGATTAACTCACATAACTCAATGACTCAGTGATCAGCTAAGACACGTTGCAATATCAAATCTTGAATTCACGCTTTCTATTTACAAATTATATCAGAGTAAATACAATTATATTCCGCCGAATAAATTATTTTAACTGGTTGACTAGGTTTTAAGGACACCTTGTTTGATTAATCTCTGTACTTTATTTGCGTTTATTTGTTGGTATATATTATTACGCAGATTTACTGAAATTGAAACAATAAGGTACGTTTTTTGTCAGGTTACAAAATTGGTTGGATTGCTTACGAAACACAATAGGCAATATTCTAATACTCATACTAGTACTGGAACTGGTAGACTTTTACTAAGACTATTGTATTTGTATTGTTATTTTATTATTTGTAATTAGATTATAGTTTGATATTTGACTTTGACAAATGAATCTTCGTGTCTGCTGTCTGTATACTGTTTTGTGAAATTTTGCTTCTTTATATATTTAATTTTCTCTTTTTATATTGAGTCGTCAGTCTTGTAATTTATAATAAAACTACGTGAAATATTAGTATGCACAATAATTGTATTTGAAGTCTTATAGATATATAGTTAAAAGTATTAAAATGATCAAGCGCCTGATCTTGTTGCTTACGAAGCAAAGTGGTAGTAAGTAGTTACATTACCTACATATTTTGTGCATTTATATATTATTATAGCACTTTACTTGGATAAATATATGTAGGTAAGTATTTCTGAATTTACCAGTAACAAAAGAATTTAATTTCAATAAATGTGCCATAGAATTTAAAAACGAGTGCTAACTCACTTAATAAAACAATGCTATGAGATTGCATTAAAGGTATTGTTAAATGAAATATGTAGGTGGACTGGACTTCCAATCAAATAAATGAGTAAAACAACAGTAAAACAGAACAAACCATTATATTATTAAAGCATTATTCTTCATAAAGAAAAAAATAGTTAGGTAGTTTGAAGGTATAATTTTTTATAAATATTTAGGTTTAAGAAACACAGCATTTACTTAAACTTAAAATAGCTTAAAAGTGGTAAGTAAACATAAACCTTAAGTTTGGAGATTTAAAACGTAAATGCTTAAAAGTGGGAAGTGCAAATGCTCATTATATGAATTTAAACTTTATTCTTATTCCCTATTTACACAAGAATTTTATGCAGATTCTTTCATGCTTCTGAATCTTGGAAAAAAGAAATTCTCTGAATTGATGCTATCATTGAAATACGAATTATTTTTTTATATGCCTCCGGTCGGCATCGCTAGTTTTCCATATCTCAAAATCCGCCAGAAACTCTTTGTTGCCAGCCTAGGCCGGCAAACAACCGGAAGTTATAGGTTGGCATCTTGACATTACTACAGTTGTCAAGCAGATGTCAATTTTATGCGTTGAATATTTTTATACAAGGATTAACAAGATTTTGACAAATTGTAGACGTAAATCGTTAATAAAAACTGAAATAAATATATTTTAAGATCAAATGCAAGTACTTATTCAGTGCACAATTTTTTAGGTTATGTATAATTATTTTATATTTTTGTAATGAAATCGGCACATAAAATATTGTGTATTACACGTCCAGAAACTGTTATGCTAGTGCTCGTAATTTGCAAGCCTCGCCTGTGGCTCGGCGTGTCAAAAATACTCGCTCTTGCAAAAGGTCAGTTTCTGGCCTTGTGATACAAATAACTATTCCATGACTCATTTAAGAATCAATTTGACGCGCCGCTATTGACAGGCAATTCTCACCAGGATAATTTTTCAGAAGCGCATGAAAAAATCTTCAAAGCATCATTTTTGTCAACATTTAAACTAAATGCTTATGTGGTTATGTGAACGAGGCTTAATAGATACCTACTATAATCTTTTTATAAATACAGATTTCGATTAGGTAATGATCAATTTAAAAACTAAAACTTTGCTAGTCAGAAGAAATAAAAACCAATATGAGTGTAATAAGATTTCCTTACAGTGATATTGAAAGCAACAAGTATAATATCATCCATAAAACGCAGAGCAGAGCACGTAGTTACCTTTTTTCTCAGGTGGTAATAGCCACAAATCCAAGCGATGACTGCTGGCAAGAAGCGCAGCAATATACGCGGATCATTATCGTTCCATTCGCGATCTCGTGGCAGTCGCTGCGTCGCCAAACATTTAAACTATCCCCCACCCCCATTTCGGGGGCGAAGCGGCGTTTTTGCACCGCGCTAACCTACCACAACATTTCTACAAAAAGCCCGCCGACTCGAAGTAAAATATGTACTTTTTTGCTACGCACTCTAAGATCTTTCTTGTTGGCTTTTTTCTAAGCCTATATATTTTTAGTACACTGCCGTTTACCCGACCACAAAAATAGTGCCCTTTTTGCTTCGGGAGGGAGGGGCTGCTTGTGACGTCACCAGACACCTGTGGATGCGCCTCATATTTATATGTGTGCGATTTTTTCACAGTTTTTATGATCAGCGTTGGCCGCGCGCTCTGTGCTGTATGAATTGTGCGCGCGGTTTTTTTGAGAATCAGACGAGGATAGCACAAGAGAGAGATGGTTTTGAATGGTGTGGTGTTTATGGTTTTTGTAGTGGTTTTTATACTACAGGATTATTGGGGGCACATTTCATTGCTCCGAGTTTTTAGACTAAATTTAACTTCTTTTGTGGTTACAAGAAAACGTTTAACACCTTGTGATTGTTAAGTGATTTATAACAGATCACAAGCACTAATCGAATTAACTTTTTATTTCAAATACTATAATCGATTTATATATAAATACCTACCTCTATACCTCTGTTATATAGCATAACAATCTTTTACAAATTATCTAGGGGAGACTGAGAGCTATTTGGACTATTTTAGTTATTTCGTGATTTTATAAAATATACTTAATATAATAAAATTTAATTATTTTCACCTCTCGCCTCATATTCTATAAGGGAGGTACCTTTTAGTGTCCCTAGAGTAAGAATTAAACATTTTCGAGATGATGTCTATGCGCGTGTGTGTGTGTGTGCGTTCGTTCGTAAGTATGTTGCAATTTTTCGTTCACGATAATTAAAAAAATATCAATCATTAAAATTTCAAATTTTGTACTAAGATTTTAATACAATTCTTAATAACCCAATATAATTTTGGTTTCAATCTACAAACCGGAAGTAGTACTTTTTGAAAATATTTCGATAAATAATTAATTTAAGACAATTTTTTTATTTTAAATGAAAGATTATGTTATTATTACCTAGAATCGGTATTTTATAAATACTTATAATTTAGTATTTCGGTATCTTGTAGTCCATGATCGTTTAACATTTTTTGTTCTAAGTAAAATTTAAATGATTATGACATTACCAACAGTGACAATATAGTAAAAGATCGTTTACATCTTCTTCTGCAGTTTAAATAAAATATATTTGTGAGTAGTAGTAGTGGTAGTAGTATAACTATATATTAATATATTTGTATAATAATTAATTAGAATAAAGTAAGTATGGCGGGAGGTCTTGTGCTGACCACATTAAAAACATAACTGCAAGTCCAATACTTTTTTGAGACACTGAAGAACACTAAGAAGCATCTTTTGAGAATAATATGAGCTACTTACTTTCTTTAAGTGGTAAAATTTTAAACTGCGTTATCTTACTTAGCCTCAAGTCCAATTGTCCAATTAACCCTCAGTCTCCCCTAACTATAGTTGCATTCATATACCTTCATTCCTTTATTTTATTTGTTTATTATGTAACCTAATTTACTAAAATAATAATTGGAAATTAGTTGACACTTCCTGCCAGTTTCATGTTTAAATTAAAATTTAAATTGTAATTTTGACTGTAGGTAAATACAAAAATACCTACGCGATCAGTAAGGTGAATAATACTCATTTTTAAATCATTTAACCAAATACTAAAAATGACAAATAAGCTATTATATAAATTATTATCCGGTTTTTGATAAAAAAGATAAAGATATTGGTGTCTAATATTGCAGTACCTACCTAAGTTAGATTTTGATATTTTCGATTCGAGTTTAATCTTCAAAAATAATTACCTTCCCGTATATTTTGTACAGTACCGAGGACCCTGTTTCTTCCATTTCTTTGGTTTAGCAATTATCTCATCAATCAACATTCAAAAAAGTTCTTAATTTATTGAAAGAATCGTATCCAAAACTTGATGTTGGTTAAAAGAATTGTCGGACGATATGTATAATAATAAAGGATAAATATGAGTTGTAACTTGGTGCTATTTTAGCATTTGAAGATGGTTAAATAATAACCGAAACGTCTGAACAAAGGAGTAATTTATACTTTATTTATATCCACCACCCGACGATCCTTTTAACGTTTTAAATAATAGTTGTTAAGTTTGTTTCCCTATTCAAGTTCCTTGATATGAGCTCGTGTAAATATATTGAATGTAATACCTAAGTAGGTACTACAAGATACTGACTTAAAATGCTAGTGATGAATAACGATTAGCATTTTTGTAATTGCGATTATTACTTCCTTGTACACGGAGTAAAGGAAGTATTGTAATCTCGAAAAATTTCGGTTCTCAGATTTTGACGGAAATATCCATTTTGACCTTTTCTGAATCCATTATGACTAGTTTCGTCGTGACGTCTGTACGTACGGACGGACGTATGTGTGTCGCATAACTCAAATATACGGTTCGACGTATAAAGTTGAAATGTTGTATTTAGGACTGTTATAGCATCTAGTTGTGCACCTCTTATTTTTTGTTTCAATCTACAAACCGGAAGTAGTACTTTTTTCAAATATTTCGATAAATATTTAATTTATGACAATTTTTACCTTCCGCTTACCTGTAAAGGAAGGTATTGGAATCATGCAAAAAATCGGGTGGTGAATTTTTAGTGGATGAGCACGAATTAGGGTCCTTACAACACATTTTTGATAGTTTCACGATGATGTCTGTGTGTATGTGTGTGTGTGTGTGTGTGTGTGTGTGTGTGGTCAAGGGTTGTTAGTCGCATAACTCAAATACGAATTACCCGAAAATTTTGATATTTGGTATTTAACATTTGTATATAAATTGGAAGAGCTCCCTAGATTTTGGTACAAATATCTTCATCGGAAGTGATATTTTTTGAAGATTGAAAAGGTTAATTGTCAAAATTGTATATAAATTTGGAAAAATATAGTATTTATTTGTAATGAGAATAAGAGGAAAAGTTATTTGCAACTTACGTTATAAAAAAATTGTCTTTATCTGGTAGCATTAAAGAACTGCAGTAAAATTTAAAAAATAAATTTATCAAATAAAACGTTGATATCTTGTAATCCATGATCGGTTGATTTTTGTTTCTGCGTAAAAAATATTGACAGGTGAGACGGGTGACAAGTTGGCATACTAGCGCTATATAAGTCCTAAGTAAGATATTAAATGTAGTAATTGAACGGAGGATGGCTTCAATACAGCAGAGTTTTCCTGTGAATGAATCTTTTTATTCAGGTGATGCAAATTTCTGTGTTTGAATATTTGAGATTTTTATTTGTATATTTTAAATGGGCACCGGATTGCACGTATACATTTCTGTTTAAAATCTAGATATGGCGGAAGGTTTTGTGATGGCCACGTCAGATTTTTTTATTTTAAATGAAAGATTATGTGATTATTACCTACAATCGGTATTTTATAAATATTTTTGTATCTGCTATCATTTAAGAATAATTAAAGTATATATTTATAATTTAGTATTTCGGCATCTTGACAATAGTAAAATATCGTTTATATCTTCTTCTGCAGTTTAAATAAAATGACTAAAATATATTTGTGAGTATAGTAGCAGTAGTAGTAGTACTTATATATATTAATATATTTGTATAATATAATTCTACATTTTAGTTATTAAGAAAAGTATGAACAGTTTAATAGGCGTACAAGGAAGTCATGTGGTGTCCACGTCAGATTTTTATTTATTTATAAAACAGAACATAATACACTCACAATGTGAGTCTGCCATACCCAAAATGTGTAACAAGCGTGAAAGATATGTATGAAAAATATGTAAAGAATAATTTCAAAATAGTCTTAAATGTATACATTAATACTCGAAGTTAACAACCGGTGAGTTTTTATTTAAAAAATAAATAATTTTTTAATTTTTGGGAAACTATAGCTTGAATAAATAACTAGGTACTTAGATATTTCTACTATACCCCATAGACCCATAAGTATCATATAAAATTATTGTACGTAGGTACTGTGATTCCCGGTATTCTCCAAAATTGACGCGAATGCGATAAAATCATCAATCGCGTAAAAATCGTATTAATCATGCGTAAGAAATAAGATAATTAGCGATTACGATTAATTGGAAACGAACGATAATCTCCGATTCCGATTACTAAACCTAATCGTAATCGTGTCATCACTATTACAAACCCATTAAGATTAAAATACCTACATAAGTTTTTTCACAAACTTTTCTCTCTACCTTAATATTTGATATTAAATTTAAAAAAATATTTCTAGAGAGCAAAATATCCCAAGGGAGCGAAAACGCGTTTTGGTCCCTCTAAACAAGCACGTTTCAGCTCATTTTGCGTGCACATGTGATAAAAAATATTATATGAAATAGGTAGGTATGTAAATAGCAATTGCCGATTTATAAATGATCAATTTGCTTTTATCTTTTCTAATTAATACTTTTAGTAGGTACATTTTTTGTGAAATTGTTACAAATACTATTAAATACCCAAATTAGACTCTTAGCGTTCATAGTAGCATAAAGATAATAAATTATACAAATTTTTATTGAAATTCTTATTACCTATTTACTTATACAAATCTGTCTAACAAAAACAAAAAAAACTTCGAAATCCTGTAAAATTATGATTATAATTATTATATTGTACAATTTTTCAGCTACACTAAAAGATATTTACATAGATCACGAGGTAGATCACACCCGTCCGATTCCACATTCGTTTCCTCGCAGCGACAAAAATCATGGGAGGCTGGATTCCCGCATGCACTATAAAACAAATTTGCTAAAATTATTGTATTATGCGTGTATTCTATATATCTGCATGTAAGTTTTTATCTTTGTTACATTATTAAATGAAAGATAAATAACCATAAAATTATGGTACTGAAGAAATTGAAAGTAATTTGAGACAAATTAATTAATAAGAAAAATATAAAAATACCACATAACATCGAGAAAAAGCTGCGAATTACAGTTTTAAGTTGTGTCGTTGAGTTTTTAAATTCTGAAAAAGCTGTGACAAAACTCGTAACCATAACAAACGAGATTCTCATGTATATGAAATTTTTTAATTTGGAGGAAAAAGTAGGTGTCAATTACACAGATAATTTAATGGCGATGACATAAAGTTAAGCAGTTAATAAAAAGGATTTAATATGAAAATAAAAATACCGTCACAGGCGTCAATTCATTCATAACCGTCTATAAAAATGGCAATACGCTTAATGTGTTCCATAACATTTCAAAAAATGCAGGTAAAAACAATAAATTAACAATTAAGTAAGTCATTTATTCCATTATTTACAACTCATAAGTCTTGCTCTCTTGCTCATTGTTGCAAGTACATAGTGCCATCCTCGTTGCTCATTTTAAACATTGTGAGTGCTATCTCCGTCTGACGCGTGCATCAAGTGTGCTAGTTGTCTCTGTCGGTGCATTGTTTCAAAGTGTGTGGGCGTGCCTTCAGTCCGAAGCTGCCCGAGCAGAGCCGAAGCCTGCAAACAGCATGTCCCTTACGACATACACTAGTCGTTGCTCTGATTCAGAGGTGGCTAGATCTGTTTGCCGGCTGTAAAGCTCGTACAAAAAAAGCGCGCGTTACCCCGAAACAAAAAAGGTACCGTCGCTTTTTTCGTCGGTATTTTTTTGTTTTCGTAAACAACCATCGATTGTGGCTTTTTCTGTGCTCGCGCGACAATCGTTTGTTTATAGACAGTGTTTTTAATTTTCCCCGTCAATAGAATTAGGTTATAAATCATAATTAACTGAAACACGACAATTAACGAATAAAACTGTACTTACAACTAATTTAGACGTAATTAAAAGCTAGTTTTTAATAAGAAAATTGCTTATACAATGTGTGAATTGTAAAATAACAAGTGAACATTGTTGAGTTGTGAACTATTTTTTCTGACCTGTGCGATTCTGACTGCAATGGAGCGATGTGTCTTATTTCGCGTGTTCTGAACAAAGTTTTTTAGTGACAGTGAGAATTTCATTTGCAAATATTTGTTAAAAGAAAATGCAAGTAAGAACTGCAATTTTGTAGTGCTCCAGTTTTGTGCTAACCGCAATCTATAACGCAGCAAAATGTAAGTACAAATGCTTATTACTCATTTGTTCAATTGCCCATAAAATATCGAAAGTTTGCAGTAAAACTTGACAAACTTTTATTATTTGTGAACGAAAGCTGTAGATTCAAATCATCAATGCAAAGTGTTAACAAGTTTTAAAAAGTTAAAGAAAACGTTGATGTGGTATATAAAGAACTTAAAATTAATAAAATATTTATTTGGTTACATTTAATTGTTTGGATAACCGTGAATCGGCAAATATAGGGGTCGCATTTTATGCCTATTGGAAGCCAATTGGATTCAAATAGGGTGTACCAGGGGAACATGAGTGTGCAAATATTTTATTAAACACTTGTCAATATTTGTGACATCTGTATTATTTTTATAAATCCCATTAGATTATAAAATCAATAATAAATAAATGACATAATTTATAATTATTACAGCGGTAATGTTTAATTGGTTTAAATACTGGTGCAATTAAATAATAAATAGTGTTTATTAGTAAATTATACGATAAGTATTTTAAATTATAGTTAAAATTTGTTTGTTAAACACGAAACATGACAAAAACTTCGCATTATCACGAATACCAGCGTCGAAATTTCTTGCACCTGCCAAAAAAAATTGTGTAATTAAAATGCATAGGAATGCAATTCAAAAGCGATGTACATGTCACCATAAATTATTCTCGATCGATAAAATCGATCAAAATATTGTTTACTTTCACAATAAACTGAAAGTTCATAGAGAATAAATAATATTGGCGATTAATGTAATCAGACTAGTTGTAGATTAGGTTGCATGTTTAGTAGTGTTATTTATTGTATAAGTGTCCTTGTTGTTATTAAATAAGCCTTATATAATTCTTTGTGTCACCCTTATCCGCAACTGTGAGTTAGTATAGGCGCAAAGTATTTGCACTCAGTTTTTACCGAGCTTTTACCAATTGGTATTTACTTTTTCTAACATGTTATCATTTCTTTGATAATATAACGAATCATGAACTATGATTTCTATTTCTTTCATATTGCGACATACGGGGTGTTGTATAGTATTTAATTTATTGGTATAAGGCCTAAAAATATTATATTACAATATATTATTGCGCCTTTTACCCAATTCAAGCAAGCTTTAAATAAACTGTAGAAACTTAATATTGAAAATAACGTTCTTATTACGCCCTCATAAATTTTGTATAAAATTAATTGACAACTTTTGCCCTACAGGAAAAATTAACTTCGCGTATTAAACGCCTATGACCCGCTCTTTATGTTGCACCCGGTATATAGGTACTATTAATAGAATAGTAGAGACATGTAACAAAAGAATTTTGCAAAATAAGTTAGTTATTTTGTTATTTGAATATTTTAATACCTACGTAGGTACCTCCCTACATTTTCTCTGTTATTTAAATGTTTTTAAAGATTTTTGCTATAGCTATGATTCTTGACTAATTTCCAATTTTTAAACTTATATATTTGGAACTGTTTAAGTAGGTATCGATCCTGAAATTTTGATTAGATTGTAATTTTGATTAGATCCTCCGCTAATTCGTCAGCTTATATTCGAATAAAATGAGGAATAAATTCATATTTTGTAGTAGGTATTAGGTGCTATTAATCTCTACTTACTAAGTCAGATGTTAGATAAATAATGTACCTATACTTAATAAATTGCAACAAATACTTAATAGCTGGAAATATTTTTCTGGTCAAATGTTAACTTGAAATGAATGTTGGTGGAATTTGACGAAATTTGTGAAGTCTGTCATATCGCAATGTGTACTTGCGTTCACATCACTGAAATTTGGTGTTGTGAATGCAGGTAGGTACACATTGCCGTATATGACAGACTTCACAAACGGACTATGAATGCGGCTTGTGAATAAGAGTTGTTATAAATACAATTCTTATTTTCAAATGTGACATATTGTTACTTATATGTATCTATCAGACAACTTATTCGAGTGGTGAATACGCATTTTGATTTGTTCATAATGCAGTTTTTCTTTAATTATAATTAAAATGATTGAAAATATTGAAGAATTAGGTTTCTTTAGAATTTTTACTACTTATACATATTTTGAAATATTTAAATAAATCGTTTTGTGGTATTTATTTTCTAAAGGATATTCCTCAATGTTTAGGTTATATTTGACAAATAAAATCGAATATTCATCAGTATTTTATCGCAATGTCGTCCGATATCTTCGGTTGAGCAATGGACACTTTTATTTATTTAATTGCATAAAATATTTCATAATGATCTAGGTGCCTACGACGAAACTTGTACCTGCCGTATCTAACGAATTTAGAATTTAAAACACTTATATGAATGTGGTTTCTTTACACGGCGCGGTCAAAATAACTTTACCAAGTTCCGCCGGCTTCTATACAACTTTGTTACAACCGAGGTTAGGCCACGAACCACACTTAAATTAAAATAATTATTAATATTATACTCTAGTATGTTTCATTAGGAGTAGAATCAAATTTTCTATTTAGCGAAATTTTACTCAAATTATAAATAAGATTAAGATAGAATGTGTTGTGAACAAATTCTCCAGTAGAGGCCAGCATTGTTTGAAAATATAATATCGTGGCAATAGTTTTAACTTCAAAGTACTAGTAGATAATAAATAAACCTCGAAATAAACCAAATTTCGAACCTAGTTTTGTAATTTAATTTTTAAAGATCGGATTAGTAACACTTTTTCTTAATTATATCGTTCATAATTTTTTATACTGTTTTCATTACCCTGTGTAATGAATGTCTGTGGTGAAGTATTTTTTAGATGTAGAATCCTTCAAAGTTGGAGCCTTCATATTTTATGATACTTTTTTTAATACAGGCTATATACTTCATAATTTCAAGTAGGTAGATATCTATACGAATCAGATATAATTCGATTAAGGGCAGTTTACTTAATAGATCAATTGTTAGTATTAATCGTGGTATTAAATAAAAATAACTTTAATAATTGTCTCCTACCTAAATAAATGCAGATTCATTTACAACTTTAATTAAATTATCAGAAATTTTGTAGGTATAAGACAATAATTATCAATACAGTGAATGAATTTATTTTTGGAGTTTTTGAAAAATTATTTTGATTCTTAATCACTACATCAAGTTATACCTACCCTTAACGTAGGTATACTCAAAATTATGATACAAACTGTATATGTTATGTATTGGTATTATTATTTATTTATTTGTTCATTTGTTCATAAAGTTCCTACTATTATCGAGTGCAATTTTCAATAAAAGTGATTTAATAGAATAACATTTCTGTAATTGCAAGTAAATCCTTTTGAAATTGCCTGTGTATAAAGTTACGAGTATAATAACTACATATGATAGATTATAAAATTTATGCTTTTATGAAAATTCTGTATTTAAAATTCTAATTGCATTAGTAGGTACCTTTTCAAAATTGTGTATTAGCTACTTATCTTACTGTTTGTTGTACTCTAAAATGTTTCATGTTTTAACAAGTGTTTTAAGTTGTTTTTAGTATTTATTTTAATTTCTGATGTTTTCATATAAATTATAAATTTCGTATGTCTAATCATTTGATAATGATATATAATTCAATATGTACGTTTCGTTTAAAATATAAATCAAAACAACTTTACAGTATAAATTTTAAATGTTATACCTACCACGTATGGCGAGTGGACAGTAGGGCGGATAAAGTGTGGCCTTTCTGTTAACCTTTTAGAGCGAGATAGAAAACACGGGCCAGCTCGGAGCATGCATTTTATGCATTGTATGACAATAAACAACGGTCGATGGTAACGCATGGGCCAAGTAGTGATCTTTCTCTCACACAGGGCAAACAAAAATGCCACAAATCTACAGTATTGCTAAGATATTTCGTCATACCTGTACCTACCATTTTAAGGTAGTAAATCCATGGCTATTGACAGTCCAAAATATGACTCAAATGATTAATATACAGCATTTATTACAAGTCGTAGAATTTGGATAAAAATTAAAATTTATAGGTAACCGTTGACATAACGAAGATAATTAAATTTAAAGTTGACACTAAAACGCGCTAAAATGCATTCCGTATATGGAAGTTAGCAGTAGATTTTCTAAAGGATTAGAAAATATTATATCACAAATCATAACAACCCAACACATGTTTGAAAAACGAATATAGTATTCTTTGATATTTGAGATATTTATTTAAAAAATAAAAATTATGAGTCACCTCAATAATTGTTGAGAAATCGCACGTAAAATGATTTAATCTCAAGAAAAATTATATTTAAACTTAAATTTGAATTTTCATTTTATTTCAATTGCTACCTATGATTTGTAATTTACATCCAAATCTACGTATTTTAATGATTAATTTCTCATTATTTGTTTGCTTTGGCTTCACTTCACACCGAAATCACGCACGCTTATGACCGACGGATTTTCTACCTTAAATAAATAAAATTATTTGTTTTAAAATATTATTTTTCTGTTAGCCATAATTTAAGTAGGTAAATTGAAGGTATTTAATTATTATTGGTCTAGTATTGCTAAAGTCGAGGTAATTTCGAGGTAATAATTTATGTCATCCGAAGGTGACAAGGTTGCATGGTTATGGACCTCTGGTTCGATGGTTTATAAATCGTCCACGGGGTATAAACATCGAATAATGCCCGTGACTTTATATCTTATTTAGGTACCTATGATTCTTTGCTCTTAATACGCATTTTAAACTTTGTAGTCTTGAAACCAACGTCTATTCCTATCAACTCAACCAACTTGTCGGCCTTATTTAAAATAAAAATTACTTAATAATAATATGTCACAAAATAATACATTTTAACAATACCATACATATAAATTAGCAATGATGTGTAGTATAGTAGCACTAGTACCTTCTTATCATTAGTCTTGTACGAGTCTTGTATAATTACTATTTTGGTAATTGGTAGGTATAGTTTTGTTTTTCTATAGGTTATTTGCGTTTTACTAAATTTCTATTATGAATTTATTAACATTTTTTAAAAAACGTATTGTATTAACTTTATTTGTGATTTGTTTATTCGACGTACCTACCTAACCTTTTTTTTAAATAAAAAGTAACTGATATAAAAAATATTGTTGAATATTTTCTAGAGCATTCTTACTTACCGTTCACAACAACCTGACAGCCTAACATGTACTTATCCCTCATTATTATTAATTGTTACATTTTTGAAATGCGTACCTACCTACATGTAGTAAACTTAACAAATTATAGGCGCTTCTTGAATTGCGTGGCCCCGCATGTCATTCAGTCATTCTTCAAAAGTATTCCGCTAGTTTGTTCAGACTGAGTTTGTGTTGGACAACGGCTTTAAAGTAATTAACAATATTTTTAGAACGAGGAATAAACAACTGCAACTTTAATATTTAACAAGTCATAATTTAATTTGACTGATTTTTCCAAGGATTTTGCAACACTTACCTGTTTTTTTATTATTTTGAAATCAAATTATGTACTATATCTCTTCAACACATCATATATCTTCACATAGACAATAAATATAATAGCGTTCAAGTGTATTATTACAATGATCTATTAATAACATGAAACTTTGATATAGATTTAGATTTGAGTGACCATTCGTAGCGATTCGTAGGTACTGATTTTGTAACGTAGTTCTGATTTTTAGACCCATGTATTTATAAACAGTTTGAAAATGTTTTGTAAGTACTGATTTCTTATATATATATATATATATATATATATATATATATATATATATATATATATATATATATATAAGAATTATATTTAAAAAAAAGTTTACATATTAAAATAAATATTAATTTATATACAATATTTACACATACGCTTTTCCGGTGTAAAATAAAAAATAACATATACTGCAACACTCAGCGTTAGAAGCACATTCAAACTCTGCATCCTCGCATGTAAGAATTTCATGGGGTCGGGCATGTACCTAGTACTTCGTTCGGTAGTTCGGTCTAGATATGATACGTGCTCACTTGACTAATGGACGCACAATCACTTTGTGCGTTTCTTAAGATTTTTTGTAAAATTACAAGCAAATATTGGCTTACAGGGATGCCAAATTCTATTAATGAAGTATAATATAAATCTAAAATAAAACAAATAAAGGCAATAAATTTAACAAATTTATTCAATATTTTAAATATACAAATATTTTCATTCAAAAAATTACTGAGCATGTGTGATTTAAAGTAGTCAGATTTGGTGCATTTCTGTATGGGAGGAGATAAGCCTTCGCGGTTTAATATTTGACTGTTCGCGAATAAGCCAACCTTTTGTTGTTATTTATTGTTGATATAATTATTATAGTATAATTCATTGATACTGTTAGTAAATATATTTCTTATGTAATTTATAGTGATTATGGGTCCCTGAAAAGAATATATTTTTAGTTTTTGACATAAAAGCATTTAAAAAAGTGCTTCCCTTCTTTCCAACATCACGCCACGCCACTGACAGTATATGAAATGTTTCTAAAATAATTTTCGCCTAACGCGCATTTTCTACTTATATAATTATTTTAGTTCGCGTTTTCTGTTTTTAAAAAATATAAAGCTATATTTTTTCATTATTTCTCTTCTTATTATTACATGTCAAAGTACTATAAAACATAAGTTTTGTAGGTATACTGATTTCATCGAAAAAATTAATGGTCACTCTAATTTAGATCAAACATCAAAGATTATTTCATTAGTAGGAATCTATTGCTTATAAAGCTCGCATATCAATCATTGAATCTTATTTATCAGATGCAGGATATTCGGTTATAGTTAGGTATAGGTATATTAGTTTCTCAAAATATGGTCTTAGAGTTAGATAATAGAAATATGAATATATATAGACTTGCTTCGCTCGTATTTTTAATAAACAAGAACAAACATTATATTCGTTAAATTCAGACCTTTATACTCAACTCAGTTAATGAATCCTACTCGGAATCCTATAAAGTATAACATGATAATAGGTGATAATATTAAATTCTGTGCGATTAAATGTAACCACTCGAACTTTAACCCACAGTGGTATTTTTGTCAGTTGCTATAGGATCGAACTTGCAGGCTATAAGCGAGCACTACCGTTTGGTTTGGTATTTTTCTTTTTGTCAAATTAGAAATAAATAAATAAACAATACTTAATGCTCTTCTCAAAGTTATAATACATATTTATTAAGAGAAACAGTGAAACAAACGTTGATCAAAATTTTGGTTTGTTGCTTTGTTGCCGTGTGTTGTTTAGTTGGTTGTGCATGTAAACGATAAACTTTTCCATAGATTACCTAATTTTATTATAATATGTCAATGTTAATACCTATGCCCTAGGTATTTGTTACAAGCCTTGACAAGAGGAAATGTGTTACTGAATGTCTACAAGCACGCGAAAAGTACTTAACTACCTACTTACAATATATTTGTATATACTTTGCACAAATATGACTGAAGCTACGAGTATATTAACATGTTATCGGTGCGTGTACACAACAGTACAGTTACTTTCTGGCCACCTGTATAGCTTATCGACACATACGTTGATTTCCTGCACTTGGTTTTAAAATTAGAACATAATCATATTGTCTTTTTGAGCACTCCGTATTATACGTAGGTAAATAAATCATGATTTAAATCAAAAGCAGAAAAAAATTTCTTCTAGAGACACTAGTTTATTATTTATGTAATGGCTGGATAACTACCTATTACAGAAATTTTCTGAATTGAACGAGAATTAAATTAATGACGTTATGAATACGTAGTTAAATTTAGATAGTCTAAAACGAGGTCTAAAACCATCAAACTATACTGCGAAAGTAGATTTAAGGCGTTAATAAGTATTTCTGTTTCTTATAATATTTTTCTGTCCAGGTCAACTAAATTACATCATACCTAAAATATTTTTGAAGAGTATAAACTAAAGTATAAGAGCTAAAATTTTATATTCGAGTAAAACAGAAAAAAAAACATTATAAAAACGACCATACACATTATGTTGCACCATATTTTTTTACGTAGTCAACAAAGTTTCCTAGTTAAAAAAAATGAAAAATCTCTAACGGTAGCTAGTTTTAATGGTCAATGTTGACAAAAAAGATCTATGTTCCATGCAAAACAACAATTATTTACAAATGATACAATGTTAAACTTGCACTTAGACCTACTGGCCATTTTAAAGAATTTATTTAGAGTTACTGAGTACTGACTATATGTTGAGGCACATATAGTCTCTTCTGAATAGCATTGGGCTTCACACTAAGTACCTACCCTATAAAAGTAAAATATCATTTTTCGAGAAATTGAAACTTAGATTCTCAATTAGCTAACCACTTTTAACTTACCTATATGATGACGTTATTACCTAAATCTCTTCAAAAAACCGGTATTTTATGTTTAATACCGGTATTGAATACCGACTAAATTTGTAAATTTTGTACGGGATCCCGGTATTCGGAATCACGGGATCCGGTATTTCATTCCCTAATGAAAACCAACTATACTGGTGTTGGTTCCACTTACCAGCAAAAATTGCCGGATATCTTTGGTTAAGTGGAGTCTGCGTTAAAGGATTATTTATTTACACAATTTAATTGAACATATACCTACTAGCCATCGACCTTACATAGTCTATAACACAGTATACATTATACACAGTATACAGGCCAAAGTGCAGGCATGGAGATGAAGTCCACATTATATTGACAAGGGCTGCGCCGGAAGGTTGCGGGTTGCATAAGATTTTATAATCATATGTGCTCATATTGTTTCCATTTATTATATTAAAATAAATGCATCTAAAATCTACAATAATTGTAAACATCAGTTTGACAGATGCAGCGTATTCAACAGTCATTTGTTGAACGTTTTATGTGTCATTTGCTAAAATGTAAAATAGGCAACGTGCAATGTTCCATGTGGGAAACTTGTCCGTCGTCTGCCTGTTATGATGGCTTCAAGAAATTTCGAGTATACTTTGTGTAGATTATAATGGTCGAAGGTACTAGCCGCATGAATGCTTGTGATGTTGACTTGTGTATATTGTGTTTCAGTGTGACGATGTATCCGTGGTACCGCGACGGGGTCGGCGGTCAGCTGGGGCAGCTGTGCGCGCCCATGGCCACCACGATCAAGACGGAGAGCGGCTACAACGACTGCATGCTCGCCCTGGACTACGCCACGCAGAGCAAGGTCTGTATCAACTCCAACTCATTCTTACTGCCTATCACTCTGCGCCGATTGATATTGAGGTGATCCTCTACCCTTGACAGTCAAAAACATTGTTATTGTTTTGTTAAACATAAAAATATAAAATAATTTTTGTTTGAGGGAAACCATAATTTTGGCACCCATATTTGTAAAAAAGGAGGGTTTGCGCGCCACTTTACAGATTTATAAGTGAACAACTTCAAATTTTGATATGTTGTCAACAAAGCTTGGATCTGCGAAAATCATGTTTTTGACTATTTTCTGGCACGGTAGAGGATCGTCTTAAAAGTTGACAGTATACTTAAAAATGCCACTTTGTCTGCTTAGACTATAAAATGCGCATTGGTGATATTACAATACGATGCAAATACATAATTAACAATTTATTTATACTCTAGATACATAAACAACTTAAAGGTGATTGTTTCACTGTTTACCTACGAAATTAGATTTTATTTTAATGAAGTTATTATACTTCTACTACAATAAATTCCAGGAGAGTTTTCATTAAAGGGACACATGTTTATGTTGTTTCAAGCGCCGTGATTGGTTTCTCAAGCTCGTGCTTTAGTCGTAAACCAATCGTAGCGTTGCATACGTTTGAGAGCCAATCAGGATGCACGAAACCACGTGGCCATGTGTCCCTTTAATGAAAGCTCTCGTGGAATTTAGTATAGGTACATATTATAATATGATACCTATTCATATAAAAAAATTTAATTTAAAATTGATTGTTCTTCTGTCGTACCTTTATGAGATTCAAAAGTAGACTATTCCCATACAACACATCGATCGTATTAACGCCTGATAGACGTACATCTTGCTACTGTCTTATACACGTCCTAAGAAAACTAGTATTTGTCGAATTTTAGAATTTAGAGATCTTCTGCGGTAGTCTTTAAGTCGTCATTATTTTGTCCAGTTATAAATCTCCCGCTTACAATAACCCCATACAACACATCGATCGTATTAACGTCTGTAAGACGTACCTCTTGCTACTGTCTTATAGACGTCATAAGGAGACTAATATAGGTCGAATTTTGGACGTCTTATGTGGTAGTCTTTAAGTGGTCATTATGATGTCCAGTTTTAAATCTCCCGCTCACAATATATAGGAGTACTCGAGTACTATATTTGTCTCAAAATTCATCTTGGTTATGACATACAGGAATCCTATATTGATCAAAATTAAGTCACATATAGGACATAATTTTATTAAAAAGGACAGGTATTAAATAGACGTCATTTGCATGGAAGAAAATAACACCTTAAACATCCAGAATGGAGAACATAAGACACGTAGGTATCTGTGACGTCTTTGTGATTACATTTGGATCAGATGTTTTACAGACATGGACATTATAAAGACGTCTTAACGACGTATTTGTGTTGTATATGGGTTCTCCCTTAGAAGAAGAACAATGTTCATTTTAAACCCTAATTTTCAAGTTCTGACCTGGCAATTGTTATCGTTATTTGTTTTCTTGTATGTTTCCATGGGAGACAAAAATACATTTTCTTCCAATTCTTCCCATGTTATATACCTACGAGTAGTTATTGCGAGGGTGAAAACTTTCGTGTCATAATTTCATTATAGTATTTCAATATTTCAATTGTGTATATATCTGGCGGGATTCAAAAATTTCACTGCGTAAAATTCACCGCGGAAAGTTCATCGATCTTCCGCATCTATGTAGCCAGCAGGGCCCATTCGACAAAAGTACTTCAAATCATTGTAAATTAAAGGATAATTAAGTGCCTTATCTTATATTCGACTTATATTGTATAGTCGAATTACATTGCGAAAAACGAGTATGTGGAAGTCAACCGAGTATGAGATTCGAGAAAGATTTATTGGATTCGATATTTAGTTCAGTTCAGAGTTTCCACCAAAACCGAGTTTGTGGGGACTCAAGAAGGATAACTTAGTTCATAATATATTTAGAAAGAAATATACAAAATCACAAAAGTGAATTACGACGCTATCTACTTACTCTGTGCGGCGAACTATCCGCTGTAAATTTTTCCGCGGTGAATTGTGGGCGGTGAATGTTCCTAAACCATTACCTACCACCATCTTTTGCAATATCAAGTTCTTAATTCTCAATCACAGAAAATTATATTTTTCTACTTGACATTCACAAAGTTAACTTTGTGAAATCAAATGTGAAACGCAACTGAATGTCGCCAAGGTTCACTTTGTGACACAAAACATATTTTTTAGAAGGATTGGTATTGGCAGTATCAGATGACATTTACTTCAATTGTCAAACGTCAAACCTCAGAACTGACAAATTTCAGTACAACCTCTAAATCTGTTTGGCTTAATTAATTACTTTTTATTCAATCAAATTAATGAATCTATAGTAATAGAAAACATATAAGATCAATATTTTCTATAATGGCTGCACTTATCACCTAGAATAGTTCATTTATTATAAGTATACTTTTATACAGTGACAGTTAAATAAATAGCAATATTAATGTCACCAACAAAAACGTTACACACATAAAATCGACTTGTGTATATTGTGGCAGTTTCATTTAAATTTTAATATTAAAACAGACCAAATAGAAAAAAATAGTATAAGAAACTCACTTTATAAGACTTTTTCGCTCTTGTCCTTTCGTAAACTCGCCCGAGGGCTCGTTTTACTAAATTTGAAGGCGTGCGAAAAAATCATGTCTTATAAAACCTGTTTTTTAATATATTATTTCACATCATTAGTGATCATTATTAGTAAGTAATACAATAATTACATAAAATGAAATAATTGTTTGATCTATCAATATTCATATTTCATTTGTCTATATCTATGCAATTTAAAATATTGTTTTGAAATGTTTGCAGCTACGTATATTATGTTAGGATAATTATTTAATATAAATTTCATGCACATAAATATCTAAATGGTGAAACTCACATGTGCAATACCTATCTAACAAAGTTAGTAAAAAATATGTATTAAAATGCACTATAAAGTAGAAAAATACAAATAAAACCCGAGTAAAAACCGAATAAAATCTTAAAAGAACAATAATCAAATAAGTATACTACTTAGGTAAATTATTATAATTAAAATTACCGCTTAAATCAATTTAAAACATCAATTAACTTATAATGATTATAATATTATTGAATGAATTGTTTTCAAATAATGTAAACTGTCGTCTTCAGTTGATGTATGCTTACTAAACATGCACGCCCAAATGCAATCATATAACAAAACAATACATACATGAGTGTATCGGTCTTACGGCGTAGTTGCATAAAAAATAGCCAGCATTTCGATTATCTGCAATCAGTTATAGTGGGCGTTGGTTAATTTATACAGGAACTATAATGCAAGCAGCCGTTGTAGTATTTATTATTGTTTCTATATCGGCAGTTTGTGTATTTTTAGTTAAATAGATATTGATATAACAGGTTTAAAATAGAATTTTTTCACAGCCTGCGAAGAAAACACAATTTTCTTCTCGCGAAATAGTGAGGATAGTAAGTTTTCCCAATCTAGAGAGGAAAGTAAGCAGTGTTATCACCAGTGATATTTAAGTAAATTTATTACTTTCTTGAAAATTCTAATTTTAGTGATATAGGTACTGTAAACTATTATTTTACAATTATTATGTTTTATAATTTCTTTGTCAACTATTTCACGATTTTATAACTTAAATTTAATTTGGTATGTTGGCTGAAATGAAACATTTCATTGTGTTTAAACGTCTATGATATTTATGGCAGTTATAACCTAACTTCTAGTTATGTTTTTTTTCTACCTTACAATGTTTTTAAATATGTCGTGAAAAAATGTTGTGTCTAACATGAGAGGAAAGCTCTTTTTCCACTTTCGCTCGATTACCTCACTCGCTTCGCTCGTGACACAGATCTTTTAGTTTTAGTGGGGAAAAAGAAGCACTTTCCTCTCTAAATAACTATTAATTTAACTTGGTAAGTAGAGAATTCCAAGTAAATATTAGATTTAAAATTATGTAGTAGAATGACGACTACAAATTAGAAATTTTAATAGAAGAATTTGTTGTTTATTTTGTCAGAACGGATTTCGGCGCTAAAGCTGTCTATATGATGTAAAACATGAAAATTTTTAGGTAGATTTGTTTCAGGAATTATAGAGAAAATTAGGTTTTTCAAAAACTATCAAATAAAATTTATAATTATGACACATAATGGAGTCACAGTATGCAGGGTGATGCACAACTTCGTGCATATATTTTAATGGCATATAATATTGTGCTTAACGCTAAAGCTTAACTTACTTACAATGGAACTGAAAGAATATTTTCACAATTCGCAATTTTAGTTTCCAGGTTTTTCAGTCAATCTGTTTTGGTTGGGTCACTGTTTTAATTTTATTCTATTCATCTTGAATAAGACATTATTCAATCGACAATCCAATGTCCTTAAATTTACGAATTTAAAAAATTATTTTTGTTCCATGATCAGTAAGTTGTAAATTGATCTTTTGGTTGTATCTCAAAAATAAAACGTCCATGTCAAAAATTTCTTATTTTCAGAATAGTTAAGAACCTAATGCCCTGTTCACACAAGGATTCTTTGATAATTCTTTGAGGATTTTTTATGATTCTGAATCCTGGAAAAGATGAAATTCACTTGTTTCAAGCTAACAATGAATTAAAAATTCTTCTTTTCCAAGACTCATTGAAGATTCAATTTAGTTACGGCGCTATTTGTCATTTGACAGGCAATTCTCATCAGAATTCTTTTTACCATTATTCAGAAGCATGAAAGAATCACCAAGGAATCCTTGTGTGAACAGGGCACAGTGGACCTAAAATCTAATTCGAGGGAAAACAATGATTATCAGTATCACGCATTCATTTCAATTCAGAGGACAATATTTGTTATTTTATTAGTTCAAAAGATCGTCGTGATGGAAGATAAAAAAGGATAAATAAAATTTATCCTAGATGCAGACGTTTAGGTTAATATTTAACCATCTTCAATGCTCATAAGTTGTTTTACATTACGAAATAATACCAAAATAGAACATCTTGTGATAAATTATTACAAAAATTTATAAACCAATTGCAGCACATCTTCTGCAGTGTAACGACAACCTTTGAACTAATATCAACATTTGGATACGATTCTTTCAACAATTTGTTATTTTTGTTCGGTTATTCTAATCAGGTTGTATAATTATTGCGAAGGTCTCAATAGCAACACTAATTAATATTATTGTTATTAAGTAAGGTAGGTTAGCCAATTATTGCAATGTTCCTAATATTGTCTTCTCTCATAAATCAACCAATTAAGCTGAATAGCAACTGCGCGGATGTTGTATGTGTCTGTCTTCCACGTTGCAATGAACAACATAAATACAATGTCGATACATATAAAGTTGATTGTAAATTTCATAATATATAAATTTGTGCTATAAAAAAATTTAAAACTCCTCACTTTATTACAAATTACTGAACAGATATTTTTACTGCATGAGAAAATTGTAAGGTATGTCCAACCAAGCTCATTCCTTTCCAATATTGTATTTTATTAAATTTGACAGATTATTAGGTTATTAGCTCTTTTTTTTTTATATACTTACTTGTGTTGCTAATATTGCCATATGAATTTTTTGTTAACATTGCATGGGAATATGTGTACATGTAAAATGATAATATGATAAGAACATTTTTATGTGTCTAGAATGTTCCTAGAAACAAAAATAAAAATTACGTGCATATTTGTACCTATGCATAAACTTAACTTTTATTTGACATCTTCATGAATTAATTTTTTATTGGCATGTCTATTCTCATCTGTATTAATTCATAAAATTAAAGTCTTGATCAATCCTTTTGATATTAGTCTATTTTGTCATATTATATTGTCAGTTTCTGATCTTTTGAAAAAAAAGGAATAACTTTTTTCCTATTTTTATGGTCCGAAAATTATCTATAATTTAGAGAGTAGATAATTATGTTATCACCTATGTACACGAAGTTGCAAAACATTACAATCTGGTTGTTAAAAAAAATTAATATGTCTTAGCATGACAATAATTGGCGCACCTATTTTATTAAGTTCTTGATCTTGACTTAGGGCATTCTAAAAATATTATCATATTCATAAACCAGTATAAAATATATCAACATTCATTTATAATGCATTTCTTGATTACAAAAATAACGGCAACAATTTCTTCAACAAGTGTACCGTTTCACTTATTATTACACTAGTACTAATTGCATAATCATTAATATCTACCATCAATATTTCCAATCAAATTCAGATCAATTAAAAACCGCGATTTCAAACGATTAGATCTAACTACGAGTAGCATCCAGTTATTTCTTCTTGTTTCCTGTAAAAAAACCACAATAAACCAACGAAATAATTACATCGGCCAATGACAAAACAATACAAAAAGTCTTCTAATTAAGAGGCTTGTATAAGCTTCGATATATCGACAATAACATCGGCTATAGATTCGCGATAATCTGATCACACACACGGTCTCACGCGGGAGTTTCGGCCGATCAAAGTGAGCCTGGAGATATAAATCCCGGGCTGTTGTGTTTGCTGATTTCGCTGGTAGATAGCGCGCGTGTGCCTCTGCTCCTGAAGATTAAGATCTGTTGTGTGCGGCCTCGACGAATTGAGACAATTTTGTGATGTACGATCCTGGAAGATTTGTATTCAAGCCGGTCCTGCAGATCCCATGATAGGGAGATGGATGGTTTGCGGTCTATGAATATTTTTGGTTTTGATTTGTTTTGTGCAAAATACGAATTTAAACTAAACAACGAACTATATTTTCACAATTTGAGGAGGGATGGTTTGGTTTGTTAGTAAAGAAAAGATAATCTTCTTTTTACAAGAACTGTTTACAGCTTGATCTAGTGAAGTAGGTATTTATTAATATTTCTTGAAAACTCTGAGGTTTCTTTGATAATCATGTCCTATTGAAAAAAAAAGAAAAAAAAATTGCACATCAAAAGTGCGTTACGAAATTTTTATTCTTGCTATAATATAGAATACATACTGGTAATACTGAATAAGTTCAAATAATTTTGTTTTCAATTGTTATTAGTTTACGAAATATCAGCTGGACACTGGAAACCAAACCATTATGTATGCAAGTTAAGAAACTCGTTCATAAAACATTAATACATCAAGCTTTAGTATGATGTTTTATATTCAAAATAGTTGCATATTTTTGTATTTTTTTTACTTTTCTATCGATAACAATATACTTCTACATAATTATTGTATAGGTACTTCATATACAGGTTGGTGGAGGTGAAATGCGAACATAGGGAAATATATGACAATGGAGTTATCATGCTAGGCATCTTGATATACGTGGAATAAGTACTGTCAATGTCAAAGTACCTGTCATATTATTGAAATTTTTATTTTCATTAAAATATTTTCTTTGCATAATAATGTATGTGTACGAGCAGAACGAGAAAGTTTACATGCACTTTTAGATTTTATTTTATTTCTGTTATTGCTTACTCTTTTTGCCACACAAATTTACATTACTTCGTTTTGTGACACTGCTACAAAATATATCAAGATACCTGGCATGAAAGTTCGATTGTCATGTATGTTCCCTATGTTCGCATTTCACCTTCACCAACCTGTATAATAGTGCAGTTCAAAATACCTACAACATAAGAAATAAGTTTGTAAAATTATTTGAATGCAAGTGTTAACATTCAATAGCATGACAGCATCAAAAAATGTTAATAATGTAGACTTTTAATATTTAATATTTAAAGACTAAAATAGTTTAAAAAATTCTAAGGTAGGTACTATTGGATGTGCAAGAATGGAAAAATAGAATATTAATTTCCTCACATTTATTTGTGATAATGTGTTACTTTGTTTCTTTACTTATGAATGTTAGGCAAATGTACATTTGTACTCATATTCAAATATTAACTAATTATATTGACATTGTATATTTTTTTGGCATCAATTCGACAAATTGTTAATTAGAAAAGGAAACATAAGAAAGTTTTAATGTGTTTTATTATGTAATTGTATTTTGTTTACCAATGCTTTAAATTACTCCTTAGTGAGTTTTTTAATTAGTTACTGGTCTGCAATTTATTATAGCTTCATGGTATTAACTGGTTTTCTCACTTAATAAACTATACCACTTGTAGGTACTATAGCATGTCCAAAATAAGTGTTTGATTGGTGAATAGATACTTCTTGCAAAATAACACACAATGAGTGTCAAAAATGATATTCGAATATATACAAAGCTATAGATTGATTTCTAACACCTGTAATTTTATATTACCTACCTCTAACTGATAAAATTTAATAGGTACAGTCGAGGGTACAGTAGTTTATGAATTTTAGTCTCCAGTATTCTACTCGTGCTTAATATGGCAATGACTCGTTCGAATAATAAATTACAATTTCATAATTTTGCTTATGTATGTAGCATTAACTATACTCCAGTCAACTTTTGTATTATCTTTGTAAACTGAGATGTAAATTTGTTAAATTTAAATTCTCACCTCTTTCCCAATCTTTAAACTTTTAACCTCTGCGATTAGAAATTCCAGTTACGTTGTCCGTTAACTTGTGCAAATAATTCGTTTGCTGAAAGTAACATCCCTTAAATAAACAGGGTAAGGGCAAGTGAACAGTAGGGTTGCATTACGTATCACGTGCTCCACGTATGCTAATTCTTACGTTCGTCAGACGTGGGCGATGCATGCATGCTTAATTCTTCCGCATCTCAGTAGCCACTGGAAAATTCCTACCGAGTGGGTAAACAATTGCCTGCTGTCCTGGACCCTAAAGTCAAAAATTCATTAAAGGGGAATAATGTAATAAAAATAGGTAATTGTAAGGCAAACGAGTGGGTTGAATTCAGAATCAATTACAGTTTATGTTCAGCTATGATGTTCTGATCAGAAAATTACATTTTATAAAGTAGCGTGTCTTTCCCAGCCTCCCACTAACATGCTTCTGTGAAAAATGTTATAATCACGCAATATTTCAATATATATATATATATATATATATATATATATATATATATATA
Organism: Agonum fuliginosum; assembly: GCA_947534325.1. Classification (NCBI taxonomy): domain Eukaryota; kingdom Metazoa; phylum Arthropoda; class Insecta; order Coleoptera; family Carabidae; genus Agonum; species Agonum fuliginosum. Next base: position 16,034,540 of record OX384045.1, on the reverse strand, counting down.
TATATATATATATATATATATATATATATATATATATATATATATATATAACTTTAATAGGTTACCTATATAATTTTATATAACTGATTACAGAAAACGAAGATTTTTCAAAATTTGAAAAATAAGGGTAGTGTAAATTTTAGTGCCACTTGGTGCATTTAACTGTTTATTTTCGGTTTATTTATTAAATATTACGTAAGAAGTGACTGTTTTAGATAGTCTGATGCTATTTATTATTTTATTTTATAAATGCGAATTTTGACAAACAACTTTTTTTTCTGTAATCAGTATCGAATTATAAACCTATTAAACTTGCGTGCAGAGATATAGAAACATCCTGTATATATTTTGAAAAAGGTATTGTGAGTATTGGTCTCCAAATTTGATATTTGTAAGATTAAAGAAAATCTCAAACGAAATAATCGGATAAAATTTTATTTTAGATTTCTAGACTCGCACCGTTCTAACCAAAATGCTACTGAATTTTGTAACTTTATGATAGTTTTATTAGTTTAATTTAAAGCCGCATCCTCATTACGGTCGACACTGTCGATCTACAAGATCGATCGACAATATTTCTGTATAATGCGTACTTACATCTTATTGAATATTCGATACTGAATAAAAAAGAGATGTAGTCACTACAGCAACATTGTGGATCGACTTCGTCGACCGAAAATGTCGACCGAAATGGGGATGAGGCTTTAGATCCAAATGTAATATATTTTAAAAACTTTTCAACTACATAATATTATCAGATATTTGTTTAATATCAAAAATGACTTTCACATTTTTGAAATAATTAAGTATCGGAATGTGAGCCATAGTTTAATTTTGAGATTATTTTACAACAGTAGTATTATGTTGCCAATTTATTTTGTAACATTGTCTCAAAATCCCAGCCTAGCGGTTTGTGATAAAACAATGTCACAAATTCCTAGGCAACAACTCTCCTAACAATCTACATTATTTAACCATTCGTAGTACCTTTACCTACATAGTTCAAGAACATATTTCAATTTTTTTATTCATTCTGTATAATAATTATATTGAAATTTAAAGTTCATATCTTTAAAAATAAATGCTACAGAATTTCGTACAAAAATCATGGTTAGATAAAAATTCGGGTTATATGCTGCTGCTCTGTTATGAAAATATTAAAACAGTTTCGTTCATATCACAAAATAACTGAAGACGCATTTCTGTTTATTTCGTTAATAGGTATACTGAATAACTTGTAAGTACTTTAGTGTTAAGTTTTTAATATCACTGAAGGTTTACATTAATGTTTACGTTTAAGAAAGTTTAAATTAACTAAATACGAGCATTCACATTTCCCACTTTCAAGCACTGTAAATACGTATCCTGGTTCATATTTAGTTGGATGTATTCAAACTTTCTTAAACGTAAACCTTAAAACTAAATACTTATGTCAATGAGGCTTTCAAAATCTTAAAACTGATAAGAAATAATCTCGAGAATACTGGTACGAAAAATCAGTGATAAATTTGGTACGCATTCAGATAGCAATATTATTTTCTATATAGTACAGTCAACATTATACCAGAGTATCATAGAATTTGTGGAGTATAAGCTATATGTGGACTGGACATGGGACAATTTTTGCCTAAACTAAAGACAAGTTCAAGTAAAAATTATTATAAAAAAGGCTTTAGTTTGCTAGTTCAGTGAGTTTTAAGGTGAAGTGAGTAAAGCATGTTTTGACAAGCTTAATTTTGTACAAAAAGTACAAACCGTTTTTATTACTGGCTGAAATATTGCCTTTTTAAATGTTTCTGATGAAATATGCGTTAATGATTTGTTTTGTTATAATCATTGTATTTTAGAAGAATCCTTAATCCTTACTTTGTTAAATTCGTGATCATTGATATTAAAATTCTGTAACAGATAAAAAACTACAATAAGCATGATTAAAAAAATGTAAACATAAAACAAACGATTGAAAGTCTATTATAGAATGCGTTTATCATATAAAAGCCTTTTTTATTTGGGGGCGTGTCGCAAAAATAAATTTTATACTTAATTAGTATTATTGTTTAGAAAATAATTACTTGTTACTTGTTTATTTATCTTTCACTTATTATTTTCTGTTTGTGAATGTTGTTGAGAAAGAAGATGTGTACATTTTAGGTAAATTCGTAACTCAAGTATAGGAAAAAGTGCTGGGAGAATTTTAGCTGACACAAAAAGAGTTTTCTGTTTTGAAGATTGCAAGTCTCTAAATTGCTGCAAGATTTTTTGAGTTGACGGTAACGAAGTTTTTCAAGGAATTCATTAAAGTTACTCACCGCACATAACACAGACAGGTACATTGTTAATTGAATAAATTCTTCCTAAAGCACTGTTTACACTAACTACATACCACTCTCAGGAACTAGACTGCAAACAATAGAATAACAAGGTTTCTTCATTTGCCACGTTGCACTAAAGACGGAGTTTAATTAAAACTTTAAAATAGTTATTTTAAAAGGAATACCATTTAGAAAATGTATGTACACTTTGATTTAAATGTTTCTAATATATTATTCAAATCATTACACTTTTATTGAAGTATTTAGAATATTTTGTAACATTTTGAATATTTTTAAAATTAGTACCTACAGTCTCCATTTATTTAACATATAAGGGGTCATCGGGGGTCATTTATATAATACGTCACGCAGATTTATGACGAAATGTGACATAGGGTTATTTTGCATTCTTACGTAACATAAATTGTATTTCACATTTTTTTATTTTTGTGAAAGATGTGTTAAAAATACTCGCTTCATATTATAATAACCAATAAAACCTTTATTTTGCAATAAAGTTATACCTTATTTATTTTGAAAATTGAATTTTATGTTTTTGTTACGTCACTGAGAACACTTGTCGAAATTAACTCTTTTTTTCAAATAAACAACTAATTTTATAAAATAAAATCATTCCTATTTATCTAAAATTTTATTTCTAATAATAATAGTTTTGTCATTTGAGGGTTAAACATAAAAATTCACCTACATCAGTAGTATCAGCATAGCAAATTTTAGTGAACTATTGTCAAAAACACATTTTCAAAGGGCTGTAACACTGTTACGGAACGTTTTCGGGCCTACCTTCATATAAATAAATTCAAAATGTTCCTTCAACACACTGTTAAATTTAGTTACCCGTTAGAAATCACCCGTATATATGTTAATTGGTATTGAACGATTTAATTTTTTGTGTTAAGTTTATAATAATTAAGTATAATAATGTTAAGAATGCTACTGTGATCGTGCTACCGGTATTTATATTTAAAAAATTGAAAAATTATACGTATTGAACTCACGTGCGACAAAGGTGATAATTTTCAAAAAATTAAAAATAAAGAATCTTCCTAATCATTGTTAATTAGAGGATCCAGATATCGAACACAATAAATTATTTCGTATAATAACCACTTATTAAAATTTTAAATACATCGTTTCATATACGCTACTGCTTCTGTATAATGGGAGAAAAGTGATGATAATAATTTCATTTATAAAAACTAGAATCTATTAATACTAAAACTTCCAATTGTACAAACGGTCTCTATTAAATTATCCAAATAAAAACAGTAAATAAATAACGACGCTCAGAATAAAAAACATTAAAAATTAAAAACATTTCATTCGGATGAGTATTCCATAGCCAACTCGAGCCTCACGCAATGAGTGTCGCTGTCCTTGTCTGGCCACCACAGTGTCCGTCAAGTTAAATGTATTGAACCGAATAAAACAAATACGACATAAATACATACACTCACACTGAGGTTGCCATCACGCGAGCTATTTTTTCCAGTATTTAAGCACGCCACTGACGATTTTTTACAGTTTTATTCATTTATTTTGAGCTAAAAAATAAGAAATTACTTCAATGGTACATAGAGATACAGTGAACGGTCCATCAGTGTGAGGTCTATGGGAAAATTAGGCAAAGGTGTTAGCGCAAGCGTTAAGTGGGTTGCAGCCGGTATTAGATTAGGCGTTAGATTTTCGGCAATTTTATGTGTCCTTGATCTTATAAAATATACATTCTTAGCAGAAATTGAAAGTATTTTGTCTAAGGAATCTACGAAGCAGTGATTTTTATAGTAGCCTGTATTTTAAAAGAAATTTTAGTATACCTAGGCTAGATACCCACCCACCTACATATTTACATAAAAGTAAAAGGTATATTAGGAGAACAGAACAATAACGCAATAGGTACATTTACAAAATGTTTGTATATTCCTTAATTTTTTTATAGTTTCATATTTGAAATTGCAATATAAAAATGTGTTGCACCAGAACAAAAAAATGCTACGGTAATGCATACAAAAATATAGTTTTAAATTAAATATATTCAGCCACTTTTTTAACTATATAAGTAAATCGCTCGTTAAATTTTTAAACAAATTAAAACAAAATCAAAGGTTTACTAAAAATTTTATTTTTTCTTTATACCTGAAAATAATTTTTATATATCCGAATCTCATCACTACTTCGGCCGAAGCCGAAATATTTCTAAAAGTTCGAATACCGAATCAAAACCGAATAATCGGTGGATCCGTAATATAATCGCTCTTGTCCTAAATTTACTACCGTATGATACAGTATTCGATCCCAATAATTAAAGTTTTAGAAAAAATTACATTTCTTTTATTTTTTGTTGGATTATTCTTACGAGTATTTAATGTTCTATTTGTATTTCTAACATATGAATTGTAATTTGTACAGATAAAACCTTGATTAAATTAAATATGATTCAAAACAAATTTTATTCGTATTTTAATAACAGTATTGCATGTGAAATTATGATTCGGTCGAATATTCGGCACTTTGGTGAAACCGAATAATCGAATATTCGGTTATTCGGCCAAATCTCGATTCGGCGCATCCCTACTATTATGTAATTCGCAATAGAAATTTAACCATTTTGCAGGTTGCTCTAGAGTTGTAGTATCAAATATAGTTACCTACTGACAAGTTTTGAAAAAGATATAGTACCTACAACTATAAATACTACTTATTCTTTTATGTAGCGTTTTGCGATAAATTTAAGACGACAAATTTTTTCAGAATATAAAGTCTCCGTTTTGTGTAATCATGCAGCAATTTTAATAACAATTTTAATAGAAGTGATTATTAAGAAATTAACTACATTAAATTGTACGTAAGTGGAAGTCATTAATATGTCTTTGAGATTTATGATATGATATATTAATATTTAAAACCGAACGTCGTCTAGCAAGAGCAAGAGTAACTAGCCACGCATCAACTTTTATTTTATTTATTAAATCGTAGGCAATCATTTTATATTGGTATAAAATTAAAACGAAGAAACTTGCTGTTATTTTTGGGTTGTATATTTAATTTTACGATCAGAATATTCATATTCTAATTGATGTATGGAACAAGTTACCGTTTCCTGTATTCCATATTAATTAAGCCAGACTGTATTTAAAGAGTAGGTAGTTAGGTAGTCAGTTACTATAAATGTAAAATAATCATCAATTTTCATTCATTTGTACCCAATTCGAGTACTTCAACAGCTTCTATGCAACGAATAAAATTACATACTTTAATACACTAGACGTTTTGGCCAGGCATGAGTTTTAACCAACAAAAACTTGAATATGATAACTATGGAAAAATCAAAATATTATAAGATTTTTTATTTTATTTTATACATTAGAGAGTCTACTAAGTGTGCGTGGTCCGTGTGGCCATTGATGCCATATTGCAACCAGATTGCAATACTGCAATAATAATAATAATCATGTTAAACTGTCAAAATATGACATTTTAAAAATATAAATCGCACAAAGTCAAACTGGTCATTTTTAATTACTGGATAAATGCAACGTCATATTTCGCCCGCATAAATGTTTCCAAACAAATTATATTTGTGTCGTATCAAGCGTGCGTCGTGAAGGTAACGTTTATGCAACCCGGACAAAATGTTTCCAAATAAGTGTCACGACTCAGTCCATCATAATTTGTAAATTTTTGTATTAATTTATAATATTTCGAATATATCGATATCCAAGAAAAGTAGGTACCTACTTACAAACAACAGACAACCAGCCAGACGACTGCATTTTCGTTGCAACATGGCTGCACCAATAGAAATCACACATTGTATGTCCACACTTTCAGAGTACAGCATAAATAATAAATAAATAATAAAGTTATTATTATAGACTAGAACTAGACCAACCTAACAGTAAAATTCATAAGTAGGTAGACATTTTTATATAAAATTTTTATTATTTAAATTACATTATCTAGAATTGTCACAGTGAGTTTAGGGAGAGGGCAAAAATTTAGATATAGTAAGATAAACAATTTGAGTAAATTAAAGTTAAACACACAATTAGAAATCGAGAAATCGAGAATTCTCGAAACTAAAACGTTGAAAAAATATTTGATATTATTCTTTTTGAAAATATTTTTTTTAAATTTGTTCGCAGCAATTTTTTGTTTTGAAACAAAAATTGTGTTTAAAAAATTCTTAAATTCACTTCTAGCTTTTTAAATAGATGACAAAATTTTTTTTTCGATAAATTAAGCCGAGACTCGAATCGTGTTCTTTGAGACGAGAACTGAACAGCAGAGAAATGACCGAGACCAGAATACTTAAAATTCTCGTTTCGAAAATCTAACCCAGCACTCAGATATTAAAAAATTTCAGAAAATTTTATTGTGCATTTTAACAACGTAATCGTACTACCGTGTTCCACTCGGGCCGACTAAAATGTTGAAGGCATACAAATAATATCCGGAAGGATAAAAATGTTAGAAATTATTTTTGACTTTCTTTGGTTTTTGGTGGATTTTATAGTAGTATAGAAACGTGTTAACTATTATAGATTAAAAAAGCAGATACTGTCAGAATCTCCCATAATTAACAACCAATTTAACTCAAGCTGAGAATATCTCCATCTGCTCAGCTCCCATTCGCCGGTATCAATATCAGTCATGTGTCCAACACTTGCAGTGCAACTTGCACTTACATTACCGAGCCAAGTTCAATGCTGTCACGTTCCATGTTCCACGGCCGCAGTGCAGTCAGTCAAACATGCAGCACACATACACAGCCTCGCGACCAGCAGCCACAGATCGCATCACATCTCAGAGAACCGGCTCGCCCGCTTGCGAAGTTTTCCGTAACCGGCAAAAAACGCAGCGCGAATTCGTTTCCGAGAACACTGGGGATAATGCGGCGGGATTCCATGGGGTGCGCAAAGAGGATGCGAGAGAGGGGAGAGGGCATCGCGAATGATTAGCAGAAGGGTTTGTGTGGAGAAATTCGTTTGCTATATGCGTAATGTTTGAATCCAGGTATTACTGAACCATGTAAGTATACAGGGTCCGGCACAAAGGACGGATGGTTTTTAAAAAATCATAAAATCGGTAATTTTTACTCAAAAACAAATTTATTTACGGATTCGGGTTCGCAATGAAATAGCATTTGTGAAAATTAAGTGTGGAAAATCACATCATTCATGTGGTGACCGTTGTTGACGATGCATTGCTGGAGGCGTTCTTGGAAGTTAGCGTAGACTCTGTCCAACATCGCTTCCTCAACTTGGGCGACTTCCACGCGAATTGCCTACTTCAACTCGTCCAGGGTTCGGGGCTTGTTTTAGTTGTGCTTGTGCACATATTATTCATCTCTAAAAGTTCAATTTTGAAATATTTGATATTAAGGCCCATCTCTTGCTATCAAATGCAAAGCATAACCCTTTCCAGAACATGGCAGCGGGTATGTTGGCAATTGCGGCCTGGATGTTGGCCTGCAGGTCTTCTAGGGTTCTTATACGGTTGACGTAAACGCGGGATTTCAAAAAACCACACAAAAATCACAAGGAGCCAAATCGGGCGAGCGGGTTGGCCACTCGAAATCGCTCCTTATTGAGATGAGGCGCCCCGGGAAGTGTTCTCTCAAACTGAAAACACACGCTGCTCCGTGCTCCAACGCATGATGGCGACTGACCGGGTGGGGAACAAAACTTTAAAAGTGCACCTGTCGAATGAGATCACTCTCTCCCCACTACGATCCCTACAACCTGAATAGCACGCATTTTAAAAAAGCTAGTTATGATGAATCAGCCTGTATATACACGGTCTAGGGCGGCCAAGACTGCAAATCCGCCACTGCTCTTGTAGTACTATAACTTCTGTTTGTGATGAAAATTTCTGCATCAACACTCTCTCACTGGACATATCGAATTCGAATTTGGTACTCAATTCTCATAGATGGCAGCAGGCAGCAAAACTATGACATAAATCCTAAAACCGCGGCCTAAAGCCTGTTTTCATTATACTTTTTTCGTCTAGATTCATGCTAGATTTCTCGTTAGATTTCCATCCGAGATTTGTTCGATTTTCATACTTTATTTCCAAACTATTCGTATACAATCGGAATTCTTCGATTTTTTCCGAAATGGTCCAAGTTAGGCAACTTCAAAATAATAAATAATATTCTTACTTATTCTGACAAGTGACAACTTAAGATTTGGAGGTTAGAATTTTTAATGGAAAAATATTAACACAACTTGAATAACACGCACAAGTGCAAAACTCATAAATGTCAACGTGAACAAATTGAAACAAAATATCAAAACTTTCAAAGGTTGGTCAAACTGACTTCAGATTGAACTGCGCGTGCGTAGACAAATCTAGTATGCATCTCGAATAGAAAAATCTGACGTGGACACCACATGACTTCCTTGTACGCCTTGTGTGTTCATACTTTTCTTAATAACTAAAATGTAAAATAATATTAAAAATTCTTTTAACTTATTATACTAGTATACTCACAAATATATTTTAGTCATTTTATTTAAACTGCAGAAGAAGATATAAAGCATATTTTACTATTGTCACTGTCATGTCATAATCATTTAAATTTTACGTAGTAACAAATGTTAATCGATCATGGACTACAAGATACCGAAATACTATAAATTATAAATATATACTTTAATTATTTTTAAATGATAGCAGATACAAAAATATTTATAAAATACCGATTTTAGGTAATAATCACATAATCTTTCATTTAAAATAAAAAAAATTGTCTAAAATTAAATATTTATCGAAATATTTTTAAAAAGTACTACTTCCGGTTTGTAGACTGAAACCAAAAATAGGAGGTGCACAACTAGATGCTATAACAGTCCTAAATACAAAATTTCAACTTTCTACGTCTAACCGTATTTGAGTTATGCGACACACATACGTCCGTCCGTCCGTACGTACGTACGTACGTACAGACGTCACGTCGAAACTAGTCATAATGGATTCAGAAAAGGTCAAAACGGATATTTCCGTCAAAATCTGAGAACCGAAATTTTTCGCGATTACAATACTTCCTTACTTCGTACAAGGAAGTAAAAATAGAGCCGGGAGTATATTTCTATACTAGAAAAAAGTATGGAAATCGAACGGAACTCGGATGGGAATTTTTGATTTACATTATACTAGAAATGGATTAGGAACTTCTCGGATGAATCTCGAACTAGAAGGCTTAAAGCTTATCAATTTGACTAAGATCTCCTGTGTTCGAGATGGAAGTTTTTACGAAACGGAACGCTAGGTTTCTTGAAATTGTCTACTTTTTGACATAATTATTATTTTATTTCTAAATAAATAATTTGACTTAGTATGCACTAGTTCAATAAATTTATAAGTAAAACGATATATTCTTAAAACATTGCAACTATATGAAAATATTCTTTGTTTTACGAGACGGAGCGGTATATGTTGATCAATTTCACGAACCGGAACAGCGTTCCGGTCTCTTAACGTAGTTTTAACCTACAAATTAATAAATTACTTCGTTTTCGTGGTGTTTTTAAATTTTGCATGGAAACCAACATTTTAAGCTAATGGTACTTTTTGAAAACGAACTCAAATCAATCAGATTGACCCATAATAATGACGTGTTTATTTAAACTAGGCAATCAGAAATCAGAATCTAATCGAATATAAATAATTACTTTCTGCCGTTTGATGGTAAGTAATACCAATTTCTCAAACATTTTGATAGTGTTGATAATTTTAATTTTTTGCTCTAAAACAAATGGTACGAGCGATTATTTGAAAATTATCCGTCGATCAGGTTATAGGTATATCCTGACAATTTTTTCCTGCGTCTTACACGCGTGTTTTGCACATTGAAAATTTCGTCCGCGTGCCTCGCTCGTGATCAATTTTTGTTGCATGCAACCAACACGGTAATATGCCTGAAGAATTACAGTTTATGGAAAACTACGTGTAATTAGTGCATATGAGGTAAAGATAAAGATATTTCTTACAGTGTTACAGTAGGGAAACTGAAACTGTTAAAATTACTGAAATTAGTCAGATATATAACAAAATCTGAAGAAACTTTACAGAACATAATACCTATATTTTTTTGGTTTTTGGTAGGTAATTAAAATTAAGAATTAAATAACTTTGTAAAGAGGCCGTCTACCTCCTAAAATCCAGCATAAAATGTACTAACGTGGCGAGTGTTTTGCAGCTAACCTACAAGAATGGTCGAATTTCATTTCAACAAGAATTATTACTTAAAGGATCAATGAACAGTTGTGCCTTTTTAAAATTTTAATAAAAAATTGTACATGATTATACAAATTCCGAAAAAATGCAAACTTTACACGGTTATATCTTATGATAGAAATTTATTTTTAAAATTTGAAAATGGCACATCTGTAGACCCATTCTTACTCTATTAGCCAATAATAAACTAACACTTTACTCGCAACGAAAACACTTTTACAGTAATTTTCAACTTCAAATTAACATTGCATTGCTAGCATGCGGCAAAGTAAGAGTTTCGGGCTAGTTTCAGGTAGCCGTAGTAGCGGATAAAAGAGTGGAATAGAAAAATAAGTAAAATTCGGAGTATTCTAGGAATTTAAACTACACTTGTCGTCGCTAAATACTAAATTATATCTGACATAGATAACGTAAAACACAATAGGAATGAAATATATTGCAATAATTATTAAATACAAATGTAAATCATGCCTGAAAGTTACAATATACACACAATAATAAATAACGCTAATGCTTATATAGTTATTAGAGAAATTCTTGGCGCATTGGAGAAGAAAGAAGTAGGGTTATAATTTGAATTGTATGTGAATGTGTGGTATGATTTTGTTCGCTTCTTAGATACTTGGTTGATTTCATTTTGGAATGTTGCCGGGAAGATGTGTCAGAGTTTGTGCAATGAAGCTTACACGCGTACCGGGGTTGAAATGTGCTTGGTTGTGGTAACATTAGAGGCGAGATCTTACGAGAATAAAAGGGGAGTAAAAACAAAAAGAGCGATGAAGTAGAAGGCCGAGAAAACAAACGAAGTACAGTGACAGCCCGGACAGTCGTCAAGTTGCAAGTAGGCGGTGGCCGAGTTGCCTCACAACACAAAAACAACGTAAAAACAAATGAACAAAAGACAGACAACGCGTCATAAAAAAACGAATGCACAAGTCAAGTTCACTTTTGTTTCGCTGGACAATTGCAACATGTGACATTTGTGGACAAAGGGCGTGGCTCAACCCGTCCGGACGCCTGATTGGCCGATCGGTTTGACAGTTGACGAACTGCGGAGACTTATCGGCGTTTAAAATGCGCGCGGACTGCGACTTGGACTCGTCCGGTCGCAGGGGAGTGAGTTGTACGGTTTACACAATGCAGCAGAACATCACGATCGTCGAACGGGTTTTTGCAATGCCTTCTGCGATTTCTGTGCAGAAAAACTTGTCTCGGGTTCGGGATGCCACAGTGAAAATGAAAATTAAACGTCTTTAACTACGGATTTAATTTTTAACTTGCTCTTTTTCCATTTTACTTTCAATTGTTCTCATTTCGCCTATCAAACTGCACAAAACACTTGAATACCATTGCACTATTTAAATAATTTATACGTGTCACAATAAAATTAGTAGTAATACCTAATTCTTTTACAATTAATTAGAATCTGAGTTCGGTTTTAAAATAGTGTAACACGAAAGATTTATTTAAGTGATTGCTCTTGATTCTTGATTAATGATTATAGATTAAGGTGTATTCACATTGTACAATTTTTATAATTTAAAGTTTATATTCTGAACTTAATTACTTTTTATTTTAACGAAGTTTAAATTGATTATAGTTTTTTTAATATTTAAAACTAAAAACACGTATCTATGAGGCCCAGTTGCACCGCTAGCACTTAAATTTTGAGTTTTCCTTAAAAATGAACAATACGAATCAAAATCAAATTCTCAAACGTAGAATTAACATTGCTGTCATGAGTTCGATTCGATACTTTTCATTTAAGTAACACTTAAATTTTAAGTGAAAGCGGTGCAAATGCAAATGGCTATTGTTTTGCAGGATTTACAAAACATTTTATATTAAATATTAAATATTTCAAACAATAAGTTAATACGAAAATTAATTGTACTTAATTGTAATAAATTTCAATCAAAACTTTTACAGATCTTAGTACCTATGCTTTCTAAAATAGCGAACTTTTTTAAGCCCGCAAAATATTTTTTTAAAGGATCCTATCTTTTTAAATAATGTAAGCTTAGGCAATGAGCTGTTGTTTTTTATAGGATTTTTTTCTCTGTTTCTTCGCTTACGTTTTTCAAAAGTTTTAAAGTTATATTTTAGAATAATTTCGGGTAATTAATAATCTCGTTAATAATCAAATTTGGGGAGCATATAGTTCAAATTTTTGTATGTAACACGTACACAAACTAGTATTAGAGGAGTTACCTAATTTAAAGATTCGGCTTGCGCCTTGTCCGTAAATTGATTCATCGTCTAAAACTCTATTTTGCGAACTTGTTACATAAATAACTATTAAGAAAATATGCCATCAAGATAGCAGTAGTGTAGGTACCTACTCTCCATCAACAGTCAGGAGTACCCGTGAGTTGACATAACTGGTAACCGCACACACGGTATAAATATGTGAGGCTGTTACACCTGAGTTGGATAAAATGCGCGAAAGCGTGAAAGATGTTTGTATGCATGTAGTATCAGTTAGGTAAAGAAATATAAATCTTTATGAATCTATTTCATAATAAAGTACTACGAGTATAATGACAACACAAATTTGAGGTAAAATCGGTAAAATATAATTGATGTAATAGGTAGTAGGTAGCATTGATTAGTATTTATTATTGAATTTTAAAGTCATTTGTTCAAAATGGTTTCTGCAGTATACCTAAATACTTATAATAATAATTGTTAGGTGACTTAAGTAATTAGAGAGTTAATGCGCACATTTGTGTAGGTAATCAAAAACAGGATACTTTGCTCACAATTAGAACAAATAAAGTTTACGTTTCTCTTCAGAAAACAAATCAAATATCATAGCTCATTATAAAGATATTGTCGTCAAGTAAGTTTCCAGAAAAAGTTATGACCTTTTTTATTTGTTTAAACCGCAAAACCGCAAATAATCCTCATTATCTTTAGAAAGAAATTCTTCTCTATGTGTGAATATCTTTTTTATTGCGATATCACGAGATTCCATTTTTTCTTTAATAAATTCTTGTCCTATAAAAATCGATTTACCGCCACATTAATCTTAGAGAAACAAAGAATAAAGGGTGCAATTCTTTTATTTATCGCCCCTCTTTTGTTTCATTAAAGTACAATTAATATCACGAAGAATTTGACCACATATGATGACATAAATTGAATTTATAGGCCTAAGATGCAACTTTCTTGTGCCTTCCATTATCGAGACAATTTATTATTTCTCGAAATGTATTAAATATATTTAAAAATAAATAAATATTTAATGTTGTACAAATTACAAATAATTTTATGGTCAGTAATTTTATTTAATTATGAAAAATAATTTATAATGGATAAAAAATTTGGGCGTAACCAAGGCCAAGCGTCGGCGAATGAAGTAGAATTTCGGTAGTTCAGACATTGTCCGGTAGATGATAGCACAGTTGGCGCTCAGATTTTTACGACTCAGTCCCCTTATAATTTGTTCGTTGAAGTTTGTGACTTGTAAATTGAAAAGCTAATATAAAATTGTTCTCCTGACCCAAATCTAAATACTTCAAACAATTCACGGGAAAAAATGATAAACAGATTTTTTTCGCTTCCTGCCACTACAATTAAATGTGATTTATTTATTGTTGAACATGACTGCATATTCATCGTTATATAATAATAATAATCTCGTTGTGAATGAATTTTATTGAATGAAAGGTAAAAAAGTGCGGCATTCAAAGAATAATTGTGCTAAAAAATGCGGAATACCTGTATAAAAGGCTGCCTCGCATTTAACATGTTATGCTCAACCTAATGTATTATATTTTTATGTGATTTTAATCACTACGAGATAATTTAATTTTAATTTATCTACGAGCAAAAAAATGTAAAATAAAATATGTTTTGATTGACTCTAACTTCATAGATTTAGCTAGATGAGGTTCCACACAATAGCTTAATAGAGAAATTAAATTTTCAGCTAAATTTATTTTTGATATTTTGATTGTAGCTCAAGGTAACCGTGAAATTAAAACACTACAGATTTAATCTTGGTTTTCTCAAATTATATCCGTTTAACATTACATGCAAATGAAATATTAAATTTTAAATTACCATAATACGAAAGTGAAGAAAACATTTTAATTTACAGATTTAATTAGTTTGAATTCTTTAATAAATCTAAATTTATGACATTTTCTATACCTATATAGGCACGTGGCGCAAGTTTACACAAAAATTAAAAATTAAAATTGAATTGAATAAGATTTTTATATCGAAGGAAGGACCGTCTCCCTAAATCCGGTTCTGGTGAACAGTCAAAACTTAACACATAAGGTTCTAAATAGTGAACACGGTCAATTTCGATTATATTGTTATGCTTGATCAGTCGGTACACAAGTACTTACAGGTCTACTGGTAGATATGCTATGACTTCCCTGAATACGAAGTTTTAAAAGATTTACTAGCTTTCGTGACGTGAGCACAATTTTCTATTTCTAAGCCGATTCTAAGCCTATGCAAAAATAATATTTTTGAAATTGATGATTTACTTGCATGTATTGCAGAAACGTAGAGATACGGAATTTTCGAATATTTGAACAATTCGATTTTATGAATTGCCCTCTATTAATTCACATAATCGAGCGCCCAGTATATATCAAAACATGGAAATGCTTGCGAATAAACACAAGTAAGTATATAAAAAATATTTTGACATTTTCAAAGAAAAGGATACCAATTCTATAAGATATAGTATAGTTTCAAGAATTCTCGATTTCTTGAGAAATATTCTCCGTCTCATAACTCTCATAATTCTCGTTTCGTCACGTTGGCATTACTAATACTAATAAAAATCGGCATATTTCAATTTTGGTAAGCCTGTTTTACATTATACTTTTACTTTTTTCAGCTGGAAACTGGAAATAGATTTTACAAACTTTTTCTGTCTAGAATCCAAGTTTTGTACTATAGTTTCTTGATCAGGCCGGTGGCGGTAATCAATGTTACCAACACCAAATGTTGAAACTGTGATTTTGACTTTTTGTTATTAATTTAAAATATTATTGGTAAATGTAAATAACAAATAAAAATTAAAAGTAATTAATGTTTATGGAATATATAGGTGCAATATGAAATAGTCAAGAACCCGAAGTCGCTTCTGGTTGTAGATTTCTCGATGTCGATATTATGTATACAGAAGGTTGGTGTAATGCAAAATGCGCGTTTACTGCGCAGGTCTAGTATGAAACTTGGATAGATAGAAATAGGACTGGGGCTATTTTTAAGTCGAAAAAGACGTTTCTAGCATGAAACTTGAATGGAGATTTTCGTGTTTTACATTATCATATTTTGTATTCTAAAATCTAGTATGAATCTTGTTAAAGTTTCTATCCGAAAATAAAACAGACTTTAAAACATAAAAATGTTATTTGCTGGTCTGTCATTGACAGTGAAAATAATCTAAAACATAATGAACTATAAGTAATAAATGAATCCGCATACAAAACAAACTACACATTGTTCCGTTATTACTCAAGCTCATTCCTCAAGCCAGGGTTGTGCAGAGGGCGTAGGGCGGTCTACAGGAATTGACTTGACGTCGTCGGACTGATAGTGTCTTTCCGGATGTGACGTCATGACAAATGAAGCGACGCCAGGACGTCTTTGTCGTGGTCCCCCTGGTGCCGCTGTTTTTCCTGCCCCACCCCTCGCCCCTGCGCTAACGGACGCCACTGAGGGAAGATACTGATAGATAGAGGACACGGCTAGTGATTGACGTAAAAATGTAATGATTCTTTACTGCGATATCTTTATATCTAAGAGTGGAGGATGTGATCAACGCAAGTTACTTAGGAAATGCGGTTTGTGAAAAA
Source organism: Agonum fuliginosum (assembly GCA_947534325.1). Lineage (NCBI taxonomy): Eukaryota > Metazoa > Arthropoda > Insecta > Coleoptera > Carabidae > Agonum > Agonum fuliginosum. The sequence goes on along the minus strand of OX384045.1, from coordinate 16,018,135 downwards.
TGTACGAATATTTCGCCGGAAGAATTTATTCCCCTGTTTATTTTTGACTAATGATTCCGATGCACTGAAGGGGAAATCTATTAATTCAGAAGTGAATTAATTTTCTGTGAATATGGAAACTGAAACAAAGACTCATATTTCTTGATAATGTTACTTTATTATTTCAGGGTAAATTATGAAGTTTATCGATTCGTGCAATTCTAAAGCTGCATTCAGACCGACCCACTTATAAGTGAAATATTTACAATTATAAGTATAAATCAAATGCACCATACATACCTACCAAATTAGTGGATGAACACCAATTGGAAAAATTTAGAACTTATGAAAATATTTAAATTTAAATACATAATAATTGTTTATTAAGTACAATTTGTTGTGTGATTTTTACAATTTGCATATTAAAATATTTTTTTATCTTATAATATCCGCTATGCTCGTTTAGTTAGGTTAGAAACGGCCTACGGTTTGAATATGGTTTGTTTGTTATTTGATATTTCATATTTGTTTTCTTGATTCTTTTTACCTTCCGCTTAACTGTAAAGGAAGGTATTGGAATCATGCAAAAAATCGGGTGGTGAATTTTTAGTGGATGAGCACGAATTAGGGTCCTTACAACTCATTTTTGATAGTTTCACGATGATGTCTGTGTGTATGTGTGTGTGTATGTGTGTGTGTGTGTGTGTGTGTGTGTGTGTGTGGTCAAGGGTTGTTAGTCGCATAACTCAAATACGAATTACCCGAAAATTTTGATATTTGGTATTGAACATTTGTATATAAATTGGAAGAGCTCCCTAGATTTTGGTACAAATATCTTCATCGGAAGTGATATTTTTTGAAGATTGAAAAGGTTAATTGTCAAAATTGTATATAAATTTGGAAAAATATAGTATTTATTTGTAATGAGAATAAGAGGAAAAGTTATTTGCAACTTACGTTATAAAAAAATTGTCTTTATCTGGTAGCATTAAAGAACTGCAGTAAAATTTAAAAAATAAATTTATCAAATAAAACGTTGATATCTTGTAATCCATGATCGGTTGATTTTTGTTTCTGCGTAAAAAATATTGACAGGTGAGACGGGTGACAAGTTGGCATACTAGCGCTATATAAGTCCTAAGTAAGATATTAAATGTAGTAATTCAACGGAGGATGGCTTCAATACAGCAGAGTTTTCCTGTGAATGAATTTTTTTATTCAGGTGATGCAAATTTCTGTGTTTGAATATTTGAGATTTTTATTTGTATATTTTAAATGGGCACCGGATTGCACGTATACATTTCTGTTTAAAATCTAGATATGGCGGAAGGTTGTGTGATGGCCACGTCAGATTTTTTACACTGTAATATTGTTCTGGGATTATCCTGTTGTATTGCAGTATAAATAAATTATTATTATTAAAAGAAAATGGATTTCCATACACATGTAAATTAAAAAGTAGAATTTATATGCTTTTAAATATGTTTACATATTCAGTAATAATATTTTACAACACAAGCATACGATATTTTCATTAATTACTATTTATAATAATTTAATTAAATTAATATCTATTTTGTATGTCATTAATAAAACGCAGCTTGCAAGTGACAGTTCGATGATAAAGATGACATGATATACCTATCGCACTCTTCACTTAGTGGACTGATTGGAAAAGATAGAACTTTGGGAGGTTTTCAGATTACACTTATAAGTGAAATTGGAATTTTGACGAAGCGAACGCTGAGCGCTGGTTGGTCAATTAGCCACTTATACTTATAAGTGGGTCGGACTGAATGCAGCTTTACTCTTGCCTTTCCGCAAAGTACAAACTTGTAAGATGGATTGATCTAAATTTCATATTAAATGTGTGGTTTTTACTACATAATGCGATACATAATTCCCGAAGGGAATAATACGACGATATAATAATCATGATTCCAAATCCATCCTCTGCACAAAATCACTATGCTGGAATCAATTTCTCTATGCAAATTATAAGTTAACATATATCAATATTTTATGATGTAACTGTGCCGTTTTGAAATAATAGCATATAGTTGTATGTTTAAATAAATAAAAATATAAAATACAGGAACTAGTCTTAAATAAATAGGTAATTTATTAAAGAAATTGTTCTATCATATTTTTCGTATATAATATCACAAGGGACTCAAGTTTTATCAGTAAACTTTTCTTGAAAACATTGTTTACCTAGCAACATCGTGAGAGTCATCTGTTCGAATAAATCACGAGAGCGTAGCTCGAGGGATTTATTCTGAGCAGATGACTCGAAGGATGTTGCTTAAAGGTAAACAATGTTTGAAAGAAAAGTTTACTGATAAAATAAAAGTCGCGAGTGGTATTTGTGAAGAATATTTCTCGAATGACGCATCTCCAAAACGATTCACTTCTGACATTTTAGAAAACTGATTGTTTATTTTGAAAATGTGGTGTTTGTTTTTCTTAGGCAACGGCGATTTGTCGGTGACAAATGGTCTTGGGCATTTACCGCGCGACAAACCCCCGTTGGCAAGCCATTTGTTACTGTAATTGTTTATGAAACTATGTAAAATTTGTCAGTATAATTGACATAAGTGAAATAATCATTTCTAAAGTTAACTTGCAAAAGATAGCGAATCGAATTATTCATTTATTGCTTTAATCATTACAGTAATAATGTAGGGAAAACCAGGATTGGTTGTGACATTTTTTAGAAAATTTATCGTAACGTATTATTGGGAAAAACGATTAAAATGAAATTATAAGTATTTAATGTAATGTAATGTAATGGCAAGTAGATGAAAATTGTTGTTTTTCAAAATTTGGCAGGTGTCACAACCTACCCCAGCCTTGGGGTGGGTTGTTACAGCATACGGGGCAAAAAGTTACAGCAAGCGTTTTGAACATTTTAAACACTTATTTCTAATTTGAATCAATGGTCAATGGAACCACTTTAATTAGTCTGTCTTCAATGTGTGTTTCTTTTTGATTAACAATGAACAATTTTTCTGGTGTGTCTGTCAGAATTTCTGATTTTCTTGTCTTACGGGTGATCTATTTTACGCAGCTTTTGTATAGGTATGATCTATAATAATTTTCGTAGAAGTTGTTTTATTATAGTTAAGTAAGTCCTTATCCGGAATATAATAAAGAATTTAAAAAAATCTGCTGTGGCCAGTACACGACCTCTCGCCTAATTCTGCTTATTCTACTAATCTAATAAATAGTTTTACTTACATTTTAATAGTTTCATGTTCATGTAATATGTAAACGATAATGTAAACCAAGATGCAAGCAAAAGATGTCAACTGTAATGTCACTGTCATTATAATTCAAATTTTGAGTAAAAACAAATTTCATATCATGGACAACAAGATATTGGTACTTAGTTGCACTTTATTTTATTGCTAATTACTACCAGATTCAGCAAATTGTATTTAAAATTAACTGTACCCATAGATAATTATATTATCTTTTATTTTTAATTGCAAAAATTGTCATAAATAAATAATGTACCAATTTATTTAAGAAAAACTATATCAAGTTCCAAAAAGTACTACTTCCGGTTTGCGGATTTCTACCAAAATCTTATCCGGTGTTAAGATCCTTATTAAAATCTTAAATATGAAATTTGGTTATTAAAGGATTGATACATTTTAAGTTATCGTGGACGAAAAATCGTCACATACGTCCATACGTCCATATGTCCATACGTCCATACATCCATACATACATACGCACACACACACACACAGACATCATCGTGAAAATATTAAATTCGTATTCTAGAGACCCTGAAACGTGCTTATCCACCAAAAACTCATACTCGAAAATTTTGACCCATTACAATACCTCTCTTATAGAATATGAGGCGAGAGGTAAAAATAACTTTTGGACAGGGCAGATTTTAACGCGTAGCAACTTTTTTCTCCAGACCAATATCAAACATTTGAGATGCAATTTATAAGAACTACGGAATTTTTTTAAACAAACAATGTGATTTTATAAACAAGAAACTTTAAGTAAGAAAAATAACCTAAATCCAATAAATTATCTGAATTCTCTACGATATGAGACCAAAATTACGAAAAAGAATAAAAGATAAAAACATGCTGTTTTTGGTTAACACGTACCTACGCAGATGTTCTCAGTGACTACGTAGACGCCACTAGAGTTCAGGAGGCGATACCCGGCGTTGCCATGATCGTTGGTGCTTTATAACACATCTCTAAGTCTTTTGCATTATCTGTAATATGCACTGTAACAATTTATCCCCGTAACAACCAGCCCCGGTCCCTCCTATCTAACTGACAATATAATGAACTAATTTATGAAAACAAATTTGATTTTTCCATTCTATGAAATATTGCAGTACCTACCTATTCTTTGTTTGGTTTGCTATTCATGTCACACCCTCTATATATACCAATTTGTGTTTAGGATGTTAATATCCCGTTGAATGCCAATAATATTACATATTAAGTTATATGAAAAGTTTGTAGTTTTAGTTTCATATCTAATTATTTTCTAATAAGCACAAAAAAAGAAATTTTCAAATTATGGTGTAACCCGACTCCTGAGTGTAATCAGTGAAACGTATATGCGCTATGATTATTATCAACAGAGCTAGCGTAATAACAATGTTCACTGTATTTATCTATTTACATCCTTTTAGCAGTGAGATATTTGAATACGATTATAGTTTGTTTAAAACTGGATACAGACAAAAATAAAACTATTCTAACTTGTTATTAGTTGCTAGTTGGTAAATATTTATCTTTCTAAGCGGAAAAAGAAGTCAAATATGACACTTTACAGGAAGACAGAGATTTCCTTGAATACCTAATAATTGCTGGACAAATAATAATTAACTAAAGTACCAGTAACTCTAATGTTGATGATAGGTTTTTTCTTGGTAGGTAATTTGATTTTTCCACAAGGCATGAATATTTTTTCACTTTATCCTGCTTCGTATAATTTAATTACAAAACGGAAGACGCTAGAAAAAATTATCAAGTAAGTAATAATGTTTAATTAAATGATTGGAAATAGGCACCCTTATTTTACTTTTAAAAATTATTACGTCAATAGCAAATTATTTATTTCGAATTTTAATCTCTTATTGAATTAGTTGGTATAAGGTATCTATGGTCATTTATCCAATAATACGATTAAATTATATAAACTTTTGCATGCATTTATGCAATAAGTCCATAACGCCATATCGTGAAGCAATAATATAGTACAGTGTGTACAGTAATGTTCAGAAATAATGCCCAGACTCCCTACTCCAGTGCTGACGATTTATGAAAAATTCGAAATACGTCTGCAGTCGTTGATGAACAGAGGCAGAAGATACAAAGCAAAAGATAGCTATATTCCCAATTTTCTCGGAAAAACAACATTAGCTACGGTAAACAGAGGCTTCAGATTTTGAAATATTTTGTAAATTAGGATTCACTACTTTCGATTATACCTCGGATTGATACTTTCTTATTGAATCACTAGTATTGTCAAAATTCTGCATTAAAATAAGAACTCATTAATTCATATCTATTTATTTATAAAACATATTGTAGTGAAGTAACTCAAATTAAATTATGCGTTAAGAATTATCATAAAAAAATAATTAAACGATGCTTTTTATATTTACATATATCTATTTCTAAACTTTGTAATATAAAAACAATAATAGGTAAATTAATAATAAAACATATTTAAGAATAATGTAAATTAACTACATTATAACGATATATTTTTATAAATCTTATATTCAAATAAATAAATATTACAAAAAATGGTCGTCAGAAGTAAAAAACAAAAAGTACCATATGCAAAGAAATATCACAGTTATGATCGTCGAATAAACAAAAAATAACGTACAATAAGATAAATATAAAAATATATATATATAAACAAAGGTGTATCAACATAAAATCACAAAAAATGGTCGTTACAGTTTAACTCTCTGGTTCAAAATTCATTTCGAATAAAAATGATTAACTATTCGTTATTAAAATTAAAAAGCGGAAAATTATGGAGTAAAAAAGAAGATTATCTGCATTCGATGTAAGTTTATCTTTTTTTGGCGCCATAAGGGTGCAGAATATTCGCTAAATATTCGGTTATTCGACAGACAATCATACATTATATTCGTTATTCGGCACATTTACTATTCGTTATATCTCTAATAATAATTAAAAATAATCTAAATAATATATTTTGGAATCCTGCATAAAGCGGGAGGAAAAGTATTTTTTCTCTCTAGGGAGGGAAAGATAAAGTGGATTTCCGCCTAAGGCGAGAGAAAAAGTACTTTTCCTCCCTAAGGAGAAAAAATAAAGTGGATACCCGCATAAATCGGGAGGAAAACTACTTTTACTGCCCAGGGAGGAATATTACTGACCGGTCAGAAATACCTCACTTTCGTCCCTAATAATAGGGACGAAAGGTGGCGTTTTCGATGCAGGTATTGAAAAAATTATTTATTTAATTAGAGTTGTTAATTAAATCAGATTAAAACTGAAACAAAAATCTAAACATTTTTATTTCTTACATTGTAAGTTACAGTTTAACTCTCTGGTTCAAAATTCATTTGGATTTCATACACTTGACGAAATTCTAAGTCAAGGTATTTTCTTGCTTCTCAGGTAAAGAGGATACTTCTAAATTTGGTTCTATTTTCTTGGAATAGAAGCAATATACCTTTCCTTTGCTACTTATCTCTCATCACCCTCACTCAATCGAACGTATATCGAATTTTTCATAAATTGTCGGCTCTGGAGTGGGGCTTCTGGGCATTATTTCTGAACATTACTGTACATAACATATTCCCTGTATTTTTGTGAACAAATTAAATTTTGGCGCGTTTTTCAAATACCTTTTATAGTGAAATATATCCATTCAAATTTAGTATGGTCATTACCCAAATTCGTTTTATCTATCTGTTATTAAATGCATAGTAATTATATAACAAAAATATTGTTTTTCCTCGTCTTTAGGATATTAACTACTATTTATTTTTACTGTATAACTAGTTCGATTATCCTGTAAGTAATTTTCAGTAATCACCAACCAGGCATAAGTGAAATATTAACAAATAATTGAATGTCAGTATCATGTAAGCAGTTTACTTACATCGTTACATCATCATTTGCGAGTAGAAGTTAATGATACAACATGATTAAATATTAATAACAAATAATAATAATTAATAAGCAGTGTGATACTTGAACCTGAGTGAATCACGTAAGTCAATGTAACTTAACCGGTAAACCAGTTATACTGTAAGTACATTCACAATAATAACTAGTGTATAGTCTTGCTTCGTACTCTAATAAAATATAAAATTCATACATTTAGAAACAATAATACAGGACTACAAAGGCTTAAGTTTGTTGAACGTGAGTTAAGAAATGATCTTACGAGCTGTGCGAAGCTGTGTAAATTTTTTTAACAAAATAAAAAGGAACCTACCTAAAGACGAGTTCAGAGCGCAGCGAGCCTACCTATATCGACGCATTACGAATCACTGTTATCAAGGCGAATAGTGCAGTTTTTGGATTGAGGATAATATTTGCAAACTGATATGTAGTTAATGTTGTCACAGTAACAATGCATAAACTATAGTACACATTGCATTTTGTTCGTTATAATTTTGCATGGTCGATACATCATACACAATAATTTATAAATTACTGATCCTTTAAATTAATAAAAATATTACTATCAAAAGTTTTGATAAATTAAGATCACGGAGTAAAATATTACAGGAGAGTACCCTAGAGTTTATTTGGTCATATTATCACTTATTTTATGAAACTTAGAATGTCTTCTCTTATGTTTAGACGTAGGTATATGTTTTTGAAGAAAAAATTGTCTCAGTCTCATACTTTCTACTCATATCGACGCAACATTGTTTTGCATAAAAAATTGGTTACCAGCAAAAATAAAAAAATAAAAATAAAAAATTCCGAATTTTTAGAGCGCCGTAACTCGGTTCAAATTGGTCAAAAATGAATTAATCTTCGAATTCTGTTTCAAGTCTCCTCTTTAAGGTCATGCAAGTTAATCTAACTCCAAGTTCATTTTACCCCCTGCCATCACCTGTGGATTGAGTTCACATTTTTTTTGCACCCGGTACAAATTTTCAAAGCTTGTCATTTTTTGACACCAAGAACATTTTATTTTCTCAGAGGGTGTTAAGGGGTGAAATGATCTTGGCGTCAGATTAACTTACATGACCTTAAAGAGGAAACTTCAAAATTGTCAGAACTCGGAGGTTTATCCATTTTTGACCAAATTCAACAGAGTTGGCTGTTTAAAAATGCGGAATTTGAGTAATATTTGGTCTAGATTTAATATTGATTAATTGTCAATTTAACTTTAATTTTACTCTCCTAAGCTTCAAAATTTTGTAGCTAGAAAAATAATTAGAAGTATAGGGTGGGGCAAAACAACCTCCCTAGTTTTAATACGACTGAAACTTTTGTAACGCAAACTGCATATATACCGGCCGCTATACACGCCATTCCCATCCTTTTATGACCTCTGCTCGCTTCACAATTCTCTATTGAAACTAGGGAGGTTGTTTTGCCTCACCCGTAGAATAGTGAATAGGGAAGAACACTATTTTGATACAAATTGTTGAAACCATCTTGTTTGGTTGTGTTATTTGCCACGTACAAGTAGTATAGAAATCTGATGCATTTCCCAGCAAGTTATACTCGTGTTAATAAATCATGTATGACTTTTCTGACCACGTTAAAATCGTTAAGATTCTTGTGGGTTTTTACCGCAGTGCAGACCGTGGCCATCTCTGATCACTTGTACTATTAAATCAATTAAACAACTTTAATAAACAGTAATAACTTCATTTTCAGGTTGGAGGAGACGCGACCGGCGCGTGATAGTGTAAAAATCTCTCGCGATTTGTTTTTTCGCGTTTGGTTTGTTTATTTTGCGAGGAAACGAGTCCTGTTGGCTTAATTACTGGACGCTGCCAGTTACCCGAGATTAAATATAATTAGAGTTTACATTATAGACGCTCGAGCCACGGCATGGCTAACTTGATGCGAGGCACAGTTAATTCAATAGTATTTTTCTTGTCGGACGATGTAATGCAGGCACCAGTACAACGTGTTATTTCATACGGAATAAATTTACTCTACTTTTTTGCTTTTATTTTACATGAATTTTCAAATAAATACTGTAAATTCTTACGCATCATTTATTTAATTGATAGAAACTGCGGAATACTCATCCGGACCTGGACATGCTAATTTAATTAGGACTATACTGAAAAACGGCTGCGTGCACATTATTCGTGCCGTACATTCTCGTTCTTAGTCCCTAATAGTGTCGTTTCGTGCCACTTTACCTGGCCAGGGTTTTCTACCTGGGTCAAAAGGTAAACCACTTGTAAAATCTTTGTACACTTTTACTTAATATCTCTAAAAAATCATTTTATAAAAATCTTTAGTAATATCTTAATAAAATCCGTAAATTCCAGAATGGAATGCCCTGTCAAATCTGCAAGACTCTGTTCACACGAGGATTCTATGAAGATTCTGAATCTTGGAAAAAGTAATTCTAGTGGGAATTACCTGTTAAATTCGCTAAATTGAATCTTCAATGAGTCTTGGAGATTCAGAATATTGAAAGAATTTACATAGAATCCTGCTGTGAACAGGGCTTAAAATTCTAAGTCAAATCTTTTATAAAATTTGAAAAATATTGTTACGTAAAATCTTTAGGTCATCCAAAAATCCTAAATAGAATCTTACAAAATCTTCGCAAAATCTAATACAATCTTTGTAAAGTCCGTAAAATGTCTGTTAATGTAAAATTTCTGTATCGAAGTGGTTTACCTCTCGATCTGGGCTATACAGGGAGGTTTTGAAGATAATGTCATAAATTTAAGGGTAAATATGACATGTGTAAGGTAGATTACGAAACGGAAAGAATTTTTTTTAAATCGCAAAATTAATTTCCATGTTTCCCAGTTAAAAATTTTTCGTTGTCACTGCCACTGGGTGGAGTAATTATTGTTTCATTAAAAATAATTAAATTTTGTTCGTTTATTTTACTAGTTGGTATTGTGTAATGTAAGATGTTGATTACCTACTTCTATTGTTTGTGTTTGATAGGAAAACGAATCCAGTGCAGGATTGATTTTATTCTTTTTTACGTGCATCTGTGCATTTCTTCGCATTTCAGCTGTCAGTGCTGATCAGCGTTTCATTCCTTACCCCCTGCATATGACATTTTCACGTTAATTATGAATAACCTAACAACTCATTTACTATATTACTATAACTATGTTAATGTTAACCATGTTAACTACGTCGTTGGATGGTAATACAGAAAATGGAACGAAATAACACTTACTTGTTTAGCTCCTGCTGGGAAAGGATTATATAGCACAGGTAGAAAACAGGTAAAGTGGCACAAAACGACACTATTAGGGACTTAGAACGAAAATTCACGGCACGAATGTACACGCCACTCTTGAGAATTATATTCCTACAATTTAAACCAATGTAAAAATCGTACGTACATGCTATTATTAGCTTGTAATGTAGGTTTTCAGTTTCTATGTAGGGTAAGCAACAATAATTTCAAGATACGCATAATTCTTCCGTTTTCTAAATAAAAAAGAATCATGATTTTATTCAAATGTCTAAGTTAAGTTCTTATTCATTTCAAATTCAAGGATTATAGTCATAGCTATTGTCTTATTGTAGTATCTCGTTAGATAATACATTGATATACATAAGACAAATTTTTACGTCAAGATATTCAGTGATAAAAGTATTTACTTTATGCTTTATGTAAAATTATTCTATAAGATCGGAAGATAAGTATAAAAATAGCGATGTCATGTTATTTATGCACATTATTTTTAATGGCGAATACTCGCAGTAAATTTTTAAGGACATTATATCTTTAAAGGTACATTTTTATGCATAAAATTCGTATGAAATAAATGAGAAATTTATTCCATTAACCTGATAATTTATTACCCAATTTAATCAATGAAAACTGTGAAGTAGTTTATTTTATTTTAAATTAAATATAATCCAAATTTCTTCTGATCAATATACAAATTTTGTCCCCATTTTTTTCAGAAACCTATAAATGAGTTTCTTACTCACCTGCAAAATGGCGAAGAAAATTATAATTGTGCAAAATTTTTCAAATTGTTTAGATCTTTTTTATATATTGGTTACCTATATCTCGATTTCACCCGTACTTAATAATGATTTCTTATCAATCCGATATACCTACATTCAAAAATATGTAGGTAAATTATAAAACAAAACTTAAACAGTATCCATCTGGTACAGTGGGTAAATTGTTAATTAGAACATAAAAACATAGGAACTGTGATTTTTCTTTGGGCAGTGTTGACATTGACATTTGTAATACAGGTACTTTAAACCAGTGAGTTTTTGTGACTTCAAAGAATAGTATGAAAATCTCGATATTTAATTCAATTTTAAACAGTGATTTTTCGATGCAATTCAAATGTGATTTATTGGGTAAAAAAGTTAAAAAATAAGCTATTTGTAGATAAGCCAAATATTCTGGTATACATTGCTGTTTAAGGGTATCGAGATCGACTCCACGTAGCTCAACACCGCGTTTGTCCTATGTTAATGCATAGAAACGCTCGCTAAAAATACGGAAAAGCAGTCTAGCAATTTCTACAATGCTCACGAAGTTTTATAGATGAAGCTAGTTTTCATAAATTTATTTACAGACGAAGAATGCAACTAGGATTATGCCGAGTTACATTTTCTAATAAATCTCTTAATATTAAGAAAAAGCATGTAAAAAATTGCTTAAAACACACTTTTTCATTAATTTTGTATATGGATTTTAAAGATTTTTTCCGAATTCTAAATGGGCATAATCCTAGATTAATTCTTTCACAAAAATCTAGTACCTGTTTTTCCTTCAAATTTTTAATATGCTATGAGTAAAGCAGAAACTGCTACACCTCTAAACACGCAATATTTTGTTACGGAGACGAGACCCTTAAGTGATTAAACGAAACTACAGGACCAAGGAACGAAGGGACACATCTACAATTTTGCTTGAAATTTATTAATTGCGCTAGTAAATGCTAACTTAAGAGGGGTCACTAATAATGCTGAAAAGTGAGTTTACACTGTAAAAAAATTTTGTGTAAATTTACAACAAAAATCGTTGGCTAATTTGTAACCAACAATAATCGTTGTAAACTTACATTCAAATGAAAAATTACATATTGAATTTATCGTTTGTAAATTTTCCATATAAGTGTATTTTCACATTTTTTATGATAATAAAAGTGTAAATATTTACATATTAATTTGTAAAGTGTTACACAACAAAATTTATATTTCCATTTTGATGTGTAAACTAATTACATTTTATATTAAAATTACATTTAAAAATTGTAGATTTTATTTTTCATAAATGTAGAACTACGATTTCATATGTAAAATTAAATTTGAATATGTAATGTACAAATTTCAAAATGTAAATTTTACATTTACGACTGTAAAATATTTAGTTATAAGTGTAATAATACATTTGAAAATGTAAAACCTTACATTTGTAACTGTAAAACTTAAAGTTAGAAATGTAAATAAGTACATTTTAAATTGTACAAATTTACACATTGTATGTATAAATTACATACTATATTGCACGTTTACATATAAACGTAAAATGCATGTAGGTTTTAATAAAAAAATTGTGCTTAAATATTTTATAAATATTTATTTATAAAAGTCAAAACAAATTATACTTTTATAAAAAGTATTATAATAAACATTATTCTTGACATTATTATTACATATACGTGGAATATAATTTAAATGTGCAATGTACGGAATTCGGAATAAAATGTTATTTTTTAACTTGGCAAAACAGACAAAAACTGTAAATATATTGTGTTAAAAATGTCAAACAATTGCGTAATTATAACAATGTATTACGTATTCATCGATCACTGGATAAGAAGCATTTTGTTTACAAAGGATTAATGCTATAAGTAACTTATTTACAACTTTTTAAATCAATTTTCCGCATGTTCAATAAAACAAAATATAATGTATCATTATATTGTATACTAAAAAATAAATAATCATTCTGGCACACATTAAATAATAGTAGTAAAACAAAAATTAATTTTCATACTGTGGTAGTACTGGTAGCAGTGTTGAGGGATGGTGTTTGTTGACAAAGCCTTAGGTTGCTTGGTAGCGGCACCGAAGCTGAAGGTGGTGATAGCGGTGCCGATTCTGATTATATTCATCAGCCACTCTGAATTTTTGTAATTTAGTCATAAAAGCTACTACCTTATTTAGGTATACTTTTTTGGATCGACTTCCAGCTTCTGGGTGAATCTTCAGTAAATACTTCCAAAACACAGGGCATTCAAAAAGTTGTGCCATCATTTATTATTTTATTTTCTATTGTGGTATAATAAATGTTTTTGTCGGAATTTGGATCTGCAAAAAATATAACTATTATTATAATATTCTAATTCGTTTAAAAATGCACCAATATTTTGAAGTAACATACAAGTACAAATTAATAAGATAATAAAAATATTTTTTTGTATACGATATAATATTGATCAATAAGTAAATATTATAACATTAATATAGTCATCTCAAATTTAATAGTATCCAAAGGAAAGAATTAATGCAAAATGTATGTACTTGTAACATTGGTTTTAAATTACAAAAAAAAAAAATACGTTAACAACTGATTAATATTCTAACAAAAAATAGCTATAGTTAGTATGAAGATGTTTCGTTATTTTTATGGAATTAAATTACCTTGTATCACGGCAATCTCGGCAGCCTTAATATTTGTCAGAGGGGTTCTAGGCTAAAAAAATTATAAATATAAATTCAAAGTTATTCTGATTAAACGCTTATAATACTTACCTCAAATTTTTTAATGAAATTATTTGCGTCCTCATTAAAATATCTGAACAATTTCTGCCACTGTTTGTTTACTTATAGTTTCTTCTTCGCACGCTTTTAAGGTACTTACGGGAAATTTTTGCCACGGAATATTCATTTGATACCAGGTATTTTCATTTGTAGACGTCGGTGTGCCATCCGATTCAAGAACTAAGTATGTTCCATTTATTTCGAGTTTAATTGATGCTAGAATATAAAAATTTGAATTTATTTTCTGTGTTTAAAATAACTTATTTCATACCAACCTTCTAAAATTAATTTTTCGTAAATATCACCGGATTCTTCCAAAACCAAAAATGTTTTTTTACTCATGTATTATTCCAAACTTTGAACAATAACTTAGCCATTTTCTGAAACATTTAAAATAGTAAATAAATATTTGAGACCACTTGAAGAAATACATACTGCATTATTTATAAAAAATCAAAAGGGGCCTGCTTGAAAGAAAATAAATTTGAACATTTTGTTTTATAATGTAGCACAAGTTCATAATTGCGTATGTATGTTAGCACAAAATGTAGTCAAATTTATCGTGTTTATATAAATCTTATATAGTTCAATTTTTTGAAGTGTGCTTTGATTTTGATAATTAATTTTAACTCCAGAATGATGTTTGCGATAAAATTGTGTTTGGAACTGTGTAATAGTAGTACCTAAATGTTATTTTTGCGCAGTTATCAAATGGACATAACACTTTCTTGATTAGTTGTCTTGAAATGATTAAGTATGTGGTGGATAATATTTTGTGGGAAAATATTTTGTGCATAATTTTGTATTTTACACTTCACTGTATTCACTGTTTTACGAGCTGTATTATTATCTTTCTTATGTTTTCTAAAAAGATGCATTTTAAAATTCGCATATTTACGAAACTTTTGATGGCAGTTAGTGAAAAGACAAAGAAATTGGCCTTTTGAGATATTTCTGTGCAAATACAAATGATAATTGTATGGTTTTAAACTTTTAAAATTTTCGGAACACATGTTGCACTTAAACGTTGACATTGTATAGATTAAAGCTACGAAATAGCAAAGAAATTTATTAATCTTTCAGTGCAACGCTTGCGCAACATTACATTTAAATATGTTATTTTACTTAGTTGTAATGTAAAATTACAGTCGTTCTTGTTTGAATGTAATTATACACGATAATATGTAACGTACAAAATCATTATTAATAATACATATTAATTATTATTACATTATTAATATTACTTGCCATAAATACATCAGCTTGGCTGTTTACAAGAAAATACATAACCTCACAAACCTGTACAATTATTACGAATTAATTAGAATTGTTCTTACCTTAACAAGTAGTTTCTTTTCAAAACAAATTAACAAAACAAATGCTAATAAATAAACTGAAACACACTACAAAATGCTTCGTACAAAAATTATACAAACACAAAAAAGACAGCTGAGTTTAGCAGATTATATTTGAGTATTTGACTTCGACTGCTCAAACCTTCAACATAAAGATTATTCTTCTCTGTTCACGCTAGATGGAGATGGTGTGACCCCGCGCTTTTTCAAATAGAAATATTTTTGTTAGACGAAAATTGTTTGTAAAATAAATTGAAAAATAGTGTTACGAAAGTAATCTGATAACAGTGGCGATTATTCTACTCTCATCGGTGTATTATAAAACAAGGCGACTTGGTGTTTATTATTTTAATAATAAAGGCGTACATTGTGAATAATGTTTAATTTAATCCCATAACAATATGAAAGGCGAACTGCGTATAGTGATTGACCCATTGAATATTCGATTCTTATTCAATCAATCCAATTAGTATGTTTGAAAGATATTATTAAAAATTTTATTTTGTGGTTTTTGTCAGTACCTTTTTACCAAATTATCATATTACTTTATTATATCACACTAACAAATATTTTAAATAAAATGATTAAATATGACAAATAAAATTTGATACAACAATTAATTAATACTTCTCTCAGTGATTATTACAGTTTTTTAAAATTCAAAATTAACTTTATATGATACAAACAAATAAATTTTAAAAATAAGAACATTACGAGAAATTTTGTTATGTATTTACAACACATTTGAATTATATAATAATAATTCATTTATTTGCAAATTCAGGTTAATTGTAAAAATGGCAATAGCTTCTGTAAGTTTAATTTTTGCGGTCGTAAGAATAAAGATTGGGCAAAAAGTACAGGTTTTCTTAAATAATACATACTGATAATTGTAAAAATTTACATAGGGAATTTAAAATTTACCTTAACATGTGAGAAAATGAAACAAATTAAAGTGTAATATTGCATAATTTATCCAATATTACTATTGTAGGTAAATAAATCACACAATTATTACAAATTTACATTAAAGAATGTGAAATTTACATTTACAAAATTTTGAACAAATGTAACAAAATAAAAAATTGAAATGTGATGTAAAATTACAGGAAATTAATAATTGATTGTAATTTTACTTCTTTTAAAAGTAATTTTATCCAATGATTATTGCAATTTTACATTAAAAAATCAAAAAACAAATTTTTCTGTAATATGACATAATAAATTAATAAATTATTGTAGTTTTACATAACTGCAGGTAATTTTATCACATAATTATTGAAAATTTACATAATGTAATGTGAAATTCATATTAAATGATGTAAAAAATGAAAAAGCAAAAGGTGATGTAATATTACATAATTATCAACATTTAAGTGTAATTTTTACTCCATTTTATGTATTTTTGCCATATAAACAGTGCAAATTTACGTAAAATTATTTTTTTTCTGTATTTTTTACTATAATAATGTGACTTTACATCATTTTAAGTAATACCACATAATTAATATAATTTTCAGTAATATTACATAAATTTGTATAATTCCTAAAAAATATTGTAATACTTACAATGAAAATCATAGTAAAATTACATCAATTTTTTACAGTGTAGTTTTTTCCTTAAAATTGAAGTAAAAATGCAAATTTTTGGAATAATAAAAATAAATACGTTTTTGAATACATAAAGAATGTTTCTAAATGCGTCTAATGCCACTTTTATCATTTTTGTACTCTATTTTTTTATATTCATGGCTGAACATGGCCAATTTTAGCTATTTTGTGAGTTTTTTGTATTTACTAAAAATTTAAAATAGTGGCATTAGACGCACTTGAGGACAACCTTTAGCTATTTAAAAATATCTCATTTGTTTGAAAAATCTTAATATTGAAACAAGTTTTAATGGAATAATTGAATATCGTATTTTGCCATTTTGACGGCTTGTATTGAATCATTTGTAATTTAATTTTCTGAATTAAATAGTTCATAAAGAGTAGTATTTATTTACTTAAATTAATAATTTTATCCTTTGTTTATTTAAGTGGAACAAGCCGCACAATAAAAGCCGGCATTTAGGTATCTAACCCCCTTAAAGCAACTTTATTTTTTGAGACATAAGCTAGTCAGCTTTCCTTTTACTCGCTTTTAATACTTTACTCCTTATAGGGATGGGAAAAATATCGATAAATCGATGAACATCAGTTGCTATCACTTTTCTTTTGGTATCGATGTATCAATAACTCGATATTTGTTGATATATGTCGATAATTATCGATAATATCGAATGTATCGATATTTTTCCATCCCTACTTATAGTTATGTTATTACTAAGTAAATCACCTATCACCAATAATAATCTTTTCATTAAGCACTTCAATAGCGATTTGCTTTTTAAAATTTTTAATGACGACTCCTTTGTATTTTACTGATTATGAATTTGAAAAATCTATATAAATTGACATAATTTTATGGTTTCAATATATTTTAAAATTTCTAATATTTTATGGTACCTAGACTCTCTTAAAATAATCTCATGCCAATCATCTTGTTTCTATTTCTGAATTGTAATATGTAAACATTAGGTATATCATATGCAAATTTCCAGAGTTTTCCCGAATTGAATAAATTCTAGCACTGAACAACAACAAAGCCACAACCCACTATCAAACACTTTCATAATACAATGCAAATAATATTTAATAAATTGTAAATTCATTCTATCTATTCGACATATCAGGTTGATATACCGTGTTACACGTATCACACGTGTGTGTCTGTGTATGTGTGTGGAAGTCTATACACACAGTAATTATAATTAAAACCGTACGCAACGCTCTCTGTTTCCGTCTGAACCTGTTTGCACTCACTGTACACAGTAGGCAGTAGGCTGTGCTGGAGTGACGCTCATAGTGATGTTATCACTGGAAATAATACCGACATCGAGTTTACACTTTATAGCGCAAAATAGCAATAGATGGCTGTGAAATGGACATAGACACGCTGACGACGACGGTGTAGACACTTGACAGTGGAGTTATTTATTACATTACCTACTTTAATGATAACAGAGGAAATGCATTTTTATTGTTCACTTTTAAAATAGTTTTTTCTGATGCTTTTGTGTTATATAATGAAACAAGAAATCAATTTAGAACTTATAAAATACTTACCTGGCCGGCGATAGATGTTTTTTTCACGAATATATCTTATAGGTTACGTTATCTGACAGTTTGTAAAATCTTACTAATCCTGAAGAAAGTTCAACAAAAAACAGAAACGTTGATTTACTCGTATGATAAAAGTTCCTCAGACTGTTTTAACAGTTATGATAATTGACAATCCAAAGCTTCAAATAACGAAATAATCCGTGTTTTACCTATTCTGCTTTCATGTCAAAGTCGATTTTTCATTCTGTAAATTGTAATCAGAATATAAAATGTGGTTTATTTTGTGTTGAACAAATTTTTTTGGCCATTTTACAAATGTATTTTGCTAATTTCTTTAGTGTTATTAACAACTCTCGTGGGTCGTGACAATCCGAGTGACTATCTGGACGACAGGTTTTACCCATTCGTGAATCTAAATTATGATGATATCTTCGATTAAAAACGATCTGTGTTGCGCCCCTAATTTGATAATTTCAAATGAATGTCTTTTAATTTAGAAATTTTTAGTGCTCCGCGAAACTCGAGACTACCTATAATCTCGATCTCGTCTCATCTCGTCAAGAAATTCAAAACGAGACCACAAAACAAGTGTCGACTACAGATTCGATACCGAGATGAGACCAAAGTTGATTCGAGATTAGTCGAGACGAGAGTGACTTTTTATTCGTTTTGGAAATGCCGAGACGAGACGAGAATCGGGCATATTCTCCACTAAAGGTGGGAAAACTTTTGATAGTTCGATAGCGGCAAGAACAAACTATTGATATATCGATAGTAGGTACTATCGATTGTCAAAATTAATCGATACTATCGATAGTTACACGATAGTTTTTATTAAGGGGGATATAAAGTGAACTGAGAAAAGTTGCGAAATGACCTATCCTGCTGTCACAATATCTCAGAAACTATATGAGATAATGCAAAAATTTCTTCAATAGCATAAATATTAAACCTTGTACTTTCAAATAAGGTTAAAACATAATGAAAAAAGTTATTATTTATAATAAATTTTTAAGTTTAAACTTTACCAATTTTTGATCTCAATTTACACCAATTAGGAATCAATATTTTAATGAAATTTTAACCTTATATGAAACTATGAACCTTTATTTATTAGTATTTTAAAAGAAATTGCCAAAATTGTACTTAGTTTTTAAGAAAACGTGACATTAGAAAACATCAAAAATAGTAAATTTCGCTTCACATACTAAGAAAATCACAGCAAACACAGGTTCGCCTGTAGCAGCTTTAGTTCTTGAAGTTCCCGCTACGTATTCCAACGCATCCAAGTCGTTCTGAGTTTTGTTATCATCTGAAGGGGCGTGGGGTTTGAATTATTCCAGGAAGTGTTATTTGTTAGATTTGGCCGAGGATTTAACATTGACTTTCAAGAAGTATATTTTGCATGAATATTTTTATTGTCAAATGACAAAAATAGTTAAATTGAGTAATACATTTTTAGAACCAATCATATATTAATTAGTATTGTAATTTTAGGAAAAACTAAAAAAAAAATACGGAATTCATAACTGCATAGGAACTAAAATACATAGTAAATAATATCACATCAAAACATAATTCTGTGCGAGTTTATTTTTTCTTTATACGAGAATTTTATTTACTCTATTTCATGTAAAGTGATATCAGAAAATATGCAAAATAGCCTATCCTGCTGTCACAATATCTCAAAGACTATTATAATATAAGATATTACAAAAATTCTTTCAGAATCATAAATAGTAGACTATTTAGTTTGTAATAAGGTTAAAATATTACGAAAAAAACCATTGTTTATAATTAAATTTCGAGTTTTAATAACACCCATTTTTAAACTCAATTTACTTTTGTTTATATAGGTAATTCATTTTTCAAAGATATTTAATCTTATTACAAAGTACAATAATTATGAACTTTAGTCACGGGTACTCATTCATTAGGTACTAGAGCTGACACTTTTATTCACTTAAAAATGGCAAAATATGCGCAAAAAATGTATAGATAAATTTTTCGAAAATATGCATTAAAAATATCATTTTATGCATAATAAAAAAAAATTCTTTTCAAACAAAAAAGGAATTATTTAGGTACTATTTCTTCTTATGTCATCATACAAAAATATTACAGTACTAATTCATTTTTTATTTATAGTATTACTATAAATAAAGGAGCATAAAACTAAGAACATAAATAAATTTGAATTCATAAAAAATATAAACAAAGAAAGGAAAGGAGAAAGAGAATAATTATTACTTATAGACTGCGGATAATATGCAACTCTTTTATGCTATGCAGAAAGAAGTACAAATAGTGAAATAGTATCTGAAACTTGTTTTGTCAACTGTAGATTTTATTTCTAATATCATATCAAAATATGCAAAAATTTTCATTTTTAATTTCTTTTTTTCGACGGTCTCTTTGTCACTTTCGACGGTTTAGAGAGCACTAAATACAACACTTATTTTACGTTCCTCTATTTATTATTTTGTGTACATAATTATCAAAACGAAGAGATGTAAATAGCTCCTATTACGTAAGTCAGATTTTATCGTATGCAGCCAAACTTGAGTTGTCAGAACCACAGTCGGTAAAATTTTAAAATAACTATTGTATTGTAAAATTAAATACGAGTTAAAAATCTATTTGATAAGACATACAAGTTGGGAAGATTACGATTTGAGTAAAAATGCGTTTGGCAAAATTACGGTTATGCATAATTGCGATTTGACAAAAATACGTTTTGGATAAATTCCGTGCTGGATTATTCCAGTTAGATATAGTTGCGTTTTGGCTAAATTACGGTTTACCTGAAAACGATTTGACAATATAATATTAGTCGAAGTTGCGGTTTGGTTAAATTACGGAATGTGAAATTACAGTTTGTTTAGAATACAGTTTGGCTAAATTACGGGTTGGCATATTTACGGTTTGACAAAATTCCAGTTTGGCTTAATTATTTTTGGTCAAACTACACTTTGACAAAACAAATTGCGTGTTCCCCATTTTTAATTATTTGTTCCGCACCTCTAAATTATTATGTATACAGATATTGTAATATTTATACACTCGAGGAAAATAAAAACGCACCACTTGAAAATGTACAAAAAATTACACAATTTCAAAGTGCGATATCTCGGCTGCATTTCGACGAAATTGGATGAATCTTCGAGTTATGAAAACGTTGAAGTCTTATCTTTAATATGATGATAGCCAATGTTACAAAAAATCCACTCCACCCTCTCCCACCCCCCTAAGAAAAACGAATGTATCTGATGTCCAAAAAGGTCCAACTTTGGCAACTCATACGGAGTGACAAAAAAATCGTGGACCTTATTCGCCAACAGGGTAATAAAGATCAGATCCTGCAAGGTCCGCAAAATTTCAAGTACCTACGATGATTTGGCGCGAAGTTATGAATTTTTGAAAAAAAAGTGCCTTTTTGAGGTTTTTGGCCATAACTTGGCGAATTTTGCACGAAAATCAAAAAATTTTGGATTTCCGAGAACGATAAAGGTTTCTCTATTCGGCCCTGTAAGTTAATCTGCCACCAAACCCGATTCACCCCCTGCCACCCCCGGATAAAAAAACATGTTTTTGACTGAAAAATGTTCAATTGTAGCAACTTGTAGCGTGAGTAAAAAAAATCGTGGACCTTATTGCCCAACTGGACAATAAAGTTCAATCCTTTTCCTTCAATTTTCTCAAAATTTCAAGCTTTTTTGGTAGATGTTTTAAGAAATAAACGAATTTGGTGCGAAATCGGACAAATTATGGGCAAAAAGCACAAAAATACAAATTTTTTTCAAAAATTCATAACTTTCTGCCAAATTATCGCACGTACTTGAAATTTTGAGAAAATCATCACATTAAAGATAAGACTTCAACGTTTTCAGAACTCGAAGATTCATCCAATTTCGTCGAAATGCAGCCGAGATATCGAACTTTGAAATTGTGTCATTTTTTGTGCATTTTCAAGTGGTGCGTTTTTATTTTCCTCGAGTGTATAAATGTTCTTTGTGTAGGTATCATTTATGTTGCAATTTCAATTCTCGTTCACAAAACCATTCCAAAATAGACTTTTTATTTTAATTATTGAAAAATAAATAACTATTTGAGAAAACAAAATTTTTGTATGTACTCGTATCTACTTCTTGTCGACTCCGTCATTTCTTTGTAAAAGTTTGTAGTATTTGGATTTATGTACTAATTTCAAGATTTCTTCTTGACACATTTTCAACAGATCTAGTTTATTTGAATAAGAGAATACAATGCTAAAGTGGTACATAAAAGTATTGTTAACAATTCATCAACAAAACTAACATAACTTATATTGTTCCACTATAACCAACCAATTCGCAGAATTTGACCACTTTAGCTAGGGTAGATAACTGGGGTACAATATTTACAGTCAGCCTAATAATTCTTTAAAACTTCTGAGGTTATTGATGAGCATAACTTGACAGTCTATCTGGATTATGTGACAGAGATAAAATATGTATATCTGACATTATATAAAATGAAATAGATAGATTCGATACAGGTTCGTCTGTGATTCGTAAATATTGGTTGACTTTACATTCCCCTTAAATGATTGTTGTTTCTTATTCGATAGTTCTTGTTTATCGATAGTCACACCATTATCGATAACATTGGCATGTAATTTAAAAAATACTTACAAGTTTGTGTCGAATTTAGAAAATCGTTAGAAATATAAATTATATTATCTTTTTTATAAACCATTAACTGTCGTTTTGGTATAACCGATAATCTATTTAGTTTACATGTTAATAAAGTATCTTTTAAGATTTCGATAAACCATATCGTTTAACTATCGATAAACTATTGTTTAACTATCGATAAACTATATCGTTTAACTATCGATAAACTATTGTTTAACTATCGATAAACTATTGTTTAACTACCGATACAATTCTCTTCAGGGAACTATCTATAACTATCGATAGTACTCGTTTCAATAAATAAAAGCTGCAGTAAATTTGTATAATATCATGTTAGATGTGTAAGATTGCCCTTAATTATATGTTAGTTAAATACTCACGTATTCACGTATGGTTAGGTATGAGTAATTATATTTTACAGGTGAAACAAATAATTATGAGTAAGTACAATACAAAATGAAAAGTAAATAAAATAGCTAATAGTTGTAGTCTGGCAATCAGTGAATTCCATATTCAGAATGATAGAACTCGACTTGGTCTATTTTTGGTTTAATTTAGTATTTAGTAGCACGCTATGTAGTTATTTAGTAACAAGTTAAAACCGAGATGATAATTTATTAGACCAGTTCAATTATCAACAGCATCCGCTATAGGAAATTTCGTTTTGTATATTTTTCATCGGTTTACGTTCTCTAATTAACATAAAAATAATTAATTTGCGTTCATAATGATTCATTTCAAAGGTCTAATGAAGCCGCTACCATAAGACATAAAGATTCATTAACTTGACCATTAATTACCTAATGTCTTGTTGTATTTAGTCCTTACTTTACTTTACTTGCTCACTAAGTATTCTTATTCTTACAAAATTGAAACAATCAACCTGACTTTCTAATATTCTGCAATCTTTTATACTGCCAACCATTAATACTGTACCTTTATTACACAAGTTTTTCTTATTCTAATAAAAGATAATGTTTTCTTAAATATATTATTGTTCTCGTGATTTAATGCCTCTTGTATATGTAAAAATATGTAGGATACTAAAATCTGCATGTTATTATTCAGTCGTAATGACATAAATAAATTCTGATGTCACCTGATAATAGGATGAATGAAACGCAAATACAATAATTATTTATTTACGTTCTAGTATTGTATTAAGTTGTTCATTCACTTCAGCCACATCAACTTTTAAAACCAAAATAATAGAAATTATCACTAGTTAAGATGCTCGTCTACCACCTAAAATCCTGCACAAAATAATTAAAATGTACTAACGTAGCGCGTGTTTTGTGGCAAAAGTATTGTAAAATTCCATTCCAACAAGGATTATATACTTTAAGGATCAATTATTAACAGTTGTGCAGTTTAAAAAAGAAATTGTACATGATTATACAAATGCCGAAAAATTCATAAAATTTCCATTTTATGGAAACTTTACACGATTATATCTCATGATAGAAATTTATTTATAAAATTTTAAAGGCACATCTGTAGATCCATTCTTTCTCTATTAAATGGTTAAAAATGCATGATGTTGAAGTCAATAATAAACTGACAGTTTATTTGCAACGAAAACACTTATAAAGTATTTTTCAACTTCAAAATGACATTGCATAGCTAGGAGGCGACAAAGAACGAGTTTCGGGCTGGTTTCGGGCTGCTGCAGTAATGGGGAAGGGAGTGGAATAGGAGACAAAGTAAAATCGATAGTATTCTAGGAATTCGGAAAAACATAGGCCGCTGAAGTATAAATATTATTATAATATTAATAGTATGTAAGTACAATTGAATTACAAAACATTTATCATTAAATAAAGAAGAAATAAGTAGAAAACTTTTATAAAATGAAAACATAATATATTTGCTTGTTGTTGGGATTATCTTACTTACGGTAGGTACATAAGGAAATATAGTTTTTAAGTAAAGATTTATATATTTTGACAATTTTTGTTGACTTAAATAAATATAAAAATAGATTTTAAAACTGTAAAAACAATGACACATGTCTATTCATGGTGTAACTTATTATTTTTTTAAATTATTATATAACGTATTCGAACCGAAATCATAGATAAACACTTTATTTTTGTAGGTATATATGCTATATTTTTACATACGGCATATAGCCATAGGTCAATTAGCCGATCTTTTACATTTTTTAATAGGTATAATGTTTAAATTTATAAGTGGTAATAATTAAATTAAAGTGTTTTCTATACAGGGTGATCCACAACTTCGTGCATATATTTTAACCTGCTGATCATGGAACATAAAGAATTTCTTTAAATTCGTAAATTTAAGGGCAGTTTTCACAAAAAGTACATTTTTGAAACTTCTGGTTTGTTGATTGCATAATGGATATCTGATTAACTCGGAATGAAATAAAATTATATTTTAGTTATAATAATTGTACAATAGCAAAAATAATAAATTTATAAAGTTCCATTTGAAATCAGTGACCAAAACTGATTGATTAAAAAACCTGGAAACTAAAATTGCGAATTTTGAAAAAATTCTTTCAGTTCCGTGATGAATGAATGCCATTATAATATATGCACGAAGTTGTGAATCAACTTGTGTTAAGTGTAGGTACGGAAGAAGCATATTTCCTTATTGAAACATTTACTTGTGAATCTATTATTTTCTTGTTAATAGGTACCTATTTTGATTGCATTCGTTATTTTTTGTTAGCTAGAATTTCGGTTAGCATAATTAGGTGCTATATATTTCTTTCTTGACATAATTATAACATAAAAGATCACATTCTACCAATTTTTAGCAAATTAACTGCTGTAACGGTAGTCCAGAACAGTCACTATAAATTAAATAAGGCTTCCTTTTTTCGTTTTAGAATGAGCTTGACACAAGAAATGCGGTTGAAATGTGAGGAACAGATCATTCTTTATATTTTTTTCTAACATAAATATGTAACTATTGATAAAAATATGTTGTTGATTTTTTTTATCAGTTCCGAGGAGGAACTGAATTTTGATATAAAAAACAACACAAAAAACAAACGCAGTTATAGATTTTTTCATTTGTTTGGTGAGAAAAAGTTTATGATTAATCACTCTGAATGACTACTTAATTATATATTGCATTAATTTAAAACATGTAAAATTTTTAAATACAAATCTCAGGTAGGTACAACAATACTGTGATTTAGGTCATCTTGGAATTCAATAATTATTCGTTCTATATTAAGTTAGATAAAACATTTCAATTTTAACCCTTATCCTATTTTACCAACTCAGACGTATCGGAGAGTCCGATGGACTCATATTATTTATTAATTTATTGTATTGTTTTAATGCAGGTATTTAAGATTTTTAATGAAATTTAGGTTATAGATACAAATATTGTTATATTAAGCATACATTTTTGTATATAAAAATTTAACTTAAGAAGTTTTTTAAAAATTCTGTAATACAAGTTCCATCATAATGCATGCAAATGGCCATCTCTGATGGTTCGTCTCTTACACGATGAATTTTGAACATGGTCCCTAATTGAATTGGAATAAAAACTAGACAAGTATACAGACCTAAATATAAACGATAAAATTTAGGTCAGTTATTAAGTACACGTCTGTAGCCCTTAAACACAATATGAGTCCGATAAACTCACTGGTCCGTCTGCGTTACAAATTTTTTATTTATAAATAATTAACATTAAATAAAAATGTTTATTTATCATCAAATACAATATAACACATAAATAAGAGAATTATATCGGATTATGATATAATTATTTACAATAAGTTTTTACAGTATGCGATATGACACATTTTATATAACCAGCTAGTATGTGTTTTTTAACAAATCATAAAAAAATTACAGTAAAAACTGTAAAGAAGGATTCTATGTTACTGTTTTGTTTTTACAGTTTATAATAATAATTTATAAGTAATTAGAGACACTATTATAATAATTATATTAATAGACAGACAGAAGTAGTACTTACATTAGTACATAGATGTCGCAGTAATGCGTTGACTAAAAATTATACGTTCTTAAAAATGTTTATAGCCACTGTTAGCTATATCTGCTAGTTTAGTCAAGATTGCCTCACAAACAGAAGATAAAAATTGACCTGTAAAAGACATCTTTATGAATATCCTGCATAAAATTGTTTGCGTTAGATATGAAAAATATTGACTGAATTTTTTCTAATTTAATTAAAATATTTAACAGCTATACTAAACTATCTAATGCTCAGCTGTTTACGAAAAAAAAAAATCGTTTTCATAGCCTCCCACGATTCATTAACACATGTGTTTTTAACCGCAAAGAAAAAACAAACTTACATAGACATGAAGAACATACAAAACATACCAGAAAATGAATCATTATTATTCAAATATTTATGTTTTTTATACTTACAAATAAAAAAGTTAAAACATGATTTGTAATTACCTAATAAAACGACTATTTTCTCCAAATAGTTCGCAAAAAGTAGGCACAAAAATGCGGCAAAAATAAGGATTACTTATTCCGTTTGAGTATAAAGTTATTTACTTTTTATGCATGCACGCGAATCGAGTGATAATTTTATTCAAGCTATTGATTTTAATTAATTTTTTACGCAGCTGTCATTTTCGTGTCACAAAAAACAAAAACCGAACAAAACATAAAATAAAATGAGAAGAGGTGTTTATAATTTTGTAAATTGAAAAATTGCGGTAATTTTTTATCTTGTTTAATTAGATCATTTTGATCATTTCGGATTGTTTATTAGGCCAATTCTTGAATTTTAAATACTAAGAATCAAGTTAGTTATGTAATGGTTCATTTAGGATATCCTCTTTGGATAATTGATGTAGAATTTATTTTTATAATTAATTATTTATATGTATCACGTCATTAATATTTATATGGCACGTTTTCGATTTCTGTGCAATTTGAGATGGAGCAACTATTAGTTAGTTTTAATTAGTAGATTAGGTTATTATTGTTGAGTAATTTTATTGAATTTTAATTATTATGATCTCAATTATATTTTATAGAGGCTATAACTAATTGCGCGTGCCAAGAGTTTTTTTTTTGTAAATTGTACAATATATTTTGGTTGAATGCATAAAAAATTTCAGCTACATTATACCGGGTGTCTACTTGAACTCTGTTACAAGTAGGTAAAACTATATGTAATTTTTAAAATTGGGACTGTAATTACGTACCTATTTATTTGAGATGTAACTTCTATACATAAAAGTTGTTCAAAATTAAAAGCTATTTCCTTGTTAGTTCTCGAGAAAAACGCAAAAGAAAATATCAATTTATTGGATTATTCCAGAGTTCCATGGAATATTAGGCATGTTTAATTTTTTTTAAATATATTTTCCTTATTGTGTTTACTTACACTATCTTTACCTATAAAATATAATAATTGTAAGGTTTGTATAAAAAATATCTGTAAATCCGTGGCACTCTTAAATGATGACATACATGGATACAAAGCAATATAATCGACTGTGCTCTCATATTGTGTATAGTTTTTAATTTTGAACACATTTTGTAGGCATTTATAACTTTCATCTCAAATCAATACTACACTCAAATTTTAAAAATAACATTGTGATTCCTCTACCTATAATCAAGTTTTTACACGGTTATCGACATATTTAGAAAGTGTCTTCCACTGACAGACACCCTGTACATAAGTAGCTACATTATGTAAATTGCTCAGTGACAGATGTCACAGTAAAGATATTAAATACAAAGAAATATCAAAAATACCATATTTGCAAAACGAAGCATTATCGTTAGAATATAAATCATCACTAAATTATCGATAGGTTATAATCAATGGACATTTGGAATATATTAAATCATTAGACATAGGTATAGGTTGGTACTTATACCATTTATCAACTCCAACTCCTATTATAGTACATACCTAGGTATACAATATGTATTATCAGCAATATCAATTGGTAACTATAGTATAATATATTACGACAAAATCTCGAAAAGTGTCGTAGAAAAAGGCAATAAAAAGTTTAGAAACGAATGCTTGGACTTTATTAAAAAAAAATCTGCTGTGGCCAGTACACGACCTCTCGCCTAATTCTGCGTATTCTATTAACCTCGAGACTAATCTATAAATAGTTTTACTTACATTTTAATAGTTTAATGTTCATGTAAGATGTAAACGATAATGTAAACCAAGATGCAAGCAAAAGATGTCAACTGTACTGTCACTGTCATAATCATTCAAATTTTATGTAGAAACAAATTTCATATCATGGACAACAAGATAGAATATTAATTGTACTTTATTTTATTGTTAAATACTACCAGATTCAGCAAATTGTATTTATAATTAACTGTACCCATAGATAATTATATTTTCTTTTATTTTTAATTGCAAAAATTGTCATAAATAAATAATGTAACAATATATTAAAGGAAAAGTTTATCAAGCTTCAAAAAGTACTACTTCCGGTTTTCAGATTTCTACCAAAATGTTATCCGGTGTTAAGATCCTTATTAAAACCTTAAATATGAAATTTGGTTATTAAAGGTTTGATACTTTTTCAGTTATCGTGGACGAAAAATCGTCAGTCCATACATTCATACAAACACACATACACACACACACAGACATCATCGTGAAAATAGTAAATTCGTATTATAGAGACCCTGAAACGTGCTTATCCACCAAAAACTCATACTCGAAAATTTTGACCCATTACAATACCTCTCTTATAGAATATGAGGCGAGAGGTAATAAAGTGACGATTGGAAGCAAATAAGTAAAATTTAAAAAAGTAGCAAAATCATTGCCAAACTCCTTTTTTGTATTGTCCCATTTTTTCTTTGATTGATTTTTTGACAACCACGTTTAGGTAATTAAATTTATTTGATCGCAAAAATCTCGGCAAAAGTCAACAACGTTAGTAAACATAGACAAATTTCTATATAAACAAAATTCTCCAATGTGTCTACAAAGTTCAGAATTTAATTATTATCAATGAACTCCCTTAGTTTTAGTTATCTCAATACCATTACGGGATATTTAGAGAGCATTCGATTCGCACATCCAAAGAACGAGATCTGGAATCATGAATGGTGTAAATGATCAGAGAATGAGAGAGTTTTAGAATATTTTGGTAAGACCTTTGCTCCCAGATGCGATTAATCCAAGCCTCACATGTGTCCTTCTTCTTATCAGGGTCCACGTGTAGAAAACCATGTGTGTGTCGCCCTGTGACAGCGGTACTTCAACTGTTATCACCATGGAATTCATGACCACTGTATTGACTTATGTATTGACTCTAATTTTAGCTATATTTTTTAATTTGAAAAATAAATAATAAATTTCATTTATGTACCTAAATGAAAAAAAATATTTTGTAGACAGTCTAATTCTTTGAAAACCAACACATAGATAAGTGGTCTTTCGTCTACGCAACAAGATTAATTTAGTATCGGTCTGTACTGTAGGTACCATTTTTTGATTTGTTCATTGCATGTTAATTGACCTATCCTGTCAGAAGGAGTGAGTGCGATAGATACACAGTAACATTGTGTTGAGTGAGACAGCAAGCTGGTGCGCAGTACGCTGTGCGCATATGCTTGTGGCAAAAGGAAGTGACGTCAATAGACCAATCCTGGTGATGCGGGCGTATTTTGACAGATTTGTACAAATGTCAAAATTTAATTTCAATTTTTTTACGATTTTATTAATTTGTTTCATGACTGTTGCGTACTAAATTGTTCAAATTGTGCAATGTCATTAAATTGAATTAAACTTTTCCCCTACATTTAAAAAATTTAAAATAAGAAATGTCAAACTTCAACTAACCGCACTTTCTATTGTCATAGCGTACTGCGCAGCAGTTGTGTCGTCTCACTCAACACATGTTACTTTGTATCTATCGTACTCACTTCCTCTAAACCAATGCCCAAGCATGCGCGCGCAACCGAAGTTCAACAGGATAGGTCTATTCTATGGGAGTACAGAAATATGCTAATTTATATTGAAATATATGTCTAGGTTTAAGCCATGGTAAAATGTTACTAAAATGTTAACAATAATAATAATAGTTATTTATGCGGCGAGCGTAGTGAGTTAATCTTTACGGCTGAGCTGGAAAGTTTGGAGGGCGAGCGCCTAGCGACGAAGGAACGAGATTCCTTAATCCAATAAAATATTTTATTTTCACCTTCTGTGTAAATGACACTTTGCAGGTATTATGGTAACTAGGTAAATGAGTTATTAATAGCCAGTTGCACAGCTTCCACTTAAATTTTAAGTTTTCCTTAAATAAACAATATCGAATCAAAATCAAATTATCAAACGTAGATATAACATTGTTGTCATGAGGTCGATTCGATATTTTTTATTTAAGTGATACTTAAAATTTAAGTGGAAGCTGTGCAAATGTCCATTGAGGTTCAGACCTGTACCTGTAATGCATCACAAGGTTAAGTCACATTACAGAGATTCTCTTGTTATAAAATTGTAAAGATAGGTAATTTTAATTTATCAAAAAAACGCTGTGAAGGTGGAAATAAAATTTTGAACGCAGCTCGCTTGCAAATAATCTTTACTGGGCTCACTGCGGATTAAGGAGTCTCCCTCCTTCGTCGCTTATTTTACATACTTTACTTGTACTAAAGCACATAATTTGACTTATGTTTGATTTCTAAATTTTTTTAAAAACAGTTTACTTATCTTATTTTTAACATAACTATTAAGTAGGTACCACATGTGTTCCTTAGAACATACTTATATGAATATAAATTATTAAGTGTCTTATTAAGTTTTTTGTTTTCTGCAAATTTAACATTTTCGACTTATGTGTTTAGATCCGCTGACCCTAGAAATTGCTTTACGTATTAACGAATGCTGCCGTACGTTACCATTAGTATACCATAGAACAAGTTTAACTACGTAGAAGATGACACCCTCTTCACAAAAAAAGTATCAAAGTTAGATTGGACCATTTTTAGGACTGCTGATTAGTGAATACATATGGGTTCCTCTAGTAACGATGCAGTACGGATACTGATGGTTCATTCTCTGATAAAAATTATCTTATTTTTTCAGTTTGTTTATGGAATTTAAAGATTTATTACATGTGAAATTTGTAAGGAAATGAACACATCTTTCATTTCGAGTAGCAATATTTTTCATAATTCAATTATTTAGTTGACAGTCATTTCAAACCCCAAGAGCTGAAATATGAAAAATTTGCATTTAATTGCATTGAGACCACCAACAATCCCATTTATAAAATTAAGTATAATTTAATTGCTTGTATACAGTAAACATGTTTATTATATTTTTTATTTTTCTTAAATTTTTCAAATGGCTGATTGTTTATATTTCGGACACTTTAACAAATTTTGATAATATAATTAATGTTATGTCTATAATGTAGATCAAATTGAAGTCAACGCTATTAATCAAGTTATTTATTAGGTGTACAGCAATTAATTTCTATTGTAGATCTAAATCTGTTGTGTTAAATTAATTAAAATAATTGAAATGTATGATGAGTGTGTTATGTTAGCAGCAACATAATTATAACACTAAAGATGGAGAATTTATTGTAGAAAACAAACCATTATAGTAAATCACGACATAATTAAGTTTACTTTCAAGATTTATACGCTTGCTACTTCATTCCAAGAGATCATTATGAACAATTATTAACTGCTCAATTCAATTTATTACTTTCAATATTTATTGAAATCGAATTGTTTTGTAAAATATGTTCCTACAAGAAGTTTCAGAAAATTGACAGATTTATTCTTTTAACGAAATACAAAGTACCTACCATTATTCGAAGTTTATTAGTTTCTTTTATTCTTACCTCAGATATCTAGAAACTATAACAATATCTATAATATTGTAAATAATCTCATAAATAATGTAGGTACCTATACCGTGTAATGGGCAGAGCTGGACATTACTTAAGTATTTAGGTACTTAAGTATCAATTTTTAATAACAACTAGTACATACTACTTGTACTGAAGTATAAAAATGTTTTGGTACTTATTACTTTAAAATAAAAAATTATTTTATTTTATAATCGTAAATAATACTGAAGATCTTTTAAATACTTAAGGTTTTCAATACCTAATACTGAAATAATGTAAAAGTAGGTACTTATAAGTTTTCTCAATAGTTTAAGTAATTATACAGTTCAACCTGTGACCACTGCGACAGAATACGACATTTTAAGGTAATAATCGAAGGTAATAAGGTTACAAATGTTACAAACAATGCAATTTATTGTATTAATTGTAAAAAATACTGCGGTACTTGAAAAATACTTATTTTTAAGAACTTTTGACAAGAAAAACTTATATATACTTTACTTAAGTGATGTGAAACTTTACTTGAAAATGTACTTGCTAATAAGTACTGACCATAGTTTGTACTGATACTTATACAATATTTTGATTTCAATACTTGCGCAATACCTAGTCATTCTCTATACTTACATTGAAACGTTTAAAAATTTAACACAGTAAATTTAGGTATAGGTAAGGTATATTAAAAATACAATACTTTGTTTCATATTGCCTTTTTAAACCATTGCCAACGGTTTACATAATAAGTACGGCACCGAATATATTGATGTATTCAATTTATGTAGCTGGTTACATTTCGGTTCATGATTTCCTAATACAACAAAGGTTTGCACTGGTATGGTACTTCAATCGCGCTCAAATTATTTTAAATTTCGAGAAAACAAATTAATAAAAAAATTTATAGTTAAACAGAAAATTAATTTGAAATAAAGGATGTATTGTTTCATAATTCTTGAAATTTTCCAAAATTAGCAAAATGTATTTAAAAAACTTAATAACAAAAACCTACCAGTTGAATTATTCATTAGACACAGTTTTGCTCAATTGAATTGCTAGCTAAATAATTACACTGCAAATATACTTTTAAATATGTTATAAAAATTTCCCTAATATCCTTTGAAGTTTTAATAGCTACCTACACACTTTAATAATAAAATAGTTCCAGATACACCGAAATTAACATTTTAATTTGAGTTTTTTTCCCTACTGATAATAAAAGTAACAGTTTTGAAAATATTTTGAGTGACAATGACAAGGTTATGGTCTCCCGAGAATGACAAAATATCTCAAATACTCGACGATTATAGAAGAGATAATTTTTTGTTCTGCAGCAAAAAATAAACGGACAGACTTCAAAACTGAACGCATCCTAATTGACATCTCTGCAAGAGACCGCGCTACCACGCAATGCTAGAACGCAACCCTTTACGGTAAATTTATAACTTTATGGTTGGACATCAGTTGCCGTTTTCAGAAATCTTTACATTTTTTGCTCTCATTAAACGTAACGAAAATATTTTCAAAGTAGCTGTCAACAATTTAAACCGTTACCTAAGTTTGCTTTTACGTAAGTATGACAATATGAAATTTAGAATTTGGCCCTGTTGTTAAACCGTAAACCGTAGTGAATCTTAAAATATTTCGGGTAGGATTTTGAAGAATCGAGGATATTTTTGATACTCACAAACATGTTCTCTTGCTGTTGCAATGGACAAAAAGATTTTCCTCAAACTAATTTGGCTAGTTCATCTGAACTATTTTGTTTTAAATTGTTACACTTTATTGTAATATTAAATTATAATTCTGTTAAATAGAATTTTACCTTTACGAAGTTTGTAAATTTTTAAGATTTAAAGTACCTAGATAATAATATTTCAGAAGATTATAATGGTAACAAACTATAATATACTCGTATTTGAAATACAAACACTTAAGCTAGATTCAGACTTACCCAATTATAATTATAAGTAGCTAATTTAACCAACCAGCGCTCAACGTTCGCACGTAGGTATAATTGAAATTGGAATTTTGTGGAAGCGCTGATTGGATAATTTAGCACTTATACTTATAAGTGGGTAGGTCTGAATCTAGTTTTATATCTTCCAACTTGAGCACAACCTAATACGCGCCCTACAAATATTACTTCCCTACTGTCTGTAAATTGTAAATTGGTGTTCGATAAGTATGTGTTTGTATTTACATTCAATTTTAAATTTGTTTATTTGTAAGATCAATAGGTATTAAGTACTATAACCAAATATTTTTCTGAATTTTGTGTCAATTTTTTTGCAAAATTTGTTTTGTTTTGGAGTGGATGCCAAATCTCTCATACCTCCTTCGCTATTTCTATAACAATGTGTCCGTATTTTTTATTTTTTGCTTGTCGATTGAGGAAATTGCATGTGTCTATTTTAAGAGTCACAAAAAAATTGGAGTCAAAATACGTTTTGATAACAAAGATAAACAATGATAAACACATTCTCAACCCGTGTACGGTCAAAATTTCCAATAGATTCACTAAAAGCCGATAGTAACAAAGATTTATCAAAGGGCCACTTATAGATTTTTGTCAAACTTACAAAATAATCATTATTAGGTCAATGCACTGACGTCTCGACTGACGTGCAGGATCAGATGATAGTCCCACAGTTAAGTGTAGTTGTGATTGTGATACGAGTACTTACTGTTTTAATTTGAACTTGAAATTTTTGGCTGATAAGGTTTTTTGTAGCTTGTTTGGCATTTTTTACTTAGGACTTTTTTAAGAGTTTTTTCGGTTTAATATAAATGAGCGTTTTTACAATCTGGAACTTGGGTAATAATTAATTAGCATTATTAATTAAATTGTTATAATTACTTTGAAAAAACTTGCACTATTATTTTTTATACCGAGGTTACTAAAATGCCACGCATTTTGCCGAATTGTTAACTATTGCAATTTCAGCGATAAGGAAATAATAAAAATGTCATAGTATTTTTATGCCGAAAAGGGATTTTGAAGTTTTTATATAAAATAATGGTTTTGAGTTATGTCAGCTATGGCATTGTTTATTGAAACATATTAAATTTTAAAAATATAGTACATTTCGTAGGCGGCTTTCCACAAATATATTTTTTTTATTTTCAATTTTATTTTTATTGTAATGGGGGCTAAGTATAATGGTTAGGTTTGTTGAACTGCCTGTTAAAAGCTTTAAACAATTTGGAAAATTAATGTTTTGTTGCTATTAAGTTAATATTTTAACCGATTTTAACCTTTCAAAATAGGAACAAATTTCTTTATTGTCAGAAGTCAGAAGACATTGCTGCAGAAGTACTTTTCGTGTTAAATACGTGTTTTAATTAGGCTTATAAATTGTTATTTTTATTATTCGAAATTCAAAATCTTAGTACAATTCTTCAGAAGCAGCATTTTTCCTAAACCATAAACAATGGGTAGACAATTTTTGTTAACCACAAACAAAGTAATTAGAATTTTTTAAATAATTAGGTACCCACCTAATCGAGACAAAGTCTGTAAACTGTAATTAAAAATTTGAATTAATTTTTCGTTACATAACTTATGAAATTTAGGTTTGCCCGTATACTTTGGACTTTGCCAGTAACATAATGAACATACGTTTTAATTAAGTATTTATAGATAGGTACCAACATTTTGCTTATATGAAATTAAACATTTGCAATAATACATTTTTTTGGAATCTATTTATGAAGAGTAATAATTTGAAAATATGTGCTTTTAATGTTAAAATTATGACAAATTTTGTAGGGAATTCGATTCGCTATTAAATTTTACCCTAATTTTACTCTAAACCTAATTATTTATTTATCGTGTGCACATTTTGGTATTTTGGGCGCAATAAACCCTTGCCAGTTAAATACCCACATCACATTATAAACACAGACCGTTTTTTCCTGTACCTACGTTTATATTTGATACACTTTAAGGTCGCGTTCGAAATCGTTTTCAGATAGTCATTTTTATGCACTTTATCTGCATAAATTTCTGCAAATAGGAACAAGCATTTTAGGTATAAATAATATATCAATAGAATCATTAGAGTTTCTAGATTGCCTTATGCTAAATAAGAATACCTGAAAATAAATATAATTTGCAACAGAAATAAAAGAAGAGGGAACAAAATTCATCAAATTGCAATTAAATTTATGCAAAATGAACTATTATTACAGACATAATTTTTAGAACAAGGCAATTAGGAAAAAATATATTTTCATTGTGTCGCTGACGAGATACTAGAAGTTAATTTTTTTATATAGGGTTAAAAACATTACCATTAAGACTTCGTGTTACGTTTTTTTTTACTGTTATGCGTGCCCTAAACGGTGTAACGTTAGGAAAATGCTAAAATATATAGAAGTACAAAAAGTTAATATTAATCTCATTTAGGTAGCAGTTTAGAAGAAAAAATATAAGTAGGTATTTAATTTTGGCTCCAAACATGATTATGAACTTGCCATTAATCAGACACAGAAAATGATTTATTACTATTGCGCCAAAAAACGAATAAAATAATAGCATGTAATCAAAAATTTGTACATCATGAATTAGTGTAGTAGCATTAGTTATGCATGTTTATTTGACTGCTTGTGTCACCTGAGCAACTCATAGCCGCGAGCTAAACTAAATATAAAATTTTACACATATTAATTACTATAACCTTTCAAAATCACAGATAATTACATAAGATCAGCGTTCGACTATCAATATTGCTTTCCACGGCCCTGAAACCAGCACGTTCTGTCATAAAAAATGTAAATACATAATAAATAGTGCATTATTTAGTGCGTCACTGTTTCCCGTTTACCGGCACTAGCTCTCCACTAATTATATTCCGTATTCAGAGAGATAATTGAACGATGTCGTGCCCACAACTCGTGTGAAGCAGTGAAGCTCGCTGTTGCTGTTGTGATCTTCATGCATTGAAACCTACTTTATTATATTGTTATTATTATGATTGTTAGCACACGTACAACGATCGTTTTGATAGTGTTTTTCTGTTTTTTGCATTTAAATTAACTCAGGCGCACGTTAATCTCTAGTTTAATCCGCTGAGAAAATAGAAAAATATTCATTTTATGCCGTGAAAATTTATCCGAGTAGGAGATAACCGGAATTTAATTATTCGCAATGCGATATCATGAAATACTGAAATTGTAGTTTCATTCGCTTAACACATTTTATAGGTAAGATATGGGCTGTTTTACTTTTAGTTCAATACAATTATTAAAAATCTGCTGTGGCCACCACAGTACATTCCCGACTTTACGTTTTATTAACTTACTTTTGTAAAGGCTTTAATTTTATACTTCATGCAGCAAAATTTAAATAAAGCTTTCTTTTCCCCGAAAGATTTAAGCTGATACCAACATCGGCATACCTAAGTAATTTGAATAACATATTATGAAAAAACAAAAATTGCACCATCATTTAAATGTGGTTTTGATACTTCGGCTAGAATTCTTTCCCAGAGAGCTTTAATTTGATAATATAGGTACACTTGACAAAATTTGAATAATTTTTGGAGAAACAATTGAACAGCGCATAATTATCATTTTAACATTTCTATTAAAATAAACAGTTAACGATAGTTTAAATGTTATTTTTATTCTTCAACTAGAATTTTTCCCAAGAGCTTTAATTTGATACCATACTTGATAGTATTGTAATAAAAATAAAAAGTTCAATTTGTAATGTGATACCTACCACTTGTCGAATAAAGCTCATTAACAAACTTTAAGTCAGTTTTTGACTCAAGATCTTAAATATAAAATTTCAGTCAAAAATTTCAACGCATTTTTAAGTTATCCAACATCCAGACTCACAAACCCACATACGGACTTTATTTTGTTCTTAGAATTATTTTCCCGAGAGCCGAGAGCTTTGATTTGATTTTACACTCGATAGTAGTAAAAATAAACAAAATTCAGTTTATGAAGTTGGTACCACTGGTTGAATAATGCTTAACTTAACTTAACTTAAAACTAACTTTTTTGTAGAAAGCTTAAATATTAAATTTCAGGCCAAAATTGTAACGCGTCCTCAAGTAATCGTGCTTACGGACAAACAGACCGACTTTTTTAAAATTACGTTTTTTGAGTTCAGTATGGTCTAAAACGTGAAGATTCAGCACAATCTCGCGGAATGTCAAAAAATCATGATTACAATAATTATTACTTCCCCCTACG
Source organism: Agonum fuliginosum (assembly GCA_947534325.1). NCBI lineage: Eukaryota > Metazoa > Arthropoda > Insecta > Coleoptera > Carabidae > Agonum > Agonum fuliginosum. Next base: position 15,978,957 of record OX384045.1, on the reverse strand, counting down.
TGCATAGGCCGGGGAAGTAAAAAAGGGTATCCAGTTTCAGAATATTGGATTGTTTATCGAATCTTGGTAGCTGAAAGGTTAATATATAATATATAATATAAAGTTCTAAAATTTCAATTTTCAATCTATTATGTAGGTATTTTTAAATTTTTGCTGTTTATTGCCTAAGATATTATATGCATTTTACCTTTATGTATACGAAATGTTTTACAACTTCAGGAAAAAATGAAATGGCAGACACTACAGAACATAGGTACATGATCACGAATCAAAAAGATTTTAGTTCACATAATGTAAATGTAGTTATTTGATGTTCCACGCATTAATATCTTCCTGTATAAACTAATGTTCAAATCTAAAAATTCTCTTAAATTATATAGGGGTGAAATTGAAACTTAAGTAAAATATACTTGACGAAACAATTTTCCTGTTGTAAAGTAGCTAGTTAAATTGATACAATTTGTTCACTCTGCTACTTGATGATGTAAAAATACATAAATAGTACCCTTAGTGCCCTTAGTTCCACAGTACGCAGAATTATCTTCGCAACAAATGCTAATCAATATAAGTGCTACTTTCCCGTATTGCATTACAAATTACGTTTGCTTTTCAATTGTATTATTTTTCCTATTTAGTAATTGTGTTGTTCTGTTATTACTTAAACATTTAACAATAATTACAGAAAAAAGTGTAGAAGTTTGCTCATCAAGCAATTTATCGGAGCAATTTAATATACGTATTTATTTATTATAAATTTATTAAGTTTAATGAATAAACAATTTTTTGTACATTTTTATTCGAAGAAAAAGTTAAATTGTATTAAACGTATTTTTTGTTAAAATGTACAAATATCATTAACAGATAAGTTTAATAATAGTAATAGTAAACCGTTAACAGTTAAAATGCTGAAACATTATTTTTAAATGTTTCCGTTTACTATTTAATGTACCTAATGTTGTAAAAAGTAGGTAGGTATTAATTAAATACAGGTTTAATTGAAATTTTTGCTAATGTTTTTGTCAAATTACCTTTTTTTGTATTTTACATGTATATAATCACTTGGAAAACTAATGCGCTATTCCTATATTGCTGAATTTTTGGCTCTGTATAATAAAATTATTGCCAAAACCAAGTATATGGAACTCAAGAAGGGTATATGAGGTTCTTTATTTGTTCGTTTCAATTAGAGTTCTTACTAAAAGCGAATATTGTATATTTTAATTTTTTATATGTATTTTATTTAAATTTAAATAATTTTTAAAATTCGTTTTAATGGTTTTGTCTGAGAGCGAATTAGTCTTTAATTATCCAAGTATTATTCGTTTGAATATAAATAATTTTATTTAGTTGGCGGCACGCATGCTTTTTTTTAAATTACGGAGTCTGAAATTCGGCAATAATGAGGCACTATACTTTGACCTAAAATTCGGAAGAGCTTATTTAATTTTGCGCTTTCTGCTGACTAATCAGATTGCTCATTTTTGAGCCAGCTTTGGCCACAGTATGACAGTTGCCCACCCAAACAAGGGTGTGTCCACTCGGGTGCCTACCCTAAAGCAGTGGCGGGATTCGGGTGTTGCAAGTTTGGTCAATTTTTACTTCCTTGTACGGAGTAATAAGGAAGTATTGTAATCGCGAAAAATTTCGGTTTTCAGATTTTGATGGAAATATCCGTTTTGACCTTTTCTGAATCCATTATGACTAGTTTCGTCGTGACGTCTGTACGTACGTGCGTGCGTACGTACGTGCGTACGTACGTACGTACGGACGTATGTGTGTCGCATAACTCAAATACGGTTAGACGTAGAAAGTTGAAATTTTGTATTTAGGACTGTTATAGCATCTAGTTGTGCACCTCCTATTTTTGGTTTCAATCTATAAACCGGAAGTAGTACTTTTTAAAAATATTTCGATAAATATTTAATTTAACACAAATTTTTTTATTTTAAATGAAAGATTATGTGATTATTACCTAAAATCGGTATTTTATAAATATTTTTGTATCTGGTATCATTTAGGAATAATTAAAGTATATATTTTTAATTTAGTATTTCTTTATCTTGTAGTCCATGATCGATTAACATTTGTTACTACGTAAAATTTAAATGATTATGACATGACAGTGACAATAGTAAAATATGCTTTATATCTTCTTCTGCAGTTTAAATAAAATGACTAAAATATATTTGTGAGTATACTAGTATAATAAGTTAAAAGAATTTTTTATATTATTCTACATTTTAGTTATTAAGAAAAGTATGAACACACAAGGCGTACAAGGAAGTCATGTGGTGTCCACGTCAGATTTTTTTAATAGATGCTAGCAGTTTTCAGAACTCATAATGATAATAAATAAGTTATTTTATTTCGGTAAAGTTCTATATATGTTTTATTTATATACATTAAGTTTATTTGAACGTGAAACATGGGATTTATCTTATCCATGGTTACAAATTTGACAGCAATGTATTAGAGCGTTATTTTTAAAATGAAACATAGGGAATCAGTTTGAATTTGTTAATTGGTGTCACACAATTAAAAGTTTATATTGAAATTGAAAGCTTCTCTTGGAACTATTGCAGCTGCCGAAATATCTTATATTGTTTAAAAATAATACAGTTAAATTGGTTCCCTCTGTTTCATTTTAAAAAGTATTCAATCCTAGCGCCGTCCCTGCTAGATACGTCAAATTGTGTGTAGTAAAATATAAAATTCGTAAAATAATTAGTGATCAGTTATAGGTAAAATTCATGTCGATTAACTCGCCATCGACTTCCTCGTGGTCATGTGGGTGGCAGCGAGTGACAGTGACACAGGGGCGTCCAGCATCCAGGGTTGTACAAATGACATTTCGCAGTCAACTGCGTTTTTGTCTGTCTGCTGCGTGCCCCCGACATATATAAATGACCTGGGGGTGTGCACCCTATTATCGTTAGCATGCTCGCTCGTCGGTCAACTCAAACCCCCCACCCCCTACCCTTAGTGCGCCCCATCCCTCGATATATCAATTTGATTCATCCATATTCCTCGGCTAATCGCTATGATGATTTTGGAAATTTGGTCGGTGATGCGATACCGATTGATGTATGTGTGTTAAATCGATTGATATTTTAGCGGTTCGTGAAGTTCTAGTACTCTAGTGCTGTGCTTATTTCTAGTGGAAAGCTATATTTTTTATGAGTCATTGTTTTACGTTTTTGTGATATTATTGTGATAAATATTGAAATATACTCGTAGGTGATAAATAATACTTATATTTAAATAATGGCTTTCTTAGTACCTTAATTTTATCAAATATATAACTACGTATTTTTTAGTTATACCTACATTAAAGTATTTAACATTATGTCTGTACTGTCATTCAGAAATTATTTTAGAAATGCTATGTACATTTCGCAGGCTAATTATAAAATTTCTTTTTCTATATGACTCTGCAAATTATGTCATATTAATTTATTACTTTTGGTAGAAACTCTGAACTGAACTAAATAAACAACCAAATACTCTTTTTCAATGCCACAGACTCGGTTTTGATTGTACCTACTGTACTAAATAAAGATCCAATACCCATTTCACATGAATCGTCCATGGGATGTTAACAAAAATCTTATTTTGGTACTGTAAATCTCAAAGAATTATATGGGGTGCATAATTGGAATAGTATTAACAAATTACTAACATTGGGATGTTACAAATAGATAATGTTACCCAAGGGCGGACATTAACAATCGCTAGGATATTAATAGGATGTTAATGGGTAAATATAGCAAGTAAAAAGCCGGGATGTTCAATTCCGCAATGACAATCCTTTGAATTAAGTTGTGTTTACTCATATTTCATTATATATAAATACAACATTGTATAAGTTCCTAATGAGATGAGAGAACTAGTTTTCTAAACATAGCATAATTACGAGATAATTTATAAAGTGCTAGGTAATTATAAAATCATGCTGTCATTTATAAAAACAGATTCCAAAATTTCGAATTTGAACCCTGAACTTTTGGTTAGCGCCAAGGTTAGCCGTGGATAATTGTGTTACTCTGTTGCTAAATTATCTAACTTAATTTATTTAAATAAATTCAGTTGTTAATAAGCATAATGGAACATTAGCTTATTATGTTAAATGAGGCAATTAATAAAAATTATACCTGTTGTTAAAATAGATAGTATTATGTTAATTTTTTTATTTGTTCTATCGTAATTTTCCTATGTAATAAGTTTGCCGGTAAATTGCTCATAATTTTTGTGTCGTAAATTTGAATTAATTTTCACTGCTTTGTCGTAATTCCTATGTTAATTATATTTACTTAACACGTTTTGTATTTAAGTAGTTTTCTATTTGCTAAAGCAAAATTAATAACAAGAATTTTTAAATGATATACCTAGTTATCTTAAATCTATGGTAATTTAATAGTAACTTAAATTGCTGGATACTTTTGTTTACTTTTAATTGTTTTTCTTGTGCACGGGTATACAGGTGAAGCGATAGTGTAATCGTTTCAAGATTAATCTCAGATCATTACGATACTTGTAAGTTAAAAAAACTATTCTGCGGTTTATAATAATTATTGATCTTATATTTTACCAATTAACATTTATGCGTAGGTTGTGCTGATGATATCCCGTCGTCTAAGTTTAGTTCAAGTAATGAAAATATTGCTAATAATAGTTATTTATATTATATTTTTTATTTCTTACGTACTTATGTGGAGTACCTACCTAATAAAAAATATTTTTACAGCCAAGATACCTATATATTACCCACTTGACATGAATCGTCCATGGGATGTTTGAAAATATCTTATTCTTGTACTTTGAGCGATATTACGTAAGCCTACCCTAGCCACATCCCAAGTACGATTAAAAATTACATATTCATTGCAAACATCTCAGAGAATTACATGGGATGCATAATTGGGATATTATTACCAAATTACTAACATTGGGATGTTACATAGATAATGTTACTAAGGGCGGACATTAGCAATCACTAGGATATTATTATGGTGTTAATGGGCAAAATAGCAAGTAACAAGTTCACATTTTTGAAAAATTCTAGAGATTTTATTTTGTCAATTTCTAAAAAAATAATTGTTGCCATCTATTTGAAAAGCTAGAAATACATTTCTGTTAAATTTGCACACAATTCTTGTTTTAGAAATAAAAATATTTATATCAAAACAAAAAATACCCTTAGCGATTGCTAATGTCCGCCCTTTGTAACATTATCTATGTAATATCATAATGTTAGTAATTTGGTAATAATATCTCATTTATGTAATTCCCTAAAATGTTTGTATTGAGTATGTTATTTTTGACCATACTCAGGAAGTGGCTATAGGATAGACTTCAGAAATATGACTTAAAGTAAGTACCTCCTATAAGAATAAGTCATCCCATGGACGATTAATGTCAAGTAGGGAGAACCGAGTACTTTGAGACGAGAATTGAACAGCCGAGAAATGATCGGGACGAGAATATTTAAATTTCTCGTCTCGAAAATTTGAGACGAGACGAGAATTGACTATTTCTCGTCTCGTCTCACGGAATCACTAAATGTAAATACCTTCAATAATCAAACCTACCAACATTGCCAACATTCCAATCGACATTTTCGTAAGATAACAAAATCCGGAGCCCGACAACTGCTCCGGAATGCAAAACCAAAGTATTAAAAATAAACAAGCGAAAAAACCTACAAACAAAAGTATTTCCCTAAAAAACCCTATCAGCAAAGCCTTCAACCCACTCCCGTGTCGGCAGGGGGCGGGTTCTGGTGGGGCGGAGCCTCGCATTGTTTTAAAGCCACCCACGCGGCCCAATCCCGCGGCGGCTGGCAGCGTGGCCCCGCCCACCGCGCGGTGCCTTCCGCCCATAAATCACTGCGCGTCGCGGGTCACCTGTGCCGCGGGAGCGAAGAGGGCTGTGGTTGTTGCCCCGCCGCCCCGATGCGAGATTGTCAGGCGATTGTGTGATGTTTATTGCGCAGGTTGCTGATTGTTGTATTGTGTACTAGGACTGAAGGGGCGGCGGCTGAAAGGGTGGAGGGACTACTTGGATGGTTGCCAAATTTTTTGCCGGGTTGAGTACCTGGAAATAGCTATACTTGGAATGCTGGAATGTACGAAAATATTCGGCTAGTTTGATAACGAATTGAAAATTGTTCATGCGTTAATACTTTATTATTACTAAGTTGTTTATGTAGGATAGCAAGATGAAAAGTGAAGCTATGGTAGAAGAAGTTTTTTACGACCAAGACCTTTATCTAAGGTATTGATTAACTTAACAGCCATTCTTATTAATTCAAAATTTTATTTCATACCCTTTTTTGCTTCATGCCTCCATGAAACAAAATATTGTAATCAATGGGGTACTTATATGGTACTTTACTCTACTTTACTTTAAGTGATATTACGTAAGTTTATCCTAGCCACATCCTGAGTACGACGCAAAATTACATACTCAATAATACAAACATATCAAAGAATTACATGGGACACAAAATTGTGATATTATTACCAAATTACTAACAGTGGGATGTAACATAGATGTTACTAAGGGCGGACATTAGCAATCGCTAGGATTTTTAGGATGTTAGCAAGTCACAAGCCAATTCACATTCTTGAAATATGGGGATTTTATTTTGTCATGTGGGTATGAACTAATGTTAGGTCTGGTAATAATACAAATTTTATTTTCAAAAAATCATATATTTTTTCGTAAATTGAGAAAGAAATTTTGATGCGACGTCACTATTTTGTATTGGACATTATATGGAGCTTTCTACGTCAAACCACATATTAATCAATTTTCATTAATTATTTTTGGTCTTGTTAATAAAAAATTTGTAAAAATAAAAAATGGGTCCCAAGTTTTTATCTCTTCTTCAAAAATATTCAATAAAAAATCATGCAAGTAGCCCACTTTAGTTACCTACCTGTCTACTACTACGTTACTTATGTTAACAATGTTTTGATATTTGTTTTTTTTGTAAATGATACATTTTAACTTTAAATTTTACAGTTCGAGGACTGAAATATAAAGTTGTGTGTACTAATATTAATAAACTACCTACCTATATAAATTGATAAATAAATATTTAAACTAACAGTTTAAATCAGTTTTATATAACAAGCTGATTTATTTACAACTATAATTTTAAAAAATTCTATACCTATACCCTATGCCCTTGAGCCTATTTTTCAGTAACACATGATGAGTACCCGTGAATTGACTACACAGTACAAAGCCAAAGCCTAAATAAATAGTTAAACCGATAACCCAGTTCTGTGAGGTTAAGATTACCACAGAATAAGAAATCAATATAGACAAGTATACCTAAGTTGGATTCTTTGATTTTCTATAAATTATCATAAAGGTGGACAACATAGAATATCTATTTCCTATTTGTATACCGAGCTTTTAAGGTAGCCTTTTGCTAACCTAAGCAATAGAAACTGTAAATTTAGTTGAGATATACTTCCAATAAAAGACAAAGAAATAACTGTATTCAAATTTTAAGTTCTATATTGTATAAGTAGTTTATTCTTAAAAGTCTACTTGTTTTTAAATTTAGTTTTATTAATTTTATGCATTTTAATAATTGCTTAACTCCCGTGAATGAACACTAATAATAATGTCAATTAAAGCAAGAATATCTACCTAATAAAGAGTTCTTACAAGTAAGTTGAAACGTTTGCGGTTAACTTCTATAACCGCACATACGGAAAGTACATTATATCTCTTTCTATAAAAGTAGTCGCATTCTCAAATTATATTTATAACTCTTTCACATGTAAATCCAATAAATGCAAGTATAATGAATTTTTCAATACTAATTTAATATATTCAAATTATATTTGCGGTGTTGCATTCTGAGTAATTTCTACAAATGAATAATAAATTGGTTTGAATCTAAAAATAAACTTCTGGCGATGGATATGGATATGAAGAAAAACGTAGTTTGTTCAACTTTGTTTAATTTTGTTGTTGTTAAATATTCTTCATTGTGTGAGGTTGTTAAAGTGTCATTAATGAATTTCAGAATAGGGGTAATTATTAATATATTTATAAAATATCTACCTATACCTAGATATATACATTTTTAAATAAAATATGAAATTAAACTAACTTGTCAGGTATATACTTATGTTTTTCTTTTCCTGTATTCAAGTCATCCAAATAAAAAATATAACGGTGTGTGCAAATATTGATATTTATATAATTAAAAGGTAAAATATTATTCAGGACTGCAGTCAATTATATTTTGTGGTTCGAAACATTTTAACAAGTAAAATTTGTTAATTAATGTTACAATTTGCTAGTATATTTCTCTTATTTTGACATTTGATACTACTTTCACAATACTATAAGTTTTAGCAGCTTCATATATTATAGATACATCTAAATTAAGTCTGTAAGTAACAATTTTGTTTATGTGTCATCAATGTATTTTAATGTTTATATTTTAGTAGTTACCACAATTGGTCGGCGCAACGTTGGTTTTTGGACTGAATTAATAAAAACATAATTGACTGCATTCCTGAATAATATTTTTCCTTATAATTATACTTCATACTACCAGTCGTTTAATTTTCTAAGAACTAATTGATATTAATGTATGCATTAATTTGATGCGATATTTTAATAAACCTTAGATAGAAAAAATTGACTGCCATCTAGCCTAAATGTAAAGCAAAATCTGCTTTATGACAATATGTTTGGCTTAATGGATCAGTTTTAGAGGAATTTGACAAGGAATAACAAATTTTGTCAAAACATCTTTTATTTGACAGAGTTTATGTTATCCATTTCAAATTCTTCTACAACTGAATCATCAAAATTTTACAAAAAATCTGCTTTGTATATATTTTCGTAAAATTACAGTTGATTAACCGTTTACCCGGTGTTATTAATGCGACATATATCTTTTTAACGATCATAATTTATATTAAAATAAAGTTAAACAGATAGCCTTCCTTTTTCCCTTGTACCTATTACTTGTTTAAATTGTCACTTGAACTTAGGTAACACAGGTATACATGATACATGTTTCATACCCACATAACTTTATTTTTCTGTCAAATCGATCAGTGTCGTAAGTTTTTGCTGTGTTGACTAAATTCTTATCTTTCCGTGAAATATATACCTACGTTTCAATTTCAAATATAATATCTTAAATTTAACATTAAATATATAAAAATAGTAAAATATATATCATGATGCCCTACTTACCTAGATTTTGACAGATTAAGTTTACGCATGCATGAAATAAATAAAACTGTAAACTATTCATTCCTATCTTTAACTTAAATAATTAGATATTATTTATTAATCTATTATTTAATATTTAGTACCCTTAACCGCTAAGTTTTTGATAAATTTAAAAATTTGCAAAACATGGACAATGAAACAATAAACAATGAAGCGAGTCAAAATTAACCTTTAAAATTGGTGGGTAATGGACAAGACCGAGAAATATTATTTTATTTACGACTAATGCAAAACATGCAAATTAAAAGTGTGATATTTGCTGCATAATGCCATGCCGCAGGGAATAATAGTCATGATTCCCTCATCTGCACCAATCAGAAAATTACTTTGCCTGAATTAATTTCTCTATGTAAATTATTTTTAGAAAACATTGCAATCAATGTTTAATGATATAATTACAGTGATTGAGAATTGACATTTGGAAATGTCGATTCAATGGAAATTTTTGCGTATTGGTACTTATTTTATTAAAATCTTGTACCTACGTACTAAATAATATGTATAGTAGGTAGATATAGATATACAACTCGCTATAATTGGCTGTTAGTTCCTTCGATGATTAAAAATTAAAACCCTTACTAACTTTACTCGCTCGTTGTAAATTTCATCTTCGGAAATAATAGCATCCATTATAACGTCGTTGTATAATATAATATTGTCTCCCAAAGCAACGATTAAAACATAGGTATCTACACTAAAAAAATATTTAGAAAATTTAAAAAGGTCAACATTTATTCTTCATGTTCAATTTTAATAATAATTGTATTTAAATTGATCTTAAAAAAATACTTTGAACATATTGACAGATAAATAAATCCCTTGATTCGGAATTCAACACTGTTTGACTTTAAACGATTCCTTTTATTCTATTAGTAAGTAATTGATATAAATTGCACTGAAAAATATAACACTATAAATAAATTATTCAATATAACCTACTGTCAATTTATCTTTTCAGATAAATCTTAAGTATTAATTTATTGACATACCCTACTTCCGAACCACATCTTATTTTAAAACTCTTCCAAACAAACCAAAACAACCCCATCCGACTGTAGTTCCAGCTTCGGCCGCTGTCGCCACCACCAGCAACCAACCCTTGTGTAACTGAGTTCAGCTACTCGCCGCTAGAGCGCTGCCATTCTCCACCCTTGCGCTTCTCTGGCTTTGTACCCCCACCCCTGCGTGCCAGACACGCTGTCAGACGTCTGCTCACCCCCTCCACCACCGACGCTACACCAGCCGCCCCCGATGGGAACAAAGAGTTAACAGGGTAACAAAGGACCGTGTTATGCGGTCAGGTTTGGGGGAGGCGGTGAAAGCGGTTAGTGATGTGACATGAAAAGCAGGGGTGGGGGTAATTGGTAGGTGATTTGGGGGTGTTTATGATTGTTTAGTAGGTGGAGATGTTATTGGAAATTATTCTGTGATTGCAGGCAAATACGTAATAATTTTAGAGGAATGGTTAGCTTTCGTTTTATGGGAAAATACAGACTTATCAATTCAAGCAGCTTGACGATTTTGTGAATTACTATTTTCTATCGTTACCTACTACTTGATTTGATACCAAGTAGTTTCAAGTTATTACATATTACTTGATAACGAAAAATTTTGTTCAACAATGCGCATTGTTACTTTTAGGAGAGAAAATTAATAGTATGTAAATATTACCCCAATAATTTCTTAATGCCCTAGAGTGTAAAACATTATATAATGTTACTCGTTAGTCCAAGAAGACATAAAAGAACAAAAATAGACTTGTTAGACACGTAATCTAAGTATATTTACGAAGTTATTATTAAATGAATATGTATATTTTGAAGTCAGTTATTAGGGGCAGGGGCGCACTCAAGGGGGGGGGGGGGCTCGTGGGGCTTGAGCCCTCCCCAGACGACTGGACTTTTTTCAATTTTTTTCATTAAACATTTTAAACATTATGTAAGATTATTTAATTTCACTGAAGACTAAAAATAATCGCCTTTTTTTCAGATTTTATGATTATCTTAAATTCAAATAGTTCAAATATACACTCCGTATAACGCATATATGTACGATTATTGATATATTTTAATAAGAATGCGAACCTAGTGGAGAAATTTTGAAACAACGGTACACTTGGGAGTGAAACTAAAAAGATGAAAGAAAGAACTGATACATATTAAATATGAACTAAAATTTAAATATATGTTATTGGAACTAATAGCAACATTTATATTGCGCCATATTCATAATTATTTAGCATGTATAGAATATGCACGCTTACTTAAATTCAATTTTTTTATATAACTGACATGACTCTGCTCAGAGTCGTTCTTATGAAATTATATCAAGAGAGCTGCCGAAAAAACAATGTATGTGCACAAGAAAGAGAGTAAAACGTGCAACTGTTTATCTTTTAAAAAATGAAACTTTCAATTTAAAGGTGTTTGACCTTGAACTCTAAAAAAATTTCGCCTGCGGCGCATTTCTTTCTTGAGTCGTCCTACAGGTTACATAAAAAATTATTCTTAGCCCCCCCTCCCCAAGATGCAATCCTGGGTGCGCCACTGATTAGGGGAAAACTTTTTAGATGTTATATGACGAGTAGATATAATAGGACGCATACAAAAATATATATAGACCTTCTAAATTTTTTTGTAGAGATAAATGCGGTTTTTCTTTAATGAACATACAGGTTCTCGTTATACATGAATGAAAAAAAATTTCTTATTATATCGGTATCAATGCTCGAAAGCAGCCCTGCAACAGATACAAAGATTACCATTGACTGCAACTAAGCCGAGGTCTACAAAAATTCTTTCAATCAGATTATATTGTACCTACTTTCAATTCATATTCTTCTTCTTAGTATGATTTGATTACTGTCGAATATAATTACTATTTCCCTTAGATTGTACCTATATTATTTTTCTGTTCTCATAAATATTATTGAATGACAAAGAAGGTACAAACCACATATTCATAGAGCTACAACCTATGAATTGAAAAATGGCGTGATAATGTATGTTTATTTATTTAAAAATGAAAGGGAATTAATAATAAATTATAGTGCGGTACCTGTGTCATGTTAATTCTTTTAATTAGTTCATGTGTTGACTTTTTAAAAATTCATCATTTCATTTTGATGTGCTTTTTAAATTTTTGTCATTCTTTATATTCAGATCAGTCTATACTTTTATTACTGCAATAATTCTGGATAATAAGTGCCTAAGTCTTCAAAGGTTCTTCTCTAAAAAATAAAACACATGCATAAATAAATTAGTTACTGACATTTTTACCATTTTGTTATTTTTTTATGCTTTTGTACGAAAATATATAGTCTGTTTTAAACTAGGAATAGTAAAAACAAAAGTAAAGATTGATTTTTAAGCTGCGTTGACTGTAAATCTGGATGTCTCTTTCTTGTATTTTGAAAATATACTAGCGAGCGACATCCCAGGTTGTACAACGATGGTCGAAATATATACGGTAGGACAAAATCCCCTCATCAATTTTAAAAACTTTATAGACTCTACAAAAGAAAAAACGCACCACTTGATAATGCACCAAAAATTCCAAATTTTTAGACCACCGTAACTCGGTTTAATTTGGTCGAAAATGGATGGATCTTCAAGTTCTAACAAGTTTGAAGTTTCTTCTTTAAGGGCATGCAAGTTAATTTGACGCTTAGTTAATTTCACCCCCTGCCACTCCCCTTAGAAAAAAAGTTCTTGATGTCAAAAAATGTAAAACTTTGACAACTTGTATCGGGTGCACAAAAATCGTGGTGCGTTTTTTCTTGTGTCGAGTGTATATTGAATTATGCTCTTGCGTCTTACATGACGTATTCTTAAATCACCTCTGTTTAATTGACTTGGAGTTGCGTTCGGTTATTCTGCACTCTGAGTGTGTAGTATGAATTAAATGCCCCATTTATAGTGCACTCGATCTGTCACCTTTGGAACAAAACATCGTGTGCAAAAATAAAGCTGTATTTTTTCTAAGAGGAGAAATATCGTACTGCAAATAGACATCCGGAGTGACACTATTTTATATTGATTAGTATTCTTGATGGATTCCTACCAGTATCTACTGTTAATAATGGTTGTAAAAATGTTAGTTTGTTTTGATGAAGACACCCGAGGGTAAAAATATGAACTCGAACAAACTTTGAAACAAAATAAAACCTGTACCACACACAGAAAAAGGTAAATTTGCTTCAACAACCACACATTAAAACAAGTATTTTGAAAAAACAAAAAAAAAGGTAAAATACACATACACAGACTGCCAAAAATGCGATTTTTTGCGCTCAATATCACCCCTCTAGTAACGTAGTAGGGCGTCATGATTTGATTAACTGGTAACCGCGTATCATGTACGAAAATCTGTATACAAGCAGAACTGAAAGCTGCCATCCACCCTCAAAATACACAAACTGTCCAACAAGTAAGCCATAATAATAGATTTACTTATAAGTGTAAATATGAGCTATGAGTACGAATGCTTGTTAATAATTAAGTAGTACTTGTTTAAGGTTTTCTTGTACTAACCGACAAGCGAAAAATGGTATATCGGGATATTACGAAGCTCTAATTTGAAAATCATGATGTGGACTATGATGTTTTAAAGAAATGTAACTATGTAAATGTTTTATTTTCATGTAAGATGTAAAAATACAGATCCTATTTCTAAAGATAAAGTGTAGATTTACAATATTAAGGTTCTTCATTTCGTGATGTAATTTATTTCTTTGGAGAATTCTTATTTTTAATTAAAATAAAATATGTTCCCATGTCGAAAATTATGATCATATACCTACCCTAGCACTAACACTGTATTCAAAATTTGTTATTTGGAAACTTTTTTTCAGATAGGCTCGCTTCGCTCGCACTTTCTAAACATACTAAGCAACTTAATTCACTCCCCAACAAACTTAAAATCGTTTTTCGCTAATTCTGCATCTAAGTATCTACGTGTTGTGAAGTTTGATGCAATAACGTCATGAGTTAGATGTGGTTAGAAAATGTTCTTGGATTGATGTTGGATCTGTGGTTACATTCAAATTATTATTAGAAATGTGGCAGAACATGAGCGCCGACTTTCCAAAATTTCCTTAAGGGCAAACGTTTTAATAACGAAGAAAAGCCTAAGAATGGATAAAAATGAAACTCAAAACTAAACTTTTAAAAATATTTTTTATTACACATGCATCATAATCTATGTTTAAAACACGCAAATGCGTGCAAAAAGCAAAATCACAAAACAAAAACACGCTGAGTTTATAGGTTGCTAAGCAAAAACAATGAAAATCTCCTATAACGATATTTTGACACATTACAAAACACTTTATAAAATGAATCAAAATTAAAATGCTGTTTTCCACCTCTATTTTTCAAATTAGAATGCAGGCGAAATTAAATATTGCCTATGACACACGTATACAAGTGCTTTTAAAACACTATCGTCTATTTTTAAAGTAGAAAGAGTATAAAAACAAAAGTATAGTGATATTTATGTTTGTGATTGGCTGGAAGCTGGAACACAGCCGGTTTTACACTCAACACATCTAAATGTCAGACTGTTTTGTTTTGATTATGTTTACTTACTGTCAAAATGAAATCTTTGAAAATTCATTCTACAAGGTGAAAATAATTTGAAATTCATTATAATTTGATTCCTATTAAGATAATTACAATTTGGGTGATTTGGGACTTTGAAATATTAAATCAAACGGAAAAGAAACTTCTATTGATATTTTGAATTTTTTGAGAATGTAAATCTTACTTTTGTTTTTACTTATCCTTGTTTAACACATAACCCATCTTACATGCTTTAAAAGCTTATTACGTATACACTTGTATTTTAATACTATTTTATCGAAATAACTCAAAAACTAGTTTTTTAAATTATTTTTTACATGTTTAAAGATTTTTAATATATTTTTCAAAAAAGATTCTAGTATAAAAATAAGGTGCGGCATGGAATGTTCCTTTGGGGGCACAGACCCTGATGCCCCCGTGTAGTCGGCGCCTCTGTAGATAGAACTATTAGCGCCTTCAAAACTTCCTTGTGAGGATGGTTTGACAGTTAGATTTACTACACCTAACCACGTTAATATGAATATAAATAATGAAGCCAAGAATAAAGAAAATATTAAAGTTTAAATTAACACAAACTAGTACCTATAACTTCAAAAGTTAACTAAATGGTCGGAGAATTTTAATTACTAAAAGAATAAAATATAAAATCGCATTTGTTCCTGGAAATATTGTCTAATAGCAATATTTCCGGAAATATTTCTGTAGACATTTTAAACTTCATTTTTTAAAAGTAAGTAATTATGCGATTTTCTTTTCGAATACCCTTCGGCAGAAAATATCCAGAAAATATATTGTCGTGCATTGCTGCAATACAATTTCAGGAGTCGAAGACATATTGACAGCATTGCACTCGAAAATATTTTCGTATTTAATCCATGCACTTGGGATATAACAAGTGACAAATATAGCTCTATACCAATGGAACACAAAGCCAGATTCTTGGGGATCGAACACGAACACACCGCTTTATCGGTGGACTGTTAACCCTCAACTGATATTGTGGTTTTCAACTCACGTAATGAAAAAATTGATAATTTAAGTTCGTTACACTTATCACAGGAGGTACTTGCGAGGGTGGTTTTGGACCACACATTCCTTTTATTTACCATTATAGTATTTTCCTACTGCGTCTTTGTATGTCATTGTACTTGTATATCGTCATCGTCATCATCACCTTTATCTGTATCTGCCTCATGGTCAGAATCTTCACTCTCTATACTTCAGCATTGCTCAGGTCACTATTACTTACTTGAATCCCATTTAATAAGGGTTTTTTATTGTCACTGTTATTGAATAATTATAATGTCTTTTCATTCATGTTAAATCGTGTTAAATATTTGGAAATTTTTAATTATAGTATTTTATAAATATGGCAACGTAACTGGTATCGTTAGATCATATTTGATCCAATTCGTATACATCGCCGAATCTTTAAATGTTAAATGCTCGAGGAATACCTGAAGTTACATACAAAGAATTACTTGTTCTACCTGCTTAAATACCCACGTATAAAAATTCTCTGGCTCAGCCATAACCCAATAATCAAACAATACCAGTTGAATGTTAAGACAGTGGCACAGCGAAACATTTATGCTACACATGCTGACATTTGACATTGTTTTGTGAATAAAGTTTTACTTAAGAGGCCCGTCTACCTCTTAAAATCTTGCATAAAATGTACTAACGTAGCGAGTGTTTTGTGGCCAGTACGAGAATGGGAAAAAAAGGATTATATGCTTAAAGGATCAATCAACAGTTGTGCCTTTTTAAAATTTTTATAATTCATAAAAATTTCCAATTTATGCAAATTTTACTCGGTTGTATCTCATGATGGAAATTTATTTGTAAAACTTTAAAAAGGTACATCAGTAGAGCCATTCTTTCTCTATTAAATGTTTAAAAAAACATTATCTGACAGTTTACTTCAACGAAAACACTTTTTCAACTTCACAATCACATTGCATATCTAGGAGGCGGCAAAGTACGAGTTTCGGGCAGCTGCAGTAGAGGAAAAGGGAGTGGAATATAGTAGAAAAAGTAAAATCGAGAGTATTCTAGGAATTCGGAAAAAAACGTAAACGGGCCGCTTAAATCCGATCATAGATGGTCACAATTTTAAATATTGTGTGGAAGAGAATTTATGCCCTTTTACTTAATCCTGTATCGCTGTCTTATTATTTCTGGACAAAATAGTAACACTTATAATTTAACTATCAGCGGAAATGAAAAGGAAAGACTGAAGTCAGCAAGGTATAGTAAGTGATACCTCATTTTAATCTTAATTAGTCCGTGATATAATAATGTATCGTACGTTTCCGGCGTTCCCGAGTGAATCTAGTCCGGGTGCTGTCTGATCGTATTTTATTTTTTCATTTGTTCGAAAGCTGCCATCGGTCGTCAGTCGGACAGTTCGTCAAGTTGGCTTTGAAACGTAGCCGCCTGCGACCGGGCTCTCTTTTTGCAGCAGCGTCCCCCCATTTAGTGCGCGGGGCGCGGGCCCAGAGACGGGCTGGAAATATTTTCGCGGACCGCACCTGAATATGGGATCATTTTGCTAACATTATAATCGGCCAATTTATATTTTGAGTGCGTTGTCGAATTTTAGAAATACTTAGTAGCGGCTGCGTCAAAGCTGGCCATGCTGCTCTGCGGTAGCTAACGGATCACAGTCGGTGCATTTTTCGTTTTGGTGCTTGTTTTTTGTCATTCGGCGTGCTGCACGTTTTGATTTTGTTTTTCGAATGACTTTTGTTTTAGTTCTTTTTTTGCTCTTTTGTGCGTTCAACTGTTTATTATTTTATACGTTTGTTCGCTAGCTACTGATGTGTTTTGTTTTTATTTTTAATTCTTTTGCGGTTTCGATGCGACAATGTTTTTGCTATTGATGATAGACAGTTGTCTCATGGTTTGCTAGATTGTACGCTTTTATTAATTTCGGTTCGGTTGTCCCATTTTTTTTTATAATACGCACATTAATTCTAAACATACAATCTAATTCTGATTTATAAATTATATGTCCTCTGCTGCTTACCAATACTACCAATAAAATTATAATTGTCATAATTTGGCATTAATTTCGTTGTAACCAAGGTTAAATAATACATAATTTTCTCTAAAATTACTATGAAATTTCGCCTTATTACCAGTCAGAAATGGAAATTTATTTTATAAACAGGATACTCAACTAAAATGTAGACATTAAACATGTAAATTAGGCGATTACAAAGACTGGCTTTATAGGATTTTTATTACTTGTTCAATATTGTTTTACAGTAATATAAAGTTAGTTTATTTGAACTTAATAGGCTATTATGATTATGATTGAAAACTTTTTATATTGGTTTTGACGCAATTTTATTTACAATTAATAACCAATAAATTTTTAGTAAATTATACATTCAATTTCCTGTCGCATATAAAAATTGCCTTGTATTGTAATCGTTTATAACAAAATAGGGTCGGACTTACGTAGGATAATACAATACACACTTACGTTTATTAATTTAAAAATGAGAAGCCTATGTTACTTATTACAAATCAAATAGAATTGTTTAGAAATTCTAAAAATTCAGTGCAGTTTCGTTTGCAAAGAACTTTTTATACCACTGTTTTCGCATAATAACTAACTATTGTAAATTAATTTAATGCACACCTAACTAAAATAAAATTAATTTATATTTTACACAACTTTAAATAAATTATTATAAGTTTTTAAAAAAAGATACATTATTTATTAAGTGGCACAAAAAATATTTTTTTTTCAATAATTATAGCATTAACGTATGTAGGTGGGTACTTGTCTCTTCTTCTCATGTTCTCATCGCGCGAAAATTTTTACGGCCAATAACAACGTTCCATATGAAACAAACCACGCCCTATAAGTACTATCTACGTCATGGAATCTTAAATAATTTATATCTTTTAAATGAAATTATTTGAAAACTGTTTTTCTTCACTATTAGTCACAACTGGACATGTAATTTATGTTTTTATCATTAATATTTCTTATTTCGATTATGTCGGAGATGCCTATTAAGCAAGAAATTTGAAACTTTTTTATTTGTCAACATCATTTTATTTATACTTATAGTTTACTGAATTGATTTGTACAATTTATTGTAGCTATAACCAAAATTATTATGGTATAGGTAGGTATGTTGTTATTTTTTATAATAGTTGCATCCATGTCTATCCATAAACAATTATTAACCGAATTGGTAATTTTTTTTCTACTCTCTTGCTTGAATTTAATTCTTTATGCATTATCTATACTTCGATCATTATTTTTAATTTATTACACATTTTCATATTATCTGTTACCTATAAAACAAAAGTATAAATTCTGGTTTATAATGGATATAATCGGTATCGGGTACTTCTTCTGTATTTTGTAAGATGTGTGATTTGAATGAGAAGTGTGTGGTTCATAATAATTTCAGTAAGCTGCTAACTTGACCACATAACCTCTCTAATAACTGTCAGAAATGCATCCGTTGTTGAAAGTTACATAGCTGGATCTGCAATGTTTATAACAAAATTATCATCAAAATGTAAACAAAGATCAACAAAGAACAAATATGACTTGCTTGCTTTTTGTTGGAAAACAGTGAGGTATGTAATAGAGTGGCTTTATAGGTACTTATACTGAGTATGACTGACTTCAGTAAAATTTATTATATTTGAATAAATAATATGTTTGTTAATACATGAAGAGTTTACAAGTAAGATACTGAACTAATTTTTGGATATCATATTGTTACAGTTAAACATTAATGAATTCCACATTTTTTAAGAGTATGAAACCATGGCTACTTCTTTGCAATATAGCGCCTATAGCCACACTCTTTATATATATATATATATATATATATATATAGTGATACTCTAGGAAGTTTTCTTAAAAGTTGGCGAACCTTACAGTTACAGTATACCTATACCTAGGTAAACGTCAAATCCAGTGTGATTATATGAACCTTAACATAGAAATACCTACAGGATACCTACTTAGGACAAAAAATTAAAGGGTATATACTGTACGACGTGCTGATCATGAAACAAGAAGAATTTTTTTTAATTCGCAGTTAAGGGTAGTTTACTTGACGTGTGTACATTTTAAATATCACTGTTTTGATGGTATATTTGATAATTTGACATTTATTAGTATTAGATATTATGTAAACAATTACTTTCAGGAACACCCTGTATAGCTCATGTTAACAGAACACAGAAGAAGTCACCAGTTACATCCATTATAAACCAGCTTTAAGTATTGCTGATTTCCGAAAGAATTTAACTCATGTACTAGCTGCACTCGTATGAATTACGCGACACTCCCTATGGCTCGTACAGTTATAAAGTGGTTGCACAATATATTGTTTAACTATACAAATTAATAATCATTCATTTTACGCCTTATTTAAAAGTCTTGTTTATCTGGGAACACCTCGTGATTATAAAGTTATTCTATGCAAGTTTATTAAAATAACTACATAAATAATTACCAGTTAAAATTAGAACAATTTTATTAAGTCACACGTAATAAATAAGAAAAACAACATTTAAATATCCAAGTAGTAGGTGTAAACAAAAACAAAACACTCTCAACATTTTTTTATTTATTCTACTTTAATTAATTATAATAAGCAGCTAATTAAAACTAAAACCACTTCATTTTAATAATATCTCAGTGCATATTGCAGTGCAAGAGGCTTATTAAAGCCCAAACGAGTAAATCGCGATAAATTCTTATTCGACGCGCACTTGTCTTCGTCTTCTTTTTTTCGGCATGGCCCACTTTAATCAGTTTTTCGTTCCATCCCCTTTAAGACTAGACACTTGTTTCGGTGTGTAGGTGAACAGAGGTGACTCCCAGGTGAACGTATAAAAATATCAAGAAAAAATTTCTACGAAATTATCGTGTTTTGTTTATGGTGGTGACTTTAAGCAGTCATTAATTATGGACACCGTCATTATCATTTTACTCTGCGCTATCTTATTACAAATTAGTGTCCTAAAATAGTATTGGGTAGAATTTGGAAAGTCAAAACTGAAAGTATTGTTTTTGTTTAAAATCATTCAAAAATTATTGAAATTGATTATATGTACGACACGAGTAGGTTCTGTTTTAATTTATGAAATAATAATTTAAGTTTGAATCTTTAAGAACCAAATTTTCATTTCATCTTCATTAGAGACTAAATTGATAATAGTTTATTGCATTTTTATGAGACTAAAAAAATAAAAAAAGATCGTCAATTTTATAGGTCATGTTCGAATATGATTTTTTTTATTTTCTGTGTATTATGTGTTTTAAAATTTTGGAAAAATAAGAATTATCTCCATTTTGATATTGATCTTCATTTAGCAAGTAGTACCTATGTGTACTCGTATATTATTATTGGACATGTTATTTATACTAAATGGTACAATTTAACTAAATATAGATACATACTTTATTATGACTACTTTTTGTAAATTTCTAAAATAAAGTCAGCAATACTTTTTAAGTTGTATTCTAACACTGTAACCATATTCGTAAATAATCAAATACATAATTAAACACCACTAATGTCAAAGTCCAAAATCATTCAAATTATGTTTTGAATATTCATTGGGTTTCGTGTTCATAACATATTATTTTTCTAATAAGTATTCAATGTCTCTATTATTAATGATCCGTAAATTTTCAAATTATAATTAAACTATTACTATTTTTATTGCTTTTGGAAACGAAATATTATTATATCTGGTGGCATTTGGCATTTACAATGCACGTTGTATCAAAACTTGTTTCTTGCACAAATGAAAGTATCAAATAGAAGCTAAGTATAAAGGACAAATATTTCAATATCGAACTTGGTTTCCGTGGATGAAATAAACAAATCTATTATAAACATATTATTAATTGTATTTGCTACTTTTCAAATTTGTGGTCACATAATAAACAATAATTTGTATACTTTGCATAAACATTTATAACAGCTGAAGGTTGCAAAAAAGTAAGAAATCGTTTAGAATAATTAGATATTCTTAGCGCAAAATACCAAAATACGTCCTTATATCACTTACGTTTACATTAGCTTAATTAAAAATTTAGTGTCAAATTTGTGAATATATTGTTTCGGGAACGGAACATAGAACATGTTTTTGTACGTTTCCAAAGAGTAAATGCAATTTGTAGTTTTTATTTTTTTAAATCGCAATTGAAATAGAAACTTGCTCAACAAATTTGTATGTGCCTACGTTTGTATTCATACCATCCATTAGTGCTTTTAAAAATAACATAAAATTGTCAGAAATAAGTAAAAAAAATTATGATGCTGCTTCAATTTACTTTATTAAATATGAATAATCTGATGCTTTTATCACTCAGTACTTACAGATTTTCATTAAAACACAGATTTTTATGTAATCTATAGTAGGGTGAGGCGAGGCAATATGGGGTCATAAGGCAAGATGTTGCTATCTAGCTATTTTCATTATATTTACTTTTTATATTAGTGCAAGACGAGATGGAAGAGTAGTGTCCTCTGTACCTAACATAGACCGATGTGGATTTTTCTTTGCCTGTCAATTGTGGCAGGTTATCATAGTTTTTGTTCGTATCAGATCTAATGTGGACATTTACACTTATTTATAATAAATTTTTTTTCACGTTCACAATAAATTTATAATTGTTTTTCAGAAAATAATATTGATAAAAATATTATCAAAATATCATTAATAAATTTTGGTTTATAATTTGCTTCAAAAATAAACTTTGTATAGATATTTTTAAAGTTCCCATGTTGCCTCGCTCTCCTCTATACCTATACTGTAATATTTTCAATTTATAGGTAGGTACCTATATATTTATAGGTAGGTACCTATATATTTATAGGTATGGCATAGGTACCCAAACATAAACATAGGTAATTATCTTTTAGTAGGTACTAAGTAACGTAGATAGGTACCGGATAAATAAAATGTTGTACCAAGATGGCGAATAATAACTTTAGCAAAATTGCTTCATTATTTTATTCCAATGCTCCCTCTATAAATTTCTTTGGATACATTATTTGAATAAATCGAGAAAGTCGTTTTTTCCAGTGTTTCTGTTTGATTGTTGTTATAAAAACGAACAAAGATGCTTGCTACAGACTGAGGGTGAGATAAACAAATGAATTGTAAACAATATCAAAACTAAGTTTCGTTGTCGGCGGCGGCGTCGCCAACAGCCAGAAGCGCCACTGAGCTAGCGCGGCGATCAGCGAACTAATCGCGCGCGGCTGCCCAGACCCGCGCACAGTCCGTCACAAAAACTCCAAGAGTTCGCGCGCTCCAACAACTTGTCGCACCATCGCCGCAACGCCGGCGTCCCGACGCACAGTGCGTGAGTGCGTCGCCGCTAAAGTGAAACACGCGTCAAACACGCCGAGAAACAGCGCCAAACGTCGCAGTGTGCGCTGCCAACGCTCGCACGACTCACGCGCTTTTGTTTTGACACTTGACAATCAACAACCGCAAACATTACTTACTTCTCTTTCTACATAACCTTAAACCAATCCGCTTTCTTAACTCTCAATAAACTTTATACTGTGTTAACAACTTACTAAAGCACTATTATTATTGTGTTTTATAAACTGTACTTTGTTTAATTGATAGTTTGGTGTGACAAGCTTATATATTTTTTAAATTGTGAGTGGATATAAATGTGTTTAATTTGATCTGTTCTGAGTTTGACATTTAATTCAAAGTTTTCTTGTATAAGGATTTGGGAAATTGATTCGCTTTCTGGAAAAGTTTACACATTGCTCGGACGTTGTCAATGACAACAGGGTAAGTTTTCCTTTCTTTCTTCTTTCATTTTTTCAACTCTTCTTTTAAATAACATTCACTAATAATTTACTTTGTATAAAAATAATTATAGTGCTTCAAATGACACCTATTACAATTATAATATTACCAAACACGTTTTGTCAATAAATTAAAAATTTAACAATAAATACGTGATAATAAATATTATAAGTTACTTTCGTTTTATTAATATAAAAAATCAACATATTCAATGACACGTTGTGTAATATATACCTACCCTCTTAATGAAAGAATAATGATTTATGTATCTTCAGCACAAAGAAACATATTGTGTAGTTTGAAATGTGAAAGGTGGTGAATCAGAAAAAATCGTCATTACCGCTATAAATAATTCTGATGAATAAAGCGAAATGTTAAGTAAAATATATGTATTGAAGTGATAAATAATTAGTCTGATTAAATCTGGTGGGGACAGTAAGTAGTATTTTTTGCCCGCGCGTCACGTGTTCACGCTACAAGTGCGGCAAGCGAAAGCAACAGCGTTAAGAATTGCTACTTGCTACTGCAAGTAGTTCTAGTTGGAGAACAGATCAAAGTTATGAATATAATTATCTAGATTGTGCTGACCTTGGTACAGGAGCGAAGTTAGGCCCGAGCAAGGTGACTTGATCTTTAGATACTTATTCTTTCCCTCCGACAATCATTTGTTGTTGCGCGCTGCTGTAATCATTATTTTTATATACGCGGTAAGACTTGAGAAAGTTTGGAGCGCACTTTATTGGGGGGTGGGGTTTGTGATGCAGGCTTTACTTTCCATTTGTTGGGGGTGGACATGTTAAAATTTATTTTTATTTATTGTAACAAACTATGTAAAGTGTAGGTAAACTTGATTGTAAAATCTATAAAATTCTTTTGTGGTAACCTTTGGGTAGTAAAATATATTTATATATTTACTATTACTGGTATTTATGTTATGGAATGAGAGAGTACCTACTACAGAAATTACAGTTAATGTAATGCTACAATTTTATGACTTATTTTCAATGACCATGTTTACCTATTTATTACTTACACATAATGCAAATTAAAATTCAATTGATTTTATTTTAAAATGTTTACTAAATGTTACTATAGTAGTAACTTGAATCATATTATTTCATTCTGAATCAGTTAATTACATATAAATATAGAGTCTCTGAATCAGTTCAATTAAATCGGATCATTTATTCAAGGTAAATTAAATCAGAATATCCATATTAAATAGAAAAATACTATAAAGTAGATACCTACCTACCTATACGATTTAAAAGCTACTGCCAAATATTTGTTCATTGTATTTATTTTTTTCAGCAATATTATTGTACTACATTAATAATGCCTTACTAATATTTATGACATAGTTCATTTACCTCTTACCTGTAAGACCATAAACAATCTCAATGATAAATATCAACATTAATAATTTATTAAGTATTTTTGTTTCGGGAAATAAACATATCTGATACATGCAAGGTACACTGTAGAATATTTTAAGCAGAATGTTTTTAAATACTGATATTTGATCAAGACTTAGACGATAGAAATTGCATAAAAATTTTGCCTACTTGGCCTACAGAATTAACAAGTTTCATTAAAAAATATTTGTTATTTAAAGCGCCAGT
The DNA here is from genome assembly GCA_947534325.1 of Agonum fuliginosum. NCBI lineage: Eukaryota > Metazoa > Arthropoda > Insecta > Coleoptera > Carabidae > Agonum > Agonum fuliginosum. The sequence continues at coordinate 15,953,642 of OX384045.1, read as the reverse complement.
ATATATACCGTCACACAGATAATTTATAATTGATTTATTTACAAAAAAATTTCAGTTATCTTATTTCATTTTTAACATCGAACTGGTTTTAATTTTTCAAAATTTTCAAAAAAACAAAATCTAAAATTTTTTGAACTAAAATTCTGGACTGTTTTTTGAAAAAATATTGACAGTTCGATGTTTTGTAGATACAGAACATAATGTGTAATTTTTTTGAAAAAATATTCCAATCGACAAAAAGTTGTTGTTATTTGTAAACTACGATTTTTGATGGTTTTCTAGATTTTTCATTATTCGAAACAAGTGCGCAAAATCAGAAAAGGCGATACATGTAGTAGCTAGTATACTGTAACCACAATTATTTAGTTCATAAACTACTCCAAATACACGAGTAATTAATTTAATAAGCAACTACACTACTTCTATTACACGCTTAGGCACCTTAAGAAGGTATATTTTTGTAACCAGATTTAAAAGATTAGATTTTATCCATTTTTATTTGAAATATTTTTCTCTACTCGACTACAGGTAGGTGTCTATAATAATATATGTCCCACGGGTATTCATAATTTTTAGTGATGATTTAAGTATAACATCACAGAATGTCAAACAAAAATTTACTTTGATCAAAACAGACTTTAACTCCTTAAATTATACGTATTACATTGTAAACAATAAACAATGAAAAAACTATCATTTTAGTTTGTAAACTATCCTCTTGACTTTTTCTGTTTACGTTAAACAGTCATCACTATGTTTAGTAAAAGAGAAGATTTAGTAAAAGTGCCATGTTTGTCTAATAAAAAAATAATATGATTTATTTTATATAATAAACCTGTTTTGTTTCATTATGTTATTATATTCTATAGGTACCTATCTTTGACCTAATGTCACCAAAATATTGAGATCGATGCATAAAAATCGCAATGACAACACTTTGATTTAAATTATAGTTCGGAAAAACATATTTACTTATTTACTCCTTTCGTTAATGTTGTTTATTTAGTAATTCCTTTTTGTTTTCTAATTTCGTAAATTTTTTTGTAAAAGTTAAAGATCAAAAAACTCGATCTACCACATTCCGTGTGTAAGATTCCGTTTCGTCAATAACCAACCCCAACTAATTTTTATTTAAAACCTTCCATTAGGGGTCGTTAACCTCCAAAAAAATAGACGTGAAAAAAAACTCGTCACCCGTTCACCCCTGAATATATCGACCAAAAATTTCCTAGAAAATCGAACTAAACGTCACCACCCCCACCCCCTAGCTCGGGGTGGATCAGCGGGGGCGGGGAAGGGGTGTCTACCCTTGAAAAGGCCACTACTTGTCGACAGGGCGACAGACACATTTTTGTGTAGCCGAATATTCCGACATTGTTTTGTCCCGTTTCTATGGCTACAGACTGCGAAAAAAATTCAATATGTCTATAGACACACGAATATTAGGTTGACGAAATCGACTACATTACCATATTACTTATTTATAAATCATAGGCGCTTAAACGAAGCGGGTGTAGGTTATTTTCCTTGGTTAGGTCAAGGGTTTTTGGCCTGAAATTACGGGGTCAAGCTAATGTGTAAGTCTAGACTTTCTGCACTTATATTAATAACTCATTTATTTTGATTTTATTACATGTCTTAAATAATTGATTAATTTTCTGTTTCTTAATTAAGAATTGATTATATATGGATGTGTTTTATTTTCGTCTTTCCCAATATACGTACCTATATCTATACCCACGCGTATTCTATGAAATTGAAATACCTAATTAACTTCAGTTTCAATATAAGGCTAAAATTATATCAATTCGCTTTAGATTCTCAACAAAAAAAGCATTCTAAAATTAAGAAAAGGAAATATTACAAAAATATACCTACCTATATCAGTTCTTAAGGTTTGGACCTTGAAAGGTGAAAGGTGAAAAGGTGAGATTATGTCAAATAATCGAATATTCTGTATATTTAGATTTTTTTTAAACCTGGGTTAAAATAAATGCAAATAAAATCGTACAATAATGAGTTACTTTAGCTCCTCTAAATCGTAGTGAACAGTACAACTTTAGCTCCGCTTTTCTCGACCAATTATCATTTGTTCTGTGTTCATATTTTGTGTTAGTGTTACAAATTTAAAAGTATAATTATATATCTCGGCTGTAAAAATATTTTGTATTACTCACGTTATTATTTTTTTCGTCAAGCGAATCGAAAAATAATATTCTACATTCGTAATAAAAAATCCTTGTTTACAGCCTAGACATATAAATAACTATTATTTTCAACGAGGATCTGAAAGATCACTTGTAATCTAATTTCCAAAATTATTTCCGTAATACCTACAACACCCGCTTTTCGCTTTTGCACTGACAAAAATAATATAAGTTGATAGTAAAAAAACCTGACCTAGTTCATAACTTGTAGCACTTTACATAATTTTTAGATCTTTATAATAGATCAAATTATTTTACAATTCTAATGTTCGTCAACTTTAATATAATCATTAATAAAAATCTGACGTGGACACCACATGACTTCCTTGTACGCCTTGTGTGTTCATACTTTTCTTAATAACTAAAATGTAAAATAATATTAAAAATTCTTTTAACTTATTATACTAGTATACTCACAAATATATTTTAGTCATTTGATTTAAACTGCAGAAGAAGATATAAAGCATATTTTACTATTGTCACTGTCATGTCATAATCATTTAAATTTTACGTAGTAACAAATGTTAATCGATCATGGACTACAAGATACCGAAATACTATAAATTATAAATATATACTTTAATTATTTTTAAATGATAGCAGATACAAAAATATTTATAAAATACCGATTGTAGGTAATAATCACATAATCTTTCATTTAAAATAAAAAAAATTGTCTAAAATTAAATATTTATCGAAATATTTTTAAAAAGTACTACTTCCGGTTTGTAGACTGAAACCAAAAATAGGAGGTGCACAACTAGATGCTATAACAGTCCTAAATACAAAATTTCAACTTTCTACGTCTAACCGTATTTGAGTTATGCGACACACATACGTCCGTACGTACAGACGTCACGTCGAAACTAGTCATAATGGATTCAGAAAAGGTCAAAACGGATATTTCCGTCAAAATCTGAGAACCGAAATTTTTCGCGATTACAATACTTCCTTACTTCGTACAAGGAAGTAAAAATTGGACTCCAGAGAAATTTCGTACTACCTTTAGTTTGACTGAACTTAAATTGTCTTAAAGATAATAACGTACTAATATTTCATATATTACCCTTATAAAAATACCCATTAACATCAATAACATCAAAATTAATGAATGTAACTTGGACATGAACCAGTGGCGTACCTATAGGGTAGCAGAAGGGGCATATGTAGGTATCGTTTAAGGAATAATAGAAATTATCATAATATTTGTGTATATTAAGTTAAGTTAAATTATGTTACAAATTACAATACATCCATGTCTAGATACTCCACTAGATTAAATCTTATGAGTAGGTTCTTAACAAGGTTAACTTACCTATACTACAATTATTATTAGGTTAAAAATCAAATTATGTCAAAATGGCTTGTTTTGGCTATTATTACCAAATTAAAATCCAATACTTTAAAAAGTTAAAAAATATACATAAGTGTACAGAGTGATTGAACTTCAGTAAAACTAATATTATAACTAAATTAAATGGTAATCAACTTTCAACTTTTTTAAGTTAGCCAGTCTATCTTGTCAATTAAGAACAAGCAAACACAACATTTACAAATGAAAACAAATGGGTTATTCTGCTGATAACATGTGCCAAAGTAAAAATGTTATAATTGCGCAGACGAAATGCAAATCCGCTTTAGATACTTTTTCTTAATTTTAATGCTAATGGTAATTTATATGTAATTTTTAGTTTTTCTGCATAAACACAGCGAAATCTCATGTAAGCATTCAACCGTGCAAACCAAGAAGTATAATATATGACAGGAGTGGACACTAGGGCGGTTGAAGTGTGGCCTTTCTGTTTACCTGTTAGAGAGAGGTAGAAAATACGGGCCAGCTTAAAACATGCATTATGATAAACACCTGTAACGACGGGAACGCACTAGATAAGTAGTGATCTTGCTGTCTCACACAGGGTAAACTATAATGCCACAAATCTACAGTATTGCTAAGATACGGAGTGTCACTCCTGTGTTTATATTCTACTTCGTGGTGCAAGCATATTCAGCATGATGTAAGGTCGCGCTCGAAACTTTTAACTGTTTTCAGATAGTCATTTTTATGCACTTTATCTGCATAAATTTCTGCAAATAGGAACAAGCAATAGGTATAAATAATATATCAATAGAATCATTCGAGTTTCTAGATTGCGTTATGCTACACTGTAAAAAAGATTTGTGGAAAATTACAGTGATTGCCTGTGGTTTTTTTTCGTCCCCCGATAATCAATGTAATTTTCAACAGTCATGTAATTCTACAAAAGCAATGTAAATTTAAAATGTAAAAATACGTTTAGCTTGAATAATACATTTTAATATGTAATTTTAAGATGTAAAAATACAATAATATGGAAACTTTACATTTTACAAATGTAAATTTAAAATGTAATTATACTGATACTACTGATATTTACATGATGCAATGTAATTTTAATTATCAAAATGTATATTTACTACATAAATGTAAAGGTATATATTTTTATTATTTTTGAATAATTATTTAATTTATATATTTATAAATATTACAAAAATTATAAACAATATCACATTCTGATAAACTTACAAAATATAAAAGATAGTTATAAATTATATAAGTCCATACAATTATTTTCCATCTAGATAAATCAAATAAATCTAGATAAATCAAATAAGTAATAATATCTAAAAATAAATATAATTTGCAGTAGAAGTGAAACAAGACGGAGCAAAATTTATCAAATTGCAATGAATTTTATGCAAAAAGAACTACAGACATAATTTTCATTGTGTAGGTAACAATTTTTATTGTAGGTTACGTCGTTTATACAGAAAGCATGTGCAAAATGAGCCATGTAAAAGTTTTGAAGTGACGCTGACGTGGCACAAGTAGTTACAGAAAAAAAACACCTTTTTTCAAAAATCAAGACCTATAATATGATTTTTACTGTTTTTCACTTTTAAGCATGTCCTTAAGGTAAAAATTAGAACAAATCTTTTAATAAATAATAAGTAATAAAAACATTTCAAATTAATATGTCCATGTTGCAAAATTTATCATTAACTGATGCTATTGATAAATATAGATCAGTACCTGTTTATATATTTTACGAAGTATTATAAAATATTACATAAAGATGTTACAAGACTACTTTTGATCATAACCTTGTAGAAAAAACCAAATATTCAACTTTTTTAAATATCCATTTTAACTGTCAGCAGTGTTGAATTAATAAATTATTGATGACTTGAGTTAATCTGTACCAATTTTAATAAAAAACGTTGCCTTAAAATAAGTATGTTCCTATACGAACGTAACTTAACACATGGAACGTGTATCCATAAGAAAAATAAACGCAGGCTTCCAGTCCTTACCATTGATTAAAAAAATATTTCAAGTATAATAATTCTTAATTAGGTAATACCATATTTATACTTTGGTTTTGGTAAATCAAAAGACAAATAATAATTGTGTAGGGGAGACCGGGGATGAAAGTAACAGAGGTAGGTTGTAACATCGCCCATAGTTTTCGTAGTTTTTGGGAAATGACACTATAAGTGCTATTATAGCATTTAAAGACATGAATCTGTCGACACGAAGTAGAGTTTTGCCATTGTCGTTGAGAATACGTTCAAGACAAAATTCGTATCTTCTTTTCGGCTGAAAGTAAATTCGCTGTGTTTCCTTATGAGTGGTTTTACCAGAAGCTCTTGAATAATAATCAAAATGTAAGTAAATAATTTTAATCTATTTTTAGTTAGCTATCAATCGGCATGATACAATTCACCATTGAAATTGTGATTATGTGTAATTTTCCTCTAAACTTCTTTAGTTTAGAGTTTACCATTGGGGCTGATAGTAACACAGTGTTACAACCAAACCCAACATATATTTGATATTTCCATTATTATATTATTTTTATTATATAATTTATGTTGCCACTTGCAGATGAGAACTTATAAACTGAAAACAAATCGAGGAACTGTCTCCTCAGATTTGATAAAAAGAGTTTCTTTGGTCATGAAAACAGGCCGATTAGAGCAGTAACAAGAGTTAAATATTTGTCACGTTACTCTCTTTTGCTATGTAAGAAAGAAGCGACAAACTCATTCATGAAACGAAATCCCACTCTATCAATTCGCGTACCTGAGGCTTCAAGTTTAAGCCGGCCACATCTTTTAATAAGACTAATGTCAATAATTTTTTTGATAAGTTGGAGGCTGTTGTGAGAAAAGTCAAATTAAGTATATCACAAATCTGGAATGTGGATGAAACCGGAGTGACCACAGTCCAGAAACCTAAAAAGATTGTCGCAACATTCTGCCTCATGTGTTGTGAACCCTATTCATCCAGTTTGCCTGGGGAGCAGTGGGTGCAGTGTCTCCAATGTAAATTATGGGCCCATGTTAACTGTGTTAAATTTAAAAAAATGTTCTTATGTAGAAATTACGACTCGGATGATAGCTTTTCAGATTAAATAGTTGTCTTTTATGTTTCTTTATATTTTTCTATAACAGTTTTGTTGATAAATTATATGAAAAAAACTACATATTCTTGCTAATTATTGCAATAATCAACTGTTACATCTTACCCCAATGACTGTTACTTTTTGCCCCAACATTGAGGTTGAAAGTAACACATGTCTCTGCCCACATATATATTTTTTTGTTAACTTGCTTGACAAAACATATCTAATAAAAATTTCCAATGTAACTTGAATGTCTGGTCTATCGTTTAATAAATATGGATGCCCAAAATTTGCAAAGGTTTAGACAACAAAAATTAAAAACGAAAAAATGTTACTTTCATCCCCGGTCTCCCCTATATTTTGCAGATATTATTCGGGCAAATTTTGCATAGCAAATTGTTCGGTGATTACTTTTGAAACGGCATGATAGCTGGTAGCTGTTTCAAAAACTATTAATTACGAAATTTGTATCGTTTAAAATATGAGTGGGTATTCCGTTGCTCTTGTCAGTTGGAATGCAAGAAACAAACTCGAAGCGACTCCGCCTAAATCAACACAAATATTTAATCTTAATTACAAAGAGCTATTTAACATATTCTAATTACTAATTTATTTAGAATTTTCAACTTTTAAATCTTTGCACTTGTCGCATTGACGTTTCAAGGCCTTCTTTTTTCAGTAGAATAAAAAAGTTGAGGTACGATTTCAGATTCGATTTACTGAAATAATTTGAGTGTTAATGTCAAGACTTTATTAGAAAAAATCTGAAGGTCGGATAATTTTATTAATAATAATGAATATTATCACGTAACTGTATACGGAAAGAAAGTAAGAAATCACAAAAAATTAATTATTTGTTCAATTCATTTTTAATTTTATTATAATGACTATTGATTTTGGCATTCTTAATCGACACGTGTGCTGACCAATTATATATTTATTTATTTAAGTTAACACCTCATATTATTTTACATAAATTATAGGTTTCTACCAGTCCACATAATTTATATTTTCTGAGATTGATAGTTTGTATAACATGTGATTTTATATAGGTACAGGTTGGTGTTAACAATTCAATTGTGAAAAAATCTCTTTGCTGCATTATTTGTAAATCTGTTTTAAAATTAAGGTGGTTGGTGACCATATATTAAAACGATGATGAGAGGCTGATCTTTATACAATGCCTTTATTACACAAAATTGAGGTTCTAAAAAAAAAATTCGTCTATCCAGTTTTTGAGAAATTGAAAGTTGAAATTACACATGTTGTACATGGACTCTTATGCCAATTTACTAATTTTTTGTTTTCATGCTTAAACTATGTGATAAAATGATGAAAAATTCATAGAACTTGTATTAATATCTCCTATAAACCTTTAAAAATAAGTTCGTGAACATTTCGTATACTTTTTCTAAACCATTTTCAAGTTATTTAAGAAAAATGTAAGCATGCCAAGCATTTTTTGATTAGTGAATTAGCAATTATTGTAAAAATATATCATTGAAACTGAACGAATTACAGTTATATCAGCCAACGCGCGTTGAGCGAATTTTGTTTTACATTATCAAAAATATTTTTATTTTCATATCCGCTCCCAAGGCTAATGTCTGGGTACGACACAGCAGGATTTGGGAGTTCCCAGCCTCCTCATTAAAACTAAACTAAATACTAACTAGGTAACAGAAGTGCAATTGGTATATTATATGGATTCGATATGTTTCTTGTAAGTAATATCTACTTAATTCAGGTAAATTTATTAAATTACTAATTACAAATAGCAATTAGTTGCAGAATATAAATGATTAACTTCTTAATTTTGTCGCTATGAATACTAGCATTGTTTTCCATAAGCCATAGGAGTGTATTATGAATAATTTTATAATTTGGTAGCTCGTAATAAAGCTTCCAGGGTCTATAAGGTATAAGCTGAACTCCTTTTCATATTCACTTTAAACGTCTTAAGCCTCATTCTCATAAGCATTTAGTTTTAAGGTTTACATTTATGTTTACGTTTAAATTCATATAACTAGATACGAGCATACACACTTCCACTTTCAAGCACTGGGAATGCTCATATTTAGGTCGAAGTATTCAAACTTTCCTAAACGTAAACATAAAACTAAATGCTTATGTCAATTAGGTTAGGAATCAGGGGACACTTTCTCTGTTTGCAGAAAAACTGCATGTATTGCAATGCAAACGACCTTTGTCTATTTCAAATGAACGTAACCTGTTACACTTATCGTAAACGTAACAATAACACATCGTACACAAACGTAAAATAATCATAATGATAGGTGAGTTGTTTTTATAACCAGGGAAAAAACCGTAACTCCACCCATGTCGAAGAAAAACCACTGAAAAAAATATTGACGACTTACCACGCCTACCTACATCATAAATCGAAAACAATAACTAGTTATGTTACTTTTTGCTGCTCATTTTATCAATAACTCGTTTTGTGCAATTGTTGTCTTCCATGGTGAACTGAAATATTTGTTTTGAAGATTCCGCCGTCGCAAATGTAGTTTCTTAAACACTGCTTTGAAATTTTTGAAAACTGGAAAAGAAAATATAATTAGAACTATAGTGAAGCAAAATACTTGTTTTGTAAGATGATTACTTGCGTCAAATTTTGTTTTATATTCCATATATTTTTTTCTTATTTATTGTACTAATCTGTGTAAGAAAGCCGAACAAGAATAAGTATTTTTCTTCGTTCGTTGATCGTGACATAAGTAGACTTTTGAAGAAGGTGAAAATATGAGTTTTGTGCGTAAATGTATCAGTATAAAGTGAATCCAAGTGAGTCACTTTATGTTTTATTTGCAATAATTATTATATAAGACAATAAAGTATTATTTATAGGTACAAAAATTACATTCATTTATGTTCAATTCAAGATTGTAATAACCTCTTCGGGCTCAAGATAACCTGATACCTACAAGATTTTTTTTATTAATTTAAGTTTGTTTTCGGTTTTGTTACCTTAAGTATCATAATATGATACCCTCTTAGCTACCTATGCCAAATATAATATATTAGTATTCACGTTCAGGCGTTCAGAATAAAATAAAAATCCATGGCTTCCACATCCTGAGAGGACAAATGGAAAAACAAGAACAAAAAATTTATAATTTTTGCAAATATTACAATTTTAGACTTTGGTTAATAGCATGTCTACACTTTCATCAATTATTAATCTTTTATATTTGTTTAAATCGTTTCTCAATTTGCTGGAACCATAGACGATACCTTGAGTCAACCCCTAAAATCAACCTCAAAATTATTTTTTTTAGTGTAATTAAAAAACACTACAATTCTAAAAAATTTGAGGATCCGAAGAGAATAAAAGTTTGTATTAAGTAGTCGAGTCGGAGTTCGATGAGGCAATAAAGTAGAACATTTACACCTCTTTGAATCTTTAAATATTTATAAGCTATTGTACAATAATATTATTTTACTATTCCTACCAATCAAATCATTAGATTTTAAAAATTCAAACAAATATTGAGCAAGTATTAGCACATGTGCAATTATTTATGTATAATGTAACAATGTCAGTTAATAGATATTGACAAATATAAATATAATATTAATAGTGCAAATTATGGCGAATAAAGGTTGGAAAATTTTCATCGGAAAATAGTTTTTTCTTGCAGAGAAACTATTCGAGACGTTATATAAATATATATTTTTTTGTTATTTGTCAAATTTTGCATTGTACCCTAAGTTATATATCGGCAATGCTTTTTTATCACATCCAGAATATAATTTAAGTAAACAAAATTAGTATACCTACCTAAGTATATCTACCGAGCTAAAGTTTAACGATAAGCTCGTATATTTATAAAATTTTATTTATTTCTTTTTGGACTTTATTGGGATAAATTGTATTTAAAATCAGCAACAATATTTTTGCAGAAAGATGATATTTTTCTATTTTAATTGTTTATTATTTTTGTGTAATTTATTATTTAAAAATGCCATAATCTGTAAATATAAATAGTATAATACTAACACAAAGGGCTATATAAATAATAATTTATTAATGATATGCTAAAAGATTCTCAGCAAAATGTATGATGGTACACGTTGAGTCATCGCAGAAAATTAACTCATTTACGTGTTTCGTCAAAAATCCAGCCCGTTAGGTAAGACCCAGTAGCATCTATTTAGCGATTATAATTCAAACTGATTATCATAATAAATTACGTCAAATAACAAAAACAAAATGGGTGCATGCCACTACGTCAAATTACCGTACTTACGTCAGATTGCGTTTACATCAGAACATAATTTTGTCAAATCAAATAGGTCTAAGTGAAAATCTCAACAAATACGAGATCATTATAATGTGTTACTTACATTGTATAAGGGTAATTTCTATTAATAAATCCCTAAGTTCACAGAACTTAGACCCTTCGAAAGCAAGCTTCTAACTCATTTTTCTACCAAACACATTTGTAGTTTAAAAATCGAAACATCGAGAATAAATAAAATAAAATTGACTGAAATCCAAAATCCATTCAAGCAACATACACTTCATTTCTTTTAGGATTGTTTGTAATAACAAACTATATAAGACCACAGACTAAAGCCGCCTTAAAATGGAACTCCAACTCTTCTCTGTGCTTAATACATTATTATATTAATTCTATGCTAAAAACTACATTACAAAATTAAATCAACATAGTAAATATAATTGTTTTCTATTCAATGTTTATGCAATTAAATTTAGATCTACTTAAACAAAGTAGGTATCTATTTAAATTTAATATTTAAATTATTCATGGCTGTGCAAATATAACCACAAAGAGGTTTCAAACATGCTGTAGGTTGTCATATTGTATACGCATGCGCAAATTAGAGCTGGGCGCGTGAGTATATTTTCGTTCACGATCACGAACGCTCACGAAAATGAAATCACGCATCATATTTTACGTTTGGCTCATGATCACTAACGCTCACGAATTTATTTTTATAGTAACACCCAATCACGTACGACGGGTCACGTTCGGCTCTCGTAAAAACATTTTTATGAAATCGAATAATAATAAGTTACTTTAGCTCCGCAAAATCGTAGTGAAAAGTACAACTTAAGCTCCAATTTTTCGACCAATTAGAGCGCTGCATATGCACTCGATCGCTTACGACCTACGAGTGTTGATAAATTACCCATTTAGTTCGTGTTGACATGCATTTTGCAAATTATGTATTATGTCGACGTGACTCGTGATTTTTACTCACGCCCGATCACTCACGCTCACACACTCATAATTTCAAAATTGCTCACGTCCACGCAGGTCATCCATAGTGATGCCGTGAGACGAGACAAGAAATAGGTCAATTCTCGTCTCGTCTCAAATTTTCGAGACGAGAAATTTAAGTATTCTCGTGTCGGTCATTTCTCGGCTGTTAAATTCTCGTCTCAAAGAATTCGATTCTCTTCTCGTCTCAATTTCTTTAAAAAAAACATTTTACTGCAATATTATTTGAAAAGCTAGAAGTAAATTTAGGAACTCTTTTGTACGTTTCTACTTCTAGTCTAGCATTGAATTCTTGTGTTAGAAATAAAAATATTTATCTCGAAACCAAAAATGCTACAAAGTAAAATTTAAAAAAAAAAACGTTTTCGAAGAGTAAAATATCAAATTTTTTTCTGATCAGCGCCCTTGCGATATAGTGTAATGAATAAGTGGTGTTTAGATTTTGAATGAAACGTTTTAAAACAAGTGACGTAATGGAAATTTGCCTTTACGGCGTGTCCCTACAAAATGACGTGCCAGCCTACCGGTGATTCCCGGCATTTGCCGCTCCGTCATATTAGTGCACAACAGTACAAGATCACCGCTGAACACTACACATAGGTAATACGATAAACATGTTGTCCTTCGGACAGTTTCCTGTTCCTTTCGCGCCGAAACACCGCCCGAGGCGCCACTATCGCTACATCTTGCGTCTCTGTCTGCCACAGAGTCATGGCCACCGTCGATTCCTTGTAGGCACGAGCCAAATTAGGCAGGAGTACTACGACTCTCTGTTTGTTTCGAGTTTAGCTATTCAATGTCTATTACGTTGCCTGCTCAAGTCAAGTTGAAGTTGATGGCGATTTATGGAGTTGCGTTACGAAAATCAAATAGCTTTGCGCTAAGTTGCTGAGATAGTGATAGTTATTGTCTGCCAGTTGTTGTTGGGCTCGATGTAATGAATAAGCAAATACGTTCGGCGTTCGGGTTTAACAACTACAGAACAATAAGGTATTCAAATTGGTTAAAAAGGTGTAAGTTCCCTAGACACTTATTTATTTAAGGTTTCTCTAAGGTACTAGTACTGAAGACGTATTAAGAAAAGAATCCCTAATAATGTAACTACTTTCTTAAAGTACATGTACTTTATCTTTCATAGTATACGTAATTTCGCTGTAGTATAGGCAACACAGTATAGGTACGACTTTCCAAAAATATAAAGTTGAACGGACTAAATAAATAGTTTCGCCTTCCCTATCAATGTCAATGTGATAATTCAGTTATTGTCTTTTTCTTTTTGGACTTGAGCGTACTCCAAAGCTTAACATATTATATGGTATTGTATCATGTACTTTTTGTGTTTTATGCAAGTGAAGTCGAGAAGTGAAATAATTAAATGCTTTAAGTTAAATTGCATTTGCATAATTTCAAGATGAATATGTAAACTGAAGCCATGGAAACGAAGAAACTAGTTTTGGCGATAAATGACAAATGGATGTACCTTAAAAATTAAGATTATATATTTTTAAAATTTAAAATAATCTACCTGTCGTCAACAGTTCGAATAGATCTACTTAGTACTAAGGACCTTCCACATAGCATAGGTACTCTGTAAGAACCAGTGGTCAGTTTAAATAAGCAATAGGTTTAAATGAATTCATATCCACAAAAAGTATCGGGTTATCAGAGATCAAGTGTCTGTTTTGTGTGATAGAACTAAACAATCATGCAACCACCGATAAGTTGCCATTTATTTCGTGCGTATAGTGCCATTTAAAACCACTATTTACAAAGTATCTCGTGTATGACAACTTAACTAATAAGTGAGTATCAAATCATCGAATTCACAACTCCAAAATTACTAAAAATGCTTGGGCAATCAATGTCTTATGTCACTGAGCAATTGAGTACAAAATAAAATGTTGATTTCATATTACATTCTATAATATAGATTTTACAGTTTATGGAGATATGTACTGATACTGTTAAATCAATTATTATCGAGTAATTCTAATTTAGATGACAACATAATGCAAGTGAATGTTATGTTGACATTCTTGATACGTAGGTACAACAATTACTATAGAAAGCTAAGTGTAACTATTTTTGTTATCTTGTATATTTATTACAATTTAAAAAATTGCCCAAAGTATCTACAAACAAATAACTTAATTTATTATGCATAAAATGATTTGTTTTTTACAGTATTAATGTGATAAAAAGTAATTCAACCATCAAGCTCATACCTAATCCAATTTTCTATTCCTTTGTTGTTTCCTAATTCCGTAATTGTATCAAATAATTTTTTGCGTGCTTTATATAATATTACAACATTAAGGTCATATAATGCCAATAAATGTAATTTAAACGCATTAATTTCTTTCGGCGCATTAAATGAATAAAATTTGACATTCGATTATACAACAGGAAGAATAAAACTAAATGAACCATTAAATTTTCTTTGACAAAAATTGTTTACTACGATGCGTAGTCGTTCGGACTCATTACCTCTATAACGTAATGAGGATAGTTTTAAAAATGGCCGCCACATCTTACTGCACAGCTATGTAAATTCCCTAGTGAGGCACAGCGTGTAACATAATACATTTCACAGAATATTTGACATCGTGGCAAAACGAACAAAAAATCATTCCGCTCAAATTATTTCGAAGCCAGCGGCGGATTTACCGATAATCTGCACACTTTGCGATATGCCAAGAGAACCGCCCAAATTCCTGCTTTAACCTCACTATGAAATTTAGTATCAGTAGTCACTTTGATATTATAACAAAGTTTAACTGGACAAGATGCAATTAAATGTTGGATGTTGTAACCAAATCTGCAGAACAAATTTCTTTTATTTACAAGTCTAGTTTGAATATTAGATAAATTTTGTTGTTCTGACCATCAATTCATTCTTGAGGCATTACAAGATCTCGGGAAAGAGGTTAAAAAGTTTCTTATTTAGAATCCATATGTACTTAATATTTTTTTCTTTACAAAACAATTGAATAATGGAAAACGTATTGTCGTATATTGTATATTTACTAGCTGTTATATACGTTTTAAGTTCAATCATCAATACCCTACAAATTCAACCTCTCTTGCTCATTTGATTCCATCAGTCATGCCGATATTATGCTTCTGTTACACCAATTATTGCAGCAAATCACTGAAATTGTCTCATGGACTCACATTGTATAAGTAGTTACTATTCCTTGTATTATACTGTTTCTTACATATTAAGGAGGGTTACTACCGGCGTAAAAATGGTAAAAAGTATGTCTAGTTTTTTCCATAAAATTGAAGTAAAACTTCACATTTTTAAAAAAACAAATACATTTTAGAATAGATAAAAGTTGTCTCCAAATGCGTCTAATGCCAGATTTTTCATTTTTGTACTCTATTATTTATATTCATTAAACATGGCCAAGTTTTTATACGCATTTTATCACATATTTAAAACAAAAAATTTAAAAAAGTGGCATTAGATCCACTTAAGGTCAACTTTTAGTAATTTAAAAATGTCTTATTTGTTTCAAAAATATTAATATTAAAACCAGTTTTAATGGCAAAACTGAATATCGTTTTTCGCTATTTTGACGGCTTGTATGAACCATTTGTAATTAAATTAAATAGGTCATAAAGAGTTGTATTTATTTATTTTTTTATTTGTATAACATGCCGCACAGTGAAATCCAGCATTTAGATATCGACCTCCCTTAATATTTGGTACCTATCTCGTAAAACTGCCATCCATTGACCACGTCAGAACATACTGCGGAATCAATTTTAAACTAAGTAGCTGCCAATCCAATAGAGTTAAAATCATGAAAGAGTTTGTGTATATGTATGTCACAGGCAAGTAATATACTATCAATCAATTTAAGAACAAAGCGGAAATAACATCCAATAAGTTACTGGTTTCTCATTTTTAGATTGACTCATTCGTGCTTCTAATAAACAAAAGTCTAAATCCTCTTAACTTACGTCCAACAAACTAAAGCCATTAAACAGGGTGTTTCTATATTCGAGAGTAATATATTTATAAATTTTATAATGAATGAGTTCAAATGTTGGGATATGTTTCTTCAAAAGCTGTCGAAAATAATTTAAACTCTATTTACCTTTCTCAATTTGTCGTGATATGACAAACAGCAATTTCTGATTGAGAAACTGAGAGAATGTAACTAATTAACAAAAACAGTTGAAATGTTGTTAGCCTGTAAGATATCAAAATATAGGTATGCCGAGGTATAGAAACATCTGGTATAATCGTCAATAAAGCTCTTTCGCCTGAATTGCAAGAAAAGCTTTTTAATCCTGCAAAAATATTGACTTGCTATATGTGTATGAAACTTATTTTGTAATGTCAGAGAAAAATGATTCGCCCTTCAGCATCATCAGCAAGTCCGCCTCTGCCTCTGGGCATCGTTCTCGTTAGGAAGCTGCACAACATTCTCTATCTGCAGTTCGTACATTATTTAACGTTCATTTGCGATTTAAAACAAACATTAATTCTATCGAAACAAAAACCAAAAAGCGAAAAACAAGTGCAAAAACAAACGCCGGCGACCGGCCTTACACCTGACCCTACATGCTAACGCATCTGTCCACAATATTTCTTCAGTTTCCCCACATATAATTAATAATTATAGATAGAATTATGTTTAATTGATACAATTTATCACGATAAAAAATCCTGCTTCGATAAATATTCTGTTCTAATGAGCACGAATTGCACGCAGCTAGCGGGTTATTATAATTGCTTAGTTCATTACTAAGTTGCAAGATCTTTATTAAAACGCTCCAATTAAGTCGGGATCTGGCAGGGCAGGAAATGACGTAGGTGCAACAGGCCTGACATCTATACGCACGCGGGAAAAACTCGAAATGGCATCGCGAGCGCGTCGTGGTCGTTTTAGACCATCGTCGAACATTTTTTGAATTCTTCCTGATCCTAGCGGTCTATGACCATGTAAGTACCAGCCAGGCTCGTTATTTCATATTTGTTTAATTACCACTGCCCACGAAACGCGGTAGCACTAACCCTGCTACTAGATACTCGCTACTTTTCAATTCCACCGCCTGCTTTTGCTTTTCTGTTTGTGCGGGATGTTCATGTTATGAGTTGTTATGCCATTACCAATTAATGGCTCTTAGGATGTAATATGATTTTTTGTTGTAATCGTCATTATTATGCTGTTAATCAATGCTTTATTGTATCTATTAATATTTCATAGTCATCATTATTGAAGAATCATCAAGTTGTTAACTAGGTAATTCTTAGAATATTGCATTGTTAATTGTTTACTATGTAGCTTTTTCTAGTTTATAGTAGTTAAATCATCTACAACAAAATACCAATTATTGTACGTTCATAATAATTTGAAAATAGCAATGGAAAATTAAAATGGAATCTATTTTTATCTTGATTATAATTAAACATAAATTAAATTGTATCATTTTTTATAGAATCCAATATAATAATAATTGATTTTAAATAAGTTATGTGTTTATATTAAGAATTGATTTTGCTGACAGGAAATAAGTTTGTAGGTAGGTACGAATATAAACCACCTCCTAAACTTGAAGAAACTTGTATTTCGTATATTTTATTGACGAATGTGTTGACATAAGTTAGAAATGTTTCGAGTAATTATTAATCAGTCATACACAAACATGTATGTAATCGACGTTTCAGTTTACAATTAAACCTTCCTCAGGGTTAGTATGATTTTACAACATAATTTGTATTAGGTACTTACATTCGTTAAGAAACATATATTCTTTTGCAGTATATGATCGTCACATTAATCCCAAAATGTGTCGAATTTTAGATTTCTTTTCTATTTGTGTCATCAATACGAATCTAATAATCTAAACAGGTATATAATAAATACTTTACAGATTGACGTAGGTATGTACTTACTTGTAATTATCACCTATAAAAAATATGATTTAATAATTTCGAGGTTGAATTAACAATTTAGCTGAGTTTACCCCTAAAAACTTTAATATTGAAACGAATTGTTGAATAAATTTTACAATTTTAAAAATTCGAGAAATCTCGACGAAAATGTCGAGATTCTCGTCCCGAACTTTAAAAAAAAATCAATCTCGTGCGACGAGACCTGAAATTTCGAAACGAGACGAGGCGAGATTCGATATAGTGTCATCTCATCTGCATCACTATACACCGAACGCTGAGGAATATGGGCACACACTGTAAGACTTCAAAGTTCAGTTGTGGTTGTACCAGTCCTGTATCTTGTACCTATCTACTCCTTACCTGTATCATATGTTCTGTGTTGACATTTATTAAATTTAATATAATTCTGCGATTTCATAAAAAATATAATATACACCGCGGCTATAAAGATATTTTTTATTACTCACATGGTTATTTCCTTGGCTACACATTGAGAAATAATACTACTAATAAAAAATCTTTCTTTATAACTTAGGTTTTTACTGTTTCCTAGATGGGTTTTTTATTTTGCTGATTATTTGTTATTAGTTTTGTCTCCAAATTCAAGTAAATTCAGGAAAACTGCAGTGGAATTCCTGCGGAACAGTGTTCCTGTTAAAGTGTAGTAATACTTCCTGAGCAAGTCCTTTTATCTCTTTACGAATACCACTAAAATACAAGTAGTTAATAAACGACATTTAAAAATCCACTTGGCCGTTTCTAAAGTCGACATTCGCTTGGCTGGCCGGGTTTTCCGAACAGCCGCGTCGCTCTAGCGGACCTCACTGTTTTATTCCAAAATGTTTTCTTTGAAAACACAGTAAAAAATGAAAGAATAACATTGGCGGTAGCACGCCAGCTGCCCAAACAAAGACTGCGTCAGTTGAGGAATATTCCAGTGGGGCTGCGCTCGTGAACGAGTTGACTCGCTGTGGTACGAAAAAATCGTGTTTTTCTATTTGTAAAAATAACATTTTTCAATTTTTTCTGTGTTGGAAATTATCAAAATATTAGTATGGGGTTGTGTTTCGGTAAATTTTTAAGGCTGCTCCTCTGCTTTCAATTTTTTGGTAATAAAATTATTAATCAAAAAATGCAAACAACGTACGTGCATTTTTTTCTGAAAACATAACAGAAAAACTGTAGATTATTTAAATTTATATTCCTAATCGATGCGCAGGCTACTTCCGTTCGTATTTTAAATTAGGTTGTAAACTAAATATTAACTTTTAATACACCTTTTATCAAATTAGGATGTGACAACCTTACAGATAACTTTAAATTATCGGAATAGATGTAGATGTAGGGGATACGCCATCAACTCACGGGAGCCTACAGATAAGATTCTACTTAGGAGTTAATTATTTTTTTAAATCGTATACAATAATGACCTATAGGTACCTACTTTAGCTTCGTAAACTTAAAGCAAAAACTATCAACTCCGATGTTTTTGAAATATTATTAACCGGAATACATATTAATTATTTGAAATAAATTCAAGTATAACAGCTGAAATTTGTTGGGTGCGATTTCAGTCAGTTATAGGTATTTTTTATTAGTTGTACCAACGCGTAACCTGTACTACTAGGTATGTGTTTTGTATTGATATTTAATAAATTAAGTATAATTAGGCGATTTTATAAAAAAATCTGATGTGGGCAGCACAATACCTCCGTCCATACTTACTTTATTCTTTTTACTTATTATACAAATATATTAATATATAGGTACTACTACTACTACTCACAAATATATTTTAGACATTTTATTTAAACTGCAGAAGAAGATATAAACGATATTTTACTATTGTCTCTGTCACTGTCATGTCATAATTATTTAAATTTTACGTAGTAACAAATATTAAACGATATTGAACTACAAGATACCGAAATATAGTACAAGCAATGTGCCATCGGCAATATTTCCAATGGGCAATATTGCCACTTTGGAAATATTCCCGGAAAGTTGTTCTGAGCTGTATATGTTTCGAAATTTTGGGAACATTGAAAACGGAAATATTGCCCAAAATTTTGAAATGTTATGCAGCTGCAAGTAGCAAATGCGCCATCGGCAATACTTCAAATTATTTTGTATCAGAAACCTATACCTACCTTATGTTGTACGCAACGACGTGCTGTTCAAAAGAAAATTTATGTGCCAGTGTAGCCTAAATATATGGGAAGAGTGTCTTGCATTAAACCAGACAGATTGATTTCATCGAAATATACGTTTCTTTCATTTGGGTTTGCAAGAAATTATTATTATTGAAACTTCTTGACGGGCTTAGAACTATCTTTCATCTTTTCAGCACTTTAAGAAATTTTTAAATATTTTTAAAAATAAGCTCTCAATTATTACTAAAAAAAGCTCTATTTCTAGACCTCTGATGTTTCCTCTTCAAACTTAAGAATCAATTAAAAAATTTAAAACTAATGTTATTTAATTAATAAGCATAAATTGCCCTATATTTCCATTTTTTGGCAATATTGCCAGCAATTTTACTTTGATTTAAAATTGCTAAGTACACCTCGACTAATATATAAATATATTTTTTATTACTGATGTTTTATTCTCGGTGTTCAGATACGTCCCGAAAAGTAATACACCACATTTATAGTAAAAAATACTTATTTATACCTACTCTGTCTACATAAAAACTATTTTTATAGTATGTAATTATATTACAAGACTTTTTTTCATTACTAATACTATTATTAATAACAATAAAGTAGAACAATGTAGTAGACAAATAGATATTAGATTAAAAATCAATATTTAGTACAATTAAATATTTATACAATTTATTCCAACATAAAGCTTCGCCATTCTTGTTATCGAAAGTTAAATAAATATTAATTAATTAAATGAGAACGTAGTATGCCATTTAGGTTTAGTCAAATAATTAAATTGGTTTAATAAAAAAACAAGTTATAAATATTTTTGTGATATAAAATATGCTATTAAAGTTTTTAATATGACTCGATATAAAAGGCGGTAGTTCAGAATTATATGTCCCAGGTTAGATATTGGCTTTATTTTTAAATAATAAAACTAAAATTTTTACTATCAAAACTGAAGGTATAATAAAATCGGCGAATATATAAGTTAACATTGGCTTCCTCTATTTCCGTCTTTCTTTATCTTATGACGTGCGCCTCGTCTTGTCCTTGTCTTTTTTATGCCCGTCTACTGCTTGTCTAGCCGACTTTATCGATTTTATCTCTCATCTCTTTTTATCTACCGTAAAAATATTATAAGGCTAGTTCGGTGCTTCTTTATATATTCTCATACCTATATCTTCTATCCCCACCACCGACAGCGCAAAAATTGTTATATGCGTAGCTATTAATTAGTTGGCTTTATTTACCTTTTGTTTTAATTGTTCTCCGTGTTCATTTATTTCATTTAACTTTACAGTGGATTTTGATGTTTTCCTTACTACCCTCTTTTTTCTAATAAAAAACTTCAAATATTACTCTTGTCAAGTAAAAGAAACACTATTTTACCAACTTTTAGAAGAAAAACACGTCGGGTTACTGTTATTCCTTGATTTATTTTGTTGTTCTTGTAATTTATGATTTGAAAATTTACATATTTTAAATCCCAAATCTAAATCTTGTAAAAAGTAAAATGTTGGCGTTAGTTGGTGTAGGTCGCTAACTTTTAGACATTTTGTAGATAAGTTAAGTGTTATGTGTGTCATTTTTAAAATTCTAATAAATTTAACCGTATCATCAAATGTTTTTACCTTTAAATATGCAACATTTGTTGATAATTATAAACAACATAATGCATTAGTACTTATAATACCTTAGATACTTATAATTCATTAGTAATGAACTTAATACGGTAGATACAACGATAATAACACCAAAACCTTCCATAGTATACAAACTGTCAACTAATTGGCAGATAAAATTGTTGAATTGTTTTAACATCACTGTCGTTGATGATACGATTAAGCTTTGAATATAACGTGAATATATGCGATTTAAGCCCCCTCAGATGTTCAAAGAGACTCGGTTTCACCTCGTCGCTTAGCAACATCCTCAGTATTATAAATCACATAATATTCTTGTTATATTAATAGCTATAAATTACAGTTTTCCACTAAATATTTTTGTTTCTGCTATTTATGAATATAGATATTTTAGTTTTTCTTCTACATTCAAAATATGTATATCGTTTTCTAGTTTCAACAAGTTGGAGACTTACTTTGGAGGAGCTTGAGTTCTATGAGGTTAGGGATTTTTTAGTAGAAAACCGAATGAAACATAACCTAAAATGCATTCAAAGTTTATCATAAAAATTTGAGCTAGTTTTTTCCTATACCCATTTTGAAGTTTTTTCCTATGTCATGATTCACACAGTTCATTCGTTTTACAAAAGGACAGAAATATAATAATTGATGTTATTAGAATCTAGTAAAAACAGTAATAGCAATAAAAAGGTAGGTAGTACTTCTGTATATTTTATTTTATTCTGTAATCATTCCAGATAAATATCTCAATTATTATGGTAGAATGATGGTTGATTTTAGTAGTGGAATTTTACCACTGACCCAGAGGTATTTGGTCGATTGATGGATTTAAACTGGAACACTAAACCACTTCAGATTGTCCAACCCAATAGTAGCCGTAAATTCATGCATAATTATTTTAAAGAGAAGTATGATGCATTTCGCAATGTGAGTATTGATGTAGAAATTATTATACCTATCCGAGTTTTTTTTTAATAATAAATTTCTTTTTGCCCTACTTTACTTTAATAGTAACAAAGTACATTATATGTATTACTGAAATAATATCTGTAAGTAGCATTGATCAGACAGTTATGCCAGATATGGATTTATTTTCTTGAATAATTGGAACAATTTACAAATCGTATAACAGTTTAAATTAAGGCTAAAATAATTAATAACTCTATTAATTTCTTCAAACTGGATTCGAACTTGACCTTTCCAATTTTAACACATATCTACCTTATTAACTTAAGCTCATTTAATTTGTGGTGATGATTACTTTATAGTTATTTACTTATTTATGACCAGTAGTTAATAATAACGGTCGTATTTCTATCCTTCTAACCACAAAAAATTACTGTGTATATGTAGGTACTACTGGTCAAATTTAATTTTTAAAATACTATGTCTATCATACTGTAATAATTGAAAAGAAGGTACCTACATAGTGTAAGTGTAAGTTTGTTGAACTGTTGAACAATACCTACACTACACCACAGAATTCATCCAAGAACAGGTAATCGTGAAATCATTGTCATATCATAATTGTCAATTCTTTTTATTAACAACAATTCAAATTAATAACTCCACAAGTAATGAATAGAAATACTTATATCCAAAATTTACTGGAAAGAAAATTTATATTATTTCCTTAAATAAATATTTATGTACGTTATTTCGATCATTTAATTTTAAAGAAATATCGCATATTTATTAATTAATTATTTGTTATGTAGTTCGATCCCGACAGAAAAAACACTGGGTTGGAATGATTAGATTCTACAATAATTAGATACATCCATCCTATAATTGGGATGGAAAAATTTAAAAAAACTTAAAATATTAGTCAATCCGTCATCGCAATAGTTCCGCAAGGTATAGGTAAATTTTATTTTTGTAACATGTTATAATTATGTCCATCATACATAGTAGATTCTAAATTCGTATTACGTTTTCCTTAATTTAGTTATTTTTCTTTAAAAAAATTAAATTAATTTATGCGCCTTGTAAGCAGTAACCGAGGCAGTAACCAAAGCTGGACAAGCATTGAAACCAAAATACGTAAAAACATAAGTACCAGTACTATCTATGGTCAGACTTGTTTCCAAGTACATTTAAGTACAGTACTTAAGTAAAGTATAATAAGTTTTTCTTGTCAAAAGTACTAAAAAATAAGTATTTGTCAAGTATCAGTATTTTTTAAAAATTATAAATAATTGCATGGTTTCTGAAATTAAGTATTTTTACATGATTTCAGGATTATTGAAATACTTATTTAAAAAGTACTTAATTATTTTTTATTACCTACTTTAATTTGAATGTAGCAAAAAATATTTATACACTTAAGTACAAGTATTATGTACTACTTTTTATTAAAAATTAATACTTAAGTACGTAAATACCTAGGTAAGCTCTGCCAGTAACAGTGTGTTAAAAATTTCAAATAAACTGTTGTGTAAAGATTAATTTCGTAAATATTCTAATTGAACGATTTGAATGAGAAATGTGTGAAGATCCATGTATGTTTACCTGCGATGGTTATCAGTTGGGATTGTTGAAAACCGCGCGCTAAACATGCGGTATTCATAAACCTATTTACCGCTCTATTATGGTAATTTAACCTGAGTCCCACTGCTGTTGCCATCCGAAACCAGTCATATGATATAACCACCTTTGTGCGAATTGGTTCATATTCAAATTTGTGTTTACTTAAAAAAATATTTATTGCGGGTCTAATGCCGCAAATAGAGCCCAATTCCACCGCCGTTATTTTCCTGGGCGTCCATTAATTTGAATCTGAGTAAATATTTCTGGGGTGACATCGAGGAAGCTTATTATGTGACCGCATTTTTATGTGAGAAAATTTTCGCCGAGATTCAAGTTGTTGATAATTAGTAGTCCCAATTAATACTTTTAATTTCATAACAGATTAGAGTTTAGCGTACATATTTTTTGTGGCTAATTTGGCTGTCAAAATTGACGAGATAATGTTTATGTTATCTGAGAATATTAATTATTCAAAACGGTGTTTCGACAATTTGGCATTGAGTTTATAGAGGAATTCTCTATTAATAATAATTTGTTCTTTTTTCTAGCGAAATTAATAGCGATATTAAACCGGAGAAACAAATTTCAAGAAATAAAATCGTCGTAAGGATATTTTTACTTTTTAGCTAATTTTCTTTGGCCAATAAGAGGAGCCATAAAAATTTATATTACTTTTGAAATATTCGTCCCGAAACTAAATGAAAACGTAATTTATATCTTAAAAATAAAATGGCGAACAAAAAAACGAAGCTCGTATGAGCATATAAGTTATAGTTGGCGGTGCACGGGGGCAGGCGGGGTATATATATATTTTTATGTGTTTTCCTGAGAGTGCATTTTTTGCATTTTATTTTGTGCATGCGCAGTAGGGGTACTTTTCTTACCCCCACCCCGTCAATAAATACAACGTTCTTATATTTCCCAGACTTCCGGTTTTCGTCCGTTTCACACACACCCAAACCGAGACCCGATCAATCGCTAAAATTTTACCCATATTTTCACGCGACGGATTTTCACCCTACATTTGAAACTTCTACATTACATAATTAATTATAAATCACTCATTAGTAGGTAAATATCTAAACGCTATCTGATAAGTTATATAATAATTAATTTTTTAAATTAGTTTTTCCTATCGGTATTGCCAATTATTTTAAAGTTTTTAGTTATATTTATGATAAACAAACAAACAAATGATGATTGACTATAATTGGAACGCATTTGTAATTATAATTATAATTTTAAAGTTTTTCCAAAATAGTTCGTCTTCTTAATGTCTTTATAACAACCAATACCTGCTTAATTATTTGTCCTAATTTATGAAAGCTTCTATCATGTAGGTAAATTGCCTTTTCTGTGTTTCACGTCAAATTTTAAAAAATGTCATTATATCACGTTGATCAAAATCGTTGTCATTTGCCGTGAAACATAAATAATATACGGTATGTGCTACTAATTGTTCACCGGTGCCAGATTACAGTGATTAGAGCTATTATCCTCAAATTTGTGGTTTGGGTTTGTTAACTACCATTTTGATAGAGCCAAGTTTTATTTTGAAATAATGTCCATGTGGACGATTTAAATGATTACGGGAAAATTTGTCCACATCAAAAAGATGACAGGAACAAAAAAATAATTCTAAATAATAACTTTTATTCACTAGAATCTGCAGTTACGGAGTTGGTGTCAGAAATAAATGAATGCAATTTTTTCTTGTTTGTTGTTTTTTGTTTAGTTAATTGTTTGAGCGCATTGTTGTAATGTAAGTAAGTTAAGTGGTAGGGGAAGGTGTGAAAACAAACCCACCCCCACCCCTGCAAGGAAGTAGCGACACGGAGGGTTCCGTCTTGGTTATGCAAGGTAGTAATCCCTACTTCCGTTGTCTCAATACTTACTTCCGCGTATATGTACATACATTTTTTTTAGCCATTTTTTCCCCTACGTCTGTACGGAGCGTAACTTCGCCGTGGTCTTTTTCTTATTCTTACGCGGCGTTGTCCCAGTTTAGCTATGGCGTCCAGCGACCGTAGCGCCAGAGCAGTCTGCGAGCAACTGCCGAACTAGCAACTGGCGTACGATAGCGCGGCCGGCGGCAACCCTGCCCCCCCACCGGACCGAGCCTCGCGTTAACTAACGACGCTAATTAGTGATCACGTGACTAATTTAAACCCCCACCACCCGACCGTTGAGAATCGCGCGCGAAATTTACACCAAGACCGCGGGATACAAACTTTTCAAACTCGAAAACTCTTCTAAACACCAAAAATCAGTGACAATGACTGTTCATCACCAACATACATTTACAATAAGGTGAAAAATAGGCCAGTCAAATCTACAAGTGATCCAGGAAAAATGTGACATTTAAATCATATTTCTATGTACCCAATAGTTCCTAAAAGCAAGTGTTGTTCCTTAAAATAGTGATGGTTCCTAATAATTGTGCATAAATATTTTCACATACCCAATAATAAAATATTTTACTACGTCAACA
The DNA here is from genome assembly GCA_947534325.1 of Agonum fuliginosum. Classification (NCBI taxonomy): domain Eukaryota; kingdom Metazoa; phylum Arthropoda; class Insecta; order Coleoptera; family Carabidae; genus Agonum; species Agonum fuliginosum. The sequence goes on along the minus strand of OX384045.1, from coordinate 15,926,990 downwards.
ATTTACAAATAACAATGCGGCAACAATGACAGCCGTGATGGAAAGTTCGGACTCCAGTGACTGTTCGCTGCCTACGGCGTCTCCCGGAGCAGAAGAGCCTCTGACTCCGGGGCCGTCGCCCGCCATCGGCTCCGGGATGGGCGCCTACAGACCTGGTGCACTCCGGTGCAGCGACGTGGCGAAAATTGACGCGTACAATAATAATCAACTGCTTTTGCCGGCGCAACTTTACAAGACGCTACTGGCGAAGGCGGTGCTTGGCTCTGGAGTCAGCCATGAAGATGAGGGCCGGATGTATAAGAATATGTTGTTCCATGCGAAGGACAGAGACTTTGACCAGGTAGACATTTTCAAAGTATGGAAAATATGCACAAATTATTAGGAGTATAATTAAAGTTAACGTTTTACAGTTTAGTTAATTTAATTTTAAGTTTATGTTGCAATATTGGTTACTGGTTTTATTGTATTGTAATTTATTTGTTACCAAAATTTTGTTTAATTTCAATTTTCAAGTCACACTGTTTCTTTTACAACTTTGATAATAATTAATTTCAACATAATAATATTTTCCTTCTTAATTTGAAGGAATTTACACAAACGTCAAACAAAAATTTAAAATAAATTATACAATAAAACTAGTACTTATTATAGTAAGAAAAATGCATTTTTCATTTTCGTTACTTTTAGGTTATTTGTTTAGGAATATTTAATACAAACATAGTTGAATAAAAATTTTGATTAGATACTCAATAAGCAACAATACAATTATTACAATAACGATATTATAATTTTTATTATGTTGGTAATATTAAAATCCTTTGATTTACAAATAAGCACAAATAAAAAAAAATTAAGTTCGTTATATTTTCTTATTCGCTTATTACTTCATTATTTAACTTCAGTAAAATACTTATAAAACTAATTTATTCCTGTTGATTTCTTATTTGTATTTACAGACGAAACATCTAAAAAAAATTATAATAGTTACAACTAAAGACGTAGAAGAACAAGGGATTTGAGAATTTCTGTTCTCTTAGAACAATTTTGCTGCGCCATCATTTATTGAATAATTTAACTTTATATTTCAGTTAATCGATGAACCAGTATCAAAATTATGTTCATAAAGTACCTACATTATGTGTGGTTGATGTTTGTCTGTATGTTCGCAAATCACTTCAAAACGACTGAACCAAATAATGAAGTTGAAATTTAAATGATTGAATGTAGTCACTTAAAACCACTTTTTTGCGCTTTTTACTGCGTAATTTGAGAGTGTGGCCTGGCAGGTACATGTCAGTTGTAAAACCAGACTTGTTTTATAAGTATTGTCTGTAAAATAATGTAAATAAATGCACAGATAACATATTACAAGGTTTTATTGTACCTACAAGTAAAAAATTATAGTTATTTTGTAACTTATATTTAAATATACAGTTACTGCTTACTTTTCAGTTTGAAACCAATCGTCTAGATGTTTAATGTTTAACACTTCAAAATAACTAGAAACGTAAAAGAAAAGTTGGAGAGAACAAAGAACGATTTCCTAAATTTTAAAATTTACCAAAAAAAGTACCACAGAAAAAAATTTAAAATACTGATTGTAGATGTCAACAATATAATCTTTCATTTAAAATAGAAAATATTGTGATAAATTACTTATTTATCGAAATAATTAACCAAAGTACTACTTCCGGTTTGTCGATTGGTACCAAAATTTAATGAGCTCTTCAGATTCGGATTAAAATCTTAAATATAAAATATGGTTGTTAAATGTTTGATATTTTTTGAGTTATCGTCAACGAAAAAAATTGTAACATACGGACAAACGTACACACAGACACACACACATACACGCACAGAAATACTTTATTCGTTTTCTATGGATCCAAAAACGTGCTAATTCACTAAAACCTTACATTTTAGAATATGTTTGAGAGCTCCTGAAGCTCCTGAATGCATAATTAAATCAATATAATATTAGTGATAATGGTTTCATACTCACCTATCTGCATTCTTATCCTTTGTAAGCAAATTTAAGATATTCCAGATGTTTAGGTAGTATTTTCGATGAGACAGCAGCATCTCCTCCAAGATGATTACGGTTAGACTTGTATCTGATATTATGATGATGTATATTATGTTGCTGATACATTTTTAGCCGTATAGCTACTGTAAGCCATACCCGTTTTGTTAATCAAAATATAGGTTATGTTGTTTTCATGTTGAATTTGGCCAACATCTTCTCTAAGAAGAACTCGGTTGATCATTTTGTTATTATGATGATGACTATGTAGTGGTAAAACTAACGAACCAGGGATTCGGATATCATTTTTGTTCGAAACACTCGATAAATACATTGCATGTTTTCCTAGCGAAAGCAATAATAACTTATATTGCAACAATGGAACAATTTTAAATAAACTGTAAGCTAGTCAGACAAAATTAACCAAATGAGGGATGAAATATACTTTGTAAAGAAAAACTCCAGACGTAGGTGGTGAAACACTGACTAGAGAAGCAACTTTTTTAATACTTTCTTTTCATGGAAATTACAGAAATTTATGGATTTCGTCAGGTGTTCGTTACAAAATATTGAATTTAGGTATTTTTACAATAGTTAAAAATCTAACTCTGTATACAAAGTATTGCTTAATAAAAAGTATGTGTGTCTTCTTTTAAAAACCAGCAATGATTTTGACAATTTGATTTCCGCAGGAAGTACATTGAAGAACTCTAAACCTGTACAATTCGGGGCACTTCGTCTTATGTTTAAACGTTTGTTAGGAATTCCGATTCTGGTATACTTCTCATGAGTATCATTTTGAGTTACAAATTAACTTCTATTTGAATAGATATAAACACATGTATGAAAAATGTACAATGAGGAAATAGTAAGAATTTTATAATGTTTAAAAATATCCCGGCATGAACTACTACGATTGCATTCGCAAGACATCTAACAACTTTCTTTTGAGCAATAAAACATTCTTTACATGGGTAGATGAACCTCAGAAGCAAACTCCATAGGCTAAAATAGACTCAACTTGTGCATAATAAAACATCATTAAATGGCTTTGATTTAACATATATTTCAAATGTCTAAGCTGAAAACAGGCATTATTTAGTTTGGAAACAACATTATCGCTATACTAACGCATAGCATGTCTTTAGATCACAACTAACGCCGTAAGGTGGCCTCAAGTCAGTATTATACTATTTTAGCGAACAAAAAAGCCGATTTGGAAAATTTATGATAAAGTCTGCACTTGTAATTTTGTACCTAGTCATCTTGTCATCATCTTTTTTTATTGCCTACCAATCCTTGGTACCATTTATTTACAAATTATATACTAAAAGAATGATTAAAATACAGAGGCCCCCACGAAAAAGTCTCGGGCAGGCCCCAGAAATCTTAGCTACACCATTGTGACTACGATGTGTTGTTGATGTTTAGTCGCGTGATTGTGATTACCATAGTCACATCCGCCTTGTGGTTCATTGTGGTACATTGTTCTGGAGGCCTTTTCTCAAAATAAGTCGCGTTGAACGATGAACGAATTGTCGTGGTCATCAAGGGCTGTTATTGTTGTTTGAACATTCGGCTTACGTATTTGGCATTTGGTGATTTCTTTGTTTTTCAACATTTTCTATAAATCAGTCTTTTTCCAGAGTATTCTTAATAGTGTTTCTGTTGTTTAATCTACCATACTGAAATGCCATATTCCCTTGAATTAACAATTATTAGATGTAATGAATTCTCGAAAATTTAATAACTTTTAACTTATTTATAAACAGATATAATGAAGATAACACAATGTAGGAACTCACAATGAAACTCTAATAAATTGTCCGAAACATCGCTGAATAAAACAAACATACTGTCGCACTGTTCCTTTCACAAGAAAAATAGTATATTAAAGAACAAGTTTTATAAGAAATTATTATTTCGCACACGTCCAAATTTAGTAAAACGAACTTTCGGGCGAGTTTCCTAAAGGATAAGTCTTATAAAATGAGTTCTCTATACTATTTTTTCTATTTGGTGTCTTTTTAATATTAAAATTTAAATTAAACTGCCACAATATCAGTGTTGATTCCAGGGGGTTACCGGGGGTGAATTTTCCCTCTGGTGAAATGAAATTCCCTGCCGGACGGAAGACAAAAAGTAGTATAGTAAAATATACTGATACTTTAATAACATTGTTGTTATTAAGTTGATAATATCAACTACCTATCTGTGTGACATATAAGAAAATTTTATTTTACCCCCGAAATTTTCATTTACCCTCCCGGAAAAATTTCTCTGGAATCAACACTGCACATTATACAAAAGTTTATTTAGGGAAATTTATGTGTGTAACGTTTTTGTTGCCATTTATTTGTCTGTCAATGTCACTGAAAAAGTATGTAATTAATAAACTATTTTAGATGATAAGTGCAGGTATTATAGAAAATATTGAATTTATGTGTTTTCTATTATTAGATTCATTAATTTTATTGAATAAAAAGTAATTAATTAAGCAAAACAGATTTAGAGGTTATACTGAAATTTAACAGTTCTGAGGTTTGACGTTAGACAATTGAAGTAAATATCATCTGAAACTGTCAATACCAAACTTCTAAACAAATTTGTTGCGTGTGAATCTTGGCGACATTCAGTTGCGTTTCACAAAGTTAACTTTGTGATCGCCAAATAGAATAAAATTCTAATTGTCTAACTATTACCCTTTATAAGTCTCTAACACCAGCTACTTTTGGTGGTGATGTTAACTCCCTTGCCTTACTTGAAATGACATTATACCGAGTTGTGTAGGTACTCAGTTCCCATGTCAGCAAAACTATCATCACCTATAAAACTTACCAGTTTCCCTAGTTATAGTGTGCACAGGATATAGGTCTCCTGTCCTGTTGTTCTTATGTGTTCAATTTTGTCAGCATCTTCTCCTGGAAGATCACAGTTACATTTGTTTCTGTTATTATGATGTTGACTGACTTTGTGTTGCTAATACATGTTTAGCCGTATGACTACAGAGTAGGTACTTATCTTGTTTAGTGATGCCGCGAGACGAGATGAGACGAGAATTGGTATACTCTATCGAGAAAGAAACAACTCTCGTCTCGACACGGTTACTCTCGGACTCGTCTCGATCTCGAAGCGAGAATCTGGCTCTAGACTCGAGAGTCTCGAAAATTTAATTACGTCAGCAGTCAGCACTATGGGGGATCATTTCCGGTTGACAAATTTTTACCAAAATATTCCCAGCTCTTCGCTAAGGTGTACAAATGTATATGAATTAAATGAACGGCATTGAAAGCGCACATCCGTCCATCATCCAACAGTAGCGGATTTAGAAAATTTTAACAGCGGGGCACAGATCTATAATACATTCAATTCTAGCGCAATCGGTATATGAAGAAGTTAATATAATTGAAAAAGGGGTTATATTTTAAAGTTTTAGAATCAGGTGCTTCATATTATGTATTTATTGTAAAATGTCTACTCACAGGGGGACACATGCCCGGGTGCCCCCACCTAAATCCGCCATTTATATACAAAGAGAGACATTCCTGTGAAAATAGTTTGAATAATAGATTCTAAGGTGGGAGGTAAAAACATTATGCACCTCCTAGATGGAAAAGCCATGATTCTTCCAGCTTGAATTTCTGGTTTATCAAGTACTTAGTTATTTGTTAAAATAAAAGAAGATATTTATTAACTAATAAACCGAGGTTTCGACACACCCTTGTGTCTTCATCAGGGTAAATTAGTAGTTAGTTAATAATTTTACATAATAACGTTAAAAATCGAATTGTTAATTCTACAGATAATTTTGAAGATTGTTCAATGATTAATAAATTTTCACGTCTCATGGAAATAACGGTCAAAAATCAAAACCAAACCAACGGTGGAGATAAACTAGCTAGTTTATTTATCGAGATCTCGAATTATATTCTCGTCTCGAAATTTCGAGAATCGACACGAGATTTCGTTTAATTAGATCTTGCGGAATCACTAATCTTGCTCATATTTGTTAAAGCAGGTTTATAATGGATGTAACTGGTGACTTCTTCTGTGTTCTGTTAACATGATCTATAGGTATTTCTATGTTACGATTCATAATGACACTGGATTTGACGTTTACCTATACTGTAACAGTAAGGTTCGCCAACTTTTAAGAAAACTTCCTAGAGTATCACTATATATAAAGAGTGTGGCCATAGGCGCTATATTGCAAAGAAGTGGCCATGGTTAAATATTTTTTAAAAATGTAGAATTAATTTAATGTTTAACTGTAACAATATGATATCCAAAAATTAGTTCAGTATCTAACTTTTAAAATCTTCATTATTACCAAACGTATTATTTTATTTTAATGCAATTTTACTGAAATCAGTCATACTCAATATAAAGCCACTCTCTACTTCACTCTTTCTCAACAAATAGCAATCAAGTCCTATTTGTTCTTTGTTTATATTTTGATGAGTATATTTCGCTACAATATAAATATTGCAGATCCAACTATATAACTTTCAACAAATTAATCTAGTATTACTGACAGTTATAAGACAGGTTATGTAGTCAAGTTACCAGATTACTGAAATGATTATGAACCACACACTTCTCATTCACATCACACATCTTACAGAATACAGAAGAAGTAACCGATTACATCCATTATAAACCAGCCCTTATCTTCTTATATTTTCTCCAGGAAGATCACAGTTAGGGGAGAGTTTTGTACCTTTGGACAACATCTACCTACTCTTGTTTGTGATTGTGATGATGTGTTGCTGATGCATGTGTTTGTTACAGAAGGCGTTCGGGTGGGGCGACGGCGTGGTGGGCGGCGGCGGCGGCGGACAGGCGGGCAGCAGCCCCGGGGGCGGCGGCCAGGCAGGAGTAGCCGCCGCCGGACAAGGCGCCCAGGGCCTCGTGCACTGGATGAGTGTCATGGCCGAGCACATGGACCCCGCGGTCCAGCACTACATGTCCTGGAACCAGGAGGTAAGTCACACCACATCCAACATATCACGTGCAATAGTAGTTCTTGTCTCAACACATTGGTGACTTAAACAACGGTGCACTTGTGAGGGATTTGCACGTTGTTAATATTTGAAAATATTTCGAAAAGTATTGAGTTTAAAAATTTTTCCTTTTAGTTCATTGATTGTGTAAATATAAATTACTATTTATTATATACTTTATGTTTATAAATTTTTCCTTTTAGTTCATTGATTGTGTAAATATAAATTACTATTTATTATATACTTTATGTTTATACGATAAGATAGTCATTGTAGGTATTTTGTACAAAACTAATCTAGAAAGATAAAATAATTAATACATTAAATATAAACTAAAATGAATATAAATGTTGGTGGAATTATTTTTGACGTTTATATACAACTATTAATACTATTTAATACTATGTAGATAATTTAACAACCACTTGCTGAATAATGTAAAATAAAAACAAATTTACTATCAAAACTACAACATTAGAAAACATCACATAATATTTCATCAAAATTAGTAGCATACACTTAATGAAAACTCCATACAGAAGAAAAAAACAACAAAATAATACACACGGCAATGTTATGCTTATGGAAGCCAAAGTAAAGTGCACCGTTATTTAGAATTTCACATTTTAACATAGGTGAACAGCGCCATCTCTTATTAGTGCAATATCCCAATAGAAAATTTTGAACATAATGTCCATGTCACACCTGTAATACTTGTATTATGTATGGTGAAAATTGTCATGTGTGACGAAAATCTCTCGTACTGGATGTCACACTTGTATGATATAAATAATATGAATTATTATATAATTTATTTGGAGTAACAATTTCGTCTGATTCGGTATGACGGAAATAGCAGCGCTTCTATTTTTCATCAAACACAGTTTTGATCATCATGATACAGTGTATTGCAGGTGTGACATACGCATAAGAGTTTTGTTTTTTGCCATCAGTAATATGATATTAAACTATAACTTTTCACGTCTTTAATGACTTTTTCCATTGTGAAATAATCGGAAAATTTTTGATAGGTCTCTATTGCTCATAAAATTGTTTAACAAAAAGTTAAGAATGATTGTAAAGAGAAGAATATCTTCTGCTGAAATATTTTCTTATAAATTTTCTTTACAAATTGTTTATAAAAGTGGTTACAAAAAAGAACTATAGGTTCAGAGAGAAAATAAGAACACCTAAAGACATAGAATAAGAATATAGTATTACTATTTTTGGAATTAAGGTTTTTTATTCAGCAAACAGTGATGATAAAAGTGACCTAACGGACGATAAAACAAAAGATTCCCGGAAATTTCATCGCGGGAAAATTCATCGCGGAAAGTTCATCGCGGAAAGTTAATCGCAGGAAAATTCATCGCGGGGAAAATTCATCGCGAGGTAAATTAATCGCAGGAAAGTTCATCGCGGGAAAGTTCATCGCGGGGTAAATTCATCGCGAGGTAAATTCATCGCGGGCAAGTTCATCGCGGGAAAGTTCATCGCGGGGAAAATTCATCGCGAGGTAAATTAATCGCGGGAAAGTTAATCGCGGACAAGTTCATCGCGGAGAAAATTCATCGCGAGGTAAATTAATCGCGGGAAAGATCATCGCGAAATAAATTCATCGCGAGGTAACTTAATTACGTAAAAATTCATCGCGATGATAATTAATCGCCAAAAAATTAATTTCAGACATATTCATGATCTGTAAATTCTTCTTTGCAGACAAATAAATCACAATGTTGCGTGTTATTAACACAACAGTTGCATAAGCGCAGAAGTGCACATTTGAAAAGCACGATGGTTTTAGGGATTGTAGGTACGACAGTTTTTCTACAATATTTTTTGAATTTTTTAAAACTAGAAAATATTTCTGCCTAACATTTTTCTGAACTTAACCCCATCATACTCTAAGAGTATTTTTAACAATATTTTTTGCATTTTTTAAAACTAGAAAATATTCTTGCCTAACATTTTTCTGAACTTAACCCCATCATACTCGAAGAGTATTTTTAACAAGATTTTTTGAATTTTTTAAAACTAGAAAATATTCTTGTCTAACATCATACTCGAGGAGTATTTTTATCAAGGTTTTTAGATTTTTTCAAAACTAGAAAATATTCGTGCCTAACATTTTTCTGAACATAACCCCAACATACTCGAAGAGTAGGTATTTTTAACAATACTTTTTGAATTTTTTAAAACTAGAAAATATTTTTACCTAACATTTTTCTGAACTTAACTTACTCGAAGAGTAAATGCCACACCACCGAAAACCACAGCGTATAAAAACCATAACCACACGTCCGAAAAACCACAGCGTATAAAAGTTCCCGCACTACAATGTCCAGCTACCCATATACCAATTTTCACACTTCGATTTGCACATTTGTACCCAAACTAATCAATACTAACAAAACCCTAATTGAGTCCAACAGATCTCCGTTTTTTAAAAATAAACTAATCAATACTAACAAAACCCTAATTGAGTCCAACAGAACTCCGTTTTTTTAAAATAAACTAATCAATACTAACAAAACCCTAATTGAGTTCAACAGAACTCCGTTTTTAAAAAAATAAACTAATCAATACTAACAAAACCCTAATTGAGTCCAACAGAACTCCGTTTTTTTGACAAACTAATCAATACTAACAAAACCCTAATTGAGTCCAACAGAACTCCGTTTTTTTGACATAAACTAATCAATACTAACAAAACCCTAATTGAGTCCAACAGAACTCCGTTTTTTTGACATAAACTAATCAATACTAACAAAACCCTAATTGAGTCCAACAGAACTCCGTTTTCTTGACATAAACTAATCAATACTAACAAAACCCTAATTGAGTCCAACAGAACTCCGTTTTTTTGACATAAACTAATCAATACTAACAAAACCCTAATTGAGTCCAACAGAACTCCGTTTTCTTGACATAAACTAATCAATACTAACAAAACCCTAATTGAGTCCAACAGAACTTTGTTACACCAGTTGGGTATACCTGAGGCCTGAGGTATTAAATATATTCAGGTGTTATTGAGTTTCTATATCTTTCTTCGAAATTTGCAGTATTACACTTTTGTTTCTTAGCTATTGATGTTGTGAACGAATGGTAAATGACTTTTTAATCCTATTATAGAAATTGTAAGCCAAAGAACACCTGCAAACGTTAGAATTTTATTAACTTTCTTCAAGTGCAGTTTGTAATGGTAAATATTAAATTTCATATTATAAAATAATTCGTGATCAATAAGGATTAACATAACACAACATACCATTCCACATTACTACAATAAATATATTCGCGATGAATTTTCTCCGCGATGAACTTTCTCGCGATTAATTTACCTTGCGATGAATTTTCCCCGCGATGAATTTTCCCCGCGATGAACATTCCCGCGATGAACTTTCTCGCGATTAATTTACCTCGCGATGAATTTTCCCCGCGATGAACTTTCCCGCGATTAACTTGCCCGCGATGAATTTACCTCGCGATGAATTTACCCCGCGATGAACTTTACCGCGATGAACTTTCCTGCGATTAATTTACCTCGCGATGAATTTTCCCCGCGATGAATTTTCCTGCGATTAACTTTCCGCGATGAACTTTCCGCGATGAATTTTCCTGCGATGAATTGTCTGGACACGAAAACAAAATTATACCAGATATTTCATATTTCGTTTTGGAGAAGAATGGCACACTGACCGCTGTGCTGTGCCTCTTTGCTCCAAAGAACTTTTAAAATAAAGCACTTGAGTCACTTTTCCAAATAAAATCTTTAAACAAAATGAAACTGATAGTGAAAAAGAGACATTTAATGCCCTTGAACGGGAAATAATCAAATTACAGATTGGGTCTCTTTTGCACATAACAGATACCATATTTTATAGTACAACCTAATGTAAACGATATACGGTTATGCTTTATTTTGCTAAAGTTAATAAATTGGGTCTTAGTTAATCGAACTTAAATTAGCTTGGGCATTTGTTTCATTATGTTATGTATATATTGATACTGAGTAAAGGTATTTCTTTTAAAAGAAAATCTTATAGTTCTTATTTCCTAACGTCTAACTACATAATCAAGCGTAACTAGAACCTATAGAACTTGTTTCTATTATTCTGTCGCTATTAAACACTCATTACAATGCTATGCATATTTGCTTTGTTTGACTGTTTTTCCTCAGTCATTTTTGCCATTCTGTCTTCCAATCCTTTTTGTTTCACGTCGAATTCATCGTGGTATTCCTGGATCAGTATTTAAGTAATAAGTAATTTATAACCTCTGAAAACATAGTTAAGCAAACAATTTATCTGTGAAACATTTTTTTGTACGTTTGAGTATTTTGGATTCAATAAGTCGATACAGCACAAGGCAATCATAATCAAAAGCAGAGAGACCAACATTTCATGTAGACGTTTGGTTTTTGTATGTCTTTATTTCGACTATACTAGTTCAGACATCAGACCCACGTCAAAATTTTGGTTTATAAATTTATTTATTAATTTGAAATAAATGTTTTCTATTTGATGTAAACTAGTACAGATTACTTCCTTGTACGGAGTAGAAAGGAAGTATTGTAATCGCGAAAAATTTCGGTTCTCAGATTTTGACGGATATATCCGTTTTGATTTATACGGTTAACGGTTAGACGTAGAAAGTTGAAATTTTGTATTTAGGACTGTTACTGTTATAACATCTAGTTGTGCCCCTCCTATTTTTGGTCGCGATCGACCGTGCCAAAGGGGCACTTTGGTATTTTTCGCATTAATCAAAAACGCTTTGTCGTAGAAAGTTGAAATTGTGTATTTGACTCATGCATCGTGCTGAATGCTGATCACCTCATATTTTTGGTTGCGATCGTCCGTGCCAAAACGGCACTTTATATACTAGGTATTTTTTGGTATTTTCCGTATAAATAAAATACGGTTATTATATTATTCTACATTTTAGTTATTAAGAAAAGTATGAACAGTGTAATAGGCGTACAAGGAAGTCATGTGGTGCCTACATCAAATTTCTTTGTATTAAATAATCTACAAGAATGTTTCATCCGATTTTTTAATGCCTTATTTATCATATATGGACAATGATTTTTGTTTTCTCTAACAGTAGTATTCATATGATTTTCTTAAATTACCAGAGAATAGCAAGTAATTACTTAGGCAAGCGTTATTATTCCATCTTCCATATACTTCTTCTCTTGTTTTCGTAGATAAAAGAGTATATATTTACGTTTTTATTAATATAAACTGGTTTATATCTCATAATATTATGTGTCCTTAAATTCAAACTTTAAGTAGGTCAAAATTTCTAGTTACAACTTATTCTATAGAAATAGATGGTTTTGCTCACAGAACAAAGACAATTTAAAAATTAGATTTCTTCTTACTGTATCACATTCCGGAAATGCGGGTTATTGTACTTCTGGTCTACTAATATTGTAATCCGGTATTTTAAGATTATGTCAGTGAATTCAGTTACTGCATTTTATTGACGGAAATATTAGATTTCATCGATATTATTTAACATTAGTTACTTCGTTATTTAAAGTTGTAATGTTTTAATTTTTAATCAAATTTTATGCAAGTATTTCTACCGATTTCTACAATACGATTTTCGACGAAACTGACTTAAGATGAATTATGAATTTAAATTTTACAGGAAGAATAATTAATCATTACAAAATCGATATAATCGAACAATGTCTTTTTAGATCACCAATTAAAAGTTCATTATTTGCAAGCAGTATTGTTTATAGGTTAACATATTAAACATTTAATTCGTTCTATTTGAATTAGTGGTGGGCGTTTAGACTATGTCAGGTAGACAATGGCGTAGACATAATTATAAAGGCAAACTATGTCGTAATGTAAACAATGTAGACAAGCAAAACATCTTCTGTTTTCGCTTCAGTTTGAACTAGACAAACATAAACATAACCTTACATATATGTATATTGTCTACGTTGTCGACACAGTCTTCTTTGTCTACTTATATATTTATAGTATACGTATTGTGGATACTCAGTCGTAGACAATTAAGGTTGACGTGTTTAATTTTAATAAACTAGTTCAGAAATAGTAACATTATTTTTGCCTCTTTTCAATATTTTTATGATATGATCTAACAAACATAATCCTATCAATTTATTATTCGACAATTTTTTAAATTTTAGGAAATATGCACTGTGGTGATATTTCTTAATATCAGTTTTATCTATAACAATTATTGTACTTAAACGTGCAAACTCTTTGAACGATCTGCAACAAATTTAAATAGAAAACCCAGTTCATAAGTTTCTGATTACCTGCCGTGTTTTCAGTACACTTGATTATTACAGGTACGAACACATATTATATTTACAAAGTACTCCATAGCATACACCATACAACATACTACGTAATACGTAAGTAATGTAATATGATGCTAATCAACAATACAGGTAATATTACCTACTTTTAATGTTCCGTTTCTGTATGGTTCTTATTGTATAATGTTACTTTGCCGTCGAAACTAGATTTAATCAAAACTAGTTATTCACGGTAGGTAACTGTTTATCCAATTATTCGCTGGGGTGCACAATTTCTTCTTTATCCTATTTTTAGTAAATACCTACCTCGAAAAAATATCAATATGCCCCCTTGAAGAGTAAAGTTTGTATGTAGTTTAAAAATCTTTTTTTTAATACAAGTGAATAGTATCACTAATGGCCATTTGCAACACTTCGGTTTAGCGCTAACCTGTAGTTAAAGTGTTGGTTATATTGAAAATTCGTTGCACAGGTTCTTAAACAGAGGTTCAACAGTCTAATTTTTAGTTAATTTTAACTAGTGGATTCTGTAGGGTTTAAGTGCTTAACTATAAGTTAACCTACAAATTTCGAAGATAATGTCGAGATATATTAAATTTTTACTTATATTGCGCAGATTACCAGGATCAGGACGAATAGATATAATGAGCTAATCACATTATTTATGATTTTATTTACTAGTTTACGTTTAAAAAAATTAGTTTTAGACTGAACTGAATATACTATGTATATATTGGTACACACAATAATGATAACAAAATAATGTTATACATATTAAATATGTTCAAATTATATGTCCATCGCTATTATTGTTTGTCCTTTTTGCTCGTCGATGAAATAAAAAATAAAATATCACTTTATACGAATTTTATGCCAAATTTTAACACTATTTCTTTATAACTTTTTTTTTCTAAAGGAGCACCATAATCAATTATAGAATATTTCTATAACATCGTATAACATTGAAGATAAATTATTGCAATTATATAAACTCATAAACTCACTTGGTTATAGAAATGTCATTTTCACCTGCCAATAATTATATGTCAAACCAAACTGATTTATATTTAAAATTGATAACATTTTGTATTTTTATACAGAATTCCGACTGAATAAAACGATTCTAACAGCTACACATAAAAATTATTGCAACATTTACTAGATTTCTTTAAAACATCACTAGAATATAATTCATTTTTTGGTCTAAAATTAATAGTTCTAATATTTATAGATTAACTTAACTATGACCTAAAATTATGCTGTGCAATGCAAATAAAATTTAACCAGTAGTTAAGGTTAACCTATTGTCAGCTAACTATCAGTTTTAACCCGAACTCGTGCAAATGGCCATAAATATATTAATGTCTACTTAGTAAAACTAGTTTTGTCTAAAATTTAAATCTAGATATAGTAACTTTCAATTGATTTAACTTCAAATTTCGTCAAATGTACTAATCAAATAAATTTGATTTTGTCCAATGTTAAAAGATTTTTGTCTAAGCTGTAAGCAAATTACTTTGTATTCAAATGTTTTGGTGCGCAACTCAAAATACAAGTAGTGTAAAGTAGCACTTTTACCGCAAGGGTAAGGGTAGATAAAACAATACTTTAACAGCAAGGGTGGTAAAGTACCTACTTAGGTATGGTTTTACTTAATTTGATACATTTCTTCTTCAAATTTATTTACACAAATTTTTGCATTCACTTTGTGAATAAAACTGAAACTTGAATGAAAATAATATAATAATAATATACGTGACGAATAAGTTAAACTGTTATTGAATCGAGGAAAATTATCCACTCGTCCATCCATCGCTTGTGAATTAACACTTTCTTCTTGTTGATAAAATAATAATTTACCGTTTTGCCTAAAACTATTGATATAGGAAGAACCTTTGAAAGAAAACCTAAGCCAATGCAATTTTCACATTTACGAGTACATAATATGACGCAATACCTATAGCTTTAAATAAAGACATGTTTATTAAGACAAACTCCAATTTGATAGCCTAATATGAGATGTGATGTTATTGCGGGCATTATAATAGTTATTGTAATTGTTTTTGCCTTTTTCGTTTTAAGTGTTTGCCTACAACAAATTAATTTTGGATAAATACGAATTGTAACCTTATTATACAATCTGAAACTTCTTTTAGTAAAAAAAATCTGCTGTGGCCAGCACACGATCTCTCGCCTAATTCTGCATATTCTACCAATCTAATAAATAGTTTTACTTACATTTTAATAATTTCATGTTCATGTAATATGTAAACGATAATGTAAAGCAAGATGCAAGCAAAAGATGTCAACTGTACTGTCACTGTCATAATAATTCAAATTTTGTGTAGAAACAAATTTCAATAGAGTAGATTTAAATTGTCCTATAGTTTATAAATGGTACAGAAAATTCTTTAAAAAAATTTCTGTTATATTTAATGAAACATATATTTACCTATATTTATCGATATAATTTGAAAAATCGTATTGCTCTATATGAAAAGTCTTACTTCCGGTTTATGCATTGGTACCAAAATACAATTGGTCTATTGAAAATCGTATTTAAACCTTAGATATTAATTTGGTATGTAAATGTTTGATATTTTTGGAGTTATCGTTTCCGACAAAATTGTAACATACAAACGAACGAACACACACAGACATCATCTCAAAAATATGTAATTCGTATTCTTGAGACCCTAAAACGTGCTTATCTGCCAAAAACTCACACTCGAAAATTTAGACCCATCACAATACCTCTCTTATAGAATATGAGGCGAGAAGTAAAACTAAAGCTGGGTTAGAAAATATAACCAATACAAAACCTACTATATTAAACAGTTTCCGGTTAACAAAGTACGATTTAAAATTTGAATAACTCACTCACCTCTAAAATCGAACATTCCTTCAGTACTTAGACATTCAAATTCTTCCATACCATCATTAAATTCATCCTTCAAGTGAACCAACGCAACGGCCGGATTACAACCTCAAGTCGCAAAAAAATCCTGCGCAAATTTTCACACCGGGCACATCTTACGCATATGCAAAATCAGGAGATTAGCGCCCTTTCTCGAGTGCAGAGTCTTCCGCGGTACTTAACCCTTTTGGGGAGAAGGAAGCGGCCCTACCGTCCGCCGCGGGGCGCCCATCTGCATAATCACTCTATTAACATATCCGTGTGCTAAATGATGCTTGTTTAACATTCTGAATACGAAGGAACAGAAGAGACCGACCGACGGAAGAGTTTCCTATCTCACGAAGATGAGGTTGGGTGCAGTGATTTCGGTGATGAATGAGGAAATAATGATTGGGAAACGTTTATTCTAATTGATGAACTGAGAAGATTTTTAGATTATACATGCAAGGTATTGTATTTTATTTACTTCGACTATTGGAAAATGTTTAAACAAATGTGTACATTTACGAAATTGTAAAATTATATTATTTGTTGTGATTTTGGTGTTACTAGAGTTACTATTTGGTTCGTATGATTGGATATTGGATTTGAGTTTGTAAACATGTCTGCTTTTTTGTAGTTCTTTTTAAATATTTTGATGGCACAAATCGAACAAATAAATTTTTTACAAGTTGGTGGGAATTAATATATTTTTATAATATCATTAACAAAAAAAGGTACATAATGTGTTCCATATAAAAAGTATAAAAGGTATTTCGAAAGATTAAATACGAAATATAAAGGTATTGCAACATATTGCAAAAATTAATATTGAACAAGATCACATCTTTTCGTTATTTTTTGAAACTTTAGCAGTTGTCTATTTAAACGATCAGCCGCATTTACGTATGTCAAACATCAAGGTTACCTATGTCATAAAACTAAAACAGTGTTTATATTAAGAGGTCGAAACGTGGCTTTAATTTTTAAAAGCTGTAGAAAGTTTTTCTAAAACAATGCCGAAAATATGCTTTTTATACGCATACATTGAAATCTGTTGTTTCGCGCCACCTAAGCAACATCAGGAATGTCAATTTCCCACGTCTCTATTACTTCACATGATCGGGAAATTTCGAAAAAACACCTATTTCTAAAACATATAATATTAAAAAACTATATTTTAAATAACATAACACCCTATTGCGTAATAATAATTATAGAAAATATTGGAATATTAAGTGAAATTTAATTTTACAATAATAAATTTAGTGTATTTGGTTTTTTGTTTTACAAATGTTGGCAATAGTTTGACAGCACTCATGTGCAAAAGTGAAACACATAACCAACAAACATAATCCAAGACAAAATTAAATTAGTATTTTGAATTTAAATTTGCTACCATTACAAGACAGATTGGTAAATTTTAAAAATAAATTGATTATTTTTTTGTATTATATTTATATTTCTAGTGCAACTTTGACACTCATCCGGGAAGCTTACGTTTCCCAATTTGGTATGTAAATAACTATTTTCAATTGTCAGTTGATATTTGACAGCAGAAAGATGACATTTACCGCTGTAATCAAATAACTTAGATAATGATAACTATACTATGTCCACCGAACACATAGAGTAATAAAACTAGTGGGCAGAGCCAAAACTGCGCAGTACAATGTGCGCAGAAGTAGGCATTACAAGCAACAAATTTTAAAAAGCAGAAAAATTAAACAGTTTTATTTGAAATAAATATGGAAGAATTATATATTTTATCATTTATGTAAAACATAATTTTAAAAGAAATATGAAGTACAATTTTTATTTACGAAATATTTTTTTGATGACCGATCTCAGCAGTTGAGTTTGCCTAGCAGTGTAAAACTGACTTACCAATAGCAATACCGTATTTCAATTTCGCGCACATTTGTGGGTGGAGCATCTACTCTATCTGTTCGGTGGACATAGTATAGCAAAATTTCCATCATTTATTAAAAAAATCATTTTTGATGCTGTTATAGAACGAGCAGTGTACCAATTTTTCTTTTCGTTATCATCAATATTCATGTTCGAGTGGTACTCAATATACAAATTATAATCATGAACAAAATTTAAATTACTTTTTCATTTATTACATTGATTTTACATCTAAAAATATTTCTATTTCCCTATTTCATTAAAACAAGAATGTGGGTCATAGTATTGTTTAATTTTTTTGACGATTTAATAATTTTTTGTCTCCAAATTCTAATTCAGGTCTAGGTAGGTAAGGTACTAAAGGAGACAAATAATGAAGGATAAAAAGAGATATGCATGAATTATTTCGAAAAAGCTCTATTCAAATCCCAAGCAAGTTCATCTAAGCAGAATCTAAAATATTTAATCAAGATCGTCTAGTTTTAATTCAAACTCCGGATCAAATGAAATAAATCTGTTCAAACATATCCCAAAACCTCCGAAAAGTAAAATCTATAAGAAAAAATTCATTATTACACAACCCTTTAATATAAAAAGTTCGTTAAAAAACCCTATTTTTTCTGTAAGAGAAAAAAATAATCAGGAACTGGTCTGTACAAACAAAAAAAATTACGTTGAGCAAAAAGCCAGCACCGTAGTAAGTAATGAGTAAAAAATGTTTGCATATTCAGGTAAGGCTTGTAAATTTACCTGATACGAAGATTAAATATGCAAGGGTAGGAAAGAGAATAGGCCCTTGGCTAGAAAATAAAGGGTTAAAGACTAAAGGGTGAAACATCTTCTCACATGCTCTTGAAGGGACAGCGCAGTATGCAAATAGGGACGTGACAAAAATAAAAGAATTAAATAATACTGTAGACAACGACTTGGCTGCCGCCTTTATTTTTGATGGATGATTCTCCCGCGTGAGAACGCAGTCGCAGGGTGCGCTGGAAAAAATTAACCGGCAGGCATTTTTTTACTGCTAACGATTTTTTTGATTTGCATATTGTAGTGATTTTAATTTTTTTGTCATTTGTTATACTCACCGTGATTGTTGTTTGTTTAGTTGCGCTACCGATGGGAAATTATGCTACGGAATACGAGATTCAACCCTTGCACTGTCTTTTTTTGTTTGCAGTTTGAGCAATACTTTAAAATGCTGCGCCATAATTAATTACATTTCCTGTAGGAATCGTTTCACAGTTTTCGGATATTTTTACCCTGCTGAAATTTTATTAAATTGCAAGTTGTGTTACGTATAATTATTTCTTTCCCTAAAATGTATTTTGAATTTTTGATACCTATCTGAATCATTATATTATTATTTATATTTTTATCTAACCTATGAGATTTCTATTATATTTTTCCTATTAAATATTAGTAATTATTCCGTTAATGAGTTCTACTAATTAATTTAATTAAGTTTGATATTTTGTTAAATGCAAGGAAAAGGATCGAATCTAATTGTAATTTTTGTTATAACAAAGCTATTCCAACAAGTACCTATACCTAATGCTTACACTTAGATTATAGATTTTTCAAATATTAAAAAAGCTTCATTTTAAAAAAAATAATACATTATGTAAGATGGTATATCTAATTAATTATTTATTTATTGATATTAATTAAGATTATGAGCAAAGTTGTAAAATCAAACTTCTTTTATTTTTTCTAGTAGGATGTATGCGTAGACAACTAATTTTTTTATGCATATAAACAAGAGTTTAACTTGTACCTAGTTGTTAGGTACCTACTTACATTGTAAAGTTTTTTTTGAATATGAAATAAAAAAATGTTGCATAACTTTGAGTAACATACTACACGATACTATGTTAAGGATCCGGTCTCCGTAACAAAATACTACGTGTTTGTTTAGAGGTGTGCAGTTTCTGCTTTACTCATTGCATATTAAAAAAAGCAAAAACTGACTAGATGTTTATGAATGAATTAAATAGGTTTATGTACAGTTAAAATAGAATGCTGAAAAAATCTTTGGGACCCATATACAAATTTAATGAAAAAAATGTGTTTGAAGCAATTTTTTACATAATGCTATATCGTATGATTAAGATTTTTATTAGGAAATGTTCTATTCTTCGATAAATTTATAAAATTTTGCTTTATCTGTAAAACTTCGTGAGCATTTTTAAAATTGCTAGACTGTTTTTACGTATTTTAGGTGAATGTTTCCATGCGTTACCATAGGACAAACGCGGCTGATTACAAATTAAAAAGAATATCTCAAAAATTTCTGAATTTAATTTCAGCTTATCTTTAGAGAACAGTTTTCGTGCCATTGGTTTATATTTAACGTAGGTATTTATTAAAGAATTTCTTAAAATTTAATTGATGTTGCAATCAGAAAATTAATCGCATTTTATTTAGGTGATAATTAAATTTAGTTTTAATTGTTAATCACGCAAATCCAGTGGTTCTAAAAATGGAGTCTGTAAGTAAACTATACCTTCCCTTAATTTTTTGAATTTCTGAAAATTCAGAATATCAAATTGTATAAGTTTTAAATTTATATTATGTGATGATCAGACTTATTAATTTAATTAGTACCTATTAGTATATAAATTTATTAAACAATTTCGTACTTTATTTGTGTTATTGTGTTTTATTTTGAAAATATTAATT
This sequence comes from Agonum fuliginosum, assembly GCA_947534325.1. Classification (NCBI taxonomy): domain Eukaryota; kingdom Metazoa; phylum Arthropoda; class Insecta; order Coleoptera; family Carabidae; genus Agonum; species Agonum fuliginosum. The sequence goes on along the minus strand of OX384045.1, from coordinate 15,906,165 downwards.
AATTTTATAATATTGCGCAATGATTTTACCCACTTCATAAAAAAAACATTAAAACACAAATTACCTTTTCGAATTTTAAACCACATCCAATTAAAAAACTCCTATCTTTTTACCACAAAAATGCCCTAATACCTACAAAAATCTCTGGCCTTTGAATGAAACACGTATAACTTACGCACATTACAACCCCACACACAAACACACTCACGCTACACACACATACGCAGCTACGCACACGCATAACTCCGCAACAGGTAGAGGGTCGTACTACCACTACGTCCTGGGGTGCGGGGTGAGGGGAATCCCTTCTCACCGAAGGGGGAGAGGCTACATAATTAGATAGATGCAGCCCCTGCATTCACAGACAAAAAATAATGCACGGATTAAGACTCTCTTCTCTTTGGGCCTAATTGTCGAGTTAGGTCGGAAATGCAAAGAGTATGTAGATGTGGAAGACACTGTGGGATAGGATTTAACCCTTTTTCAAGGGGTACCAACAGAATTTTTTGGATTTTTTATACATGGTTAATTTTTTACTTGTGTTTTTTTCGGTGGAGTAACGTATTTTTTATTAATCTATAGAAAGTAGAAAACAAAAAGTATGATAAGGGATGAAGCATGAAGGTACCTATATGAATATATTTTAATTTATTTTTATTTTTTAATTTTGCATTTGATTATTTATTAAGTGCATCTAATTAACATATCACAACTCAATATTTTTATACTTTACATTTTTTGTTGGTTATGAATTTTTTACAAAATTTATCCTAAAGTTTAATAGGGTAAAACTATTAAAATGAAATTGTTAGGTAGGATTTAAAAAGTAACTTGTTGGCCATACAATTTGGTATTTATTTGGAGGCTAATGTATAAGTAGATAAAAAAATTCAAAATTTTGCTGGTGTCACAACCAAGCCCTTGGGGTAGGTTGTTACAGCATACGGGGCAATAAGTTATAGAAAGCGATTTGAACATTTTAATCACATGAGACCAAAATTACGAAAAGTAAAAGTTACGAACATGCTGTCACCACGTACGCAGATGTACTCAGGGACTACGCGTAGACGCCACTAGAGTACAGGAGGCAGGAGGCGATAGCAGACGTTGCCATGATCGTTTGAGTCTTTATAACACATTTCTAAGTCTTTTGCATTATCTCTAATGTGCCCTGTAACAACTTACCCCCGAAACCACTAGCCCCTGTATCCCCTACTTAAATTTTAATTACCTATAATATTATTAAACTACCCTTGCGTACTAATTTGAGTGCATATATTCAAGTTTTTGTTGTTGACTACTTATTAAATGCATCTAATTAACATAACACAACCCAATATTTTTATACCTATTACTTAAAAAAATTGTTTTACTAAAAAATTTATTATAATTATTATTAAACTACCCTTTGCGTATTAATTTGATTGAATATTTTCATATTTTTATTGTCATATTCACTTTTTTAAATTTATTTGTTATGCTTAAAAGTGGATTTGACATTTTATTATAATATTATAATGTGCTTGTTTACCTACGTACCTACTAAGATTTAAAAAAATATGAATCATAACATTGCAATTATTTTATGGTCAGTTCAGGTACGATAAATTTTGTACTAATGTAGATTTTCTATTTCCTACTTAAAGATTCTTGCAATTGGTGTTGATTTTAAAAATCATTCTGTATCTAAGATGTTTTTTAGGTTTCTAATTTACAATAAAATATAAAATAAAGAAATATTTTGTCTTGTTGCTTTGTTATTCAACATTTTGTAAAATATTTTAAAATTTCCAAATCATACGTCATTATAAGTTTTAGAATCAAGTTGAATCAATGAGTCGACGACCGACTCGTTGGTAAATTTTCCTGAATGTATACTAATGAATATATTATCATTTTCACTTTTGATTTTGCGCGCATGTAAGCAAAACTTTTCCCCAATTGAAATTATAAAATTAAATTGAACAGTTAGTTTAAAATTATTAATGACGTTTTAAATTATTGACAGGGTTTGGATTAATGAATTATTTAATGTTTGAATTGAAATGAATACATGCTGTTAAAATTCACTACATGTGAAATCCTAAATTTTATACGTTTTGTGCTATTATTCCAGATTTAATAGTTATATATTAATCTATGATTATTTAACATAATTAAAAAATTAAATTTTTAACATATTATATAATTATGACATGACACTCTAAAACATTTGATCGGTTAGTGGAGGCTGAATGGTTCGCACGTTCAAGGCATTTGAGTTTGATTCTTCAAATACACTGCGTGCTTGGATTCCACATGGAAACACGTAGGTACGCTAATCAGTAATTGCATGAATAGTATATTGTGCAACTAGGGACGAAAGTGGTGTTTTTCCGACGAGTGCGGAGTTGGCAACACCAGTGAAGCGCACGAGTCGGGAGAACACTTTTGTCCCGAGATGCACACGATATTTTTTCAATACCTGCAACAAAAAGCAATCAGTAGTTGAAATATGGGATAAAACGGATGATGATAAACACTGGAAAAATTTATACTTAATAATTCCATAAAATAATATAATTTTCAGTACCATGCAAGTACCCCATTGTAACTTTAAAAACCAATACAATTTTACAGTTAATAATATGTACTAATACGACATATACCTTTTCTCAAATTACAAAACTCTTTTCCATTTGTTTATCTTTAGTGCAAATTATTGGTTTGGAATTATTAAAAAATATTGATTTAAAGAAAGTTATTAATTATTTGCATTTAAACATTCAAATAATGTTTCAATGAATTTCGCCCGCAAACAAGTTTTTTGTATAGGTTTGTTTTAAACTGTCACTTGCAGAACTGTTCTTGTAAAAGGCTGTTTAAATATTTTTAGTAAATTTTGCTTTCTGCTGAAATAGTTTATTTTTTCTATTAGATAAAGATCTTTGTACCGAATTTGTAAATACATATCTTCCGTTTTTTTGGTTTTCTTAATTAAGAAAATCCAGCAACATGAATAATATAATTTCAACATAAAGCTAAGAAGGAAAGATTTGTAAAATTTATCGCGGTGCCTTCAAAATCAGTCCTAAATTAAATTATCTCTTTAATTCATTTAATCCTCATGTAAAAACGTTTACAAAACATTCACTTGTAACTAAAATCATAAAAACTGGTGAGAAAAAATGACGAAAAAAATTATCTTTATAAGAAACATTTGTACGCCAACGTTATAGACAGAGATGGCGTGAAATGTCATAAAAACTATACAGCTGTCTCTCTCTATCCACGCTGTGTGTTTGTCTGTTCACACTGCACTTTTAATTTCTTCGAAAAAACACATGTGGCTTATGGGACAGTGGCCCACACCAAGCCATGATCGAAGATAGCCACGGATGGGAACTTTTTCACCAGCCAAAGAACTGTTCTTAGTTTTTGCTGAATTTCTTTAAGTTTTATTGTCTAGTTTTTAGCTGTTTATAGTTGAAAGATTGATGCTTTTATAGTTATTTATGTGGGTGTTGAAACATGCACTTAATTACACCTGAAATTTGTTTCATTTTTTGTAAAGATTTTTTTATTTTTGATGTAGTTACAGGTAGGTAGATACAGTAAACTAGCAAACTTATTTTTATAATATTACTTAACTATTCAAAGTACAATATAATGTTGTGAAAATTGTGCCAAATAATACACTTTGAACTTAATTAACAAATCATGATCAGCTGAAATAATAATTTTCAGTTTTAAAAAGACAATAACATCATAACCTTATACTCGTATAGTGAAATCGGGTTTAATTTAATTTTGCTATTACTAAGTACCTAAGAAATAATGTTATCCTCAAAAGATATACCTATATAATTATTTGTCCAACTAGAAAGGAAAGCGCTTTACCCTATTTAATTTGAAGTTTGTGTATCACGGGCGAAGCGAGAGAGAGTGGAAAATGAGCTTCTCACTGCAACCAATATGCCAAATTAAACTTAAGTTGCAAAATTGTGATATATTGTAAAAAATAAAAGTATAAGACATGATAGTTTACAGTATATCGCTATTAAATTAGAATTTTCAATAAAATAATTTTACGTGCAATATTTAAAATATTTCATCATATAGCACTGCAGGTAAAACTGCTTACTTTCCTCTCTAGAGAGGAAAAACTTCCTCACTATTTCACAAGGAGAAAATTGTGTTTTCTCCACATATCGTGACAAATACAATTTTGTAAACCTGTATATTATTTAGGTACTACATATTTCTTTTTTTAAATTTTAATTAAATTTTTATCTACGATCATTCGAGATAACACGAAGTGTTGAAGAGTAACTGTCAAAGTATTATTTTATTTGAAGAATGGTAATACATTAAGCAATTTTATTTATTATCTTCGATAAATACATCATTCATAATAAGTTTTATGTAGATAATTTGACAAATTACTTTGCTCAAAAATGTACCTACTAATAAGTAAGTCTTCTTTGATAATCGAGTGTTAAACTAAATAACAATAGTCTGAAGAAACAATATTTTCATTAATTCTATATTAGACCTTAATCATAACTTAACTATTTTTTATTTATATTTACTTCATACCATCCAATTTTAGTTTAGGTGTCTAATCTACTATTTTATATTTATATTTAAATAAAGAAGAGTTTTCTAAAATAATAACTATGCGCATTTTAACTTATATCATAATACGAGTATAAATAATTTTTAAGTTAATAATTAGAAAGTAACTACACCTATTCATACATGAACTTTATATGCAGTTTTTTCATAAAACAGATAATAAACCACTTTATGCAAGTAGATGAGCTGTTAAAAATCCGTTAATCCAACATCTCAAAGGATATATCGCAATATGTGACTTCTCTGGGCGACTGTACTTGGGCTGACACTTACAAATGCCATGTGTGAACACATGTTAGATGATGTTGTGGGTATATGAGACTAAAGTTGGTTCTTCTCGTCAAAAAAACCCCATAGATCTCTATTTTTAAGTCGTTAATGACATTCTGACGATGTTAAAAAATATCCGTTTTTGACTCCCGCAGTAAGATTCACTTACTAACCATATTTAATTAGTTTTTCGTTATGAAAATGTTGCATATGAGGATTAAAACTGTGTTGTTTTTATTATTGCACTTTCATTAAAAATGAGGCTTACCGAAAAAAATTACATTTTTTCAACAAAATGCAAACATTATATAAAAATGTCTAGCCGTTCTTCTTCGAATTTTGACCTGAATTGAAAGCAAAATAATAAACTTTTACTACAAACAAATATTTTTATTATTGATACAACCACATTTTCCGCTTTTCAAAAACTTCTATTCTACTAATATTTCATTAGATGGGATCAACGGTGGTACGTTCATATCGTAATGCTGAATTGAAAGATTTTCGATTTCGTATAATACGAATGATATTTTCTATTAGAATCTACAAGCTGGCTTAAGCCATGTTATAAGTAATAATGTTGCTTAGCTTATTTTGTTAAAAAATTGAATCGTTTTTGTTTTTGAACAAGTTTAACACAATTGTTCTAAATGAATTCGGAATGAAAATTGTATGATTATGAAATAAATTACTTTTGAATTATTCAATGTGTTTAAGATATAGTTTTAAAATATAAAAATTTCAAACTCTTTTGAATCTATTTTTTCTAATAATGATTTTGAGGGGATAATTTAACATTAGGTTTAATTAATTTTTAATTATTATGATCAGTTAAGCATTTTATAAAATCAAAAATATGATGCTAAAAAAATAACAAAAATAAATCATCGTATTTAAACGATTGATGAACAATCGTTTTAATAAGGTATGTTTAAAAATAAAATTAATTAATATTTTTGTAGCGACGCATTAAGTTTTTACATTGATTGGTTTGTTGCGACTTGTATTACCTATACGTATTTGATTATTTATAATAATTAAATAAACCTAACCTAACCTGCCAGCTAATTACTTTCAATTGTAAATTGTAACAAACCACTGACACTTAAATTCAAGTGCCACTTGTACTTGTGTAAACATTATCGAATCGAAATGACAGTAACATCAATGTGGTTTTGTCAAAAATGATAATTATGTTTTTTGATCCATGTAAATGACAACGGTGCAGAAGTAAATTGCATACATATGACATAGTTTAAATAATAACAAACTTAGTTATTTATAGTATATTAAGTAAAATTATTTGTTAAATAATTATTTTTCCATTGGATAGTAAAAATACTATATTACCTGCATGTTCGATACAAGTTAAATAAGTACTTCGTTATAATAATTAAATACCTACTAATGATGTAGGTAATTTAATGCACCTCTTCGATGCTAATTTTTATCTTATATTACTCAATTCTCTTAAATATTTGTTTATTAATTTATTGTAACACTCAGAAACCATTAATATGATACTTAACGTTTGTCTGTCAACCAGGGTTGGTACTGTGGGTCCAGAGGCAAAAACTTAACGACTTAAATGTCCCCTAAAATCCAGAAAATTTATGCCGTTGTCAACTAGCAGATGTTGATAGACAAGAATTGTTATGTCATCTCCAATTCATTAATTCGTGAAATAGAAAAAGCTTCAAAAAAATAATACTTTCTTTCAAAGAAGTTAAGATTTGTTTAGAAGTAATTTTCACAAAAGAATGAAAGGGTTTATTGTTATTTGTGGACACTAGCATGAGGTAGAAACTATTTTCGCATTTAAAAAATATCGTTTTTACTTCCTTGTACGGAGTAAGGAAGTATTGTAATCGCGAAAAATTTCGGTTCTCAGATTTTGACGGAAATATCCGTTTTGACCTTTTCTGAATCCATTATGACTAGTTTCGTCGTGACGTCTGTACGTACGTGCGTACGTGCGTACGTGCGTACGTACGGACGTGCGTACGTACGTGCGTACGTACGGACGTATGTGTGTCGCATAACTGAAATACGGTTAGACGTAGAAAGCTGAAATTTTGTATTTAGGACTGTTATAGCATCTAGTTGTGCACCTCCTATTTTTGGTTTCAATCTACAAACCGGAAGTAGTAAATTTAAAAAAAAATTTGATAAATAATTAATTTTAGGCAATTTTTTTTATTTTAAATGAAAGATTATGTGATTATTATCTACAATCGGTATTTCATAAATTTTTCTGTATCTTCTATCATTTAAGAATAATTAAAGTATATACCTACTTATAATTTAATATTTCGGTATCTTGTAGTCCATGATCGATTAACATTTGTTACTAGGTAAAATTTAAATGATTATGATATGACAGTGACAGTAGCAGTGACAATAGTAAAATATCGTTTATATCTTCTTCTGCAGTTTAAATAAAATGACTAAAATATATTTGTGAGTATACTAGTATAATAAGTTAAAAGAATTTTTTATATTATTCTACATTTTAGTTATTAAGAAAAGTATGAACAAACAAGGCGTACAAGGAAGTCATGTGGTGTCCACGTCAGATTTTTTCTATTTAAATTCCTGTATTTTTGTGCGCATAATAACCTACCACAAACGTACAATGAGCAAATATTTTTAATAACACGAATAACTGTTTGTTATCAATAAATTGGAATTGGGAAGGTATGATGAAATTTATTTGTTTGTATCATTGGATGTTTTTGTAAGTTGAATGTAAAGTCGTGCAGATAATTAAGTACAAAGTTACAGAAAGTGAAAAAGAAAGAGAGAATAATTGTAAGATTGGTGAAACTTGGTGAGACATTTCAGTGAGAGATAGAAGTAGATGAAACAACAATACAGAGCCAGAGACGAAAGAGGGTGTAAAAGAAAGAAGATAAAGAGCGGAACAAGTGAAAATCTAGCGAATCTAGTTTGAGTTTGTAGCAAGAGAACTCGCGTTCGCATTTCCTATCACTAGGTAACATAACGTCCGAATGCCGTTCCAAAAAGTGCTAAAAAAACTTCCAAACGGAAAAAAATCCATACAGCGGCGTGCGTTCGGGGGCGTCGCGGGGCGGGCGGGCTGAAGGGGGCCGAGCAGAACTAAAAAAAATACGATTTTTTTTCGCGCTCGGCGCTTCGTATAAAAAATTCAGCGCATGGCATTTTTGGATCGGCTGTTTCTTCACCCCGCTACACCTCTTTGTCTAACGTTATTGATTTTCCGTTAGGGCCGTCCTTGTCTGACTCATACGCCCACGGCACTGACCTGCGACATCGCGTTCCGTCGTAACTAGGGCCATCGATTTTGTTTTGGAAGATATCGCGACGCTTGTCTTTCCGTCGCCTGCCGCGACCCGCGACCGCGGCCCGACTACTGCCACCCGCGGCTTTTGGGAACTGGCAAAATACGAAAATACTCACATAAGTCATATGACCATGTTTGCCCAAACTTTACGCAAACATCTCACTAACTTCAAACATTGCACTATTGCACTACTTATTTTTCTTTCAATCTTAACAAACCCATAAATTTTTCTAAAAAAACATACCTAGGTATACCTACATAGTTTTTAAGAATTGCCTGCTTCTTAATAACTTAATACTCATGTCTTAATCAAACTTCCAAAATTTATTTAAAAATTCCTCTTCGCGTACTTAATATTTGGTTAAAATTTTACAGCAATTTACAAAACTTTTACCTCAAACAATGTATGCCAAAGTATCTTGAACTTTGAACTTTGTCCAGACAAGTATGTTTGTCTTTATCTCTGTTTTAATGCTAAGTTTTGTAAACTTGTAAATAATACGTAGACAGCTATTACCTGCGAATATTAATTATTTATGGCTTTTAACAGTTAGGTATAGTATAAACAATATCAAATTTTCTTATCGGAAAATGTGTAAAACTCTTTTCTAGCTTGAATTCATTGCGCGTTTTTTTTCTGTAAAATCCCTTTTAAAAAGAACTTTAAGGGCTTACGATTAAGAATTCTTTACTTATATTTAATTAGTATTATTGTTGTTTCGTTCTTCGTACTTAAACGTCATTCACATATACAATTCGCTTTAAGGTTAACAATTATATGTTTACGTTTATGAAAGTATAAAATCATCTAACTTTATACGAGTATTCACACATTCCACTTTCAAACACTGAATGCTTGTATTTAGTTCGATGAATAAAACTTTAATAAACGTAAACGTAAATATAAACCTTAAAACTAAATGCTTTGTGAATGCAGCATTACGCAGACGAATTACTACACTCGCCTGCGGATTGGCGTTAAATTTCATACTTTTGGTTAATACAAATACAACAACCATCACTAATGGTTGTTAAAGTATTACTAAGGTATTTTAATACAATTTCTATATCTATATTTTATTGAATTTATTCTTACAATGATTACACCAAAACATAATATAAGTTTTATCCCCTTATTTTATCAAATAGTTTGTCATTATCCAATCTTTCTAATCAATATTTTATTTCCATATACTAATATAATATCTAAATCCGCAAGATTTTATAACATTTTCTTTACAATAGCAAATTTTAAAAATACGTGTAATTTGCAGCGTAATGCATGTGGGTTAAATATTGTAGTATTTGAGAGTAATAGATATATAATTCAGTTCGGCTTGCCAACCAAATTACGAGCATGTATAATGTAACAGACATTACCGAGGATTTATAGAACTCTAGTTATCTGATTACAGAATACTGTAATTTTAGTTTGAAGTTTGATGTATGTTGTTATGATATTTACGTTTCAGCGATTTCAACTACAGCATAATTTCATCAATTTTGCTTTAATGTTAGTGTTTTCTTTCGTTATTGTTTGACAACTTTATTTTGAAATTACTGTTTTAGTAACATGTGAAACAAGAGCGTTTAATATCAATTTTTATAACGTCGTTTCAACAGTTATTGGTAAATTCAGCATTTAATGTGAATACCAAAGTTTGCGCTTGTTAATTGATTGTGCATAAATAAATTTACATTTACTGTTTAATTAATTGCCATAAATTGTATTATTCCGAAATCGAAAATGGATACTTATTTTGACTGACGGATTTGTTTTAACTTTATAAAAGTTGTTAAGACATAATGGGCTACTTGCATGGTACTGAAAATTAGATTTTATCAATATGAACCTAACGTTAAATTTCGTATTAAAAAAATATGTTTTTTAGTAAATTGAGACAGAAATTTTGCTGTGACGTCATTTGTATATGAGATATGGCAGCATTCTACGTCATATCATATATTATTCAATTTTCATTAATTATTTTTGAGCTTGTTGATAAAAGTTTTGATCTCTTCTTCAAAAATATTGAATAAAAAAATCATGCAAGTAGCCATGACAAAATTGAAAATAATTTCAAATTTTGTATGGTAGGTATCAAAAGTCTACTATGAAACAAATTGGCGAAAATAGCGTCTTACAGTTGAGTGTTAATTTACCACCATAAGAAAGTAATAGTTATTTACGTTATAAGTGCGGTAGGTTTTTCTTTACACCGGAGGCTCTAATGCTACAATTTTTTAATGACCTCTAGAAGCTAAAAAAATCGAGTTACTTTACATTACCGTAGACGTGAACGTCAACTATTATGTGTAATTGTTATATTTACATTTCAGGAGCCCTAAAACCGTTTTTGCATTTGTTGCACATTAGGATTTTTCTAAAATGCATCGTACAACGTTTCACTCTGCCATGTTGATGTATTAGTTAATCTAAGGATAAATAAGAACTTTTTAAACGAAAATACACATGTACTATATTCAAAAATTTACGTTCATGTTCTCTTGTGATGTAAAATTTTTGAAGTCAGCAGTGAGTGATTTTTGGATACAACATTAAATTTTAATTCCAAGTTTATCACATGTTTCATATTTTCATTTGTTTGCATACTCGTAATATATTGTAAAGTGTAATGTGTGGCTTCAATTTATTTAATTTGGCATTCAAACAATAACAGTTTGATTAGGAATTTAACCATTTACCACTTGCCTTAATTTAAATCCTGATATAAGCCCTTTTTTACCTTAAATAGAACATAAATATTAATTCAAATTAGGCTATATGTACTTCTTGTAAATAACTGTTCAAGCCTACGTTTTAATTTTTGCAAAAATAGTATCAAATATTACCACCAGTTTTGAAATCACCTGCGTTAAAGAGTTATTGAATAGAACATGCAAAGGATATTGTATAATGAAGTTATTGGGATTACTTGTGATGATCTGTTGAAATGATCGAGTGATCGAGATGCTATTGGAGTTAAAGCTGATGGGGTTCGGTTGTGGTGGAAAGCTGAAAAGCTTTCCCTTTTTAACCATGAAAGAAATGCGGTTAGGGGTCGGTCTCTCTTTCCTTTCAACACAATCGTACGTACCATATACAACTCCGTTAATAGATAATCGTCTAAATTGTGACAAATCAATGCAAACTAAAGAACGATACAATTTTAATTTGCGACATTTCAAATTTACTTATGTATCTTGAGTAGGTATTTGAATAAATGTATGTATTGTACTTCTAATGGAAAGTATAAACTTGGTTTATGTAAGTAACCAGCTCCATTTACACATGCATTTAGTTTAAGGTTTACATTTATGTTTACGTTTAAGAATGTTTAAATTCATGTAACTATACAAGCATCCGCACTTTCTAGCACTGAAGTTTGAATGTTCCAAACTTAAGGTTTATGTTTACCACTTACTAAAGTAATCTAAAGTTATTATTTGAATACTATGTTTGTTAAACTTAAATATAAATGTAAACCTTAAACAATGGCCAATGGCCGCCTAGCATGCTAGCGGTCCCCAGTTCGATTTCCAGCGCAACCGACAATAATACCACTTGGTCCGAGCGGGCCCGAGTGGTTGGATTCCACTATAATAACATCTATCATTTTGTAATTGGAAGTTAATCCTACCGAATGGTTACCATGAAAATAAAAAATAAATATTTACGTGAATGAGGCTGAAAGGCTATTAACTTAAATGTTCTATTGTTGTAAAAAAAACCTTTAATTCATATTTGTTTCTTTTAATTCAGCTTAAAATTTAATTGATATAGGTGCAAGCCAAAAGAAGATTAATAATGTTATCTTAAATATCCAAAGCATATAAATAAGTAGGTACCTAATAGTTATATTGTCATTTTAACTATATTTTATGAAATATAGTACATAATTTAGACAATACAAGGTTTGACGTTCAATGATTAAGATTTTGATAGTTTATTACTAGATATGTACTTTGTACTATCCCTGGTACTAAATACCTTCCTATGTATTTGGAAGATATGTTATTTCAACTTCAAATTTAAATCTTCGCCAGTTAACTAAATAACAACTAATGGTGGTACAATGGTTAAGGGTCCGATTAGCATAATAGCGATTCCAAATTTGGTAACCATCAAAAAATTATTGGGTCCAAGTGGTTAGATTGGTTATATTATAATCACATCCATCATATTTTAATTGAGATCAAATCTTGTTGTATGGTACGATGGTAGGTACCTGTACACAAAAACATAGAATCTATTAACTCATTATAATTTATTAGTTGATGAGTTCTGATTTCTTATTATCAGTATCGAAGACACCTTTGGTGCTATATATAATGTCAGCTTTTGCATCGGCGTCAACCCTGGCAGTAAAATGACTACTTTTGGGCCCATTTATATATAGAAAACAAATGGATAATGCCAGTAGCTGTTTTGATTTAATTTAAAATTGATCAATTGCTAACAAATAAAAGATATATTTCTTGTGTATACAGTTAGAATAACACATATTCGTTAATGTTACAAATTTTGCCTAGTGTGTGTAACAGACATTATTATTTTGTCAATTCTAAAAAAAATATAATAATCAAATAATTTCACAAAATGAATCAACAATGTAAAAATACTTGACAAAAAATGACCTGTCAAAAACAAAGCATATTCATCATTTGTCTATAAACTAAATAAATAAAAATTGAATATACCACACCAATTTTTACAAAATCATGATTTTAGAGCTTGCGCAAGTAAACAAATATTGTTTACTCCCGGGAATCTTTTACATGATAACAAGAGTTGAATTTGTTTTTTATAAAACTGCGTAGGTATTGGAAGTAATAAATCTATTGGTGTTTACGTAAAACGAATGACGAGAATAGCGTGAACATCGAACACGGAAGAAATCAGAAAGCATTGAATTGAGAGGCAGTCAATTAAATGTTAGAAATTAGGAGCGATTGTTTGATGTGTGCGTAGCTGTGTCGTAGTGTCGCGGTGGTTCAGGGGCGGCTCAGTGGCGGCGCCACAGGGAAGTGTGTCAGGAGGAGAAGGGCCCTATAAGTGAAGAAATATTTGTTTTAAAATTTAACTAAATACATATTTACATAAAATCACACCATTTCTTTGGTCTTAATTTGTACAAAACACAAAGAAAATATAACAGTTTTTTATTTTAAATCTAAAGTGTTCTATTACTATAAAATTTATAATGGAACATTAAAAAAGGAATAAGTTTACTTCTGATAAAATACCTAATTCTGATAGATAACTTGTACCTTAAAATGCAAAGTTTAATTATTTATTGTCATTTTTTAAATTTCCATACAAGTTACATTTTAAATTTAAGTTATTTCAGTGCGAATAACAATTTATTTATTATATTATAAATTATAATAAATTTATGTTTGGCATTTATGGATTTTGATTATGATGCGAAACGAAAAGGCTTCCTATTGGCTACCGATGACTTGCGATCATGTTTTGTTGGCAAAAGCAAGGTACGTCACAACACAATGGAAGTGGGGATGGGGAATCATTTATATGAAGCTAGATAATAGTTGTAATCATATCCTAGTATAATCAAATGCTATACAGCTACTTAATAATTTATCTATAACTTATTTTTCTTACGGATACATTTGGTTTTGTCTGTAGTGAAGCATTAACATAACATTACTCGTATTACGATCGAGATCAACAAGGTACCGAAACAAAGCTTGCAACTATTGTGAAAAAATAGTTCCTTGCTGAATAGTTCAGTAAAATCTCTCTTGAACGGACACCTTTGTACAAAGAGGTTTCCGTTCATGGGAAAAGAATGTAGGTATTACGAATGTATTATTTTATTAAACTAATAAAAAACTTCGAACAAAAGCTTACATTAAGCTTTTCTTACACTACCATTATTTCAATTTTGTCTGTAAAGCCCTGTTCACACATGGACACACAGAAGACACACACATGCGACACACAAGACAACAAAAGCAAAATGAAGAACGTATGGAACGTTTGTGGCCTCAAAATTGATTTTTTCTTTACTTATATAGAAGCCACAAAATAGCGGCGCCTCTATTTCACAAGCAACACACACACACACACACACACACACACACACACACACACACACACAGGATTTTTCACTGTTCCGTGTGTGTCTTCTATGTGCCCATGTGTGAACAGGGAATAAAATTTAACGTTTTGCGGACATTTATTTGTAGATTTTGATTATAAAAAATGAAAATCAACAAAGCTATCCGTTTATCGGAGCCTTTCAGCGTTGTTTGTATTAAAACTCCGTTCCAGCTTCCGTCGAAGGGAGAGTCCGTTTAAGAGGCGCGTTCGGAAAATACCGAACTCCTGAACGTCAGTCGTCATTGCCAAAGTGTGGTGGGTTCAGGTGACGTTAATCCCTTCTTTTTGCAGTCAATCGAACAAAAAATGTAGGTAAAGAGAACTGAGCATAACATGTATTGGCTAACTAGAGAATGTACCAGTTCAACAGCGAAAACATAGCATCGTTGTCCCATCATATCTCATTTAATTTATAACACAGATGAATGAAAATAATCTTCTTGTTAACAAAAGTTCAATTTATGTCTCTCTATTTTCAGAAATTAAAAATAGCTTTTTGTTCACCAGAAAAAAAATCATAAAAATCGAGAGGCTGATGTCAAAGTCATTTTTTTTCAAAATCATAAGTTAAATAGAAAAATAAAAACAGAGAGACCTTCTAACATCTTTTGGTAACATGTTCATTATGTTGTAACTAAAGAAAAACCTCTAAATATGAACTGATCATGGGACGCGCACTGCGTACACCTCTGTTTTACTATAAATTTGACCATCGGACGGGCCCCTTACGAAAAGTTAATATGAGTGTTATTACCAAGTTTCGGACTATGAATATGCGTCCGTAGATGTCCGCAGTGAGATATTTTACTGTAATAGACGATATTCGTGGTGACGTTAAGGATTACAGCGTTGTGGCAAGTTTTGGAAGTATTCTTACAAAGATTGAATTGTGTATATGAAAATAAAGTGTAAAGATTATGCATTTTAATAATACGAAATTGACAGAAAAAGATGTTGCTGGGGCAAAATTTAGGTATATAACTGTGAAACGTGTTTCTTTTTTATAATAATGGTATAAAATTCACATTTTTATGATCTTTGTGCTTAAAGCGAAAATCTCTGTTTCATTTACGTGATGTACAATACATAATTTGAAAACTGTAAGTTTGTAAGCTGGTGTTGTTTCGTGTTAATTCTACATATTATTTATCAAACATAATTTTTTGTTAGAACAATTATTCACCAAATAACCGTTGGCGCTATCATCGATTTTTAGTTGAATATTATTAGAATCTGGCTGTGAAATATGACAATTAACATGATGTAAGTAAACAGTTGTTTAATTGAACGGCAGGATGACTGGATAGCTCACGTGGTGAGAGAACTGGATCCTGTGGACTGGGTACAGAGGTCGTGGGTTCGAATCCAGGTTATGCCTGGAAATTTTTTCGACCTGATGTTGATCGGGTCCCTCTCCTGTTACCATTCCAAGTTGGGATCTACTTAATTTAAGGGTGAAACCGGTGACCAAAAGCTTTCGAATTACATTATTGCAAAATCCCAACAAGAATTAAAATTTTATATTTTTGCACTTCGGCATTAAATTCCATTGAATTTTATCGTTTAAATGCGCCTTACTTTATTAGATAACTATTTAAATTGAGGCAGAAAAATACAATCTTTTAGATTTTACAAAATTCCTTTTTATCGTCGCACACTTCAAGTAACAAAATTCATGATTTTTTACCTTCCGCTTACCTGTAAAGGAAGGTATTGGAATCATGCAAAAAATCGGGTGGTGAATTTTTAGCGGATGAGCACGAATTAGGGTCCTTACAACTCATTTTTCATAGTTTCACGATGATGTCTGTGTGTATGTGTGTGTGTGTGTATGTGTGTGTATGTGTGTGTGTGTGGTCAAGGCCGGGTGTTAGTCGCATAACTCAAATACGAATTACCCAAAAATTTTGATATTTGGTATTTAACATTTGTATATAAATTGGAAGAGCTCCTTAGATTTCGGTACAAATATCTTCATGGGAAGTGATATTTTTTGAAGATTGAAAAGGTTAATTGTCAAAATTGTATATAAATTTGGAAAAATATAGTATTTATTTGTAATAAGAATAAGAGGAAAAGTTATTTGCAACTTACGTTATAAAAAAATTGTCTTTATCTGGTAGCATTAAAGAACTGCAGTAAAATTTAAAAAATAAATTTATCAAATAAAACGTTGATATCTTGTAATCCATGATCGGTTGATTTTTGTTTCTGCGTAAAAAATATTGACAGGTGAGACGGGTGACAAGTTGGCATACTAGCGCTATATAAGTCCTAAGTAAGATATTAAATGTAGTAATTGAACGGAGGATGGCTTCAACACAGCAGAGTTTTCCTGTGAATGAATCTTTTTATTCAGGTGATGCAAATTTCTGTGTTTGAACTTTGAATATTTTAGATTTTTATTTGTAAATTTTAAATGGGCACCGGATTGTACGTATACATTTCTGTTTAAAGTCTAGATATGGCGGAAGGTTGTGTGATGGCCACGTCAGATTTTTTAAATAGTAGAGTAAACATATTCCTATTGAACTCCTGTCTTATTTTTTCAAATTTAATTCAATTATACTGTAAAAAATTGCATTTAATTACGAAGACATTTTTTGTAAAAATTGATTGTTGCTCCTTATCGCTCGTAGCAAAATATACGATAGTAGCTCAATAGAGTTACGTTTTATCTTTCATTTAAAAGAAAAACTGGGTAAATAACTTTAAGTATACAGTATACCTACGTCAAAAAAAAAGAAATTTTCTAAAATATATTAAGATTGTGATTTTCCAATACATATTAAATAACTAATTGATAATCTAATGTGCATTAAAAAGATAAAATTTAATAGAACTACCGTCGTTGTGCAAATGATTTTTCCCTTAACTTGACAACCTCTAGCTGCCTCTATGGTAGTAAAAGTAAACTGCGTGACAAAGCATAAAGAAAAAATACTTTGTGTGTGCCATCAAGTCACCCTAGGGACATAACCCAAAGAGATTCAAATCCCGAAAACATATACAATTGAACTGGAAGCATATAAGTATGTACAACACTTATAGTACTAAATTTTACTTCAACAATTTTTAAGTATACCAGGGTAGCCCTCAGGACTAAATTTATGCAATTGTTTTCACTTATAATATCACATGTGCATTAATTCTTTCCGGAATTTTTTTCAGTGCTTTCCAACAACGTCTTAATTAGCTCGAGTTGTATACGAGAGCTAAATACGTTGTTGAAATGCACAATAAAAAATTTCCTGCACATGAATACACATTCGGTAAGAAAATCGCAATGACACCGACGCTCTATTTTTGAATTCTTTTTATAATAGAAACTTGAAGTGTTTATTAAATTTGTATTTAACGTTAATAAATATGTATTATTTACCTTATTAATTGCTTATTTACACTCAAAATGACAATGTAACCAATTTTTAATTTAATGTCAAACTGACATATGCCAGTAAAGTTTTCGCTTATTAATTTCAGTTAAGTTCCTCAAGCTACTAGTAAAAATTTTCTATATAACCATGGTTACTATTATTGTAATCAATTCGTCCATTGGCTATTATTTGTGTCATGCGATTTGCAAGTAAATTACCCTTATTTGCGTCTTTCACTTCAACATTTAAAAAATTGTGTTACGTTTCCATTTAATTAAGATTATTTTGTTAAAAACCCTTATTGATATTACCCCTAATATGATCAAACTGATTTGTGTCCTCATGCATGTATCCCATCGCCCCTAGGCCCCGGTTGGGCAGCCACCGACGGCTCTGTGTGTCAGCCCCCGGGCGCCGCGCGCCCCCGACCAGTGGCGGCGGCGTCGGCGGCGCGCGGGGGCTGCGAGACTCGGCGGCGACCTTGCCGTCGCCATGGAAACCAGACAAAACTTACCCCTACCAGGAGCAGACGGGCCGACGAACAACGGCGAAAAAAATATATACAAGTATTCCTCCTCGCGACGTGTTCCACCCCCGCCCTCCCCGCCGCCGCCCCCGCTCTATCGATATCGGCGGCGGGGCGCGCGGACGCTTGGTGTGTTGCTCCAGATACCAGACAGACAGACAGATATTTACCTACCTCCTCATATTCTTATTATAGAAACGCAGAGATACTCCAGTCTTTATAATAATATTAAAACTACTGCGTATATTGAGGTCGGGGGTTGTTAATCAGTACAATCTGATCTTCGTTTATACACCAAGGGTATCGCTATCGAATTTATGTATGCAAGAGAATTAAAATCATACAGATATTTACCTACCTCCTAATTTTCTTATTTTAGAAACGCAGAGATACTCCAGTCTTTATAATAATATTAAAACTACTGCGTATAAGAGGTCGGGGGTTGTTAATCAGTGCAATCTGATCTTCGCTTATACACCAAGGGTATCGCTATCGAATTTATATAATTATACAAGAGAATTAAAATCATGCAGATATTTACCTACCTCCGCATATTCTTATTATAGAAACGCAGAGATACTCTCCAGTCTTTATAATAATATTAAAACTACTGCGTATATAGAGGTCAAGGGTTGTTAATAAGCACAATCTGATCTTCGCTTATACACCAAGTAGTGTTGCCGCGAGACTCGAGACTAGTCTCGGTCTCGTCTCGTCTCGTCTCGAAAAGTCGAGACGAGACCATCAGTTAAGTCTCGATAACAGACTCGAGACCGAGACGAGACCAGTATCGAGTCTTGCCGAGAGTCTCGTCGAGACTCTCGAGTCTCATTTTAAATAATTAATTTGTAATATTCATTTAAAAGTAGAAATTTTTTAATAAAGGTTAGATCATTTATTTATTTAAAAAAAATTTTATTCTAAATTTATAATTTCATATGAATGGTGATTATTCTACACTCTACACACGTAATTTTCAACAAAGCAGACTGCTTCATGCAATGATTTTTTGTTAATAATTTGTTGTCTTTCTACAGCAACTCGTTGCTATTTCAGTTGATATTTTTTATTGTGACATTTTAGAATGCTTTGTGTAAATTTAAGAGTAAATTTTGACCCGACTTGTCGTTTCTACGCAGGAATTATAATTATAATAAATTTTACCTAATTAATTTATGGCTCGAATTATATTTATATATCAACAAAGGTTAACCATGAAGATATCTACTGTGGTTTTATCTAAGTAATTTCATTGCTCAAAAATGCCTTCTACGAGCAAATAATGCATTCTCATTGGTTAAAAATGACGTGTATGAAATATTCGCTAAAAAACTACCTTCTTCAAACAAATAGAGCATTCTTATTGGTCAAAAGTGACGTATGTGGAATATTAATCAACAATATTTAAATGTATTGAAAAAACATGTTTGTACAATTAACTGTAGTTAAAATCTTCGTGCCTGTCTCCTAGTACAATAAATTTGAAAAAAAAATTCTAAAATAAACACGCTGTACAATACAGACGTGCGGGATAGTGGATAGTGAGTATGTCGTGTAAAATTTCCAGTTCCATGTATATTGAGAATTATAATATTTTGGTGTTTCATTCAAAACTCAAGCTTCCATTTTCCTAATGCTTACTGTATACTAGTTTTTTACGGTGGTCTTCTTTAATGCAATGACAGGTAATATATTTTATTAACACATACTTCTAAGAAATATTAAAAAGTCGAGACTCTCATCGAGACTCGAGACCGAGACGAGACTAGAGGACTCGAGACGAACTCGAGACCGAGACGAGACCAAGGTATTCGAGACTTTTTCGAGACCGAGACGAGACTGACCTTAAGTCTCGCCAAGTCTCGTCTCGCGGCAACACTAACACCAAGGGTACTGCTACCGATTACCGAATACAAGAGAATTAAAATCATAACATTCAAATTAAAAGTTATGAATGTGACGTTTATATGGTTTTATTTTGCCCAGCTCAAAACTTTAAATTTGTGCGAAACTTCACAGGCTCCAATTACAAATAAACCTACTAATATTACGGCGTTTCGAATTTAGGACGAGCTAAAATATAAAATGTTTTTTGGTTGTACATAAGGTAAATATAAATTCAATAGATTATCACTATCAAATTTGTCCTTAAATTTAATAGTAAAAATCAAATAATAATATTTTTAATCCTCATTCATAAGCATTTAGTTTAAAAGTTTACATTTATATTTAAGTCAGGCACAGGCAGGCATTATTCTAACGTGCAGATGGACACAAAATGTGCAGTGGAAAAATAAAAAGCAAAGTAGGAATTTTAAATTGGTGCAAGACAAATATAAGAATACTTTATTTTTCAATTATTATTATTTAAATTAATCCTAAAAATATACAATAATTTGTAAATGTATGTCGGGTAACTTACCTTAGTTTATTTAGTTTTGCACATGACAGAGAGAAAACCGTGCTGTTATTCATCTTTAAAAATTCAATTTTGAGATACGTACTATATTTCATATTTTTCAAAAATAATTTCGCCTGCGGCGCTTTTTCTTTTCTTATGGTATGGTAATTTTTTTATAACTGTTTTCTCTTTTTAATAATGAACCCCTTCTCCGAAAGAAAATTGTTCATTTTGTGGTAGGTATAGATATATATATGTAGTGAGAAATAAAAGATTAGAATAAATCCTGAAGTTAAAGAATCATACCATTCACATAATAAAATTAAATTTGCTTTAGTAAGCATTAAACATACTAAAGTCTGGAGTTTTCAAACTGTAATGCTAGAAAGTGCGTATGCGTAAACTTTAATATGTAAACTTTAAAACCAAATGCTTATTTGATATGTAAATGAGGCTTTAAGAAGATTTTTGGTTCTGTCGTCCTACAGTATTATGTTTTAAAATCATACAAATACATAAAAGATAGGTACACACAAGTTTTGATAATAAAAAATAATGCAGTGTTATGTAAGTAAGTTGTAGTTGCTGCAAACATTTTTGTCCAGAAATGTATGGGAGTTAAAATTGATATATTATATTTTCTATTTTTGTGTTAATTGTTTTCGGGACAATTATTTTTAATTGACAACATGAATTGTGACTGTTTGCCCGTTGCCACAGAAATAAATAATAAGAAAATAAGTAAATTTTTAAAATAACTAAATCAAAATTAGTCGTACTTGCATCTTACACGACTGAAGACATCAAATTAATGCTATAGAATTTTGCAGGAAAAATAGTTTTATGAGTTTCTTGTTGTGCTGTGCTCCTAATATAAAAATTTCATTACTCCATCAAAATTTACATTTTTCATCATAATAATATTAAAAATTTGTTATATTATTAAAATTTAAATTTAAAGAATATTTTGTAACGAAAAGAAATGTTTTATTTAACATTGCGCCAACTACAAACTCGTACAGCTTCTGTTTAAATTCGCAATCAATTCTATAACTAATTTTTAATAATGAAAACAAATTCTCTGCTGTAGTTTTTTTGCAAGACATGTCTAGAACCTTTGCTTAAATCAAGGTTATTAGTTCATAGACATTCAGACATTTTACATTTTACATTTTTATTTTTGATAGACACGATACTATCGATTGTAAGATTCATATCATAAGAATGTTTCTGCTGAGCAATGGATAATAAATATATGTCATACAATATAATACTGAAATTAAGAATTTTAGTTCACTAAATTCAAATGTTAATTAATTAAAACAGCAGTTCAGTTGGTGAGATATTATGTAAATGATATAAATCCAAAATGTGGAATAACCATTAATTAAATCATCAAGTTAATTGATTTGGTTTCAAACAAGTATATCATTTTAAATCGAACTTGTTACGACCTACAATAAAATTGACTCCCATTTACATTTCGAACATTAATAAAAATATCCCCACTTCTGATACTGGAATATTACTCTCTATAAAATCAGTGATCGCAAACTATAGGCTTATAATATTGTAAAATATTTAATCGTGGAACTAACCACTGTCCGAAATAGCAACAAATTTTATTAATTAGTGTTCGAAAAGAGAAGAAACAATAATAATACACGTCAAAACTGATCAAGATATTATTAGGGGACCATGTAACACTGCTATTATCTTAGACAAAATATTTTTGTAATATTGTTAGTATGCCAATCAACAAATATAATTTTTAGATTATAATGTAACCGAAATTCTAGTGCGTGAATATCTATTGTGTTTGTTGATTTTTTCACGAAAGTAATTACTTCGTATCCTAACAAATCTAAAATAACATTGCTATGGCTGTATTATGATTATTATTATTTCAATCATTCGAGTGTCTGCGGTAGTGAAAAATTCCCATAATTAAAATGTAAAAACTCAGTGATGTAAAATACCTACTCGGTGTAAATTTAAGGGTGCGTTGGCTGCTCGCCACCCTGAACAACAGGTTGTCGAAGGGCTGTTGCGTAGGGTCACATATCGCTGTCTCTCTCTCTCGCACTGGCGAGATGCGTATTGACATTGTTTACCACAGTACAGAAATTACACATTTTTAATATTGATGGTGGTGGTGATGCATACATACGATGACCATTCGTAGTGTACAGCGCTGTATTTTATTTTCTGTATTATATTTTAAATATTATGAAAATTGTATACTTACTTTTTAATTACTAAATGTTAGCAAATGTGTGCTTTTCCGAACGAGCTTTTAGTGTATGTATTAAAGGTTCGTTCGCAGAAACACACATATAAATGCAACCTAATTTATCGGTAGACCGCGCTGTCAAATGAAAGAAATCCACAGAGTAAAACATAACATAACCTACAAATACTCATACTCTGAACTCGGGGCCTACTCTTTAAAGTTACTTAAATTTTATGCTTTATTTTGTGTAATTCTATCTTCAAATGAACAGTAAGTATTTTCAAACGTTTTAGTTCAATCAATTTTTTTAAGTTAAGTATAATTATTTTTTATTAGTTATCTCCTCGTGCAATAGTATGACGTCAAAATATAATTTTTCTTCAAGCTAGAACCTTTACGTGCGATATCTCAACAGTTTGAGGTGACGCATAGTTTTTCTTCTTTTTTTTATAAATACCTCAAATAAAAAATAACATATTCGTTGCCAAACATGTGTTGGGTTTTTATGATATAATATATTCTAATCGTTTAGTAAAACTACTGCTAACCTCCATATACGCAATGCATTTTAGCGCGTTAGTGGCAACTTTAAACTCAATTATTTTTTAAATATTATCTACAGGATCACCACCCAATTACAGAATGGTAGATGTTCTTGTATTACTGTTCCTTTATGTATGAACTGTCATGTAAAGTAATTTTCATTACAGATTTAGTTAAAAAAAAGTATGATTTTATGCTAGCACGCTATAGTTAGTGCACATATTTCACTATAAAATTCGGAAAAGGTACCTATATTGGAACCAAATTGTATTTTATATTTTGTAACATTTAAAAACAGTTGATTTTAAATGAGTAGGTACCTTCGAGCATATACTGACTAGAGGCCGCCTTACGGCGTTTGTTGTGATCGGAAGATATACGGTAGGGGAGATTTGCGGGGTCGGAAGCCGTGATGTATTGAGGGATGCGTAATTTCTTAGTATTATTTCACAAAGTAAAATAATACTCACAAAACCTCATTAAACTTTTCACAAAGTAAACGCAGAATTTAGGGTTATAGTTAAATGACATGTGTGACAAGAAGTAACAAAGAATAACAGCAAAACGCTGCCCGCAATACACCATGACTTCTAGCCCCGCAAGTCCCTCCTCCTGCATATCTTCCGATCACAACAAGCTATGCATTGGTATAGGGAATTACTTCTCTAGTCAGTATATATGCTCGAAGGTAGGTACATTATAATTCCAGCCTCATTGTTTGAGAATATTTTCATCTATACATCTACATCACACAAACTTTAAAAATTAATTACAGATATATTAAGAACAATAAAGGCTTATCAATACTCTCAATCGCTTTCAAATAACATGAAATTTCAATAAAAAACTTTTAAAAAGATGGTAAACTACCCTATTGTAATGAATGTAGTATATTAATTATAGACATATTTTGGTTTGTGACCATCCATGGATTTACTGCCTTAAGTAAATTAAAAGTCGAGTCACTACGGTTGTGGTTTATGTTCCTGTTAGGTTTAAGGAATTAGTGTAGTTCACATTATCTACCTATTATGCCTCATTTTACTATGTGTCAATTTTATTGATGCATATTTTAAGGCATATTATTAGTGCTTGCTATATGCCGAGTTGTACCGTAGTATACAATGGCAACACGCTAACAGGCGTAGGTAAATAGTGTTTCTCGAATCTAGCTTCTGACGTTTTCTTGATAGGACCTTTCAAGAGCATTCCTCGGCCCACTGATAAGTTTATATTTGTGTATATATATATATATATATATATATATATATATATATATATATATATATATATATATATATATATATATATATATATATATATATATATATAAACGATACATGGAGTGATTTTAGGGCCTAACTTGCGTATTTTCGGAGTTCGGACCCTAGACGGACCCCCTAGCGTATGAAGGATAAAAAATGCGTCACAGGCGATTTTGTGTTTGTTTTAGATCAAATGTTTTTAAGTTAAAAGTTAGGTACATGTTTTCAAGAAATTTAAGCTGCATGTTTTTCCTCTCTTCATGGTGGAACAATAAATTTCTTTCCCAGTTTTTAATTCACATAGGAAAACTAAATACTTATGAACAACAATCAACAAAAAATTTAAAAAATACAGTATATTTCATAGTTTTAATTAATATAGAAAGAGTAATTTTTACATTGTGCCCTGGTTGGTATAATTGAACGTTTTTATAATTTTTATTAAAACTTTCTTTGGGAAAAAGTATAATATCACTTAGCAAACACATTTTTTTGATTACGAGGGCCGCAAAAATTTCGGGCCCTTATAGGCACGTACCTTTTGTGCCTAGGCCTAAGGTGATTTTGTGAAGTGGTGTTAATTTAGGGTTTTTGGTTACAGCAGTGCAACCAACATGGGAAAGATGACTATCCCAACTGGACTAGGAACTCGATGAGTATCAATAAACAAGGATATGAGGTGAGAGTTTTGAATAAATAATGAACTAATTGTTTTGAGAATAATTAAGTGAATGTTTATATTTTTTTGTTGCATGAATTATATTATATGTGCAAATTGGTATGGTACTACCAATTATATTATTTTTTTACCTATGTTTGTCCTCATCCATTATTCACTTAACAAGATCTATTATACTTATTCATCTTTATTTTTACGGTCTGTCTTCACATTTGAAAATTATACCTATAATTGGATTTTTTTATAAATGAATTTAAATTGAGGAATACAATATTGATATGTGTATAATAATTGTATAGGTATTTCTGATCTTTAAAAAGGAGCTACTTTCAACCTTCAGTATTAATAATTATTTTATATATTATATTATTATAGTCTATATAAATTATAAAAATTGGAGCACACAACAATTTTTGTATATGATGCTAGTTTTAAATCTAACTATAAGAATATCAATTTTCTATTTTTCAAACATCGATATGGAAACTACTGCGTAATGAATGATATTAGATACCTATGCCTAATATTTTGCGAACACCTATTTATATAAAACTGTTTTATCTCCTAAAATCTTGGTTCTAATGATAAAATAACACATAGGTACAGCGTATAGCTATAGCAAATCAGTAGATAGTGATTGATGAGAATGATTATGAAGTGAATAAATGGTTAATGACGTTTATCGGCAAATGAAAAATAACATCAAATTATTTTATTTTGAAAATTGATTGTTTGAATAAAAAGGCATTTAATTTTATAAACACGAGTATGTTGGACATGATTTCAGTGAACTTATTAATAGTGCCAACGAACTACTTCTTTATTTCTAAATTGTTTTAAATTTAAAATAATTTTTTTACCAGCCTATTTTATCATTCACTGAAGCACCTACGTAGTGATGTTCAAACTGAGTCGAATAAGTTATTTGGTTACAAAAGTTCTCATCCTAAATAATTTTCTGTTTTCAGGCAAAAATGAACGCGGGCGACCACCAAAACAACCAGCACATGCAAAAAGGTAAATAAAAATTATTTATAATTTTATTTGTTAATTTTCTTTGTTCTGTGTAAAGGCAAGGAGAATGTATTTGATTTAATTTTAATTCTAGTTTTATTTTTATGTTAACGAACATGCAACAAAATAATTATTGCTGTAATTTTTATGTGAGGGAAATTATCTTTATTTTAACCATAGGTAGTTATTTATTTAATCAGAGATAACGAAACATTATCTATACGGTTTATTATAATCCTATTGCGTATATATGGAAATTATTTCTGAGTACTAAATATAATATTTAAATTCTTTTTAATTTAAGATTTAAATCAAACAAAATTGGCTATTCAGGTAAATATTGTATTTATATTATAATCTAGATACTTGAAACATATTTTATTTTTAATTTACGCGATAGTAGACCTACCTCAACCTCATCTTCAAGAGGCTTTTCGTCTTAAATGACTGTAAAATGTAAAGTAAAATGATATTTTACAATACTTGTCCCCTATTTAATTTTGCTTTACTATGTTTTTGAAATAAATGAACTAAAATTTTGCTTGTAAGCGTTTTAAAATTGTCTCTAGATGCTAAAAAGTATATTTTTGGTTTTTCAGCAATTCATTACTGAAAACTAGTTCTTTTGGTTAATCAAATGATATTTGTAGGTGCCGTTTGCCTTTTTATCACTATATAAAAAATATGGCTAACTTTTATATTTAATCTTGGCTGAAAATCGAAATAATATTAACTAAATTTTTTTTAAACTTTACTTATTTAAATGTCACTATAACATAAAAGCTTTATTTATATAGAATATTATTGTAGATCAAATGTCAAGTTCATGTATCCTTGAAAATAAAAGCGATTTTTATATTTCTGGTCGCAAGTGGTCGTGAGGCATGTGCAATTTGTTGTTTTAATAATAAATATAAATAATATTGAATAGGTGATTAGACGAAGAATATTCTTGATCAGCTGTCCTTGTAAACTTTTCAAAAAAACCGGTATATGCAACATTTTTGGCACCACGTGTAAAAAAATCGCATCATTAAAAAAATCATCAAACAGAAAAAACCTGAATAATGACTTCTAAAAAATTTGAATGTTATAGGAAAAAACCGCGAACTTGCGAGCAAGAAAGATAGCTACATCTAAAAAGAGAGAGAACTAGAGCATAAAAAATCGCGTATGCTTCGTCGTTTCCTGCTAAGCAAGTCACAGGCTCTATGATCGAATTTGAGACTAGTTGATCAATTAAAACCTGTATTTTAGACGTCCCTGTCACCATTGCCTTGTAGCGGCGCAGTAGAAGAGAAATATCACGATTTGAAAGTCAATGTCATGAGCTGTTTTACTTCGCGGGAGAGAATTTGTAATTTCAAGCGATTACTCAATGTGTAAATATGATATAAATCATTAATTACTACTTGTAATTATTTAAATTGAAATGTTGGAGTAGTTATTTAAATTTACTGATAGTATATAGAGTAATTTCAATGTCAAAGCGTTAAATTTATATAAACTTGTTTTTTAAATGCTTAACTCATTTAGTCATTGCTAATAAAATACATTACTAGTTCCTAATCAATTAATTTCAACATTCACTTATTTTGAAAATTTGCATCTTTTTTAATTTTATTTTTACGTAAAACAAGTAGCTAAGCTACTAACCAATAACTAACAAGGTCACAAAATTTTAAAAATAGCTGGGTTGCACTTTCACCTTCACATTTTTATTTAAACATAAATCCGGCGTTTCTAACCCCGTTGTAGGGGGCTAATTATTAACTATCTCAATTTTTTTTCAAAATTCTAATCATATTAATTTTATGTCTTTTCTCAATGATTTTATTAGAAATCCATTAACAAAAGCTTTTTACGGTCGTGTTCATTAGTCTAAATTGAGAGCCTATTTGACAAGGCGGCACAATTAGGGCCTTAGTCCATCTTTAGTAGCACTATATTTTCAGATTTTAGTAAATCTAATTTTACCTTTTATTAAGACGATCCTCTACCGATCAGAAAACAGCCAAAAACGTGGATTTCGCGCGCCACTCCACAGCGTTTATTGTTTTGTTAAATAATCTAAAAATACTGTCGAAGATAAAAGTAGGTACAATCTAAAAAATGGTCGATGCAGAATTTTAAAATTTTGCTTTTAAATCTAAATAGTGTTTATTTGAATTTTGACAATTTTTGTTATTTTTTAACACAAATATCGTTTATTTTAAAATGAATTTAAAAAATTCGATCGGTTATTTCGCAGATCCAAGCTTTGTTGACAAATTTGAAGTTAATTCACTTATAAATAAAAACTGTAGGTATAGTGGCGCGCGAAAACCTTCTTTTTTACAAATATTGCAGTTTTTTTACAAATATGGGTGCCAAAATTATATTTTACCCATAAACATAAATTATTTGTTAATTTTATGTTTAACAAAACAATAAACGCTATAGAATAGTGTGCGGAATCAATGTTTTTGACTATTTTATGCTATGGTTAGAGAATCACCTTAAGTTTATAGCATTTTAAAAATTTATATTATGAGATATTAAAAACTAAATTAGTAAGAAATGTTTTAGCGCAAATACCTATTTTCAAAAGTTTGCCCAAGGTCGCAAAATCCTCTATTGGATGTGCTCCTATTTTTATTTAGAACTTCGTTATGGCCCTAAAGTGGCAATAATGTCTTTAGCTCAGTGAACTCTATACTATGTACCTGGAAAGGATGCGCGCGTTTGAGTCGCTGAGGCAAGTTTGTATTTAAAACGTATTTTGCCCATGTAATAAGTAAGACAGTAATAGAGATACTCCCCGAATGCTATACACCATAAGTCTGTTTCTTTCTCAACTTGTCTCACTGCTTCTGTTTTGCAGTGCGCTACGGCTCCCTTCCGGGTACGTAGTAGAGTTCACTGCTTAAGCCATATCATCTGAAAATAGTTATTTATGTATCTAGGACAAAAGGGAAACATTAAGGTACAAGCAAGTTGTTTAGGCCGGCCTAGGTCTTTAAAGTAAAATTTTGCGGTCTATGCTATAAATAGTTCGAAAAATGTAATTTTATGGTACAGTATGAAATAAAAGTTCTTTTTATTCTTAGTCCTTCATTTTCGACTTCTTGGCTCGGTGTATCGTTCTGTGTTATCATGTAAGGTAACCCACCAAGTTATTAAGTAAGTTAGTACTTACTACTAGTTAGTTACTTACAGCTAAAAACTAGAAAATTCATTCATAAATACCTTTTTAAATGCAGTAGCAAAGTTTACAGTTGTTTAACATTATGTATCAATTATTTAATATCAGTGTGTGTATATTTATTTGATATTTCAATGCTATTACCGTTGCATGATAATTTCATACACATAGACCAGCGACCATATGTTACTTTTCCTTTTAACCTACCTCAATTAATACTCCACTTTTTTACTCTTAAACACATCATAAATACTCACAACTTCATATTACATAAATAAAACATATTAAAGAAATGCGTAACACATTTTTTCCTGATCAATTTATGAAAAAAATCCCACAAGTTTCTTATGATCATCTCAGAAAAAAATATATTTACGATGGCAAAATTTGAACTAAGTTTCATCTTTGTGTGCCGCTCGATAGCACGGATGACTTTGAGGTTATATAACCGTGACGTCACTGCCGAAAATTGCAGATTTTTTTGTTTTTCGTTCAGACAGTTTTTTATTTCTTATACTTATACATCGGAGCTCCTATGAAAAGCGCCTAGAGCTAATCATCTCACACTAATACAGTCACACCTTTTCTGTGTGTGCGTGTGTATGTGTCTAAATTCTTCTCATGGCCCCCTGGCCCCCCAAATAGTTGTTCCCCACCAAATCGCGTCTGTTCACCTGCGATTAGAGTTAGAAGTCGAGAGTCAAATTTTGCTGAAAATTTTTATATTAAAATTCGTTATGCACTCCAAGTTTTTGTTTTTACATATATTTATTTTTAGTTTTTGTATCTCAACGCCTAATTTGATGAATATATTAATTTTGATTGGAAACATAAATTTGATTTTTTATTGATTTCGGATTTTGGTTTTTCTGTCGAAATTGTTGCGATGACATACGGAATAATATCTCAGCGGTTTTTATATTTTTTGGATGTGTTTCGAAAGAGCCGGATGTTGACATGCAATTTTCTTTCTTCCATAGTTTATTTCGTTTCAAAAACCATAAATTTTAAATTGTAGGTTTGCAATAACGGTGCTTATTTTATTTATGATTACCTGAAGACAAACTTGTATTATTTTAATATACCATTGCCAAAATTTCCTTAAGAACTAGATACTTAACTATAAAATAATTTTTAGAAGCATAAATTAAAATATTAAAAAACATAAATATGTATTTGCTAATATATTATTCTCTTACTGTATGGTTTCTCAATGTTTTACAAGAAATACCACTTTTAAATCACTAAATAATAACATCATCTACCAATGTTGACTTTATTTTATTTCAATAATATACAGAGTGTTTCAGGGATTAGTATCATAACTTTAAAAAATATGAATGTACACCTCAAAGAAGAAAAATTTTCATATGGTTCAGGAGATATTAACGTTTATTTTATTTACCCTGATAAAGACACATAGGTTTTGTAGTTAATAAATATCTATTGACTGCATCCCCGAATAATTATATCCTTCATTACTATACCCAGTCGATTATTCCATTTCTTATTAACTGTTAAAGTTACAGTTACGTTTTTATTATTTAATTTTATTAAAATTCACTCATATAAGATATCAATGTGCAGCTAAAAATGTTCCAGCCAGCAATGGGTGATCTCTTGTGTTTGTCGCTTTATACTCTGGGTTCGTCACAGATTCCAACCAAATTTTAATATACTCGTAAGATTTTTATAATTTTTGATACATCATTAATTGAATATGGGATAACAATAATTGCCTTCGGGCTAGAGGTTTACATTATTTTTTAACAAATTTTGTGAATTTTTGCAATAAAGTACTTAACCCTGAATCACCGTGTGTATATCTGAATTCTGACATCAGTAATGTAAAAAGTGTGATTTTAATCAAAAGTGTAACTTAGGCTTAAATTTGATCTTCTTATTTCAATAGTTTTTTGTGTATTTAAAAAGCAGAAACCAGACTATTTCCGCTCGCACATAAATCATGAATTTGATGATCGAGTCCGTGTCACAGACTATCAATGAACGATTAGCCGATTAGGTTGTTTTCTGCTCGAAATATACAGACATCGCTTTATAACTAAAATAAAATAATTTTTCTAGTTACATTTTGAATGACTTCATTCTGTAGTTAGTTATCCATGTTACATTGCGACTCGTCTACTTTTTGCCCCACTACTAGGGCTGTCTGAAACCAGCCCGAAACTTGTACTTTGCCGAATCCTAGCAATGCAATGTCATTTTGAAATACTGTAAAAGTGTTTCGTTGCGAGTAAACTGTCAGATTATTACTGAATTCAGGATAATGTTCTTATAAACATTTAATAGAGATCTACAGATGTGCCTTTTTAAAATTTTAAAAATTAATTTGTATCATGAGATATAAACGTGTAAAGTTTGCATAAAATAGGAATTTTTATATTCATGTACAATTTTTTAATCAAAATTTTAAGAAGGCACATCTGTAGTTGCATTCTTTCTCTATTAAATCCTGGTTGAAATAAAATTTTACCATTCTTGTACTGGCCACAAACCACTCGCTACGTTAGTACATTTTATGCTGGTTTTTACGTAGTAGACGGGCCTCTTAATCATTGTTTCCAAAAGTGTGTCTGTCCAGAACAACTTTCAGCCTGGAAAATGCTTTCTGCTTGCTCACCAGCAATCTTTCTAGGAAAAACCTACCGCATTTCTTATTGGTTAATTTACCTTACCAAATAAAGGTAGCAAATAAGTACTTTTTTAAGAAATTTGTATAATCTTTAACTTTATTGTGTACTTAAATATGAAATAATTTGTAGGAATACCTAATATTCCGGGTGAGGGTAAAAATTATAGCAAAATGCCCAGCAGAGTCTCAGCTTGAACGATTAGCAGCAATAGCTATCGGGTATCCACAAATTTATAAAAATCGTAACAAAACAAACTTAAACTGTGCGTATCTATTAAAACTATTCATATTTCAGCATGACTGCTATACATATTATGAGTACATGTATTTTATGGCGAGAGGTAAACATAATGATATGTTTTACCATTTAATGTTATGTTAAATGTCTTCCTCTGCAGATGTACCATCTCATCTCAGTCCCATCTACTGACATTTAAATGTTTTTCAGTCTTTCTTGCCGTTGAATAAACCTGTCGTCATCAGATTATCTCCATCCGCGCATCCTCTAAGCCAGAAATGAGAGATCTGAAGTCAAAAGAGATTAGTAAAATAAGTTCTAAGAATTTTGAGAAGTGGTGCCCTTGATTCATTGGGATAATTATGCCAACGGGCCCAATTTGTGGGTCTTTTTTGGAAATATTTTCTTTTTTTATCGACATTAATTCAAAGATTGCGTGTTGCGTTATTCAAATTGTATTTTCAAAAAGTCAACAAGTAGCTGTTGTCAGCTAATCTGATATTAATTATATAGGAAGAGATTTTATTTCAAATTTTATTTAACGAAAAACAAAACATCTCGTGTTCAAAAACTGTGAGCACAGCCAACTGCAAACGCACCTCGCAGTGAGCAAAGTGAACTGATGTAGAATTATGTTGATGTGATGTTTCACCCAATTATATTTTGTGCACAGGAAATGTTAATTAATTTTTAATTGATTAATTATAGCGCTGATCGATTTAGACTTATTTATTTGTGAATTGATTTTTTTGTGATCCTTTCGGTGACATTTGCGATTTTCGACGCGAAACTTAAATTAGATTCGTCGAATTCCTCAACATCGTTGATTAATCGTGAGACATTTAAAATAATAGATTTATTTGCATTCGTCTATTTTTAGACTTTATTAGCTTGTAAATTTTACTAATAGATCCTAAATTATTTATATTACTTTTACGTCCGATATTTTGTAATAATGATTAAATTTTATATTTCCTTCACTAACTTGCTACACTGAATATGTGGTAAATATTTTTAATATAAGTTCCTGTACTGCAACTGACAAACTGTTCCATGTTAGGAGTTAGGGTACTTCCAATACTCGAAATCAAAATATAACTAATTTATTTAAAAAAGTAAAACGTAAAAGTAAATAGTCGGTATTTCCCAATTTGAAATTTTGAAATTTTATATCTCGTGTAC
Organism: Agonum fuliginosum; assembly: GCA_947534325.1. NCBI lineage: Eukaryota > Metazoa > Arthropoda > Insecta > Coleoptera > Carabidae > Agonum > Agonum fuliginosum. Next base: position 15,872,531 of record OX384045.1, on the reverse strand, counting down.
TTTAGTTTAAGTATTAAGTACCTATAAATAGTGTTCTAAATGGAAATATTTCTTCGGAAATGGAAATATTGAAAACAATGGAAATATTCATTTCTTATTAATATTTTGGTAAGAGACATGGACAGATATCTTTCACACTTATTTTTTAAGCCCTGTTCACACATGGACACACAGCGGATACATAGAAGATACACACATGCGACACACAGGCAACAAAAGTAAAATGAAAATTTGAGGCCCCAAAATAGATTTTTTGATTGAAATGATTTTAGTTTGTTATGTCCTGTTCATACAAGAATTTTTAGAGGTACCTTTCATGCTTTTGAATTTTGGGGGGAAAAATCCGGGTGAAAATTACCTGTCAAATTAATATCGGCGCCGCTAAAATGAATCTCCGATGAGTCTTGGAAAACAGTGAATTTCTTTTTTCCAAGATTGAGAAGCATATTAAAAATTCCACAAAGAATCCTAGTGTGAACAGGACTTTATAGATGTTGAAGTTGAAGCTAAGCTTAGTAAGCTTGTTGGTCATAAGCAGTGTTGTAACGTATCTAGATAAATCATATAGTTTTACCTATTATTTTATCTAATTTTTCAATTTAATCTAGATGACAATTTTAATCAAATAATTATCAATTTTTTTCATTTGTTATTTTAATTGAATTCAAATGTACAGCTTATACTACATATAACTTGTAATGTATTTATTTTTAAATTATCTACATATTATCTAATAAGTATCTAGATCTAAGATAGTAATTATTTATCTTTTATGTATTATCTAGATAGTTTCTGCACTGGTTATCTAATATCTTATCTAGACAAATAAAAAGTTAGTTATCTTTATCTTAAGGTATCTAGATGAAAAATACGGTTTGTCTATTACAACACTGGTCATAAGGAAAACTTACATTTTAGCAGAAAAATTGAGAACGATAGGTATCTAAAATAAAAAATATTACAATGTTTTATGTGTTAAACTGTAAAAATTAGGTAGGTATTTGTAAAATCTAACATTCATTTGCGTTTGTTAAACAAGAACAAATTCCTAACTATCCATAGCTACTGTTAATAAAACAAGAAATTCGATTAATATTTTCCAAATCATTGTAATGAAAGCACAGTGGCGTACCATTATATTTTCAAGTAGGTCCAGTTACAATTTCCTAAAATCCCAGTATAAACAAGTCCGGATCGTCTTCTGTTTCGTTCCACGTGATTGTCTCCGCCACTGGCCGTGAACAATCACCAATCACGACATTCCGTCGGTAATGTAGTCGGTATTTTTACCGAAAAGCCGCGGTATGGTCGGTTCCTCAAGCGTATCATAGCACGTCTATTGTTTTTGTCGGCGAGGCGACCATGTGACTCACCGTTCAATCTTTATACCGTTTCGCGTTTCGTTTCGTTTTGTCCCGATTCGTCGCGCTATTTTTTCCGCTTGGAATTAATTTCTATTGTATCATACTTTATGTGTAAAATGTAACAATCATTCTTGTCCTACCTACACATGTATACATGGAGCTTGCGTCTCTTTTTATCACATTAACTTTATGTCTTAGATGCTGGTGGTGTCTTTTTTCCTCCTACGTATTTGCTACTGGTGTTTTTTGAGGTGTTGAGAAAGTGTATTGGTTCTGGAGACATTGTTTCGTTTTTGAAAAATAATTTTTATTATTTACTTCATGCACGATTTTATACATTCTAGATGTAATTTGATGTAAATTGCACTAAACGTTTTCTTAAATGCTATTTATCTTTTAGTCTTTACAAAAAACGAAAACAAATCAAAGCAGAATAAGAAGAACTTGAAAGCAGTAGGAGTTGGTGGAAATAGTTTTATAAAAAAGTAGTACCTACTTAACTACTTCTTAGCTCAGAAATTTTATACGAAAAAAATTAACATCTCTAAAACTATATACATTATTTTATTCAATTTTGACGTTTTAAACTGCTATTGTTAACTCCATAGCAACAACTTTAAACAACTGTTTATTCACAATGGAATTAATTTTTTTTTAAATCACTTAACACATTTTTAAATCACTATGACGTTTTAAACTGTCACTATTTCCTATTTCGTCAAAAATGCATAAAAACAATTTTTGTTTTTATGTCAAAATAAATTTATAATTCATATATTTGAAATAATTTCGTCAAAATTGAATAATATATTGTATAAACCACTTGAGATTCGAATGTTTATTCACTCTAGGAAATTATCCCACTTACCTTTCGGACTCAGGGGCTAAACTCATAGTATAGGTAAATTGCATTTTTTTTAAATAAATGGGTTAGTCCTGTTACACAAAATATTGTAAATACCATGGCACACTGAAATAATGCTATAAATGGCTTTCTTCTTTTGCGTTTCTTCGTCTAAAATTAATAATATTGCGAATAAATAAAATATTTGGCAATGGATATATTTATAACTTATTCGCCAAATATATTACTACTTATCCACTGATTTAATTTTTAATAAATAAATATATTTTGACGTAAACTAAATTAAAAAGTTATGAGAATTGAAGTGAATACCTATGTAGATATTTTCAATAATGGCATGATAAAATTTTAAAATTAAATAAAATATTTTTAATTCTGAAATTGAATAGATATCGAGAGAAAAATTATTATAAATAGTAAAGTTAGATATTATTCACGTAATATTTTAATATTTGAAATACGAGGTGTCACAATTTTTAAATTAAATAAATAATATTTTATAAATTACCTTCAAATGCTCAACTATTAATTTATTATTTGACAGCAAATAAGAAAAAAAAACTTTAAAATATATATTTAGTTTAATTAAATTAAACGTTAATATGACAAGTAAAATTTAAACCGTATTGATAAATTATTTACATCTGCGTCTGCAAAAACCCGTAGTGAAACTAAAAATAAAATATATGGTATTATATGGATGTAATTCCACTTGTAGTTCTTTTTGGAATGTCGATAAAAAACGCAGACAATTTAAATCCCCCACTCTAAATCTCAATTAAACTAACATAAATTAATATCTAATTAAACCGATTTTAAGCCAAACGGAGTGAAAAAAGTTGAATAGGTTTTAATTCTCCGTGCGTGTGTGTATGTATGCAGTTTTCGAGTGTGCGTTGCAAAAAAGACGATCGGCACCTGTGCAGGCTTCTAACGGTACCACTAGCCGCACATAACTGTATAAAAACTAGTAAAATTACTTCGGGCTGCCCTGCCAAACCGAAATATGCTTTTTTATTTTATTCATTAGCCTCCTTTATGCTTATTACTAACGATGCAAGACCGCCAATTTTCAAATTATCTCATAACTTCTTTACACTTCGAGTAACTATCACCTGGATTTAGAGTTTGTTTTTATTTATTTGTTTGTGAAACACTTAGCAAATTTTAATTAATTATTCAATTAGTAGATGTGCTAAATATAAATGAGAATTTATGGGAGCATGGACACTTTATTACAGGATTGTTTAAGGATATTTAATTAGTCTTTAATGTATATACTGAAATACATTGTTTAATATTAAAATAAACACTCATATGTAAATATACAGGGTGTGTAATATGACGTTTATAAAACTTGATACAGAATATACAAAAAGATATAGTTCACATTTTTATTTAAAATTAACTTTAGAACTTTAAAACGATAGTATTTTATACAGGGTGTTTCTATACCTCTGCACGAAATAATAATAATAGATTATACAGGTTGGTGGAGGTGAAATGCAACATAGGGAAATATATGACAATGGAGTTATCATGCTAGGCATCTTGATATACGTGGAATAAGTACTGTCAATGTCAAAGTAGCTGTCATATTATTGAAATTTTTATTTTTATTAAAATATATTCTTTGCATAATAATGGATGTGTACGAGCAGAACGAGAAAGTTTACATGCAGTTTTAGATTTTATTATTATTTCTGTTATTGATTACTCTTTTTGTCACACAAATTTATATTACTTCGTTTTGTGACACTACTACAAAATATATCAAGATACATGGCCTGAAAGTTCGAAAGTTCATGTATGTTCCCTATGTTCGCATTTCACCTCCACCAACCTGTATAATTTGATATACTGATTATAGATTAAAGAAAGGATTTTTTTTCAAAAAATTGCAAAAATTGGGTTGTGAAAATTTTAGTTTCTCTTGTTTGAAAGTCCATTTAACTGTGTATTTATTAATTATTACATAACAAGTGACTATTTGTAGATAGTCTTAGTATTTATAATTTTATTTTATAAATAACATAATAAATAAACAGTTAAACGGACGTTCAAAAAATGAAACTAATATTTTCGATTGCCTTATTTTTGCGAATTTTGAAAAAAATCTTTTTTATCTATAATCAGTACAGTAGGTACCTATATCAAACTATATATAATCTATTAAAATTTCGTACAGAGATATAGAAACACCTGTATATTGAATAACTTAAAAAGTAAATGTATTTCTTGATCACATATTTAGGAACATGGGTTTGTATTCATTTTGAACAGTTTGTATTTTAATTTTTATTTTTATTTGACGTACAATAAAGTTGGTAACTAATGTATTATAAGTAAATAACTTATTATGTTGTTTATAAATCATCAACAAATGTTTAATATTAAAAGGTTATAATTGTTGATGATACGAAAATAGATATTTTCGATATACTTAAGTGGGATTAGAGCATTATTAAAATACGCGTGTGAAATTTACATAATGAGATGACGGCCGAGTTGTGTATCACACAAGTATATTAACAATTCTTTATCACATCTGAGATTTTAAATAAATTAAATATTTTCAATATTTTTGACATAGGTAAAGTAAAAAAATAATCCAAGTAGTAGCTGGAGAAGTGTTTTAATAAATTTATGACAACTACAGTCTGACAGGTTCGACAATAAACAATAATTAGGTAGTATTTTGTACACATTTTTGAAGTTTTTTTGCCACTTTTTGCTCTTGTGTTTGTGACTGTGAAATTATTCCTTCAGATATCGAAGAACAAGGTAAAAATCATTTCTGGCTTTAGCTTGTTGTCATTATCTACTAAAAAAAGAAAAACGAGGGCGTTAACAAAAAGACACTCAAAATGAGTGAGTTAAGTGACAAATAACTCCCGGGTGAAGATAAAATGTAGGTATAAAGATACGGTAGACTATTCCTACGATCATAAGAAGTTAAATTTTAACACATTCTTTAAGATTAATGTTATTATGATTTGTCTAAGATGTTTTGACAAGCAAAATCATTGAAATTTTTATTCGGAAATTATATGTGTAGTATATATCCAATATTTCTTTGAACTTACAAGACTATAAATAAATGAATGTTGCAAGTTGTTCACGCATTTTTATAAACAGTGCATCTTTGTAACTTCACTTTTCTTTTCTTCAGAGGTGAAGTAGTTTATAACATAATTAATTTATGGCAACAGCAAGTAGCAAGTGCCACCTGAATTAATTGGTACAGTCTGCCATCTAGTGTGTAATTTAGTGAAAAGAACAACGGTCTAAAAATGAAAAGTATCTTCCCCGAACCGTGTCAAGGCGCAAAAAAATCAAAACAATACATTTTTATAACTCCAGCTCCAAACAAAAAATCTACTATGCCCTACATGGCCAACTAACAACTAAAACAAAAGAATTTCTAAACAACCATAAGCTACCGCGAAAAAATTCATATTTATATATGACATCATATAGTATAAATGGCGAAACTAAATTGGTACATTAAGCTGCAAAACCATCTTCAACGCTTCTTTGTGAATGTACAAACCGCTGTTTAACGTCACTGGCTTATGTCATCGATTGTACAAGAATTAAAGTGTTTTTTAACAGCAATTAGTAAAGCAATTGGATACTATGAGGGCCTGTGAATGTGTTTGTTTTTGAATACGACGACAAAACGTTGCAAAGAGCACACATTTGAATGAATTTTGTATGACCCCAAAAGATTTTCCCCAAGTTATTTAGAATATCGATTTATTTTTATGTTTTCATTTCGAAATTTGAATATTTTAATAGCATTCCCCATTCACCGAATTTTACTCTGTAATATTATTTTAAAAATAACGATAAATATATGTAAAATATATTTTTTAAATTTATAATTTACAAGACACGGGCAAGTCACGAATAAAATATTCATTTAATTGAATCATACCTCATTATTATTCGTTAAAATTAAAATAAAATGTAGAAAAATGCAACATGTAATTCATTATGATCAGTGATGCATATATTTTACTGATATAACCAATTTTTTCATTGAATTATTAATATGATATACCTACTATATTATAATTTTTTGTCATTTTTCTAATGTGAATTTCTATTATGTTATTATGATTTTATTTATAAATAGGTATGGTTAAAGAAAAATATTTCAATATTGAATTAGAAATATTAGTATCTTCCTTTCTTGTTCTACTATTACTGTGTATCAGAGTTATTAGATAAGAAATCTTTTTACAATGCGTTACATATATGTTATTGACGTGGTATTTGGAATATTACTTATTGAATTAATAAACGCATTTATATAAAAGTGTAATGATTTTATATACGAGTATACAACTTATAATTTAAAAAATAATACCTATAAATGTTGAAATACAGATTGTAAAGTAAATTAGAAAAACTATATCGAGCTGTAGGTAGCTGTTACTATTAAGTACCTTGTTTTGTTATATGAGTGTAGAATGCATTGTCAGATGTTGTTGTTAGTTGATTAATTAACAGAATAAGAGATACTTATTTTTTAAACAAAATTTGTACTTAAATGTTATAACTTACACTATTTGTAGTTTGTATAAACAAAACTTAAAGTAAAATGCATTGTTTTAACCTATTAGTAAACTATATACTTAAGTTAGTTTCAAAACTAAATTCAGAATTAGATTATTAGTTTTTACAGCATGTATTTGTGTTTTTGAAACATTTCGGTAACTCTTAAATAATTTGGGATCAACCTACCAACGATATAAAAACAATTGTCAAACTTCTATGTATTATTTGTTTTTTAGAAGTACTGTATCAATCTTACTGAATCCTTTAATTCCAAAGTACCTATGTCAAATTCAATATTGAAATATTAACAATATGTGTAACTAACACTTACAACATATATTCAATTTACAATCTATACTGTCAAAATATTTCAACTGCATCATTTATCTAAATTTTAAATTTATAGTTTAATATGAGCATTTAGACACCAAATAAAAGAATAAACTCTACTATAGATCATTAATTTGATCCATCAAGAAGAGTTGTACAAACTTACAACGTACTTGAAAACATTACCAGCAACTTGATGTAAACCTGCTGTTTAACGTACTATGAAACGATGTATAATTCTGTGTATCTAATTAATAATTAGGTGGAAATTAAAAGTGGTAATATCCGAAAAATTCCGTGAAATTCAACTACAGTAATTACCACAGTGATTCTACATTGGTATAGAGAGACTTAAGAAGCAGCGAGATGATGAAGTGTAGATAATGCTCTACCGGAATTAAATTTAGTTGTGCAGGAAATATGCATAGCCATGTTAATTAGAATGCTTAATAAATGTTTTCATTAAAAACTCCAAATTTGGTGACAGTTTTTATCTGATTGTAGATGACATCTTGAAAGGGATATTAAGTTTCGTATGAATAATTATTGCTTAATTTTAAATAAATTATCTCAAATTTAAGCCATTATAATAAAACTTAATGGTTATACATTTATTTACTGAGATAGATTTTTAGATATTAAAATGTGTTTTATGTAGGTTCTAGTTAATAAAATGTAAATATGAATAAGAATTTGTTATTAATATTGCAATGCGTAGGTAATTAAATAAGTACTTAGAAAGCAATTATGTTTTACACTCTGCAAGTTTACAAGTACCTATTAATAGAATTCTTGAAAATACAATACAATTTATAATCCGTAAATTATAAATAATTATTAGAGAAAAATATCTGTTCTATATGTAAATTGAACTGAAAGACTACCTACCTATACATAAAACAAAATCATCAAGATAGGAAACTGGCTTTTTAAAGCTGACTTATAACACCTTTTGTAATATTGATGAAATTGATTTTGATTATTTTATTTTATTTTGACGTTTTTAACTGTATTTATTAACTTGACACTTCATAGTAACAACTCGGTAACAACTAAAAAAAAGTTTTTTCACTTGTAAATTTTACATTTTTAAATCAGTCTGACGTTTTAAGGAGGTTCCCTACACATGCAGTGGCGTACTCAGATATCAGCCTTTAATTAATAAAAATATTTTTATTAATGTAAAACAAAATTCGGTCAACGGGTTGATATTGCAATTCGTTCAGTTGCGGTGATATATTTTTACAATAATTTATAATTCACTAATCAAAAAATGCTTGAAGATTTTTTTACAACAACAACAATATTGTTACAACTATGTGGTCAACCTTCTTCAAATTTTGGGAAATTTATGTGCGTGCTTGCATACGTTTATATACCAAAAATTAAGTAAATAGAACATTTCTAACATCTTTTTATTTAATCAATTAATGGAAAGCCATAAGAGCCCATGTAAAATATTAAAATTTAACAATTAATTTCGTTCAAACGACGTGGTCAAAAATTTCCAAAAAATTCAGGTATCATTTTTATGACACAGACAACATAAATTCAAAGTTTGGTTGCATTAGAACATTTTTTAAAATGTCTAGGGAACCTCCTTAAACTTTCATTTCCATTTCCTCAAAGATTTATAAATACAATGACAACTTGTCACTCGACTGCAATTTCTGCTGGGCTTGAATATATCTCAAACTCAATTAATAAGATATTTTAGCATACAAATTACATACTTGGTACACATTCCCGTGTACCTAGATACGACATGACATGACATAACGTTAAAAATCGCTGTGTAGGTATTGAACCAGATATATAATAATATAATTAATCGTATCGTCAACTGTTATTACCTTTTAATATGCAACGTTAGTTACTTATAATAGGTACGTTAGATACTTATAATTCATTAGTTACGAACTTAATGCGTTAGATACAACTATAATTACATCAAAACCTTCCATAATATGTAAACTGTCAACTAATTGACAGATAATATTGTTGATTTATTTTAACATCGCTGTCGTTGATGATACGATTAAGCTTTGAATATAACGCGAATATATGCGATTTAAAGCCCCTTGGATGTTCAAAAAGACTCGGATAAACCTCGTCGCTTAGCAACATCCTCGGTATTATAAATCGCATAATATTCTTATACTAATAGCTATAACGTTTCCGTTTTTGATAAAGTTAGTTAGGTATCAAAGTGATAAAATACCTATATAAATAATTTGTTTACCTAGTCTGCGAAATGACTGTTTAGAGTCTGAGAGAATCTTTGGCCGAGGCAAAAGCCAATGCTAAAAATGCTCGAGGATACTAAACCCATTTCGGAGACGACGTATACACAATATTATTTGTGCGACTGCAAAAGGGTAATACTTTACCATAGTAGCAAATTAGCAATCGAGTCAATTATATTGAAAGGTGACCTCAAAAATGAGTTATTGCTATGAAAAAACTTTTCAAAAAGTTAATAGTTCTATAAATATTTGAGATTTTACGTATCAATACATCTACGTCATAATAATACGTTTTACGTGTATTCTTACTTACAGTAATAAAGAAACTACCAAATTGTATTTTATATTTTGTAACATTTAGAAACAGTTGATTTTACATGAGTAGATTTTAATTCCTGCCCCATGGTTTGAGAATATTGTCAGCTATACATCTACGTCACACAAATTTTAAAAATTAATTACAGTTTTATTAAGAACAATTAAGGCTTACCAGTACTCTCAATCGCTTTCAAATAACATTAAGTTTCAATAAAAAATTTTTTTTAAAAATGGTAAAGTACCTACCCTATTCATACTATAAAAACACCCATTTAATTTTTTGACAACAACTGTCAAAAATGTATAACATTGACAATTCAGTCCGCGAAATTGAACTTCGCAACCGTCACTAACAGTAACGGACGCGAAATTTATTGTAGGTACTTTTTTACAATTACACAAATAATAATTTTTGTATTTGTCTGAAAGATAAAATTCTGTCCATTTATTTTATATTTGTAATATGTGTGGTTGTCCAAGTGACTTGTATAAAGTTTATTTGAAAATAATGTTTCCATTTTCTATTATTTCTAGTATTCCACAGTCATGACCGTGACTACACACGAAAATCTTCTCATCTTCCAGGTATGGATGATCACATGTCGGGGACACCGGGGCTCTACCCCAGCGGGCGCTCCACGTCTAGCAGCTCCAGTCCCGGGGGACCTGGGGCTCCGCTGGGCTCGTCCCCAGCACTGCTCGTCGTCCCCCAGCCCATCAACGCCACGAAGATGGCGGGCGGCGTCCAGAACGGTGGGCCCCAACCCCGGAAGTACCAGTGCAAGATGTGCCCGCAGGTTAGTGTGAGTTATTACTTTTTAACTTTAAATGTCAAGTGTTAGTTGTAGCTTGTGCGAGTTTTGTCAATGTGTTTATTGTAAATGTAGATAACTTATCAGTGTATTATTTATTAGTTACATTTTATTTTACTCTTTGAATATTTGAGCGGTTCGTATAGGGGAGCGTGTTGCACAGTGAGACAGAAAATGGTTTTGTTATTCTAGAACTTTTGTTAATATGAATTTTCAAAGTATAAACAAACTTTATTATAGAAAATTATAATTATAGAAAAAAAGATACTGTTTTACTTTTATGGTGTAAATTAAAAAAAATAAAAATTGAAATTGTGGAACATACTAGTTCCACAATGAGACAATTTTTAATATTTATTTTAAACGTTAATTGATATTAACATTTAAAGATTTACCAAAATCAACTTCGAAACTAAATAATTTTGTTGTCTTTTAGTTCCTTGAGTGACAGGTTTTGGTAAAATTATTGTTATATCTTTGTCGTTTACTACGGAAATATCTTCAATCGCAGTATACTTAAACTTACCGATACATTTATCAGATCTTTACAAAACTTTATTAACGTAAAATAAAAATTATTTCATACGTCATAAAAACAACAATGTCTCATTGTAGCAATATTTTTACCTTCCGCTTACCTGTAAAGGAAGGTATTGGAATCATGTAAAAAATCGGGTAGTGAGTTTTTAGTGGATGAGCACGAATTAGGTTCCTTACAACTCATTTTTGATAGTTTCCCGATGATGTCTGTATGTATGTGTGTGTGTGTGTGTGTGTGTGCGTGTGTGTGTATGTGTGTGGTCCGGGCCGATGCCGGATGTTGCATAACTCAAATACGAATTGTCCAAAAATTTTGATATTTGGTATTTTACAATTGTATACGAATAGGAAGAGCTCATTAGATTTTGGTACAAATATCTTCACCGGAAGTGATACTTTTTGAAGATTGAAAAGATTAAGTGTCAAAAATTTCTATAAATTTGGACAAATATAGTATTTATTTGTAATAAGAATAAGAGGAAAAGTTATTTGCAATTTACGTTATAAAAAAATTGTCTTTATCTGGTAGCATTAAAGAACTGCAGTAAAATTTAAAAAATAAATTTATCAAATAAAACGTTGAAATCTTGTAATCCATGTTCGGTTGATTTTTGTTTCTGCATAAAAAATATTGACAGATGAGACGGGTGACAAGTTGACATACTAGCGCTATATAAGTCATAAGTAAGCTATTAAATGTAGTAACTGAACGGAGGATTGCTTCAACACAGAAGAGTTTTCGTGTGAATGAATCTTTTGATTCAGGTGATACTAATTTCTGTGCTAAATATTTTAGATTTTTATTTGTATATTTTAAATGGACACCGGATTGTACGTATACATTTCTGTTTAAAGTCTAGATATGGCGGAAGGTTGTGTGATGGCCACGTCAGATTTTTTTGTCTTATTGTAGTACATCGAGCCAATATTTAAATAAATATTCATAATGTTAAGAACAGCTGAATGAACTGTATACCTAGTAAGTGAAATGAACATTACCTTTAACACATCAAAATAGAAATTCATCTTTTCAGTTTATTGTTACGTGTACATATAAAAAAAACTTGCATACGTTAGTTTCAGAAAAAAAACCATTCACCTGAAATACAATTTTTTTAATAACTCTTAACCTACTAGACAGGTTTACACCAAACTAAAGCGTTACAACCTATGCATTCTGTTTAATGTAAATGAGTAAAAATCTCTCTTAAATAGTTTTTAAAAAATCGTTTGTCTCATTATGGAACACTCTCTCCTATATAAAATATTTATTCCTAAAATAAGTCAAATTTTAGAGTTTGGGCTTTACAAAAATGCAAGGAATAAATTGGTAGTGAAAAGATTCGACATATCACAGTATTAAGATAGATTTAGACCTACCCAATTATAAATATAAGTGCTAAATTAACCAAGCATCGCTTCCACAGAATTCCAATTTCACTTATAAGTGCGAACGTTAAGTCAATATACTTATGTAGTAATTTTATAGGAAAAATCGAGATATTTTGCTAATTAAATTCTTAAGTTCTACCAAATAATTTAGAATGCGCATTTTGACCATTTATTAGCTAATTGTTTTACTGAAGTTGCATGGCTTCGCTATTAATTAATATATCCCCATGTTAAATTTAAAAAAAAACATCTCATTTTTCAAATGCTGTAATCATAACTAATACAAAATGCATCCATTATTATCAATATATGATCTTATTCGATAGGTAAGTACAAATTATTCCGAAAATGTTGTTTAAATATGAGTGTAAGTTAACTTTAGTTTACAAGTTTATGAACATTTGATTACTAGATTCAAACAAAGGAACAAACAATAGGTATTGAACAGAGATTGTCTAACAAAGAAATCTATGTATATTCTGGTATGAAGCATATCTAAACATGGTCTATGAAAATTCATTTAAAACACATCCGACCTTGAAGTAGAAATCAATCAAGTAAAGATACTTATGACATAAGTATAGGTTTAGGTATAGCTACACCTTATTCGGAAAAATTTAAAAGTGATATTTGAAAATTGTTGCACTTAATATTTTCAAATGTCCACATACACTCATATCAATAGTAATTTAATGTTGGCTAAAGTGAAGGGGTGGGCGATCGATATATTTGAACTATCGAAATATCGATATTCAGAATTTTACGTTATCGATATATCGAAATATCGATATCGAAATATAAATACATCGATATTTTTAATTTATCGATATATTCGATATTTCGTTACCATTTCAATATAATCGATATTTGGATTCTATAAATATTTGATACTGTTGTAAAGTTTTATTTATTAATATGATAGCAGATAGCAGTAGATGCATATTCTGTATATTTTTACGATATCGAATATCGATATTGAAATTACAATATCGCTCACCCCTACTAAAAAGTAGGGATGTAAAAATATCGATAGGTATATCAATAAATATCGATATGAACATACGTTGATATTAATTTTTGTTTTGTATGGATAACTCAATATTATCGATATTTTCCGATAATTATCGACATATATCAACAAATATCGAGTTATCCATACATTAATACCAAACGAAAAGTGATATCGACTGATGTTTCTATCGATATTTATCGATAGATCGAAATTTTTCCCATTCCTACCAAAGAGTATCATAATTATTTATAAATTCATTTTAACTTAAACCAATAGGCGAAAATTTATAATTCTCAATTTTAAAAAAATGTATTTCAATTGAAGTTACTATTTTTAAGATTAAGATCGGGGTTCCACTTCGATCATTTTCAATGAAGACAATAATAAAATTTGTTCTTACTTCGACCCACCGGTGACACTAAATAAATAAATTAATAAATTCTACACAATATATGAAATTATATTTTTGGTAAATTTATAAAACTGGTCGATAAGGAAATAAATTTTATTATTGCCCAAAGTAGGAATGAACCCTGTTGTGTTAATAGTAGAATTATTTATTCAGCATTTAGTTTACTTTGTAGTCAATTTCCGTGATATCTAGTCATTATTTGAATGCCAAATATAACAGTATTGCAAACTTCCAAAAGATAATTACGAAGAAGATGTATCTTAATATTCTACTAACGTACCTAACAATTTTATAATTATAGCTCACAGTCGTATTTACCTACAAATATTTAAACTTAAACGAATATGATTAAATGTTATTTCTGTTCCGTTAGTTTTTAATTAAATTTGTTTTTAGCAGGCTATGTTCTTTCGATTATCGGAAAACGATGTTCCAGCTACTTGAAGTAGAAATATAGTATCATAAGAGCGAATTTACATTTTTATGATATTGTGAAACAACATCCATATTATCTATCAACTTCAGCTGAGAATTTATAGCACTATTCGAAGAATTAAACTACGATAAAGTTCGATATTCAACCCGCAATAATACATGAACGCCAAAAATTATATCGTAAACTTTTGAATAGAATAATATTCCTAGTAACTCTAATATTTTTAAACCTGTACCTCACTCCACGTAAGAAAAAAGCTTTTTCTCATGTGAAATAAAGTAAAGATTCCTGTCCAATTAATACTTTGCAATAAATTTTTGTACGCAATAAGCGCAACTCTTTATTTTTAAGAGTTCCAACTCAAAGACAAGTTTTATTTTTACCAAATTTTATTAGTGTCCGAATTAGGGTTGTTATTATCCGAAGAGTTATATTCGATGAAGTTTAGATCAACCAATGATAATAAGAGTTACTTTTGTTGTTTTGTTTTTATAATTGGTACCCGATAGTGATAATGTGCCAACTAAGCCAGTATTCTATCTATATCTGTCCCGCGTTCAATCTCTAATCAGCAACAAAATTTCATTGGATAGTATTATCGAAGCGATTGAGTTTCAAAATAAAAATGTTCATGCTGCACTAGGTTGCAAATACTCATGGCCCACCCAAAAATTTTACAATATTTTTCCATTAATTTATGGAAGAAGGAAGAAGTACCTATATTTAAAAAATTGAGTAGATTTTATTTAAGCCGAATATTTGATGAAGGTTGTTGAAAAAGTTTTCAATTGATCGTTGGATTTCAGGCTTTAATTATTTATTTTAAATTTGCGACGTTTCGACCTTTATTTAGATCATTTTCAAAGCGAAGGTTACATTGTTAAAATACAAATTATAAATAAATTAATTAGTTACATTTAATACTACTATTGAGGTGTACCGTGTACGATCGTACATCTCAAGAGTCTAGTGTAGACTTATTATATTTAAATTATTTAAAAATTTAATAATATCTTTTATCTACGACTACTATGAAAAGTTTATATTTATGCTTTCAATTGTCAACGTAAAGTTGATTGTTACTGAGGACCAAGCAAAAAAACATTTTATTGCGCGTCTCCTATGACAACGCTCAATAAAGTACTTTTTGATTACATAAAATAAAAGAAAATGACAGAATCAAACAAATGTTTTTATTTATTTATTTCGATATTATTGGTATCGTCATGGTTACGAATCAAACATAAATTGATTGAACGCAGATTGAACTAACTGAAATACTATTATTTTTAAAACAAATAATTTTAGTCGTAGATAAAATTATGTGTGTATTACGAGCATAAAGTGTCTTTGTTCCTCTTGCACTATTGCAGCTCTCGCCTTCGGCTCGCGCTGCAATTACAGTGCGCGAGTAACAAAGAGTCACTTTATGCTCTGAATACACAAATAACTATTATATTACTAGGGAACAGTTATAGATTTACTTAATTGAGGTAAAATAAATGTTTATGAATATGAATAGCGGATAAGTACCTATAGATTTTTTGCTGCTAAATGTTGTATTTTTGAATAGATGTATGTATTGTCAATCCGAGTGCTCGTGTAATCTTTATTTATGGATACATATTTAATATCACATTCCTAACCGGGTACCTACTGTATTTCTATGTAATTAATTTCAGTCAAATTCCTTCAGCAGTGAATAAACATTTCGGCTCGCTTCGCTCGATATACTACCGTATTTTTCAATAAGAAGTGTAGTCCACTTTAATTTTTACTGGCTCATTCTTGCCTCCACCTAAAAAAAATCTTAGTTACGTCCCTGCAAATACTGTTGAATGTTAAACAGTAAACTAAAATAAATGTTATTGGCGCTACCGACACTTTTAATAACTTTTGTTATTTGCCAATATCCGTTAGTCAGTGGTTGGTATTTAAACATCTGTTTTGTATATCTGAGAAAGGTGATAAATAGTAAATAGCTTTTTAAGTGTATGCAGGTAAAAATGCGGTACTATATAACTACAAGCAACCTAAGCATTTAATAAAGTACATTTTACCTGTTTCCGCCAAAAAGTGATAACTTATTTACCGCCTTTAAGCAAATACCTCTCCCTTTCTGTAGCTCATTCAACAAGTCGTCATGCTTCCTAAAGTCACTTTAAAAAAGCCGTATTTACCCAAAGAATAACCATCCCCATTTAAAAGCGAAAAAATCAGTTCAAATTTGACACTAGCCCTTTGTAGGGCCACGCGACTATTCGCAACCCCTCAGCAAATATCCTTAAATGGGGCAGCACTCAATAACCCTACATGTTCGATCACCACAATCGATACAAATACATAATGTGATCAGGCAAAATGGCACAGTCACACAATGCACTCGGTGAAGTGTGCGTCCGCATTCAGAGAGCACGATTAGGGTTAACCCCCGGGTTAGAGGTTCGTTAACCATGTTGTTACCGTTCTGACAGTTTGGGACCACTGCTGAAATATTCGGTAAATAATCCTTTGTGCAAAAAGATTTTATCTAACCTAAACTATTTATGGTAATAATAGGAAGGGTTGATATAATTTTTGCGTCAATTCCAATGTGAAGATGATGGACACAAACTCTGTGAACTATTTATACTAAATCCTATGTTATGGTACAGACAGAGACAGAAGTAACAACTATCGAAAGTTACGATAGTTTCGATACGATATTTTTTGATCAAATACTATATAAAGTATTTCGGGCACGAAGTATAATATAGACAGTAGATGACACTCGATTGTTAACCATATCACATTTTTTTACTCCGCGAGCAACTAAATTGGAGGGGAAGGGGGCCGCCATAGTCAGAAGTTAGAAACATATGAATGAAAATTAAATTTAACTTGTATTTTATTATAAGTTTCTTTATTCAATATTGTCAAACTATTATTTTTACACTAACATCAATTTTAAATAAATATTTATTCACTTGTGGACTAGATAGTTTTATAAAATATTAATTATATTTTGTGATTTCGGGTTACTACTGTCCGTTCAACCAGAGTTGGTCCGGGCGGTAAGGGACAGAAATAATGTGTCTATGTTCTATACAGAGCTGAGTCAAAATTCGCCAACTTATTACTTGCCTGAACGCAACTGAGTCAAGAGAAAAACCGAGCTGGATGACTGCTTTATTACCTATACACTATTTCAAGGGAGCGAAGCGGTTTCTACCAAAAAATTTGCTGATATACTCCATGTCCGCTCGTTTAATATTTTTTACCAATTTTAGTATCTTTTATTTCGCGTTTGAATACTTACTCTGTTTAATTTGGCACCCGAAAATTGAATTCAGATTGGTAACATGACTTTGACTTCCTATATTTAAGAAAATACATTTATTATCGTGAAAAATACACAAAGTTTTGTGGAACTAATATTTGAGTAAAAATTCGTCATTAATAAAACTGTTAGTTTTCCATACATGTTTGTTGTTAATAACATAAAATAAAGTGAAAATCAAATATAAATATTTCATATTTCATTTCAAAATGTCTTTTCAGTTTCATATTTCATGTGACTTCCATAGGGAATTAACTGTCTACTGTCTTGTAAGAACATAAGAATAATCCCTGTGTATTAAAGTTTTATATTAATTTAAGTTCACGTTATTAAATTTTTATTTTTATATAAAAGTTTCATATTTAGGTACGTATACTTATTATTTTATGTTTTATGAGTTAAGATTATTGTAATTGAAGATATAAAGAAATTCTGATGAAAAATATAATACATGAAGGTATGAGTTATATTATGATGATTTTAATAATTTATGTATTTCAAATCGAATCTAATGCTATTATTATTTTCTTTTGATACACGTGTTACGATTAAATTTTAAATGCCAAACTAGGAAACAACTGTTTAATTAAAAATTGTGGATAAATAACACTTTTTTGAACATTCGACTGTAAATCTTTTAAAAATTATTAATGCTAATTTTAATACAAATCACCTTGACTATCGCATTTCTACAAGTAAATTTTTCAATAATAAAATCAGCAATCACTTTTACAATTATTATTATTCACGTAGTCATTTTTACAGATTTTCGTGAGCACATAAAATTATTATACAATGACTGAATAATTATATAAGTATCGTCTTCGGCAAATTGTATGTTAAATTATGATTAAATAACGAAAGTCATGGCCAACTGTAGAATAATTAAGACAAATCGAAGTACGCTGTGTGAAAAAGACGAAGAAGTAATGAATCGCACGTGAGAACGAGCATCATAGCTCGCCAACTTGATCCGCCACACATGTTCCTAGAATTCTAACAGTGGCAGTTGTGGGGATGTGTCTTTTTACAAATAAATGATTCTGGTATAAATAGAATTCCCACCCCCGTAGAAAATATCCCATTTCTGCCCTTAAAAAATCACGATTTCTGCACCGTGCACCCTCTTTTTAAACAGGAAACAGGATATACGGCGCTCAGGCTGTGGAAAGATCCACATTCTCCTCTCTACGACTGATTGCTAATACATTAACTTACTTTAACTCAAGAGAATTCTTTGAGAAATTTGAATGTTTCACGACAATTTTTCACTTTTTCCCACGAAGGGGAGAAAAGGAATTAGTCGGAATATAAATAAATACATCAACACGCCTTTTCGTGGAGTTTGAAATCCTAAGGGAGGCTCTGGTTCTTATTATAAGTCAGTAGACGAAATAATTATTATGTGACTTAATATCTGGAAACTGTACTTCCCACGTTAAAATATATTATGTAATCTTGTATTTTCCATAAAATTAAGCATTTATAAATAAAATAATATCTAGATACCTACGTATTTAGGTATATACGGGATTTCAAATTGTATACGTTTTTTTTCTTACATTTTTTTATATACACTTATTAGATTTTGTTGATTGTGTTCGTATAGAAGAATTATATTAAATTTATTAAATAATACAGAAACATAACACTTCTGATATTTACTTTACGGCCAGTGGAGGTTCATTGGTTAAGATGCGCCTAGTGTACTAAGAATCTCAAGTTCTAACTTATTTATATAAAATAAATTATTGGGTCTATAAGTAGCTGAATTCCACTATAACATCCAGGGCCGGATTTAAGGTTGTGGGGCAATTATTGTGTGTTATGTTGATGTAATTAAAAATTACAAATAAAATCAATATCAAATTTGAAATTCTAGAGAATGATAATGATAAAATAGCGCCGAAGGCGAAATTTTTTGGAGTTTATGGTCAAATGCCTTGAAATGAAATTTCGGATGTGAATAACATTCTTTTTATGTGTGAAAATAAATTAAAATAATTTTTACTAATAGTTGTCGATTTTAAGATCGGAACATTAACACAGTAAAAAAAAGTATTTAACAAATTACTTCCAACCTATTAATCCTATAAATCTATTTAAAAAATGACATATACAGACAAAGGCAGTAAAAAACTAGCTACAATGTCGAATTTTTTAAATTGTTATTATTTTTATTTATAAACAATTAAAAAATAATAATTCTGAGAAAAACTTGTCGTAACTCTTATTACATTGTAAATTAAAATTTTTGTATCACAAAATTTTCAAATAGTAGCCGAGTAATTTGTTAAATAAATTAAAAAATTGCATGCGTGCTAGAATATCAAATTGAGTATTATCTAAACAAGAATGGAGCGAAACATAGCAATTACATAAATAGATACAACATGTACTCATAACACATAGGCTGTCAGGGCACCTGAAATGGCGGGGATTTGTCCGGATTTGTCAGCTAGCAGCGCTGAGCGATAAAACCCCCTTAAGATATTTTTATAAATTATAGCTAAGATAACATCTACCACTGTATAATTGGGATGGCAAATTTTATTAAATAATGGTTCATCGTAAAAATGGAAATATGTAGGTAGGTAATTCTTCATATTTAAGTATTTTTACTTATGATATGTTAAAGTTCATAATTCAATAAAAATCGTATTAATTTTATCTTAATCCGAAATTGAATATTTATGTAAAGAAATATGTCTGTCTTTAGTAAAATCGGCCAATTTTAAAATCAATCGAGAAAACAAATAAAATTGTGCTGGCTATTATCTAAAACGAAACTTCACCTAATCAGAAAATTGAGTTTCCCGTATTTTCTGTTTGAGCCGGCAAAGTGGCCAATTTCTTTGCTGTAACATATTATATTATTTATTGTGCATTATACTACAAATTACCTATTTTACATAAAGTATCTGACTTTGTTTAGGTATTGGTAGGTACTAAGAGGTTTGATTTGCAGAAGACTCATATACAGCTGCTGCTTGTATTTTTTGTTATGTTGTTACGTACATTTTAATGTCATGAATTATTAAATTTCTAGCACACTTTTCCTTTCTTTTAATGTCCCCGGAGTTTGAAACAATATCCCACGATATTTACTAATCTTGATTTGTAAAGTATCTAATTTCCGACCTGAAATTCTGTATGCATTTCACATTAGGGAAGACATAAAAAACGTGATAAATTTTACTTTCGTCGTGCACCTGTAAAATAAGGGAAGGTGTGAAGTGATTCACGCATCTATTATAAAATTAAACTTGAAAGAAAAATTGGCTGGGATGAATAATAGCGCTTCCTGATTGCGTTTTTTGCCTAAATCGGAAGAAACCTATAAATTACAAAACAAGCGATAATTTAAGTAGGCGCTGGCCAAAAATCCGAGCAAAAACTGCTATGTCCGGTCACGAAAAAAATATTTAATATACCTACAACATCTTTTTTAGTTTGAAATCTGTGTCGTCTGGCCGATACACCTTCGTTTTTTACCTGAAGGCCGATGAATGCGGACCCAAAAAAGTTACCTGAATTTTTTCTATAGCCAGTCATTCAATAATAGGGTGCATCTCCCTGTCTCACTCTTCCGGAAAAGATTATTTATCTCCCTGTCCTTTTCTTTCTCACAGTGCTGTAATCTTGCGTAAAGTTTTTGATCGAAGAAACCTATGACCAGCCGTATGTCATCTGTTTACTAGTTGATCAATTTTTTTCATGGGAGAAAACGTATTTTGTGTTATATTTTTAGATGAACTGTTCCGTGATTCTATAAATTGTTTATTTTCTAATAATGTGTATGTGTAATTTGGTTGATATTACTCTTAAACATAATATTACATGATATAAAGTAAATATACACATAGATATTTTCTCATAGATTCGAAAGATGTAAGCAAAATAAACTCCTGCGTGATATTTTCTAATAAAATGTAGTAACAATGACATCAAAATTTATTACTTGCAGGGTAAATTGTAACGAAAAATGATATTCTGTTATTAATATTTTATACAATGCGATTAAATTCTTCTTTATATTGCGGGTTACTTTGCTCTTAATTACCAGTTCCGTTATTTATGACAACTAATTAACATATAAGTGGTAAATGTGTTAATTATTTTAATAAAAATTGCTACCCCCATATTGGTAAAACTTGCAAATTTCTGCAGGTGTGTGTGTAAAATGCTTGGCTACCTACGCGTTTTGCATTCCAATAAAAAGTAAACCGAATATGTCCATCATGTAATTATAACGTTTACACTGGCCAAAAAAAATAAAAAACTGTAACATGTTGGTTTCTCGTCAGCAGTTTTCGAACCCAACTTCCAATAATCATAAAATTACAATAAATAATACGTATTAATTGGGCTTAGGTCGGTTTGTTTTATTTTTTAAAAATTTGACGATTCTTTAAAAATATGTATCAATTAAAAAATATTTACATTTTTTTTATTTACTACTGTACAGTGGAAATATCGAATAAATAAAAATTAAACAGTGAACATGAGAGAACTTTGGCACTCGACCAAACTTCAAGAATAAGCACGTAAAACAATCAAACTCTATAGATAGAAATGTATTTAAAAATGGTAACTCAATAATATAGGATTTACTAAATTTTCATACAATAAAAAATAAAAATGTAATACCTACTTCAAAATTAAAATGAAACTGCATAATTGAATTATCAAAACATGGCCTAATGAACAATAAACGAAATTTATTTAACTATTCTTTGTCAGAAAACTTTGTATTAGAGATAACATTATATGGATGTTTCTTATAATACACAAAATGCAAAATTTACATTTATCCAAATTTTTAATAAAATAATTATCTTATTTTTACAATTCTTCAATTTTTATTAATTCATTTTAGATTTAAAACAGTATCAGTTAAAAAATAAATAATTTTGTAATCACAAGTTTAATAAATTAAATCTGAACTTATGAAGACATACGGAAGTTTTAAATTAGATGCCTATCTTTAAAATATATTTTTTAAGAAGATAAATCTTTATAATAATTATTAATCTACGGGTAAGAATTAAACGCTGATCAGTGCTGATCAGGGTTGTTATGTTTAAAACAATTTGTTTTAAACAAACTGTTTTAAACATGTTTTAAACACGGCCTAATGTTTTAATGCATGTTTTAAACTGTGTTTTAAATCAGGTGTTTAAAAATGATATCGAAATCCATTCACGACGCATAACACAAACAAAACAAATTCAACTACCGACCATCGGTGACTCCTAGCTACGCAGCTAGAGCGATGTAAATCACCCTCCTCGCACAAAAAGTAGCATTGGCGACATATTTCGATGGAAATAATATTTATTTAAAACAGATATCCTGTTTAAAACATGTTTTAAACATGCTTTTTTGTTGTTTTAAACATGTTTTTTTGTGCAGAGTTAAAAACATGTTTTAAACCAAAAAACAGTTTTAAACAGTAAAAAACAAATGTTTTGTTTAAAATTGAAAAAAACATGTTTTTTTTCAACCCTGGTGCTGATGCTGAACGCTGAAACGCTGATCTGCGAAGAAATGCACAGATGGACGTAAAAAACCGCTGATCTGCATTAAACTAAACTAAATAAAGAAACCAAACGACCTTCTTGAGTCTCACATTATCAATTACCATTACCAAACTAAATAAACTGAACTAAATAAAGAATCCTAATACCCTTCTTGAGTCCCACTTACTCGGTTTTGGTAAAAACTCTAATTGAACTGTTCTAAATAAAGTTACTTCATACCTTATACCTACCCTTCTTGAGTCTCACATACTCGGTTTTGGTAAAAACTCTAATTGGACTGTACTAAATAAATAATGATATCTTATACCTACCTACCCTTCTTGAGTCTCACATACTCGGTTTTGGTAAAATAAAGAATCCTAATACCCTTCTTGAGTCCCACTTACACGGTTTTGGTAAAAACTCTAATTGAACTGTTCTAAATAAAGTTACTTCATACCTTATACCTACCCTTCTTGAGTCTCACATACTCGGTTTTGGTAAAAACTCTCATTGACCTATGCTAAATAAAGATACCTTATACCCATATACTCTACTCGGTTTCGATTGATTTTATTCTTTTTTACGTACATCTGTGCATATCTTTGCAGATCAGCGCGGCAGCGCTTTTCAATGTTTTATTCTTTCCCTTAATCTACAGATAAAATTTAAAATTTACTAAGAAGTCGTAATTTACTTTACTTGCCTAGTTATTTTAAAAAAATGCTTGATAAATAAAATAAAGTACCTACCTACAAAAAATTTTAAATTGCTGTAAAATGAAAATAAAAATAATACCTAGAGTTATTTTCATAAATTACAAAAAATTGAAATTATTATTTTTAAAAAACTTCCTCGTAACATAACATAAATAACTAAAACCAATAAATATTTATTATTCAACGAAATGAATTGTAAATTTTTTTATTACAATTACAATAAATTTGTGTAACGAACCGCAAGTAAATTGCTACAAAAGTGAAATTGAAGTTGTCCCGTCATCATATATTATATGGCAGTGTTTGTTTACTTAAGTTTTTTCTCGGACTGTACACAGAATCTCAGTAACCACATGGGGTACAACGGACCATTCAAATCGTGAACAACACCTCTCAAGAATTTCCTTTTAATTCGCCAGTTTTGTTAAATAAAAATAAATCATCACATATCGAAAAACAATAATGATTTATCGAATAAATCATTTAAATTTGGCGGCTGTAAATATTTGACAATCGCAAGGGGTGATGTGCATTTGTTTCACGGGTAACCCTATGAGGAATGCAGGCATGGCCTACTGGATGTCGTGGCGTGTGAACTAGCCTAGGTCGACTAGATTTAGGGTGAGCCTCTTGCTTTTTAACGTAGGGACCAGTGAAATTTGGTTTTGATATTTTTTGTCGGGGTAAAATCTCAGTTTTGGAAAGTGAAATTTATTTATTGTTTTCGGAGAACAGGTGGCTGGAGTTTTTATTCGTGTGTGGTTTGTTTTGTTTTGTTTCACAGGGTGACTTTGATTTTCATCCGTCTTTTATTCAATTCTAGATTACCTTTTGTTGGATTTAATTACTTTTTACAATAGAAATACAAAAATTATACAGTAGCATATTTTACTGGAAATATTATCATAAATTACATAGCAATGTAATTAATAAAAGAATAAATTAATTCATTATATAAAACATATTTTAACATTCGTGCAACAGGTTCACAGTTTTATTATTAAGATAATTAAAAAAATATGTCTGAATTCCGTTGAAAACAAAAGTGAAACAAGTTAAACAATGGACCACTTGATTTTAAAAACAAACATTTGAATAACAGATGAATTTTAAAATCGAAAGTGTTGATTGCGTGTGAAGTTATCAAAACTGTTTTCCACTTTGGAAACGCCGACAGATTTGATACCCAGACTGAAAAAAATTTCAAGGACATTTAAAATTACCCCATTTTCTTTCTCGCTCACACCTCCTACGTATCCACTCAAGAAAAATGTAATTTAAAAAATGGTTTCATCTCAAAATAAATACAAAGCGTTGCGGAAATCTTGGGCCCTTTGGCCACTTCAAACGCGAAAAAAATTCATTCACAACGCGTGCCATTTTTTGTGTAAATACTACATTTTTTTGTTCACAACTTTTTTGAGTCTCGTTTGCCAAATCGTTACAAAAAATACTAAAACATTTTTATGGCCTATTAGCACATAGGATTTTTTCTATGGACACAAAAGATCAATGGCTACTTAAAAAAGAAACAAATTTTTGGTTTTTGTGGTGGCGCTTGTGTATTAGACTTCTGACACCTTTACTCGCATTTTTTATTCTGTGTTTTGACGCCACGTAGTTAGCGATAATATATTTATACGTTTTTTGCTCCAGAAAGTTAAAAAAAAATGCAACACGGAGATGTTAGAGCTAGGAGCATCTATTTAACTTTGGCCACTTAAGCATGAAAAAATATCAGCTAATTTAATACACTGTTATACAAAGATCTCAGTAGACTATGTGTTTGAAAATAGATACTACTTATATAAAAATATGATTGTACGTAGTTTTCACATTGGTAATACAAACTTGAATATTATTAATAGAAGTCTTGTTTGAAGAAAAATAACAATTGAAAAAAACTTTGGCTTGTACTCACATTTTTCTATTTATCTAATTGTAAAATATGAAATCAGTAATTGTTTTAAGTAATTATATTAAATTCAGGTTTAACTGCACAAAAATATTCCCTGTGGTATTCTCTCCTTAACAACCATCAGTACCAGTGAGTTGACGGCTGGTAACCGCACACATCGTTACTTAAAACTCACAATATGTGAGCCTGATACACCCAAGTTGGGTGTAAAAGGTGTGTATGAGTGTACCTATATAATTAAGTAGTACTTACGTTAACAATATTATTCCAATTTAACATAAAGACTTACCTATATAATTTATTTATTAATCTCGATATTTTCTGAAAATTTTAGTAATTTCTGTATGCGGCGTAACTTAAGAATAAGAACTGTGTGGTGTAGGTATGCGATAATTAAATTTCATAATAGGAACTATTTTTCGATATAACAATTAACCATGTTGATATACTAATTTGTAAATAAATAATTCAAAGTAGATAGGTACCTACTTATTACCATGAACTTATCATATTGTTTTCTTAATTTAATACACATTTAGCGCAATCGAATTAAGACATTATTAAGATACCTATTTTATATTTTTTAAGTAGGGCTAGCCTTATCGTAATTAATTTGCATTTTTTAGAAACAGTGTAATTGAATTCCTGTACAGACAGACCGTAAATACGAGAATGTTTGAACTTTCATTGCAAATAGTCATCATAACTAACTGCTTAAGCAAATATCAAATAGTTTAATATAAATTTAGAATTGAATAAATAAATATTTATAATGTTATAAATTCTTCTATAAATAACGGAATTACATCAATAAATATTTGTGTCTCATAATATGCCAAACATGTAAAAGGATTAAGCATATAATCCCAAAGTTAAAAATATTTTAAATTTTTGATTAAGTGATGATTGTCTTCTAGCAAGTAAATATAAATAAATCTTCTTCTTCCTTTCTTCTAATGGAGTTTTAATGTTTTGTTTTGTATAATTAAATATTATTGTTGAAAAAACAAAGAAATATTTTTTCTCTCACGAATATTAAAATACAAATGATACTAGAATGATATCATCAAAATCTAATCGTTTTAAAATATAATACAATATAAACATTTTATATTTGAAGTTCGCGAAAATTCATTTCTGGCTTTGTTTTGAACACAATGCGGAAATTTTTATACTGCACACTTATTTCAGATTACATTATTATATTATTTGTATTTAAATAAGCCTTTATTCTTGACAAACAAGTTAAGAAAATATGCACATATGAATATTATTAATCATAGCTGTAATTTTAACAACAATCCATGACTAAGTATGTACGTATATTCTCCACATGTAGAATACATTACTTATTTTCTCGTTGTACGAAATGTCAAATCTAAAATAACGTTCAACAGCTAAACTTGTATTTAATATCTCGATTAGATATAAATTTAACCAGTCGTAACTGTGATCTATCAAAAATAGGACAAAGTATACGACAGGAAAAATATAATATTATTCACGCCTACTTTTCACTGCAGGCAAGACATGATATTCTGTTTTTACCTAAAGATCTTTGTAGATTATCAATGTTTAGAGTATAAGATAAAAAAAACCGTTAGCATATAGGTATATGCCTCGGTACTTTATAGGTTGCTGTTACTATAGTATAGAATAATAAGAAGGGGTAATTTTTAGCATTTAAATATAATTTAGCTTCGAACTTGGTACCTGTATTAGAATCCATGATGGTAAGAACAGAAAAACTGTGACAATTTTTTGTAATACGTGTCTTAGAATTTAGGGCGATGACATTTTATACAATAGGCATGTCCACAAATAATAATAAAATGACTTTAAATATGATTTAAAACATGTTTACAAAATTCTTAAAAAACTATTTACCCAAATAACAAAGGTACCTAGACTACCAGAGAGTGAAGGCACAGATCATGTTTCAGCAATAATACTACCTACTGAAACAATGGTTTTAAACTAAAATACATTTTAGGTAGGCTCTCTTTTAGTTTTAACTTTATAAAATCTGATATGGTCAACACAAGACCGCCCGCCATACTTACTTCATTCTTTTTACTTATTATACAAATATATTTTATTTAAACTGCAGAAGAAGATATAATCGATACTTTACTACTGTCACTGACTACTGAACTTACACCCAATACACTCAAATCGTTATATTCTTTTGTAGTAGATTTAGATTGGCTCGCTTCGCTCGAATAATTAAAAACCTTAACTGACACTCATTCAGCGCACTTAATTCACAACCATCAAACTTGAGCTGTTATCCTTATTCTAAAATAACATTTTTATGTTCGATTGATTTGACCATAGTAATGTAATAATTAGGGCTCCGGATATTTAAATTTTAAAGTATCTGGGAATCAGAAATTTTTCAATTCGGATAAAACCTATATTCGTTACCTATAAAACAATTTTTTTTTAAATTTACTTTCCTTTTCACAAAAACTTTACTTATTATTTATGCAGATCATAAAAATGGCTACACACGAATAGATTAGATACTGCGATCCTGGGGTACTTGTTACATTTAGATACCTACAAATTTTATTATCTGGATATCGATGTTAATAAATGATGACAATCACAAACAGAAATTGTGCATACGAATTCCGGATATCTTGAAAACGAATTTATTGTGGATATCGGCTACCATATATTTTGAAGACGGATACCGGATATAGAAATCTGATACTGGTTTCTGGATTAGGAGCCTCGAATTCCGAATAACAGGTCTCGGATTCCGAATATTGGATAAGTACCAGATTTCGGCTATATCCGGTTATTGGATTTTTGAAATATCGGATACACACGTATCCGGAATAAAAATTTTCTCGATTTTGATAACCCTAGTAATCATCTAGGTAAGTGTCTAAATAATTGGAAACAAAATTTAATAACAAGTGAAAAGGCACAGTAGATTTTAGAAAATGTACCTATATACCGTATTTTTAATAGATCACACTTTTAAAAAGTTATATGCACTTTAATTACGTAATTTAAAAGTAGTTTAGTTAATAATTAACTGACAGCTATTTTTTGTTTGGTGTGCTTTATTCATCTGAGAAATTAAAATTAGGTAAACACTTTATCGAAAAAACCCAACAATAATTTAGATTCTATTTGTATTTAAGCTTAAAGTAACATTTTTTAAATTTCTTTTATTTATTGTTGCATCTATGCTCTTAAAAGCTTGACCTTCCTTATCCTAATCCTGTCTCCCGAAGTCCTCAGTGCTACGTCACATTATCCCGATGACGTAGTAGACAAACAAGTGCTACCAACGCACAAACGCATGCGCTACCAACATTCTCACACACGCACGCACTACAGGTAGTGAGAGCCGAGCGAGCCAGGTGCATGAACATGCGTTCATAGTTCCGGGCAGAAAGAAACAAAAAACATTTCAAAAAACTCTGGAAAAAAGTACAAAACTGCACCACTCTACTTGGGCCCCGTAGCTGGAGATGGGCCACTGCTTCTAATGAATGTACTCACCACTGATGGAACTGGTAACTGGTAGTACACTCCAAACAGGAAGACCAGAAATAGATGAATAAGAATGAATATTAAGTATAAATGAATATAATCATTTCCCTTTGTACGAGCAACATTGCTTGAAAAGAGGTTCTAATGAAAGACCTTAACAAGATTTCGAATCTTTTAAAATGCCCAACAAGTTACAGAAATATTGTGCAATAATGTAAAAAGACCGGATTTTTAAATATACCGTCAAATTGTTTCCTCCAATTTAGTAAACATGTTTAACGAAATATCTGATTACTAAACAAGTTATTCATTAATTATAATTTAGTTCAACAATTAATACAAATAAAAGACTGGCAGTCCTATTGAAGACTTTGAAATAATTAAAACTAAACTCGCATATAAATAATTTGTTAAATCTAAAGTAAATTTTTGTTCGTTTTGAAATAAAATACAAGTTATATAAGTAAGGACAACAATTAATACAAATAAAGACTGCGGCAATCCTATTGAAGACTTTGAAATAATTAAAACTAAAGTCGCATATAAATAATTTGTTATATAAACCAAATCAATACTAGGTATTTTTTGAAGCAAGTAAAGGTAAACTAACAGGTAAACATATTAAGACATGAAAATCAGAATTGATCCAAGTGACAAAAAATATTGATATTATATTTTTAGAAGCATAATAGCAAGGAGTGGTAACGTAATAGTATATTAAGTATCAAGTGCAGTAAGTGTAGTTTACAGATTGAGGAGAAACCAGTATACAGAATGCAAATAACGTCAGTGATACCTTGTTAATATTTTTTGTACGAATTTAAAATAAAGTTCAATATTTGGTCATGTTGGCTTTTAATGCTATTGTCTTGATTTCTGTTGTTGTTTTATACTATACTTACCGCCTTCTAAATTACGTACCGCTTTTAAATTTGTAAACAGGAACAGGACCCAATGTCTTGGAAACAGATCCAGTAAACGCTAAAACATGACCGATCGTGTCAAAATTAATTTTTATATAGATAATGATTAAAATATGTACCAAAATTAACTTCTACAAAACGACTTGAAGAATCCCTTTAAAAGAAAAGAATATTGTTCCAAATATGCCTTCTTCAAGTTAGCACCTTGTATGTTATGTACAGTGCCATAAACCAATCTATAATTTTCTTGCAATTAATTATTAAATTGATTTATAACAAAATTAATTTGTAAAGTAATAGAAATGAAAATATAAAATAAGAGGTTAGTAGCTATGTATTAATGTTTGCAAATTGCAAGTAATTTTTTCGGTACACGTTAGTAATTTGAATCAATCATCTGGTTTATAAATGAAGTCCTGAATATTGGAAGAACTTCTCAATGTTACAAAATATTTACTTATTTATTATGTGCTACCACACTTATCTTACTGACGATTTAAAAGAACTTGTGGTATTCTTGTCAAAGCAATTTTCGTAATACCGTAACTTCTGTTAATGGCTCTACAACTAGTTTTTCAATTCTGTTCGTGATAGTTACCTTTTGAAATTGATTTTAGTTCAGTAGTTCTTGAACTGTATTTTTGTGGTTGATCATTATATGTAATAATGCCTTTTCACATCTATTGTTTTCATTCAGAAATTCTTTCAAGTACTTCAATCAGAATTATTACCAAAATCTCGTTATACTCATAATGTTAGGTAGCTTTTAAAAATGATCCAATTATTTTACAGAATGGAAGGCATTTATTCGTACAAAAAATGTCAACCTTCAAAATTAAATGTACACGCTGTAACCTGTATTCGTGTTTTACTGTTCCTATGATTTTACGAAGGAAGAAAGAAACCATATCCAACAAATACAAATTTTTATATTAGCCTTTAGTAAAGTATACGGTTTGTCCGCGTTGTAGTGACCGGTACGTCATTAGTTTCTGAATTAATAGTAAACAGGAATTATGTATTATCTCTCTTTGTCACCATCCATGCTTGTTTATTCGTTGGTTAATGTTACGTCTGTCTAATATATTTATCTCTTTTCCATTAGTATACACGTACTTAAAAAGAGAACGATACCTTTACGACAAGAGAAATGTCAAATACTGATTATTATTTCAAGTTATGTTTTGTAGGAAATTTAAGAATATTCACAACGTTGTACAAGGAACAGAAACTACAAATAATAATAATAAACCGATACTCACAGTAGAAAGCAAAACACAACCGTAAACTACAAAATACTAATAACCTCAAAAGAAAATTGCAAATGTCAAAACATACCAGTTGTTCTCGTTGTTAAATATGAAACAAACCCATTACCATCAGAATTAATTTTTTAGGTAATTTATGATGATAATAGCATGAAAAATTATTACTATATTTAATTAGGTACTTTATTACATAATTCATAATTTAAAGTTTATATTTACTTATAGTTCTTGTTCATATGTTCATCATGAATGAGAACCTGTATGACGTCAATTAATTTTTCTTTACCTAAAAAATTTAACCCAGACGAATATGATACAATTGGCACTGTCAGTCGGTCACTGTCATAATTAATTATTTTTTTCGTAGTAACAATTGTTAAATAATTATTATTCATGATTATGAACAACAAGATACTGAAGTTTCATACTCTAAATTATAAATAATATTTTTCCTCACAGTGAGGAAAAATATCGTACTTCACTTGTGGGAGAAGTAAAATGCTGCTCTAACTCGTGTTCTGATTGGCCACTCGCTTTGCTCGTGACCAATCAGACACTCATGACAGAGGCATTTTACTTCTCCCACTAGTAAAGTAATATACTATTAATTCCTAAAATACTATGACAGAACAATCATTTATAAAATGCTAAAAATTTTAGATAATAATATAGGTATAATCTTTCATTTTAAATAAAAAATATTACGATAAATTAATTATTTATCAAAATATTTAAGAAAAGTACTACTTCCGGTTTGGGGATTGCTTCCAAAAAATAGCTTGGTTTTTAAGATTTGTATTAAAACGTTATATATAAAATTTGGTTGTAAAATGTTTGTAATTTTTTGAGTTATCGAAGCTGGAAAAATGTTACATACAACCTAACGCACATACACACACACAGACATCATCTCGAAAATACTCGTATTCTATGAATCCTAAAACGTGCTTATCCACTAAAAACTCACACTCGAAAATTTTGACCCATCACAATTAATACCCCTTATAAAATATGAGGCGGGAGGTAAAAATAATAAACGTGTGCATTTTAGTGGCCATCTTGCAAAATAAGTGCAGTTTTACAGTTTTCCCACTTCATAAAATATTTCAAAACTTTTGGAATTTTATTTTCCATAAAGCCCTGTTTGCACGGCGATCTTTGGAGATTCTACGGAGATTCAGAAATCTGGAAAAGAAGAAGTTTTTTCTTTCTAGTGATAATTACGTGGTTTTGAAGCAATCAATAAATTATAAATTCTTCTTTTCCAAGACTCATTGAAGATTCAATTTATTTAGCGATACCGCAATTTAACAAATAATTCTCACTAGAAAGAAAAAAAAACTGAATCTCCGTAGAATCTCAAAAAATCGCCGTGCGAACAGGGCTTTAAAGATCATCTCTATGTCAACCGCAAATAATAATGAGTAGTCAATTATTATTCTATTATTATTGAGGGTTGAGGGGTTATATTTTATCAAATAATCGCCATTATTATCAGATGCTACAATGCTCCAAAGTAAAAATCACCATATTAAAGAACATGTGCCCCATTTTAAATACAATTTTAATATCGGAAATCCGATACTATATTGATACAAATCATATTTGATATAAGGGGAGTCCAAATCTGCAACCCACTAAAAAATAAAGAGGGTAAGTTTTTTCTACGACACGCGCGCCATTTTATTCGGCACGCGAAATTCTACAAAGAAATATAGAAACTGAATACTATTGATCAGTATCGGGTCATACCATCATGAATTTGCAATACAGTAGAAGGGGTAACTTACCTTGTTAACCAAGGGTTGAAGCTCAGGGTTCAGGTAATCTGTCAGTGGTATGGGGGTATATTATATTGGTATTGTAATCGATTGTTGTGCTGTTAGTTAAAGGGTTAAAGTTAACCCTTTTGGTGACGGTTCCGAAGTGTATTAGTATTATGTTACTAGCAAATATTTTCTATCGATATTTTAATATCTATATAAATGGCACAATAGCGCGGTAGTGCAGTTGTTAAGGGTTGAAATATGAAGTCAATCTGAAAGAATTAAGAAGAAAAGTACCCTTCAACAGCTTTATATCATGATATCATAAAATACAATAATAGTTAACTTGCTTGTTGCTTTTTAAAAAATACGTAACACGTTCAAACCTGAAGATTGAGACTCATCTTGTCAGCCTTATTTTATGATTACGTCCACATTTTTCTCTAATTATTATTGTGGAAATAAGATTTCACTTTTTTTAAATATCTTGCTAAATTAAATATTCCAGACCATATAGGTACTATTTACGAGTAAATTTATACAAATTATTCACAGTATCTATATAATGACTGCCATATTCAAAATTAGAAAAAGGTGTGTATGTATGTATAGAGTAAATTGTTATTGATAATAAAGCATTTCTTAAGATTTTAATCATAAGAAATAGAAACTATTTATAATTTTTTAAAGTAATTAAATTTTTCTGTTTCGAATTTTAGTTTAAAATATTATTTTTAATAATCCGAGTTTTAATTATATTTAGATTCATGGGCCATGTGAGTTTAGTGGACTTATTAATTGAAGTGTGAAGCGAGTCTACCAAATACAAGTTGTACTAAAATTTGTTCGTTTTTAGTTCTAATGTCCAGGGTTAGTAATTTATTTAAACATTATGTACACTTTTAGTGTTGTCCTCATGATTCCTAATGTCCTGTTCACACATGGACACATAGAAGACACACACACGCAACAATAAAAAATACTGTGTGTGTTGCTTGTGAAATAGAGGCGCCGCTATATTTTGGTTTCTATGTAAGTAAATAAAAAATCAATTTTCACATGTTTGTGTCTTCGGTGTGTCCATGTGTGAACAGGGCTATACTAAAGTAGGATTGAGAAATAGATTTAAACTGGCCAAAGTGAAATCTAGTTGAAAAATTGCATTAATTTAATCCTTATTATTGTCAACTTCTGACCCCATTTTTCAAAATTTCAAAGTTATTAATCTACAAAAGGGATAAGACCTTACAAAACACTTTTTATTTCCAAAAAAAACGGCAGCACGCTCGCATTATATTTTTATTGTAGCTTGTCACTCTTGAGGGTTGTAATACAAATACGGAAGCAAAAATATATCCGTTTTCTGGGTGCCTTTTGACCTCTAACGGAAAAAACGATCTTCATCCCTGACCGTTAAGAAAAAACACCCTATTTTTTGACCATTGTCCATGAAGGCGCTTAGAATGCGCCTGTAATAATCAGTGCTATATGATACTTCAGATCTTATACAACGTTATGGTCACAGTCTTTCCCTAAAAATTCGCACCCCATATTTTTTAAAGGTACGAATTTACTTTCATTCAAACTCTGACCACTTGTACAGTAGGCCAAACCTGTTGCGACTCTAAATTCAGTCAATTCACCCTGTAGAAATCCTTGTCCCACTGTATATTTAAATAGGGGAAACCATAACACAAAATAATAACATCGTTTATCGACGCATCAGGTATAGGAAGTGGGTATGAAGTCTAGAGAAAACAAATAGAGGTATGCGTAAAGAAATCTGCTACTTTGCATATCGTGAGAAAAAAATTTTGTCAAGCTAGTCTAGTTGGTATTCAGAGAAGCTAGCACGGTCGTTAGATCTCTGCTAAAATGCGAATTAGATTTTATAAATATTGATCAAGCTTAATATATGCCTATAGTGCCAGCGCGTCATTTTTTAACGTAACTACAACGATGGGTAATCAATCAAACTTTTTACTTGTCAGAAAGAAAAATTGTTCAGTTGTAATGCAGACAGAAATTAAATATGAAAACAGAATTGTATTTATCCGGACCGTCATTATTTAGCAGCAAATTCAACGTGCTTTCCCAAACATTTAGCTTTGACGTTTGGATGGATAACCCTTCTATTTAATATAAAATTGCCCTTAGATAAAAATTATCATATAGGTTATGTAACATATGATGTGATTTTTATCATTGATTTAATCTAAAAATTTATATTCAAGATTAAATTAATAAAATAATAAGAATAAAATCTTATTTTATTATTTATTTGTTTTGTAAAAAGTGCAATAAATATATAACATATTTGTTAGTTGGCTGTTGCATAAATAATTGTTTTACGTATCCATTGACAGCAGTAAAGTGTTACTTTTTTGACATCTGTCAAAATGACTATACTTTACGGTCACTCTCGTTTCTTAACAAATTTATTACATTTTAATTGGTTAATATACTTAACTAAAATATATTTAAAAAATAATTCATGAAATGAAATTTTTGTTGACATAAAATTATATAGGTGATAGTCATAAAAATGTTTTTTAGTCTCATCTGAATTGCTGACCTCGGCCTACGCCTCGTCTGCAAACTTCAGATTCGGCCGAAAAAGATGACTTTTTCAGCCTTGATAACATGTAACGCTATTGCTAAAATTAATAATATTAACTATAATTCTAATACTTTTCATTTCATAAATAATTATGAAAATTTCGTAAATAATTTAATTTTTATTTTAACCTGTTTTCCTTTATACTGAAAACATCGGATATTAAGCAAATTTATCATTTTCTAGCGTTATAAATAACCTATACCTATAGGTTTTTAATTTAATAATAATCTATTTAAATGTTGTACTTTGTGTTTTTAGGATTTTAGAAGATAGTTATAACATAACTTTCTTCTTTATCAATAATGTTTTTCTATATATAACCATTTTTAATTGTTTCTCTCCTATAAATGAATTACTCGTACTCGTATTATCTGAATTTTGTTTTTGAATACGAAAGAAATGTCATTTTAAAAATATGTACATCAAATAGCTAAATTGTTGTAATATTATGTTGGAGATGTAACAGTGAGCAGTTCATTTTGAACTTTGATTTTAAACAAACTGAATGTAGCTCCTCTTAAAATAAATGTTGTTCAGATTTTTGCAAAAACTGGTAACATATTAATGTGAAATGATGTTTAAAAACGTATTTGTTTATAAATAAAGTATGTGTCATTAAATTGAACGTAGTTATAAGCATACATATAACTAAGACTTCAAGGTGAAAAAGAATTAGGGAATCCCGTAGTAATAATTAATTATATGTACATACTCGTGAAGAAAACGTGAGTAATCTTCGAGTGTGCTTCACTGAAAAATGTTGAACTTGGGCCTCTTACATATGAAGCAATGCAGAATGAAGCTCTGTTAAATTACAAGTTATCGGTACATGTGAGTGTTAATACATCTTGTCTGATAGTCAGAAAAATGCTGTCAAATTATATTTCTATCTTTCAAAATTGTACATTTTTTATAAAAATTTACAAACAATTTATCCCAAAAAGATGCTTCAAATTTTCAAATTTCTATTACACAATTTAAGATTTATTGATTTCAGATAAAAATAAGTAGGTATGTCCTTTCTTTTACTTACGTCGTTTAATTGAGAAAAAAATTAAATTTCTATGTTTAGGTACATATAATAACTATAAATTATATGATATTTAAAAAATTTACCAATAAGATGATTAAAGTTGTCGTAGCAGCCATGGATTGAGGTTGTTAAATACAAACTTATTAAAACATAAAAAATAATAAATTATCTACAAACAATAATAATAAATTTATGAATTTAAAAAAATATTCATTTTGTTTCATGATCAGTAAAGTACTAAGTACTAAGCTCTACTTGCAAATGATAAATAAATACTGTATGCTTATTTTTATTTCAGAACATAAATTGTATATTCTATTATATCATAACTTTATTATTTTATTGAGAATGCGTTCAAAATGTCCTTTTCATTTATTATCTTTCAGAAATCGTGTAATAACAATTGCATTAATTTTGAAAATACTTCTAGCTAAAATGAACTACTTATGACAGAATGCTAGAAAAATGTATTGTTCTTTTCACTTATTTTGTTTTTGATTGAATTATCTGAGAGCAAAACAACTTATTCTTCAATTATTATTTCAACATATGTATAAGTACCTACCTAGTGGTTTTATTTTATTACTTACAATAAATATTTCTGTATAATAGTATATTGCAATGTAAAAATTACAATTTATAATCGTAGTAGTGTATAAATTTTAATAAACTAAAAAACTAGAATTCTATCTGTAGATTGTAGATCTCTTGATCTTGACATCGAGAATGTTCTTTTAATTCATGAATTCTTTCTTATTGTTCCCTTCATATCCAGAGATATTATATTTGCAATTATAAATATCATATTCAATGTTAAATATGACGCAGTCCGTCAGCGCGGTGGGAGTAATATTGTAAAATATTATTGAATGTAAACTCATTTTCTAATTAATTTATTAACATAATGGAATATTAGTATTTTAGAAAATCTTTTTAATTCATACAGATCTGCTAAATAAGAACTAGAATAATTTTATTTGTCAAAACGAAGTAGTGTTTCGGTCGAGACGAGAAATTTCTCGAATCTCGTCTCGTCTCGTCTCGAAATTTCTCGTCTCGGCGAGACGAGAAAGCTTTTTAAAAATGAAGGTCGAGACGAGACTGGTATGTCGAGATTCTCGATTCTCGACATTTGTCTCGAGATTTCTCGACAAAATCGATCATTTTTAAAAACTATTTAAAATCACGTTTTACCAAGAATTTTTTTTTAATAATTAAACAAAATATTAGCTGTTGGTAACGATTTTTTATTAGCGTTCAATCTTACGTACCTATTACACTTTATATAATAATAATGATTTTACAACTATGAAGTTGGGTGAATAGCATTGTTTTTCTCATGTGAATAATTTCATGGGGTAGTTTACTTTGGCTGACACGCTTGCGTTCTTGCGTATACCTATATCTGGACATTTTATCAAATCGTAATATAGTGTACAGATGGGATCACTAAAATATCAGGTATAATTTTGAATAATAATTACTTAATTTTATCAAAATTAAAAGTATTCACATAACCGCACATATTTTTTATATTCCATATAAAATAATTAATTAATCTTCTTAATTTATTGTCACTAACAAACAATTGCAGCACATATTTATAGGTCAGTTACAAAAATATTAACATTTTTACATATAAAAAATAAATATAATATAGGTATTTTAAAAAGTCGAGAAATCTCGACGAGATTCTCGACCGAGACGAGACTTAATTGTTCGAGACGAGAAAAAATCGAGACGAGACTTTTTTTTCTTCGAGACGAGACGAGACGAGACAAGGTGATTTCTCGTCTCGTCTCGTCTCGACAGAAACACTAAAACGAAGGTACTAAAGAATTAATAAA
Organism: Agonum fuliginosum; assembly: GCA_947534325.1. Lineage (NCBI taxonomy): Eukaryota > Metazoa > Arthropoda > Insecta > Coleoptera > Carabidae > Agonum > Agonum fuliginosum. The sequence continues at coordinate 15,833,790 of OX384045.1, read as the reverse complement.
TTGTGTTTTAAATTAGATGATTATAATTATAGGATACACCAAAAAATACTATGACTTGATTTTGAAAAGTAAGGTTATTATAGTGTATTACACATTACAAACAAAAAGACATATTTGACTCAAAAATTTTTACATAGGTACCAGGTACCTTTCTATAACTTAACACTTAATCCCTTATAATTATTCACAGTATAACAGAAAAATAGTCTGATTATGTGAAGATATTGTGTACGACTAATTCTGTCTTTTTAACAAATTTTTGTGTCTAAAATGGTAAAATTTCGACATTTAATAATATACCTAACTTAACTAAAGGTATCTTAGAAAGAATATTTTAAGAGACCCGTCTACCTCCTAAAATCCAGCATAAAATGTGCTAACGTAGCGAGTGTTTTGCGGCTAGTACAAGAATGGCAAAATTTCATTTCAACAAGGATTATATACTTAAAGGATCAAGTTGTGCCTTTTTAAAATTTTAATAAATGAATTTTACATGATTATAAAAATTCCGAAAAGTTCATAAAAATTCATAAAAACGGTTATAACTCATGATAAAAATTTATTTATAAAATTTTAAAAAGGCACATCTGTAGATCCATTCTTTCTCTATTAAATGTTTATAAAAACATTATCTTGAAGTCAATAATAAACTTACAAGTTACTCGCAACGAAAACACTTTTACAGTATTTTTCAACTACAAATTAATATTTCATTACTGAGATGCGGCAAAGTACGAGTTTCGGACTGGTTTCAGGTAGCTGTGGAGAAAAGAGTAGAATTAAAAAATATGTATAATCGAGAGGAATTCGAAAAAACGTAGACATAGTCTTAATAAGTGAACTAACTCAAAAGTGTAAGTTTTATTGCACCCGATGAACGCAGTAACATTATTTTAGTTTTATAAAATTATGAAACTTACATTTCTTTAAAATTGGTAAATTGATTGCGTCAGGTATAGACTGTACTGTACAATTATCGGTCAATTACAACTTGAAATTAGTTTTTTGGTATTTTTCATAGCAACATAGCTATTAATTAGAATATAACCTATAGAATAGGTGTTGAAGTAACAGTTATTCAGTAAGAGACCCATCATCAGCATCTTTGATTGGCTGGTATTGACAATCAGAAAACAGAAGCATCATCATCGGCAGGTTTAATTTCCTAGACAAAGAATCTAACTGGAATCCGATTGCCCGTGTATAAAATTACGCATGCGTAACTAACTGCCCGATGAAAAAATCAAATTACAAATTCGGGCTCGAAATGCATTGGTTCCGGAACGTGTAAAGGCACATTCACAACCGGCCCAAAATTATCTTGCGTACAACACACTGGAGATAATTACACTCGGACACGATCGGTCGAAATGGCGTTCCAGGAAGATCGGAGAAGGCCAAGCCAGCACGCCAACTGGATATTAGAATATGTGTTTATAACACTGATTTGAACACAGAGGAATGTGCTCAAATTTGAGTTGGAACATTTTTTTGGGCATCGCATGATGTGTTTGTTCAAATCGACATAATTCGGTAATCAATTTTAGAGTTTTTCACTGCATTGAAACGATTTACTTGCTTGTTACTTTAATGGTTATTCTACTAATTCAATTTAAATCACAATTGTTGTTTGTAATCATCTGTTTTGCCCTATATTCAAGGTATTTCCTGTAATTTAAAAAGATCCTTCTAATGATCAAGTCATCACACCTTTCATTAGAGAGAAAATAATTTGTTATTCTTAATCGCTCTGTTATTGAGGAAAGAAATATAATGTCACTTGTGACAATTTTTTCTATTCATCAAGAAGAAGTAAAAGTATAACTGAGTTACAAAATAGCGATAGGGATGAACTGATGTTCTTATTGTTATTGAGTAGGACAAATATGTATTTTTTAATACTGTAAATATATAACGTATTGTTATTTACTAAATAGATACAGAATTAAATTTATACTTTTTTATAATACCTTATACGGAAATGTTGTACATATGTACGTACATAATATTATTGATTTATTATGGACAAACAAAACAAATAAATGTCAATGTTTTATACGCACAACACACTTAATTGTATATCTTACTAATTTAACAAGAAATGATATCAATTTTAAAATGCGTTTCTTCGTATAACAATATGTAATTGAAGATTTATCATAATGGCGTAATTTTTGTATATCCGTAATCCACTCGTGCTGTAATTCCTGACATTATTTTCTTTCGGACAGTTTTGTATTTATTCACTTTCTATGGATTGTCTGAACAAAAGTAATTTATTATGACAGCAATTAAATATTACAAACATAAATAAATGTAATAATTCGGCTACTACTACTATACTCGTCTAGTTCTGATAAACATTATTATTTCAACAAGTAGGTACACGAATTATTATTAATTATATTTATACTGTTTAGGTTCAATTTTGACGAAATTTGCTTTTTACTGATACTTTAAATTTTAATTTTACTAAATAGTAAATACATATTTAAGTTATGTTTATCGTTTACTATTTGTGGTAAATATTTGTCGTGAACTGTATTATGTGTCAATTATTATTTTTATTCAGCTTTTCACAACTTTTTGCGGTATTAATCGATGTAAATTTATAATTTATTGTTCTCCTATTATTATTTTTTCCAAAGGTAACGGCGACTAGTTTTTATGGAATATTTCTTTTGTTTTTATAGCAATAATAGAGAAGATGTAAAAAATGTCGCGAGTATGACTCGTGCCTTACAGCTACAGTAAAAAATTAATCACCTTTAATATAACTTCACATAGCTTTAGATACACCACGGCTAAAATTTTATTAAAAGTTTTTTATGCCTCAAAGTAATGCAACCTTCATAAAGAGTTAGAAAAAATATTTTTTACTTTGCGCAATGCTGTTGTCGGCAAAGTCAAATATTATTTATAAAAAAATGGAGTTTATGGGTGCATTAAGGGTGATTGGTAAGTAACTACCCTTCCAGGGTCTTTGACCTGTAGTGCAAGTACCTTTTAAGGCGTCAGTAAAGGGTTAGAGTCGGCATTTCTCAAAAAAACCATTTTTTTGTGCGGCAAAATTTTACAACAGCACCCAGCGACTTTATTGTATAAGCATAGGGATACACAAAGTATGGCCTGCACACTAACGAAAAGATTACGTAACGCGCCCCCTCCACTAGCGTTTTAGGGGGGGCCGACCCCCACTCCCAAATCGCCGGATCTCATGGTATGCTAGGATGCTGAGTTTTTCTAATCTCCACAACGCTTAGTGTAGTTTTTACTGTCTATGCTATCGCATCGATTTTTTTTGTTTCGAACTTTTATATTTTTTTATTTTTTACTTTTTGAAGTGCGCGATTTTTTCTGACACAAGTTGGTTTAATGTTAAGTAGTTAGTTGCATGGATTGTTTTCAATTTATGTAACAGTGATTTTAAATAAACTTAGTGCTCATTATAATATAGTGTAATATGAAACATTTTATCACTAAGTAATGCATTTTAATTTTGTATAAATTATAAATTATAATTTATACTAACCTTCACAATTCAATTATAAATCATAATAACTACTTACGAGATCGCAAAACAAGTGACTTTTAAACTCTTCTAAAAATATTCAGTGGCGCAAAATTTGAATGATTACCACTTGAAGTTAGTGTTTTGATCGTCAAGCAGTGACTGTAAAACATCACACTGGAGGGTCGCGTGGAGTACCGCAGTGGGGGTCTGGACTTCCAGCCGTCCGCGCTGATGCTGGACAACCCTGGGGGTGACTACCACCTCCAGCGGTCCTTGGACACCCTGCGCACGCTGAGCGAGCGCAATGTGGACTTCCGGCTCAACCTCAACCAGGACCTCAGGAACATAGACCTCAAAAGCGAGCGCTATCCTTCTGAGCGGACCTCTCCCTTGGACCGCGCGCAGCTTAACGGGAGGAACATGAACGGGCTGGAGCTTAACTTGAGCTTAGAACGAGGCATCAGCCCTCATCAGGACCATAGACATATAAACTTAGACAATATTAGGAGTTACCAAGACCGGCCCTTACACTTAGATAATAGAGACATCAACACTGATAGAGGTCTCCCTTTAGCTCAAGAACGAACAGAGCTCCGGAATCTGAGTCTTGAAAGATCTTTAAGTTCAGAGCGATTGAATTTAACACCGGGTCAGCCTATTGAGCCTGAGAGGAACCTGACACCTAACTCTGTGGAAAGGTTGCAAGGTGGCATGCCCAACGATAGATTAGGGAACCTAGAACCCAACGATATGAGGGGTGATATTAATGATTTAAAGTACAGAGAATACAAAAGCCATTTGGATAATTTAAGAGGGTTTGATGGACGAGACGGACCTCAAAGTCAAGAAGAAGGACGAGGGACCCCTTCAACGCCTCCTACGCCTGTTTCCGTCGGGGAAAATAGCTACCATGAGGATAAGGTAGATATTTTATAATCCTTAAATTGGAAAATTTGGCAAATAACTACACAATTATCTTATCTTATTGAAAGATCAAAGCATTATCAGTCATTTAATAATTTAATTTCTAATCTAATTTCGTCAACTAATTAAGCATGTTGCGATGGGAATATATATCAAACAAAAGAGTCCTAATTAAAATGCAAATTTATTATTAAATATTTATTAATATACTATAAATATGTAACTAGATTTTTTTTATGTGCGGTTTTCTATAAAATATACGTTAGCAGTTGTCAATTGTGCTCCAGAATGAAACATGGAATAATTTTACAATTAATTAAAACAGTTGTGTATAATATTAAATTTAATCATTCAAATGAAATGTTAAGTAGCTAGTTTTATTCATTACTTTTTATTAATATCTATTATCTATAACATAACGTATAGAATTGCTACATGAAATTTGATCAAATTTATTATTTATGGATGAATGATTTGAATCTTATGAAAAAAATTGCAATATGTGACATATTTAATTTAAAAATATTTCACGTATATTAAATATAATGAAGGAAATTATAAAATGTTTGATTATTTGTATTTATGTATCTGACCGTTGATGTAAAAGTTTTCGGACCACTGGTTCGCATTTTTTACCGCGCCGACCGAACCATTTCCTGTCTTTGTTCTTTCTGTTTTATTTTCAATGTTACTGTCCTTGTCGCACCAATGGACACATGCATGACGCGGTCCAGAGCCCAGCTCACTTTGATTCAGACAGTAGGAGTCCTCTCTTCCTTGTGACATCACTATTTCAACCCGGCGGCAAACTGCCACCATATTACGCCACCCCGGATTGTTCATGTGCCGCACTACCCGCTTTGTGCGCACTACTATTCCGTCTATAATTATATCTATATTTTGTTCTATTTATTTTTTTAGGCTATTATATTTTTCTCTAAATAGTTGGCAACACTTGCGGCCTTACAACAACGCGTACTTTGATTTCTACACGTATTTTTGTGGTTTTCAATTATTTTTTCTTACCACAGAACTGTTTCATTTTTTTGGAATTCATTCATACATTTTCGGAGATAATTTTAAAATAATCTTTTTGAGTGCTCAATTTTGTCTTGGTCTTGACCTTTTAGATACAGCTTTGATTTAAGCGTTACTCAATGATTAATTATTTCGATGTTTATTCAAATTTTTTAAGATTAACACACTAGAAATATCTCTTAATTCACCAATTATACCATTGCCCAACTTTTAAATAATATTTAAAATGCACATGTATCTCTTATGAAATTATTGTTAAATTTATAAATATAAAACTGCAAAAATTGTTTTAGATACCTACATAATTTCAATTTTCAATGAAGCTGGCAAATAATTTAGTTAGATAGATTGTGAAATGATATAAAGTGTTAATATTGTATATGAACGTGCTATTATATATTTTTGCAAGGTTTTTATTATATAAATTATGAACGGATACAGGAAATGCAGTTGAAATTCAATTAATTCATAATTAATGCCTGAGTTATATCGCGTAATATGTTTTGCTTTAGTTTCCTGACACAGCAAAATTCTAATAAAACTATTAAAAATTCACAGCATTGCTTTTGTTTTTCATAAATGCTTCCTTTGAGGATTCTAATAAATGAGAAAAACAAAATCACACTCATTAACAGAGATTTTTTGTTTTAGTTTGGTTTGATAATACTATTTTTTAAATAATTAAATTTATAGTAAACATAAATTATTGCAATCTAAACCTGAACTGAATAATGAGGAAAATCGCATGACACAAATAACAGCCAATGGAAGAATTGATTACAATAATAGTAACCATGGTTATAGTTATATAAAAATTTCGCGGAAATTTTTCACTAGTAGTTTGAGTAACTTAACTGAAATTAATAAGCGGAAACTTTACTGTCATATGTCAGTTTGATATTAAATTACGAATTGGTCAAATTGTCATTTTGAGTGTAAATAAGCAAATGATAGTGTAAACAATAATAAAACATGTTAAATACAAATTTAGTAAATATTTCAAGTTTTCAAAATAGAGCGGCGGTGTCATTGCGGTTTTCTTACCGAATATGCACTCGTGCATTAATTCATGTCCAGGAATTTTTTTATCGTGTAAGTATTCCAACAACGTAATTAGCTCTCGTGTACCACTCGAGATAATTGAGATGTTGTTGGAAAGCACTCAAACAAATTTCCGGAAATAATTAATGCACATGTGATATTATAAGTGAGAATTTATTAATAGTCTTATAACTTATAATTGCATAACCATAATTGAATTATTAAATTACACATCACTCAAACTATGTAAATTTAATATGTGAAAACAATAAAACATAATTTTGGTATTATGTGCGAAAACTAAAAATATTATGCAAATCTGTAAGTGTTACAAATGTGTAAAACCATAAATATATTACGCAAAATCGCAAAAATGTATAATTTAACTTTTCAACAAATTCAGTTTCTCTTGTATAATTTTAAACAGATAAACGGATTTGTATTATAAAATTTTACAAAAATTATTTTATTCAAAGTACCTATCCTCGCGCATTAAAATTTAGCAAAGAAATAAAAATAAATATCTGTCGCATATCGTTTAATTATGAATGTAAAATTAATTAATTATGTAAATTACAGCGGGAGGGGTGCGCGCAAAAATGTATAAAATTCAAGTGCTACGCGTGTACACTAGCTATCCGTATGTGAATATCACAATCTCCGGTCGGCAAGTAGAAGTACGAACTAGGAACCAAGTTGGCTAGGTCACCTGTCAAAACTTCTTTTTTCTCGCTTCAAGGTCAGTGTGGTCCAGCGGAAAACATATCAATGCAATTATAAAAAAATTGCATCAAATGGCTCAGTACTTACAGCTCAAAATCGCGTGTGAAGTCTAGCCGATCTTATCGACTTCTAATGAGACTTGTAAACTTCTGTCAGCCGAATTTGATCCTTACGGATGCTGTCAAAATGGAAAACTTATAGCTGAGATAATTTTGGTTGTTGGGATCAGGTTCTCAACCGAGCGGTAGTATTGATTTTAGGATCTAGGAACTTTTTTGTTTTCTTTGTTGGTTGCTTAACAATTTTAGTTACTTTGAGTTTCGATTTAATGATAATGTTTCAAAATAATTACGCATAATTGTTCAGATTTTTTCTCGTTTTTTCTTCACAATATTTCGGATCATTTATCATATACACTTGGATTGCGTAAAAGTATTTGATTGGTCTATTTTTGGAAGTGTTTTGTTTTTAGTACAGGTTAATTTGTTTATAACATTGCGTTATTGTGTATAATTAATTTTGTACAATTAGCGCCAGATTTGGTTTTGAAATTGGTTCAAAGGTTTTCGACATTTATAATTAACAATAATTAACACTAAATATTAATTTCTATGATCGTTTAATTAATATTAATAACAGTTTATAGATATGTTTATTAGGTATTTAAACATCATTGCCAAATTTGCATCCTTCAAACGTCAAACAGTTTTTTGTTCAAAAAAATATACCCATAGGTGTTATAAAAGAAATAAATTATAACATCACTTGCTAATAAGCACAATTATTAAAGATATTTGTAAATATTTATTATATTATGAATAATATTTTGCTCCAGTCCAGTAAGAGAGAGAAAGGAAAATATATTTTGCCGCCTCTTAAATCTAGTGTTCTCCACATAACTAACCTTTAGCTATAGTTGCCTTAGGCCGAAATCAAGAAAAAAAACCGAAGTTAGTTTTTAGTCTATCCGTCACAGTAACTCTACACATGCACACATACTTCGTGCGTGTGTGTGTGAGCACGATTTCGTAGCTTCCTATGATTTTGGGTGCCTCGTTGAACCTGTTAGATATTTCGTTAATTACTAATTACATACGTACGCTGTTAATTATTATTTTTGAGTATACGTGCGGGCTGAGGTGAACCAGCCACAACATGTTAACCTTGAGACAATACGAAAATCTAATTTTGAATCAGCCTGCGTGAGATCTGTCAGTTATTATTGTTGATTGTTTCTTGAAAAATTGTGTACCCCAAACAGCAATTTTATCGCTCCAAGAATGAACACATCATTTTTGTTTGGTCAAATACATAAAATGAAACAATACCTAAATTAGAAGTCACTAGAACCCTCTTTTGTTCAAAATCTTCTCAAGGTTTTGTTCTGTTTGGCCCTGAAAAAGTTCATCATGATTTATTATTTCGCTAATACTTGAAGTTGAGATCAAAGATAAAATTAAGGAATTTAAATATTATCGATAATTTTGTAGCATTCTTGCTACTTGAAACTGGCATCTAATCTTTACTGATTTAAACTGCGCGCCAAAACAAAACAAAGTACAGAAAAACAAAATTCCCCCTGCGTATGATCCGAGCCACCACAGGCGAATGACGTCACCCGTCGGAACATAGAAACAAAGCAAAATTGAATGATACAAAGTTCGCTACAGAGGATACAGGATACTCTGTTTTCATGACATCACTGATCCTCAGGTTTACGCAAAATAATACGACACGACCGATTAAAAAATGAGATAAAAAATACGTCCACTGTAATTAGCCACACTTTGTTCCTTTTAGTTGCCAAGTTGCCCACAATAAGAAGTATTTTCTTTTACTGGAATTTTTCATAATTCAACTGTAGTTGATAGAAGTACCTTTTATTAATTATTATGCTTTGAACTTGTGAAATACCTACTAAAAAGAGTTAGTTTTACAATTTTCAAATAAACAGGAAATTTATCCATCAAATAAATTTGAATTCCATCAAAATTTTATAATAATATTTCCATATTAATTTAACGCCATCATGTCAACAAATACATTGCTCTTGTCTTTGTTATATCTACGATATTTTTAAACACATATTTTTGTTCAATTTGGGTGGAGCAACCTGACAGATCTTACAGTAGGTACGCCGGTTATCGATAACTCACGATTACTATTAGTACTACTTATAAACTTTAAATCAAATATTGTTCATTTCCTCGAAAGTTTTTAAGTAGATTCAGACCTACCCAATTATAAGTATAAGTGTTAAATTAACCAACCAGCGCTTCAACAAAATTCCAATTTCAATTATAAGTGCGAACATTGAGCGCTGGTTGGTTAAATTAGTAACTTACACTTATAATTGGGTAGGTCTGAATCTAGCTTTAGATCCGATATTTTCTTGTAAAGTTAATTTTCAAATTATAATAAGGTTTTAAATAATTGTAATAATTAGGTATAGCTTTTACTGTAATTTTTCTTTATTATACCTGTTGTTCATTTTTATTAAATCGTAGTTACATACATTTAATAGCTCTTACTTTGGATAAGAGATTGCTATACTGAACCCATATCGCAAAATAAACGAATCTACCATTACCATATATTACTGAATTATGTTACATCCACGATATTTATAGTACTTTTTAATCCAAAATAATAATTACAGCATTTGAAAGATCATTTTAAAATATATTCGTCTGTATGAATTAATGGATGTGTGAATAGACAGCAATACAAAGTAATTCTAATCTGTGTTTGCATGTAGCATCAAACCTGTAACTAATTTTTCATTGCTCTGCTATGTATAGTCCGCCCCACTCGCATTCTCCCTGTATTTCTCTAGCTATAGTCTGTTCAAAGACGATCATTCTAACGTTGCAATCTTCGTGTTTGTTCGCAGGTATTCGGGTCGAAGGCGGAGCTCCAGCTGCATACGCAGGCGCACATGCGCGAAGCCAAGCCGTACAAGTGTTCGCAGTGTTGCAAAGCGTTCGCCAACTCCTCGTACCTTTCTCAACACACGAGGATCCATCTTGGAATCAAACCCTACAGATGTGAAATCTGTCAAAGGAAGTTCACGCAGTTGAGCCATCTTCAGCAGCATATTCGTACTCATACGGGCGATAAACCATACAAGTAAGTTCCGAAAAATGTCTTAAATTATTGAAAAAGCTTTTTTTCTACGCCAATGCTTTAATTTACTTATTAAATATCCCCCAAGTAAATTTCATGAAAATGAAAGCATGGGAGTAGAAAAAATAGAGTATGCAACTCGTGTATAATGGCTATTAATACACTCGTATCATTCTATTCATTGCATAATATAATAATTATGAAATCGTACAATAATGAGTTACTGTAACTCCGCAAAATCGTAGTGAAAAGTACAACTTTAGGTCCGCGTTTTTCATTTAATCAGAGCTTTGTCTGCACTCGATCGCTGACAAGAATTGGCTAGAACGTCGGTTATTGTTGTTGCAAATCGATCTTTTGTTTTAAGTTGACATTTTCCTTTACTGTTACAAATTAAATATAATTTTGCGATTTCATAAAAAATATAATATATCTCGGCTCTAAAGATATTTTTTATTACTCGCACGTAGGTAATAATAATAATAACATTCGTAATAAAAAATCCTTCTTTACATATAAATAACTATTTTCTACCCATATTTAATACCACATTAATTATTTTCTTGTTATAACTGTATAGTAATTTGCTTTTTCACCAGTATACTTCTTGTATTATGACCAATAAAACTTTCTGTATTTATACCAAAGGCACATCCAAACATGTAACATAGTCTTATTGCTAAGTACCGTCTAAAGCCCTGTTCGCACGAAGATTCTTTGAAGACTCTATCAAGATTCTGAATCCTGGAAAAGAAGAAGTCTTCTTCTTTCTAGTGAGAATTACCTGTTAAACTGTGGTGCCGCTAAATTGAATCTTCAATGAGTCTTGGAAAAGAAGAATTTATAATTTATTGATTGCTTCAAAACCATAAATTTACTTTTTTTCAAGATTCAGAATCTTGAAAATTCTTCTTTTTCAGGATTCAGAATATTCAAAGAATCCTCGTGCGAACAGGGCTTAAAGTAAATATCAAAAAAATATATTCCTAAAATTTTTAGTTATAACATGAATTAATTATTCAATATAGTCGAAGATAAAATATAGATTATTACTCGATTTTAATATGGCAATTACTCATTTCATCGATTATGATACTTGTCTACGGCTCTTTCATACTTAGCAATTTTCTGAATTCTTGTTATATACAAAACTAGTATGATTATCATCTTTAGATTTGAAACAAGGTAAATAGCAACAACAATTTTGTCAAATCAATATAATTTAATTTCAGATATTAGATTTCCTCATTTTCTTAATTTCTTCATTGTAGAATTCCTTTACTATGTATCTGTAGCGTTTCAAACTGGCGAATAGTAACAAGAGCAAATTACAGTTCGATCCTACATCCTTTTTTATTTGATAAAAATATTTCGCTAAAATAAAGACGAGAATTCTTTGAATATTCTTGCAAGATTCTGAATCTTGGAAATAAATCAATTCACGATTTTGAAGCAATAATAGATTATAAATTATTCTTTTCCAAGACTTATTGAAGATTCAATTTAGCAACACTGTAATTTGACAGGTAATTCTCACTAGAATTATTTTTCTCAAAATTTTGAAGCATGAAAGAATCTTTTAAGAATCCTTGTGTGAACAGGGCCCAAGTTACTATACTATAAAGATATTGGATAATAATTTACTGTGGTCCAAATTAAATTTGAATGAAATAAATTTATTGTTTTGAAATAATGCAATTAATAGGAAATGTATATTGAGACAAACTCGATGCTATCGTAATAATTAAGCAATCGAAAAATTTTATAAATACAAATTGTTCTGAAGTGGTGATATTTCTTGCTTATGAAAGATAAACTGTTTTTACTTTGTAACTTTTACGTCCGAGAAAATTATTATTTAACATAATTAAACATTGCACTTTTATAAGAATTGAAGTATAATATTTCAACAAATTTTAATTTTTCAAATCACTTATAAAAATAACGGCCATTTTAGCTTGCATTTGTTGATAGTTTGAATACCATGGCTACCCATTATACTTTCGCCTTATCCACACTCATGATTTATATGATTCAATCTCAATAATACAAACCCTTTTATTCTTCCCATTCGAAATCATTCGTGCTCGTATCAATAACAAATAAACCATATCAATTTACTTACTTATCGGACATTCACGCAATCGCTTACTTTTTCAATCTCATAAAAAAGCTAACATAATCAGTTATAAAATATCCCAGGAACAAATCTTTATTCAAAGCTTGAAGACGATTAGATTACATACATACCTACCTAATTTCCGTTAAAAACTTATTATTTGTACTTACTACTAAACACAATGTTACTTAGATTTAACTTGCTAAAAATACCACATATTTATAATTAATCGTTTAAAATACAACATGTAAGAACTAGAAGTAAGACGGTATTTTTTTTATTGACATATACACACTTGATTATACTAAACATGTATGTTGCATGCCGCTTCGTCACAACAAATATAAACTAAAATAGTTTTGAATTATTCGTAATACAAAATAAGTTTATAATTTATATGCTTGTCTACGTTTGTCAAGTTAAATCAAAACTTCCGTTTTTACACCGGAAACTAGTTATCACTTCAAGAACAAAATCTTAAATTTGTGGTACTTCGAATTTTTCTCATGCTCTTTTAAACTATATTTTTAAATTGAAAATCATTTAACCATAAATTGAATTTACTAAATTTTGCTGTAATGAAATTTACTCGCTACACATAATATTATATTTGTAGATTATTTACATGTAGTAGTAAATCTTCAATTATAATTTCCATATAGAATAGTCTATTATAATTTCTATTGGTGCATAACATTAAAAACTAAGAATGTTCTGCCATTCTTTATACTTTTACAGAGCCGGTATTCCTATGACTATAAACTTAAACGCTTTATCATTTAACATCATCAGCATCAGAGATAATTGTTGTGTTTTTTCTTCATAATCATAAAACTCAAACAATCTTCTATTTTTCCTGGAAGTTATTTGCATTATATCATCTATATATCAGGGAATTTTATTAATAATACCGCTTTAGAAGTTTCCTCTAGAATAACTTGAAGATCATCGTCCAATTTTCTGAAACCTTGAAAGATCTATCAGCCAAAAGATTAAAATCGAATGTTAAGATTTGTTTGTTAAAACAACAATCCCGCGTTCGTGGCCGTGTCCTTGTAAACACGCGCGTTCGTGAAATAGTTTGAGAAACTCTGTCTCGATCTTATTGCTCATAATTAGCTTCTATAATGTTCCGAGAATTGTCTGTATAATTACAATACAAACTCTTGATGAATGCTAAATTATGTTGCAGCGCTGATGTTACGTTATGTGATGTGTTATTTTACGTTAAGTCACCTATATTTTTCCCGGGAATAAAATAAATCCTAATTGACGGATGTATCATGAAAATCGCAAATCGTTACGTTATATACAATGAGTAATTATAATTTTAAATTTCTTTAAATTGTGAGGGGCGAGTGATTCTCTTTGTTTACTTTATTAAAATAAACACATACACAATGGTTGCTGTTTCTTTCTTTCTTGCAACCTTTCCGGGCCCACTGCTGCGACCTTGGACACCCAAATTTAACACTCACTTTAATTCTGTAACAGTACCTGCCGGACCAATTATTATGCGCCATTTTGTTATAATAACTACGTGCTTATCAATAACACGAGTTTGTATTATTTTGGCCATGACTTATTCGAGAAAAAATTTCATGTAATTTAAAGAATTTTTAAATTACATCATACACCTGTTTGATTATCTAAATTTAGCAAAATTGAAAAGTACCGCATTTTTGCGTTGATTGAAAGTTCATGTTTTGACTTGTTGTTTGGTGTTGTTACAGATGCAGACACCCAGGCTGCCAGAAAGCATTCTCGCAGCTCAGCAACTTGCAGAGCCACTCTCGTTGCCACCAGACGGACAAACCATACAAGTGCAACTCGTGCTACAAGTGCTTCAGCGACGAGCCCTCGCTCCTGGAGCACATCCCCAAGCACAAGGAGTCCAAGCACCTGAAGACGCACATCTGCCAGTACTGCGGCAAGTCGTACACCCAGGAGACCTACCTGACCAAGCACATGCAGAAGCACGCCGAGCGAACGGACAAGCGGCCTCCCATCGGAGGGTTAGCTGGACTCAACCCTCACCCCTACTGGCCCAAAGTCAGTCCCGACTCTGCGGATAACATGCACGACACCGGATATCCGGGCGACATTCCGCGGCAAATCCTCGAGCAGAACGAGGACCTGGTGATCATCAGGCAGCAGTTGGGGCAGAACCCCCCAGCGCCGCCTAGCACCCCGACGCCGAACTTGGCCAACAGCTACGACGCGTCGATTAGTAAATCAACAACCAACTCTGCGTTCACGCCGATCAACTCCATGTCGCAGCATCTGAATCTGAACCATCACCAGCTGGCGCCCAACCGGCCGTACCTGTACGATGCCATCAGCTTCCAGAAGCAGAACAGTCTGGACTTACAGAAGAGCCAGCCCACGAACGGGTTCCCCAACCAGTTGATCTCGCTCCACCAGATTAGGAACTACGCGCACCAGCCCAATGCTGGACTCATGGAGCACAGTATTCTGGGGCTTAAGGACAAGTGAGATCCGGCCCCCTACTTTCAAAGGTATTAGGAGAATTTTTAATTATATTTATTGTTGAGACGAGATATAATTCCTTTCCATATGATTATTTAATGTGTATATAAAACAAACTGATCCTGTGTAGAATTTATTGCCTATGTTTGAAACTCTTGAATAATCTCATTGTAATGTGATGATTGAATTGATACTATTATGTTATGTTTTGTTTTTTTTTTTGTGAAAGGCCCCTCTAAAACAGAGAAATATCGTTTTGTATAAGTTAGATAGGACTTGTAAAATGGCTCAATTTAATTTAATGTGACGATTTGCACCTCTTGCCAATGTTAATTTTAGAGAGTGTTGATTTTAGTTAATTTTATGAAATGGCGGACCAATTTTCTCTTTAACATATATTTCGCGAACGAGATAGTACAAGAATGATTTTTTCTATATATATTTAGTACTTTTTGTTGTAATTATTAATGTAATTAAGTAAGTATTTTTAGATAGATTTTTTATATTACAATGCGGTGCAATCGTTTTAAAGTTATACTTTTAGTTAAAATCGTTGTATATAATAGTTTTATATATTATAGCAATGTTTAGAATTACTTATTGCTAAGTTGGCGGCAAAAAAGGTTTTGTAAAACATTGAGTAGCAACTTCAAGTTGAATTCGAGTTGAGTTTGGATAGTTTTGTTTCGTTGTGGGAACGCGTTTGGCGTTATACAAAGCTTTAACTTTACATTTTGTCGTTATTTTACGTTAAGTTATGTATATGTCGGTTTGTGACTTAGTGATGTTAATACAATACGTATACGTTAAGTTGCGTCATGCGTGATACGCCATTACGTTAAGTTTTATAACAAACATGTAGATTCAAATTTCAGTTATTTTTGTGATTTTGATAATTTTACGTTTTCGACTTCATATATTTTTGCACGAGTTTTTCGTGTCTTGTGTATATTGCAAAAGATTTTTTGTTATATCGCAATAAAGAAATCGATATTTTTTATTTTTTTTCCTTTTATTTTATTCTCTTAATACGAATATACCGTCCATGTTTTAATTTTATTTCCTATCCTTTTGTTTCTTTTATTTTTTGTTAAGCGAGTAATAATAATAATTGACTTGTATTCAAGTTTTGGGTTTTGTTATTTTCACCGAGAATACTAGTCAATGTCCGTTAGAAAAATTTTCAGATAGAAAATCTCCGTCTAAATCTACTTATCTATGTGTGTTTCTATTGTTTTTTTGGACTTGTCTGCAAAATTTCTCGGAGATTGCTAGATCCATTTTAATTTTAACTTAAGATGTGAAATTAACACATAAATTTTATATAACTGTGATATTTTTTTGTACAGAGAGACGTTAAAGCAGCAATGATGACATTGTAAAGTATAGGCGAATTATTGAAATGTACATAACTAGTCGAAAAAAATGTCGGATCGTAAGCAGTGGTAGCAAAACTTTTGAGAAAAGGGCTCCTTGTAAAGGATTCTATGTTACTACCACCTAATAGATGTCTAAATACAATGTTTAAGATAAAAACTATTTGATTGTCGTAGATGTGCCGATTTTGTTTTTTATTACGAAAACATGACAACGAAATACTGATTCAAAATGTCGAGAAGCCATTGGCATTCTGTGCATTTAGGAATATTTAACTTTTGTAAAGAGCACTGTATTGGTATGCGTGGCGGGAAAATGTAGTACGAATGCTATGCGAAATGTGCGAGTGCTTACGAAAATGTCTCTGCATTTTAAAATATCAATGTCCAGTTTTTCGAAATGAAAAGACGAAATTACTAATCCAATATGTTTGAAGATCTCTATTAATATCTACACGTTTCATTGTATGTAATAAATAATATAATATAAACACACTCGTGCCTTTTCCTTTCCCAAATCTTCTATCTTTTATTTCAGACACAACTTAATAATTATTATTTTACATACTTCATTAAATACTTGATAGTCATTTCCTTGTATTGATTAGCGAGTATAAAATTCTCTAGGTAAAAGGTAAGTGTCATTTTCGTTAGAATGTCGATTATTAATGATAAATACACAAAGTACCATTTCCTACAGTTACACCTGTTAAAAATGAAAAAGTCTTAGCTACTTGCTTGCCTTGAACCCTAAAGCCTCGACATTGAGTACATTACATCATACCTAATTGCAGAATCTTATTTATGAGACAAGTTCTGTTCGCAACGAGCACGCTATTCCATCCGCCTCACATTCACATTCTATTTTGTTGTATGTGCTGCTCTCTGTCGTGAACGCACAGAATTAAGTGTACTGCTGACATCCAGCGGTGAAATGCAAAAGCTTAAGCGGAGATCAGAATCATCAGAATGTATGTTATAGAACACTATATTTCAGTAGATTTTGCTTACACATTTTCCATTAGATAGAAGCAGTTGTGTAGCATTTTTAAATATTATATTTATTTGGAATATTTATTCAAGTGCTTTAAAAAATATGAATGTATTAGGTACCTTTTTCTTTTCCGTATTATTTATTTATTTGGATACTGGTGAACTAACAGTTTAAAGACCAATAATAGGTTCACACAAATAAACATTACAAAAATTGTACAAAGGTTGTGTCAGGCTGCCAGGTACAGAGTGTAAATTTTGATTTTAAGTAGAAATACAAAAGTTATTATGTGATGAGACAATAGTAATAATAATAATATGAAGTTATTTGTTTATAGTCCAGTCAGTGGAGATTAAAAAAGGTCGTTGCCTTACAAAAGGTGGGGTAGTAATGATTTTTTAATATGTTGTTTGAGTAGTGACTGTGATGAAAAATACAAGTTTTCGACCTTGGGGAGGGTAAGCGCGAGCCGCCATCTTGAATGGAAGGTGCAAAAAACAAATTTTGACAGAATAACTCGGTAACGGTTCGTTATATGAGAATAATGTTCAAATATAGTGGTAAAGGATAAAATTTCGAAACTTTTTTGTATTTCGACGCTTCTCTGACAAAAAGACGTAAGCGCCAAAATTGTCAAAATGAGATTTTTGTGCTGTATTATAGTTTGGCGTAAGCCCCATGTACTGGAATTGTCAGCTTAAACGACAAAAATTTAGGTTTTGAATTATTTCAATTTTAAATTTGCGTAAGCAACATCTACTTATAGCGGAAGTTCAAACTTGATCATCGGCTTATAATGTGCGGGTAAATCTAGTTATAGAGATGAGTTTTTTCTTCAGATATTTACGTTAGTTATGTTTAATGTGCTCCACTATAAATAGTTAAAAATAGTTACTACAATAACATAATACACAGTGTTAAATTTCATGCCGCTTACGTCTTTTTAAAGTAACTGAGTTATACTCGTAAATGCTTAAGACTGCGTTCGAAGTGCACTAAAATTTCAAGCATACAAATCTCAAGAACTATTGCACTTAAAGGGATCCGGTTTTCAAATTTGTATTTAGTATTTAAATATCTATGTCACCATATATAACATTTTTGTTTATTGTTTAAATTTTTAATACAATAATTAAATTCTCCAGTACTAGAAAAATAAATGTATTGAAATTAGTCTCCTAACAAAGAATATATGATATTGTTTATAAATATAATTTCAAAAATCGTATATATTCAACAGTTTTTGAAATTTGTACGAATAAAAAAATGTAGGGCTGAGCGCCCGCCATAATGCATTTTAGCGAGTAAATAGTTCAGCTTCTTGTCACTAGGATATTAGTCGGTTAAGAAGAGACCGGTAGACGGTAGTGGACCCGGCTGTTCAAATTTGTTCCAGGTAGTTGAAGCGAGAACATTTTCATTTACTGCAATTTGTACTGAGATATTTATAAACGTTTTATAGGGGAAAAATCGAACTGTGGAGGAAAACAAACAGATTGACAGTTGACATTTTATTCTTTGAATTAACGGGCTTAACAAGTTATGTTAAGATAAAATATAAAAAGATTTACTTTGATTTAAAGGATTAAAAGTTTATTTTGAAATTAACGGGGTTAATAACAGTTATGTTAAGATTATTATAGTTTGTGCTGCTGAGGGAAAACTCTGCTAATTCAAATACAGAAGTTTTTCCAAGATTTAAAGTTTGATTTATAGGATTGAAATAACTGTTAGTGTTGCTATCGAAAAACAATCTACTGCTCAATACCTGGAATAAGGTGCTTTCCATGGATTAACGGTTAAATAACAGTTGTATAGGTATATAAATTGTGCTGCTTGCTAAGGGAAGGGTAAAACCTTCACTTTCACTTGTGATCTTGATTTGACAATATCGTTTTGTACATTGTTAAAGAGTTAAGTTTCGCTTATTATTGTTAAATATGGGCCGCAAATCTTTAATTGCTCCAAGCAAAATTAATAAGAAAAATAAAAAGTCGAGAGTTGCAAAATCTAAGTAGAAGCTTAAAAAAAGTTTAAAAGTTCTAAATTACTTATTTTTTATTACAACTCAAGAAATCAAATTCTTTCTTCAAATAGTATGTGTACCAACATAATTATCACTTTTTCTTTTTATATTGCTACAAGCTTCAAGTGTTTATAAAATTTGTAATTTATGTATAGATATTTGAAGATGCATTGTGCTACTACAACTATATAAAATTTACTGAAAGGTGTAAAGTGTAAAAAAAAACTCGAAATCTCAGTAATACAGCATTTAATCTTCTTGCATAACCGACGTTTCGGTTTACAGTTAAACCTTCAAGGTCTAAAATTTACAACAATGTATATACCTAATCTTTTAGGTAATTGTTTTATATACATTATTGTAATGATTGTTGTAAATTTTAGACCCTAAAGAAAGTTCCAGTGCTAACCGAAATGTCGGTTAGGTATGTAAGAAAATCTGACGTGGCCGTTACAATACCTCTCGCCTTGACATTGAAGTATTATTATTTAACCTCGTATTTAACCAAATATTAAGCTTTAATTAGGTAATAAATTATATATTTCACAAATCTAATCAGCTCATTTAATATATAATTTTATTTTATAAATACCATATTTACATAATACCGACATAATACTATGTCCAGTTAATATCTATACTATATCCAACATTTCAAAATTCTACACCACACTCTACACATGCCCTACACCACAGAGAAACCTCCTTGCCACAGACATCTGTTTATCTGTCACATTGACAATTTTATTTTTGTTTTAAATTTTATTTCTATTTCGGGATTCACAAATCATGGTAGGTAAAATTATATATTTAAAAAAATTATATTTCTTTACTGGTTAAAGATATAGAAACAAGTAAGATTAAATATTGTACAATGTAATTTCTTCTTTCATGTGTGGTATGGCAAATTGTAACAATCGCATTATTTTATACAATTTTTGCAAAAAATGTTATAGTGCTACAAGAAAAGTACCATTTCCGGTTGGTGGATTTTTACCAAAATCTTTTCAGCTCTTCATTAACATATATAAATGTATAATGCAAAATATTAGAATTTTATGTTCAGTAGAATTTGAGATAATGAACCGGGACGAAAGGCTATAGTAGGCGTACATACAGACTTTCATACACACACACAGACACACACACAGACACACACACAGACATCATCGTGAAAATAGTCAAAATAGGTTCTAAAGGTGCTAAAACGTGCTAATTGACAAAAATCTCGACATCGAATTTTTTCACGATCCCTATACCTCTCTAGGCGAGAGGTAAAAAATAGATGCTGTATAACTGAGCTTTCGAGTATTTTTTACACATTACAATAAAAAACAGTCGAAAAAACATTAATTTAATTAACTGAAAGGAGGGGGTGCGGCAAAAATTACCCCCTCCCTAAGATTATTATTTGTTTCTAAAAATAGACTAATATTCCAATCATTATTATACTATTTCTTACTGACGCAGAATTAAAAGTAATATTTTTATTTATTTTTGCACAAGGTGTTGAAAATTCTTTTTAAAATATTTGACTTTGAATCGGTACCTATTAATGTAGCAACAAAATATGATATTATGTTAATACAAATACAATATTATGTAAAAATTTCAAGTTTTACATTAAATAAATAACAAGTACTACAGCAAATTGATTTTATCAGTACAAATCTTGAATAATGAAATTGTTTAAATCAATACTTTTGTATCGTTTTCTGTATATGTGTAAATTGAGTCTACTTTAAATAAACAAACTGTAGGTATAACTTTCATTTCTTTTTTAGTAATACCAGTGAAACTTTGAATACTGAAGCAAAAAAAATGTTAAAAAGAAACCATAATTACTTTTATCAAATAAATAATAAAGAATATTGTTATTTCATTAATGTCGACCTGTACCTACGTAGAAAAAGTTGAAAAAGATGAAGTTTTACGGCAGCAAGTAATGTTACCAAAACTAAAATATTTTTATTTAAATTATATTCTTCCTGAAATAGCTGATAGTAGAACTCCAATTTTTGATTTTATGTCTGACTTTTTTTAATAAAAAAAACTTTAATATTTTCTGTTGATATAATTTATACACACTACCAAACATACTCGTACACTATTCAACAATTACAGATATCAACGGAAAATAGTACATTATGCACCAAGGGAGGAAAACTCGATTTTGCTCCCGCGGGTGAATTGACAACACAGGACTGAATCAGTCTTGTGCTGTCAATTCACCCGAGAGAGCAAAAGCGTTCCTCCCGAAGTGCATACGATAATTTTTGTAACGAGTGCACAGAAAAATGAGCGGAAACGTGCTTGTTTAAAGGGAGCAAAACGCGTTTTTGCTCCCTTGAGATATTTTGCTCCCTCAGTGTAACGGTCGCTACTCCGCTTTTCGAAAATAATAGAGAGGGAGCAAAATATCTCAAGGGAACAAAAATGCGTTTTGCTCCCTCTAAACAAGCTCATTTTGCGTGCACATGTTACAAAAAAATCATAATTATTTTATCAAACCCAAGGTCAACTAAATATAAACAATAAAAAAAATTATTGTTTACGTAGGTAGGTACTGTATTTTTATGTAAATTGTATTATATTTTATATTATTAGAACTGGCAAAAATATATATTTGTAGAAAAATTTACTGATAATTTATTATTATTGTTTTGTAGACTTTAATTGAAATTAAAATATTTTGCTTTATTAATAAATATGAAATTATTTTCTTTACTCGTATGTACAGTACAGTTTACATCATTCTAAAAATATTATTCAGACTATTTGGGTAAGTATGGAAACAGGCATGGAATCACCGTTCGTGAATTTGCGAAGCCGAATAGAATTGTGTTATGTGCATGTATGGTGCAATGCGTTCTTTCGGTTCTTTCCCATCTGGCGTACATCCCTTGCCCATTCCCCATTCCCCTTACCTACCCTACGCGGGTCGTACTACCTGACTGATGTGCTGTCTTACTACGGTGACATCTTTAGGTAAATAGCTCTACCCCATTAGGGAATGGTGGCGATGTGTTTTCATAGATGGTTTGAAACTCTGGTTTGTTCAAAAATTGGCCACGTTTTTTCATAGAGGGCTTTAAACGCAGTCTTAAGACTGGGTTATGAGTACAAATGGTTGCCTGCTAACAGTAATTATTTTAATTTGTACCGCATTCATTAATGGCAATACTGAGAAAAATAATCATTAGATATATGATTTAACAAAAATGATATGTAGTGGGTCGATATATTTTCTTAATAAATAGCACTAAATCAACATTAAATATTTGAGAAAAGTATTAAATTATCGAACTTATCACTATATAAACGTATGGAGCCACTAGATTATATTTTTTAATGAATTTAGGAAGTTAGATCATTAGGAAATATACTTTGATATTAAAATGCAATACAAAATACTATAAATGTAGTTTGAGTAGCTCTCAAGAGCAGAAAAAGTTCAGGCATTCTCTCATAGATGGACGATTGTCGCTTTTACATTTGGCGCTGAAGTTTTCGAATTTCAAGCTGCCATTGTATTGTATATTTGTGTTAGAATCTCGTTAAAAGCGCTATCATAGTTTTTCTTATATTTTGCACTTATGTGCTATAATTATTATTTGTTAATTTTGTCTTGTTTCGTTGTTTCATTGTATTGTTTTTATTTTGGTTTTATTAGTTATATTATTGTTGTTGATTTTATACATTGTCTATTCGGGGTAGGTATTTTTTGCCGTGTAATAATATAATTTGTAATTTGTTACAATGGGAAGAAAAGGTGTGTGCCCTAATAAAGTGAAGAAGCGTACCAAAAAAAAATTTTGCTAAACAAAGATGGAATAAATCTATTTACATTATATTATTACAATATTAAAACCGCGCATTGAATCTCAACGAAAACAGATTCAAACCTATTTGCTATGCAGAGTACCTACCTACTTATTTACCAATTCACATTTTCTAGTTTTTAGGAATAATAGGAAATAAAAAATATTAAACGTACATCACATTATTGTAAATAATTAAATGTTCGTCTAACTGTTTATTCTAGGTCGGGAGACTGCCACGCACAAAACAATAAACATACGCTCATTCATTCATTGTTGTCAACAATTAGTGTCAAATACTTATGTTTTATGTATATCTGATACAAATTATCATGAAAATTTTTAGGTAAACTAAATATCCAATGAAATTCTTTCATTTCTGATCACGTGTACGAAATTGACCAATGAATACAACATTTAACTGAAAGCAACCCATGGGACATTATCACTTATGTCAAATATGTTGCTAGGTTACAATTATTTATGTTCATTTTTATGTTTATAATAATAATTGAATAAAAATGTCATTTGCACGTTTTGGTAATGAAAATGATACTTCAATTAATAAAATTTTCTGTCCGAATAACCCTCGACCATTGATAAATACTTATAATTTTCCAATAATAAGAAAAATATAGGTACGTTCATAGTTGTTCATTTTTGTGTGTGTTGAAATCCCATGAAGATATTATAAAGGTCGTACTATTCATGAGGTGGGGAATTAGGTGGTTCAACCCCTCCCACCGCCGAATCAATGACCAGAATTTGAATCGTATAAGATTACCAATAACAAAGATTTTTCGTTTACATATCTTATTTTTATAAAAAAAATATATTTTGCATAGATACTCTGTAAGAAATAGCACGTATTTACTTGACGATGGGATTAAATAGTTCAATTCTTTAAAAAGGGATTTAATATGAATTATGAAAATAATACCTGGAATCAAATTAAGAACATCAGTCTCTAAAAATACAGACTAAAGACGTATTTAACTCCCGGAAGAGCAAAAAAATATGTCTTTACATCTAAGATAATATTAATACTAAATCTTTTATTTTTTATATTCACATGTAGGTATTTTATTAATTTAGAAAATTAAAGACATTGGCAACTTGTAAAGGTTCATTTTTATACCACTAAAAGGGAGGTAGGTAGGTAGGTACCTAATAGGCAAAGGCATCATGAAAAGAAATCGATGTCGAGATTATTGTCATTAACCACGTTTAGTACTCGTAGAACCTATTTTGACTATTTATCAAAAATTCTGCTGAACATAAAATTTTAATATTTTGTATTAGGTATACCTACGTTTATATATATTTTTGCGAAGAACTGATAAGATTTTAGTAAAAACCGAAATGGCAAAAATCGTATAAAATAGAGCGATAGTTACAATTTGACGTACGATACGTGAAAAATGAACCTACATTTTATAATAGGTACCTGTTTATTTGATATTTTTTCTATATCTTCTACCTACAGCTACAACTAATGAAATAACGATTTTCTTTTATTTTACCTACTACGATTTGGAAATCAAAACTATAGGCTGCTTCAGATCACCCGTTCCCCCCGAATATCTCGCAAAAAACAAAACGGATTGAGAAACAAAAAAAAGTTCTATCGAATGGCACCAAATGAAAGTTCCCCCCTCACCATCTGGGGGAGGAGGGGGTTGCTTCGTTATCATAAATGGTAACCCCCAGTTTTATTACAGAATCGGATTCCGCGATATAAAAAATGAAGTTTTATCTGAAAAAAAATTTCGGTTCGCGAAAATTGACAACAGTTCTCAAGAAAAAATTATTTTTTCTTGAGAATTGTTATGTTTTTCGCGAGATATTCGGAGGGTACGGGTGATCTGAAGCACCCGGTAGAAAATTAATTTTAAAACAAAAGAAAATTAAATAATGTTATAACGATGTCATAATCACTGGCAGATAACGAAAGTGCCGTTTTTTCCGACGAGCGCGGAGTCGGGAGAACACTTTTGTCTCGAGATGCACACGTTATTTTTTTCAATATCTGCACCGAAAAGCAATTAGAAGTTGAAGAAAGGGATGAACCGAATGATGATAACATTGGAAAAATGTATAATAATTCCATAAAATAAATAAAAATAATATAAATAATCAATTTAGGAATCCCGCATAAAGCGGGAGCCGCTACAAGCGCGTGATTTAATATTTTTCTGTTGATATTATTTTTTTATGATTCACTTCCAAACATACTCGTACACTATACAACGCTTACATAAATGAACGGGAAAAAACATAATTATTTTATAAAACGCAAAGTCAACTAAATATAAGCGATAAAAAAAATGTTATTGTATTGTTTAGGTAGGTACTTTATTTTTATATAAATTATATTCAACCAGAACTCGCAAAAATATATATTTGTAGAAAAATTTACAGCTAATTTATATAAAAATTGTGTTATAGCTTTATAGAATTTCATTGAAATTAAAATATTTTGCTTTATCAGTAAATAAGAAATTATTTTCTTTACTCCTAATGTACAATTTACATCAATCTAAAAATATTATTAAGACTATCTGGATAAGTATGGATACCGGAATGAAAACACCGTTCATAAATTTGTGAAGCCGAATAAAGTTCTGTGTTCTGTGTGCGATGCATTCGCTTTCGTTCCTATCTGGCTTTACACCCCTTGCCCCGTAACTATCCAACACGACAGTTCTCGCCGCGATCAAAGATTCTCCCACTACTTGACTATTTGACTGTTTCCAGTGACATCTTTAGGAAAGTAGCTCTATACTAAGGTGGCCATGTGTTTTCATAGGCGGTTTTAAACTCTGGTTTGTTCAAAAATTGGCCACGTTTTTACATAGAGGGCTTGTAACGCAGTCTTAAGGGTGCGTTACAGATGTTTTGCAGGTTGCATAAAAATATATCAATTTTTGATAGCCATTTTCTCCGCTCCTGGTCAAAATATCTAGGCAAACAAAACATTATTGAAATTTATATTTTTTTTTCTGTTTCCTGAAATATTTTTTGTTCCAATATTGTTTACTATAAACATTAAAACAATATTTTTATTCAATATTATGCCCTATATCAATACAAAATTACTCTCAGGAAACAATATTTGCTCTAATATTCACACATCTGCAATGTTTATCTTAATTGTTACAGTAGTTTTCTCAAAAATGGCTATTAAAATTTATTCAAATTGAGTAGATTTGAGTAGCAAAGTAGTCGAAAATAGTTCATCCTTTACCATAGAGATGGCAGCTCAGTCGAAATAACTTAATTGTCACTAAATATCGGTAATATAGTTTTCGACTTTCTACCCAATATACAGTGACAATGACACATTTGATTTGAACTGAGCTGGATAACCGATAACTACTATATTTTCTACATTAGTTATACTTTATTTTCACGAAATCTTATATTTATTCTAAGAAAAGAAATCAAAGGTCTTGATTAGGACTGATGTACAAAATTGTTCAAAATAGAGGTCGGCTATTCAGGCTTTTGTTTTTTAAAAGTAAATTTAAGGGCTAGAAAGTTGTTAAAAATTGCGGCACGCGTTCCGAATTTGTTTTTATCGAAAAAATTATAGAATCATATCGTGTTTGATACAGTGTTGTGACTGATCTAGATCACCGATCTAGCTCAATTTACGTGATCTTTGGTCTGATCTAGATCATCTTATATTTAAGGATCTTGAGTTTGATCTAGATCAAATAAATATGATCTACGATCTTAAAATAAGATTATATTTTTAGATTTTTCTACGCTATATGCAAGTTAAAGCATGAAATTGAATATTTAGCAAAAGTACAAGTTTAATATTTTTAATATGTTTTAATTTTAAACTGTAGATTAAATCGCTTGAATACTACGCATTTTCTTCTTTTTTATGTACCTACTTAATGTAATACAACATAGTCCAGTCAACGAAGGATCATTTTGGGCAAATGACGGTTCAAAATCCGAAAGTTTTGAAACTTTGTAGCATTGTTCGGGAAGGTCTAGTAATGAACATATCAAAAGTCCTGACCCGTAGGTGGTGAGCGGGGGCGTGGGGACCACAAAATGGCTGCCAAAATCTGGTTTTTCTATAATATCTCGTTATCGCTGCATTGTAGAGTACAAGTACTTATGACAAAGTTGTAGAGAATAAAATTTGCTACGACTTTGATATAAAACAATTTTTTCCCCGATCAATGGTTCGCAAGTTATGATAAAGACAAGCGGAGCGTTTTGTTTGCTCTTTGCAAAAATGTTGAATTTTTACCTTCCGCTTACCTGTAAAGGAAGGTATTGGAATCATGCAAAAAATCGGGTGGTGAATTTTTAGTGGATGAGCACGAATTAGGGTCCTTACAACACATTTTTGATAGTTTCACGATGATGTCTGTGTGTATGTGTGTGTGTGTGTGTGTGTGTGTGTGTGTGTGTGTGGTCAAGGGTTGTTAGTCGCATAACTCAAATACGAATTACCCGAAAATTTTGATATTTGGTATTTAACATTTGTATATAAATTGGAAGAGCTCCCTAGATTTTGGTACAAATATCTTCATCGGAAGTGATATTTTTTGAAGATTGAAAAGGTTAATTGTCAAAATTGTATATAAATTTGGAAAAATATAGTATTTATTTGTAATGAGAATAAGAGGAAAAGTTATTTGCAACTTACGTTATAAAAAAATTGTCTTTATCTGGTAGCATTAAAGAACTGCAGTAAAATTTAAAAAATAAATTTATCAAATAAAACGTTGATATCTTGTAATCCATGATCGGTTGATTTTTGTTTCTGCGTAAAAAATATTGACAGGTGAGACGGGTGACAAGTTGGCATACTAGCGCTATATAAGTCCTAAGTAAGATATTAAATGTAGTAATTGAACGGAGGATGGCTTCAATACAGCAGAGTTTTCCTGTGAATGAATCTTTTTATTCAGGTGATGCAAATTTCTGTGTTTGAATATTTGAGATTTTTATTTGTATATTTTAAATGGGCACCGGATTGCACGTATACATTTCTGTTTAAAATCTAGATATGGCGGAAGGTTTTGTGATGGCCACGTCAGATTTTTCCTATTGCAACTGTAACTTTGAAACAGATGAACATATCGACTTCCGGTTTTAAATATTCAATTTAGCAGACATTTTTCTATCCAAATTATAAATTTCAGATTTTGGAGACCCTTGTATAGCAACATTTTTAAAAAAGAATGTAAATAATTTTTAATTTTTTTAAATTTTTTTTGTGATTTTCTTACTATAATTTCTGAACTAATTGAGATAACGACTTCCGGTTTCCGGAATTGAATTTCTTAGACAATTTCCTATAATATACATTATATTAAATTTTTTTATAGGCCTTGGTTAAGCTAAAATTTTAAGTTTTTTTCGAAGAGAAAATGGTAAAATTTTGGCATTTTAAAAATTCCTTGTGTTTAATCAGCTCTGTATTATAGTCCAGTCAATAATAGTCTTGTAATATTGTCCAGTCCTACTCATATTTTATTCATCAATAATATGAAATCTCAATCTCAATCTCAAATAAAAAATAAGTGGTGTTCGACGATTGGCATTTGTTTTTAATAAAAAAATTATAAAATCATATCAAGTTTAATATCAAATTAAAGGCTAGATAAGGGCTCAATAATTAAATTATTGAAAATGGTGACCGACGATCGGCATTTGTTTTAATCGAAAAAATAATAGAACTATATCGAGTTTGACATCTAATTAGAGAGCTAGGTGAGGGCGAGGACTAATTAATAAATTTATTTAAAATTATTGCCGGCGATTGCAATTTGTTTATATAAAAAAATGTTATAATCATATTGAGTTTAATATCATATTAAAGTTCTTGATGGGAACTGATGTACTATGTTGTTCAAAATGACGTCTTTTGTTTATAGTTGGATAACCAGGATATTTATTTTATTACACATATTATCTTATTCTATTCTAAAATTGTAATGGCTTAACTAAAATTTATACTGAAGAAGAAAGATGAATAATTTTAAGTTGTAATTAAATAATTATAATTTCATCATACGAAAATATTACAATTTATTTCGGTAGAGTCTAAATGTTACAATTATTGATGCACGAAGTGCCGAATCCTCCCAAATTCAGGGTGCGCGGAGTTTGAGCCTCGCGAAGCGGGGCGCATTTCCCTTGTCCCGCGGTAGCGGGACCTAGTGTTAGAGCCGCGTAACGGGTCCTGATGCTAGTTTTACACTAAATTAACAATAACTACTCTATAACTAAAACGAAGGAGGGACTAAAATATTTCATTTTTCTTACATCTGCTAATGATAATTCAATTTCAATTTTGATTTTGAAGTTTCTTAGAATTATTTAGAAACATCTGATATTGCAATCAAATCTAACAAAAATAATTCCTATTGAAAATATTTTTAACAATTGATCGCCACACAACAATGTTTCAGGAAAATTTGTCTAATCTCCAGCAAAATTGATTCAAGGAAAATATTCTCGAATCTCGACAATAAAAAAATTCTAAGAAATTTGGTAATTTATGCCTCAATATAATAATAAATGTTAAATTTTATATAACTTATTTAGTTCTCCAGTCCAAACGAATACTTGTATATAATTTCTGTTTTTTTACAAATACACATAGGTTTAAGTAGGTACATAAAAATGTAATGATGAGAGAAATTTGTAAACGTTTTCAATTGTTACGAAATAATTGTTTATGTGTATACTTAACATTTGTTAAATATACAGAACTACAGAAAAAAAATTATAAAAAATTTATTTAAAAAACAAAAAAAATTAATTAAATAATAATAAAAATGCTCATTTTATTTTGTTTTATGTATACTATGAAAACCAGATTAAGATATAAAAATGACTAATCAATATTAAATGAAGGAAAGCTTAAATTTATCGAGGATCTTGATTTTCTCCTGCGTCCCGTCACCGATGAGTTCATCAAGAATTAGGGAGAATATTCGTCATAGTAAACAGACACAAACTTCAGAACACGATTGTATAGCCCTCTATTGAGAATATTTTAAATATAGCAACGTAGTTCATAAGTATGACCGATATGTAGCAATTGTCTCTACTTTTGAAACGTGTCCTTAAGCGACATGTCTTATGGACAAGACAATGTTAAATTAATTTTGAAATATCGCTGTTTCATATAAATAATGCTCAAATTATTTTATATGAAACAGAAAAACGTTTACTATAGATTTTATTAATAAAAATTAACTTGCCATATTACTTGTACATAATTAAATAATATCAATGAAATATTGTTCAGAATTGGCGGTTACGTCGCGTGTATTTTTACAGATTAAAATTGAACAGAACGCTAAAAACGTCTTCCTCTGTTTAAGATGTTCTGCCTTAGACGTATATAGATGAAGACTAATTTTTTATATTATTTATTTATTTAATTTCAGAATTTTTTTTATAAAACGCAATATGTTATTAATTTTACATAGAGTGTAACATATATTTTTGTTATAAATGGAAATGTAATTTTTATTTTTAATAAAGTTTTTGAAATACCTAATATAACACAAAATTTATTTATTGCTTATCTGCCAAAAAATACGTCGCACGCAAAATAACTAATCAAAATCAAAAAGACTTATGTACATAAACATCAAGACGTAAGCAAAAAGCAACATTTCACAACATAAGAAATGCTTAAACGCCATTTTTATAAATACTAAAATTATGATAACATACATTCACCTACTGTATTTAAAAAAAATTAAAATAATTGAATTTTGAATTTTCATTATAGTAATACAAAGAAACAGTTTTTTTCGTCGCCTGCAAAATGTGTCAAAAGTCGCTTAGGTACGTCTTTTTGTCAGAGAAGCGTCGGTTTATACTTTTTTTGTAAGTTTAACAGGGACAGAGATACAGTCGAGGAAAGATTAAATTTCGCGAAATTTTTACTCCAAAAAACGTCAAAATTTATTTTGTAATAGAAGCATAAAGTTAGCACTTATATTATAGGTACATGGGCCCTCGCCTCTCAAAAAAGTGAAGCCACCCTCGGAGGCCGCACATGGGCTGTGTATTGCGAGTTGCATAACCAAATTTTCATATTTTTTTTATTTATCTTGAAAATAGTTAATAATAATGGGAAAACTAAAGCCCTCGTTAGTTATCAAAATATTGTTCCTTATAGAAAAATGAAAAATTTAATGCAGAAAACCGGAAGTCGATATATTAATCCGTTCAGAAGTTACAATTCATCAAACACAATAAGTATGAAAAATTTGAAAATTTCTAAATTTTCTCTTGAAAAATTCATAAAAATTTGGCTTAAGGCTCCTTTCGAATGAGGGTGTAGTAGTTACTTATTAAATTCATAACTCGCCCATTTAGATTGCTATATCAACCAAATTTTGGTAACAGATACTAGCTATATGTATTGTCATTTTCGATTTTCCGGACTTGTTTTGAACAATGGAAAGCCTGGAAAACCATCAAAATTCGTAGTTAACCAATAACTCTTTTGTCAATTGGAATATTTTTTTCAAGAAAATTACACTTTATCTGCTATAGTGTCTCAACAGCGGTACATCGTTATTTTTTCAAGAAACATCCCTCATTTTAAATAAAAAAATTATCAAATTTTGGATTTTCATTTTTTTCGAATATTTTGAAAATTTAAAAATGTACCGCTGTTAAGTACAATATTATAAAGGAATTTTGTAAATAATTTTTTTCTCTAAATTTTCCTTAAGGAGTTTCGATACCGATTATCTATCTAGGGGATCTAAACAAAAATCTATTGTATTTCTGCAGAGTGACAACTTCTACCCACTAAATTTTGTTGTAAAAAACACCGAAAATATAAAAAATCTTATAGCGAAATATATTTGTTTATAAATATTTTATTACTATCTTTCAATTAAATTGTATTTTTAAGTCCTAAAGATTTTATATTTTAAAATTCATAATTTTAAAAATCAATCGAAAACACGGCAACAGCGCTAGTATTTTAGCTGCTTTACGTTGACTGTTGGCTGCAGTGATTCTAACCTAACTTTTGACGCTCCAAGATTAATGCAAGCTATAAGAAATGAGAACTTAATTGATAGTTTTCGTCCAGTCATTCATTATTTCCAAGACACTTTAAAATTATTTAAAAACATTTCCTGACAATTGGTAGAAATTCATCTTTCTGTTTCAGAAATAATTAGTAATGGGGAAAGCTTTGATCAAGTATATGACAAACGTACACAAAAGATACAGATATTATTATTTCTACTGTACAGCCTTTAAAAAGAGTCAGATCTTCTGGAATGATTAAAAGATTAGCGACATTTGGAATTAGTTACGAAATAATTGCAAACAAATTTAGTGATCATGGACCCGTCATGTCCCTTGTAGAGTTTTTAGTAGATGAACACGAATAATTCTTACTCAAATAGTTCTTCCTACTTATTTTCGATAGTTTCGTAACGGTGTTTGTATGCGCATTGCGAAAGTGTGTCTAATTTCCTAAAAATGACTTGTGTATGTGTATTTTATTTGTTGTGAAAATATAAATATAATATCATTTGTTACAAACTTTATAAAATAATATGCTTCAACATAAACGCACTCTTACTTTCCAACAGTATTTTAAATTTCGCGCCAATCTATGATTTGCGACGTTGCCGTAGTTATCGCTCTTTTAGTTATGTGTTACGTTTTAAATTTTATTTATTTGAATAACTCAATAACGGCGTGGAAGAATCCACTGAATTTTAGTTTCATGATTTATTAATGTCTGATTTATAATTACTGTAAATCTCTTTCTGGTGGTATTATTTTTATAGATTATACAGCCCTTTAAAAATGTATTCTCATTTACTCCCATGTAAAACAGAATTTTTTAAAAATTTATTTTTAAAAAACGGTGTGGACGATTGATCTGAAATTTTAACAGTGAACGATAAATACATCCATCTTCAACTTGTAAAATTTTCAGATGAATGGTAATATTTTCAAAAACGGTATCGAACCTCCTTAAATCAAGTTATTAGTAAACTACGAATGCCTGTCTGGGTGAAGATGAAGTATAGCCTTAACTAAACAATTATAAAAAATCTACCTTATAAAAAATTGTTCGTAGAATTTAATAAAACAAACCTGAAGTCAAAATTTTTATTCTTTCAGAAATTACAAGTTATTAAACATAAAAAATCTGACATGGACACCACATGACTTCCTTGTACGCCTATTAAACTGTTCATACTTTTCTTAAGGCTGCGTTTCATTTGTACTACAGGTTGCATAAAATGTACATGCATTTTTGTTCCTCATTTTCTAAATTATATGAAAATATACAAGTGTCAAATAAAATGTTACAAGAAGATTATTTTTTGCCTTATACCCTAAGCTAATATATTTTTAAAACTTATTCATAATTTAAAGATATATTTTTTAAAAATTTTAAACAACTCACCAAATTGAAAACATAATATACTTAAGAACTAGGTTATACACTTGCAAACATAGTTATAGTGTTTTCAAAATGTATTTTTGAGTGGAAACCCTGGTTAAAATGCCAGATAAAATGGTAGTTAATACAGATAAAGTTTTAATGAGAATTTATCGTAACTTATGTGCACACGCCGAATTTTATCCGCCATGCACAAAGTTGTAATAAAAACTTTATGAGAATTTATGGGATTCTATGAGCCGTAATATTTCTATTGTCATTTTATACGCAATGTGGTAATATATTCTATTGGGTTTTAATCTGGATCAATTCGGAACATATTTTATCTGCAATAATTGTAAATTTACGATAAAATTCTTAACGGATTCTATATGCTTCTATGAGAAATGTAATCTATTCGGTTCTATACGCAGAATGGCAATTAATTTTCTATAAGAATTAATACGCAAATACACAATTCGTTATTTTTATACGGTTTTATAGTAATTTCGCTATTAACTTTTAATTGGATTTTATCCGTTTCTATGTGACACACATTCTATTTGATTCTATGAGCAAAGTGGCATACTATTTTCTATGAGAATTTATACGCATTACACACTTTGTGATTTCTATACGGTTTTATAGTAATTTCGCTATTAACTTTTAATTGGATTTTATCCGTTTCTATGTGACACACATTCTATATGATCCTATGAGCAAAGTGGCATGCTATTTTCTATGAGAATTTATACGCATTACACACTTTGTGATTCTATACGGTTTTATAGTAATTTCGCTATTAACTTTTAATTGGATTTTATCCGTTTCTATGTGACACACATTCTATTTGGTCCTATGAGCAAAGTGGGATACTAATTTTTATGAGAATTTATACGCATTACACACATTGTGATTTCTATACGGTTTTATAGAAATTTCGCTATTAACCTTTAATTGGATTTTATCCGTTTCTATGTGACACACATTCTATTTGATTCTATGAGCAAAGTGGCATACTATTTTCTATGAGAATTTATATGCATTACACACTTTGTGATTTCTATACGGTTTTATAGTAATTTCGCTATTAACTTTTAATTGGATTTTATCCGTTTCTATGTGACACACATTCTATTTGATTCTATGAGCAAAGTGGCATACTATTTTCTATGAGAATTTATACGCATTACACACTTTGTGATTCCTATACGGTTTTATAGTAATTTCGCTATTAACTTTTAATTGGATTTTATCCGTTTCTATGTGACACACATTCTATTTGATCCTATGAGCAAAGTGGCATGCAATTTAGTAAATTAGTATCCCACTTTGCTCATAGGATCAAATAGAATGTGTATCACAAAGAAACGAATAAAATCCAATTAAAAGTTAACAGCGAAATTACTATAAAGCCGTATAGGAATCACTAAATGTGTAATGCGTATAAATTCTCATAAAAATTAGTATCCCACTTTGCTCATAGGACCAAATAGAATGTGTGTCACATTCACATAGAAACGGATAAAATCCAATTAAAAGTTAATAGCGAAATTACTATAAAACCGTATAGAAATCACAAAGTGTGTAATGCGTATAAATTCTCATAGAAAATAGTATGCCACTTTGCTCATAGAATCAAATAGAATGTGTGTCACATAGAAACGGATAAAATCCAATTAAAAGTTAATAGCGAAATTACTATAAAACCGTATAGAAATCATAATGTGTGTAATGCGTATAAATTCTCATAAAAATTAGTATCCCACTTTGCTCATAGGACCAAATAGAATGTGTGTCACATAGAAACGGATAAAATCCAATTAAAAGTTAATAGCGAAATTACTATAAAACCGTATAGAAATCACAAAGTGTGTAATGCGTATAAATTCTCATAGAAAATAGTATGCCACTTTGCTCATAGGATCATATAGAATGTGTGTCACATAGAAACGGATAAAATCCAATTAAAAGTTAATAGCGAAATTACTATAAATCCGTATAGAAATAACAAAGTGTGTAATGCGTATAAATTCTCATAGAAAATAGTATCCCACTCTGCTCATAGGATCAAATAGAATGTGTGTCACATAGAAACGGATAAAATCCAATTAAAAGTTAATAGCGAAATTACTATAAATCCGTATAGAAATAACAAAGTGTGTAATGCGTATAAATTCTCATAGAAAATAGTATCCCACTTTGCTCATAGGATCAAATAGAATGTGTGTCACATAGAAACAGATAAAATCCAATTAAAAGTTAATAGCGAAATTACTATAAAACCGTATAGAAATAACAAAGTGTGTAATGCGTATAAATTCTCATAGAAAATAGTATCCCACTTTGCTCATAGGATCAAATAGAATATGTGTCACATAGAAACAGATAAAATCCAATTAAAAGTTAATAGCGAAATTACTATAAAACCGTATAGAAATAACAAAGTGTGTAATGCGTATAAATTCTCATAGAAAATAGTATCCCACTTTGCTCATAGGATCAAATAGAATGTGTGTCACATAGAAACAGATAAAATCCAATTAAAAGTTAATAGCGAAATTACTATAAAACCGTATAGAAATAACAAAGTGTGTAATGCGTATAAATTCTCATAGAAAATAGTATCCCACTTTGCTCATAGGATCAAATAGAATGTGTATCACATAGAAACGGATAAAATCCAATTAAAAGTTAATAGCGAAGTTACTATAAAACCGTATAGGAATCACTAAGTGTCTAAATTTCGAAGTGCTTACTTCTCCGCTATTTTTACCTGTGGCTTCTAACTTATACCTTCTACCGATTATTCGTATAGAAACAGATAGACTGTAACCAGCAATAAATGGTAAAATACATATTAAGTACCATACATTCCAATAAAATCCGTTCTAGTTGTGTACCATTATTTCCTATACAAACGGATAGACTTTCATTCTTATATGCGGATAAAAACCAATAAAATAAATTACTGGATTTCCAGCAGTTTATGGTAAAATGCGCGTTCCAATACACATATTAAATACCATAGATTCCTATAAAATCCGTTCGACCTGTGTACCATTATATCTCATACGAACGGATAGACTTACATTCGTAAATGCGGATAAAAACCAATAAAATATATATCTGGATTTCCAGCAGTTTATGGTAAAAGAGGTGTTTCAATACACATATTGATTACCATAGAATCGTATAAAATCCGTTCGACCTGTGTACCATTATATCTCATACGAACGGATAGACTTACATTCGTAAATGCGGATAAAAACCAATAAAATATATCTGGATTTCCAGCAGTTTATGGTAAAAGAGGTGTTTCAATACACATATTGATTACCATAGAATCGTATAAAATCCGTTCTACCTGTGTACCATTAAAACTCATAAGATCGAATAGACTTACATTCGTATATGCGGATAAAAACCAATAAAATATATATCTGGATTTCCAGCAGTTTATGGTAAAAGAGGTGTTTCAATACACATATTGACTACCATAGAATCGTATAAAATTTTTTATGTGTTTCTATGTGGCATTCTAACCAGGGAAGCCTTAAAATGAGGAACGAAATTTAAATGAGTATAGTAGATTTCGAGTAGCGGAGTGCTACGAAATAGTTCACGATATTTTTGGCAGATGGCAGCAGTATCGAATTGTGTGTTTTGAAGTATAATGTCGGTAAATCGGGGTACGGTGCGGCGGTTTAAATATATGCTTCAAAAATTCTTATATTATTATTTCTAAAAAGAAATGGAATAAACACAAACATTGAATTTTTATACACAACATTATAGAAAATTATATAATCAGTAATAATATAACAAGAGAGTGAGAATAAATTGAAAATAATTTGACAGATCTTTCGAAAACTTGTTGCCAGGCAATAGTCACGAGCACTTAATCAGTTTGTTTCACTAACATATTTCTTAAAACAAATTATTTATTTATTTCATATTAAAAAGTCGTCTTGCTATGCCAAAAAACATATTTTTTCTACTTCCTACTGGATATTGGCAACATATCTTCATACTTTCATGTGTCACGAGTCACGAGCGCCCGTAGGGCTCGAGTGGCTATTGCCACATGGCAACAAGTTTGAGAAAGAATCTGGAGAATTATTATCTAATTTATCGAACTCTCGAGTTATATTTAATTAGATTATTTTTTGACTGACAAATTTAATTCAAAAATAGGAACCAAAAAAACAGTAGTTTTCTCCTATTTTGATGCTCAATAAATCCGATAGATGTCTCTTAATGCTCCGATTACGATTTTCATTTCAGTCAAATACAGAAAAAAATGTTTCAAGAACATAATTGAACATAATACATAATTATGAACATGATTACCAAAGTGAACATTACAAACAAAACATAATTAACAAAATTATGTACCTACCTATTTAAATTAGTACAATGAAAAACACAGTAATTGAATATATTTCGAGCTTCACTGTTTACTGTCAACTTGTATTACATGTTAGGTTAAGTACTTTCTTTTCTCTTAAATTATTTACTATAGATGAATGATTTTCTTGATTTAATTGTAATTATGGTTTTATTGAACTGGCAGAATTGTGATTTGTGAACAGTGATTTTAATCAGCTCTTGTTCGCCTACACCAACCTTTGATAGGTTAGTTTCTGCACTTGATCTGACATAATGATTTGTGAGTTTTTTATTTATTGTATTGTATCTAAACCAACTTTATTTGCAGATTTGTTATATTCGGAGTCAATCATTAACTCATAAAAGAAATGCGTTGAAAAGTAAATATATATTTGACATTTGCGAAACAAACAAAAGCGACTAATCATTATTCCCGGGAATAATCACAAGAGCATTATTCCCACTATAACAATAACAGGATTGGTTAAAAGGCGCACACGTGACAAAGAATAAAACATTTCATTGGTTATAAGAAACGTCAAAAAATAATCACTACAAAAATGTTATCGGTTAATTTGACACATTGTTAACAAAGTATAAGGTCGTAATTTCATTCACATTCATAAAAAATCTGACGTGGACACCACATGACTTCCTTGTACGCCTTGTTTGTTCATACTTTTCTTAATAACTAAAATGTAGAATAATATAAAAAATTCTTTTAACTTATTATACTAGTATACTCACAAATATATTTTAGTCATTTTATTTAAACTGCAGAAGAAGATATAAAGCATATTTTATTTCATCCTGTGTCAAATTCAAATACTTTACGTCAACAGTTTGAGTCCGGGAAAACGCAAATAACGGCCTTTGTCCGGTAAAGTGTTGGTATAGAAATTAATCAACGCAATAACAATTAAACAATCGCCAAATTGCAGTTGTTAATTATGTTTCGAAAATGTTACTAGATTTGGAGCATTAGGTAAATTATTTTGAAATTAATATTACTGTTTCTTTAAAACGGAATTTGACACAGGATGAAATAAAATACATAACGACATTCGTCCGTGAATTCTTTTAACAATACTCGTTTCGAGTTTCAAGACTCGGCTCCTTCGTCGCCTCGTCTTCAAACGTCTCACTCGTACTGTTAAATATGAATTCCCGGACTTGTAACGTTAATTACTATTACTATTGTCAATGGCCTAGTTTACACCGCAGACCTATATTCGACCTATACCCCAAATTCGACCCAAATGTTGCTAGGCCACCTGGTGTAAACACTTAAAAACAGGCTACCGACACGGCAATAGGGCGGCATTTATCAAGTGATCTTACTGTCATCTATACGCGGCACCTGGAACTATAAGCATTCCCGTGATTTTACATGCGCACGCGCAGCCAGATATCTATTGTTAATTTAAAATGTTACTATTTCGATTTCAATTGTTGAGTGCTGCATGAAAATTTTTGTAATGAGCATATTAATTGAGATGGTAAGTATCTAATAATGAAAATTATACAATATCAACGAATATGAGTTTTAATATACTAAAATACTATTTTTAGTAGGTACCTAGTATTGTTGTTTTGCTTCTGCGAACATGTGAATTCATTCCGAAAATTGAGAATATGGTTGACAGCTATTAGAAATTGTCAAGAACAGAACTAGAAATCAACATCTCAATCTCACTTTTAAAATAATCAGCAACATTTCCTTATAAATGTAATAGGTAATGAAGTTCTAAGGCGTGCAGTTTGAAAATGTTATTCGTTTGTAGCTGTTAAATCTCCTGATAAAATTCAGCGTTTAGAAACCCAAGATGTTGGTTTATATTGAAAGGTACCTATTTAGTACCATTTTCTTATGGCTAATATGCATACCTATGTACCAATGTACCATAATGCAGGATATGAAAATGTTACATTGCGTTAAATAGGAAAAGGAGTTTCGCGAAAGTCGAAGTTGTTCATTATTGTGATTGTACTACTTTGTTAAAATTAACAGATAAATAAATTTTTTGTACCTAATGCAATGATTTATTATTTCGTTCATCAAATATTTTAAAAATTTAAATAAATAATTCGCATGAGATTCGTATACACCTGCTATGATCCCCACTTCTTGAATTAGTTCATGGTGCCGCGTATAGATGGCGCCAAAATCAATATGATAAATTCAAAATAGCAGGCTCGTGTCTCTTCTTCATACTGTTTTTGTTCTGTGACTTAAAATATGAAGCGGCCTGGCATAGGTCAGGCCACAGGGTCAGGCCACTTTTACATGTGGCCTGACCTATGCTAGGCCGCGGCCCAAACGTACTCATTGCGGTGTAAACAGATAGACCTAAAATAGTTCATAAAAAGTTGATTGAAAGTGTTATTTTGTTTAACGGTATCTTTCTCTGTTTAATAACACTTCTTTTCTTTTCTTTATAATTACCTCTCGCCTCATATTCTATAAGAGAGGTATTGTAATGGGTCAAAATTTTCGAGTATGAGTTTTTGGTGGATAAGCACGTTTCAGGGTCTCTAGAATACGAATTTAATATTTTCCCGATGATGTCTGTGTGTGTGTATGTGTGTGTGTGTGTGTGTGTGCGTGTGTGTGTTTGTATGAATGTATGGACTGACGATTTTTCGTCCACGATAACTGAAAAAGTATCAAACCTTTAATAACCAAATTTCATATTTAAGGTTTTAATAGGGATCCCTACACCGGATAAGATTTTGGTAGAAATCCGTAAACCGGAAGTAGTACTTTTTGGAACTTGATATAGTTTTTCTTAAATAAATTGGTACATTATTTATTTATGACAATTTTTGCAAATAAAAATAAAAGATAATATAATTATCTATGGGTACAGTTAATTTTAAATACAATTTGCTGAATCTGGTAGTATTTAGCAATAAAATAAAGTGCAACTAAGTACCAGTATCTTGTTGTCCATGATATGAAATTTGTTTTTACTCAAAATTTGAATTATAATGACAGTGACAGTACAGTTGACATCTTTTGCTTGCATCTTGGTTTACATTATCGTTTACATATTACATGAACATGATAACATGAAACTATTAAAATGTAAGTAAAACTATTTATTAGATTAGTAGAATAAGCAGAATTAGGCGAGAGGTCGTGTACTGGCCACAGCAGATTTTTTTTCT
This sequence comes from Agonum fuliginosum, assembly GCA_947534325.1. Taxonomy (NCBI): domain Eukaryota; kingdom Metazoa; phylum Arthropoda; class Insecta; order Coleoptera; family Carabidae; genus Agonum; species Agonum fuliginosum. The sequence goes on along the minus strand of OX384045.1, from coordinate 15,792,612 downwards.
TTTAAGTTTTATCCTTCGAATAATATTTGTTTTCATTTGAATCCACCACAACATTTTAAAGTTTAAATAAAAAATTTCAATATCCTTTTTAAATAACTTAACAGTCCAAATAAAAATGACGTTTGAAGAGTTTGACACTTGAAATGAACCAAATTTAAAAACTGGGTAATAAAGTATTCTTGTTTTTTATCTTAAACTTCTAGATGGCGTGAACAAGTACCTATATCCCACCTATATCTGACCTGTGTAGGCTCTTTTGATATGCGGTGTAAACAACCCGGGTCTGGACCTAGAATAGGTCAGATATGGGTCTGGCCTATGTCAGGTCTCCCGGTGTAAACTAGGCCACTGTCATGTCATAATCATATATAATACCACTAGTGTTCCAAGTTATGTCGACAATTTTGGTTGCTGTATCACGAATGGTTATTACGTTTGATTGAAAATTGCACGAGTGCGTAGCACGAGTGCTATTTTCTCAAGCGTAATAATCATGAGTGATGCAGCCACAAAAATTGTCTACATAACTTGGAACACGAATGGTATTCGGAGGACAATTCACCGAATAAAAATGTATTCTTTCTTTATGAAAATGATTTATAAATAGCTTCACTTCCATTACAACAGTTATAACAATAGGATTTTGATTAATAAAGATATATTCAATTGTTTAAAATTGTCGATTGGATCACTAGTGAAAATTGTCGAAAAATTATGTCGCTGCGAGCACTAGTGATAAATTGTCGAAAAAATTCGTTTCAATTGGTGGAAAATTTATAAATCCTCAAAATTGATTGGTCCATTTTTGACAGATGACACATGAGTTGAATTGTCATTTAAATTTTACATTGTAACAAATGTTAATCGATCATGGACTACAATATACCGAAATACTAAATTATAAATATATACTTTAATTATTCTTAAATGATACCAGATACAAAAATATGTATAAAATACCGATTGTATGTAATAATCACATAATCTTTCATTTAAAATAAAAAATAAAAAATTTATCGAAATATTTGAAAAAAGTACTACTTCCGGTTTGTAGATTGAAACCAAAAATAGGAGGTGCACAACTAGATGCTGTAACAGTCCTAAATACAAAATTTCAACTTTCTATACGTCTAACCGAATTTGAGTTATGCGACATACATACGTACGCCCGTACGTACGTACGTACATACGTACAGACGTCACGACGAAACTAGTCATAATGGATTCAGAAAAGGTCAAAACGGATATTTCCGTAAAAATCTGAGAACCGAAATTTTTCGCGATTACAATACTTCCTTATTACTCCGTACAAGGAAGTAAAAAATATTTGGTATATTTTAGTTATAGTACCTAATGTAACAGATTATGTTGAAAATGTTTTCTTGATTTAAATCTGATCTAATATTTATATATACTATACTCACAAATATATTTTACTCATTTTATTTAAACTGCAGAAGAAGATATAAAGCAAATTTTACTACTGTCACTGTCATGTCATAATCATTTAAATTTTACGTAGTAACAAATGTTAATCGATCATGGACTACAAGATACCGAAATACTAAATTATAAATATTTACTTTAATTATTCTTAAATGATATCAGATACAAAAATATTTATAAAATACCGATTGTAGTAATAATCACATAATCTTTCATTTAAAATAAAAAAAATCTGCTGTGGCCACCACACGACCTCTCGCCTAATTCTGCTTATTCTACTAATCTAATAAATAGTTTTACTTACATTTTAATAGTTTCATGTTCATGTAATATGTAAATGATAATGTAAACCAATATGCAAGCAAAAGATGTCAACTGTACTGTCACTGTCATAATAATTCAAATTTTATGTAGAAACAAATTTCATATCATGGACAACAAGATACTTACTGGAATTTCAAAAAATAGAATATTAATTTTACTTTATTTTATTGTTAAATACTTCCAGATTCAGCAATTTGTATTTATAATTAACTGTACACATAGATAATCACAATTTCTTTTATTTTTAATTGCAAAAATTGTCATAAATAAATAATGTACCAATATATTTAAGGAAAACTTTTCCAAACTTCTAAAAGTAGTACTTCCGGTTTGCGGATTTCTATCCGGTGTTAAGATACTTATTAAAACCTTAAATATGAAATTTGGTTATAAACGGTTTGATACTTTTTAAGTTATCGTGAACGAAAAATCGTCGGTTCATACAAACACACAAACACACACACACACACACACACACACACACAGACATCATCGTGAAAATAGTAAATTCGTATTCTAGAGACCCTGAAACGTGCTTATCCACCAAAAACTCATACTCGAAAATTTTGACCCATTACAATACCTCTCTTATAGAATATGAGGCGAGAGGTAAAAATTGTCTTAAATTAAATATTTATCGAAATATTTGAAAAAAGTACTACTTCCGGTTTGTAGATTGAAACCAAAAATAGGAGGTGCACAACTAGATGCTATAACAGTCCTAAATACAAAATTTCCGTACGTACGTCCGTCCGTCCGTACGTACAGACGTCACGACGAAACTAGTCATAATGGATTCAGAAAAGGTCAAAACGGATATTTCCGTAAAAATCTGAGAACCGAAATTTTTCGCGATTACAATATTTCCTTATTACTCCGTACAAGGAAGTAAAAATATTTAAAAAGATAAAATTTCTATATTTTCTCTTGAAGAAAATCTTAAAATTCTGGTTTAACCAAGGTCCTCAAAAAAAATTAAATTAATCTATCTTATAGAGAATAGTTCGCAAAATTCAATAATAAAACCGGAAGTCTTAATTTTCATTTGTTCAGAAGTTACAGGTCATTTAAACACAAAAAATATGAAAAAAGTTAAAATTTCCCAATTTTGTCTAGAAGAAACTCTTAAAATTTTACGTTAACTAAGGCCTTCCAAAAAAATTAAAGTATTACGTTTATAGAGAATTGTTCGTAGAATTTTATAAAAGAAACCAGAAGTCAATATTTTTATTCGATCAGAAGTTATAGGTCGTTAAACACAAAAAATACGAAATAAGCTAAAATTATTTAATTTTCTCTCCCTCTACATCTTTCCTCGACTGTATCTCAGTCCCTGTTAAACTTACAAGAAAAGTACCACTATATTTGAACAGATTTTTCATATAACGAACCGTTACCGAGTTATTCTGTGAAAACGTGTTTTTGCACCTTTCATTCAAGATGGCGGCTCGCGCTTATCCTCCTCAAGGTCGAAAACTTGTATTTTTCATCGAGTCACTACTCAAACAACATATTAAAAAATCATTACTACCCCACCTTTTGTAAGGCAAAATTCTCCACTGACTGGACTATTATAAAAGTTAACAGTATCATAAAGAATCACTTATTATGGCTTTAAATTTATTTAATGGTAGTATGAAAAAATCAACATGTGGAAATCGAGAATTGTAGATTAACATTATTCTGTTGATTGGAGTTTCTATAATTATTAGTACGGGTTTGGCGTAGAATAAACAAATTACATGAATTCCAAGGTTATTTAGCTTAATAATTAATGTTGGATGGTAAACCCGATCAAAGGCTTTGCTGAAATCCGTATATATCTCATCAACTTGATGCTTTTTATCCATATTGAATGATAAGAATTCTGTAAATGGAACGAGGTTAGTTACCACAGACTTTCCTGTATAAAAGCCATTTTGTTCGGGAATAATAATATGCTGAAGTACCTGATTTAACTTATTTAAGAGCTTCAAATATTTTTCCAAAGGTAGATTGAAAAGAATAATTAACGGTTCTGAGGGGTAATATGCGCAACTTTTAATAAAAGCTGTAGGAATTTGATCGGGTTTGCATCCCTTGGAAATATCCAAGACTTTTAAGTAATTTAATATGTCAACATGGCCGATGTGTACTGTGCTTATATTTATGTTATAGTGTGAATTATTAGTGTGAGCAGAATGTACGTCATGCTGAGGCCTGAGGGCAGCTATTATCTACAAATGCAGATCGGAAGAACATACACAGGTGTAGAAAATGAGTTAGGTTTTTAATGTCCAACTGATATTTTCTCGCAATATTTCGTATTTCAAATGAAAGATTATATTATTATTATCTACAATTTTTAGCATTTTATAAATTGTTTTGTCATAGTACTTTAGGAATTAAAATATTTGTTTAAATATAGTTTAAAATTTGTTACTTACTACGAAAAATTTAATTGATTATGACAGACAGAATGACAGTGCCAATAGTGACATTTATATCTTCTTCCAGAGTTGATTAAATGACTAAAATATATTTGTAAGTACCTATATATTTGTAGTAGTATACCTACAGTATCTTTGATAGTAGTAAAAAGAGTAGGATATGGCAGGAGGTCTTGTGCTGGCCACATCAGATATTTTAAATTTTTTTAATGATCTAATTACTTCCTTGTACACGGAGTAAAGGAAGTATTGTAATCGCGAAAAATTTCGGTTCTCAGATTTTGACGGAAATATCCATTTTGACCTTTTCTGAATCCATTATGACTAGTTTCGTCGTGACATCTGTACGTACGGACGGACGGACGTATGTATGTCGCATAACTCAAATACGGTTAGACGTAGAAAGTTGAAATTTTGTATTTAGGACTGTTATAGCATCTAGTTGTGCACCTCCTATTTTTGGTTTCAATCTACAAACCGGAAGTAGTACTTTTTTCAAATATTTCGATAAATATTTAATTTAAGACAAATTTTTTTATTTTAAATGAAAGATTATGTGATTATTACCTACAATCGGTATTTTATAAATATTTGTGTATCTGGTATCATTTAAAAATAATTATTTATAATTATTAAATATATATTTATAATTTAGTATTTCGGTATCTTGTAGTCCATGATCGATTAACATTTGTTACTACGTAAAATTTAAATGATTATGACATGACAGTGACAGTAGCAGTGACAATAGTAAAATATCGTTTATATCTTCTTCTGCAGTTTAAATAAAATGACTAAAATATATTTGTAAGTATAGTAGCAGTAGTAGTAGTACTTATATATTAATATATTTGTAGTCCAGTCAGGAGAGGTTTTGACTGAAGACTAATACATAACCAAATGAAATTTGGCATGTGAGTAGTTAAGAACATACAGAAACAAAAAAAAATTCGCTCCACCTCGGTATGCTCCGCTTCCCACAAAAATTTTCAGTTGAAACTCAAAATTTTCTTGTAACGCATTTTTCTCGAAAATTTTGGAAAACAGTTTTGACAGGATGAAAGCTGAGGAAATTATCTATCAAAATGGTCTTTGAAAATTTTTCATAAGTAGCACCGTGTAGGCACCAGCCGTTTAATATTCGAATGACTTGAGAATTTTCTGTATAGTAGGCGCTACATTGCGAATGACGTAAAAAATTCGCCGCTACAGAATGAATGTGGTATAACTTCGTTAAAGAACATCGTCTTCTAATACTGAGTTATGATTCTTTAAAAAGCAAGTTTCTCGGTATAAACGGGGTCGGAAATTCAAATGTTATTAGTGCAATTGAAAGTGGAAGCCTCGACGAATAAAATGCAATTTTTATCTTTACAAAATGATGTTCTTTAACGAAGTTATACCACATTCATTCTGTAGCGGCGAATTTATTACGTCATTCGCAATGTAGCGCCTACTATACAGAAAATTCTCAAGTCATTCGAATATTAAACGGCTGGTGCCTACACGGTGCTACTTATGAAAAATTTTCAAATACCATTTTGATAGCAAATTTCCTCAGCTTTCATCCTGTGAAAACTGTTTTGCAAAATTTTCGATAGTTTTCGAGAAATATGCGTTACAAGAAAATTTTGAGTTTCAACTGAAAATTTTTGTGGGAAGCGGAGCATACCGAGGTGGAGCGAATTTTTTTTTTGTTTCTGTATGTTCTTAACTACTCACATGCCAAATTTCATTTGGTTATGTATTAGTCTTGGGTTTCAGTAAATTTTTGACTCTCCTGACTGGACTATTGTATAATATAATAATTCTACATTTTAGTTATTAAGAAAAGTATGAACAGTTTAATAGGCGTACAAGAAAGTCATGTGGTGTCCACGTCAGATTTTTTTATTATTATTTCATAGTTCAATTATTTCATGTTTATAAATATTTGTTTATTGTATTAAATATTAATGTACTTAGGTATTATGTAACCCGAGATACTAAGTGTTAAGTTGGTTGCATTAAACCCAATGCATTACATCAACAATAATTGAATCAAAAAGTGTCAAAAATTGAGTTTTTATTTATTTTTCTCTCTAAAAAGGTTCCAAGTGCCTTTCCTAATACCATTAAAAAGGTTCCAAGTGCCCGATGCTTTTTGTTTGGGTTTTATACACACGCAAAGATGGCGTTCTTTGGATTTTTATCTGATGTTTTATTGATTATTATTATTATTTATATTATTTTATAGGCCTTGTTGCCTATGCTAACTTTAGTTTTATTAATTTAAACATGTATTTATCCAAATACCATCTAAGCTTTACAGTGTTAGGTATTATGTCTATGTTAATTCAAATTAAAAATAAATATTTTTCAATTTAATTGCTTACACCTAAAGAAAAGCTGTTTTCCTTAGAAGTTAAATTTTGGCACTTAGATCCTTTTGATTTTGTCTTCAATTATATTTTTATATAAAATTTATAATTTATGTAATGGAAAAATAATACAAAATTTATATGGCCAATGACAGAGAATTTTTCAAAATTTTGCAATTTTATAAATGAGTTGTTTTTATTAACAATTGTTCGATTTCTTATTTTTTTACTTATTATCTTATTTTAAATCAACTAGTTAATTAATAACATATATGAGAATCTTAGGAAAATCTGTCACTGATGGAAATTCTTTTATGAACAATTGATTTAAATATTTGGTATGAGTGTACATGTTTTTGTAATTAATATGAAACTATCGCAGTAATTATTTATCAACAAATTAATTAATATCATAAAGGAATCTTAGGAAAATCTGGCACTTATGAAAGATATTTCAATTTCTGCGTCCTTGAAATTTGATATGATATAGTATAAATTTAACAGTCTATCTCGAAATCTATAAGGTGTAAACAGAATCACAATAACTCATTAATATTATAAATATTTATTACATAATGCAATCATTTGATACAAATAAATAAAATAATTTATGCTCGTTTGTATATACGCTTTCCAACCACGTCAATTGAATCTGCTGTCAAAGTCTGGAAAAAAAACCAAAATTACTCGCCATCCTGGTGTCCAGGGTTCGATTCCGACTTACCACAACCAAACCACTCTCACTGAACTCGTAAATCTTCTGTCCTGACTTGCCATCCTGGGCGGTGGACTTGACAGTCAAGGTATTACCACTTAAAGAAGCAACGTTCTTAAGAACGTCCCCAGTTGGCATTTTCTCATCGAATTCCTTTCCCAGAGTGAAGACAGAGTCGCCTTGTACATGTCTGGAAAGGCTTACTTGTTGGCCATCGAGTTTGCAAACCAGAGGCGTCATCATTGTGTTGAATTGTTTGGCTTGTTCTTCTGGCACACCTGGAAGTGTTTAAAAAATTTGTTTGAATTTTGTTTTTGTTATTGAACGAAAAAGAGATAAATTAAAATTTATGTAACATTGTTGTAATAATTGTTAACGAACGAACAAAAAAAACAATTTGTTGAAGCATTGTTGTCATTTTTACGAACGGAAAAAGAAACAAAAGTTCATAAAAAAATTTTCATTGTTGTTTTTGTTATTGAACGGAAAAGAGATAAATTGTTGTAATTGTTAGTAAATGGACAAGAAAAACAATTTCTTGAAAAGCATTGTTGTAATTTTTAACGAACGGATAAGAGAAACAAAAGTTAATAAGTCGTGATTTTGCTTGTCAACATTTGAAAATGTTACATTTATTACAAACTAAATAAAATAAGTGTTTCAAAATCAAATATGAAATATATGACAATAATTTTAATTGTAGAAACTTACCGATGGCTGTGAGATATTCAACAAAATTCTCATTCTTCACAGGATTATAAGTTCCAGCAACCAATGCCATTTTGATTTTTAATTTTATCACTTCAGCAACGCGAAACAGATAAACTCAAACTAGTTAGTAGCACTAACTAACGAGCCACTATTTATACTAAGTGATGAGGTGATAAGAAGAGTCCAACTTTTTACTGCTCCCGACCTATGTAATAGAGGGAAGTATTGTAATCGTGATTTTTTGACAGTTCGAGATTTTGGTGAATCTTCACGTTTTGTTTAGATCCTACGAACCCAAAAAACATAATTTTAAAAAAAGTCGATCTGCCTGGATGTTGAATAACTTTAAAACGCGTTGGAATTTTGAACAGAAATTTTATATTTCAGATCTTGAGTCAAAAACTGACTTCAAGTTCGTTAATGAGCTTTATTCAATAATTCAATCAGTGGTACCAGCTTTATAAATATAACTTTTTTATTTTTATCAAAATACTATCGTATTATAGCTTTGGGAAAAAATTCTAGTTGAAAAATAAAAACAACATTTAAACGAGCGTCAATTTTTTAAATAAATTATTCAAATTATACCTAGTTTGGTGTCAATTTAAATTGTTACTCAAAAAATTATTCAAATTTTTTCAAGTGTATTATCAAGTTAAAGTGTGTGCGTGTGTATGTCTGACCGTATGATACAATTTTTTCGTTGACGATAAGTCAAAAAATACAAAACATTTTTAACAACCGCATTTTACATAAGGTTTTAATACAAATCTTAAGAATCCAGTTATTTTTTGTAGTATTCCCCAAACCGCATGTAGTACTTTCCTTAATTATTTCGATAAATAATTAATTTATCACAATATTTTCTATTTCAAATGAAAGATTATATGTTTGCCATCTGCAATAATTCGTTTTTTTTTTCTGTAGGTACATGATACTATTTAGAAGATAAATTATTGTTAATTTAGTATAGTAAAAACTAAAAAGAGTACAGTATATGGTGATGGTGGGAGGTCTTGTGCTGTCCACATCAGAGTTTTTCACATGTTATTCAAATTATGCCGAAGTTGGTATAAACTTAAATAGTTTGGGAAAAAAGATAAATTTATTTACACAATACATTTATCTTTTCTAATTTTCGCGATGACATTTGTAATTGATATCAAAGTACAAAGTACAATGCAGAGATGCGCTTTCAATAGAGTTTAATATCATGCGGTCATTGTTGACAAATTGTACAATAATAATTGTACAATTTATGGGAATCGGTCAACATCAGAAAATAAAATTCTAGAATTTTCATAAAATACATGCATCAAAAGATTCATTCAGAGGAAAATTCAAATCTGAATTTTATATTCAGCATAAATGCAAACACAGGAAAATACAAATCTAGAAAAGTTATAGTTAAAACCGACTATATGGGACTCAAGAATAGTATTGGGTTGTTGATTTGCATCATCCTGTGTTAGCATTTGCATTTACGCCGAATCTAAAATTCTAGATTTGCATTTCCTGAGTATGTATTTCGATACGTAATAAATTTTCTAGATTTGAATCTTCTTGGGCGTGTATTTTCCTGTGTATGAATATTCTAGAATTGTATTTTCTGGTATTGATTGGCAAATCTATTTATTCATTAATAAACATGAATGATTTGGCGGATGATACCAACTATACACGCATAAGTATAATGCTTATACTTTGAACATTGAGTAATACAAATTAAATACACAATACACATTATCATTTGTGTACTTTTGCCAATATTTTTATATAAGTACATTGTAAACATTTCAAACTTTGTACATTCAAGTATAACTGTTTATAATATTATTATCGGTTTATATTAAGCTAGATCTGTATTTTTATATTATAGAGCATTTATTTAAATCAGTATCTTTGCCATTATAACTTAAAACATTGAGTACTACGCACTACGCCTGCTTCTGAAAGTTCATGTTTCTATATTGTTTTTAATGTTGAAAGCAGTTGTTTGTCGCAAGTGTGTTGCAAAGTACCTAAGTGTGTGACAAAGTACTTTTTTGTACACTTATGGGCACTTTGCAACACAGTTTTGCTTTTTTTGAATGTCCATTGTTTTCGCAACAACATTGATATTTCACAAAAATTAAAAATTTGACAGTAAATGTCAAAAATTAATGGTTATTTTTGTATTTTTTAACTTCCTTGTTTTGCAGGAGTAGAAAAAATGGTGTGTATAACACGCATTGAAAATATTTTGTCGAACTTACACGATTGCAGCCCTCCCTTCGCTCTCGGGCTACAATTTTCGTTCGCGTTCGACAAAACTATATTTTCAAAACTTGTTATACGAAATACGAATAACAATTATTATTACAATAATTGGAATGTAAAAATATATCATCTTGTTCTTGTTAGATCCTTTTGATGTATCATGCGACAAATAATTTAAATATAAGTTAATTCAATAAGTATACCTACCTAGTACCTACCATTCTTGGCTGGGTCTGTGTATGAGAAAATAGCCTGTGCTAGCATCAGTGTAGCTATAACGAGCTCGTTACAAACATATTTAGCAAATATTATTACTGGTTAGTATAGTTATCTTTAGGATTTTAATTTCAACAATTAAAACTGCAGAAATGCTTGCATAATAATTTTTCGAGATAGAGTATTTTCCGTGATTTGCGTTTTTTAATTATTTCAAAAATATTAATCAATGAAATGTATTTAGTATTGTTTAATTACTATAGTTTAACCTTCCTAAATGTATATTTGAGATTTACGGATTTACCTCGTTTATAACGTCAAATAATCGATTTAACGGAATTTTATAATATATTGTAGCATTTAATGTAGTACTTAAATTGATTTAATCTTATAATACTGATAAAATTCAAGCACTTATAAAACTAATGAACTGATATAATATCTAAAAAAGTTATTTACATTTACTGAAAATTTTCCATTGAAGAGCATAAATTATATAACAGTAAATAAAAATTGGATATAATCTAGCTTTAAATTGTTAAAATGCTAGTCAAGTAAATAATCTAATAAGTAAATACAATGATTTGTTATCTCAAAAGTTAAAAAAATAAGTGACATTCAGAAATCAAGATAAAATAATGTAAACACTTGAATTATTACTGTTAATCATTAAAAACATCTTTATTTATTTTTTAAAATCCTGTAAAATAAAAATAATTATATAATATTTAACATAAACAATCCGTTGCAAGTTAAAAACATGCTTGCTTCAAGCACACAGCGTCTCAACTGCTTACTTTACTGCTTGTTGGTTGTTGCTTGACCAAAATCCAGAACTCCGCTTTTATAGCACGGTTACCCGTCTAGGGGTGGAAGTGGTGGGAGAAATTTTTGCGCCAATCAGAGTACGCGATCATTTTCTATCTCTGTCTTCGGTAATATAGTCAGAATCAAAAATTTGAAAATATCAGTTGAGTTTGGATTTCGAAGAAGTATGTTGAAGATTGATGACATAAGGCATAATAAATAGATCTTTTTGTAGGGCTTTAAATTGATTTATTAAAAGAAGCATTAAACTATTATTGTTTCTCATTGATTGTATGAATCTGGCATTTATTAAATTAATAAATTTTTATAATATGAATGTCGCAGTTATGAAATTAATATATGAATGTCGCAGTTAAGAATAAATGCTCTCGACAAAAAAAAACGCACCACTTGAAAATGCACCAAAAATTTTGTTTTATCTTAGGAGGGTGCTTGGGGTGAATTGGATTTGGCGTCACATTAACTTGCATACAATTGAAGAGAGAATTTCAATCTTGTCATAATTCAAAGAATCATCGATATCTGTGCAAAATTAGCCGAGTTTTTACCAAAAAGGCACAAAATGCTTTTTTTGAACAATTCATGACTTCGCGTCAAAAATGAATGAACTTTATCGCCTTGGTAGTGGATAATGAGGAAACTTCAATCATCAAGATTTGTCCATTCTCGACCAAATTCAATCGAGTTATGGCGGTCTAAAAATTCAAAATTTTTATGGCGTATTTTCAAGTGAAGAATTAATTATATGAATGTCGCAGGTAAGAAACATAGAAATGTCGCAGTTAAGACTTAATTATATGAATGTCGCGGGTAAGAAACAGTAATGTTTACTTGTCGTTTGAAATAGGACAGTTTCCCGATAAATTAAAGGTAAATAAAGTAATACCAATTCATAAGAAAAACAATAAACCGTGTTTAGAAAATTATCGACCCAGTAGCTCGTTCGTCAATCTTTTCAAAAATTTTCGAATATTGTTATTGTTATTTGGAAAAACGCCAGCATTTTCTAGATAGATTTGATATAAAAAATAAGAATCAATTTGGCTTTCGCAAGGGCTCAAGTACAATCTCGGTAATTCAGAACTTTTTATTTTGGGGACTCTGGTGCAGTGTTGTAACTATTTTTTTATTATCATCTAGATAATAATTTTAGTAAAATTTAACCAATTTTTTTCAATTGTCAAGCTGGTACCACTTATACCCTGCATAACGTCCTTTATATTTCTTTATATTATCTATAAATTATCTAATAATTATCTAGATAATAAGTATTTATCTTTTATCTATTATCTAGATAATTTTTTCAATGGTTATCTATTATCTTATCTAGATAAATAAAAAGTGAGTTATCTTTATCTTTATCTAGATAAAAATATTGTTATCTATTAAAACACTGCTCTGGGGTACCCACAATTTAATTATATTCTACGGGAAAACAAAATAAATATTAGTCAATTTTGTGTTTATTTATTTGTCATTTCTAAACGGATAATAATACCGACTGTCGGTTTCCAACATTCGATTTGCCGAACTTTTTTTTTTAAATGCATTAATTTAAAAAATTTGTAAAGCATTTGTTGAGTCGAAATTTAAATAATTTTGATATATTTACTCATATTTTGAGTTTAAAGTTGTAGTTTTCGAATGGATTAAAAAATTGACTTCTGGTTTTCAGTTCTGAATAGAAAAATGTATGTGAACACTAATACCGAAAACCGGAAGTGATATGTCACAGATTTACTCCAAGATAATTATAGTGTTTCTTATTCATTTTATATAATTAACTGTAATTCTAAAGTATACTAAAATATCACTTCCGGTTTTCAGTATAAGTTTTGACAAACATGAAAACATGATTCTATTCAGAACTGAAAGTCAGAAGTCAATATTTTAATCCTTTTGAAATCTACAGCTAATTAAACGCAAAGAATTTATATATTACCTCTCTTATTAACATACTAAAAGTACATACAATATAAGGACGCTTCAATGATAGTAAGTTGTATATATATATATATATATATATATATATATATATATATATATATATATAAAAATGTGGTTTGTAGATAACCTAATTTGGGTGTTTTTGTGTTATGTCATAATTTGTAAGAAATTAAATGACAAAATTTCATAATTTCAAACAAAAATTCCATTTATTCTATATTAACGTATAAAAATATTGTATGCAGCAAGTAAGGAATCTCGGTAGTCACCTTACTTATGTGTTTACAGAACTCGGCCACGCCTCGTGGTACAAATTTCACATACGTAAGGTAACAACTTTTGTTTCCTTACTTGTTACATAAATATCTATTATCTATTTACTAAATAAGGTTTCATTAATTAACTATTTCTTTAGTTGCTGTCAAAGCAATACAATTTTATTTCAATTTTATAAAGATTGGACAAACCTTCTAGATATATAGATATTTAACCCCCACCCCATAATAGTCCGATCGAATAAAACATTATGTATGACCCAATTTTTAAAAAAAGACTCTCACTTTTAATACCATAAGTAGTCGTAGTCTCGTAGTTATGTCGATAATTTTTCTGTTAGTATTTCGAATGTTCCTTGTGCTTGGATATTAATATTACGAATGCGCATAAGGTACATGAATGTATAATATAACTACCAGAAAAATAATCTTTCTTATTTTATTTCAATGGTATATACCGAGGATTGTTGCAAAAAAACAATTATTACGGTCATTTGAGTGATTGTTGAATTTAACCCCCACCTCTTTGGACCCGAACAAAGTCACACCACACATACCTTAAAATCAGGCTCTTTTCAAAAGATATCTGCTTGTAAAATTATGTGAAAATCGGACAAACGGTCTAGATCTAGAGGTTAACCCTCATACCTCAATTTAAATATAATTTATAACCCGATAAATAAAAACTATCTTTCTTATTTTAGTTGATTGCTACATATTACCGAGTTTCGTTCAAAAAAAAAATTACGACTGTAAAGCGATTTTTTTAGTTTAATCCTTCGTCTTTCCCTATAATGATTCGATCGAATTTAAACATACTTTGAAATCTGACTCTAGTCAAAAAAGACGCGCATGCAAAATTTCGTGAGAATCGGACAAACAGTCTAGATCTATAGAGATAACCCCCAATAATAGCCCAATAAATTTCAAATATACCTAAAAATCTGACTATAGTAAAAAAGCAAAATGTCTAGAGAATCGGCCAAATGGTCTAGATTCTATAGATTTATAATCCGCACCCCTTATGATCGAATTTAAACATAAGTACTTTAAAATCTGACTTCAGTTAAAAGAGACCTGCGTGCATAATTTCATGAGAATCGGACAAATGGTCGAGATTCTATATTATTAATCCTCACCCCCTAATGGTCCAATCAAATTAATACATAGGTAACTTAAAATCTGAGTCTGGTAAAAAGAAATCTGCATGCAAAATTTCATGAGGATAGGGCAAACGGTGTAGATCTTGATGTTTAACTCTCCCCCCTAATAGTTCAAACAAATTTGAACATAATTTATGACTCGATTAAAAAAATCTTTTTTTATTTAATGCACGCGAAGCACGCCAACACTTCCAGTTTAGAAGAAGAAAAACACGTTTTTGCCTCATAGGGAGCAAAAGCGTGGTTTGCTCCCTTTAGTTTAAACAGGGAATAACGGCGTGCTTTGCGTTCACGTGTGAAAAAAAAAGTTTGTTATAAGTATAAGTTCTTGATAACCAGAACCACGTAGTCGAAACAAAACAAACGTAGGTACTTTGATATTTTGCTTCATCCTCCAATATCAAGAGAACACGAACACTTCGAACATAACATTTGAAAACATACGTTTCGGTGTTGCCAGTTTGAGGACGCTCGGTAGGCGATAGATTGGATGAAAGTATACTTATACGCCTAGCGCAGCAACGCCACGAGTGAGCGTTCGGCTGAACTAAAAGTATACGGCATGTATACTGCAAATGATAATTCACTATCAATTCGGCGTCCACCAAAATTTTTAAATATGACTACTAGATGGTACTAGGAGCCAATTTAACATAGTGACCAATCGAGCGTCCATATATGGACGCTTCATTGGAGCCGGACGCTCGGTTGATGGAAAATTGTCAATATAAGGACGCTTCAATGATAGTAATTTGTATATATATATATATATATATATATATATATATATATATATATATATATACATCTCACTATCAACAGAGCGTCCGTTCAAAAAACCTGATTAGACGCTCTAATCAGGTTTTTTGAACGGACGCTCTGTTGATAGTGAGATGTATATATATATATATATATATATATATATATATATATATATATATATATATATATATATATATATATATATATATATACATCTCACTATCAACAGAGCGTCCGTTCAAAAAACCTGATTAGAGCGTCCGGTCGGTGTATATTCCCAATTCATAATCATTGAAGCGTCCGTTCAAACTATCATCTTTGAAGCGTCCGGAATATACGGATTATTACAATTCATCGATTATCAAGCGTCCGACAGTGTTGCCGCGACTGAACAATGTTACTTCGCGCGTTATATTGGGGATTTGAAATGAAAAGACGGAGTTATTATCGACAAGTTGAATAAATATGACAAAGTTATATGTGGAATAAATCGCTTACATTTTGTTTTCAGATATTACGTTAATTGATTATTCAGTCTATATTTTAAGTTGGATTTGTATGCTTATAACTAAGTATAATAAAAATATATTGAAAATCGGTCAAATTGTCTGTGATCTGATAGTTAATTATTTAAATGAAAATTAGCAACAAATGCATTATATTTCAATAATTACTAAATACACAAATTTGTTGACAACACAATTGATTAGGTTTAAAATTAGAATATAATACTACTGCATTTTATAAATAATTTTTGTTCAAAATTTATTACTTCTGGTTAGGAAATGGTGATTTACCCAGTTATTTTGGTATGGAAAGCACAAACCGAAAGTAGTAAATATTTTAATGTCAATGTTTGTAATGTTAATTACATAAGAGCTACCTATTTATTTTTCCGAATAAATTTGTTTGTTACTTATCGAAATCTTGTTACGTAGCAATTTAAAAAAAATAAATGTTTAATAATAATAAAAAATTGTTGTAAGCTTTAAAGGTAAAAATGTGAAACAGAAATTTTATTTGGAAGAAAAATAATGCTCGAGACAACTGCAATTTACCAATTTAAAATCTACTACTCATTATACAAAAAAATAATAGAAAATTAATTAAATGATATTAGGACATTACAGTACCTACTTATATCAAGCAGTGTTTATTGGGTTTTTAAAAATAGGTAAATATTATTTTCTTACTTTCGTTTGGTTATAGACAATTTATTTCTCAAATTTGCGCTAGGAAATTAATTTAATTACTTCATGCAATGGTTTTTATTTTACTCTTTTTTTTAAATAAAAAGTACACATATAAAACTACATTTATTGAAAAAATTTATAGATCACATTGTAAAGAAAATTCAATATAAAATGTTTTTAACTTGCAATCGCATATTTTATGCTGTTCAAATTTTAAAAAATTCGAATAAAAATGTGGTTTGTAGATAACCTAATTTGGGTGTTTTAGTTTCATGTCATAATTTGTAAGACATTAAATGACAAAATTTCATAATTTCAAACAAAAATTCCATTTATTCTATATTAAAGTATATAATGCAACAAGTAAGGAATCTCGGTAGTCACCTTACTTATGTGTTTACAGAACTCGGCCACGCCTCGTGGTACAAATTTCACATACGTAAGGTAACAACTTTTGTTTCCTTACTTGTTACATAAATATCTATTATCTATTTACTAAATAAGGTTTCATTAATTAACTATTTCTTTATTTGCAGTCAAAGCAATACAATTTTATTTCAATTTCATAAAGATCGGACAAAGCTTCTAGATATAGATATTTAACCCCTACCCCCATAATAGTCCGATCGAATAAAACATTATGTATGACCCAATTTAAAAAAAAGACTCTCACTTTTAATACCATAAGTAGTCGTAGTCTCGTAGTTATGTCGATAATTTTTCTGGTAGTATTTCAATTTTATTTCAATGGTAGGTATATACCGAGGATTGTTGCAAAAAAACAATTATTACGGTCATTTGAGTGACTGTTGAATTTAACCCCCACCTCTTTGAACCCGAACAAAGTCACACCACACATACCTTAAAATCAGGCTCTTTTCAAAAGATATCTGCTTGTAAAATTATGTGAAAATCGGACAAACGGTCTAGATCTAGAGGTTAACCATCATACCTCAATTTAAATATAATTTATAACTCGATAAATAAAAACTATCTTTCTTACTTTAGTTGATTGCTACATATTACCGAGTTTCGTTCAAAAAAAAATTACACCTGTAAAGCGATTTTTTTAGTTTAATCCCTCGTCTTTCCCTATAATGATACGATCGAATTTAAACATACTTTGAAATCTGACTCTGGTCAAAAAAGACGCGCATGCAAAATTTCGTGAGAATCGGACAGACAGTCTAGATCTATAGAGATTACCTCCAATAATAGCCCAATAAATTTCAAATATACCTAAAAATCTGACTATAGTAAAAAAGAGTCCAGCCAGCAAAATTTCTAGAGAATCGGACAAATGGTCTAGATTCTATAGATTTATAATCCGCACCCCTTATGATCGAATTTAAACATAAGTACTTTAAAATCTGACTTCAGTTAAAAGAGACCTGCGTGCATAATTTCATGAGAATCGGACAAATGGTCGAGATTCTATATTATTAATCATCACCCCCTAATAGTCCAATCAAATTAATACATAGGTAACTTAAAATCTGAGTCTGGTAAAAAGAAATCTGCATGCAAAATTTCATGAGGATCGGGCAAACGATGTAGATCTTGATGTTTAACTCTCCCCAATAATAGTTCAAACAAATTTGAACATAATTTATGACTCGATTAAACACTTCCAGTTTAGAAGAAGAAAAACACGTTTTTGCCTCCTAGGGAGCAAAAGCGTGGTTTGCTTCCTTTAGTTTAAACAGGGAATAACGGCGTGCTTTGCGTTCACGTGTGACGAAAAAAAAGTTTGTTATAAGTATATAAGTTCTTGATGACCAGAACCACGTAGTCGAAACAAAAAAAAACGTACTTCGATATTTTGCTTCATACTCCAATATCAAGAGAACACGAACACTTCGAACATAACATTTGAAAACATACGTTTCGGTGTTGCCAGTTTGAGGACGCTCGGTAGGCGATAGATTGGATGAAAGTATACTTATACGCCTAGCGCAGCAACGCCACGAGTGAGCGTTCGGCTGAACTAAAAGTATACGGCATGTATACGGCAAATGATAATTCACTATCAATTCGGCGTCCACCAAAATTTTTAAATATGACTACTAGATGGTACTAGGAGCCAATTTAACATTGTGACCAATCGAGCGTCCATATATGGACGCTTCATTGGAGCCGGACGCTCGGTTGATGGAAAATTGTCAATATAAGGACGCTTCAATGATAGTAAGTTGTATATATATATATATATATATATATATATATATATATATATATATATATATATATATATATATATATATATATATATATATATATATATAGCTTCACATTACCTCTCTTATTAACATACTAAAAGTTCCCTACAATCCGAGTGGTGTGTCAGCCGCCATATTGGAAAGATGGCCGCCGTTTTAAGTTTTTTGCATTTTACTCGTTAGAGGATCAAATTTCAAATTACTAAATTGTAGAGCTGAATTTTCTCTACAAAAAACATATTTACAGTTTGTACGTACTATCATGAAAGGTAAGCGAGAAAAATTCGAAAATACATCTTCTAAATTCGTAGTCAGTGTAATTTTTGTTGAATAAACCATGAATAAATCTACTATAAAATAAAATGTTATTATAATAATATATGCAATTGATAACACAAACATCATGTTACAAATTTAGAAAGAAAAATAAGTATTTTTATTAACTTATTAAAGGTTTACCTCTTTCCACACCATCTAGTGTACATAGTACAACGCTTTTGCAATAATACCATAACCTTTGTTTCATGATACTAAAACGGTTGTAATTTTTTAACGAATAATAAAACCGACTTCCGGCTTGAATCATTCGATTTTACAGACATTTTTCTATCAAAATTATTATTTAACATTTGGGGGATGGAGGTCATAGATTAGCCACAATTTCAAAAAAGAAAATTAACTTACATATAATGCAACGAAACTAATTACTTTTATATTTAATGCTGTAATTAGGCTGAGTCACTTTCCCTCGCAATGGAAATTGGCACAAATCATACCAATTTTAAAACCTGGAAAACCAAGCAACGAAGTGGCATCATATAGACCCATCAGTCTCTTACCAACTCTAAGCAAACTGTTTGAAAAAGTCCTACTCAGAAAAATCGACCCGATATTAACCGAGAGAAACCTTATTCCAGAACATCAGTTTGGCTTTAGGAAAAAACATTCTACGATAGAGCAAGAAAGTACATAAAGTTGTAAACATCATAAATGAAGCGATAGAAAAGAAGCAATATTGCTCAGCGGCATTCCTAGATATATCACAAGCCTTCGACAAAGTTTGGCATACACGGCTACTGTATAAACTAAAAACAAATCTACCAAACAACATATACCTACTACTCGAATCATACGTAAACGACAGATTTTTCCAAATAAAGTATAAAAATGAATAACTACTCAACGTTGCAGAAAATTCAAGCGGGAGTTCCACAGGGAAGTGTCCTTGGCCCTGTGTTATACGCAATAGACCATATTAATTATTATAGCGCCTCTACCAACTGATTTGTGAAATAACAAAAAGCGTGCCAGGATGCCAACTGTTTCTTATTTTTGTAAATAAGTTGGCAATGATCAGCCCATTCAGTGTTGAAAATTTTAATTTTTAAATTCTAAAACATGATTTGAAACACAATATTTGTAACTAAGTATATTGATTAAAATTATATGACACTACATCAACAGAAAAACACACTTTTAAGTTATCTGTCACTGGAGCTGTCGGGATTCCGCCAAACAAAATTCAAATTTTCATAATTATTTTCACATAATAAACTAACGATCATTTATATTAAACACGGGCAGAATTCGATACTTCGTTATTAAATATAACTTATATTAAAAAACGGTCATGTGATTCTGTCTGCATGAATTACTATATTAGTTTAAAAATTCACTTTTTCCCATAAGGAAACATTAGTTCCATTTCGGTAGTACTCCCTGCTTTGTGATTGGTGATTTCTGAGCATGCGTATTGAATAATTAATATGGTCTATATTCACACACGATTTACCAACGAGGAACGGATAGCATTTTGTGTAATTGTTGCAGCATGTTTCCTTATAAATAAGTTGAAGATTATATTATATTGTCTCAAATAATTACACATTGATACGTTAAAATTAGAGTTGTTATGCTAGAGAGCACGAAATTTAAAAGTTTTAATTTATCAAATATATACCTATATACCAAAATCCGTATATTCGTATAATTAGTGCTTTTTTATTTCTTTCTAGCAAATCAGTCAAAATGCCGCGTAATATAAAATTAAAACAAAAAAATATAATATTATAATAAAATATTACCTTTAAAGTGAATGAAACAGATGTAAGTGAAATACATGTATCATCTGTTAAATTTAAGTTCCCCCAGATCTTAAAGAAGTCGCTGTAGAAAGCAGAAAAAAACCCCTATTGATATTCTGGAAAATTAGAGGAACTATAATTTTTCAAAGTTAATTTTTGTGTTGCTCTTGTAACTACCTAAATTATAGTTTAGTATTTGTTGGTATTTTATTGTTTATTTACATGTTAAAACTGCCTTTAAGTTTATTAGCGAGAATAACTTTATTTTAAATTTGGGTAGCTCTTTTTCTATTTGATGTAATGAAATAGTTTTGTATTTTTCATAATCAGATTTGAACACACAACACAGTCTTATTTTTACCCATTGGTTCATTCAATGTAGAATACAAGAGAACTACAACGGTGTCTTTTAATTTCCCACACTTCTCAGGTGTAGGATAAAACGTTATACTTCACACATATGGGCAAAAAGAAATGACCCACTCGAGAAAATTATCTCACTCAGCCTTCGGCCTCGTGAGTTAAGATTTCCCTCGTAGGTAATTCCTTACTTTTCCCACTTGTAAAGTAAATAACTATTATCTCTTATAACAAGGTAACCTGATTTATAAAATCAATAATAATAACAAATTAGTTATTTACGAACCAAATGCGGGAAGATTTTCATCCCACATGAGCGGTTTTTTTGAAACACGAGCGGAGCGAGGGTTTCATTTACGCGAATGCTGGGATGGGTCTTTCCGCAAGAGGTTTGTACAATGTTTTTTGTAACGAATAAAACTATAATCAAATACATTCAAGTTGTAGTTTTGTCATTAAATTTGAGGTTACGATGCTTTTTGTACTCACTACTACCGACAGATGGCGCGCTGCACACAAGTTTTATTTTTAAATATTGGCGGTTTTCGGTGGTCTTCACTAATTATAATTCCCGGAAGTAACACTTTATAAACTAAATTTTATTAACTTTAAGATTATTTTATTCTGAAATGTTTAGAAAGGCCAGTGTTATTTGCATTTTTCTTGATTGACTGCACTGGGAAATTGACATTTCCGATTGTCAATTGCGTGTTTCATATGTCACTTCCTAGGTGATGAGTTCAAAAAATTAATTACAATCCTGTCATTAGACATTTATTGAATACATTGATTTTCATTATGTATCTGAGACAAAAAGTTTCATTATAAGATACTCACACTCACAAGCAGAGCTGGGAGTATCTTACGAAAAAAGATACTTTTCACAATAACTTGTTTTACAAAACTGCATTAATTACTTAAAAATAGTTTTGTAAAATTGATCAAAACTGTTTCCGAATTGTTTTGTGCTATATGTTTCAAAAAAACCCATAAATGATAAAAATGTTAACTAAGTTATTTTTTGCATTTCCGGGACTAAAACTGTTCTTTAGTCTTTATTTTTAGGGACTAAGGTTCTTAATTTGATCCCAAGGGATTATTTCTCATATTTAATCCCGTTGTCAAGGAATTGAATTACTTAATCCCGTTGTCAAGTAAATACGTGCTATTTGTTACAAAGTATCTATGGTAACAATATAAATATTTGTTATAAAATTTACTGTCAAAATTACAAAATGTGTATTCTTTTACACTATTTTGCATTCGTTTGAGGATGAAGTGCAAAAAATAGCGTATATACCACAGGACTAAAGTACCTTTAATCCCTCATGTGAACTTCACCCTCAGGATTAAATAATGCACTTTAGTCCCTCAATATATAATATACTATATATTTTCATACTTTGGTGTAATATTTATTTACGTTATAAGTCCGGTAGATGAGTTTTTACAGTACGAATTAGATGTTTCCGAACGAGGAGACCAAGGAGCCGAGTTAGGAATTTCGAAACGAGTACCTACCGTGAAAATTCTCTACCGGACGAATGACGTACAACGTTTTATTTCACACCTGTGTTGCATTTTTGGACCAAAGTTTGCACCCATTATTTATATATCTTTTCTAAATACAATCAGGTCGTCTTGGTCTCAATACAAAAAATAATTTTCAGTCCGGAAAATGAAACATTACGGTATTGTTCTACTTTACAATCCTGTAAAGTAGAACAATACCGTAATGTTTCATTTTCCGGACTGAAATCAATCTCATAAAGAAGCAAATGCAACACAGTATGAAATAAATAGATAATAATGTAATTAAATTTATATAAATAACCACCCCATAAATTTAAACATCTCAAAGCAACACATTAGATTCATTTCAAATGTTTTATTTTTATTTCATATGAAAAATGTCGCTACACAATAGTTATTTATGTATCAAGTACCGAAAGTGCATATTTTCAGTACAAGCATGAATAATTGCAGCCCGAGGCAACGCCGAGGTCTGCAATCATGCGAGTGCTGAAATCGCACTTTCTGTACATGATGCATACAATTTTTTTTTAAATAGTGTTACTCAAGAAAATTTACATATTATGCAGTTTTTAAATGACGTAATTTAAATAAAATCAATCTATCGTTTCTAAGGGGACGACAATTGAAAATGTTTATTGACAACGAAAAAATAATTTTTTATGACAGGCGCTTTATGTAATAGTGTAAAAATTGTTATTTAACTAAGAATTTTATTGATAAAATTATGGACGAAAACAGTGATGGAAGTGATTTTGAAGATCAAGGTATTCCACCTGAAATTACAGAGACTGCTAACGCAGCAACTTTAAATTTACTGCCTTCAAAATCGCGACAGAAGATACTTTTTAGTACTAGTACCGAAAAGAAATTACTTTTCAGTACTTGTACCAAAAAGATTGATTTTTTGTTGATGTCTTGGTTACCATAATGTTAATATTTTGTTTCAATTTTGAAAAAAAGTTATTATTTAAACTTTGATATAATAATTATATATTTAACTGCAATAAACGTTTCTTTATGCCTTTTGTATTAAGAAGTTTTACCTTAATATGTACTCATTGCTACAAAATTTATAATAAACTTGATGAATTTGTATACAGAAATATTAATTACATGCCTACAATTATTTTATTTCGTAAAATATATTTTCCTATAATCTTGTACTTTTTCATACTAGCCCTTTATACAGTTATTATAATTAAAATAACATTTATATTATATTGATATGTGCAAAATGAAAGGAAATAATAGTCCGTGAGCCAGCTGCAAAAACTCTGACCCATTTGACCAAAATTTTCAGTATGTTCTATTGAATTTACCCATTTGGTTAAACCAAAAAGTGTAGGTCTGCCATTTAGATCTGGGTGGAATTGAAAATGGCGTACATTAAAAAAGAAAAGTTAATGACGGAATTCTGACTCATGTGACCAAAATTTTGTTTTTCAACACATTATACTAGACGGGAATACAAAACAAAAGATACCAGTCTGCCAGTCGTACGTGGTCGGGTTGTCCCGGCAGACTAATTTTACAATTTAAAATAAGCAGCCCGAAATTTGACTCATGTGACCAAAATTTTCTTTTTTATCCCATGATACTACAATAAAATGCAAATCAAAAGATGCGAGTCTGTCACTCGTACGTGATCGGGTTGATCCGGCAGACGAATTTAAAAATTTAAAACTTGCGTCCCAAAATTTGACTTGTCACCAACATTTTTTACTTCCTTGTACGAAGTAAGGAAGTATTGTAATCGCGAAAAATTTCGGTTCTCAGATTTTGACGGAAATATCCGTTTTGACCTTTTCTGAATCCATTATGACTATTTTCGACGTGACGTCTGTACGTACGTACGTACGGACGTATGTGTGTCGCATAACTCAAATACGGTTAGACGTAGAGAGTTGAAATTTTGTATTTAGGACTGTTATAGCATCTAGTTGTGCACCTCCTATTTTTGGTTTCAATCTATAAACCGGAAGTAGTACTTTTAAAAAATATTTCGATAAATATTTAATTTAACACAAATTTTTTTATTTTAAATGAAAGATTATATGATTATTACTTAAAATCGGTATTTTATAAATATTTTTGTATCTGGTATTATTTAGGAATAATTAAAGTATATATGTATAATTTAGTATTTCTTTATCTTGTAGTCCATGATCGATTAACATTTGTTACTACGTAAAATTTATATGATTATGACATGACAGTGACAATAGTAAAATATGCTTTATATCTTCTTCTGCAGTTTAAATAAAATGACTAAAATATATTTGTGAGTATACTAGTATAATAAGTTAAAAGAATTTTTAATATTATTCTACATTTTAGTTATTAAGAAAAGTATGAACACACAAGGCGTACAAGGAAGTCATGTGGTGTCCACGTCAGATTTTTTTCATCACATGATACTAGAGACGATTTAAATCCATATAGGAGTGACGTCATAAAAAACAAGCAAATTATTCGTATGAATCAAGAGTTTACTTTTTAGTACAGCATTAGTTTGGTAGATGGTGCTGGCAGTCTTTCTCTATACGCGAAATTTAAAAGCAATAGTTTTTATTTCTGTTTTTAAAATTAATCATTATCTTACCATTTTAATACATCGCATGATTCTGTAGGAAATAATCAAAGATTAATAAAATAGAACAAAACTAAATAACAAAACACGTTAACCTCAAAATTTTATGTTGACACTTGACACAACAAGAAGGAGAAAATTGACAAGTTGTCAGCAATAAACAATAAATGGTATATAACGAACTTTTGTGAATCTAAAAGAAAATAATAATATGTAAGAAAATATATTTCATGTAATAAATACTATATTATATGAATAATTGTTCTGCTACTGCCTACTGCCGTTAAGACACAAATTGTTAAGCCCCGCCCCTTATGACATACGATATGCGTATAGATTTATACGAGTAAAATGTGTAAGAAAGAGATAGCTTATTTAGTGAACGTGGTGGATAGAATTTATCTGATATGACGTCACTCTTATATGGATTTAAATCGTCTCTAGATAGAAATGCAAATCGAAAGACGTCACATATGTGTCAAATTCCGAGTCGTTAAATTTTAAATTTTCAAATTCTTCTGCCGGAACAACCCGACCACGTACGAGTGGCAGACTGGCACCTTTTGATTTGCATTTCATTGTAGTATCATGGGATAAAAAATCTGCTGTATGGCCACCACACGACCTCTCGCCTAACTCTGCTTATTCTACTAATCTAATAAATAATTTTACTTACATTTTAATAGTTTCATATTATAACATATGTAAACGATAATGTAAACCAACATCCAAGCAAAAGATGTCAACTGTACTGTCACTGTCATAATCATTCAAATTTTATGTAGAAACAAATTTCATATCATGGACAACAAGATACTGGAATTTCAAAAAAATAGAATATTAATTGTACTTTATTTTATTGTTAAATACTACCAGATTCAGCAAATTGTATTTATAATTATATGTACCCATAGATAATTATATTTTCTTTTATTTTTAATTGCAAAAATTGTCATAAATAAATAATGTACCAATATATTTAAGGAAAACTTTATCAAGTTTCAAAAAGTACTACTTCCGGTTTGCGGATTTCTACCAAAATGTTATCCGTTCTTAAGATACTTATTAAAACCTTAAATATGAAATTTGGTTATTAAAGGTTAGATACTTTTTCAGTTATCGTGGACGAAAAATCGTCACATACGTCCATACGCACACACACACACACACACACAGACATCATCGTGAAAATATTAAATTCGTATTCTAGAGATCCTAAAACGTGCTTATCCACCAAAAACTCATACTCGAAAATTTTGACCCATTACAATACCTCTCTTATAGAATGTGAGGCGAGAGGTAAAAATGCAATAACTGGTATTACACACGTATTAAAAATGGGACTTTGAAAAATAAACATTTCGTCAATTTTCCAAATAATAAGAATTATTGAATGAATGGAAAAAACACTGTAACATTGCTGAATCAGTAAATTGCACTAAGTGACGAATATGGGAAAATCATTTTGAGGATAGTGATAATATTAATTCAAAGAAAGATAAATTAAACTGCAATGTCGTTCCTCGGCCTGCTTTACATAACATTAATAACTTCGATGTAAGTAACAATAGTAACAGTACCTCTAACAAAACTACCAGTATTAATTCCGCCTCAGTAGACCATAGTAACAGTTCCAGTTCCTCAGCAAATTTAATAGCAAATAAACATAGTTATGCTTTTTTATTTATATGTATATCATTTAAGTTGTAAACTATGTTTATTGTTACTTTTTATTATACACAAATCTGTGATGAAAATAAAATATTGTAAAATAAATAATGTATGTTTATGTATCTTTTTCCTTTATTTATAATTATTTTAAGTAGCAGTATTACTATTTACATTATTTAAAATTCGCGCGTCAAATGTCGTTTGCCACTTGGGCACCGGAGGGCTAGCTTGAGCTAACTGTCATTCGTGTTTCCATGATTTAACACGGGGCTCTCCTTTCTCCTCTTTATGTGTTTTGTGGGTATCTGGCTGCGCGTGCGCATGTAAAATCACGGGAATGCTTATAGTTCCAGGTGCCGCGTATAGATGGCAGTAAAATCACTTGATAAATGCCGCCCTATAGCCGTGTCGGTAGCCTGCCTCGTTTCTTCATGAATCAAATCCAAACTGGATGCGCAAATTACTGCGCACATTTAGTATAAAATTTAGAAAAAATTAAAACATGATTTAATTTATTTTGTATGAAAAAAATTACAAAATTTAGTACAAAATTTTTATGTATGCAACGGTTCAAAACGATTTTATTTTTTTTAAACAAAATTCTGTACTAAATTTTGTACCGTGTCAAACGGCCTTAAGGAACAGAAACTACAAATAATAATAATATAACTATACTCACAGCAGAAAGCATAACACAGCCGTAAACTACTAAATACTAATAACCTCAAATAGAAAATTGCTAATGTCAAAACATACCAGTGAATCTAAAACAATGGTTCTCGTTATTAAATATGAAACAAACACATTGCCGTCAGAATTCAATTTTTAGGTAATTTATAATGATAATAGCATGAAAGATTATTACTATTTAATTTTTATATTACATAATTCTTAATTTAAATTTCATATTTACTTATAGTTCTTGTTCATCATGAGTGACTGGTTGAGAACCTGTATGATGTCATATAATTTTCTCCCACCTAAAAATTTTTACCCAGACGAATATGTTTGATGACGTAGCGATCACCACATCGCGGACCAACTGTATATTAATAGCAATAGCTATACTTTGTCCCAAAATTCGGAGGAGCACCTAGAAAAGTTCCATTTATACAGCAAAAATAAATTGAAGTATAGCTTGGCGGCAAATTCGAATCACTTACAAATCAATGTAATATTTGAATTACAAATCAAATAAAAACAATTACCTTTCATTTTTATTACATGTTCCTGGTTTATCCATTGTTAACCTTAACACTTTGTTACTTAATACAATTTACACGCAAATATTCTAACCTATAAAAGAACTGTCACATTTTGTAAACACTGGAGCTAAATTACTGGGTGTAAAAATCGCTCAGAAATGAGCAATCTGATTGGTTGGAAAAACGCGGCAAATTTAATAAGCCCCTCCGAATTCTGGGACAAAGTATATAAAGTATAAGTGAAGATTATTTAATAATGAATTAGACGAATTTAGCTAAAAAATTATACATATTTTACCACGGAATAGCTCAACTTTCGGGGAACACGTATTTTCATGTTTTCTCGTGCTTTGAGCTTTGGGCACCAGAAATTTTCCTCAAAACAACTCCGCTAATCAATCTGAATCGATAATCCTCTCTTTTGACATCACTGACGTGAAAACGTTCGTACAATGGGAGTGTTCGGGCAAAGCTTATCGTAGATGGCAGCAGCACCGACTTGTACTGTCATTTTACTGTACCGGGATAATTTAAATTTAATTTAACTCAGTAACAGTTTTATTTTCATAGGGTGGGGATATAATAATTTTATTTGCTATATACAATGAGTTATAACGCGTGGAAATTAGACCAGTTAAAAAGTGAATTGGGAAGAGATATATTGCGACGCTTCTCTGACAAAACGACGTAAGCGACTTTTGACACATTTTGCAGGAGACGAAAAAAACTGTTTTTTTGTATTACTATAATGAAAATTCAAAATACAATGATTTTAAATTTTTTTTAAATACATTAGGTGAATGTATGTTATAATAATTTTAGTGTAGATAACACAGTTTTGATAATATTTATAAAAATGGCGTTTAAGCATTTCTTATGTTGTGAAATGTTGCTTACGTCTTGATGTTGATCTACATAAGTCTTTTTGATTTATTCAAACCTGATCATGTTGGTGCTTAAGCGGTACTTACGTCTTTTAGTTATTTTGCGTGCGACGTAATTTTTGGCAGATAAGCAATAAATAAATTTTGTGTTATATTATTTGAAAAACTTTATTAAAAATAAAAATTTCATTTCCTTTTATAACAAAAATATGTTACATTCTATGTAAAATTTATAACATATTTCGTTTTATTAAAAAAAAATCTGAAATTAAATAAACAAATAATATAAAAAATTTGTCGTCATCTAATATCCCTCTCAGGCAAAACATCTTGAACAGAGGAAGACGCGTTTTTAGCGTTCTGATCATTTTTAATCTGTAAAAAGTACACACGACGTAACCGCCAATTCTGAACAATATTTCATTGATTATTATTTAATTATGTATAAGTAATATGACAAGTTAATTTTTATTAATATAATCTTTAGCAAACGTTTTTCTGTTTCATATTAAATAATTTGAGCATTATTTATATTAAACAGCGATATTTCAAAATTAATTTAACATTGTCTTGTCCATAAGACATGTCGTCAGTCGAGAATTATATTGTTCTAACTAGCATTTTAGTAAAACTGAGATATTACAGTTTTAAAAAAATGGTTGTAGTATCTCTCTTTCTATTGTTTATAGATTGTGTCTCAATGATTATTCTTATAAAACACATTAAGACTATCTTATGTATAAATTTTTGTTTTTAAAAAATACATAGAAAAAAAGTTACACGACAATAATTTTTTTTTAAATTTGCAGATAGAACATTTTGCTAAAATATTGATTGAAAATTTTTGGTTACTGTAATCATTTGTTCTATCTGATTATAGTTCAAAAAACAAAAATTAGTATAATCATTGTTAAAATATAATTTTATTCTAAAACTCATGTTTTTGTGTCTTATTACTCTATTCCGGTTGTTGCTTTAGATTTCTTAAATTTTTATAGTTCTTATATCAAACAATAATGTATTGAACGATTTTTTATCACCTTGTGGCATGAATTTAAATAAACTATTGAAGTCTAATACTTTTTCTTGAGAAATTAATCATATTTTTATGACAGGACAAATTTGTACGAAGGAAAATTAAATATTTTGCGGGTTTTTTTTCTGCGATGAATTTCCAAGTAGTTAAAAATGATACCTACTTAAATTAACAAACTCATTTTTACTGAATAATACAAAAAACTCATAAATACACACAGAATCTGTAAATGAACTTATAAATTGCTTAAATTTTATAATGTTCTATCTACAATTTTCTAGCAATATGATTGGCTAGAACGCACATACACTATTATAGCATTAACGTTTGTGCTTGGAAAGCAGATAGAACAAACTAGTATTGGCTTTATTTCAGCTATAAGTTCAGTTTTTGTAGATATTGTCATGTAGATAGAACAAAATAATACCGACAAAAAATTTAGGCATAATAATCCCGAAAACGAGAAAAATGTAGTTAGAACAATATAATACTCGACCGACGATGTCGCTTAAGCATTTACAACTCAGTTACTTTAAAAAGACGTAAGCGGCATGAAATTCAACACTGTGTATTATGTTATTTAAGTAACTATTCTTAACTATTTATAGTGGAGCACATTAAACATAACTAATGTAAATATCTGAAGAAAAAACTACCCTCTATAACTAAATTTACCCTCACAAAATGACCGTCAACTTAACACGCCACACTGGTGGTTACGCTGAAGACATTATAAGCAGATGATCAAGTTTGAACTTGCGCTATAAGTAGATGTCGCTTACGCAAATTTAAAATTGAAATATTTCAAAACCTAAATTTTTGTCGGTTAAGCTGACAATTCCAGTACATGGGGCTTACGCCAAACTATAATACTGCACAAATATCTCATTTTGACAATTTTGGCGCTTACGTCTTTTTGTCAGAGAAGCGTCGATTGATATTTAACTTATTTAATTCCTTCAATCATAACTCTCTTCTTATTGCATCTTGTGGTAACATATTGAGATTAGTTTTTTTTTGCACAAACAATACAAGAACGCATTTTAAAATGAAAACCTATCTGCTGCTCAAACCTCGAATTTAAGGCCGGAATGTAGCTGTCTACGATTTCGTTGAGAAAAAGGAGATATACCTATACAGATTTAGATTTTTTAGTGTGTCGAACAAAGGCAGCAATAGCGAACACGCTCTATAAGTGGCATCGTATTTGTAAAATATTGTATTTATAAAACAAATGAAATAATAAAACGCATTATTTATATACTGTATAACATTTTACCTACAGTGCGACGCATTAATTTTAATACATTTTATATTTAAAATGCCCTAAATTATGTGAAAGTAGTATTTTTCTCTTTATTCGACATTTTTTTAAACAATACTATGGCAAAATTTGGTAAAATCGATGAGTCGCACTGTAGAATTAATATTAAATATTGTTGTAATAAAATTCTAATGGTCTTACGTTAGTATTAGATTCAATTTTTTACAAACCGTAGAGCATTGTTTTTCCTCTTTATATACATCTACATTCCCGCCTTAAGTAACTGTCACTTTCAGGAATTGATTCTCCAATAGGGTAGTTTACCATTTTTTTTAAAAATTTTTTATTGAAACTTCATGTTATTTGAAAGCGATTGAGAGTACTGATAAGCCTTAATTGTTCTTAATAAAGCTGTGATTAATTTTTAAAGTTTGTGTGACGTAGATGTACAAATGAAAACCTTCTCAAACAATGGGGCTGGAATTAAAATGTACTCATGTAAAATAAACTGTTTTTAAATGTTACAAAATATAAAATACAATTTGGTAGTTTCTTTATTATTGTATGTAAGAATACACGTGAAAATATATTATTTAGATATATAATTTATAAATTTGCCTTAAAAAATTTGATCCTGAGTTTTAGTACCACTTATATGATTCGCAGACCTATCTGCCTATGTCATTCAACATATCTTTCAATGGGAGTATTCGGGCAAAGCTTATCAATTTTCATTACAGATTTAGCAAAAAACTATGATTTTATGCTAGCGCGCTAAACTGCACATATTTTACTACAAAATTCGGGCAAGGTACATTAGAATTATCAAAGAATTTAATTTAATTTTTGTTACTAAGATCCGGTTATTACTGAGACATTGGCAATGACACCAACGTTACCGGCCCCGGAATCGTCAACAGCCGCATTTGTATGTAGTACGCCATCATCGGCTTTGGATTTGTCGTTGTCGTTTTCGCCAATAACGTCTACACCGAAAACATCATCAACCAAGCTACCATCATCACCTGTCGCTTCTACGTCATCTGGACTGGTTTCTGCTGCCTTCCAGACACCAACGAAGAGAAGTTATTCAGAAACAGCTGTTTTCGAAACACCAACAAAGCGTCCACGAACAGAGGAACTCATATCAGGCGAAAAAAGATGATGTACTGGAAACACCCAAACGCCGAAAGGATATGAAGACTCCTCGTAGTGGTGTGTATCAAATTATAATCGATTTTTATGTAATGACATCAGCTATTTTATGTCAAAATGTATTTCACATGTGCAATGTAATGATTCATTATCAGCGCTGGTGTTGTTTCATATATTTAGACGGACTTTTATTGATTTTATTTTATTTTTTTCAGTACGGTTACAAGACCTGGGAGTAACCAGGAAAAACCATCTTAGCCCTCGAAAGAAGTTTATGTACTCTAAGTTACAACGAGCTGATCAGGCACTGGCATTCTTGAAAAGGCGTCGTAACATACCCAGCCATGGTACCAGTAAATACTATACGAAACATTGTTTTTATATTTTTCATTAATTATAAGCCAGCGCAGTTTAAAAAATCCGATGTGGCCAACACATGACCTCTCGCCATATACTCTACTATTTTACTAAGTGTGTATGAAGGTACTTACTCACAAATATACCATTGTACTAGAAGGGAATTCGGGAATTGTAGTATTTTTAATATTATTAAAGTTTATTATCACCTTATAAATACTAAATGACATTTCATATTTTCCATTTCAATTTGCCAAAAAGTCAAAAATGTATATGACATTAATACTTAAATATTTTATTTTTTGTTTCCATAGGTAGGCAGATAAATCAAAATTGTAACAAATTTGTAGAATTTTTAACTTCTTGTAATTGGAAAATGGTGCTTGATAGAAACAACGTTTTGAATACATATTGTAGACAGTAACATTTAGTATACAATGTTATTACAAAAATTCCTATTATTGAAAATAGTTATTTTTCCAAGTTGTTAAATTTTTTAAATGTAACTACTATCGTTATGAACCAGCGTGAAGTTAGTTGCAGCGCATGCGCATTTGTATGAAAACGTGTGTCTGTTCTTATTCTTTCCTTGAAATTTAAATGTCAATAAGCGGTTTGTTCTGTTATGTCAAATGTCAACAAATGGTAACGTTAAAAAAATTCGCATATTTAATGTTATATCCCAACAATTAAAATGAGTAGAGGTAATATTAAGAAAACACGTGGTGCTCGTTGTTTTGCTGCGCAATATATCCAAATTATTAATTTCATTGAGCAAAATAGTATATTATTTTGGGTATAATGCCCTGTTCACATGTTGCTACTTTGAAGACACATTCGTGCTACTGTAGCAAGAAAAAATCTGAGTCGCTTGTCAAATAGCAGCGCTGCTAATTTGTAGCATCAAAGTATCAAGAACTACTCATTGATAATTTCACATCGTTCATGCTACAGTAGCACGTATGCGTCTTCAAAGTAGCAACGTGTGAACAGGGCATAAGAAAAAACATCCCCTGAAAAGAAATAATAATCCTGTCCGATAATTCCTTGGTAGGAACCACGTAGGAACCGTATCCAAAAATTTTGTGTCAAAAGAACTTTCAAAATAATTTGGAATAAAAGTTGATCTCCTTGGTTGTTCTAAAATTTCGTCTAAAATTTTATATAAATGATGAGCTAATTCTCGATTTAAACGAAATATTTTTTTAAGTCGCTTTTCTGGAATCTCAAATGGATTGCTGAAATATCTTATTCTGCGATGTTCCATTCGTAATATTTGCCTTAAACGTTTATAAACAATAAAAATAAAACTTACTTGTAGCAAAATAAACTTACCTTTTAGGCCAGTCAAAATAGACATTAAAAATCGAAAATTTAACAATACTTCCAAAAGTCTTCAAATTTTGGTCAAGGGAATGGTACATCGAGACAGCAATAAATCTCATTTTGCAACCTTTTCCGAAGTCTGGAACATTGCTAAAATTGCAATTAAGTTGAATTTTGTTCTATGCTCGTGAAAAAAATTCCAAAAGTTTTACAAACTTAGGGTAGTATTAAATATATTATTTCTTATAACGTATCAAATTTGCAACCAATTTAAGGGTGCGGAACATTTTTTTAAATAAAAATAAGGTTTTTCCTTAATAAACTGGACGAAAAAAATTCCAAAAGTTCTGCAAACTTGGCAGATACATCGAAAAAATATTCCGAACAGTTGTATAGATTTGCAACCTTTTACGTTGACCGGAACATGTTTATTTATAATTTATAATTAAATGTTAACCCTAAGTTTGCAAAACTTTTGGAATTTTTTTCACGAGCATAGAGCAAAATTCAACTTAAGTGCAATTTTAACAATGTTCCGGACTTCGGAAAAGGTTGCAAAATTTTATAGTTTGTTTTTATACCTATCCCGACCTTAGATTAAAGTTTGAAAACTTTTGGAATTATTGTGAATTGATTGTCTATTTTGACTGGCCTATTTGCTCGTATTCATCAAGTTCATGAAATATTTCACGTACTTACAATAAATTATCAAAACCTAGCTCCATTTCGCAAATTTCCGACAGTCTCTAATTTCTGGCTATAGCTAGAAAGCTGTTGCCAGCTTAACCACTAAAATTAACAATTTATCGTTAAATAATAACGACTTTGAATTTAGTGAATACCATTTTAAGAATTAACAACTGGTCGTCAATGTAACCACTCAAAATAGTGGTTAAAATTAACAACTTTGCTTAGAGAATCAGGCCGATAGTTTGAGAAGTAAAAATGCGATACTTGCTAGTTTTTTGGATAATAGTGATTTCAAACGATGGATTGTATTTTTGTCTTCTACAATTCGTATTTTAAATTTTTATCTGTACATGATACTATTTAGGAAATAAGTTATTGTTATGAAACTTCAGTATATTCAGTAGGTACCTTTTGGTCCATGATCGTTTAATTTTTTTGTTACTACATAAATTTAAATTGTTATGACAGTGACATATCGTTTATATCTTCTTCAGTTTACATAAAATGAAAAAAATATATTTGTGAGTACTTATATAGTATAGTAAAAACAAAAAATCTGACGTGATGGACTACAAATACCGAAATATTAAATTATAAATATATACTTGAATTATTCTTAAATGATAGCAGGTACAAACATATTTATAAAATACCGATTGTAGGTAGGTAATAATCACATAATCTTTCATTTAAAATAAAAAAATTTGTCTTAAATTAAATATTTATCGAAATATTTTTAAAAAGTACTACTTCCGGTTTGCAGATTGAAACCAAAAATAGGAGGTGCACAACTAGATGCTATAACAGTCCTAAATACAAAATTTCAACTTTCTACGTCTAACCGTATTTGAGTTATGCGACACACATACGTCCGTCGGTCCGTACGTCCGTCGGTCCGTACGTCCGTCCGTACGTACGTCCGTTCGTACGTACGTCCGTTCGTACGTACAGACGTCACGACGAAACTAGTTATAATGGATTCAGAGAAAGTCAAAACGGATATTTCCATCAAAATCTGAAAACCGAAATTTTTCGCGATTACAATACTTCCTACCTTATTACTCCGTACAAGGAAGTAAAATTCTGACGTGGACACCACATGACTTCCTTGTACGCCTAATTAACTGTTCATTTCATACTTTTCTTAACTAAAATGTAGAATAATATAAAAAATCTGATCTAATATACAGGGTGTCTATTTAACTCGGGCCACTATAGGTAATTCCTAAACTAGAACAGATACGACTTCGATTAAATTAGACAAAAGTTGCCTTATCAGAAGGCCATTCCAGTGATGTATTTGTTTATCCAAAAATATGTACAGGTAACTAAATAGAGCAAAAACTTTAATTTTTTTAAATGGTAATCATGGGTAGCTATGGCATCATTAAAAGGAGTATTTTTTTCTCTTTTCATCTGTATGTAATTTTCATCATTTATTTTTTAAATAAATGTCTTATTTACACAAAACCTAATACACTTAATTCTAATGGCACTTAAAGTAGGCTTTGATAAAAACAATTTAAAACGATTTATATTGTTTTAAACATTTTCCTCGTATTGCTGTCAGTTTTTATATTGTTAAAAGTAGTTTTTAGTACTGTTGTCATATTAAATTGTTTTTATCAAGGCCTACTTTAATAAGTGCCATTAGAATTAAGTGTATTTGGTTTTGTGTAAATAAAACATTAATTTAAAAAATAAATAATGAAAATTACATACAGTTGAAAAGAGAAAAAAATACTCCTTTTAATGATGCCATAGCTAACTGTGATTGCCATTTAAAAAAATAAAAGTTTTTGCTCTATCTAGTTACCTGTGCATATTTTTGGATAAACAAATACATCACGGGAATGGCCTTCAGATAAGGTAACTTTTGTCTAATTTAACCGAAGTCGTATCTGTTCTAGTTTAGGAATTACCAATAGTGGCCCGAGTTAAATAGACACCCTGTATAAGTAAGTACTACTACTACTGCTACTATACTCACAAATATATTTTAGTCATTTTATTTAAACTGCAGAAGAAGATATAAAGCATATTTTACTATTGTCACTGTCATGTCATAATCATTTAAACTTTACGTAGTAACAAATGTTAATCGATCATGGACTACAAGATACCGAAATACTAAATTATAAATATATACTTTAATTATTCTTAAATGATAGCAGATACAAAAATATTTATAAAATACCGATTGTAGATAATAATCACATAATCTTTCATTTAAAATAAAAAAATTCGTCTTAAATTAAATATTTATCGAAATATTTGAAAAAAGTACTACTTCCGGTTTGTAGATTGAAACCAAAACTAGATGCTATAACAGTCCTAAATACAAAATTTCAACTTTCTACGTCTAACCGTATTTGAGTTATGCGACACACATACGTCCGTCGGTCCGTACGTCCGTCCGTACGTACAGACGTCACGACGAAACTAGTCATAATGGATTCAGAAAAGGTCAAAACGGATATTTCCATCAAAATCTGAAAACCGAAATTTTTCGCGATTACAATACTTCCTTATTACTCCGTACAAGGAAGTAAAAGAGTGGCGAGTTTATGGCAGGAGGTTTTGTGCTGGCCACATCAGATTTTTTCACATGTTAATTAAATTATGCCGAAGTTGGTATCAACTTAAATAGTTTGGGAAAAAAGATAAATTTATTTTAATTTTGCTCAATAAAACATAAAATTAAAGGCGTTACGAAAGGAAGTTATTAAAATGGGACCGTTAGCGCAATATTTCTCCCGATAGGTTCGCTAGGAAGCTAATTCCTTTTAACCTTCAAATGACTTTGAAACGTCAAACCTGTGTGTGAAACGAATCAACTTAAGTCAAAATGCGCGAATGCTGTATTGTATTACTGCAATGGCAAAAGTAATTCGCGATTTAAAATCCCAAACGACCATAGAAGACATTGGATAAATTTGGATAAACTCCATTGGAGAAAATAACTTAATATTTAAAAAAATAACTTAATATTTAAAAAATCTGACGTGGGCACCACATGACTTCCTTGTACGCCTTGTGTGTTCATACTTTTCTTAATAACTAAAATGTAGAATAATATAAAAAATTCTGGCTAAAGTGTAGAATAGGTGTTTAAAAGGAATTTCGTTTTTTTTGTGTCAATCGGTTCATTCCTATTCTCTGTCCTAGAATAAAGCAAAAAATATATATTTTTTTCAAAATCGGCATGAAAATCGTCATTTCCAGACTAATTTGCGGCATGAAAGTAAGATTTTCATGACTAGTCATTTTTACTTTCAACTTTGTTTACTTGTCATGACAACTTTTTCTAAAATTTGTGACAGCTCTGATGATTTGTCACAGCTCTGATGATTTATGCAAACCTAATTTTTTTTATAATTTTAAGCTTAATTGCCGATTTAAAAAAAATAGAATACATCACGCGTCATAAAAATGTCTTTGCTTGACTCGGAGGCTTTGAAGAAATGCTCGGACGCTGCGCATCCTCGCATTCTTCAAACGCCTCCTCGTCTGCAATGAAACATTTTCATGACTTGTAATGTAATATACTATTTCACAGATATAAGGCTTTTAATTACTTGCTTTTTTTAGTTTTCGAAATTATTTGACATAAATACAATATTACATTTGTTTTAGATTAATATAAATTTCAATAGTGTTTGCCATGTTAAAAACATGGATACAAAAAAATGCGAGTTTGTGGGGCTCTAGTACGGTTTTGTTAGCTTTGTTAGTGTAGCAAATACCAAAACCGAGTTTGTGGGGCTCTATTACGGTTTTGTTAGCTTTGTTAGTGTAGTAAATACCAAAACCGAGTTTGTGGGGCTTTATTTTTAGCCATTTTGACATATTGAGGTTAACCAAAAAAATTTCATTTTCTTCAAAAAATCATGTTAAAAACACTCTTCCGCGGTCTTGCTTGTTTAGGTCATATTTAAGCATAATAAACGATCTCCTAAAATAAAAAACGCATTTTCTCTTAAACACCTATTCTACATTCCAGCCTTAACTTATTATACTAGTATACTCACAAATATATTTTAGTCATTTTATTTAAACTGCAGAAGAAGATATAAAGCTTATTTTACTATTGTTACTGTCATGTCATAATCATTTAAATTTTACGTAGTAACAAATGTTAAACGATCATGGACTACAAGATACCGAAATACTAAATTATAAGTATATACTTTAATTGTTCTTAAATGATAGAAGATACAGAAAAATTTATAAAATACCGATTGTAGATAATAATCACATAATCTTTCATTTAAAATAAAAAAAATTGTCTAAAATTTATTATTTACCAAAATATTTTTAAAAAGTACTACTTCCGGTTTATAGATTGAAACCAAAAATAGGAGGTGCACAACTAGATGCTATAACAGTCCTAAATACAAAATTTCAGCTTTTTACGTCTAACCGTATTTGAGTTATGCGACATACATACGTCCGTACATACGTACGTACAGACGTCACGACGAAACTAGTCATA
This sequence comes from Agonum fuliginosum, assembly GCA_947534325.1. Lineage (NCBI taxonomy): Eukaryota > Metazoa > Arthropoda > Insecta > Coleoptera > Carabidae > Agonum > Agonum fuliginosum. The sequence goes on along the minus strand of OX384045.1, from coordinate 15,753,112 downwards.
ATGGATTCAGAAAAGGTCAAAACGGATATTTCCATCAAAATCTGAAAACCGAAATTTTTCGGGATTACAATACTTCCTTATTACTCCGTACAAGGAAGTAAAAAGATGCTGTCTACAATTGAATTTTGTAATAAAATAACTATTATACAAATTATATTTCAAGTAACCTTTCTATTAATTCTGTTTTTCGTCCCGATGTTTTGGCACCTCTTTGAAACAATACATTTTTTAACTCTTCGACTTTCCGACTTTAATAATATGACATGGTTATAATAATTGTAGTATTATCACAGGTATTGTTGTATACTTCAACAGAGAAGACATAATTACACGAAGTAACATTATACGTACGTCTTCTTATTTTTACTTAAGAGGAATCCCCAGTGGTTTGTAAAACATGGTTTCGTATTATACTGATAATTAGTCACCTATATTAACATTCTTAATTTTTTTCTGAAATATAGCAAGTTTAATGCTTACTGGGTCTTTCTGTTGTTTTGAATATTTTAAAAAAATTCTTATTAATTAAATAATAACATCCAAAATAAGGCATATTTTACGATATTTTAACTAAATGTAGATATTTTATTAAGGCTTAAATTAAAATTTTAAAACAATAGAAAGTAAGTATGAACCTTATACTTCAATGTAGTGCAAGTATTTTTTATGAAATTTGCACGTAACTGCAAAATTTAGTATAAAACAAAACCCCTTTTTCGGTACAAATTGGCTAAATATGGTTCATTCCTCGAATCAACCGATGTCGTCACAATGGATAACAATGGTTTGTAACGGCATCGCTTCATTCGTTAAATGAACCTTCAAGGCTAGTGGGGATTCCTCTTAAGGATGTATCATGTAATACGTACTTCGGAAACTAGCTCCCTGCTGCCACCTATGCTAAGCTTTGCGCTAACGGTCGCATTGATAGTCGGGGAAGTAGGTACTGTGGTGGACACAGCAGATTTTTTGCTGATGTAATGTATTTCGAAATTTAAATTTATATTACACACATTTATTGTAAATATAAATAATTTTCAACATATTTAATGTGAAATACAATTTAGAGAAAATAGTTATGGTACAATAAATGTATGTATTATAAATTTTTGTTGTTAAACGGGCTGCATTCTATCCTCTTTAGTTCCGCATTACAACCGCTAGGAGTAGCGATTCCTGTCCAAATCTATCTTGTCGATGGTCTGGACTTTACGTTAGTAGGCGGACTCAGGTAGAGATGGCGCAGTAATCACGATTACGGATTACAGCTTGCAATGTATAAACTCATGGTTTGTGTACATCAAGGAGGTGTACATCTTTAGAGGTTATTTATCAAATCTACAAAATGTCGTCTACAGAAACCGATAATGAAAATTCTTTACTTAGAAATTATGAATGGATGGTACGTATACAACAATAAACAATGGCGTGTAAATAATAGTATATTATTAACTGTGTAAATAATGGTATATTATTAACTGCCTATGTACAAAGTTTCCTAAACAAACATTCATGTTTACAACCAAAAATTCAAATTAAAATTTCAGATCAGACCATGTGAAATGTATAAAGAGGAATACGGCGAATGTACAAGCATAAAGGGGAGGTTTCATCAGTATTTTATTTATGGAGAGACATTGGATTGTTCTCAATGGAAAAGAGATGTTGATAACTGCTACAAATTTGAAGAAAACGATGACACTAAAGCTGCAGTAAGTAAATTTGACAGCTAACTGACATGTACAACAATCATTTTTGTTCCTCAGGAGCTAATAATTAAATCTGAACAACAGAGACGACAAGAACGTTTGAAAGCACATTACTCCAACAATATTTGGGAGAAAAGAAGCTCACCTCCTGAGGAATGGAGCAAACCATTGCCAGAATATATTTGTAAAGATTACGAAAACTCTTATTTAGGTCATAAAGCTCGAGAAATGCGGGGCGAAGTACCAGTTCATAGCAATTTTAGCGACAGAAGTCTGTGCGTTGTTATGTAATGAAATAGTTTGTATATTTATTAGTTTGAATTAAATAAATAAGTTCAGAAATGTGGTGATGCCCTTAAAACAGAGGCGTGAGATCAGGAAATGACGTTCAAAAGGGGTAGATTGTTACTTCTCCGGCCTATTTAATAGAAAAGTATTTTTTTATTTTGTGTAGAAGTCATTACTTCAACTCGTAACATAATAGACGGAGAGATAGCGGCCAAATTAGTGTGGAAATTTTATTAGTCGTGATATTGAAGGGTTTGGGTCTTGCATATCTGCTGAAGAAGGAATGTCCGGTTTGCCAGTCCAACGTGGCCTGATTAGGCTTCCTCAAGTATGAAAAGATAAGTTACAAAAATAGAAATTATATAAATTAAGAGTTTTGGTGTGTGTAGATATTTCTTATTTATAAAACATATTTTCAGAACGTTTATCCTCCTGCAATTTTAAATATACAAAATAATAAATGATATTTTCATCAATGTCAAAATTTTTCTTGTCATATCAGTGTTTATCTGCTTACCTATGTAAAAAATCCGATGTGGCCAACACATGACCTCTCGCCATAATACTCTTTTATTTTACTAAGTGTGTATGAAAGTACTTACTCACAAATATACCATTGTACTAGAAAGGAATTCGGGAATTGTAGTTTTTATAATATTATTAAAGTTTATTATGACCTTATAAATACTAAATGACATTTCATATTTTCCATTTCAATTTGCCAAAAAGTCAAAAATTCATGTGACATTAACACTCAAATATTTTATTTTTTGTTTCCATAGGTAGGCAGATAAATCAAAATTGTAACAAATTTGTAGAATTTTTAACTTCTTGTAATTGGAAAATGGTGCTAGATAGAAACAACGTTTTGAATACATATTGTAGATAGTAACATTTAGTATACAATGTTATTAAAAAAATTCCTATTAATTCATAAATTTTGAGAATATTCCAGAAAAACTCTTCAGATCTTCAAGAAACTACCACTTCCGGTTGCACGATCAACACCAAAATCTAATCAGATCTAATCTAGGGTGTCAGAATATTGTATACCAAATTTCAAATTTTTTATTCACTAGTATTTGAGTTATCGTACCTCCAACATCCATCCTGACACACACACACAGACATCATCGCGAAATTATCAAAATCGTGTTCTAGGGACCTCAAAACGTGCTTATCCATTGAAAACTCACTATCGAAATTTTAGCATGATTACAATACCTCTCTTACAGATATGAGTGGCGAGAGGTAAAAAAATAATAGATATTTATACACCAAGTGAGATACGTGAAAGTTTATTCAAGAGAAGAAAGTTTAGCCTCCGTGCCCGAAGGGCGAATGGGATAATTTCTTCGAGTGAATAAACATTCGTATCTCACGTGATTTATACAATATTTTATTCAATTTTGACGAAATTATTTCAAATATATGAATTATAAATTTATTTTGACATAACAAAAAAAAATCAAAGTAGTCGTTAGTGGCAAATTGTCATTGTTTATATGCATTTTTGAGGTAATAATAAGAGTTTAAAACGTCAGAGTGATTTAAAAAAAATTAATTCACTTGTGAATAAATATTTATTTAAAGTTGTTGCTATGGAGTTAATAATAACAGTTTAAAACGTCAAAATTGAATAATAGATATTTATACACCAAGTGAGATACATGAATGTTTATTCAAGAGAAGAAAGTTTAAACCCCCCCCCCCCCCCGAGTCCGAAGGGCGAGTGATATAATTTCTTCGAGTGAATAAACATTCGTATCTCACGTGGTTTATACAATATTTTATTCAATTTTGACGAAATTATTTCAAATACAGGGTGTAACAGAAATAAGTGCTTTAATTTTAACCTGTAATGTCCCTCGACGAGAGAAATAATGTACCGTAATCAATTTTTTCCTAACTCTTCTAGTTTTTGAGTTAAAATTCTTCAAAGATTTGTCACAAATTTGATTACCCGCCTATGGAACACATCAACAATCAAATTAAAAAACAACAATTACCGACTGTCAACAAAAACACATGTTCACTATTAATTTAATTTATGCTGCGCAGTTCTTGTTATTCTGCGCAGTGATAGTGCTGGAACTGCCTGTTATTTGTTGCGCAGTTATTTTTGTTGTGCGCAATGCTGTAAGCTGCAATCAGCTGATTCGTCCACCTATGACCAAACATTTAAAGAAAATCGCTGCTGGTAGTTGTTTTCCTTGATAGCGTGCGGGTTTTCGTTTGTCCAAATGTGTGTGTTGTGCATGTTGAAAATACCTTCTCTTGTAAATCCCGCCTCATCAGTTGACAATACAAGTGATAAAAAATGTTGCTACTCTTGTATTTTACCAATAGCCCATTCGCAAAATTGACGTCTACGAGGTGGATCTATATGTAATAAATGTTGTACTTTTGGTACATGGTATGGATGTAGATGTTGTTCTTTTAAAATCCTCCAAACTGTCGTATGTGATACTCCGTGTTGTGATGATAGTCTCCGTGTACTGGTTCCGGGCTGAGCTTCAATGCCATCCAAAATAGCCTCTTCAACATGTTCAATGTGATGATGACGTTCCCTACCATGATCTTGAGCTGCAGGATTATACGATCCATAATCACGGAGATGTTGAACAACATTTACAAATGTGCGCACATGAGGCACACGACGATTTGGAAAACGTTCCATGTAAATTCGTTGGGCTTGAGCACCGTTTCCCAGAGCTTCACCATAGGTCAACACAATGTCTGTATATTCGTTATTTGTAAACACAGGCATTTTGAAAGATTTTTATTTGTAATATCTGATTTATTACCAAAATATTACTTATGTCAAAATTTAATTGGAACAAGTGACACAACAATCAATTGACAATAACAATGATTTCATGGGTAATATGCTACTGAAGTAAATAATTATGTGGAACGACTCGTCAATTTACGGGGTTGAAAAAATGCTTTTTAAAAATGCGATTTCTAAAAAAAAATTTACGGAACATTGTTCCTCACGACGAGTTACATTACTGGTTAAATTTAAAGCACTTATTTCTGTTACACCTTGTATATAAATTATAAATTTATTTTGACATAACAAAAAAAAACTAATCAAAGTAGTCGTTAATGGCAAGTTGTCATTGTTTTTATGCATTTTTGACGTAATAATAACAGTTTAAAACGTCAGAGTGATTTAAAAATGTGTTGAGTGATTTAAAAACATTAATTCACTTGTGAATAAACATTTATTTAAAGTTGTTGAATATGGAGTTAATAATAGCAGTTTAAAACGTCAAAATTGAATAATAGATATTTAAACACCAAGTGAGATACGAATGTTTATTCACTCGAAGAAATTATCCCACTCGCCCTTCGAGCTCGGGGGCTAAACTTTCTTCTCTTGAATAAACATTTGAAATGAGACACATTCGTTTCATCGAGGAACAACTCGATGAAAATAGCGGCGCCCTTATTTTTCGTCGAGGACGGGGTGCGTTCTATCGTTTCATCGAGGAGTTTCTTGATGCCCAGTGCACACGGAGAAACTTTTTGACATGTTTCCTGTAAAAAGTTTCCGGAAACTTCAAAGTTTTAACGGCGCCTATAAAAATGAGTGTGCACTGGGCATTACAGACGAACGTAGAAATTTGTCAATGAATTTCTTTTTTAAATTTATTAATTTCCATTTTTCATAATTACAAATCTTTATTTAAGGTGAATATTCGATGGTGAATATCGACCGAATTTGAACGCAAACAGAACGGAACAGAACGCAACCCATAGTAAAATTTTTCCAGCATGTGATACAGACTTTTTGGTTTTTGAGTTATTAAAAACGCGTGATACAGAAATACATTTAATTTGCTATAATATATGTTTATTATCTAGCTATAATTATTATATAAATCAGAATACATAGGATGACAATTTTTGACAATTTATTCCCGCCATAAAGTAAGAAGGTAATATAGAGTCACAGGTTGCCCAGGAAAACGTACAGCACGTGACGTCATGAAAATAGTTCTGCCACAGAACACCGCAGTGCTAGTGTACACTATTATATTGCATTTCAAATTAAATATGAAGGAAATTCAATATTACATTTCAAAATAAAATTGAAAGTAATAAAATATTTAAGTTACACACGAAAATAAATATTTTTGACAGATATTGTTTCTACCTTTTCAACAAGCAAGGTGAAAGAAATTTGTGTCATTTATCTCATAAAGTTATTATTATTTATCTTGTTCAGTTATTGCAAATATTTGTTTATAGTTAATTATATGTTTAGCCTTTTTATAAAGTCAGGTAATACATTAATATTTAAATTTACCATAATTTTACTGTTATTTTTATTTTTATAAAGTTAATGAAATGGTAAAGACATGGTACCTACTTTTTATTGGTAACTACACTGCCCTGTGTGAAATGTCGATTATTGCATAGATGACCTCAATATTGAACACATTCGATAAATTTTCACTTTGAAAGACCACATTCATGCCTTTAATAATTAAACGATAGAAAAATCTGCAGAAAAACATGAACGACAGCTGAAAAATGAAGAGATTATGGATAAACGGTATTAAAGAAACGCTTCCTAATTAAACGATAGAAAGATCTGCAGAAAAACATAAACGACAGCTGAAGAGTGAGATAACGAGATTTAAGAAGAAAGAAGAGTTTATAATATTGTTGATTTTTTATTTCTTCAAGATTTTCGTTGCCTTTTTTGTAAATCCCGGTAATTCATTGATATTTAAATTTTTCCATAATTTTACTGTTATTTTTATTTTTAGAAAATAATGAAATGGTAAAGACATGCTATTCTTTATTGGAAACTACACTGTCCTGTGTGAAATGTCGATTATTGCATAGATGACATCAAGCGAATTACAAACAATAATGATAGCTCGGGAGGAATACATGATTATTTACATTTTTATTTATTATTATTACACACTTTTGATAATGAAATTTAGGAACCGAATTTAACTTAAATCGTTTAATCCTATTCATAGAAAAAATACAAATTATAAAGATGATTTATTTTGGTAATAAATCCGGTCTTAATATTATTATAAGGTATCTTGTTAGTTTCTATTTTCTGTATAACTTTGAAATAATAATAATTCTTGAATAGAGATATCTTTATAATTAATATTTGAATAATTATAATAGTTTATAATTCGTCTAGTTTTAAGAACCACAGTTTAAGAATACCTTTAAATAAGTAATGCCCTGTTCACACGTTGCTACTTTGAAGACGCATACGTGCTACTGTAGCATGAAAAGAAATTCAAATCGAAACAATTACCGCAAAAAATTGCTATCTACACCACAACGATCAACGATGTGAAATTATCAACGAGTAGTTCTTGATACTTTGATGCTACAAATTAGCAGCGCTGCTATTTGACAAGCGACTCAGAATTTTTCTTGCTACAGTAGCACGAATGTGTCTTCAAAGTAGCAACGTGTGAACAGGGCATTAAATCGTTTTATAACATGTATTATATTGAAAGAAATATTTGGGTAATTTCATCTCAATAGTTTGTTGCTCTTTTATTGCTATGTACGTATGTGTTTGTAAAATAATATTTTGAAATACAAGTATATATTTTCAAATACCTTCTTTTATTTTATAATTTAATTTAAAAATATTTAAATATACAAAATAAATTTGGGCATCATAATCATGTTAGCCTTGGTTAGTTCTGCCACAGGACACCGCAGTGCTAGTGTCGAGCTTGTTTCCATCAGTTTCCACGGTACTTGGTACTCTATATTACCTTCTTACTTTATGATTCCCGCCAAGCAGATTAATTTATCTAAAAAGTTACCATGGAAACACCTACACCATCACATAGCCGAAATTCGGCTAAAATTATGATTTTGTATTCGAAATAATTTATGATATAAATTATAAAATAATTATTTTGCAAAATAATGTACTTTTTGTGAAAGATAAGTTGTAGTATACAATCTATAATCATTACAGTTTGTTATTGTATATATATATATATATATATATATATATATATATATATATATATATATATATATATATATATATATATATATATAATTTTAAAATGATTTGAAATACGCAAAATATCAAATTTTATAT